>CM060448.1:147727142-149102267 GCA_030545235.1 Helianthus tuberosus
ATTTATATCGTTAATAAAGACTACATAAACAGATATATATTTTAAGAAGTGAAATATATATTTACAAATAAACAATACATATTCAAAGTGCAAGACACAAAGTACAGGCAATACCCGACAAATAAGGGCACGACCCTCACATAAGATTAACATACAAAAAACAAATACATAAGCTAAAGATGGTGACTTGTACTTGTGTGATACAAGTCTAGCGACTAACATACATAGAATAATTATAGGTCACGACGCTTACTAAACAACCGGTGAAGTTTACGACGTGAGTTACGCAAAATTGTGAGTTCATGTCCCCACTTTTAAACATTGTTAGGATCTGAGTTTCTTAGATTGTGTTTTGTTTAATAATACAGAAGATGAAACAGAGATAAATTGCAACGGAAATATGAAATAAACTTTTAACACACAATCAATGAGAGAATAAGTTTAAGCAAACGTGTTTGACATGAAATCGAATGATTGTATTTATTACAATACTCAATTTCAATTCATGCATGCACAAATCTCCCCCTCAGCCTGAGCTCACTTGAATGTTCATACAGAATGACTTGGTGATGAAGAGAGCTAATAGAACAGTATAGGGTACTGTTCTATTTATAGTACAGAACAACCACTGAGCATCTTTGGCTGACGTCACCATGAAAGTAACATCTAACCTCCTAACAACCTACAACCACTGATAACTAAACAACTGATTACAAGTATAATACAAAGCATAAAGTAAACTACTGATTCTTCATTCCACTGTTATAGCTCCAGCAGTGCTTTGGTCTTCAGCAGTACTTGAGTCACATCAGTAGATTAATCATCAGTGCTTTATCTTCAACCGTCTTTTTGTATCAGCAGCAGTTGTGAAGAGGAGTACTTGAGGTCATCAGATGTTAGGGCCACTGTCAAGGGGAAAGATCTGTTACAAACAACTTCTTATGATGAATCCATTGATGACCAGTTTTGGCTTTATCAACTGTTCCTTTGTAGGGTTCAATCCCAACAATCTCCCCCTGGAATAGATGACGCCAAAACACTTCATTATTCTGGATCTTTATTGCCTCATCAAGAATTCCCTAACTTGCCCTTTGAATTGTAATTCAAAGTTCATGACATTCAATTACCTTTGGATCTTTGATTGGGTTGGCTAAGGTGGGAGGAATGAATGGTTGAGGTTTGGTTACAGTGTAGGGTGCAGATGAAATGGGAACTAGTGCTGGTATATCATCATCATTCACCTGAAACTTTCTTTTTCTAGTATACACCTTTTTGGGAGAAGGTGTTTTTGTTTGAGTTTTAGGAACAGAAAGGATTATGGCTTGAGAAGGAATGGTTGAAGTGATGGGTGACTGACTAACAGCAGTTGAAACAACTGGTGTCTCAACCACTGTTGTCACTACAACTGTTGATGTATCAACTATTGTCTTCTGCACTTTGGCAGGTGGTGTTTGTAACGAGATGTAGGTTGTGGTGTAGCAGTGGGTTGAGTGATGGGTGGTGATATGATGAGAGAGCAGTGGTTGAAATATCATCTATTGAAACCACTGAAGTATCAACAACTGTTGATACAACAGGTGTCTCAACATCTGTTGGTTTGGAGGTTTGATGTGAGGAACTTTTGGGGATTTGAGGAGTATGTTTGGTGGTTTTTGGAAGGTGTGGTTTTGGGTTGGCTAACCTGCTCTTCCTTTTTCATCAAAACTTTTTGACCCTTTTAGTTGTAGAAGTACCCTGCTCTTCCTTTTTCATCAAAACTTTCTTCTCTTGCTCAAATCTTTTTGACCCTTTTATTTCCATTGTCTCTTTCTTGTTTTCTTTTAGATCAGCAAATGCATTTTGAGTCACATCAACCTTTTTAGAACCACCTGGCCTTGGAATTTCTACCACAGATTTAGACTTGGGATCTGGTGGCATATACAAACCTTCTTTTTCCTTCTTTCCTTTCTCCCCCTTTTTGGCATCATCAGGATTTTCAACAAAAACAACTATAGGAGGAGAAGTGCCAGTGGTTTGGAGCAAATGAGCTTTAATGGCCTCTATGTCAGCTTGAGTGTCTTTATACCTTTCTTCCATCATATTTCTGAACATTTGAAGCTGGATCTCATGTTGGTGATCAGCATACTGTCTTTGTTGATGAAGCATAGGTTGAAATAAGTGCTATAGCTCAGTGGTGGATGGAGCAAATGTTGCAGCAGTGGATGTAGCCTTTTGATATTGTAACAACTGTTGCAGCATATTTTTTATATCTGCAACATAGGTTTCAATTTTGTCTACTCTCTCCGTCAATTCCTTGTATTTTAAACCATCACCCAACTTAATGGGATCATCTGATTTCCCACTAGCAGTGGTTGTATCAGCAGTTGACTTAGGGAAAGTTTCCGAAAAATCATCCACTGATGCCTCTTTTTCTTGGTATTGGGGACTTCTTTCCTCAGCAGAGGTTACCAAAGTAAACACACCAGTGGGTATTGGAAACACACTAGTGGTCACAGTGGTTCCCAAAGAGGAAATTGCCTTCAAGGGAGTCTTACTGATCAAACAACTGTCCAGGTGTAAATCAGTGGATTCAACACCTATAGTAGCTGCTCTACTTGAACTACTGACAGGAATTACTTGTAACTCCTGCAGTGTAACCTCCTCAGCTGTTGATTGGTTAGCAATGATAGAGGAATCAGACTCAGTCACTTGTTGAGGTATGTTCTTAGTGATAGGTGGTTGAGAAGAACTGAGTTTTGTCTTATCCATATCCAAAGCATTCAACAGGGGTAAGAAAGATGGTGGAATTTGTGAAGTGAGGATGGGGGTTGAAAGAGAATTTGCCCCGGGAGCAGGGCTGTGGAAGATGGATGCAAGTGGATCCAGAGCTTCATAATGTGGTGTCCCTATGGATACAAACTGATCCTTTTGAGAGGACGCAGGAGGAGTTTTAGGCTCAGGTTAAGATCTTTCTCCCTCTGCTGTGAGGAAGTTGCAGTAGTGGTTATTGGTGACTTTTGTGTTGTCATAGGAGTTACTTCTGGGATCTCATCTTCCAGAAGATCCTTTTTGGAGGGTTTGGGGGCTTTTTGGTAATTTTCTTTTTGGGCTTTTTGGTGATTGTTGGTGGGGGTTGCACAACAGTGGTTTTGCTGCTGTGTTCACCATGAGCAGTGGGCTCAACAGCAGGAACCTGAGGAGCAGAGGTTTTCTCAGCTAAATTCTGCTCAGGTTTCTCTATTTGTGTTTTCAAATCCTTTGACACATCCTTGTAAAGGTTTCAGAGGACAGATTGTTTATTTGACATGGAACACCTTGGATGAGCACTTGTGTACTATCCGCGAGTATTCGCTTTTGTAAATAATAGCTCAAAAATCTAGGAAACAACAAAAATGCTTTCTCTTTGGCTTTTATATTGTTAATATTTTTAACCATGTCATTGAAAAGTTTTCAAGAATAATTAAAATCAGCTTTTGCCATGATAGCATATCCCAGATATTGAATGTTTAATGGGATTTCATTGAAAGCTGTGGTTTTCTTTGAAACATACATGAGTAGGGTATGAAATAAAAATTTCATGGGAGGTGGGAAATTCCCTTTTTGCAAAGTTGCTTTATCCATTTGTCCCTCATACCCCCTTTCGGTCAGATCAGTCTGATACTCATGTTTAGGGAAAGAAGTACTACCTGTGTGGTCGTTCATCTCAAAAACCTCCGAGATTGTTTGTGGTGTGATGGAAACAAGAATTTTGCCTACTTCAGATGTAATAGCCCAAGGCTTTTTGTCCTGAACTTGAATATTTTCATTTTGCCAGAATTCACGTACGGTTTCTTGATAAATTGGTGCGTTGCAAATCAACAAAGTTTTGTACTTTGAAGACGAAAGGGCGTCAATGATGGAGTGAAACTCTGAGTTTTGATATGTTTTCTCAAGAGTACTCAGATAATTAAGAGGGATTTTGAGATTGAGAGTCATGGTGATTTGTAGGTAGTTGCGAGAGAAGGAAGAAGATGAGTAATATGAAGGATTGGTAATGGAAACCGCTTTTGAAAGAACTTTTGAAGTCAATACGGCAGTGAAACCTCTGATTGGGGTTTAATCAGGGTTTTATAATAGTGAAAAAGTGAATGCTGACATGGCAGCAGTTACAAAGATCTGACGGCTGACTACTGTCCACGTGCCAACCTCTGATGAATAATGGATGACAGTTGTTTAGGAAACCACTGATAATCAATATCAGTGGTTTACAGTGGTGAAAAATGAAAACAATGGCTGACTTTTAACTATCAGGAGATAGCCATCAGTGGGTGAAAACACTGATGTTTGATCAACAGTGATTAACAACGAAATAAAGGAACAAAGGTTGCCTTTCAGCAGTGAAAAATATTAACAGAACAGATGTTTGAACAAAAACAGTGGTTATGACAGACTTTTAAGGATTAATGAAAATTTTCTTTTTTAGCTATTTTTAAGGATGAATTTTTGATTTCTTTAAAACATTTTAATGCTTTTATTCATAGAAAAACAGGATTTTTCCTGTTATTCCATGTTCAGCATGCCAATCCTAGAGATCAAGCTTTCAAAGGTGGATGTGTCTAAAGCCCTTGTTAGCACATCTGCCAGCTGATCTTTAGTTGGAACATGGTGCAGAGAAATCAAACCTTTTTCATAGAAATCCCTCACAAAATGATGTCTGATGTCAATGTGCTTGGTGGTTGAATGTGAAACTGGATTTTTGATGATATTTTCTGCTGCCTGACTGTCCAACATGAGAGGTGTCTTTAAGGCAGTGATACCAAAATCCAGCAACTGATTTTGAAGCCATAACAGTTGGGCTGTGCAGCTTGCAGCAGCTATATACTCTGCCTCAGCAGTGGATGTTGAAACAATTGCTTTCTTTTTGCTTTGCCAAGACACTAAGCAACTGCCTAGGAATTGGCTCCCTCCTGAAGTGGACTTCCTTGTTGTATTGCATCCAGCAAAGTCACTGTCTGAGAAACCTGAAAGCTTGATATTTCCATCAGTTGGATACCAGATACCAAGTGTGGGAGCACCTTTTAAGTATCTGAATATCCTTTTTACAGCAATAAGATTTGATTTTCTAGGGGCTGATTGGGAACTTGCACAAACACATGTTGCAAACATGATGTCTGGCCTAGATGCAGTTAGGTACAATAAAGACCCAATCATGCTTCTATAAAGAGTTTGATCAACCAAATCATCCTTCTCATTAGACATGACTATCTTTGTGGTTGCTATTGGTGTACTACATGGTTTGCAATCATTCATCTCAAATTTGTTTAAAAGTTCTTTGGCATATTTGCCTTGATGAATGAAAGTACCATTTTGCAGTTGCTTTACTTGGAGACCAAGAAAGCACTGTAGTTCACTCATTGCACTCATCTCAAAATCAGCAGTCATGAGTTTCTTGAACTCTTCACACATTTTGGAACATGTGCTTCCAAAAATGATGTCATCCACATAAATCTGGAAAATCATCAAGTCTTTCCCTCTCCATTTTAAAAACAGTGTTTTGTCAATTTTGCCTCTTGTGAAACCAATAGAGAGAAGAAAGGTGGAAAGAGTTTCATACCAGGCTCTAGGTGCTTGTTTCAGGGCATACAAAGCTTTATTTAGTTTGTAGACATGATTTGGATTAAATGGATCCTCAAAACCAGGAGGTTGACAAACATATACCTCTTCTTGAATCTTACCATAGAGAAATGCACATTTAATATCCATTTGAAACACCTTTATGTTGTGGTTGACAGCAAAGGCCAGGAATAGTCTGATAGCTTCCAATCTTGCTACAGGGCCAAAAGTTTCATCATAGTCAATGCCCTCTTCCTATCTGAACTCATGAACCACTAGCCTTGCTTTATTCTTGACAACAATGCCCCTTTCATCAGTTTTATTTTTGAAGACCCACTTTGTGCCAATAGGACTCACACCCTCTGGTAGTGGTACAAGCTCCCAAACTTGTTGTCTCTTAAACTGTTGGAGCTCCTCTTGCATGGCTTCCACCTAACTTTTGTCTTTTAGTGCCTCTTGGTACTTGACAGGTTGATGAAGTGATAGAAAACCAGCAAAAAGATAGATGTTTTGGGATTGAATTCTGGTGAGCACCCCTTAACTGATATTGCCAATGATTTGGTCAGGTAGATGAAACTTCAAGAAGATTAAATCTCCTTTTTATGGAACAATGGCATTTAAGGGTGAGGGCTGCAGATGTGAGTCATCTGATCTAACAACTGTTGGTGACTTTAATGATCCAACAGTGTCTTGATATGGAGGTGGAGGGATAGGAGGAAGTGGTATGGAAACATGTTGACTTTTATCCATTGTTTGAAGATTTTTATCAACAGTGTTTGAGGATGTGGAAGTAGGGGTTTGAGGACTACTTTGGTCAACAACTGTTGAGGTAGTAGTGGATGAGCTTTGACAGCTGTTTTGAACATCTGCTGCTCTAGCAATGGATGTGAACTTTTGTTGTGGAATGATCACTTCATATCCATTGTCTGATGGAGGATTTTGAGATGGACCTGCACTGTTAGTCTTGACAGAAACATTTTCAAAAGTAAATTTATCAAGATCAAATAACACAGCAGGATTTGCAGGGATTTTCTTTGAAGAGAGTTCATTGAACTTCACATTCAAAGTCTCTTCCATTGTTTTAGTCCTGGTGTTAAACACTTTGTAGGCCTTAGCAGTGGTTGAGTATCCCAAATGATAACCACAATCAATTTTGGCTGCAAACTTTGAAATGGAATCTTTTAAGTTTAAAATAAAGCATGGGCAGCCAAAAACTTTGAAATATGAGATCAGTGGTTTGATTTTATACAGAATTTCATAGGCAGTCTTTTGATGCCTGGGGTTTATTAAAACTCTGTTATGGACATAGCAGGCAGTGTTTACAGCCTCTGCCCAGAAAGTTAATGGCAAACCTGAATCAGCAAGCATGGTCCTGGCAGCCTTAATCAATGTTCTGTTCTTTCTCTTAACAACCCCATTTTGTTCTGGTGTCCTTGGAATGTTGTACTGCCTTACAATTCCTTTTGACACACAAAACTCATCCAACTCCCTATTTCCGAATTCTGTGCCATTGTCACTCCTGAAACTTTTACTGGCAAGTCAAACTGATTTTCAACCTGTTTGAGAAAGTCTTGCAGAATGCCTACAGTCTCATCTTTGGAATGTAAGAAATAAGTCCATGTAAACCTAGAAAAGTCATCTACAATTACTAAACAATATCTTTTCTTTTTAAGACTCATGACTTTTACTAGGGCAAACAGATCTATGTGAAGCATTTGCAAGCACTTGGTTGTTTTGGACTCTTCAATGGACTTAAATGAGCTTTTATGTTGTTTTCCTTTTAAGCAGGAAGCACAATGTTCAGGACAGGTGAACACTTTTTGTGGAAGACCTCTTACAAGGCCCTGTTTTGACAAAGCAGTGATTGTCTTGAGATTTGTGTACCCCAATCTCCTGTGCCATAGTTTTCTATCTTTGTTAGAGGCAGCTGAGAACAGACAGGCATCAGTCCTGGGGCTCTCTTTTGACAAATCAACTACATAAACATTGCCACTCCTTTGAGCAACAAGTTGGGTTTTTTCATTTTTTATTATTTCTTCAATCTTTTTAACCATTTCTGGTCCAACAATCCTACAACACTCCTTAGTAAAGAATGATCCATAACCTTTGTCACTCATTTGAGAGACACTAAGGAGGTTGAATTTTAGATTGTCTATCAGATTGACATTTTCAAACTTAACATTTCCAAACTGTACTGTACCAGAACCCATCACCTTCCCTTTGCTATTATTACCAAAAGATATATCACCCCTTCCATGAGTTTTGAATTCTTTGACTAGGGCTCTACATCCAGTCATGTGCCTGGAGCCTCCACTATCTAAATACCAAAGACTATCTAAGCATACAGAAGCTCCCTACACATCAAGTAAATAATTAGTTCAGGAGGGTCTCCAAAGCCAATAAGGCTTTGGATGGGGTCTCAACAGTGTCTATGCTAAGTTCAGGAAGATGGACAGTGGTTAGATCAGGGGATTGAACAACTTTTAAAGCTTGTTTCTCTAACCACTGTTTGGGACCATTTCCTATCAACTGTTGATATCCAAAGGGATGCCTGTTCACTATTGGTTTAGAAGGCCTTTTGTAGGCCTTATAAACATGTGGGGCCCTTGGGTATGGTGGTTGGCCTTTACCTCTTTGATATTGGTTGGCAGGGGGTGCATCTGTCACTTGAACCTCTCTTTTAACAGAGTTTTGGTTCAGCTGTTTTGTAACAGCTGTTTGGACAGGCACAAATGATGGTTGTTTCTTGACTTGTGAACTTGATGAACTCTTGAGTGTTTTTGAGGTGTACTCATTCTTTTTTACATCAAAGGATTTGAGATACACACACTCCTGAGTGAGATGATTTGATTTACCACAGATGGTGCAGCTCTTTGAAGGCACAATGATACTTGTTTTGTTAATGTCATAGGCTTTTAAATGAAAACAAACTTTGGTCAAATGATTTTTCTTTTCACAGAAATCACAAAACAAGTTTTTAATCTTTTCTTTTCTTTTCTTCTTTTCAGACTCCTTTGCAACAGAGTTTTGAACCAATGTTGGGATGTCCTTAAGAGGAATGACCTTGGCCTTTGGAGCTTTGACACCATCCACAGTGGTGAAATCCATGGGTTTAAAATTTTCAAGGATGTTACACTCATCAAACCAAGTGGGTTTGAATTGGTATTTCTCAATCTCCTCAAAAGTTGAGGATCCCACTGATCTTTCCAGAGTAATTTTGTTGCCACTTTTGTCAGTTATATTAACTTCTTGGCCATCCTTGTTGGTGGGTATGATTTCAACAATGGTTTGAACAGATTCATTTGCAGCATTGTTTTCAACTTAGTCATGTTTGCTGAACCCTACACTAAATTTTACATTTCTTTTGATCTGTTTTTCAAGCATAACTTCATAACCTTTGCAGGATTCCACCCATTTTTCACATGTGATTTGGGTGGATTCCAACTCCTTTTTTCAGGCCTGATATTTTTCTTTCATTGCCTGAAGTTGGTCCTTGGTTATGCTATGCTCATGTTTGAGGCTGCAAATCTCATTTTCGTTTTCAGACAATTTGATTTTAAATTCTTTTAGAGATTGTTCAAATTGTATTTCATCATTTAACACTTTATCTCTAAGGTTTTCATTCACCTCCTTAATGTTTGCAAATGCTATGATGCATTTGTCTGAACAAAGGTTTTTAAGAACCTGGGGTGATACGCAGACCAGGGGTCAGACAGTGGTTCCAACAGGGGTTCTGAATTTTCTCCCAACAGTAGTTCACCAACAACAGCAGTAACCACTGCATCAGCAATTGTATCCACTGTTTCTTCATTTGACTGGCCTTCTTCAGTTTCCATCCCTTCTGGTATAGACTCTAAAGCTACAAAACAGAAATCATCACTAGAAGCATCATTTTTAGCATAGAGGGCAAAATTTTCATCACCTAGCTCATCAGGCAAGCTACTCCAATCAACAAAGCCTTTGGTGAAGAAGCTTTGCTGATCTGGTTGAACAACTGTTGGTGTAGCTTGTTGAGGTGCAACTTGTTGCACCTGCACCTAAGGAGCTGGGGCCTGGACATAATGTATCTGAGGAACAGTGGTTTTGACATAGTGAACAAGAACAGGGGTTGTAGGGTGTGCATAGTGAGCAGTGTTTACATGAGCAGCAGGGGCATATTGGGAATAATGCACAGTGGTTTGGTTATTTTGTGGTCTAGGGTTAGAGCTAGGATGTGTGATGATTGGTCCACTAGTTTGACTCCTGCACTCTCTAGCAAAATGACCTAACCTATTACACTTGTAGCATTTTATCTTTGATTTATCCAACCCTACTTTCAGATTCCCATGTAACCCTGTAAATTTTCTCCCTGTCCTTTTGTAAAACTTGCTGGTTCTAACACTCAATAGTGCAAGTTGGTGCAATATGTCCATTTCCTCTAAATCAGTTGGATCAAAATGCTGAAGATTATTAAGTTCAAAAGAGAGATTGTCAGAAATCTGGTTTTCACTACTAGCTTTGAAAGCAAAGTTGTTTGAGTAAGGATCAGAGTTGTTAAAAGCTCCACCAGCAGTTATGTCAATGTAATGATCATAACCCTGATCCTTACTACTACCAGATTCCTCTTGACCCAGAAGTGTTGTGCTACCAAATGTGTAGTCATCAGTAACCTTCCCTGACTCTTGTAACTTCTTTTTCTAGTTCAAATCCCTTTCATAGGTCAAGAGTCTACCTTGAAGTTGAGTCAGTGTTAACTCTTTGAACCCAACTGAATTTTTGGTTACAAAAGCAATTGTGTCCCATTTTTTCAGGAAGTGACCTTAAAAACCTGTTGTTTAGAGTTGATTTGGTAAATTCAGTGTTAACAAGTTTTAGTTCACTTATGAGACAACTAAAACGTTCAAACTGTTGTGTTAATGATTCACCCTTGATGTGACAAAAGGTTTTATACTGTTATTCAAAACCTCTCTATTGTTTTCAATTACTACTTCGGTACCACCAAACTGTTCCTTAAGTGTATCCCACAATTCCTTGGCACTGTTACAGTGTAACAGCCCATCATAAATTTCATTTGGGAGTGCAGATGCAACGATGCTAAATGCCTTGGCATCCAGTTCAATTTTCTAAAAATTCTGGTCAGAATAGTTCTCCATTTTCTTAGGAACCATGACTTTTAGATCCTCAGCACTCGGCACCATTGGAACATGTGGTTTAAAGACAACCGATCGCCAACACCCTGTGTTTTGTTGAGCTAAGATGTGACCCATCCTACGATGCCAGATGTTATACTCAGATCTGACAAACATAGGTGGTTTGAAAAGTGAACCCATGTTCATTGTGTTATCCTGTGATTGTGACGTCATTCTGGTTGTTTTTCAGGTACTGAATAATTAACTTTGTACGTGATTATTCCTTACTCTGATTTTCAACTACAAACGAACAATCGAAAGTATCAACGAAATTGAGCTGAAATTTTATGTCAAAATGATTGTTAAATCAAATTTGACTGTCCGTGCTCTGATACCAATTGTTAGGATCTGAGTTTCTTAGATTGTGTGTTGTTTAATAATAATGAAGATGAAACAGAGATAAATTGCAGCGGAAATATGAAATAAACTTTTAACACACAATCAATGAGAGAATAAGTTTAATCAAACATGTTTGACAAGAAATCGAATGATTGTATTTATTACAATACTCAATTACAATTCATGCATGCACAAATCTCCCCCTAAGCCCGAGCTCACTTGAATGTTCGTACAGAATGACTTGGTGATGAATAGAGCTAATAGAACAGTACAAGGTACTGTTCTATTTATAGTACAGAACAACCACTGAGCATCTTTGGCTGACGTCACCATGAAAGTGACATCTAACCTCCTAACAACCTACAACCACTGACTATTACAACCATTGATAACTAAACAATTGATTACAAGTATAATACAAAGCATAAAGTAAACTACTGATTCTTCATTCCACTGTTATAGCTCCAGCAGTGCTTTGGTCTTCAGAAGTACTTGAGTCACATCAGTAGATTGATCATCAGTGCTTTATCTTTAACAGTCTTTTTATATCAGCAGCAGTTGTGAAGAGCAGTACTTAAGGTCATCAGATGTTAGGGCCACTGTCAAGGGGAAAGATCTGTTACAAACAACAACTTATGATGAATCCACTGATCTGAACCAGTTTTGGCTTTATCAATTGTTCCTTTGTAGGGTTCAATCCCAACAAACATTTTCTTGTTTTCTAAACTTGGGGAAAATACATGTACTGTGGTATGACGAAACAAAACTATGGAAAGACTTTATAGATCATGTCACGAATAGGGTGTCATAAGCACCATTAATCAACGTAAGTCCTAGACCGCGGAACAAAAGGTTAGATCTAATGGGTTTTAGGCAGCCACACACTTGGCCACTTTGTTACCACATATACATTTAGAAGATGGGGGAATAGTGCCAGGCAGCTGCCTGGAACTTCCCTATTGGACCAAACTAATTTTAATTTAATTTTATTCCTGGTTTAAAATTACGCTTTCGTCCTTCGTTTAAAATTAGAGTGCTTTTGTGTCTCTATTCGTGAATCGACAAGTAAAATGCCTATGGTTTGGATGCTTCCTATGTCGTCACATATGTTAGTGGCCCCGCGAACCATTAGCGATCTCGGTTTCCTTACATTACAGTATACTTTTTCAAGTACAATCTCATACCATGATTCTTACAACAATACTTCAATGTTTTACACAAAACTGCATGAATTCACACCAACTTATGTTGACGATTTTCCAAAACTTTCATGTATTTCAGGTAACTAGGTGGATGTACGCGCGGTCCCTCTTGCTCAAGGATGTTGTTTGTGTTTTTAGATATTTTGTGTCAGGACTCCAATGCCTCTTTTGTGGGATTTGGTTGTTATATTCCACCTCATGTGGTGATATAATGATCAAAACCTTGATATTTGTCTTTGAAATGAAGTTGTAAACTTTTCTAACAATTATCTTTCATGTGATGTAAACACTTAACTTAACCTTTGTTTTCGATATTTAATATCAATGGCATTATGGAGTTTGTTTTATGATCATGTAGTATGTTTACCATTCGTATGCAATGAGAACCTTTTAGGATCACACCTCGTGTTTTCGCCTTAGAAAGGGGTGTGACAGATTGGTATCAGAGCTGCGATTGTAGTGAACCAGCATTCCTCCTCGAGTCTAGACTACAATCCTTAGGATCCTCTCACGAAAACAATTTTTCAAAAATTTTCATTACATAAAACTTTCCGCGACATCCACTACCTGAACGCGTTTTTCAAAAAGTCAAGTAAGGACACTACGAGACATAGGGTGCACAGAAGTAGCACTTATCTCCAACTAGGGACTATGTAACACCTCGAAAATTCACGTCCTATAATGTATTGACACGTGTCATAAGTTTGAACGTGTGAAAGAATGCTCTAGAAGGACTAAAGTTGACAAACGTGAAAAGTATGTGAATATAAGAGTTCAAAATGTCAACAGTGAATAAATATAACTTTAAATAACCCTACATGATGTTTATACCTCCAAACGAATAAATCATGGATCATACGAAGCTAAATATGAAAGAAAGTGAGAGATTACAAACTACAGGGGTTAAATGTGTCAACATGTTTTAGTTATACCTCTGAGTGACCTTTTAGCAAACCCGAAGCTTTGTAACGATTAATTATGCTCACTAGAATGCACGATAAAAATTTCATAAAGTTTCGTTATCGTATGAGAAAGTTATGATCAAATTCGTAAGCGAGGGGTTAAAGCGTTAACGTTGAAAATTATGACTTTTCGGGTTAACAAGAAGTGACCAAGAACTTGGAAAAGTGGGTATAAGTCATGAACCCCTTATGAGTCAAGTTGAGGGGCTCAAAATACAAGAAATAAGTTGGTTGACCCTTCGAAAGGCCAAGGGACAAGATGCAACAACTTGAAAAAGTTTAAACCTGATCACGAGGCCCAAGCGGGCCGCGTAAGCCCTAACAATAGCTTACGCGGGCCGCGTTCGATGCCCAGTATCAGAAAGTTTAGACAGCAGCATGTTTTCACGCATTAACCGACTTTAATCAGATATTTCACTCCATGGGCGACCCCTAAATGACTCCTAGGCCCTTAGGGACATCTGGGATGATCCATGGCCATTGCTAGGCTTGTGTGTCAATGATCTAGTGAGTTTTGAACACTATATAAAGGCCCTTAAGTTGCAACAATTGATCACACCTTCCATCTACATTTGTGGAGCATCTCTGGAGCTCAAGTGCCTCCCCAAGTTATTCCTAATTGTGCATAGGACTTCAGTAAGTATGCTTAACCTTTCTTAGTTGAGTTTTTACTTAGTTTTAGCTTAAGAGTCAAACCGTCGTAATTAACGGTTGACTTCGTGATTAATCATTAATGGTCCAGTGATTAGTCAAATTGAAGGTAGATATAAGTTGGTGATTATGTGGGCATTAAACCCTTAGAAGGGCACCCGCTGATTTATGTTCTAACTAGATCAAATGTCGGGTCAAAGTTGTTTAGAAAAAGTCAACAGAAACTTAAATTGTGAATTAACATGTAATTAACAATGTAGAAGGCATGTAACCTATTTTTATCACTCTTATAACTTGGTAATAAGTATAATAACAGGTCTAAGCTTGTTTGATCCGACAATTTTCTGTTTAGACCCGGTTCGGAACCGAAAGTCGCAAAACTTTGACTTTTGCTTTGACTTCAGTTCTGACCCGTTTTAGTATGATTTAGAAATGCCTTAGGACTTCCTTAGGACCAGGCTACATGTTGGTATAACTCTCTGTGGTTGGTTCGTTGATTGTCCGATTCATTTGCACGTTTCCGTTAAATGCTTAAAGTTGACCATAATGCCCTTTTGACCATAAAACGAGAATTTTGGAAATGTGAAAGGACAATAATCTTTATTACTGATTTATAAACATGTCCCTAAAATTTCACATCAGTTGGAGGTCTAGATTAGGAGTTATGCTCATTAGCGTAATTATAACGCCTTTTAGTAATTAAACGGCGCAATTAGCATAAAGCCTATCTAAACCCAATTTTTGACACCAAAAATTTTACCCACTGATGTAATATAATATTTTGGGATTTTTAAAGATTTTTAATTATTTTTAACCTGTTCATAACCTAAGGTTATGGCGTTGATTCGGTAAATACCGATTATACCCTTTTTGGTCATAAAATGAGTTCTACATAATATTTTGACACCAATCCAATTGCTACTG
This sequence comes from Helianthus tuberosus, assembly GCA_030545235.1. NCBI lineage: Eukaryota > Viridiplantae > Streptophyta > Magnoliopsida > Asterales > Asteraceae > Helianthus > Helianthus tuberosus. Next base: position 147,741,960 of record CM060448.1, read on the forward strand.
ATTTTATATAATAAATAAAGTATTTTGAGCTTTATAACCTGATCAGAAAAGTCAGATTTCCTGTATAACCCGGAAATCGCTTAAAATAGATTTTTACGCGTATTAAACGCATAGTTTGGGTTTAAAACCATTTTGTCACATAAGACTTATTACCAAATGATATGACCTATTAAATTAAGTTATTTTACTGATGTATTTGGACCCGAATCTCAGAATTTCATATAATCTCTTTATAATCTTTAAAATGACCAGAATACCCCTACGGGGCTTATATTGAGATTAAACTCGTTTTGGGCACAATGGAAGGTATCCTACTGATATCACAACATATTTAAGGCATATTAACTTAGGAAACCTATATGTGACTCTTTTGGTTACTCGTTACGCACTTGTCGCGTTCGGATCGATGCGTCTGTGCATCGATTACCGCGAGCTTAATAAGGTCACTATCAAGAATAGGTATCTATTGCCCAGAATCGATGATCTGTTTGATCAATTGCAAGGGGAAAGTTACTTCTCTAAGATTGACTTAAGGTCAGGCTACCATCAACTGAAGGTTAAAGATGAAGATGTACACAAAACTGCATTTAGGACTCGTTATGGTCATTACGAGTTCCTAGTGATGCCTTTTGGGCTCACTAATGCACCTGCCGCATTCATGGACCTCATGAATCGCGTCTGCAAACCATACTTGGACAAATTTTTCATCGTCTTCATTGACGACATCCTCATCTACTCGAAGAACCAAGCTGATCATGAGAAGCATCTTCGATGTATTCTTTCACTACTTCAACAGGAGAAGCTTTATGCCAAATTCTCGAAGTGTGAATTCTGGCTTCGGGAAGTCCAATTCCTTGGACATGTTGTAAGTGAGCGTGGAATCCAAGTGGACCCCGCTAAGGTTGAAGCTGTTATGAATTGGCAAGAGCCAAAGACGCCTACAGAGATTCATAGCTTCCTAGGTTTAGCAGGATACTATAGGCGATTTATCGAAAAAATTTCAATGATTGCTGCACCCCTAACTTCCTTGACTAGGAAGAAGATTAAGTTCAACTGGGGAGCCAAGCAGCAGGAATCTTTCGATATCTTGAAGCAGAAGTTGAGCAACGCTCCTGTACTGACGTTGCCTAAAGGTACCGAAGAATTCGTGGTTTACTGCGATGCATCACACACCGGGATGGGATGTGTGCTTATGCAGAAAGGCAAAGTTATTGCCTATGCTTCACAACAGTTAAAGGTGCATGAAAAGAATTACACCACCCATGACTTGGAGTTGGGTGCCGTTGTATTTGCATTGAAGCTATGGAGGCACTATTTATATGGCATCAAGTGTGTGATCTATTCTGATCACAAGAGCCTCCAGCACCTGTTTAACCAAAAGGATTTGAACATGAGGCAACGACGTTGGATGGAAACCTTAAATGATTATGATTATGAGATAAGATACCATCCTGGCAAGGCGAATGTAGTCGCCGATGCCTTGAGTCGAAAGGAAAGGGTGAAACCCATCCGGATCAATGCCAAGAGCATTGAGATAAAGAATGGTTTGAACGAAAGGTTGTTAGCTGAACAGAAGGAAGCTGTGTTAGAAGCTAACTATCCTAACGAAAAGCTAGGAGTAACTGAAGAGCAATTATCTCAGGGCAAGGACGGAATCTTGAGATTAAATAGACGAACATGGGTTCCAATTTTTGGGGGACTTCGAGATGTTATTCTCCAGGAAGCCCACAGTTCTAAATACTCCGTTCATCCTGGAGCTGATAAGATGTACCAGGATCTGAGGGCAAATTTTTGGTGGATAGGCTTGAAGAAATCTATAGCCACCTATGTAGCTAAATGCTTGACATGTGCACAAGTCAAAGCTGAACATCAGAAGCCGTCAGGATTGCTACAACAGCCTGAACTTCCTACATGGAAGTGGGAAATGGGTGATAGTGGATAGACTGACTAAGTCAGCACATTTCCTACCCATTAAGGAGACCTATAACTCCGACATGTTAGCCCAATTGTACGTAAACAAGATTGTATCTCTACATGGCGTACCTGTGGCTATTATCTCTGACAGAGATACTAGATACACGTCACATTTTTGGAAAAGTTTCCAACAATCTTTGGGCACGCGCTTAAATTTCAGTACGGCTTACCATCCTCAGACGGACGGACAAAGTGAGCGTACAATCCAAACTTTGGAAGACATGCTTCGAGCATGTGTCATTGACTTAGGTGGTAATTGGGATAACCACCTGCCATTAATCGAGTTCTCGTATAACAATAGCTACCATACCAGCATTAAGGCTACGCCTTTCGAGGCCTTATACGGTAGAAAATGCAGAACGCCCGTTTGTTGGGAGGAAGTTGGAGATGTCCAACTGACAGGACCCGAAATAGTCTTTGAAATGACGGACAAGATTGTCTAGATTCATGACCGACTGAAAGCTGCCAGGGATAGGCAAAAAAGCTACGCAGATCTTAAGCGTAAACCTCTGAAATTCGAGGTAGGTGAGAAAGTGTTGCTCAAAGTATCACCCTGGAAGGGAGTGATGCAATTTGGTAAGAAAGGCAAGTTAAGCCTGAGATACATAGGACCTTTTGAGGTCATCGAACGTGTCGGATCAGTGGCTTATAAGTTAAACTTACCTGAAGAGCTCAGTGGTATTCACAATGTATTCCACATCTACAATCTGAAGAAGTGTTTCGCTAATGAATCACTAGTTATACCACATACAGATGTGCACATAGAAGAGAGCTTGAAGTTTGTCGAAAAACCTGTGTCGATCGAGGATCGACAGGTTAAGAAGCTTCGAAGGAAGCATGTGCCTATTGTAAAGGTAAAATGGGATGCCCGTAGAGGTCCCGAGTACACGTGGGAGGTGGAGTCCACAATGAAACAAAAGTACCCTCATTTGTTTCAGTAAATCTCGAGGTCGAGATTTCTTTTAAGGGGTGAGGATGTAACACCTCAAAAATTCACGTCCTATAATGTATTGACACGTGTCATAAGTTTGAACGTGTGAAAGAATGCTCTAGAAGGACTAAAGTTGACAAACATGAAAAGTATGTGAATATAAGAGTTCAAAATGTCAACAGTGAATAAATATAACTTTAAATAACCCTACATGATGTTTATACCTCCAAACGAATAAATCATGGATCATACGAAGCTAAATATGAAAGAAAGTGAGAGATTACAAACTACAGGGGTTAAATGTGTCAACATGTTTAAGTTATACCTCTGAGTGACCTTTTAGCAAACCCGAAGCTTTGTAACGATTAATTATGCTCACTAGAATGCACGATAAAAATTTCATAAAGTTTCGTTATCGTATGAGAAAGTTATGATCAAATTCGTAAGCGATGGGTTAAAGCGTTAACGTTGAAAATTATGACTTTTCGAGTTAACAAGAAGTGACCAAGAACTTGGCAAAGTGGGTATAAGTCATGAACCCCTAATGAGTCAAGTTGAGGGGCTCAAAATGAAAGAAATAAGTTGGTTGACCCTTCGAAAGGCCAAGGGACAAGATGCAACAACTTGAAAAAGTTTAAACCTGATCACGTGGCCCAAGCGGGCAGCGTAAGCCCTAACAATAGGTTACGCGGGCCGTGTTCGATGCCCAATAACAGAAAGTTTAGACAGCAGCCTGTTTTCACGTATTAACCGACTTTAATCAGATATTTCACTCCATGGGCGACCCCTAAATGACTCCTAGGCCCTTAGGGACATCTGTGGATGATCCATGGCCATTGCTAGGCTTGTGTGTCAATGATCTAGTGAGTTTTGAACACTATATAAAGGCCCTTAAGTTGCAACAATTGATCACACCTTCCATCTGCATTTGTGGAGCATCTCTGGAGCTCAAGTGCCTTCCCAAGTTTTTCCTAATCGTGCATAGGACTTCAGTAAGTATGCTTAACCTTTCTTAGTTGAGTTTTTACTTAGTTTTATCTTAAGAGTCAAACCGTCGTAATTAACGGTTGACTTCGTGATTAATCATTAATGGTCCAGTGATTAGTCGAATTGAAGGTAGATATAAGTTGGTAATTATGTGGGCATTAAACCCTTAGAAGGGCACCCGCTGATTTCTGTTCTAACTAGATCAAATGTCGGGTCAAAGTTGTTTAGAAAAAGTCAACAGAAACTTAAATTGTGAATTAACATGTAATTAACAATGTAGAAGGCATGTAACCTATTTTTATCACTCTTATAACTTGGTAATAAGTATAATAACTGGTCTAAGCTTGTTTGATCCGACAATTTTCTGTTTAGACCCGGTTCGGAACCGAAAGTCGCAAAACTTTGACTTTTTCTTTGACTTCAGTTCTGACCCATTTTAGTATGATTTAGAAATTCCTTAGGACTTCCTTAGGACCAGGCTACATGTTGGTATAACCCTCTGTGGTTGGTTCGTTGATTGTCCGATTCATTTGCACGTTTCCGTTAAATGCTTAAAGTAGACCATAATGCCCTTTTGACCATAAAACGAGAATTTTGGAAATGTGAAAGGACAATAATCTTTATTACTGATTTATAAACATGTCCCTAAAATTTCACATCAGTTGGAGGTCTAGATTAGGAGTTATGCTCATTAGCGTAATTATAACGCCTTTTAGTAATTAAACGGCGCAATTAGCATAAAGCCTATCTAAACCCAATTTTTGACACCAAACATTTTACCCACTGATGTAATATAATATTTTGGGATTTTTAAAGATTTTTAATTATTTTTAACCTGTTCATAACCTAAGGTTATGGCGTTGATTCGGTAAATACCGATTATACCCTTTTTGGTCATAAAATGAGTTCTACATAATATTTTGACACCAATCCAATTGCTACTGATTTTATATAATAAATAAAGTATTTTGAGCTTTATAACCTGATCAGAAAACTCAGATTTCCTGTATAACCCGGAAATCGCTTAAAATAGATTTTTACGCGTATTAAACGCATAGTTTGGGTTTAAAACCATTTTGTCACATAAGACTTATTACCAACTGATATGACCTATTAAAATAAGTTATTTTACTGATGTATTCGGACCTGAATCTCAGAATTTCATATAATCTCTTTATAATCTTTAAAATGACCAGAATACCCCTACGGGGCTTATATTGAGATTAAACTCGTTTTGGGCACAATGGAAGGTATCCTACTGATATCACAACATATTTAAGGCATATTAACTTAGGAAACCTGTATGTGACTCTTTTGGTTACTCGTTACGCATTTGTCGCGTTCGGATCGGCTTATGTAACTAGTTTACATATATTTGCCGAAACGGGTCAAACCATATCGTTTTCATCTCAAAATCCAGAGTGTGTTTAAGTTACCCATAGAGTTAATTACACAAATGGGTCCTGTGGTTTATAGCTAATTTCGTCTTAAGGTACTAACTTTTTTTTGTAACAGGTTTAGGTTCTATTGTTTCAATTTTGTAACACCTTTGGGTATTAACACCAAAATATGACTAAAATACCCCTGCATTTTTTTAAGTTTATCAATGTAACACATTTGGGTACTAACACCTAATTTTATTTAAGTTTAAATCAATTTTACAAAATCTATTTTTTTTTATTTTCATCTTTTTATTATATCTCTTAATTAACATAAAATCTATTTATTTATTTTTATTTTCATATTTTTGTTAAATTTCTTATTTAACATAAAATCTACTTGTTACACCAGTATTTTTTTTAAATAAAATCTATTAGCTATATAGTTTTATGTAAATTAAATTTCTTACTCGTTTTAATGCAATGGCGTACCAATGTTACGTGCGATGATGTCGAATTAGTATTTGGTATGGAATAAGATTTCAATGATATCGAATTCGATTTCAATGATATCGAATTCTATTTTAATTATTATGCAAATTTACATTTCTGATTTTTTTAATTCAACAATTTTTAGTCTATGGTATCGATTTTTAGTATATGCAATGGTTTTTATTATATGGTATCTCTTTTTTTCAATGCATCGAATTAGTATATGGTATCGAACCAGGTTACGTTTGATTTTTGGATCAATTAGGGCATCTTGCCTTGATAGTAATTTGCCGGTATTTGTTTTTAATTTATCTGAATGACGGATTTTGTATGTGCAGTGCTGTGTATGATGGATTTTAATTTTTTATGTTAAAAGTAGTTGTGAAATAATAATATATATAATTCGATGTAGCGACATCCCCAACCATAATTGTGAAATAATTCGATATCATTGAAATCTTATTCCATACCAAATAGTAATTCGACATCATCACACGAAACATTGGTACGTCATTGCATTAAAACGGGTATGAAATTTAATTTACATAAAACTATATAGCTAGTAGATTTTATTTAAAAAATCTATTTAAAAAAATACTGGTGTAACTAGTAGATTTTATTTTAAATAAGAAATTTAATAAAAATATGAAAAAAAAAATAAATAGATTTTATGTTAATTAAGAGATATAATAAAAAGATGAAAATAAAAAAAAATAGATTTTGTAAAATTGATTTAAACTTAAATAAAAGTAGGTGTTAGTACCCAAATGTGTTACATTGATAAACTTAAAAAAAATGCAGGGGTATTTTAGTCATTTTTTGGTGTTAATACCTAAAGGTGTTACAAAATTGAAACCATAGAACCTAAACCTGTTACAAAATAAAGTTAGTACCTAAAGGCGAAACTAGCTATAAACCACAGGACCCATTTGTGTAATTAACTCTTACCCATATAAAACAAGCATACAAGCTTGTCGGGTCAAAAACCACATTCTAAACCGGTCTTCGCTTTATCATGCGTTTGATCCGTGTCTTCCTTTTGAAAACTAACCGGTCTAAGTCTAAGCTTAATTAAAGACCCGTTAGAATTCTAATAGGTTATTAAAAACCTTCATTCCAGATTAGGAGCCCAGTAAAAGCTACGGGCACTTACTGTATTGGACTTATACTTTGCTCAGGTAAATACTCTTAACTTATTTTCCCTATACGGGCTTGGGATACGGTACTATAAAAGTACCGCTTGGTCGGGTGTGTGTAGTCATTTAAATCGGATTGTGATTAATGTATTTGCATGACCCGTTTAATATGTATTATTTGGTGTATGGCTTTTGGGGGTTAAATTACCATGTCCCGGATATCCTTGGCATCATTTTACGAAAAGGCCACGACCTAAGCACGGGGTGTAGGCGTACACCTGACAGATGCATTATGTAAAAACTGGTAATCCACTTAGAGGAATATAATCCTTGTGGGCATGATACATGTGGCGTGTCAGTTAATCTTGACCGGCCCTGCAAACCGGCCCTGATGGACGATAAATAAGTAAAACTGTATACAAGATTATATACAAATGATTGTCCCAAGTTATAAAGATATTTTGCCGAAGTGCATTCAAATCAATTTTCAAACTCTTTTCAAAATGAGTCAGTTAAGTTGTATTTACCAGTGTAAACTGACGTATTTTCCAAAAAAAAGGCTAAGTGCAGGTACAAGACGAAATAGGCTGGCTACTCCAGGGATCATTACTCAAGTCTAGCAAGCTCTAGATGTCAAAGTCTGTTGAACAATGTTTCATTTTATTTTTCGATCCGCCTGTGGATCCTTTAATTTCCGTTGTAATACTGGATATTACTTTATATTCGGATTGTAATATATTTATCTTTTGCTTCCGCTGTGCATTTATATATTGTGTGGTTTGACTATGACGATATCAACTACGTCACGATACTCCCCACCGGGCCCACCGGTCATACGTGGGAATATCGGGGTGTGACAGACTACTTGCTTATTTGTGTGTAACTATATATGTTAATTAAGTAGTAATAATTAATATATGTACATATACCATGAATTTATATTATAGGTACACATGTCTTCGTCTGAAAGCAGCGGCCTGTCTGATGAACATGATCCTATGGCGATTGTCTCTGACGATGAGGTACCACATGCCCCCGAGAACTTCACGTCTGACTCCAAGAGCGACCCGGAGATGATGTCTGATGATGGTGATCTCGACGATTTTCAACCTTTCGCTCTACCAGATTTTGGTGATGATGATCCTTTTGTTAATGATGTTCTCACTTTACCCTTACCCCTCCATGACCAGCTTAGCATCGGACATCCCGATGGTGAGAATATCTTTGAGCCTATTCTAATTCATGCTATTCCTCTTGCTGCCATCCCTGCTGAGTACTGGCCTTTCGTTGTTAATCTGGATGATGATGTTGTTGTCCCCGTGATTGAGGTGGAGCACCTGGACGACGATCTTGGCGATGGAGAGGTGTTCGACATCGCTATCTTAAATGTAGCGTCTCCAGTTGTGTCTGTTATCGATATCTCTTCTGACTCTGATCTTGAGTCTGATGCCGACTCCTTTGAGTCAGTGACTTCTTAAGCCCTTTTAACTAGTGGACTAAGGGCTTACCCTACCGATGATGACGATGACGCTATGTCTATTGTGCCATCTTCTCTTGTTCACGTTCCTACACCCACTCATACACCTCCTCACACTCCCACTCACGTTGCTAGTGACAGCCCTTCACAGCCACCCATCCCAGTGGACCATTCTAGCTGGATACAACGCATCCGTTTTGTGTCGGTATTCCCACACACCCACTCCTACTCCCACAACCATTGGTGCCATGTTCTCCCAATAAGGATGACCCACCTAGGAGAGTTGTGAACACTCGAGGTTCTGATCAACCTCCTCCTTCACCGATACTGAGGAATTGAACTCTCTGCTGGAAGAAAGGATTTCTGAAGCTATCGCCAAGTACGAGGCGAACCGTGCTGAGAATAGTGGAGGATCAGGCGGTACCGGACGAATTGGACATGGAGATTCATCTGGAGGAAACGCGACTCAAGGTAACCTTAAGTTGATTTGCTATAACTTGACGAAACTTATGAACGGTCTTTGTTTCATTGTTTCAATGATTGCTCACATATGAATTGCTTGGATAAATTCCAGGCTGAACCTACAAGCAGTTTCTCGACTGCAAGTCACTAAATTACGACGGCACTAGAGGTGCAGTGGCTTTTGTGCGCTGGACGGAGAAAACTGATTACACAATCCGCAAGAGCAAGTGCACTGTAGACCAGCAAGTCACTTTTATTACTGGATTGTTCGTCGACAAAGCTTTGACTTGGTGGAATTCACAGGTCCAAACTCTGGGTGATGATGCCGCTTACGGCATGTCATGGGATGAGTTGAAGGAAAGAATGAGGGAAAAGTACTGCTCGCGTGCAGAACTTCAAAAATTGGAGACGGAATTTTGGAATATGTCCATGGTTGGTGCGGACATTTTTGGTTACACTAAGAGATTTCATGATATGTCAAGAGTGATCCCCTATCTGGTGACTCCTGAATTTAAGCACATTGAACACTACATCTGGGGATTGGCCCCAGAGTTTCACAGTTTGGTTACTGCGGCGGAACCAACAACGATGACTCAGGCTGTAACTCTGGCTGTCAGCCTTACTTAAGATGTTGTCCGTATGAAAAAGTCATCATTGAAAGCTACTTATGTCACGACCCCCGACCCCACCCTGGACAGAATCGGGAGCCGCGAACCAGTTCAGTGGTACCGGTGGTTATTTTGAAAAGTAGTGCAGCGGAAATTTCGTCAGAACCGTGAGTTAGGAAAAATATCAGAGTTCAGAAAACATCGGATTTTTATTTATTAAATAGATGGGATAAAACCATGTTTCAAAAGGTAGCTTTAATATAGGATAAATTCGAATACATAAAACAACTTTTCTTAATTTAATTTAATTGATAAAATAAGCCACTTCTGTAAGCCTTGTTGGTGCCGCATCCAACTCTAATTCCTGATCTACTGTAATTACCTGAAACGCGTTTTAAAAAGATTTGGTCAGCAGGAAATACTGGTGAGTTCATTCATTTTTATAAAATGACCCTTAGTTATAAATTACAGCATAAGAGCGATTACAATGGCTTCTTTCTTATTTTTATCTGGCGTCGTGTCACCTGGTGACGATGGTCATACCACTATTGGGTCTTTCCCCAAGTAGTGACGTTTATCACTGTTAGGATTTATTAGCCTAACCGTGAGAAATTAGTAATGTGCACAATACCCCACTAGCCAGTTATTTAAGATAACCACGACTTAATCCCTATAATTATAACATTTGAAAATGGAGTATTGTAAAACATTTGATAAAAGAGAATGACTCACATTGCAGGTTTAAATGAGTAGAGTTTAGTCTTCTGATTAGCCTTGATACCTAGTTTAAATAACAATGCACATGAAACCATGTAAGTAACTGAATACAACTTTTACGATAAGCTCACGAGATTAGAACCCTCATGACGAATGACAAAGTGCACACTTAAACATCCATCGGATTCGCAACGAATGACAGAGTATTCAATCGGATATTGAATTGTAGCAGCGATCGAGTTAATACCCGGTATCGTAGCAGCGCCTCGTTATGCTAAATTGTGATTTTGAGCTGTATAACTTCGTTTTTATTCCAAACTCTCGACACAGAATGAAAGCTCCTGTTCGAATCTATTTATAGCAGAAAATTGAGGTTCACGCGGCCCGCGTAAGCCCCTTCTTCATCTTACGCGGCCCACGATGCCATAAAGGTGGCGGTTAGGGTTGCTGAGTCATCGGTGGTTGTGACACGTGGACAACACGTGGCCTTCATGTATATCCGGAGACCTACAAGCTGTCGCGGCCCGCGTGACATTCTGCCTATTCTTTACGCGTCCCGCTAGAAGACCGAATATCCGAGTTTTCTTGATTCTTAATATGGATTGGGGTTTCAGGGGTCCGGGTTTTCACTTACGGAGCGTTTTAGGACATTTTCGAATATAATTATATAACAAAAAGGGAATAAAATGGTGAGAAAAGAGAATGGACCCACTTTGTAACTTTAGGGTTCAACTAGAAAGCCTCCTGGTATAAATCTTGGGTATAACTCCTGAGCTATTTTAAATATATATAGGAATAAGTTAAAATGAGAACCACCTCGAGTTGTAAGAACCAGCGAGAACCACCCCCGCGGGGGGGGGCGTTGACCACGATTTTTTTTTACAACTAGATGTGTATATTTTAACACCCTACGTAAAGTTTGGGTTTAAACGGCGCGCCCGAGGGGGTAGTTTTTTACGCCCCAAGTTTGGTTAAAAAAAAAGAAAAATTAAAAAAACCCAAACTTTGGGCGTAAAAAACTACCCCCTCGGGCGCGCCGTTTAAACCCAAACTTTACGTAGGGTGTTAAAATATACACATCTAGATGTAAAAAAAAATTCGTGGTCAACGCCCCCCCGCGGGGGTGGTTCTCGCTGGTTCTTACAACTCGAGGTGGTTCTCATTTTAACCTTCCCATATATATATATATATATATATATATATATATATATATATATATATATATATATATATATATATATATATATGTACTCGTGTTAAGTATAGTACCCCTAATTCAACCTTATCCCTATGTCACGACACAGAATTCCAACGAACTTAGTCAGGCAGAGCCTTGACATGTGTTATGGGGCTCAGATCAATCGGAAAGGGTAGCGGTGATTAGGAGTTAAAACATTTAAAACGGGACAGGGCTTTGGAGTAAAATATTTAAAGAAAAAAAATTGAAATTATAGAATGAGAGGGAAGGGCCGAACAAAAGAAAGATGGGAGCTATTTGGTTTCCATCCGTGAATATGTATATATAGTGGTAGAGTCACTTGTTTGCCAAGGAAAAATAATATTTCTTATGTGACTTAAATTGACACGTACACCTTATTGAATTTAGATGTATACACGACATCTCATTCATTTGTAGATTTTTAAATAATTTCATTATTTTATATTTTGTTTTGTTCTTATCTGATTATCTTCGACATGTGCATCCATAATTCAAAGAAATCAAATGTTAAATTTATTTATTATTTTATTATAAACGTACACTTTTTATTATATATATATATATATATATATTAATTTAGCTGCTTCACTTATTTGGCGCTTATAACTTCTAAAATATAATGTTTTATAAAACAATGAACATGTCTTTAAAACGAGAATAATCTTATCTATATTTTGAACCAAGTTTCATTAAAAACAGAGTAGGTTCAAATATAATGTATTTTTATAATTTAATTATTAAACGGTTACTAGGCCCGTCTAGGTATTTCATATTTCTAACAGTCGACTTACCTGTAATCTACCCGTCTAATAATATAAGTTTTTATATACTTTTATTTTATTTAGAAAGGTCACCCATATACAGGCCAATTAATTATAATATTTCAACCAACTATATATAAAATAGTTTTTAAAACTATTTGGGTCGAATAATTATATTAAAAATAAACTAGTTACTAGTAGTTAATAAATTTAATCAAACCTATAATTCTTATATGATAAAAATGGGAATGTTACGAGACGCATGCTGAGTCGTCTGGTGACAAGAAAAGGAAGCATTCGAATCTGAGTCAAGCAACGCGTAACCACAACAAGGGTTCCAACAACAAGAAGCGTGACCCCAATCCACCCAAGGAGACAAAAACCTTTGCAGCTGCGAATGACACTACTACTAGAGGGTACCAGGGCACCATGCCCAAATGTAATAAGTGCAAGCGTCACCATGATGGAGCTTGTCACATTCCAAAATGCGATAAGTGTGGAAAATTGGGTCACCGTACCGATGATTGTTGGGGAAAAGAGGTGGAAGTGGAAATAGAAATGGGAATGGAGACCGTAACGGTACTCGAACATTCGTGATAGGAGAAAGGAACGCCCGCGAGGACCCTAATGTGGTCACCGGTACGTTTCAAGTTAACAATCACTTTGCATCCATATTATTTGACACTGGCGCCGATTATAATTTCATGTCTGTGGAATTTAAACGTATGCTTGGAATAGAATCCAGTAGATTAGATATTCCTTATTCCATAGAACTAGCCGATGGTAAACTTGTTGAATCGGGAGAAGTTGTTAGGGGATGTACATTGGAACTTGGTGAGCGAAGATTTAGTATCGATCTCTTGCCTGTTTAGTTCGGTAGCTTTGATGTTGTAGTCGGAATGGACTGGCTGTCCAAGAATAAAGCCGAAGTTGTTTGTCACGAGAAAATCATTCGCATCCCTCTTGCGAATGATGAAACACTCATATTCCATGGAGAGAAAAGAGACACGCCCTTGCGAATCATCAAGTGTATGAAGGCACAGAAATGCTTGCGAAAAGGATGTGTTGCATTCTAGGTGCATGTAGTAGATAAGAAGGGAGGAGCCAAAGATTGAAGACATTCCTATGGTAAAGGAAATCCCTGATGTTTTTCCCGAAGACTTGCCAGGATTACCTCTGCAATGACAAGTCGAGTTCCATATTGACTTGGTTCCAGGCGCCACTCCTGTAGCTAAGGCACCATATCGACTTGCACCATCCGAGATGCAAGAATTATCTACACAACTCCAGGAGTTGTTGGATAAAGGATTCATAAGGCCGAGCTTCTCGCCCTGGGGAGCTCCAGTACTGTTCGTGAAAAAGAAGGATGGAACCATGTGGATGTGTATTGATTACAGAGAGTTGAATAAGCTCACTGTTAAGAATCGGTATCCGCTACCGAGGATTGACAACTTATTCGACCAGTTGCAAGGATCGAGCTATTACTCCAAGATTGACCTTCGGTCTGGCTATCATCATTTGAGGATTCAAGAGGAGAGCATACCAAAGACTCCGTTCAGGACTCGTTATGGACACTACGAGTTCCTTGTGATGTCGTTTGGAATGATGAACGTACCAGCAGTATTTATGGATCTGATGAATCGCATTTGCAAGCCAGATCTCGATAAATTTGTGATTGTATTTATCGACGATATTCTGATTTATTCACGAACAAAACAAGAGCAAGAGCAACATCTCAGAACCATTATGGAACTACTGAAGAAAGAGAAGTTTTATGCAAAGTTCTCAAAATGCGAATTTTGGATTCGCGAGGAACAGTTCCTTGGTCACGTGGTGAACGAGAATGATATCCATGTGGATCCAGCGAAGATTGAAGCGATAAAAAATTGGGAAGCTCCCAATACACCGACTGAAGTTCGACAGTTTTTGGGATTAGCGGGCTATTACCGTAGATTTATCGAGAACTTCTCTAAAAATAGCTTAACCACTTATTTCCCTTACTCAGAAAGACAAGAAGTATGATTGGGGTGACAAGCAGGAAGAAGCCTTCCAACTACTCAAAAACAAGTTATGCGATACACAGATACGATCTCTACCCGAAGGCACTGAAGACTTTGTGGTGTACTATGACGCTTCGCGTCAGGGATTGGGTTATGTGCTCATGCAACGCCAAAAAGTCATCGCTTATGCATCACGACAATTGAAAGTACATGAGAAGAATTATACCACCCATGACCTGGAGCTAGGCGCGGTGGTATTTGCCTTGAATATTTGGCGACATTATTTGTATGGTACTCGATGTGCTATCTTCACAGATCATAAGAGTCTCCAGCACATATTTGATCAAAAGGAGTTGAATATGCGTCAGCGGCGATGGGTTGAGTTGTTGAACGATTATGACTGTGAGATCAAGTACCATCCTTGAAAGGCGGACATGGTAGCAGATGCGTTGAGTCGAAAGGAAAGGGTTAAGACCTTAAGTGTTTGAGCTTTAGAAATGACAAGTCGGACAAATCTCACTTCGCGCATTCATGATGCCTAACAAGAAGCCCTTAAGAAGGAAAATTTTAAAGCTAAATATCTTCGGGGTATGGAGAAGAAATTTGTGACAACTCGAGTTTCCAAGATTCCATTTTCGCAGTCATCGCACGTTAATTGTTTAGGTTGTTTGTTTACACGACTTGTTTGTTTCACAACTGTGCACGTTTGTATTATGTTAAACTGTATTGTGATTGATATGTTATATATAGTGCGTATTAAGTGTGATTGAACGCGTTGTGATAATATTCTAACTTGTTCTTCGTACCATTTGGTATTTGGGCCGCACTTTAGCATGTAGCTAGTTATAGGTGGGTCACGCTAATTATCATAACTGGTTCATACACACGGCTCATACTTGCAAACTATCTTAAATTACACCATTCGAGCCCAATACCAACCAAAGCCCAAACCAGACCCATTGTATCATCTGAATGTACAATTGGGCTTGGTAGAGCCCAAGTGGATAACTATTTGGAGCCGGCTATGGACTCTAGTTTTCAACGGGTCCTAGTTTATATACACAGGGGATCATGTAGCATAATAAGACACATGCACAAACCCTAGGCTCCCATAGACACTCGACGGCAGTAGCAGACCCTCACGAGATATCATCTTCTTCGATTTAGTCATTGGTTAGTAAACTAAATCTACACTAACTGTTGATTATCAATGGATGTTTATGTTTATGTATAATCTTGGTTATGTGGGTATGTGATTAGCGAAGTATGTGCGCGTAGGTATGTTACTGATATGATGATTATTGTGGGCCGATTTACATGTTAATGGGTGTGTGGATATTTATGATAGTGATTCTGATTATATTTACTTGACTGATATTATGATCGAGTAATCACGTGTGCGAACCGTAATTCCGAATCGAATGACGATATGTTTGTGTGGAGATAATTGATAGTGTTTGATACGAATTGATTAACTTATATGTATTCATGAACTGTTATTTAATTCTGAGCGATTTGATGTTGATTGTTGTATGTAGTTATTAATGGCGATTAGGGTTCATGCTAGATGTTGAATACTGTGATGATTTGGTATGTTGATTGAATAAATAAATGGCAGCCATGTGTTAGGAAATTTTGATCTCATCTAACATTGTACACATCCCAATCACATCATCACGTTGTCAGATTTGTCATAAGTGCTTGTGGTCTTTGTGTTGGCACATGAAAGTTAAATATTGTTTAATAATAAAGTAATGGCTATGTTAGTTAGACTTATAGGGTATTATGATGATGTGCATGGCATGTGACTGTGAAACTCCGAATGTATGACAAAAGCTTCAATTTGGTCGAGTAGCATAGATGAATGTGTAGTATGAGTTGTTTGACTTCAAGAGAAAGCATGATTGAATATTTGTGGTGGTAGCTAGTTTAGGGGTGTTGATGTTAGTGATCATTAACTGATATTGATGATGATGTAACCCGACAAAAACCCCCACCCCACTTGAATACATCTCGACGAAATCCCAATTGATTTCGTCGCCCAAAGTGATTTCGGCCCAAGTGATGTTCGTCCAAGGTGATTTTGTCATGTGTTCTCTGATTAAGTTATTAACCATGTTAAGTCTGTAACTCTGTTAATTATTAACTCCGTTAGTTTATTAATTCTGTTAGATGTTAACCCTGTTAAGTTATGCATGTAACCTTGTTAAACATGTAACTCTGTTAAGCATATAACACCGTTAGTGTGTTAACTCTGTAAAGTCATTTAACTCTGTTAGGTCGTTAACTCTGTTAAACCTGTTAATTGATTTAACTGCTTATGTGATACATGAGGTTAAATGTCAAACACTTTGTGACATAGATTGCATGTGAAACATTGCAAACTCGAAACTGATTGTATATGCGTGCGTACTATAGGTCGTGATTGATTAATTGTGAGCGTGTATTCCTTTAGCATACCGAGCAAACCAAGGTGAGTTCACACACTATCTAAGGCATGGGATTCCCGGTGGTTGGGAATGGGTTAAAGAATTAAAACGGAACCTACATATCCTCCTTGGGTAGGATATGTACCGCCATCCTCCATGGGTAGGATGCCAATATTAATCCTGTGTATTCTCCTTGGGTAGAATACGTACGTTTGTCCTCCTTGGGTAGGACAACAACCTTAACTTACTAGACAAAACTCTATCATTAAGTCCCTCATTTTTTATCGACTTAAGCGCCGAGGCCGATGGCGAGTGGGTCATTAGTTAATAGCGCTATTTAGGTCTGACAAGCCTCACACCGTGCCGCAGAGGACGGGCGTGAACTAATGGATCTGGGCACGTCAATGATGATAGACATTGATAGTTCAGGGCACATAAACATGAGTACAGTCAGCAGTCGATATGGTAACCCGTCTAGTGTATACATGGGGTAGCCCCCACGGCCGAAAAGCCAGATAACTAAACATGGGGTAGCCCCCACGGCTGTATTTCCAGAGTAAATAGGTTAAACAAATCACGTTTTCAACTATGGGGTAACCCCCACGGCAGGGATGCCAGTTAAAGGAACTATTTTTGGAACAACTAAAACCAACACCCAACTGTGAACTCGCTCAACATTATTGTTGACTCGTTACTACATGCTTTGCAGGTCAATAGGTACTTAGCTGGAGCTTGCATGGGGAAGAGTCGTTGTGGGACATGGACAGCTGTGTGCCATGTTAAACATTGAAACATTTATATTTTGTTTTGGAATTTAATCGTTATGCTTCCGCTTGCAACTTAAACTATGTTTTGTTTGGACACCAATTGTATTGGTTGGGTTTTTATAATTACTTACATGCTTGTTCAATATGATTGGTGACTGGATCCTGGTCAGTCATGCCTCCAAGCGGTGATACTCCGCGTGTGGATTTTGGGGGTGTGACAAAATTGGTGCCAAATGATGAGGGAACCTTATACTTTATGGGACGCATTTGGGTTCCGCTCTATGGCGGTATTCGAGAAGTTATCTTTGATGAAGCTCACAAGTCGAGATACTCGATACACCCAGGATCAGATAAAATGTATCAGGATTTGAAGGAGTATTATTGGTGGCCAAAACTCAAAAGCGACGTTGCTATTTATGTTGGAAAGTGTCTAACCTGAGCTAAGGTCAAGGCCGAATATCAGAAACCGTCCGGTATATTGCAACAACCTGAAATTCCTTTATAGAAGTGGGAGCAAATTTCGATGGACTTAATAACGAAATTACCCAGGACTCCTAGTGGGCACGATAGGTGACATATGTGCCTTTACAACCGTCACACAAATACGAATCCAATGAAATATTGTGTTTCATTCTCGGGATTTGTACAATTACATATGACAAGTACACATATCAAATTCCGTATGATTCCGAACTCTCGAGAAGCTTTACCAGAAGTTTTACGTAAACTATTATGCAAACGTAATCAGCTTTATGCAACGTACACTCCGGAATAGTTACATAGCTTAGCAATAGGTTTTGGAGGGTTTGGTATGGCAAAAACGAGTTTATTCAATCACAAGGACTATTTGCGACAAACTACAAAAGTCTACCAATTCGTATAGCAACAAACACTCTGGAACAAGATCATAAGCTAAACATACCCTAAATACCCTTTACATAGCTTAGAAATAAGTTTTGAGGGGTTCGGTATGCAAAAATACGCTTATTTGATCACAGGGACTAAAAGTATCAAAACTGCGAAAGTAAGCAAATTCGTGCATATCTTGCGTTCTAACTATATCCAGACATCCAAAAAAAATTAATCATTAAAATATTGTATTTTAGTGATGGGAATGCAAAAATACCATTCATTTCGCAATTTGGATCGTTTTCACGTTCGTTACGATTTTCGTTAACCGAAAATTGCAACCGTACAGCCAAACGAACCGACATCCGTGACATTTTTTAGCATAATTCAAGTTAAATATACTTTTACTTTATCATGGAACTTAAAAACGGGCTTAACGAGTGTTAGATGTGTGAAAACGCGACAAAACAAACTCATGGACTGAAACTGTCATTTTTCAAAACTTGCTGCCCTGCATACACCATACGAACCGTATGGTGAGGACCTTTACGGTTCGTAAGCAGGTCCCAACATAGCAGAATCCAGTTTCTTCAAAACAGCCTGCTGCACTTGATTTTATTCATGGTTTTTGGATCTTGTGGGCTGGTTTGTGTGTTCTCCAAGTCAAATCTGAGCATAACATTTGTATGGTGATGATCATTCTTGGAACAACTCAATTACACCTGGCAATGATCCAATAATTCAAGAATTCCTATAAATAGCAAGCTTTAATTCATTCTTCATTGCTCATCTTCAATTTCTTTCACTCTTTCTCTGATTGAGGCTACCACACTTAGTTAGAGGCCTCATACTTGAGTATTCTTAGTCTTTTTTTTCCAAGCTTAGGACTCTTGTAAGTGTTCTTTCATGCTTGTTTATTTATTTCAAGCAAGAAAGTCAAACAGTGTTTTACTTTCAGCCTTAACCATCATTTGGTCAAGACAAAGCTCGTTTGAACTTTGCAATGTGAGCATAATCACGATGGTTATAGTCCCTTGCGACTATACCTACTGATTACCACGTTGACTAGTCGAAGTGACGAGTCAAAGTTTCGGTCAAAATGCACGATTATGTGCATTTTGCGAAGAAACTATTTTCGGGTATCAAAACACTTTGTTTTGAAATCAAATAAGTTTTCTAACTTAGCTAAACAAGCTTTAACATGTTTAACTTGTTACTTCTAGTTTAGTGCTTGTATAGGGTCGTAAGTCAAGCGGTCTAAACAACCGCTTAAACTTTCGAACCCGACCCGTTTGGTCGATCATTAGGATCCGACCAAACATATTTTGTGACCATAATGTATAGGGAATAACCTTCCGAGGTTATACCTTATGGTCACTTCGTTTAATTAGTTGTATGATAGGTAGTTTATATGTCTTAGGAAAATGACCAAAATACCCTTTTCATGCATAATTTGAATTTAAGCATATGTAACTTAAATTTTGACACTTAAACTAACTATGCAATATTATTAAACGTGTTAGGGCATATAATACTTGTCATAGGGCTAGTTAGACCATCCGAATGCGCTTTTGCGCAAATGACGCATTAAAGTAGCGTAAACTACCTTAACATGTCATAACGGGTCAAAAGCACTTAGGATAGGTTTCAATTCAGAATGTAGGTTTGTTTAAACCATATCATATGAGTTTCAACACTCATTTGGTTTACGAGACCTCATTCTACCCGATCTCCCGATTTATTAACATAGTGATCCGATACTAGGTGCCACTTAATTCCTTGATTTCCCAAGCTTGTTAGTTCATTTAATCGAGGATACCTTGCAATCTCAAGTGAGTACATAGTTCCCCTATTTTACGGCTTTCAATTGTTCTGGGGTGATTCATATGTGCTAAACGACTTCGAGTTTTCAAAAACAAATGCTATGGTTTATATTAAACACAACGATTTCAATAATGTGGACGAACTTGTTGGTGCGTTAATACATAACACGAATGGCATTTGTTAGCTTTGGCCAAGCCGACCAGTAGTATGTTATGGTACCATAGGATCTGACAAATCCCGTTATCGGACTATCGCCATGGTTATTTATGGGGTAATATGGGTAACGACAGAACCTGATGAATTTTAGCAAACCCTTTGGTGGTTTGTTAAACGATTAAAGATACCCTCTGGTGGTATAGACGAGTCAGAACACCGGTTTGAATGTATTCAACGAGAACGACCAAAAGTTAGTTTTCACTATTTAAAACACGAACGATTTGAACGACTTGAACGACTGATAACACGAACAAGTTGAACGATTTGGACGATTGGTTTATGGAAAGTGATTAGGTAACGAAACGTGTGTAATGGGATAAAAGCATGGTGGACACGCCGCTGGTACTTCCTATATATAAGTGCTTTTATCACATTACATGCCGTAGCGTTATCTAGATCACTTGGACGAATGTTTTCAAACGATGTCACACAACGATGTTTACTGTCAAGACGATTTACTACTTGGTTTTACAAAGACAAATGTTTTCAGTCAAGATTCATGGCTACAATGGTTTTGGTTTTACATATATCAACTTGTAAAGCTGATAAAACATATTGCAATATCAAACACCTTTTGATTTCAAGGTATATACTCGACAACTCTCGTAGTTGGACGAGGTATTGCAATATGGGTTCAAAGCCATGAATTTGACATACAAAGCCTATGTACTCGCCGACATTTTTATGCTGACTGTTTTTTCACATATTTTTCAGGTTCAATGATGTGACGATTGTTGATTGTTTGCTACACATCGGATGGACGATGGCCTTAGTGACTTAAAACTTGAAAGAAAATTGTTGTACTTATTTGATTTGTATCAAAACAATGAGACAATTAATGAAATAAAACAAAACTTCAATTACCATGTGTTGTGAAACAATGATTCTGTTACGACACTCCCCGACGTTTCTGCTGCGGTTTGTTGTATTACGCGGTCGGGGTGTGACCCACGATATGATATGGGTAATAGTGGATCGATTAACGAAGTCTGCACACTTCTTGCCAATTCGGGAGAAAGATAGCACTAGAAAGTTGGCTGAACTATACCTTAAGGAGATAATGGCACGTCATGGAGTGCCAGTTTCGATTATTTCAGACAGAGATGGACGTTTTATATCAAGGAACTAGCAATCCTTTCAAGAAGCCTTTGGATCTCAATTGGATCTAAGCACGTCATTCCATCCGCAAACAGACGTTCAGAGCGAACGGACAATCCAAACACTAGAAGATATGCTTCGTGCATGTGTGATGGATTTAGGCGGCAGCTGGGATACTCATCTACCCTTAGTTGAGTTCTCCTATAATAACAGATACCATATAAGCATAAAAGCCGTACCGTTCGAAGCGCTATATGGCCGCAAGTGCCGCTCACCATTGTGTTGGGAAGACGCTGGAGATAAACAGTTGATTGGTCCCGAACTTGTGCAAGAAACAACCGACAAAATCATGCAGATCCGAGAACGCATCAAGGAGGCTCAGGATCGACAAAAGAGCTACCCAGCCGTAGACGGAACCCTTGAGACTTCGAGGTGGGAGACAAAGTTCTGTTGAAGTTCTCACCTTGGAAAGGTGTAGCAAGGTTCAGAAAATGTGGGAAGTTGAATCCACGATACATTGGACCATTCAAGATCTTGGAAAAGATTGGTACCGTGGCTTACAGATTAGAGTTATCGGAAGAACTGAACGGTGTACATGATATGTTCCATGTGTCAAACCTTAAAAAGAGTCCAACCCAAGAAACAGTTATCATCCCTACGGATGAGGTGCATATCGACGACAAACTTCGATTTACAGAACAGCCCGTTGAGGTAATGGATTGGAAGATCCAGAAAACAAGGAGGAGTCGCATTAAACTTGTCAAAGTATGTTGGAACTCTAAACACGGACCCGAGTACACATGGGAACGTGAAGACCAGTTTAAAGCCAAATACCCCCACCTATTCGAGAAAGCTCCTGCGAGAGATAACTCAACTTGAATTTCGGGACGAAATTCTTTTAACGGGGGGAGACTGTGACAACTTGCACCAAAACCGGTAATTTCTGTACTATTTTAATTATTATTTATTATCTGCAATTATGTGTTTAAACATAGACATTATGAGATTACTTGCTTTACATATGAATTCATGCATGTTTATACTTCAAATATTGCCTTGTGCTTTACTTTAAGCGTTGCATCAGAAAGACTAGTAAACTCACCGGTAAGACACATTGTGTCAGCACTTCCACAGAAAGCAGTCAGACAATAGATTTAGGGCCTAGGAGTAGGTCCAACATCAAATATACATTAAAACCCAAGTGTGTATACAAGGGTTAACATATACACTTTCCGGAAGCTAAACTATGCACTAAAAGACACCTGAAACTCACTTTAAATAGCATTCTGCAGAATTCAGAAGAAAATCAGCTAAAAACAGCATTTTAACACCAAAAAAAATATGCAGAATTGATCTTTTAGTGTCCAGAATAATTACAAAGTGTCAGGAATTGAAACTGTCACAAAAGGTGCTTCATACTTAGTAAAAATGCATAATTTAGCACTTTAGCGAACCGCTAACGAAACGAATAACCGGACACTACCCTAAACATCAAAATTTAACTAGAAGCAATGTTTTTATGATATTAAGCTAGTATGGGTGATAGAACACCTTAAAAATCATATAAACACCTAAACACACTTAAACTAACATAAACCTTCTAGTTTACATTCTTAACCTCCAACTTTCAAACTTTGACACTTAACCCCCCCCCCCCAATCGAAAACCGGCCCCAAGGGACCCCACTTCTCTTTTGATTGAAATATTAAACATGTTTCCTTGATATTAAACATGAAATCTAGTGGATAAAGAGATTGAGGAAGATTATAAGTTAGACTAAAAGGTTTGTAACCTTATCACTTTCATTCTAAACTTTCAAACACACATCTTTCTCCTCCCTCTCCTTGCTCTCGACCGACCACCTACACCCACATACCACCATTTTTCATTCACATACCAAGCAATCCAAGGTCACTACAAGGTGTAAGAGGCTCATCAAAGAATATGTGAAGTGCAAGAACTTGAAGGACCACTTGGAGGAGCCACTAACCACTTATTTTCTTCCATCTTCATCATCTTCCTTATTATGCCACTTCCTAAGCCAATAGAGCTAGTTGTAAGCATCCTAATCACTATTTTAGTTCATGTTTATGATATGTACAAGTTTCACCATCTAAGTAACTAAACTTTAAAGGATGAATATGAGAAGATCTAACATAATCATGAAGAAAACAAGTAATTTTAGTGATTTTCAGTGTATGTGATGAAGTTGATGTTGTTGAATCTTGTGTGTATGTTTAAATCTAGTATGTTAAGCTTGTTAGAAGCTTAGATCTAACAAGTTTAAGCATGGATCTTGAAAAATCCATGGTTAAACTTGAAGATGAACTTGTGAAACACATATGTGAACTTGAAAAATGAATTTTGAAGCATGAACTTGTAATCTTGAAGTAACAAAGTGTGTGTGAAACTAACTTCTGAAACTAAAATATATGAAAGCTTGTTAATGATTCTTCAAGAAGCTTGTTAATGTAAGATTTGAAGATGTTAAGTGTGGATCTTGAAAGATCCATGATGAAACAAGGTTTTAAACATAAAGATCTTTCTAATGAACATAAAAATGATTTTTGAACATGATTTTTAAGACTATGGAACCATAAAACTCATGGATGGTTTGATTAGTAAATTAAAGTTTCATAAAAGTTTGTTTAAAGTTTGCAAGAGCACTTGTTTTTGGAAAGATCATTGTATGTTAAGTGTAGATCTCAAAGACTACACATTTTTAACAAGAATCAGGTTCACCATAATGTTTTACAAGAAGAAATTAGTGTATGTTATTTGTGAGAATTGTTGGAAATTGCTTTCGGTGATGAAAAGAAAATAAACACATGTTTTGAAAACATGGGAAACCTCCATTTTTAGGGGAAACTATGTCAATTTTTTTATAAAATTTTGACACTTAGGAAAATATAAGTTTTGATGAAACTTATTCCCCAAAAACTCACCTAAAAATATTTACCAAGGTATCACTATTTTTTGTATGAAATATCAAGTTAAAAGATGATGATTTCTTCAAGTAAAATTTAAATTAAGTATGCATATTTTAGGAAAAATATATATATACTTAGTGATCACCAAATTTTTTTGCTAAGTGTATATTATGTGTATTATATGTAGTAGTGTATTAGGAACTTGAAAATGTACTAAATACTCCCAAGGAGTATGAATACCAAAACACACATACAAATACATGAGAATACCTAAGTATTCAAGTATACAAAATTACTCTCAAGAGGAGTATATGGACAAATACAAGAAAATATATTCATATAGATATATTCCTCAAATATACGGACTTTGAACAATTTTTGGACATAAATATAAATTTGGAAAATATATAACCATTACCAAGTAACGGAAATTGCACAAAAATCGGATGAATAACAAGAATAATTAAATATATTTTATAGTATGACAAAATATATATATTCCACACAAGACTTAAAAATACATTATTTTTAAGAAATATAATTCCGGAAAATAATAAAAAATCAAAGTATTGATTTTTGGCAAATAATGTAAAATACACAAGTATTTACATAAAAATACAAGTATACTTTCCTAAGTATACTTGCACAAAAATAATATTAGGAATATTATCTCTCAAAATACTTATATTTATTTATTTTTAGAAAATAATATAAGTAACATATATGAAAAGTTAAAAATATAATTTATTTTTAACATTTATATCGTTGATCAAGACTACATAAACAGATATATATTTTAAGAAGTGAAATATATATTTACAAATAAACAATACATATTCAAAGTGCAAGACACAACGAACATGTCAGACCCGACAAACAAGGGCACGGCCCTCACAAAAGATGAACATACAAAAAACAAATACATAAGCTAAAGATGGTGACTTGTACTTGTGTGATACAAGTATAGTGACTAACGTACATAGAATAATTATAGGTCACGACGCTTACTAAACAGCCGGTGAAGTTTACGACGCAAGTTACGCAAAATTGTGAGTTCATGTCCACACTTTTAAACATTTTCTTGTTTTCTAAACTTGGGGAAAATACATGTACTGTGGTATGACAAAACAAAACTAAGAAATGACTTCATAGATCATGTCACGAATAGGGTGTCATAAGCACCATTAATCAACGTAAGTCCTAGACCGCGGAACAAAAGGTTAGATCTAATGGGTTTCAGGCAGCCACACTCTTGGCCACTTTGTTACCAAGAGTGCTTTTGTGTCTCTAGTCGTGAATAGACAAGTAAAATGCCTATGGTTTGGATGCTTCCTATGTCGTCACATATGTTAGTGGCCTCGCGAATCATTAGCGATCTCGGTTTCCTTACATTTACATAATACTTTTTCAAGTACAATCTCATACCATGATTCTTACAACAATACTTAAATGTTTTACACAAAACTGCATGAATTCACACCAACTTATGTTGACGATTTTCCAAAACTTACATGTATTTCAGGTAACTAGGTGGATGTATGTGCGGTCCCTCTTGCTCAAGGATGTTTGTGTTGTTAGATATTTTGTGTCAGGACTCCAATGCCTCTTTTGTGGGATTTGGTTGTTATATTCCACCTCATGTGGTGATATAATGATCAAAACCTTGATATTTGTCTTTGAAATGAAGTTGTAAACTTTTCAAACAATTATCTTTCATGTGATGTAAACACTTAACTTATACATATATATATATTTATGGATGTTTGTGTTTAGGATTTTGTAGTATATTCATATGGGAATGTGAGAGGTATATAAGAGTTTGGATATGCACGTATGTAGGTATGAATGTGTGTGTGTGTGTGTGTGTATATATATATATATATATATAGGTACGGTGAGAACGCATCCTGGCCCAACACGTGGCGCGGGATACGATCAGGGCGTGAGGGGTTTTTTTGTCTTTTCAATCTATTTTCCCAATTTATGATGCGTCTAAGATGTTTTTGGCGTTAATTGTATTCATTAAATATTTGGCGTTGGATTAATTGTTTTTGTGTCATATAGATAATTTTTTTGGCGTTTTAGCGTTTTCTGGTCAATTTTTTTTGGCGTTGTATAATAATTTACTACCAGTCATTAATATTTTCATAAGATTACAATAAGATCAAATGTTTTTATGGCGTTTAGTCAATTTTTTTGGCGTTTAATACATTGACAATGTACTTTGGGAGTACCCGCTCTCACAGTTTCATACTAGTAGCGTTTTGGTGTTTGTAGTTTTTGATGTTTTATATAATAATGTATTTTATTTGTAGAGAACTAGATAACAAAACAACAGATAATTTGATAACAAAACAATATAAAGTGAAAAAGAAAAAAAAATAAAAATGGTAATCTAATTTCTCATCCGAATCTTCACTGTCATCAGCCTCTTCTACTTGAATTTATTTTGGCGTTTTGAACCTTTGAATACCTTAGCTAGATGCCAACTTTCCTACATAAACGCCGTCTTTTTTAAACGAAGCTTGTTAGAGGCATCCTGTGTTTTGGTGTGATATTCTCGTTTGGTGGCATGTCATTAAAGATCAACTCTTGCTTGAATGCTATTTATAATAATGGAGTCCAAATAGCATTTTACGCTTGTGTTAATCCCTTCATGCCATGCATATAATCATCAAGAACAAAGCTCACATGATGACATATCACTGTAATCAGTCTCTTTTTCTTGAATATTTGTCCATCTCATTCAGCAAAAGATTATAGAGATAACCCCCTCAAAGAAGAATTCATTCAGTGAAAGCTTTGTCATCTGTGGTTATTTTAACTAACCTCTTTTGGCCTTTTAAAGTGAGTGGTTTCTAAAGAACATGGCATTTGTTTTTCTGGGTGTGATCATTTCATTGTGTGTAGACCCCTCTCTTATAGGAGTTTTTTGGCGCGTAGTTTAGGCGGGATTTTTTATTATAATAAATGATAGTAATAAAGTAACCGTCTTTGCAGTTACTGTTTATATTTACTGCTTTGCTCAGCTTTTATCAGTTTCTTGGGTTGTAGACGTCCCATCTTTCAAGTTTGGCTTTTTTTTAATTGGCGTTATGCAGACCAAGAGGACAAAATACAATAACGGAGAAAATATTAAGCAGGAAAAATATTTTTTGTTATTTCTGGCGTTTTGTAAGCAATAACTTTTTGAAGTATTTTTTGGCGTTTTGTAAATAAATAGAGAAATATATCATTTAATTATCTTAAAAAAAAGATTACACAGAAGAAAACTAACAAAAAAAATTAAAACTCTTCGTCAGAAGGTACTTTATCCGAGAAGTATCTATCACTTGCGTCATCTTCTTCCTCGGAGTCTTCATCTGGACCTTCATCCATGTCATCACCTTCACCTTCATCGGCTTCTTGTTCCTGAAGATTCTGAAGCCTCCATTTGAACATGTCTTGCATTAATGTAACAACTCTCATCAAAAGTCCTAAATTATTATTTAATTTGGCCAATAGGAAACCCTAATTGAGAAACCCAAGTAATTCTGAACAAACCCTAAAATTTTCAAAACATTTAGAATCAGGATTAGGGCCCCTAAAACTAAAGGGGGTAAACCCTAAGTTGATAATTATCTCTAAAATGCGTTGTATACGTTTCAAATTAACGAACTGTCAATTCATCAAGCCTATACTAGTGACAAGGCTACTCTAGGCTAGGTCGACACCCCAGGCGAGTCGCGACAGGGGTCACGACTTCTTCCGCGACACGCGGGGAACAACTTTTCACGTATAAATACTGGGCATTGGGACTTGAATTCTGTCTTTGGAACGATGTAAATTCGAGTTACGTAGACTGAGTTATCACAGAAACAGTTCACTAAACACACACAATCACTAATTGCTGCCACAATCAGGGTAATAACTCGATCGCTATTACGATTCAACGTCCGATCGATTATAACTATCCAACGATTGTTTAAGTGCCGCTCAAATTGAGATTATACTTTGTTAATTCATCGTGATTTCGACTTGAATGTTTGAGTACTGCTCGAATTCGGACTATACTCTGTCATTCGTTGTGAATCCGCTGAATTGTTAAGTATTGCACTAATAAATCGTTGTGAGGGTTTAATCTCGTGAATTGTCGTAACTGCTGTATTAGTTACTAACCTGTTGTGTGTGCATTGTTATTTAAATTAGGTTAATCGAGGCTAATCAGTACGCTTATATTCTGCTCGTTAAATCTACAATGTGAGTCATTCTCTTTTTATCAAATTACTTTTGAAATCATGTTTATTTTCAAAAGTTATAATTACAGTGATTAAGTTTATGTAATCACCAAAGTACAGCCGGTATGTGGGGTATTGTGCACAGTATTACAGTTTTATCACTTTAGGTGGGCGAACCTAAATTTAGTGATATTCGTCATTCATTGGGGCAGCCAATGGTGATATGACCACAGTCACCCTAAAGATTCGAGTGACAAATACTGTGGGTAGTTGGTTTGATATCAGAAATATTGTAATCTCTCTTAATACTGTGAATTATAACAAACGAGTCATTTTAGTAAAAATGAATGATTCACTCAGTATTTCCCTGCTGACAAAACCTTTTTCAAACATGTTTCAGGTGATCTGTTGTGAGCACAGGAAAAGTGTCATGGAGCACTACAAGCTTAGAAAGTGGCTCAATGTAAATAAATAAAGAAACATGTTTTAAGAAATAAAAGATTTCCCAGTGAAATCACTTATTTGTAAATTATGGGATTTATCCCTATATTATATATAAACGAGCAGTTTTATTATTAATCGATCCTGTGTAAAAAAAAGACTTCCGCTGTCACTTAATTAGATACCATCGGATTTCCTGCCTCGCGACTCTGGACCGGGTCAAACCGGGGCCAAGGACCGTGACAGGAAAAGGTGGTATCAGAGCCACTGATTTAAGCTTACTATTAATTTTAGCCTATTAAAATAATTGAGAAATTTAATTGCTATTCTGTGAAAATTTGCTTTATTAACTGATTAATTGTTGAGTTACAGTATGGGTAAACAAAAGATTTCTGCTATCTACCACAAATTAGATACTGCAACCACAGAGAAAGGAACCTCTTCCTCCAAACACCCAGCAGATCTGGAAGAAGGGATTTTTGTCCGTAAAGCAAATTTTGAAAATCCTCTTACCCAAGATAAAAGAAATTTGATTCTTAGAAAGGGAAAGGAGAAAGTAAGGAAACCCCAAGTCAAGAAAGTGAGGTTTAATTCAGAAATCCAGGAATTAGGCAATAGGTCACCTTGGGAAGACACATTAGATGATAAATGGGCAAACCTTTATATGCTAGCTACCGTAGCAGAGAATGCAAACCTCTAAAAATATCAATAATCCTGGTCTAGTAGAAAATTAATCTCCAGTAAATAAATAAAGTATAGTGTGTTCTCTTTCCTGTAGTCTTTTGTACAAAGCTGTATGCAATAAACTTTAATGTTTATTTGTAAAACTTTGTTCCAAAGTTTTAACTTAGAATTTTTGTGCATTTTGCATATATGCTATCCAGCATGAGTGGGATATCGGAAGCATTTCAGAATCTCAACCTCTACCCAGTACCAATTGAAGTCTCCCACGACTTTACTGGTTATATTGCTGACATAGAGGAACCTCTGGAATTCCAAGCTCCACCGCTGGAAAAAGCAAATCTTAAAAAGAAAAGAAGATATGTAGGATGGAGGAAAGTGCGCAGGAAAAAGCCAGTTACTAGGAAACTCCCTAAAATAGAAAACCCTATAGATAAAGGAAAAGGAATAGAAATCGAAGAGAGTTCTAATCCAGCAGAGATAGAAATCCGGAAAGATTCTAAACAAAAAGGAATAGAAATTGGAGAGAGTTCGAGACAATCTGAAGAAATCACATTCCAAGATGAAATCGACCGTCTACTGGCAAATTGTGATGTCATTAGCCCAATCCATAATAATCTATATCCTTATTTAGAAACCCAATTTCCTGTGAATCTGGAACCAGCTATTCCAGACCCACTAATCCACACTCGACCTTTAGGTCAAATGGAAGAATGGTGGACAAATGATTGGCAATTCGAGAATATCATCAATAGTCCTTATTCTTTTCTTCCACAGTTTGATCCAGAACCTATCCCCAATCCTCCAATGAGCAACGAAAACCTAGCCGAACTCCGTCTGTTCGGTGAAGAGCTGATAGGTACAGGGAATAGAATCCGGGAAATGGGAAAACAAATTTCCTGGAAATACGACGAAAGGGAGCGTCGCTACTAAACTGCCAGTTGACCAGAGAATAGTGGGGTTGGGAAGAATGTCTGTATAAGAATAATAATAGATAAATATAATTCTGTAAAATGGGAAATAAAACATTGTAAGATAAACAGTGAGTATGGATGCCTATATAATATAAAAAGCAAAATAGAAGTCGAAACATCGACAATTTTGGATACATATATCTGTGTTGTAAGATTTTATGTGCTTATGTGTAATTGTTTTATTTACAATCATTTGATACTAATAGTTATATTCATAATAACTATCAGATGGAAAACGCTAGTAATGAACCAGTTAATGAAGGGAATCAATCTGAACAAAATCAGGAAAACCAGTATATGACTAGACAAGATATTGAAAATATTGTTGCTCAAGGGATAGCTAATACTATTCCAGCATTCGTTGCTGCTATAAAGAAACCTGTGGAACCGCAACAAATCGTTCCTAGTAAACGTACTCAGGAAGATAATTTTAGTCATAGTGTAAATGGAGGCGGCAATCATGATGATAATAATCCACGACAGGCTCCACCTCCTAAGAAAATGAAAGCCGCAACATCTGGTTGCACTTTCAAAGAATTTCTTGCTTGCAATCCTGCTGAATTTGCAGGCAACGAAGGAGCAACTGCAGTACTGCGTTGGTTAGAGAAAACCGAAGCAGTAATTGCAATAAGTAAGTGTTCTGAAGAAGATCAGGTCATGTATGCGTCAAATCTTTTCAAAGACGGGGCACTAGAATGGTGGAACACGGTGCTACAAGCAAAAGGAAGAAGGATGGCTTATGCTATGAACTGGGAAGAATTTAAAATTCTGGTAGAAATAAAATATTGTCCTGAATATGAAAAGGAATAGATGGCAAATAAGTTCCTAAACCATCGTATGGTAGGCGTAGAGTGTCGCGGTTATACTTCGACATTCTTTGAATATGCTAGAGTAGTACCAACACTGGCTTCGCCAGAACCGGTACTCATTTCTCATTACATTTGGGGACTGATTAGTGAAATCCGTAACATCGTTAAAGCTGCGAGACCTCGCACTATTGACGATGCTGTGGAACTAGCTAATACCCTAACTGATGAACTAGTGCGAACAAGAGAAGAAGATCGAAAGAAGGAATTGGCTCAGAAAATTACCCAAGGATTTCGTGTGGGTAATGATAATAATAGGTTCAAGAAAAGAGGAAGGAGACAATCTGCACAACTGCCTTTTTGCAGCAATTGCAAAAAGAATCATTTTGGAAGATGCAATGTAAATTGCAATTTCTGCAAAATGGCAGGACATCATGAAGAAAATTGCAAAAAGAAAACCATAGTCTGCTATAACTGTGGAGAAACAGGACATTACAAGACAGAATGTCCTAAATTAATTAAACCCGCAGACAATAAAGGCAAACCAGCTGAAGGAACAACAAAGAATAATGCCCGAGCATTCCAGCTAACCACTCAAGAAGCCGAACTAATTCCCGATGTCATAGCTGGTACGTTCTTGGTCCACGACGTTTATGCAAAAGTGTTATTTGACTCTGGTGCAAACCAAAGTTTTATCAATACTTCATTTTGCCAAGCTCTTAACTTACCTTTAACCACCCTTAGGCAAATTTTTACAGTCGAAACGGCAGACGGGAATTCTGTTAACATAAATAAGGTTTTGCAAGAAGAAAAAATAGAACTGTTAGGCCATAAGTTTTCTGCAAAACTGTTACCTATGAAGTTAGCTGAATTCGATGTTGTGTTAGGAATGGATTGGTTAGTAGCCAACCATGCTCGAATTCTATGTGATAAGAACTCCATAGAAATTCAGGCACCCACCGGAGAAGTAATTGTGATTACAAGAGATAAACCACGTAAGCCTATGAAGTTCATATCAGTAATGAAAGTTGCTAATTATGAACGAAAACAAGGAATAGTATATATGATTTCAGTAATCATTAGTACTAAGGGTAAAGAACTTAAGGAAATTCCTGTAGTCTCAGGGTATCCGGATGTATTCCTAGAAGAATTACCAGGATTACCACCAGATAGGGAGGTAGAATTTAGGATTCATCTAATTCCAGGAACTATACCGATAGCTAAGGCACCTTATCGGTTAGCACCCACAGAAATGTTAGAACTGAAAAAGCAATTAGATGAATTACTAAGTAAAGGTTTCATACAACCTAGCTCACCCCCTTGGGGAGCGCCAGTGTTGTTTGTAAAGAAGAAGGATGGATCGATGAGAATGTGTATCGATTATAGAGAACTAAATAAGGTTACAATTAAGAATCGATACCCATTACCTAGGATTGACGATCTTTTTGATCAACTTCAAGGCGCTAGGTATTTTTCTAAGATAGACTTAAGATCTGGATATCACCAGTTAAAGGTACAAGAAGAAGATATACCTAAAACTGCTTTCAGAACTAGGTATGGCCATTATGAGTTTACAGTCATGCCCTTTGGACTAACAAATGCCCCAGCAGCATTTATGGACATGATGAATCGGATCTGTAAACCATACTTGGATAAATTTGTAATCGTATTCATCGACGATATACTTATTTATTCCAAAAGTCAGGAAGAACATTGCGAACACTTGCATGCACTCTTAACCTTGTTAAGAAAAGAAAAGCTTTATGCCAAATTATCAAAGTGTGAATTTTGGTTAAAGGAAGTGCAATTCCTAGGACATATGGTGAATCATGAAGGCATTCATGTAGATCCTGCTAAAATAGAAGCAATCACTAAATGGAAGGTCCCACAAACAGCTATGGAAATTAGAAGTTTTATAGGTTTAGCTGGGTATTATAGACGGTTTATTAAGGATTTTTCCAAGATAGCCGTACCATTAACTAAGTTAACCTGTAAAGCCACTAAGTTTGAATGGGTACATAAGCAAGAAGAAGCTTTTAAGATTTTAAAACACCGATTGACGAATGCTCCAATTTTAGCATTACCCGAAGGAACAGAAGATTTTGAAGTATATTGTGATGCTTCAAAATTAGGATTCGGATGTGTATTGATGCAACGCAAAAAGGTAATTGCGTATGCCTCCCGACAGTTGAAAAAGCACGAGGAGAATTATACAACTCATGACTTAGAATTAGGAGCCGTAATTTTTGCCTTGAAAATTTGGAGACATTATCTGTATGGAAGTAAGTTTACTGTTTATACAGATCATAAAAGTTTAAGGTATATATTTGGGCAGAAAGAGTTAAATATGAGGCAAAGAAGATGGATGGAAGTTTTAAGCGATTACGACTGTGATATCCAATATCACGAAGGAAAGGCAAACGTAGTTACAGATGCCTTAAGTCGTAATTATCATGAAAAGCAACGATGAGTCCGTGCTATTAGATTAAATCTACAAATAGATTTAATGGAACAATTAAAGAAAGTTCAGGAAACAGCAATCAAGGACGATGCTGAAGGAATGAAAGGTTATATAAAGGAACTAGAGCAAGGAAATGATGGAATTTGGAGATTCCACAAGAAACGAATTTGGGTACCTAAGCAAGGAGAATTAAGAAATAAGATTTTAGAAGAAGCCCATAAATCTAGGTATACTATGCACCCAGGAAACAATAAGATGTACCAAGATTTAAGAAAGAATTTTTGGTGGATAGGCATGAAGAAAGATATAGCAGGATATGTTTCTAAATGTCTTACTTGTTCACAAGTAAAGGTTGAACATCAGAAACCTTTAGGACTACTACAACAATTGGAAATGCCTGTATGGAAATGGGAACTTATAACAATGGATTTTGTTACTAAGTTACCCAAAACCAGAAAAGGTAATGATGCGATTTGGGTAATTGTGGATCGATTAACCAAATCAGCTCATTTTCTACCAATGAAGGAAACTTTTAGCATGGAAAGGCTAGCCAAGTTGTACGTAGACGAAGTAGTATCTTTACATGGAGTCCCACTCTCCATTGTATCAGATAGAGATAGTCGTTTCACTTCTCATTTCTGGAAAAGTTTCCAGCAAGCTATGGGAACTCGACTAAATCTAAGCACAGCATATCATCCACAAACAGACGGACAAAGTGAAAGAACCATCCAAACTCTAGAAGACATGCTACGAGCATGTGTAATAGATTTTGGTGGAAACTGGGATGATCATTTACCATTAATTGAATTCTCCTACAATAATAGTTATCATTCAAGCATTGAAACTGCTCCATTTGAAGCACTATATGGACGTAAGTGAAGAACTCCAGTTTGTTGGGCAGAAATAGGAGAAAGTCAATTATCAGGACCAGAAATTGTGCAAGAAACTACTGACAAAATTACTCAGATCAAAGAAAGACTGAAAACAGCTCGAGATCGTCAGAAGAGTTATGCAGATAATCGTCGCAAGCCGTTAGAAATTCAAGTCGGAGATAAAGTACTATTAAAAGTTTCTCCTTGGAAAGGAGTAGTTAGATTCGGAAAGAAAGGAAAGCTAAGTCCAAGGTACGTAGGACCATTTTCAGTGATCCAACGTATAGGACTAGTTGCTTATCGTTTACAACTACCAGAAGAGTTAGCTGGAGTACATGATGTATTTCATGTATCCAATCTCAAGAAATGCTTATCAGATGAATCACTGGTAGTACCTCTTCCAGTTATAGAGGTAAACGAAAAGCTAAAATTTGTTGAGAAACCTCTTCAAATTGAGGATCGAAAGATCAAGTTTCTCAAACACAAACGGCTAGTTTTAGTCAAAGTTAGATGGGATTCAAAGAGATGAGCTGAATACACTTGGGAGCTGGAATCAGAAATGAAGCGAAAGTATCCTCATTTATTCCAGTAAATCTCGAGGACGAGATTTTTATTAAGGTAGGGAGAATGTAACAACTCTCATCAAAAGTCCTAAATTATTATTTAATTTGGCCAATAGGGAACCCTAATTGAGAAACCCAAGTAATTCTAAACAAACCCTAAAATTTTCAAAACATTTAGAATCAGGATTAGGGCTCCTAAAACTAAAGGGGGGTAAACCCTAAGTTGATAATTATCTCAAAAATGCGTTGTATACGTTTCAAATTAATGAACTGTAAATTCATCAAGCCTATACTAGTGACAAGGCTACTCTAGGCTAGGTCGACACCCCAGGCGAGTCGCGACAGGGGTCACGACTTCTTCCGCGACACGCGGGGGAACAACTTTTCACGTATAAATACTGGGCATTGGGACTTGAATTCTGTCTTTGGAACGATGTAAATTCGAGTTACGTAGACTGAGTTATCACAGAAACAGTTCACTAAACACACACAATCACTAATTGCTGCCACAATCAGGGTAATAACTCGATCGCTATTACGATTCAACGTCCGATCGATTATAACTATCCAACGATTGTTTAAGTGCCGCTCAAATTGAGATTATACTTTGTTAATTCATCGTGATTTCGACTTGAATGTTTGAGTACTGCTCGAATTCGGACTATACTCTGTCATTCGTTGTGAATCCGCTGAATTGTTAAGTATTGCACTAATAAATCGTTGTGAGGGTTTAATCTCGTGAATTGTCGTAACTGCTGTATTAGTTACTAACCTGTTGTGTGTGCATTGTTATTTAAATTAGGTTAATCGAGGCTAATCAGTAGGCTTATGTTCTGCTCGTTAAATCTACAATGTGAGTCATTCTCTTTTTATCAAATTACTTTTGAAATCATGTTTATTTTCAAAAGTTATAATTACAGTGATTAAGTTTATGTAATCACCAAAGTACAGCCGGTATGTGGGGTATTGTGCACAGTATTACAGTTTTATCACTTTAGGCGGGCGAACCTAAATTTAGTGATATTCGTTATTCATTGGGGTAGCAAATGGTGATATGACCACAGTCACCGTAAAGATTCGAGTGACAAATACTGTGGGTAGTTGGTTTGATATCAGAAACATTGTAATCTCTCTTAATACTGTGAATTATAACAAACGAGTCGTTTTAGTAAAAATGAATGATTCACTCAGTATTTCCCTGCTGACAAAACCTTTTTCAAACATGTTTTAGGTGATCTGTTGTGAGCACAGGAAAAGTGCCGTGGAGCACTACAAGCTTAGAAAGTGGCTCAATGTAAATAAATAAAGAAACATGTTTTAAGAAATAAAAGATTTCCCAGTGAAATCACTTATTTGTAAATTATGGGATTTATCCCTATATTATATATAAACGAGCAGTTTTATTATTAATCGATCCTGTGTAAAAAAAAGACTTCCGCTGTCACTTAATTAGATACCATCGGATTTCCTGCCTCGCGACTCTGGACCGGGTCAAACCGGGGCCAAGGACCGTGACAATTAACACCATTTTTGAGTCAATTTCTGTCTTCAAACAAGTGGCGTTATGCAATTCTTCCGTGAACCCAAGCCCCTGCTTTGTCATGATGTTTTCAATCCAGTAGTCTTCTTGCTCTCCGCTGTCGTATATAACGGTCACCATGTGATCAAAACACCATGATGTCATGACAGGGTCCGGCTTTACATCTGCTTTGATTGGTCCAAATTTCCTTATTAATGTTTTCATAAGATTATGTGTTTCATGGCATTCGTTATCCAGAGCGATGCCAAGAGATAGGATACCCCTATGTACCTCTTCTTCCATCTTCAAAATTGTCTTGATCGTCCTAACATACACTCTCCTTCTGTTGTCAAAACGCAGGACGAATCGCCTGATTTCCAAAGTGTATCCCCACCAAACGATGGTTGCCATTTTTGGCGTTTTGGTTAAATTGGCGTTTTTGGTTAAAGATGTTTTTGCAGGAATGATAGATTGAAGTGATTATGAAAGCGATGTTTTACGTCGTTTATATAATGATGTTTTTGGCACGTAATTTAGGAGGGAATTTCTTCTAATAAATGTTAATAACTGAAATTCAGTTACTGTGTTTGTTTCCTCTTCCTGTAATATCCAACGCGTTTTATCACTAATTTTTGGCGTTTTGTATTTAATGGCGTTTTATTTTTTTAAATGGTGTGTTATCATTTTGTTGGCGTTTTGAATTTGAATGGTAAAAAAACCTTTTACTCTTAATGAAGCGTGTCCCACATAATAAAATTGATGTTATTTACGAAAACACCACCGCGCAATCTAGTCCATGGATTGTTTTGATCTGACGATCCATAACCGTTCTCATCGTTCTCACACTTTCCCCCGTTTTCTCTAAATTCTGACCCTATATATATATATATATATATATATAAGTATGTATGTGTCACACCCCTTTCTACGGCGGAAGCACGAGGTGTGATCATGAAAGGTTCTCATTGTATACGAAGAGTAAACATACTACATGCTCAAAAGTAATTTCAAAACATTTCATTACTGAAAACATAAGTCAAGTGTTTACAACACGAGATAGCATATTGTTTTAAAAGTTACAACTTTATTTGATGATAAACATAGCGACATCCACGAGCATGAGTAAGACCACACGCACATCCATCCTAGATACCGGAAATACATGTGAGTTTTGGAAAAATCGTCAACATAATGTTGGTGTGAATTCATGCAGTTTTTGTATTTCACGTTTGTATACTTTGTATGAAAACATAGTTTGTGTATAAATCAAGTTTTCATATATAAATCAAGTATTCATGTGTACACCACGTACTTATGTATAATTCAGGTTTTTCTTGAGTACCCCACGTACTCAAGTATAATTCCCGTTTTCATGAGTACCCCACGTACTTCAAGTTATAAATCAAGTTTTTCTTGAGTACCCCACGTACTTCAAGTTATATATCAAGTTTTAGTATGGTATGAATTTTATATAAATACAGTATTCATGTAAGTATCAGGATTGTTAATGGGTTGCAAAGCCATTAACATGTGACACGACATAGGAAGTCACCAAACCTTAGGCATTTAATTGGTATATTCTGAGACACAAAAGCACTACTCGATTCTCACCCTCACCGAGAGTGTGGCTGCCCGGCACCCGTTAGATCTAACCTTTTGTTCTGCGGTCTAGGTATATTGTTGATTAATGGTGCTTATGTACCCTATTCGTGACACGATTTCTCGTATCATTTCTCATAACGCATCCTACTTGGTTCTCGTCCTCACCAAGTGCGTTTCTTGTTCTACTTGGTTCTCGTCCTCACCAAGTGCGTTTCTTGTTATCATACCATTATAAACATTATAATATTTGTACATGTATTTCACCCCCGAAGTTATAAAACTGAAAACAGTTAAAAGAAAAGGGGGAGCATGAACTCACAACTTTGTGTTCCTATGCGTCGTAAACTTCACCGGATTTACTTAATTAACGTCGTAACCTATACGTGTTTTCTTAACGTTAGTCACTAGACTTGTGTCGCACAAGTACAGTTACTCTCTTTTGTGTATATATTCTTGTGTTAAAAATATTTTATATTTTTAACTACGTGCCTTACTTATATTATTTTCTCAAAAATAAATATAAGCTTTTTGTATTTTGCACTTTGCACCCGAATTATGTATCTTGTATGTTGTATGTGTATTTTTTGTATTTTTACTCGTTACGAGTATCTCCAAGTCATATTATTTTTACTCTAAAAATAATATATACCTAGTTCACAAAATAATCACATAATCACACAAGCGATAAATATATATTCTAAATATATATTTAGTAAGTTTGTTTACAAAAATCCACCTCCGAATACTTGGTCATTTGATAACAAAAATCATGGCGAAGTTTGTTTGGAAAACCAGTCGAAAATATATTCATAACACTTGTCACCAAAAATATTCTAAGTGTTATTTTCTGGAAAAAATTCGCCAGAGTTTCCTCTGTAACTGGAGGTGGCCACGCTTACTAGCGTATCATTTTCTTTTTAAAAATTCAACCAATCAATTTTCCATCATCAACAAACAATATTCAAATATCAAACTAGTCAAAATAAACATAAATCGCAAACACATGAACTTGCAAGTTGTGTAAAATCATGTAGTAACTTTCAGCACATTTAGTGGATCTTTCCATCTCTAAAAATAGAGTCCGTTTCTTGGAAATCTTATTTTTAAAGAATATGAATCTTTACAACTTCTAGTCGGTATTTACGAAAATTATTTCTTTGTTAAAACTTTTGTTACACAAGTGTCCACACACTTGTTTGTTCACAAAAACACATCTAGTTTATGAAAGATCCGACTTAAAATAAGACTTGTTTATATTTTACTTGGTCCTTCGAAAATACCACTTGTAGATCTTTAGATCTACTAGTTTAGAACTCCATTTTATAAGAAAAACTATTTTTACACAAGTTCATGTTTATGTTGTGGAAAGATTCGTCATCTTGCAACCTTTACCCTAAACATATTGCTAGTTCATGTTCCATTAACATGATCTAGCGTGGTTAGATGACGATCCGTCCCATTACTAGCAATCAACATCATAAAATAATCATAACAAAACAAGTTCCATAAGTTTTACACTATTTGTTAGTCTTTAACCACCAAGTTCATCTTTTTTTACAAGTCTTTAAACTTTGATCTCTAGTGTTCATAATTTTTATCCGTTAAATCTCTTATTAACCATGTTAAACATGAACAAGAGAATGTTTAGAGACACTTACTACTAGCTCGAGGCTAGGGAAGAAGGTAGATGAAAAATGGGTGGTTAATAGCGTCGTAGAGAGGTCCTTGTGATTCCATAAGCACCGGGTCTGCTCGTATGTGATCCTTCACCTTTGGTTGTATGTAAAATTGCAATATCTAAATTTGAAAGTGTTGTGGGTGTGGGTGTGCTCTCGGCCAAGCTTCAAAGAGGGAGAGAGAGTGCCAAGTTTTTTTTTTCCTTTTGTAAAGTGTTGAAGTAATGAGTTTGAGATCTTGCATGTAACTATATAATCCACTCTCCACTAATAACGATTAGATATAAAGTCATCTAGATATTTAGCAAGCTTACTAAAATAATCAAACAATTCAAGAGTGTGTCCCCTAGGGGGAACCGAACGGTTATAAGGGGGTGGAGTTTGGTTCCATTTCAATTATATAATTAAGCACTAGTTATGTTAATTAGGTGGTTAATCTAGTTACTAGAGTGTAGTGTAATAATAACGGGTGTTAGGGTATTCGGGGACCCTAACTGGCTCAGTAAAATATAAACAATGTCATTGACAATATTTTTTTTTTG
The DNA here is from genome assembly GCA_030545235.1 of Helianthus tuberosus. NCBI lineage: Eukaryota > Viridiplantae > Streptophyta > Magnoliopsida > Asterales > Asteraceae > Helianthus > Helianthus tuberosus. The sequence goes on from CM060448.1 coordinate 147,782,570, forward strand.
TGCTCCGGGTAAAGTCCGGTTGTTCGGTTAGACACTGGTTCGTTAAAATGCTAAATTACACCTTTTAGTGTCTAATAAGTACCTTTTTGTAACACTTTCGATTCCCGACACTTAGGGAAACATTCTGACAGAAAATTTATATTTTCTGCATAATATTCGCGTGCTAAAAGCTGAATTATAGCTTATTTGTATAAATTTATGCACTTAAAGTGCGTTTTGGGTGCTTTTTAGTGCTTATTTTTGCTTTCGAAAAGTATATATATTAAACCCTAGTATGTACTCTTGGTTTTAATGTATTCTTGTCGTTGGACCTACACCTAGGCCTCAGTTCTAATGTCTGACTGCCTTCTGCAGTTCTGTTGACACATTGTGTCCTACCGGTGAGTTTACTAATATTTCTGGCGCAACGCTCTCGTTTATGTATAAAGCAATATTTTGTAGTATACAACGTGCATGAATTCACTTATTTAGTATATGTTCAGACATTTCTGACAATTAAGCACATAATTGCAGTCATTAAATAACAATTAAAATGTACGGAAATTACCGGTTTCGTGCCAGTTGTCACAGTATGTATGGACGTAAATATGTATGCATGTATGTATGTATGTGTGTGTATAAATATAAGTATGTATGTATGCATGTATGAAGTGGGATCGAATGTATACAAAAGAATAGGGCTTGTATATACGTATACATAGCTTCAATACATTTGAAGGTTAACGATACTAATCATGTGTTTTGAGAATGAAATGAAAGTGCATGCATGCTAATCATATAGTCACTCATGTCCACTTCATGGTCACTCCTATTGTTCACTTCATCCAGAATGTAATCAGTATCATTGTCACTCCTATCCTCACTACCATTATCACTCCTATCCTCACTACCATTATCATGCATATCTTCAGTACCATCATCATTCCTATCCTCACCACCATTATCACTCCTATCCTCACTACCATTATCATGCATATCTTCAGTCTCAACCCATGCTTTCTTTGCACCATCATATTGCCCAACATCCATTTCATCTAGCACATTAACTTGCACCTCCCTACTAGATTCCCCATGTTCCCCATGGCCACTGTTATGTCCAATATTTGCATTTTCCTTCATAGAAACTATGGCATATGGTCCAATTTCATCTATCTCTTCAATGGTGACGGTTGGCTTACTAGGTGAGCTAAACAGTTCCTTCATGTTTTTCAAGCCATGTGTGGTATATACATTGACCACCTTGTGTAATTCAACATACCTAGCCAAGTTCAGACAGTCTTGATCACTTCTTAAGTGTTCAAGACCATCGTCTAGGGTTTTTCAGGATTTTAAAACTAGTAATACATTGGGTTCAAGCTATTATATCCTAATTTATCAAGCATAAGATCGATTTCATGTATAGAAAACTTATCAATATCAATCAAGTCTACATAGTTGATCTTGCCTCCTACATATGTGCGTCCAGGAGGTGATGTTAGCCTACCACCATGATGAAAGAAAATGCTAAAGAAATTAGGAAAACCATCTGCAAATTTTCAGTATTCATGTTATTAATCAACGAGTTATTGGATTTTTTCACCCCCAACTATCGGCATTTGGCCGTTGTCACCCGCAACTAACACTTTGACACCCGGCACCCTCAACTTGACTTTTTGTTTGTGCTGGCACCACTTAGTTAAATCTCCACTAACTTGGTTTGTTTTTATCTGACGTGACAAAATTGTGATGAGTTGGAGCTGATTACGTGGCACAAATGTGATTAGTTGGAGCTGATTCATGGCCAATTCAATACATCTCCAAGGTCAATAGCTTCAATCTAAAATCCATCAACCCACTCATCTCTCTCTCTCTCTCTCTCTCTCTCTCTCAATCACAAACTTCTGTTATTAATTCTTCCCCGGAAAACTTCTCCGATTCCGGTCAACAACCATATCTCTTGCAGAAATTTCCTTCTGTTGAAAAGGATTATCGTGTTATTTAATATATGACGTCAGGAACAAGGTTACCAAGCTGGAAGGAGAGAGAGAACAACAAGCGCAGAGAGCGTCGTCGGCGTGCAATCGCCGCTAAGATATTCGCCGGTCTTCAAGTTTACGGTAACTATAAGCTTCCGAAACACTGCGACAACAACGAGGTCTTAAAAGCCCTTTGTAACGAAGCCGGTTGGATCGTTGAAGAAAACGGCACCACTTATCGCAAGGTAATTTCAATTTATCTTCTAATTGTACTAGAGGTGTTGATGATGAAGTCTTTTTTCGTCATTCTTTTTTGGATGTCAATAAGTTGTCAAGGATTGATGATGGTGGTGGCGGCGGCGGAGACGGCGATGGAAGCTGAAATTTTGGATTGATGGTGTGTTTATCTTGTTATTAGTATGCCGATGTTTGCGACTGTTGTAGGAATATTGTTTGCAATAGTTTTTATGGACTATTGTTGTTGGCAAGCAACTCATCGGAGATCAAGATTTGTAGCAGAATGGTATTGGAGTTGCAGGTACCTGGTGGTGGTGGTAGTTATTCGCCGGAAAAGAAACAAGGGGGAGGTGTGGGTGTGTTTTGTATCAGTGGAAGCCTAATTTTGACGAGGGGGACGGGTGTGTTTTGTATCGGTGGAACCCTATGTTGTGCCGTGTTATAAAGAAGGTGATGAAGGTTAGTGACACAGTATTTGCCACGTAATCAGGTCCAACTCATCAACTATGTGCCACGTCAGATAAAAAAACAAACCCAGTTAGTGAAGATTTAACTGAGTGGTGCCAGCACAAACAAAAAGTCAAGTTAGGGGTGTCGGGTGTCAAAGTGTTAGTTGAGGGTGGCAACGGCCAAAGGCCTATAGTTGGGGGTGATAAAATCTAATAACCCTTAATCAACTCATGATCAACAAAACTACAACATATTATCCCAAAATCGAAACTAGGGTTATGAAATGGAGTTTGTAACTTACCAATTACCATACAGTTCAATGACATTTATCATTGTCAAGGTTATCTTTGATATATCGACCTTCCTCATCCTGCGACATTGGAAATTATGATCGTTGTTTTGTAGTGGCTAAAACCCTTAGAGTGAAAGGTGAAGGATGATGAATGTGCAATCTGAAATGATTGGGGTGTTATTAGGGTTTTAAAAGGGGAAACACAAATGGGGAAGGGAATGACTGTTCTACCCTCGTGTTCAATGCGCATGTCATAACTTAACAAAAAATTCTAACTGGGTTTTGTCTAAAGAACATAACGTGTAAGATTTTTTTATCATTAAGTCTAAAACTAGTTAATTTTAAAGGTAAAAGACATTGCTTGAAATTGGAGAAAAACATAAAGAACAAAACTTGTAATATAATCTTAGTTTTTTTAAAACTGCCTTTTTAGTGGCTCTTGAAGACTGCCTACGAATGGTTTTGTTTTAGTTTCTTAAATTAACGTTCACTCACCTGGATCATTGATGGAAAATTTTCAAACGTTTGATTCTTTTTTGTAAAGCTTCTTTTTTTTTGTGAAATATTTTAAATCCCACCCAGATGATATAAACCCTAACGTTAACTAATAAAATGTATGCTTTTACAGTTTGTAATTTTACTTAAGTGATTTAATCACAATAAAAGTTATAATATAATAGGAAGTTTTTTTTGGGTAATAAGCCTAGAAAGTAATCTTGACCATCTATTTATTAAATCAAATGCTAAGATTAAATTAATGAAATTGAAGGAAAAAAAAAAGAGGCGCGTGGGTTTGTTAGGGGCATTCTAGTCGATCCAGCACAATAGTTTCTCTCTCCTCCAATTCCCCCCCCCCCCCCCATTTTTTAAACGTTAATAACTTTTTCATATGACATTATTTTTTTTATAAAAATTGCACCAAAAAAACGAGCGTTTTTTTATCTTTAAAACGAGTATACTATTGCTATATTTTCTAAAAATCATTTTAAAAACCCAGTTGCGTAAAACGAAATGGATAAAACCCAGTTGTGTAAAACGCAATGAAAAAAAAACGTAAAAAAAATGACTTTTTCTAAAACGCAATGCACAAAAAACACAAAACAATTCTTACTTCTTAAACCCAATAACCAGAAAACACAAAGAAATGTCTTATTTCTAAAACGCAATAGTCTAAAAACACAAAAGAAAGTGTACTTTCTAAAACGCAATGCCCAGAAAAACTTAAAAATGTCTTTTTTTCTAAAACGCAATAGCCTAAAAACACAAAAGAAATTGTACTTTCTAAAACGCAATGGACTCAAAACACATAAAAATGTGTTTTACCTAAAACGCAATGCACAAAAAACACTTAAAATGTTTTTTTTTGTAAAACGCAATGGCTAGAAAACTCATAAAAATGTCTTTATTTCTAAAACGGAATGGCCTAAAAACACAAAAGAAACTGTTCTCTCTAAAACGCAATGAACTGAATACACATAAAAATGTGTTTACCTAAAACGCAATGAGTAAAAACACTTAAAAAATGTTTTATTTCTAAAACGCAATGACCAGAAACTGTTTTTCACAGGACCAGAAACTGTCTAAAACGCAATGACCAGAAACTGTTGTTTCACAGAACCAGAAACTGTTATTCACAGAACCAGAAACTGTCTAAAACGCAATGACCAGAAACTGTTGTTCACAGAACCAGAAACTGTTGTTCCCAGCCAGGGGCTCTGCCCCTTGGACCCTGCTACCAGGGGCGATGCCCCTGGACCCCGCCAAGATCGTAAAACGTAATGACTAAATCAAAAACTCAGATCGTAAAAATGAAATTAAATAATTTCTTACATGGAAAAAGCCGATTTCTTCAACGATTGACGAAATTTGAATGATAGAAACACTTATCAGCGATCGAATCTAACGGATCGAGTGATTATCTTCAAAATCACGGGAAAAAACGAGATTTTGAATGAAATTAAACTGAGTTTTCTTAAAAAAAAAACTGAAGAACACGTTGATCGGGTGTTTGAATCATTGATTGATGACGAAAATTGCACTATAATATAGTGATTATTGAGATAGTAAGTGAAGAAAAGGTTGAAGATTGTGGGTTTTGAAAATGGTGGGTTTTGAAGTTACTGAGGAGAAGAAGGAAGAAGAAAGGATATGATTGACTAAAATACCCTTGCTATTTATTTTAAATTTTGACACATGCCATAATTCTATTGCTTCTTATCCTTTTTAGCCAAAATAAACTTTATATTGTCGAACACTCGAACTCTACTTCTATACTTCCTTTCAGTAATGTTTATCCATCATGAAGAACTTCATTCCCTCGATCTTGTCACCTAAACTCCACAACAACTATAATATTAAATAAATTCTAATAATAGTGATAACAATATATAATTTGTGAGATAATAATATTAAAATTATGGCCATTATTAAAAAAGTTCGTATTAATAAAATACCATTAAATTTAATTAAAATTAAAATTATAATATAAATTTTTTTTTACATATTATTATTTATATTAGTTAATATTAAAATATAAATTAGAAAACGGGAGTAACATACTTTTCAAAATTAATTCTACGTCGCGAATACACGTAATTTTGTATTCACTCTGTTTTTGAACGACAAGATTTCATTAGAAAATGCAAGCCAAACAAAAGCTAGCCCAAAGACAAAAACATACAAAAGACTAAAAAGAGATTACACCACGAGTCCGTACAAAATGCCATGGAAGACCCATCCCCACTTAACCCTTTAATTACCTCGTTTAAAAATGTCTCTCTTTGAGTTGCTGGACGACTTTCAATATTTTGCTCCAATCCCCTGTTAGAACTTAGACCATGTGTATATATGCTATATTTATAATTATTTTTATTGTTTTTTATTTAAAAATAAAAAGAAAGATTTAAAAAATTAAAGTAACAAATGAATAAATGGGTAAATTATCAAAATCTTCCCTTGGTTTTGAGAATTGTCAAAATCGTCCATGAGTTAACAATACATTTTAAATGATTTAGTAATTTAGATGGAAATGTCAACAAAAATGAAACAACAGGGGTCTAATTACAAAAAAAAAAATCTTATTTGGATAAAACAGGCAAAAGTGTCCAAACTTAAGGGCGATTTGACAATTTACTCTACCATAATTCATAACTATGTTATAAAATTCAGTGAACTTTAAAAAGGTATTTTTTACAGTGAAAATGATGATCCATGCTACTTTTTTACATTTTAACAAGGGTCATGCTATTCCCACACGCAGAAAATTATTTTCACACCTCGAAGCGCCGCGCTATGGCCATAGCGGGGCGCTTCGGTCGACAAAAGGTGCTTCGATTGACGTTTGAGACATTCCTTACTGTTTGACAGACATAAAGCTGATTATGATGTTTTGTCGTTAACCCTAAGCGCCGCGCTTTGGCCATAGCGCGGCGCTTCGACCCCAACTTTCACCCTTTTTACCTTTTAAAAGCAACCACTGATAGCATTCCGTCGATATACATCTTCATTCACAGACACTGGCTCATACATTTTCATTCATTTCAGATCAAAGGTTTGTATTGCCTTTATTCCCCATCCGTTGTGTTTCTTCAAAATAACGCGCGGTTTTGCTGTATTAGTTACATCTCTTGAAAAAACGATGTCGTGGTTAAACAACTATATTTTCGGTCAATATTCTGACGAGACAGTTGTTCCAGATTCTTACGAGGGGACCGCTATTTCTGACTCGTATGAGAAACCGGTCTCGTCCAACTTGAGGGAGGCAGAGGTTGTATCTGGCATTCATTATCGTGATAACACGGTGACGCTGGATTTGAATACCCCTGTGGAGGACCCTTACGCACAACAAGGTTATTCGAATTTCGGTTACGGTGGCGAGTACAGCTTTGTACAGCAGGAGTGTGGTCCAAACGACAGTTACGGTTGTCAACAGAGCTTACAAGGTTATTCGAATTTCGGTTACGGTGGCGAGCACAACTTTGAACATCAAGTATATTCGGACCTCGGTGACGATGGTGAGCCGGGGGATGTGTCTGTTGACGAGGAAGGCTGTTACCCGGTTACGTTTTCGTTTGATACGACGCAGACCTTTTCGTCACGTAAAGAGTTGGTGCGTTGGGTACAAGATACGGCAAAAGACAACGGTTACCTCATTGTGACTAAGAGGTCGAATAAAAGAGGAGAGAATTACAAGATTTGGTTTCAATGTACTTTTGGTGGGGAGCATAAGAGTATAGCTACACAGAGGAAAACGGGTAGCAAGAAAATAGGCTGCCCGTTCGAGATGATCGGGTTTTCGGAATCATCCGGAAGTGTTTGGAGGATAGATGTGACGAAGGCGAAGCATAACCACACTCCTATTGAAAACTTAGAGGGTCACGCGTATGCGAGAAGGCTTTCTTCGGAGGATACAAAACTGGTTAAGGAGCTGGCAGAGCAAGACATTCCCAACCAAAGTATCTGGCGAACGCTGACAAAAAACAATCCGGCTAGAAAGCTTATTCCGAAAGATATACACAACGCTGTTCAGAAGATCAACGCCGAAAAAAATGTCGGTAAGTCTCCGATGCAAAAACTTGAAAGCATTCTTCTCGAAAAAAATTACACTTATTACATGCGCACGAATGAGATATCGAACGAAGTTGAAGATGTCTTCTTTGTTCACGAACATTCATTCACTATGTGGTGTGCCTTCCCGCATGTGCTAATGATTGACGCCACCTACAAAACGAACATGTACAACCTGCCATTTGTTCAGGTCGTAGGCATGACGTCGACAAACAAATCGTTTACGGCTGCTTGTGCGGTAATTTCTTTCCACGTTTACATACGCGCCGCATCCGGCGGATTACGTCGAGGACCCGGATTTTCCAGTCCACGAGGTTACATTCCGTCTCGCCGGTCAGGAGTTTCAGATGAGTGTGCGGCAGTTTGTTGTGCATACAGGTTTGTTTAAATAATATTATTTATTATTTTATATTTAATATTATTTGTTTATTTAATGTTATTTGTTTATTTAATATTATTTGTTTATTATTATTATTTATTTATTTAATGTTATTTGTTTATTTAATGTTATTTGTTTACCATCGCACGCTCGCTCGGGATCGTGCTCGAGGGAGATCCGCTGCTGTCCGATCCGGTCCCGTCTACCAGGTTGGGCCGCGCGTCAGTTTCTAGCATGCAGATCACCCGTCCTTTGATGTTGGTCTGAGGTTTAGGGGCATGGACGGGCAGATTTGGCAGCCGGAGCCGGTGCCGGAGGTCATCCCGGTTGTTATTGAGTTGAGGCCTGGAGTGTTGGCCCCTCCTGCTGAGCAGGCGGCCGCTCGGCAGGCTCAGCTACAGGCTCTGGGACTCGATGAGTTCCCGGGCCAGCCTCAGGCTGAGGCTGAGGCTCAGGCTCAGGCTCAGGCTCAGCCTGAGCCTGTATTAGAGGATCCGGCTCAGGAGGAGCATATCGAGGAGATCCTGGTACCACCAGTTCAGCCAGCTCCGGAGCCGCCACAGTACCCGCAGCACGTTTACGCTGACCTGCCTCCGGTAGCGCGTGAGGTGGCTCGGGACTTCGACCGGCGCCTGAGACGCCAGGCCGCACGCCAGGACTGGATCATCGAGACGCTCGTTTCTCTACGAGAGGTCGCTGGGTTGCCTCCACTTCCCCTCCCACCGTCCCCACCGCACGAGGATTAGTACCTTAGTTTGTTTGTATAGTGTTTTGTTATGTATTATGTAGTCAGTTGTACCTTTTTGTTTTGTATGTACAAACTGATATATATTTACATCACGTTGGTTTTGGATTGTTTACGTTTAATTCTTATGGCTTTCTGTACAATTTATTTAACGTGTTCGTTTAATTTAACAAAATAAACTAGGTTAACAGTTTATAAAGACGCACTTATATTATATACGTTCTATAAAAATAATGACGTAAAAAAACGTAATTATAAAACAACGTATTATAAAACTCAAATACAATTTTTCCTCCAAAAAACACTACCAAACTAACCCACATCTCACCTATTTCAAAAAAAAAAACAACACAAATTACAGCCAACACTTTTAGTCTTTTTGCACACTCGAAGCGCCCCGCTTTGGCCATAGCGGGGCGTTTTGGCCAAAGTCAACAGACAAGGACTGACTTTGTCAGTCCTTGTCTGTTGACCTTGTCCAAAGCGCCCCGCTATGGCCAAAGCGGGGCGCTTCGAGTGTGCAAAAAGACTAATGCCGTGTGCGAATAGACCAGGCCTTTAACAAACACTATGTTTATCTTTTTCTTTTTTATTTAGAAAGAGAAGACTTGTTTGTTTCCCTAAAGTCATGATTGGAAAATTTGGATGGAGTTCGTACAAAAAGTCATATCAACATCGGCATCTACACAGACGTGACATGCAAGAAACATAGTAAAGTAAACGGATAAGGATCACGCTATCTTACCACATCATATCTTCTTAAAAAAAACATTTTGTTTATGTAAAAGAACGAAATAATTGTTTTTTTTGGAGGTTATGGAACTTATAGTAACGTGTAATAAACACAAGGTAGTTTTTCGAATGTGTTATATTGTTATAGCGATGTTTTTTTTTTGTTAAATTTTTTTTTTTTTACAAAGCAATGGCAGGTAGTCGGGTACAAATAGCCTTATCGTACAAAACGTACGAAAGATATGAAAAAACCAAAAAAACACAGTGACACTTTTGTCTTATGTAAAAGAACCAAATCATTTGCTCATATGGTAATTATCAAAATTATTCTATTACATGTTCTTTTAGGGTAATTTTGATCTTACAAGGTAGTTTTGTAACATGATCTTGTAGGGTAATTATCAAAATTACTCTAAAAGTGTATCAAAATTACTTTACAAGTTTATCAAACAACATACAGTTCAAAATTACCCTACAAGATCAAAATTACCTTACAAGATCAAAATTACCGTAAAAGATCATTTGTAGAATAATTATGATACTCTACAAAATTGTTCTACAAGATCATTACAAAATTACCCTACAAGATCATTACAAAATTAACATACAAGATCATTTGTATGGCAATTTTAATAATTATTGTACGAGTAAATAATTACGAAAATGTCACCGCGTTTTTTACATTTTCATCTTATTCGTATGTTTTGTATGATAAGAATATTTGTATTTGATCATTCATTCATTTGCCTATAAAATATAAATGTAGCTGTTGGATACGTGAGTTTAGTTGTGTACATGTTTTTTACTCATGGACTATATATAACTTTTTTATAAAAATACTAATTTATATGCATATGATATGCTGCCAAAATTTATGTGTCACCGTACTTTGTACTCTTGTATTCTCATCTAGACGTTTCGTTTATTTCAAACCTGCGTGATCTTAACTTACGTATACACTTCATACTTGTTCTTGGTATAGAATTTTGTTTAAATTGCAAATAACGATCAGAATAAATCAAATAGTATACATGCAAAATAATAACCTCTTAATCAATATCAATACCAATACGATGATTATAACTAAAGTCAAATTAAGATAATCTTGATTATCAAATACTACGTTAGGTTCCATTCTAATTGTTGTGTATTTGCATTTAGAATACCTTATTTGTTATTTAGAGACATGGGTAGAGATATGATAGGAAGTTTATTTGGCTAATAAGGCTGCTAGGAAGTGATATTGACCATCCATTTAGTTAATCAAGGGCTAAGATTAAATCAGGGAAATTGAAGGTAAGAAAAGAGGCGCTTTAGTTTGTTTAGGGGTATTCTAGTCAATCCAAGGCAATAGTTTCTCTCTTCTCCAATTTCTCCCCATTTTTTAAACGTTAATAACTCTTTCATACGACATTATTTTTTTATAAAAAATTCACCAAAAAAACGAGTGTTTTTTTATCTTTAAAACGAGTATACTTTTGCTATATTTTCGAAAAAAAATTTCTAAAACCCAGTTGCGTAAAACGCAATGGAAAAAAAAACCTAAAAATGACATTTTTCTAAAACGCAATACACCAAAAACACAAAAATTGTCTTATTTCTAAAACGCAATAGCCTAAAAACTCAAAAGAAAATGTATTTTCTAAAACGCAATGAACTAAAAACACATAAAAATGTGTTTTACCTAAAACGCAATGCACAAAAAACACAAACAAATGTCTTATTTCTAAAACGCAATGGCCAGAAAACACTTAAAATGTCTGTTTTCTAAAACGCAATGGACTGAAAACACATAAAAAGTGTTTTACCTAAAACGCAATGCACAAAAAACACAAAGAAATGTATTATTTGTAAAACGCAATGGCCAGAAAACACTTAAAAATGTCTCATTCTAAAACGCAATTGCCTAAAAAAACAAAAGAAAGTGTTCTCTGTAAAATGCAATGGACTGAAAACACCTAAAAATGTGTTTTACCTAAAACGCAATGACTAAAAACACTTCAAGAATGTGTTTTTCTAAAACGCAATGGCCAGAAAACACATAAAAATGTTTTAGTTCTAAAACGCAATTGCCTAAAAACACCAAAGAAAGTGTTCTCTCTAAAACGCATTGAACCATGACAATAGTTTTGTATGTGCTGTAAATTGTCTGTGTTGTGAATTGCTCAACCCCAGCCAGGGGATGCCACCCCTGGGACCCCGCTACCAGGGGCGCTGCCCCCGGACCCCCGTCAAGATCGTAAAACGCAATAACTAAATCAAAAACCCATATCGTAAAAATGAAATTAAAGAATTTCTTACATAGATCGAAGTGATTTCTTCAACAATTGACGAATTTTGAATGATTGAAACACTTATCAGCGCTCGAATCGAACGGATCGAGTGATTATCTTCAAAATCACCGAAAAAAATGAGATTTTGTATGAAATTAAACTGGGTTTTCTTCAAAAAAAGCTGAAGAACACGTTGATCGGGTGTTTGAATCATTGATTGGTGACGAAAATCGCACTATAATGTAGTGATTATTGAGATAGAAAGTGAAGAAATGGTTGAAGATGGTGGGTTTTGAAAATGGTGGGTTTTGAAGTTACTGGGTTTTGAAAATAAAGAAGAAAGGATAAGATTGACTAAAATACCCTTCCTCTCTATTTTAAATTTTGCCACATGTCCTAATCCTATTGCTTCTATCATTCCTAGCCAAAATAAACTTCCTATTTGATCCTCACCCTTAAAGACATATATTAGTTAGGATTTATTGTTGTACTACTAAGAGTACAGAGTTATTTTCGCCTCTAAGGTTTGATCATTTTTGTCAATTTCATTCACAAGTTTTGTTTATTTTACTTTACTTTACTTTTTGCATCTAGACTCTCGAGGTTTACATAATCTTGTAATTTTTATCCAAACTGATTAACTTTATTCATCTTTTAATGGTAAATCAAGGTGATTTTTGTCTTTTTACCTATTTATTTACTTTGTTTATATTCCTATTTTATATTTAACTACATGGGAAATGTCCAAGTGTTACTGGGTCGGGTCTAGGTTGGCTCCACAACCCATAATCCCATGTCATATTCATTTAAAATAAATAAAAGGTTTTTTTCTTTGAACATGAAAGGGGATATCATAAATAACAGCCAAAAGGCTAACTATTATAAGATTTTACATACTTTGTTTCCCGTGAACATTGATAATGATAGAGACCAAAGCAATTAATCAAGTAGGAGAGCCGAGTAGATTGGTGTGAGAATTACCTCGATTTGGGCTTTGTTTGATGATGGCGGCTCGCAAGAAAAAAGGGAAGCAGGGACAAGTAGATTGGTATGAGAAAAACGGATGGATTTAACTAGTTAGATAAATAAGACAAAATTTTGTAAACCTCGAGAGTCCAGATACAATAAAGAAAAAAAAAACCCTTTAGATTAGAAATTGCAAAAAAAATGACCAAGCCTCATAGACGAAAATGATAATTTCTCTTATCGTAATTAAAAGAGTAAGATGCACGAATAGTCCCTTTGGTTTTGTAAAATAACACTTATAGTCCCAAACTTTTGAAAATTACACCGGTGCTCCCTGTGGTTTGATAGTTTGTAACTCGGATAGTCCCTAGAGTGGATGTCCATTAGTTTTCTCCGTTAATCTATGTTAAATGACAAAATTACCCCTATACACACTCATAAAATATACACTTATGCATTTTTCTCTCTCCCTTTCTTTATTTACAGAAAGCCATTACCACTGCCAACACCACTGTGGCATCACCATCACCTCCACCAATCACCGTTATCACCACCTTCCACCATCACCGTTACAACTACCTCCCACCACAACTACAACCGTTTACCACATCCCCTTCTCCACCACCGTCATCCACCTCCCCTTCCCTACCTTCGCCACCCACCTCCATTACCGTACAGAAGAGATATGTGAGGTGGAACCTAAACAATGCAGATTCATTGTCTTATCTTGTTGTGTGTCACCATTAACTACTAGGTACCACCACCGCTTTGTTTGTAGCCCCAAATCGATTTGATTTTAAAAATTTAGGGTTTCGTTGGTTTGATTTTATGGAAGGACATAGGGATTTGTTGTCGGTTTGATAGTGGTTGGTGTTGTGGCGTTAGAGATGGTGACAGCTGGTGGTTGCATTGGTTATGGGGGTGGAGGCAGGTGGTGATGGCAGCGTTTGATGGAGATGGTGGTGATGTGGGATGTGAGATGCACAACTATTGGGTTTTATGTACAGATAAGGAATTTTTCAAAGACTTTATTCGTTGTGTATGTGTATAGGGGTAATTTTGTCATTTAACATAGATTTAACGGAGAAAACTAACGGACATCCACTCCAGGGACTATCCGAGTAACAAACTGTCAAACCATAGGGAGCATCAGTGAAATTTCCAAAAGTTGGGGACTATAGGTGTTATTTTACAAAACCACAGGAACTACCGTGTATTTTACTCTAATTAAAATATACGATTTGATTAGGTTCCGTTCTTAATTATATAAAGTGTACTCCCACAAATGGTTAACTAGTAATGTAATACAACAATGTTTTTCTTTATTTTATATGATACATATCATCATCCTAGTATTCTTACCTTCCTTTTTCACTTTTTCCCAAGGGTGAAGGGGCACCCTTTGAAATACCCTAGTTCTCTGTATTCTTACACTGTCACATTATTTTTACGCAAAATACCCCCAAACAATAAAACACTGGAAGTACTCCTTTTAGTTACCTAGAACTTTTTATTCTTTTTATATAAGAAATAAATTCAACAACCTAAAATTTTACTAATACTTTCATTAAAAATAAAAAAATACATAATTCAAACTAATAAAACAGTCCAAATTAAAAAAAAAAATAACATAATTCAAATAAAAAGTACAAATAAACTACTTCTTGTCAGACTCGAGTAGATAGGGTAGATCTTGAGTTGTAAGATGTACCACAAGATCAAATCGAAGTCAGAAATGTTTATCCGAATCCATCAACTCACCAAGGGCATCATCCAAAACGGGCTGCACCGGAGGATTTTGTATGTGAACAGGTGAGAAAGCCTTTTCATTGTTCTTTAGTATCATGTTGTGTAATATAATGCACACATACACCACACTCCTAATCTAATCTTGTCTACACTCATAGCCTGCATGAGGCGCCTAAGTATGCCGTGTCTTCCTCTTCGACTTGCTTGATGAAATCCTTGAAAAATTCTACTATACTATTGTATGAGAAAATGTCACTATAGGATTCATGGGACAGAATGAGTAAGTCAGTGTCATCATATGAGAAATTAGCCATACTATTGATTAAGTGACAGAATTCAGAGGATTAGAGGTTTATGAATGGTGAATATTTTGATAGATGAATGATTAGACCGCCCGTAATGGGGTGTGATTTGTAAAAAAAAAATTCGAAGAAAACGCCGGAAAACGCCCACAAACCACTACACCCCAGCGTGTTTGGGCGTTATTTCGGGCAAAATTCGATTTGGCGTTTTTTGAAACACGCCGAAATGGAAAATCTTTGGCCAATCAGATGAGAGCATGTGGGTTTAGAGAGAGAGAGATAAAATTTCAGCCGGAGTTTGCAGGTCAAGAAGAAGAAGGGATGGAGGTGGGTGGTTTGTTTTAAAACTTTGCTCAGTTGACACATTAGGTCCCTGTGGTTTTAAACTTCAATATCTTTAATATTTTAAGTTTAAAAAATGTTATATCAGTCCCTAAAGTTTTGTTTATTAAATGTCTCATTTGGATCTTTTATAAAACTTAAAATTTTGCAATGTAATTTTTTAGTATTGTAATTCTTTTTTAATTTAATGAAGTATTTTAAGTTTTTAATTTAAAAATAAATAAATAATTGTGTAATGATTGGATGGGACGTTATTGGGCATTATTCCACTACGCCACTTTTGCAAAAACGCCCAATAATGCCCTGATGCTGACTGGGCTGCCACATGGCAGAAAACGCCCCAGGGTGGGGGCATTATTCATCAAACCACTACGCATGGTCTTATAGTGAAATGGTTGAGTATTTATATCGTTTGTAAAAGTATATAATTTTTTTTTTGTTTTCAACACCCCGACGGTCATATTGATCCACAATAAATGGTCATATTGCCCCGGAGGTCATATTGATCCACAATAAATTGTCATATTGGCCAAGAATACGTGACTTCATCTACCCTCATTCCCTACCCGTTAAGCCTACTCGTATGGATAGCGGACCCGATGAGGTAAGAATCCTCGAACCCAATCCGTATGACTAGAGACGTCCCTGAGAATTCTCGTACCCTGTTCGAGCCTTGTGCGAAGGTTCTCCCCGCACACCATCAAAGCCGCCACTGTGTATGACAGCCCCTCCACTCTGATGATCAGTTATATCTTATCTTATAATTATAATAAGAAAAATTATTATGATAAACCCAACTAATACATTTTCTACGTAGTAATATCAAACGTTCATACCTAGGTGGAAATTATATCAAACAAAGGTCACTTTCACTTATGTTAGTTTATTATTACGACGTACTTCTTATCACTACCTACAGAACACCTTTTTCTCTACAAAAAAAAAAATATATTTTTATGGCAACATTAACAATACGTATTTTTTTTTGAACGGCAAATTTGGATCACTGACGGACCACTGGAGTATCATCATGCCACCAGTGGAACCACCCGATCATATCCATCTCCACTAGGCATAATGCTTATACACCAATGTGCCACCAGTGGAACCACCCGATCATATCCATCTCCACTAGGCATAATGCTTATACACCAATTCAGCAGGAAACCCAATAAATATGGGAAAACCCCCCTTGTGTGAATCGAACCCAGGACCTATTGGTCCCAAAGTTTTATCCCACCACCAAGATGCTACTAGGCTATAAAGCCATGGACACGTATAGACGATTATTTACACTTTATAAATACAAAAATAATTATCAATCACACATAAATAAAAATCCGCGACCATATGTCCATATTTATAAACTATATTTAATTCAGACACAAATGTTTCTAATGTTTAATATTATAATTGTTAAGACGTCAGCCTGAGTATGAAAGTGTATCCCTTACGATTCATAAGTCATCTATAAATGCCAACCATTAGCCACCCTTATTCCAAATTCTATTTTCTAAATCTTCAATTCATCGTCCAAAAATCCAACATTCCCATTTCACATTTCAATTCTGATGACGGAGGAGTATCAAGATTCAGAGATTCTGTTCCCAGAGAACGCCTCTGGAAACAGTAAAGAAATCCAATATTCAATAGTAGAGAAGAAAAACAACAAGAAAACACGAAAGAAGAGGTCAGCTCCTATGAACATCCGGGAAGAATTTCCCGGAGGTTCATGGGTTCGTGAGTATCTACAAACACATTCGTTTGACGAAGAAGATGTCGGAGAAGAAGAGATGGTGCCGCCCCATGTGATCTTGGACCGTAGGATCACTGGAAAAGCGGCGTTTTCTCTTTGCTCCGGCATCGGGAGGACTTTGAAAGGAAGAGATTTGAGTGAAGTCAGGAATTCAATTCTTAGGATGACAGGATTTATTGAATCCTAACGTTTAATCCTTCTTTTTTTATAGTTTTGGTTCATATCAGGTTCATTGATTGAAATACATAGAAACTTGATGAGTTGTGTAGCTTGCTATATTATATCATAAAATAGGTATGAACATGTTAACATTTTCATTTTTTTACAAATGAAATAGTATTAAAATGGATTTTTTTTTATTAAGTTTATATGTATATCACGTATTCTTATAATAACGTGTATCAAATTGTCTTCACAATATTTTTTTATGACTTTGACTTTTATTATTTTAATATGAGCTTACAACTAAAATAAAGAAAAAAAAAATACTGCAAGAATGAAAAAGTCTACGGTTAAAACTTAGAAGCATAAACCTTTAACTGTTAAGGAATAACAGTTTAAGCTTAAAGTATTAGTAAATGAAGCTTAGACATACAAAATACTGTTTCTAGAAGAATAAATCATACGAAATAAGTTTAAATAGTCATATTTAATTTAAAATTTAAGTTTTCAACTTAATAATGTGATGGAATTTAGGTTTTAGAAGCTTGTCTCTTAAGCTGTAGGTGTCACATTTACACTGGCATCATAACAGGTCATCAAAGCACTAACTTCTCTTTTAAAGACTCAAATCTTTATCTATCTTCTCCATTACAATTTACAAGTCAAGTCATGTTACACTTGCATTGCTGTCATACAATCCGTAACGGTTTTTTTTTTTTTTGGCGTTTTTTTCCAAAAAAAAAGCCCAAATTATTGAAAGATGTTACGTGCCACTTTCTTTGTTTCCACATGATTTCCTTTTTTATCTCCATAGTTATTAGTTGAGTTAGTGGGGTAGTGGGTTAGATGGTTAAGATTGTGATTTCTATTTAAACAGTCTATGTATGTCCATTTCTTATTATGAATGAAAAATATTAAATGAGAGTTATCTCAAAGTCTTGATTCTTGCTATTTTCTTTTGAGCTTAATCCACTCAACGGATTATCTATCACAAACCAATTTGTTTCATATCACAAGATTTCAAGCCCCACTACACCCCTTTTAACATAATGTCCCACAATGCTCACATGCTAACTGGACCATCACATGACGCAAAATGCTCAAGGATCTTCCCCTCCCAATACACATGGTCTTACAAACATAATCAAAGAGCGTGTAAAACCATTTTTTTTTTATTTTACTCTTTCACGTAGAGCAGAAGTAAAAAGGATGAACATAGAGAGTAAATATCAAAGAAATCGAATTAAAACTGAATAAAAAACAATACACGATGTGTCCTTTTATAGGTATGTTTCAAAATTTGACAGGTTTGCTAAATTTTCGAAATTATAAATTGAAAGTAAATTACTGAAATTAAAGGCATAAATTGATTAAATCAAAGGTTCACGTGTTTTAAATTAAAAAAGGAAAGTATTAAAGATGGTTGAAATTGAGAAGAAATCCCGATTGATGAAATTGGAGCCTTAAATCAAGAAAATTGGGTTTGACAGTTGAATTAAACTACCTACGCTACATGATCAGACTCATCAAGACCATTTCGGTCACTGATCATGGGCCCTGTTACTCCAGTCGTAGCCCATATTATGCCCCGTTACCGAGTTATCTAGGTGACCTTACTAACTGATTCAACATAATAATGATAGTACATTTGATTTAAGTGAGTTAACTCATAGTCAAGGTGTAAAACCCGTATTTTGTAACCATTTCTTTACCTAAAGGTATACATCACACATACAATATACTTATCCTTTAAATGAGATATTTAATATATACTTACTTTAGAAAGCAATATGTTTTCACCTTGACAATTTAAGCTTTCTAGATTTTTCCTGAATATAGTTACCATCTAAAAAACCAATTTATTTATTGGCCAATGTTTTGTCCTGGTTTAAATTAGTAATGTTAGACTAACCAAAAGTCTAAGTTAAAAGTTATAGGATTTGCATGTGTAGTAGGATTAATATATATTAAATTTGGTACTTAGGAGTTAGGACTTCGTTGGCGATAATCGGAAGACGTGTTCTAGCCTAAAGCTTCATTTTATCCGATTGTAATATAAGTGAGCTTCCATGACTGAGTCCCGTTTTCACTTACATTTGGGCTGAAATACGTGCAACTTGTTTTTATATATAATGGCTTTAGAAGAGCAATTTCATTAGTGCCATGAGCACCAAATCTTGTAGTATTTGTACACATATATGTTGCATATGAGTTCATCGAAGAATATACTTGTAGTGCGGTAGCGTGTCTATAGTGTTCTTGGAAAGGACACAAGTCAAGATGACATGTCAGGTTGGGTCGACCACGGGGTAAAGTATATATACTGGCGTGTTGTCACACCCCGACCACGTGAGACAACGAAACGTGGCGGAAACGTCGGGGAGTGTTGTAACAGAATTAATCGTTTCAAATCCATGGCAATTAAAGTTTCGTTTTATTAATCAAACATGAGAGTTTACATTGTTTTAAACAAGAAACAAAGAGTACATAACATAAATTAACTAGTTCTTGTCTCGTTTTAAGTCACTAAGGCACAGGTCCGCCTAAGTATGTATTGATAAGTCCTATGCATCATCTCCTGAAAACACATGTGAAAATAGGTACGTCAGCATAAAAATGCCTGTGAGATACATAGGTTTTGAGAAAATAGGATTCATGGCTTATGTTTGAGAAAATGTTTAGTCATGAACCTTGTAATTTGCTTTGTCTTGTAAATCATTTGAAAAACGATAAGATCAGATGATATGTATAAATAAGAGAATAATGTATGGTTAAATGAATAACCATGTAAGATGAGTTTGTAAAAGATAAGTTGTTTGTAAATCAATGTCTTGTGAAAAGTATGTTATTTGTATAAAATGTTATATGTCATAAACTGAAATGATTCAAATAACGCTACGATATGTAATACTATACAAACACTTATATATAGGAAGTACCAGCGGCGTATCCACCATGCTTGTATCATATTACACACGCCTCGTTACTTAATCCCTTACTCAAACCAAACTACCAAAGTAAAATGTTGATGTCTAATGTGAATCATATAATGTGTATCCAAAATGTAAGCATATGATTAATAACAATGTACTAAGTATGCAACAAAGGACATACATAACATATAGTGTAATGTATAACAATGTACTAAGTACACACACAATGGGCATACATAGCATAAAATGTAATGTAAAACAATGTACTAAGTACGCACACAATGGGCATACATAGCATGTAATGTAAGGCAATGTACTAAGTACGCACACAATGGGCATACATAGCATGTAATGTAAGGCAATGTACTAAGTACGCACACAATGGGCATACATAGCATAAAATGTAATGAAATCATGTACTATAAATGTACTAAAGAACATAGCAGGTATATGATGTGAAAGCATGAAAGTAACAAGTAGGCACATGTGTTCCACCCCAAAACGTTTGAAAACGGTAAAAGAGGGGTCTATGTACTCACTTGAGATTGCTCAGAAGTCCTAAGATAACCACCAAGCAATGCTAGAGATCACGGAATCAAACGGCACCTAATATAGGTAACTATGTTAATAAACCGGACCTAAATCGGAAGATTTAGATAGAATGAGGGTTCGTAAACCAAACGAGTATGGAGACTCGTGTCATATGATTTATCAAAGCCTACATACTAAATGAAACCTAACCTAAGTGCTTACGACCCATTACGACCCGTTTAGGTAGCTTATGCTACTTTAACGCGTCGTTTGCGTGAAACGCGTTCGGACCGCCTAACTAGTCCTATGACAAGTAGAATATGCCTTAACATATCTAATATTGTTACCAAATCAGTTTAGATGTCAAAAGTTATGTTACATATGTTTAAAATGAATTTTGGCATCAAAGGGGTATTTTGGTAATTTACCTAAGGCACATAAACTACCTATCATACAACTACTTAAACGAAGCGACCATAAGGTATAACCTCGGAAGGTTATTCCCTATATACTATGGTCACCTAATGTGTTTGGTCGGGTTCGAAGGCATAAGCGATTTATTAGATCGCTTACCCTTACGACCCTAGACAACGTGGTAATCAGTAGGCATAGTCACAAGGGACTATAACCATCGTGATTACAATCACGTTGCGAAGTTCAAACGAACTTCGCATTGACCATAAACTGGTCAACGCAGAAAGTCAAACAAAGTTTGACTTTCGGACTCGAAAAGCAATAAAAGAACGAAGGAATACTTACGAAGGGTCCCCGAATGCTAATCGTGATTCAAGTAGCTCAGGTATGAAACAAAGGTTTCAACTTAGAGCTTCTCAAATCAGATTCTAGTGGGTTTTGAAGTTGGGGATGTGGGTATTTATAGGATTTCCCGAACCGTTAGGATCGTTTCTTGGAAACCGTGATCGAATCTAAGGCGTACACTTGTTGGAATGTTGTGGTGACTAAAAATAGCCTCTCATGAACTGAAAGGGCAAGTGTGGGTGTGTGGTTGGGAGTTTAACAACTGTTAATACATTGAATCTGGTTTTTCTGTTCAGATGAGGCGCTCGCGTAGCGTGACGGTAAAAGCCTTTAGGGCTCGCGCTACGCCACCATGTACCATATTCAGCAAAGTTTCAAAAATGACATAAATGGTCCCTGCAGCCCTTTTAAGCTATTTTCGATGTGTTTGAACCCTGTTAACCTCATTTCAAGGCTCTAAAATGAAGTTAAAGTATAGGGAACTCAAAACATGCTCAAAAATATCTCGGATGTCGGTTCATTTGGTCGTACGATCGCGATGTTCGGTTAATTACGACGGAATGCGCATAAGCGCGAAAAACGATCCAAATTGCGCGACGAATGGATTTTTCTTATGCCAAACACTAAAATAAAATATTTTAGTGCTTACATAAATTTTTGGATGTCCGGAGGTATTCAGAACGTAAGTTATGCGCGAAAGTGCAAACTTGTGCACTTTTTGACGCTTTTAGTCCCTGAATGACCCAAAAGTTTATTTTAGCATACCGAACACCTCAAAGCCTATTTATAAGCTATGTAAAGGATATTTATGGTATGTTTAACTTATGGTCATGTTCCGGAATGTTCGTTACAATTCAAATTGGCATACTTTCGCAGTTTGTCAAGTTTAGTCCCTGTAAGCGAATTAACTTGTTTTTGCCATACCAAAGCCTTCAAAACTTATTTATAAGTTATGTAAATGTTATTTAAGGTATGTTAAGTATATGTCACTATTCCAGAGTGTTTGTTGCATTAAACTGGTTATATTTACACATCAGCGCGCGTATAACCTTCCAGAAAGCGATTTACAGCTTGAAATCGAACAAGAGTTGATATGTGCAAAAGATACACATATTTATACAAGCCCAAAGTATGAAATACAATATTTCATTGATTTGGTATTTGTTTGATGGTCGCAGTGACACAGATGTCACACGTGTACTTTTGAGTGGCATGAAGAATAAATATTCATATGTTTGTGTACTAAAAATTTACAAGATGTTTATTTTATAAATATATTGCTCATTGTCTATGTCTGATTTCTCACCGGCATATTAGATGATGTCTTTTATCATGTATTTCATAAAATTAGTAGGTATAACTGGTACTGTTCTTACTTTTTGGTTAGAAGTTCTATTGAAGGCATGAAGGAAAAAAGATGCTTAAGACTTGTGTTTTGGGACATGAATTACCAGATCTAGAGTTTCATATATTTTGAAATCATTTACTTAAGCAAGTTTAGTTAATGTTTTTGTTTAGTTGTTTAAATACTTCTTATTAAGCGTACTTGTATGAAATCTAGTTTAATATTAAGTCTAAATTTTCCACAGCAATTGATATCAATCAGTTACGTTAGGTCCCGTATAGCCAGGGTGTGACAATCGTCTTTGATGCCACTATATTTAACCCATCTGGACCAGCGTTAGTATCCCCACTTAGCCGTCACAACAATTCATGGATCTTTAGTATGTGATATCTCAATAAGGATTTGAAATTATGCCCAACGCTTCCTCTCAGACATTCACAAAGTGATGCATGAACATTAGCCAAGAATGTCCAAATGATGAACATCATCAAACTTGTACGAATAAACATGTTAGACACAAGACTAAATTGTTATAAATATAAGTTCTTACAATCTTGGATTCTAAGACAAACCAAAACTCAAATACAAGATGGAAAGTGGTATGGTGGATAGTAATGGATAGTGGTGGTTGATGGTGGTGAGTGAGAGAGAGAGAGAGAGTAGGTGCCAAAGAATAGGAAAAATGAAAAGCTTAATTGGTCCTCTATTTATAGGTTGACTAAGGGATGGGGCACGCGTCGTGTCTGATGAGACACGACCCGTGTGGTTGACTTTCTTCATCTTTTGTCTTTTGTGGCAGAGTTTGTACAATTGACAAAGGGGCGTGTGAGGTGAGGCACTACCCAAATCAACTTTCTAGGGTCCATTGTTCTTGTTTGTCTTCACTTGCAAGATGTGACATGGGGGCATGCTTGATCAGGCACGACCCCGTGTGTGATGACTTATTTTGTCTTTTCCTCTAGGGATCTAGCATATGGGTGTTTGAGGAAGGCACCACTTCAATATCTTGTAAAATTCTTGATTTTTCGGAATGAAATTACTTCTTTTGTCGTTTTCTAGATTTTTGCACTTGAAAATCAAAAGTAAACAAATAAACGTCTTATTTAAAAAATTCATATAAGAAAACTATTACGCACTTCGATTGGTATAAAAAATTGTTAGGTTTTGTGCATATCACTTGTATACAAGCTTACTTGATTGAACCCGAGATTTCAAACTCCAACTTTACTATTTGAGAGTTTACCCAGCCATGATTATACATAGTATGCATTAGTATAATCGTATGATCACTTTAGACTTACCAGAAGTTTAAAAGCATATAAAAATCATATATAAAAAATACCTCGCCATAGACTACGCTGAACTTGGCATAGCCTACACCAGTTAGTGTAGAGGGTGGTGTAAAGAGTGACATAAAACATAAAAGTTGCGACGTAGCAAACTGGTATGGTGTAAGCTACACCAAACTCAGTGTATCTTACCCTACGCGCATGGAAAACCCACCTTTTTCACAAGTCGCGTGACGCATTATCTCAAATTGCTTTATGTTTATTCCTCTGAACTAGTCAAACCTATCTCATAAAGGGCTCTTGCTGGTTTACTAAAAAGAAAACCACCAACTCACACTCTATCTCCTCCACCAAAAACACTACTCTTTACACGAGGGGAATGAGACATACATTTATCGTCCAAGACGATGATGAAGAAATTCCACCAGCTATACCCATTCAAACTAAAAATTCCATCCCTGTCACTTCATCACTATTACAAACCACAAAACCATCCACCACTTCAGAACCTAATCTAGTCTCTTTACCAACGCCTACTCCATCAACTACCACAACATTAATTGACACTGAATATCCCTTGAGTGTATCCTCAGAATTATAGTCCTTCTACACCATTGATGATTCAAGCTAGTTACCTGTAACACCCTCGTTACTGATTAACGATTTTGTATGTAATTACCAACAATTAGATGTGTAGTTAAGACTACACATGCTATAAAAATACGGGTTTATTAAATCTTTTACAAATCATAAGTTATTCTACATAACGTGATCGAATTCGTTGTTTAAAATCTACAACGTGGCAAAGTGCGGAAGCGTGAATCTATATCGTGTTCGGTTCTTCGTTGAGCTTGATCGTCTTCCGGCATCCTAAGTGTACCTACATTTCATTAAACATGAAATGCTTTAGTCTTACGGGGTTTAAAACGTATTCAAACAATCCGGGAAACAATTTATTCTAAAAAAAACAAGAATTTGAAAATAACCTCCACCGTATATTACGGTGGCACCGTAATTTACGGTGGCCCCTGGGTTCATTTTCTTCCACCGTAAAATAGAAGGTTACCACCGTAACCATATCAGCTCCACCGTAAATTACGGTGGCACCGTAATTTACGGTGGACCCTGCATCCAGCTTTTCCAATTTGCCGTAAATTGACACGAAATCTTTCGTATCTTTCAAACCGCTTATCCGTTTGACCTACCGTTTCTTCCTACATGTTTGTAATTTGATTCTCCATCATATGGAGTTAAAGTCCGACATCCGGCTTAATAAATTTTGAGACTTTTATGCATTCGGCTTAAACTAGAATTTACCCATTTTAACCCATTCATGTATTTATCAAACAAACTTATTTGTTTGATCCCTGTTCTCATGATATTAATAATTTCCATAATTTCTATCATATTGGATTCAAGTCACGGGTTTCTTACATATCCTAAACCCGTTTACGCTCATATGCGTATTTTGACCCATTAAGGGTATTTAGGCATATTTTGAGCATGTCATGCTTTCATTTGGTTCTAGCATTATAATACGACATTACTTATCAAGTAATCTTCCACCACAACTATATTTGTGGTGGACTTAATGAGGTGACCTAAATAATCCGTGTTTTTCTCGTTTGATTGCTAATTTATGACAAAGACTCATATAGAGTCATTTGACCGAAGGTTTACATCTTTCTCTTCTTACACTTATTAACCGAACCGATATTAACCGAAACCGAATTAACCGAAAGTCGGTTAACGGATATTTTTTTTACCATCGGTTAACCGAAATTAACCGAACCGAACCGAACCATTTATTTTTTATATATTTCTAGCTTTTATACTTCTATTTCATGTTTTATACTTTCATATCATGTAATAATACCTTCATTTCATTTATTTATACCTTCATTTCATTTATTTATACCTCCATTTTATGTATTTAAACATCTATTCATGCATTTATACCTCCATTTCATTTATTTGTACATCCATTTCATGTATTTATACATCTATTTCATTTATTGATACCTCCATTACATGTATTTCTAAGCAAAAAAATTAGCCTTTGTTTGAATTGGTTATTAACCGAAAATTAACCGAACCGAACCGAAACCCGACAAATTAACCGAATTAACCGAACCGATTAACCGATGACTTCGGTTACGGTTACGGATATTGCTAATAACCGAACCGAACCGAACCGTGCACACCCCTAACCACAACTATATTTGTGGTGGACTTAATGAGGTGACCTAAATAATCCGTGTTTTTCTCGTTTGATTGCTAATTTATGACAAAGACTCATATAGAGTCATTTGACCGAAGGTTTACATCTTTCTCTTCTTACACTTATTCCAATTATTTATTTGATCATAAAACTCGTTTCAAAACTACCTTTAAAGGTTGTTTATTCGAATTAGCCAACAAGGGCGTTTTAGTCAATTTTAGTCATTCTTTTACGACGAAGGACTATTAGTGCTTGTTTGAACCCCAAATCCGACCTTTTAACCATATTCTTGTTTAGAAACCAATATGTTTCTAAAACACCATAATCATAACTCCATTTATTCGCTTTACCTAAAAGATAACCGAATATCTTATTTTAACCTTGTCTAACTGTTATAAAACTCCAAACTCTACATGATGAGTTGTATTATTATACATACCTGGCTCGGATCATTATATTGACCCGTTTCAATACCTTTCCTTAGTGGCTACTAAGTGATAGCGATGTAAGCATCCATGTGCTATTTATTTCCTAGAATCATGCAACTTGACAACCCATTAGTCGATATTGTCAAAGGGTGATAATTTCACATTTTGACCCGTTTGGCCTAAATGACCAATTACCATTGTCAAATTGTCAATTTTACCATTTTTCCCTTACTGGTTATTATGATTTAACTTATATGATAACCATTAAAAGTACATGCTTCATTCGTCATAGTATGATCGAATTACCGGTTTAACTCATTTTTAGCCATCACTATGTTTTCTTGTCATATTTGATTATCTTGTTCCGTACGACCACACGTCGGAACATCATATCTCAATTAGGTAATTTTCTTTTTCGTAACTAATACGACGAAATAATATTATAAATATATGACTAGTGTAAGATATACTTACCTTGCATCCGAATTACGCTTTTTCCTTCATACTTGCTTCGTTTGACCCGCTTCCTTTCCAAGCCTCCACCTAGCTTGTCAAGCGTCAAACTATCATCATAATTTGTAAGACGGTTATATTAGTCATCATTAATTATGACTATTCCATCTTACATATTTTCTATCACAATTACCATCCGATCTTATTAATGGTCGGTTTGACTATTTAAAAGTCAATTCACCAATTAACACATATGATTGCACTATCAAGTTCACAAGACTCAATTAGGCACATTATCAACACTTAGTTCTCATTTAGGCATTTTAACAAACACCTAATGTGCATAATTTTACATATTTACTAACTAGTTATTTTTACCAAGATTAACATCAAAATTCACCATTATCACTTATGATCAATTACTCAAACTTGCAAATTGTTCAAGTATCTTGTTCCTACTAGCAACTATGATGATTTTAAACATGTGTACATCATCATCTTTACTACATAATCAAAACCCACTTGACACATGAGTGTATGATCATGAATTCACAACCATGAACATCAATTCAACAAGTACATAACTAGGGTTTACTCCTAGACATAGTTTCATCACTAATTTCATCCAAACAACAAACATGCAAGCTCGGATTCGAGTTCTCTAGGTTTGCTCAGAATTTCAACTAGAGATTTCTCAAGAAATTTACATACCTCGTGACTCCTTTTTCAATGGAGATCACTAATTCATACTCGGATTTTGATTTGGACTTGATTTGCCCCTTCAATTTGATGAAATTGTGTTGATTAGGGTTTGACCCCTTCTTGGTCGCCCCTGAGCTCGATCCAGAACACACACTGTGTGTGTGTGTGTTTGTGTTTGTTTTAATTAAATAACTTTTCTAGTTATCCCGCTTTAACCCCTCGTGTTTGGTTCGTTATTAAGTAGGCCACAACCTACTTATTTCTTTTAACAATTTTCCCACTTATTAACTAGGTTAAATATTCCTAGTTAACTTAGCGGGTTCGGGAATATTTATGACTAAGTTTATTTTAGGTCCCGTTAACCCGGGCCTTTTATCGATTTCATTTCTTTAAAAGCTTTTATTGACTTTTTGTTTAATAATAGGATTAATTATTTAAATCCTAATATTTACCGGGTTACTTTCACCACTAACGGTATTTTACCCGCTCTTTTGTATTAACGGGGTTTAATTACCAAACCCGTTTTCGGGGTGTTACAAGTCTACCCCCCTTAAAGAGGTTTCGTCCTCGAAACCTTTTCTTACATAGTTCATTGAGTTTAACCCAATGTATTTGTTCCAAGAATCTTTAAAACATTACTTATACTTTAACCAATTATTAGTTTTACCAGAGAAGTATGGTAATATCTTTTTGGTTAATAATCATCTACGTATTATATACGGCATAATGTAACTTGAAATAACGCAATCTCGTTATTTCCACTAGTTTAATTAACTTAGCGATATCCATCACTTTCGTATACTATCGAATTCTTTATGAATCCGTGACTTTGACTCGTTTAAAGGCCTTTAGTGAAATCTTTTCACTTTTAGCAGCAAATTTCTTTTGTCTTCAAATTTATTTATTCGGTTCAATCATACCGAATCTACCGCTTACAAGCAAACCAAATTTATTTAAATGACCTTGACCGGTCTCACTACTTAGACTTATTAGTCCAGTTACCTTCTACCGCTTGCTTAGTTATAATGTGATTCTACTTCACATTACATTTCTTGACCGTGATCGTATTACATCATGTTTAATTTATATCAAAATTTCCTTTCCGAAATATCACTTTTTGAATATAACGTCTTGCGCCTATCGGTGTCAAAACTTGAACCTTTCATGCTTAATATTCAATTTTCCTATCAGGATTCTCATTCGTAAAAACGTTATTTCTTACTAAAATCAAGGTTTTAGTTTAGGATCTTCTCTTTATCTTTCGTCAATTTCCCGTAACCGGACATTGACAGTCTGTAATTTATTCTTTTACAGTCTTAGTTTTATGCGGGGACTTTCAACTGGTTCTCTCGCTTTGTTAAGTAACCCGTAGGTTCTTTCACATAGCATCGTAGGCTATTTCCTTAGGTCTTCACCCCCTTTTCACTGAAAACACTAAGGTTTATTTCCTTTTCTTTTCGTGACCCAAGGGTCATTCTGGTCCCGTAGACCTTAACACTGTGTTTAATCCCGTAGGTTATGATGATCCCGTAAATCATCTTTTATTTGTATCTACATTCAAATGTTATATATATATTCATATATAGCTTCAAGGCATGTCTTGCTATGTTTAAAATCGTATATTTTCACTTACGAGCTTTAGTTGACCTTGACCGTAGTCTAAGGCTTCATTTGTTTATTTCCGGGCGAAATTTTCTGACTTTGTCCTTACGTTTGACGTTTTACAAAAACGACCCGTTAAGGGACATATTCGCATTTTCCGGGTTCGAGTGTAAGTACACTACCTCCCAATGCTTGTCTAAATCATTTTACATGTTTGCGTTTTCTGGGTTCGAGTGTAAGTACACTCCCTCCCAATACTTGTCTAAATCATTTTACATGCTTGCGTTTTCTGGGTTCGAGTGTAAGTACACTCCCTCCCAATACTTGTCTAAATCATTTTACATGCTTGCGTTTTCTGGGTTTGAGTGTAAGTACACTCCCTCCCAATACTTGTCTAAATCATTTTACATGCTTGCGTTTTCTGGGTTCGAGTGTAAGTACACTCCCTCCCAATACTTGTCTAAATCATTTTACATGCTTCTTTGTCCCTTCACTCGGGCTCATTGTCCTAATGTAATACGCTTCCGTCACTCGGTTGTGCGTTTACATTATTATCAAATATTTTGCTTATCTGATTCATTTGGGTACTTTTTAATTAGTCCCATTCACCCCGCCCTTACTACATCGGATGTAAACGTGTCCGCCATAAGAAGTTTATGGTATCCTATGCCACTACTTACTTGGCCAGAGTAAGCGATTAACACATGACACACATGAGCTTTTTATAGTTTTCACATCACGCCCTATGTAAGTAACGCCTCTATTTGTTTCTCTTGGAAACAATATCCCGAATACATTTTCTATTCGGCTTTTCCAAGTTTTTAATCTACATAAGCAACTTTCAATTTCTACTTATTGGTTGCATGTTTATATTCATGCAATAATTTAAACGTGCACCTGGTAAATGCTTGCCCTAACGGGCTTTTCTTGCCATTAGCCTTGTTCGCGACCATTACGCAATTTAGGTCCTTAATGAGCATGCTCTTCTTGTCATATCTCGGACCATTCCATCATCATATCCACGATTCGTTTGACTCTCGTCGTCTTCAAACGCGAGTGTCCTTCAATTAAAACATTCACAAGAGTTAGTAACATCTACTTCAATAATCACCCGTATTCTAATACAAGGCTTTTTCTACTATACGCGTCAATGCACGTATTTTCGTCAACTATATCAATCATTTCAATTGGGGTAACGTGAATCACACGGTAGCCCTATGTGTTGTTTACAACACTTTAACATGCTAAACCATTTAACATACCTGTACTTACCGGATTTGCGATCAAGCCTCGAACCGAACACTATTCTTTATCAAGAGCGTAAGGTTTAAGTCCAAGCATGGTTCTCCCCACCATACTTGAATCTCTTAAACCAGTGCTCTGATACCAACTTGTAACACCCTCGATACTGATTAACGATTTTGTATGTAATTACCAACAATTAGATGTGTAGTTAAGACTACACATGCTATAAAAATACGGGTTGATTAAATCTTTTACAAATCATAAGTTATTCTACATAACGTGATCGAATTCGTTGTTTAAAATCTACAACGTGGCAAAGTGCGGAAGCGTGAATCTATATCGTGTTCGGTTCTTCGTTGAGCTTGATCGTCTTCCGGCATCCTAAGTGTACCTACATTTCATTAAACATGAAATGCTTTAGTCTTACGGGGTTTAAAACGTATTCAAACAATCCGGGAAACAATTTATTCTAAAAAAACAAGAATTTGAAAATAACCTCCACCGTAAATTACGGTGGCACCGTAATTTACGGTGGTCCCTGGGTTCATTTTCTTCCACCGTAAAACAGAAGGTTACCACCGTAACCATATCAGCTCCACCATAAATTACGGTGGCACCGTAATTTACGGTGGACCCTGCATCCAGCTTTTCCAATTTGCCGTAATTTGACACGAAATCTTTCGTATCTTTCAAACCGCTTATCCGTTTGACCTACCGTTTCTTCCTACATGTTTGTAATTTGATTCTCCATCATATGGAGTTAAAGTCCGACATCCGGCTTAATAAATTTTGAGACTTTTATGCATTCGGCTTAAACTAGAATTTACCCATTTTAACCCATTCATGTATTTATCAAACAAACTTATTTGTTTGATCCCTGTTCTCATGATATTAATAATTTCCATAATTTCTATCATATTGGATTCAAGTCACGGGTTTCTTACATATCCTAAACCCGTTTACACTCATATGCGTATTTTGACCCATTAAGGGTATTTAGGCATATTTTGAGCATGTCACGCTTTCATTTGGTTCTAGCATTATAATACGACATTACTTATCATGTAATCTTCCACCACAACTATATTTGTGGTGGACTTAATGAGGTGACCTAAATAATCCGTGTTTTTCTCGTTTGATTGCTAATTTATGACAAAGACTCATATAGAGTCATTTGACCGAAGGTTTACATCTTTCTCTTCTTACACTTATTCCAATTATTTATTTGATCATAAAACTCGTTTCAAAACTACCTTTAAAGGTTGTTTATTCGAATTAGCCAACAAGGGCGTTTTAGTCAATTTTAGTCATTCTTTTACGACGAATGACTATTAGTGCTTGTTTGAACCCCAAATCCGACCTTTTAACCATATTCTTGTTTAGAAACCAATATGTTTCTAAAACACCATAATCATAACTCCATTTATTCGCTTTACCTAAAAGATAACCGAATATCTTATTTTAACCTTGTCTAACTGTTATAAAACTCCAAACTCTACATGATGAGTTGTATTATTATACATACCTGGCTCGGATCATTATATTGACCCGTTTCAATACCTTTCCTTAGTGGCTACTAAGTGATAGCGATGTAAGCATCCATGTGCTATTTATTTCCTAGAATCATGCAACTTGACAACCCATTAGTCGATATTGTCAAAGGGTGATAATTTCACCTTTTGACCCGTTTGGCCTAAATGACCAATTACCATTGTCAAATTGTCAATTTTACCATTTTGCCCTTACTGGTTATTATGATTTAACTTATATGATAACCATTAAAAGTACATGCTTCATTCGTCATAGTATGATCGAATTACCGGTTTAACTCATTTTTAGCCATCACTATGTTTTCTTGTCATATTTGATTATCTTGTTCCGTACGACCACACGTCGGAACATCATATCTCAATTAGGTATTTTTCTTTTTCGTAACTAATACGACGAAATAATATTATAAATATATGACTAGTGTAAGATATACTTACCTTGCATCCGAATTACGCTTTTTCCTTCATACTTGCTTCGTTTGACCCGCTTCCTTTCCAAGCCTCCACCTAGCTTGTCAAGCGTCAAACTATCATCATAATTTGTAAGACGGTTATATTAGTCATCATTAATTATGACTATTTCATCTTACATATTTTCTATCACAATTACCATCCGATCTTATTAATGGTCGGTTTGACTATTTAAAAGTCAATTCACCAATTAACACATATGATTGCACTATCAAGTTCACAAGACTCAATTAGGCACATTATCAACACTTAGTTCTTATTTAGGCATTTTAACAAACACCTAATGTGCATAATTTTACATATTTACTAACTAGTTCCTAACTAGTTATTTTTACCAAGATTAACATCAAAATTCACCATTATCACTTATGATCAATTACTCAAACTTGCAAATTGTTCAAGTATCTCTTTCCTACTAGCAACTATGATGATTTTAAACATGTGTACATCATCATCTTTACTACATAATCAAAACCCACTTGACACATGAGTGTATGATCATGAATTCACAACCATGAACATCAATTCAACAAGAACATAACTAGGGTTTACTCCTAGACATAGTTTCATCACTAATTTCATCCAAACAACAAACATGCAAGCTCGGATTCGAGTTCTCTAGGTTTGCTCAGAATTTCAACTAGGGATTTCTCAATAAATTTACATACCTCGTGACTCCTTTTTCAATGGAGATCACTAATTCATACTCGGATTTTGATTTGGACTTGATTTGCCCCTTCAATTTGATGAAATTGTGTTGATTAGGGTTTGACCCCTTCTTGGTCGCCCCTGAGCTCGATCCAGAACACACACTGTGTGTGTGTGTGTTTGTGTTTGTTTTAATTAAATAACTTTTCTAGTTATCCCGCTTTAACCCCTCGTGTTTGGTTCGTTATTAAGTAGGCCACAACCTACTTATTTCTTTTAACAATTTTCCCACTTATTAACTAGGTTAAATATTCCTAGTTAACTTAGCGGGTTCGGGAATATTTATGACTAAGTTTATTTTAGGTCCCGTTAACCCGGGCCTTTTATCGATTTCATTTCTTTAAAAGCTTTTATTGACTTTTTGTTTAATAATAGGATTAATTATTTAAATCCTAATATTTACCGGGTTACTTTTACCACTAACGGTATTTTACCCGCTCTTTTGTATTAACGGGGTTTAATTACCAAACCCGTTTTCGGGGTGTTACATTAACCTTTCCATCTCTACACAACTTTCCAAAGCCTACAATTGTCAAAGAATAGTTGGAACTTAAATTGAAACAAGCTGAAAATATAGCTGCTGAGAAGAGTAAAGGGAAGGATGATTAACATGCACAATTTAGTTTGTTTGAAGAACTCAGAAAGGTAAATACTCTTGAAGATTATGATAAAGATGTTTGTATGAAGCTCTCTCATGCTCCACTCACAGATCCTGAACTAAAAAAGACATCGAGAGAAGATTACCTGGATCACATAATGAAAAACAACCGTCAAAGTAACTAGAGCTCAATTCTCAAGGTGGACAACCAAAGCCTTACTGGATGAAAATAGATGCTCCTTGACCCAATGAACAAACCTACACCTCCAAATTGGAAGGATGATAAAAGGCCAAATGATAAAAAGACTTCACAGTTAAAGAGAATGAAAGAAGAGATGGGTGTAGTAAATTTTTGAAGCTTAAGATCAATGGCAAGATGGAGTGAATCAACTATTGCAAAGAATTACAAGAAGTTGGAAGAACTCAGAGAAAAAGATTCTTCAATTCCAAGAAAGCCAGCATATGATCAAGTAAACTTCCCTATCAAAACTCTGGTTGCTCCAACTGAACTTCCATCTGCCAAAAACATTTGTTCAACTGTAAGAACTTATTTGAAAAGACAAAAAGAGTTATCTGCAGAAGAAATTAAAGAATATGAAGATTATTACAGGAAGGAAGGGATCAAGAATCAACTCTTGTATGTAATACCAAATGCTGACGATCTCATTGGTCAAGTGATAGGTAGACCACCTTCTCCCAACTCATCTCCAATAACTTTTTCCCCAACAAATCCTCCCCACTCCAAAATTCTAAAATGGAAATCAGATGAGATTAGCCATGAATTGACCTTGCATAGAGCAGATGGAGAAGTTGAAAAGATGTCCATGAATAGTACTTTCAACCTGAAAAATGAAGATCTACAAGACCTATTGGGCCTTGAACTTGAAAGGGATCCAGAAGATCTTTACTCTATGAAGTTTGAATTACAATTAAAAGGTCAGATAAGAGAAAAGATGATGAGGCCTAAAGAATAAGCAAAATAAAGTTTAGTTTTGACATCATTTAATCTAGGGGATATTGTTGAACCTATAAAAGAACAGATGATTGTAAAGTCAAAATATGCTACTTTGATAATGTAAAATCAAGTTATGAAGATCTATTCCTCCCAAAGATAGCGAATCTTGAACACCAACAGAAGATCTGTTTGAAGACTTAAAGATTTGTTAAAGAGTTAAAAGCTCTGTTGATGAAGATTTAAAGTCTGCTGAATATCAAAACTCTGATGAAGAATAAAGCACTGATAAAAAGACTACACATTTGTTTAGCATGAACAAATTTTTTATGTAAACAAACAGATGTTTCCCAAAACAGATAATTAGTGTCATAATAGAGTCTTTAAACATGTGTTGAGAGTCCTAGAACAGATGTCAAGAATGATCAGATGTTTTTAACATCTGAGAATCTAATCTATTAGGAATGTTAAATGTCACTATTATGGTGATGTTAGCCATGATTTTCTAACAGATGTTTATACCTACTATAAATAAATATTTTTTATTCAGATTTGTTTATCACTTTTCAAACATTCCTTTCGTACGAAACAGAAAGTTAGTGATCAGGAGGCTGAGGGGAGGGGTGAGATTCATATTTTTAATCGTAATCTTTTTATTTAGTTTAAATTTACTATGACAACTTTTCATATTTGTGTTTGTGTTTGATTTCCGTTGCATTCATTTAATTCCTTTCATAGTTAGATATGATCAACTACACGTCACTATTTCATTGATTACACACACAAATACACACTCAGATCCCAACAATTAGCTTGCGAGGGAATATTGGAAAATAGTCATACACTCTTGTACATAATTATATTGGAAGGTAGTAATGTATAGAATGGTTACTATATATAATCCTCTTTGTATCCTTATTCTAATTACCATTATCAGTATAACAGTTTTACCAAAATAAATAAATAAAAAACCTTGGTTTATTTAAGACCATCTAACCTTCAAGCATCAATGGAGTTCGGATCTAAAGCCAAAAGATTAAAAATCTTTAGTTACAACATTTATTGTTTCTCCATTGTTTTATTGTATAACAAAATCTAGTGGAATCCGTTGAGTATTGTGCCAAAAATTCATTCGGCAATAAATCGGTCCATTTTGGTACCGATGCTCGGTTTAGGAATCGAAACAGATAAAAACGAACACCAGTACTGATAACGAATTATTTGGACGTATAATTTCTAGCCTTCACAGTAGCAGTACATTGTCAACACTCGTTGTAGCTTACGATACAAAAAATAAATACACTATTCCGAATACAACTCTGTATTCAACAAAATTTATACCACCAACCATAAATATACCGGGACCAAACGGATTGGCTCGTTTCGATATGTCACGATAAAAAACAAAAAATTAATTCCATTTGACATGTTCGATGTAGAAAAAAAACTTTATCAAAGTATGAATAAAAGTAACCACTTCACAACGGTATTGTCATAATTTTTTAAATCACTACATTATATTATTAGAACTTGGAAGAATGAAAAAATGCAAACAACGTAAAAAACATCACTTTCATAACATGTATGTTTGTGATTCAATTTCTTGCACATTGGCACTCACAACCCGATTTCGAAAATAATTTATATCCAGACGTAAAGATAAGCACGTCACAACGACATAAACAAAAAAGGGTAAATGACGTCACTTTTTATAAAAGAAAGTTGTGAGCTTGATTTGATGTACATTTGTGCTTTGATTATTTGTATACTACTACTCACAACTCAGTTTTGAAAAAAAAAATGACGTCGAGACGCAGATCAAAATAGGCACGGCATACTCAAAATTTATAAAGCGTCGTACTTCAAAAGATATAAGTGAAAAATAAAATATACTCAAAATTATATATATATATATATATATATAGAGAGAGAGAGAGAGAGAGGAAGGTTAACGTACATTAGGGCTTAACGTACGACCGGTACTTCACGAAATTACGCACGTTCATTTGAAAAATCACGCACGTTATAAACCTCAAAAACCTAATCACGCATGTTGGAACATATAATCACACATGTTAATCAACCATGTCCAACTCCCAGTTCAAAAATCGCATCCCCTGTTTTACGATCTGAAACCATTGTTACCACCCTCTGACTCCAATCGAATCAAAGCTTGGTCATGTTTCTAAATCCTCTGTTACGGTCGGAATCAAAGTTTCGTCATATCCCTTCACCCTCTGTTCTACGATTTGAATTCGATGGTCGACAATTTGATGAAACTTTTCAAAATCAAAGATAAATTTGAACCCAAATTGATAAAATTGACAGAACAATTGCGAATTTGAAGTGAAAGGAAACGAAAATTGAAAAGAATCGGATGAAATTGATCAAACCCAGGTTAATAGAAAAAGAACAAAATCACGCACGTTATAGTGTAAAATTACGCAAGTTGTCGTACGTAATGTACGTTAAGCCGTAATGTACATTACACTTTCTCTCTCTCTCTCTCTCTCTATATATATATATATACATGTACGGGATCGGAAGAAAACGCCCAAAAGTGTGAAAACGGTGAGAACGTATCCTGGCCCAACACGTGGCGCGCAATATAATTAGGGCGTATGGGCTTTTTTGTCATTTTATCTTCCGCTTTTCCAATTCCGCTTTTCACAATATTGATTTATTTTTGGTGTTTAAGATTTTTTGTCGTTAACCAAATTCAATAATTACATGACGTTTTAATGGTTTCATTGTATTAACATTTTGGCGTTTATGGCGTTTTTCAAATCGTAGGCCATTGGAACCCCAAGGGTCAGAATATCTCTTTGAATTGCTTCATCCATACTAAGTATGGCCAGGATTTTTTAGGATGACGCCTCATTGTTTGTTCTATTATTTTTTATATAAATTTTGGCGTTTGTGGTATCTTGGCGTTTTACAATCGGAAAATTATATTACAATCACAGGGGAAAAAAATATAAGCGAAAACAATGAATTAAAAATCCTAATCGGATCTCTCTTCACAATCTTCACTGTCATCAGTCTCTCTTTTCTTTAATTCCACAAGAACTGTCACCAAATATATGACGTTTTATGTAAAACTTAACAAACCCATCGGTTTGATTATTTTGTCTGCTCGTCTGTTGAAGTGGCTTTTGTGGATGTTTGGGGACATAGATCTATGACGTGTGAGTGGGTTTTTCGCTTTGCTCTTCATCTTTATAATCATCCCAGTCTTCAGTGTCATTGGTCTCTTCTCCTCATCCAAGCCTTCTTCAAGAACAAAGAACACAAAATGACATATGACTGTCATCAGTATCTTTTTCTTGAAGAATTGTCCATCTCATGCAGCAAAATCTTACTTAGTTACTCCCCTCACCTAACAATCCATTTAGTGAAACGTCACGAATAACAATACTTAATATCCAAGAAAGCATGTTAGCCATCTTTGATTTTCTTAAATTTTTGGTTTTTACAGTGAGTGGTATTTAGGAATATTGGCGTTTGTTTTTTTGGTGTGATCAAATGGAAGTTGCTGAGAGGTATCATTTTATACGATGTCTTTGGTGCGTAGGTTAGGCGGTGCATTATTATAATAAAGTATTCGTCGTTTCAGTTACTATTTGTAATTACTGTTTTTTTTATAAGCTTTACATCTGAAGTCTGTAACACGTCCCATTTTTCAAGTTTGGCAATATAATAAAGTAAAGTTTCCGTCGCTTCAGTTTTACTGTTTTGTAGTTACTGTTTCTAGTTACCTTTTCAAGTTTGGTTTATATATATATATATATATATATTTTTGGTTTTTTATAATAATTGTCCAAAGTAATTTTATGATAGTTTGGGAGTTTTTGGTGTGTTTTATGGCATGATGGCGTTTTGACAAGCATTTGGTTGTGTGGTGTTTTTATTATATATGGCGTTGTTATTATATAACAATCAACTGAAAAAGAAATAAAAAAAATATAAACAATTGATCTTCCAAATCTTTACTGTCACCAGTCTCTTTTTTTCTTTTTTGAATCATCTTAACTGGCTGTTTCGACTTTCATATGCTTCATTTTGTTTTTTTTTTTTTTTTGAAGTAGCTTTTTTGTCGCCTTTTGGAAGCACAAAGTGTGACATCAGCCTCTTTTTCTTGAAGATTTGTCAATCTCATGCAGCAAAATGTTATTGAGTCACACCCTTCAGCTAACAATCCATTCGGCGAAACTTCGCGTAGAACAATATTGAATTTCCAAGGAACGATGTTTGATATTTTAACTTTTTGGCGTTTTACCGAGAAAAATAACGCCACTAAATAAAAGTACCTTAAACCTCTAAATTTGATCATGCTAAAATCAATAATGTTTTGATGTATGAGATGGACAACATTGTTAATCCTCAGTTAAGAAAGATGTCTGACAATATTGTCCACCCCATACAGCTAAACTTTATTGAGAACAAACCTCAATAATGTTTTTGTATGTTTTGGCGTTATAAATTGGATGGAAGTTGAGGATAAAGTCAATAAGATTTTACTCAATGAAATGGACAATATCCTCAGTTAAGGATTTTGTCCATTACATTGAGCGAAACCTTACCAACAACCAAGCTGAATTTCAAATAAATGTTTTGTTTTAGAGGATATTTGATGTTTGGGTTTTTTGGCGTTTCTAAGACGAATGGTATATATTAAATATGGCATTTGGGGTTTTGTGTGTTTTAATGGAAGGTTTGAGATGTTGTATATATAGGATGTTTTTTGGCGGTTGTTTTAGGCGGGATTTTATTATAATGAATGCTAGTAATTAAGTCCCGTCGTTTCAGTCACTGTTTGTTCAGCTTTATTGTTTAAAACAAGTTTGGCGTTTTATATCTGATGGCGTTTTAGATTAGGATGGTGTGTGCTATGTAGGTTAAGGCAGTAATTTAATGGTGTTTTATTCATGAGATGGCGTTTTGTGTAGAGAAGTCAAAAGACTTTTTTACCTTTAATGAAACGCGCCACACTAATAAAAGTGATGTTATTTATGAAAACGTCACTGCGCCATCTAGTCCATAGATTGTTTTGATCTGACGATCCATAACCATTCTTTCCGTTCTCACATTTTTTACCATTTTCTCTAAATCTTGACCCTATATATATATATATATATAGAATAAGTATAATGTACATTACGGCTTATCCTACAAAACGTACGCGACGAAATAACGCAAGTTATAAATGGAACATAATCACGCATGGGAAGTTATAAATTGACCTAATCACGCATGGAAAGTAGTTATGTGCTTTATTACGCATGCATGTTCAAATCACGCATGTTTAAATAATCACGCACGGGACTGATTAATCACGCATGGATCTGATCTGACGGTTACTATACTCGCGTACGTGAAGTATGATAAGCCCTAATGTATGTTAACCGCACTCTATATATATATATATATATATATATATATATATATATATATATATATATATAGGGTGGGGTTCAGCTACAAAATCCATTTTCCTACAAATTGTACAAAGTCATAAAACACCACAATTTCAGCCATAAAACACACTCAAAACTCACAAATAACAGAGTGAAGAGCACTAAAACACAATATCCAAACCCTAACAGTCCATAAAAACTTCAAACATACCATCGTAGAACTATGAATATAAAACACATGATAATTAACATAAAACACACTAATATTAGTCATTCGATAATCAAAGCCATATCATCCAAAACACAACACAAAACCCACAAATATGGTGTTTTAGTAATCTTCACTTTGTTATTTGTGGGTTTTGATTGTGTTTTATGGTTGAAAATGTGGTGTTTTATGATTTTTTTACACTTTGTAGGAAAAATGGACTTTGTAGCCAACTTCCACCCTATATATATATATATAGGGGAGAGTTATCTTGAGACCGCTAAATATGGCATGAACCGTGAGAATGAATGAGAAAACCAATCAAAACTATTTTTTTAATACAAACCTCATTGTAATTAAGATACAACATTAAAAAAAGAATTTACAACATCAAATAATTCATTTATTCTCTCAAAAATCACTCTTATTAGACTTTTTACACATGTGTAAATTTGTTTAATACAACAAATTTACACACGTGTAAATGAGAAAACTTACACATGTGTAAATTTTCAAGATTTATGAATACATGTAAATTTAAACGTATAAGTTATATTTCTAACATTGTATTCGAATAATAATGATAAGTGTAAAAAGAAATTTTGAATTTGAAATGTTTTTGGTTTTTTCATTTGTTCTCACGGTTCTCGCAATATTTAACGTTCTCATTTAAACCTCCCCCTATATACTCACACACTTCTACAAACTTTTCTCTTTTGGCCCCAAAACTTTGATCATGACACACTTATACAAACTCTTCTTCTTCCTTTTTTTTTAATTTTCACTATTTACTTTTGGTCCTTAAATTTGGTAATGACATGTTTAACACTTAACTTTAATAAGTTTTTTTTTTAATTTTTATTTTCATTGTTTACCCATACACATTATAATTTTTATATTTATACACGGTTACATATAATTTTTATATTATACGTGTAATGCAGCAAGTTAAATCCGAAACGGCTTTTTTATTCTTTTAGTCGAGTTTTTGGTGATGGTGGTCGTTAGCGTTCACGTGACATTGGTGGTATTTGACACGGTTTTATGCCTCCGACACAACATACAGTGCTAAAGACTAGTATGTATTATTTATCAGCACACGGCCACTTGTATTCTTTTAGTCAAGTTTCTGTCTGGTGATGATGGTCGTTAGCAGTTGTGTGGCATTGGTGCTATTTCACACAGTTTTACACCTCTGCCACGACAAGGTGCTTAAAATTAGTTTATATATTATTTTGTCAACCTCTTGCATTAGTGTCTTGTATCTGGTTTATTTTAAATTTCTAAGTTCTTACTTAAAATACTATGAGAACAATATATATCTTTTAACAAATATGAGAACAAAATATATCCTTTAACAAAATTTAAACGGGTCCAACAAAATCGTAAGTGACAATGAAAACGTTTTTTTTGTGGGCCTCACGGTTTTGGGCTTTGGCTTTAGTCATCTGCTCATAGAATATAACGTCAAGTTAGTGTTGATTTAATTCATTTTAGAGTTCTACTAATCTAAAGACTATGCAGCAGTGTAGACGTGTAGTGTACTGTTTGATAAAATTTCAGAAAACAAGAAAACTACTATTTAGATGTATCATTTGATCTATGATAAAGTTTAGTTGTCCAAAATATACATTTTTATCGTTTATCATCGCACAAAGTATTATTGTATATTAAACTAAACATGTCCGTGAGTTCCATGTGAGAGCCGAGTACTCGACTCTTTAATTCATTTAGAATAGACACATCATGCATAATAAGAGAGATGTCTGGATGCTTATGCATTAGGGCCGGCTTTGAGAATTCAGGTGTCTTGTCCGAGCTTGAAAAGCTCGAAAAAATGTGCCCCTTACACCTTAACGAAATATATAATGTAAATTATTTTCTAATAAACGATTAAAGTTATTGTAATAAACAATGCAGTGTAATTCCTTTTTTTATTATTATTGTTTTTTATGAGATAGGTATTAAGCTAACTAAACCTCCTAACATTAATGTAAAATTAGTTGTAGAGGTACGGATTTTAAAACTTGTTGTAGATATTACTCCTCCATTTTAGTTCTCTATAATAAAAAGAGTTACCTCCTAACATTGATGTAAAACCAAATTAAAAGATTACCCCTAACATTGATGTAAAACCAATTACATCATCAAAAAAGAAGTAGGTATAATATAACAATTTAGAAGGAAAAAAAAAAGAAAGTAAAAAAGGAAATCATTTAAAAATAAAAGATAAAAAACACAGAAAAACACAAAGTAACTATTGAAAGTGGCTCACCTCATTCATTTTATTTTCATCTTCTCCTACATTTCGTTACCCCTACCCAAGGTTTTCAAACCCGGACCGGGCCGGCCGGGTAGACCGGTCTGGCCGGGATCTGGAAGGTAAAGCAAGCCGGTCCAGTGAGTTTGGCCATTTCAACATCGACCCGGGGGTCGGGCCGGGATCCAGACGGTCGGGCCGGCGGTTCTTGATGAGATGGTCGGGCCGGATCTTATTTTTTTTTTAAATTAGCCCAAACTAAAAACCTCATACCAAAATCATAACACTGGAGCCTCTATCTTTTTCCTTAGACGATACACACACCTCTTCTTCTCATCTCTGTACCACAACATCTTCAATTCGTCATCTTCATCATTCAAAAACTCAGCCACCGTTCATCTTGATTCAAGTCTAATCTGGCCATCTATTCAAAAAGTCAGCCACCATTCATCCCGATTAATCTCAATTCACAGGGGTGTGTATGAATTTTTGATAACTTTGTCTATGAATTTTGTTCTCAAAAGAGAAGAGATGAATATGAAGTTCTTCATTAAAAAGGGTGGATATGAACCTATATGGAGAAGGAGATGTCATGCGATGTAAAGAAAATAAAGTGACGACAGTTTTTTAGGCTTTTCCTATATACATAATATTATTTACTTTATTTCGTTTTTAACCTTAATGTTACAGTTCTGTCCAAATTTGACCCTAAATATTTTCTATTTTTTATATATATTTTTAAATAATTTATGACGTAATCCGGGTCTTAAATCCGGTCAGACTGGTCCGACCTTTAACCCCGTAAGATGACCTGTTCGACCTCCGGTCCGGTCCTGAAAACATTGCTCCTACCTGCAACTCCTTCACCTTCAACTTTGTTGGCCTTCAACATCAAATTCAAGTAAAATCAGTTATCTCCATTTGGTAAAAGGTGGCCCACCCATTAACTTCTTTCCCTCCGCCAAGCCGTGGCCAACCCCTAAGAAAGGGTTGACGGCCTCCGGACCCCTCTCGTGGTTCCGCCTCTGAGTGTGCCCTTCTGAATCACGGGCCCTGGCCGGTGGTCCTCCCCACCCACCCTCAGAGCCGCCCCTGTTATGGATTTACATAGGGGAATACAACAAGAACAACAACAACGATACCCAGTAAACTTCTATCAAGTATAAGGCTATTAGTAAGATCTGAGGATGAGATATAAGCAAAACTTTATCCTAGCGGATGGAGAAGTTGTTTCAAGTGAGATCTCCGACTCTAAAAAGCCTATCTTTACATTATAAGTAGGTTAAGACAAATTTGTGCACTCCCCTCCCCTTCAATAAAATTCTTTAACATTAATCTTACGTCCTTACAAACACTTATTCTTCTTGAGCATGTTCTTAGAGATATGCAAGTCTAGCAGATCCTACCTAATCCGCCTATCATAAGTCAATTTGGGTCTGTCACTCCCCTTTCTCCCTTAAACAGTTAGGTTTTCCACTAATCTAACTAGCACTATCATTTGTCTCTTCTTCAAATATCTAAACCAATATCCCCTGACTTATCTTATTCGAAATACTTGCAACCCCTAATTTTTTCCGAAAAACTCATTTCGTATTCGATTCAACCTTTTGTACGCACACATCCAAATCTATCTCCACATCCCCATCTCTGCTACCTTTAATTTATGCATTTGTGTCTTTATGATAGCCCAACAATATATTATCTACAACATAACCGTTATAACTGCAACCCTATAAAGTTTCCCTTTGATTTTGTTGGAA
The DNA here is from genome assembly GCA_030545235.1 of Helianthus tuberosus. Lineage (NCBI taxonomy): Eukaryota > Viridiplantae > Streptophyta > Magnoliopsida > Asterales > Asteraceae > Helianthus > Helianthus tuberosus. The sequence continues at coordinate 147,826,908 of CM060448.1, forward strand.
ACCTCATGCTGCACAATATCACTGTGCTTGCTATCCACCTCCACCAGCCTACCTAGACGATCCTAAATACTTGAACGTGGTTGATAAAGGAATTACTTGGCCTTCAATGTCGATCTAGAAGTCTTCATCATTGTTTATATAGTATAAGTCATACTAAAGGTACTCAGTCTTAGAGAGACTAATGTTTAAACTTGTGTTCTCTAAAGCTACTCACCACTCTTGTAAGCTGTCATTCAGACTCTATTTACTCTCGACATCTAATACATTATCATCATGGAAAAACATGCTCCACAGGATTGCCTCCTAGATCTACTTAGGTGGAAAACCGATTTGATTATGTAATATAAATAAATACAACTTTATAGAAAAGAATAATAAAAATAAATACCGTAAATGTGAGTTGGAAGGGGTCAATTAACTCATTTATGGGTATATATAAGTTTTCACATAAAAAAATCTGATAATGTTTCGATAAAAGAAAATCTATGATAACCTAGGACAAAAAAAGTTCGAGTATCTTATTTATAAACCCATGTTTCTAAGTATTATTTCAAATACACTCATTAGAATCATTAACTCATTCCACTACCATCATTTCATATCACATTGGAATCTATATCTCCTTATTCATATCATTCCTGCTTTTCTTCTTCATCTAAGTCCCCGGCTTCAAAACATAGAGATTTTGCTATAGTTAACTTCTATATAGAGATATTCACTATTCAATTTTCCATGTTTAGAGGCTGTAGCTCAAGAATTTTTTGTTTGTACCACAAGCATTCATGTTGTACCTCAAGCAAGAAAGAATGTGACAACTCTTATTTCAAACCGTTCGTCGTACTTTGATGTGACATGTTTTGAACGTTATGTGATTACTTGATATGTTGATTCTAATGAGATATTATGAATTTGAATGTTATGTGTATGTAATTGTATTGTAAATGTGTTTGTATATTACCTAAGTTAGATCGCACAACACAATTGGGCCACACACCATAAATCCAATCGCACAACATCCTTTCGGCCCACACTCTTGTTCGAACAATTAACCCAAAGGGGCAGCCCATGATGGGTTCGGCCCACCTCTCATACGCATAACCTTCATGAGGAGGGTGTATACTCCTCATAATTCACAAACACCCAAAACATACACACCCTACACTCTCTTTCTATCCTCTCGAAACCGACGGCAACATCTCCTCTTCCTCGAAGACCCTCTTGTTCGAAACAACCTTTGTTCTACCTTCTAACCGGTTAGTATTTTACTATTGATTGTATGTTTGATGATGTTATGGTCTATATGGTTCTGCATAATGATTTAGGGAGATTAGATCAATATAGGGTTTAATAATCATATGATGTTGATGATGACCTAGAACCGATTGCATGTTAATCGGCTGTTATGCGAGTATATTTGGATGATTGGTTGTGTTGTCATGTTAGGGTGCATGTTAGTAATCAAGATCATGAGCCTGTTAATGTGATTAATGTTATGGTTGTTGAATGTGATTAGGGTTCATATGAATTAGAGGATAAAACCTTAGTTTGATCGATCAACATCCAAGTTAGAAACTGTTTAATTGTTTGAACGATTTGATGTATAAATGGAAACTATCAATTTGTTGTAACTGATTGCATGAGTTAAGGAAATATATAACTAATCGCACAAGGCCATTCGCACAAGACAGTCGCACAAGCTTGGTGCAACTGTTTAAGCTCACAGTACAATTATGTTATGCACGATCGCACAAGGTATTGTGGATCGCACAAGGCCGTGTCAATCGCACAATACCTTGGGCCACACAAATGTTTAAGCTATACTATGTTATTGGGCCTAACAACCCAAAACCCCAATTGCACAAGTTATCTTTAATCGCACAAGTCCATATGGATCGCACAAGTTATGTGTTTGTTTAATTGTTTGGGCCGCACAAGTTGTTGGGTTTATGATGTATTGGGTCGGGTTTGGACTTGATCGCACAACCCATTGTGGATCGCACAAGTTGTGCCGATCACACAATAGGTTGGGCCGGGTGTTTCATTGGGCTTTATCTTTCCGATCGCACAAGATGGTTGGGCTTGCCCAACCATAACAGCCCAATCACTCGAGTCGCACAAGTTGGGTTATGTTTATGTGGACTGTATGCTACTGTTTAACATGTCGAGTGTAGGTTAACTAGTTGCCATGATCCTACGTGTTTGCCATGATCAATATGTGTTCGTAACTTGTTAGCCTATGTGTAAACTTACGTGCACTACTTGAACCTAGACCTAACTTGTATGGTAAACATGTTAGGATGTGGTTGACCACTAGCAACTCGATTGACCTTTCTGTGTATCTGCCGAGCTAACCTAAGGTGAGTTCACACTTTCTACAAGGAATGGGATTCCCGGGGTTGGGAATGGGTAATTGATTGAAAGGAAACCTGCGTATTCTTCTTGGGTAGAATACGTACCTCCACCCTCTTAATTGAAGGGTGACAACATTGGAACCTGCGTGATCTCCTTATATGGGACACGTACCTCCACCCTATTAACTGAAGGGTGACAACATTGATACTAGATAAAAAAAACTCTATCATAAGTCCCTCATTTTTATATCGACTTAATCGTCGGGCCAATGTTGAACGGGTCATTAGTTAAATAGCGCTATTAGGTTTGACAAGCCTCACACCGTGCCGCATAGGATGGGAGTGGACTAATGGATCTGGGCACGTCAATGATGATAGACATTGACTTAGGGCACCCAACTTTCACAGTCAGTAGTCGATATGGTAACAGGTCTAGTGGGATATTCATGGGGGTAGCCCCGACGGCTGGGAGCCAGAGTAAAAGGAAATGGTTAATCATGTTTTTCAACTATGGGGTAACCCCCACGGCAAGTAAGCCAGCTAAAAGGAAACCTATGTTTTTTAAACAACTTAAAACGAACATCCAACTGTGAACTCGCTCAACTTTGTTGTTGATTCGTTACTATATGCCTTGCAGGTCGTTAAGTGCTTAGATGGAGCTTGCAGAGGAGGTCGAGGTCGTTGTGGGACATGGACTGTTGAGTTCCATGTTAAACATTTGAACTTTTAAACTTATGCTTTGGTTTTAAACTTTATGCTTCCGCTGATAACTTGAACTGGTTGAATTGTTTTGTCACTAATTATATTGTTTGGTTTGGACTTTTGTTTACTTAATTTATATTGTTCAATATGATTGGTGGCTGGATCCTGGTTAAGTCACGCCTTCTGCGATGATACTCCGCTTGTGGAATTTGGGGGTGTGACAGATTGGTATCAGAGCCATTGGTTATAGTGAACTTGGTTTTAAAAAGGGAAAAGCTTTTTGACAAAGCCAGACTATAACCTGTACAGTGCTCAACGATCCACAACGACGCTTCGCTCCACGTGCAAGGCTCAACACTATAGGTAATATGGTTTATGTTTGTATTGCCTGCCTGTTAGTTTAAGTAGTGCATTGATCATGGTATGCTTAGTTGACGTAACAACTATTGCTTGAAACCTTGTACGCTTACTCTCTTCTGTCATCTCATATCTTCCACACCTCTACGTCATAGTTCTTACTTGAGTTTCTTTCGATGTGAAGATCATGAGTGGACGCCGGAACTTGACTCAAGCCCAGCTGACGACTTTGATCAACGAACGAGTTGCTGAGGCACTCGCAACAGCTCAAGCAGGAGTTATAACCTGCCATTTCGACCTATCCTAGGATGTTTAGATCCTACTCTCGTGCTTAACCTTGTCTTTTATTTCTCGCGCGACAGGTCTGAATGCTCAGCCTTGAGTGTGTACGTTCAATACCTTCATGGACTGTCGACCAAGTACCTTTGACGGCACTAATGGAGCTGTGGGTCTCCTCCACTGGTTCGAGAAGATCGAATATGTTTTCGAGATGTGTGAATGCCCTGTTGCTAGTAGGGTGAAGTTTGCTACGGGAACTCTTGAAGGTGGTGCGCTCACTTGGTGGAACGCACAAGTGCAAATGCTAGGGTTGGCAGCTGCTAATGCCACCCCATGGAATGACTTTAAGGATCTGATCAAAGAAGAGTACTGTCATCGTGATGACATTCACAAGCTGGAAGTGGAGTTTTACAATCTGAAGATGACGGGGTCTGAAATCGAAGCGTATACCAAGAGATCGAACGAATTAGCTGCTTTGTGTCCCACCATGGTAGATCCTCACTACAAACGTATCGATCTATACATCAAAGGTTTAGTGCCAGAGATTCAGAGCATGGTGACTTCAGCTAACCTCCCTACCATTCAGCAGGTTATATGACTATCCCACCGTCTCACCGATCAGGCAGTCGAGCAGAACAGACTGCCAAAGCGTATTAGTGCTACCACTACTTCTGATGCTCCTAGAGATAACAAGCACAAATGGGATGGAAACTCAAGCAAGGGTTCAACTTCTGTTCAGTCTTACTCTCAGCAGCGAAGGACTGGCGACTACAAGAGCCCTAGTCAACAATTCTCTGGTAATCAAGGTCAGGGTGGGTACAGGGGAAGCCACCCTAAGTGCAGTCGATGTAACTTGCACCATAGCGGGCCATGTAGCAAGGGAAAATGTCAGAGATGTAACAAACTAGGTCATACAGCCAAAGATTGTAGGAGCCTTTATCTTGCTAATCAGAGACGCTAGCATCAGCATACTTCACAGAACCAGCGCCAGCAGCAGCAACAGCAGGGTAACAATAAAGGATGTTTTCAGTGTGGTGTTGAAGGCTACTTCAAAAGAGACTGCCTCCAACTGAACCAGAATCAGAACAACAACAACAATAACCAGGGAAATGGGAACAACAATGGGGGTAACAACGATGGCAATGGTGCCAGGGGACGTGCTTTTGTGATTGGTCAGGGTGATGCGAGGAACGATCCCAACATTGTGACGGGTAAGTTCCTACTGGATGATTTCTTTGTTTCTGGTGCCGATACTAGTTATGTGTCCTTAAAAGCTAGTCAGATGCTTAAGCGTACCCCAATCCCCTTAAACACCAAGCATGTTGTAGAACTAGCAAATGGTAAAAGTCTTGAGGCCACGCACATAGTTAAGGGTTGTAATCTCGTTCTAGCTGGTCAGATCTTCTCTATCGACCTTATCCCCATTGTTCTTGGAAGCTTCGACGTCGTCATTGGGATGGATTGGTTATCTCAACATCGAGCGGAAATACTCTGCAAGGAGAAGATTGTCCATATTCCTCGTTCTGGTGAAGAGCCCCTCGTCGTTCGTGGTGACAAGAGTGGTGCTATATGTCACACCCCTTTCTAAGGCGGAAGCACGAGGTATGATCATGAAAGGTTTTCATTGCATATGATTGATAAACATACTACATGCTCGTAAAAATAACTTCAAATGCCAATAAAATTACATAACTGAAAACATAGATTAAGTGTTTACATCACAAGACAACATTTTGTTTGATAAGTTTACAACTTTATTCAAAGATCAACATAAACAACATCCAAGAGCAAGAGTATGACCGCGCGCACATCCACTATAGTTACCTAAAATACATGTGAGTTTTTGGAAAAACGTCAACATAATGTTGGTGTGAATTCATGCAGTTTTTGTATTGAACGTTTGTATACTTTGTATGAAAACATGGTATGTAATTTGTATAACTCAAGTATTCATGTATGTATAGAGATTGTTAATGGGTTGCAAGGCCATTAACATGTGACACGACATAGGAAGCATCCAAACCATAGGCATTTTTCTAGTTGTCGATTCACGACTAAGACACAAAAGCACTACTTGGTACTAGTTATCACCAAGAGTGTGGCTGCCCGAAAACCCATTAGCTCTAACCTTTTGTTCTGCGGTCTTAGTATGTACACGATTAATGGTGCTTCTGGTACCCTATTCGTGACACGATTTCAAGTATCATTCCTTAGTTCTTGTATCCACCATACCATAACACATGTATTGTCCCCAAGTTTAAAAGGTATGTAAAAGTTTAAAAGTGGGGACATAAACTCACTTTTATGTAAACATTTAGTAACATGTACTTCACCCCCGAAGTTATAAAACTGAAAACAGTTAAAAGAAAAGGGGGAGCATGAACTCACAACTTTGCGTTTCTTGCGCCGTAAACTTCACCGGGTTTGCTTATATAGCGTCGTGACCTATACGTGTTTTATTAACGTTAGTCACTAGACTTGTATCGCACAAGTACAAGTCACCATCTTTTATGTATTTGTTCTTTGTTGTTAAAAATAACTTATATTTTTAACTGTGTATCTTACTTATATTATTTTCTCAAAAAAATCAATATAAGTATCTTGTATTTTTCACCCGAGTTATGTATTTTTGTCCAAAACTTCATCTTAAGTTCGTAACTTGTCCGAGTTACATAATCTATTAAGAAATATATTTTCATAAATATATTCTCTTGTATTTGTCTAAGCATGTTGTATGTGTATTCTTGTATTTTCACTCCTTATGAGTATTTAGTGTATTTTCAAGTCCTAATACACTGTTACACACAATACATATTACTTACACTTAGCACAAAATTTGGTGGTCAATAAATATATATATTTTCTTCAAAAATATACATACTTAATATCAATTTTTATCTTGAAGAAATCATCATTTCTTAACTTTGAACTTTACACAAAAATTAGGGAAACCTTGGTACATATTTTTAAGTACATTTTTAGGGAATAAGTTTCACCAAAACTTATATTTTTCTAAGTGTCAAAATTTTATAGAAATTTTGACATAGTTTTGTAACATCCCAAAAAAAAATATTAATAATAAAAAAATGGAATCCTTAAATCCTCCTATTTGATTTATACATATTAACTTTAGGAGCAAAATGATTATACAACCTAAATAGAAGGGAGTCAATGGGAAATTTGAAATATGTTGACTTAGTCAACTATTGCAAGCCTTAAATGATGAAAAAGAAGTGCAGAAGCTTCATGTGTTTTGACGAGAAAGAGAAGAGAAATAAGGGGTGGGATATTTGTGAGCCAAATTTATAAATCAAGAACAAGATATTATTGAAGAGTTGAGAAAAGTTTGATCTAGTGTTCTTGGAACTACCTGGTAAGTATCATCTTCTTCCTACTTTTACTTCCATTGTAAAACCTTAGAACTATTTTATGGGTTTTGAAAGATCTTGGTTAAATTTCGTAGATTATGGTTTTATCTAGTATAGAAACTTCATCTTTTAGTTTGGCATGTGAACAAATCCACTAAATTGGTTATTTCATGAACCATCTGTGATTTGAGAATTCTAGGGTTCATGGTGGAATTGGGGGTTTTAATGCATGATATCTTAATATGCTTTCGAGGTTATAATTGATTTAAATAACTATTAATTTCGTGAGTAAATTATATAAAGTATATAGAACAAGTCGAAAAGAGCCTGCATGTATATAATTTGAGTTTATTAATAAAAATGTTTTTTCCTAATGAGCTATATGTGATGATTATGTAGAATTTGTGATGCTGAAACATCTTGTAGTTAATAAACAGTTATACATGAGTGAGGGTTAAATTAGATACCCGAACCAAAACTCAAAATGAATGTTAATGAATTTATGTTGAATGACTAAACTGGATATTAACCACAAGAGTGGATGTTTAGGAACCAGGTGATCAAGTTAGGAAATCATCAAGCGGGTTCCTCCATAACTAAAGGTAATTATCTCTTGCTATAACTTTATGATTACGATTATGTTATGGTAAAATTTTATACAAGTATACTGGATTTATGTTCAAGTTGGGGTTTTTGTTAGAAAGTTAAGATAACTAAGAGAGACGGGAGCTTAAATACCAATAAAAAGTATGTTCCCGGTCTAAGAAGTTTTCCTCATAATGTGTGTATAACCCATTATAAGTGTTCTTAAACATGTTTAGGCTAATTTATATAGGTGAACTTGAAACGTATTTAAGTAAGCATCCAACCTTTGGCCTTTTTAATATATTGTGTTCAGATACAAAAGAAATTGCAAGTTGTTATACCTTGTAGATTGTTTGAGTCTCAAATTAACACATAGAAGAGATGTAAGTTTATATGTTAAAGGCGTTATGTACATAAAGGATTATAATTAGTCTCCCTGAGCTTATTATGTTTTAAAGTGTGTTTTTACAGGTTTATTCTAGCTCAATAAAGCAAGATAAGGTAACGGGTCATAGTATATGTTAAACACGTAGCTTTCTAGAATATCACAGGTGGCGGCATAGGCTACTCTTGAATTAGCTTAGCCAACACTAGAGGATGTTTCCACGCTGGAAATCTTTTGCTCTACACCAGCCCTTCCTTACACTAAAGAGGCTAGCGTAGGCTGTGTCGGGCATGTCGTAGGCTACGTTGGGTGGGTTTTCTCCATGGGTTGTTTAGTAGTTTAAACTTCAGTTTATTTTTGTATATAATTATATGATTATACTAATTCTTACAATGTATAATCATGAATAGGTACGTCTCCATGATAGTGAAGCTCGGGTTACAAGTCTTGGATCGGATTAAAGAGCATTTTGTACATGATAATATGAAATAAATAAACTCATGTTTTGTTAAGAATTTTGTTGTGCCAAACCTTATGTAAGATTGTGTCATCGTCGTTTTTAAATGGTAATCAGCATAGCATGTGGGTTTATTTTACCCGTTACATCTCTAAAAAAAAAAATTGGGACCATTTTCCGCTTCGCAACTCAAATACTGTTTTACAAAAATTGCGTGTAACAAGTTTCCCCTAAAAATGGAGGTTTTCCATGTTTTCAAAACATGTGTTTATTTTCTTTTAAAATCATCTCAACAATCATCAACTCATTTAACACTTACCGAGCATCAAAATCAAGTTTATTACACTATATCATGAACTTGAAGTTTTTGTAAAAACTTGTAGTAACTTACCATGTTATTTAGCAGGTTTAGTTACCCTTAAAAACATGGTTATTTGTTTGTAAATCACTTTATTAAAAGATTTAGTCATTTACAACTTGTAAGATGATTTTTCTAAAAATATTTCTTTTGCATTTTTCTTGTTACAATCATGTTCCTAGTCTTGTTTAAACACTAAAAATATGATTAGTTTACTTAGAAACCATGACTTTGTAACTCTTATAAATAAACTTGGTTTCTTGAGAAAATTATTCTTGTAATCATCTATTTACAAGATTTGTATTTTGTTTAAATCATCTTTACATATGAAGATCACTTTCATTATTCAAGTTCATGGAGACATAAAGCATGATGATCTTGGTCTTTCACAAGATCACCACCTTAACTTACTAGATCATGTGTTTAATCACAATCTAGTAGTTTCCATATGTTGTCTAACTTCACAAACACTAATAATCAATCAACAAGAAGCAAATCAACATCATTTACATGTATTCTTATGTATTTAAACTTATGTTAAAGTATCATGATCATGTTCTTTTGTCTTCTTGTGATTAACAATATTCATCATCTTTTAACCATCAAAATAGAAGTAAACAAGTGATAAGAAGCTTACAACTAGCACAAGGGCTAGGGAAGAACACTTGAGGTTGAAAATGATAAATGGGTTGGATAAAAGCAAATGGAGAAGGTTCTTCAAGATCCACAAGCTCTAAACCTTCTTAAACACCTTCTTGCACCTTGTAACTAGCTTGGAATGAATGAACAATGGGTGAAGATGATGGTGGTGTGGGTGGTGGCTCACAGCCGAGATGAGGGAGAAGGGAGGAGGGAGGTGTGGTGTGGTGAATGAGAGTTCAAGATCCTTAGGTTTATTTATAGTATATTCAAGATCTTCCATATCACAAAGAATCCAAGGAAGATCATGTGAATCCAAAAGAGATCTAGAGAAGATCAAGTAAATTTTGTAGGATCTTGAAAGATTATGGTGGGGTCACCCCCATTGTGACCGTAAATAATATAGGGGGTAAAGTGTAACTTCCAATCTCTAATTACATAAATAAGTTAAGTTTCAAGTGTAAAGTTTAGGGACTAGACGTGTTATTATGTTATAATGGGTGTTATGGTGTTCAGGGACCATAACTAGTTCAGAAACATTAAAACAATACTTCTAGTATAATTTTGATGTTCCGGGTAATGTCCGGTTGTTCGGTTAGATACCGGTTCGTTAAAGTGCTAAATTGCACAGTTTAGTGTCCTTTATGTACCCTTTTGTGACCCTTTCAATTCCCGACACTTAGGAGGGTATTCTGGATAATAAAACATGAATTATGCATGATATTTATGTGTTAAAAAGCTGATTATAGCTTATTTGTGCAGAATTCTGCATTTAAAGTGTGTTTCGGGTGCTTTTTAGTGCATATTCTAGCTTCCGGAAAGTCTATATGTTAACCCTTGTATATACTCTTGGGTTTTAATGTATTTTTGACGTTGGACCTACACCTAGGCCCCAATTCTATTGTCTGACTGCTTTCTGCAGAATTGTTGACACAATGTGTCTTACCGATGAGTTTACTAGTATTTCTGACGTAACGCTATCATTAAGGCATAAAGCAATTTTTTTAGTATAAAACGTGCATGAATTCACAAGTGTAGCATGAAATCAATCAATGTTGACATTTAATCACATAACTGCAGATATTAAATAATAATTAAATTGTACGAAAATTACCGGTTTGGTGCCAGTTGTCACAGTCTCCCTCTGTTAAAAGAATTTCGTCCCGAAATTCAGGCTGAACTAACTCTCGCAGGAGTTTTCTTGAACAGGTGGGGGTACTTTTCTTTAAACTGGTCTTCACATTTCCACGTGTACTCGGGTCCGTGCTTAGAGTTCCAACGTACTTTGACAAGTTTGACACTGCTCCTTTGGGTCATGTTGACTTTCCAGTCAGTAACCTCAATAGGTTGTTCTGTAAATCGGAGGGTGTCGTCAATATACACTTCATCCGCAGGGATGATCACTGTTTCTTGGGTTGGACTCTTCTTGAGGTTGGATAGATGAAACGTATCATGTACTCCGTTAAGCTCTTCCGGTAATTCCAACTTGTAAGCCACGGTACCAATTCTTTGTAAGATCTTGAATGGTCCGATGTATCGTGGATTCAACTTTCCACGTTTTCCGAATCTTACAACGCCCTTCCAGGGCGAGATCTTCAACAAAACTTTGTCTCCCACTTCGAACTCTAATGGTTTCCGTCTTTGGTCAGCGTAGCTCTTTTGTCGATCTCGAGCCGCCTTAATGCGCTCTCGGATCTGCATAATCTTGTCGGTTGTCTCTTGCACAAGTTCGGGACCAACCATACGTTTGTCTCTAGCGTCTGCCCAACATAATGGTGGGCGGCACTTGCGGCCATACAGAGCTTCGAACGGTGCGGCTTTTATGCTCGAATGATAACTGCTATTGTAGGAAAACTCAACTAAGGGTAGATGAGTATCCCAGCTGCCGCCTAGGTCCATAACACATGCGCGAAGCATATCTTCTAGCGTTTGTATGGTTCGTTCGCTCTGGCTGTCGGTTTGTGGATGGAAGGTCGTGCTTAGATCTAGTTGAGATCCAAAGGCTTCCTGAAAGGATTGCCAGATCCTTGAGACAAAACATCCATCTCTGTCTGAAATAATTGAGATAGGCACTCCATGACGTGCCACGATTTCTTTCAAGTACAACTCAGCAAGCTTTCTAGTGCTATCCTTCTCTCGGATCGGTAGGAAATGCGCAGATTTCATCAATCTATCAACTATCACCCATATCATATCGTGCCCCCTAGGGGTCCTGGGTAATTTCGTTATGAAGTCCATCGAGATTTGCTCCCACTTCCACTTGGGTATCTCTGGTTGTTGCAGTAGGTCAGACGGTTTCTGATATTCAGCCTTAACCTTAGCACAGGTTAGGCACTTTCCAACATAGATAGCAACATCGCTTTTAAGTCTCGGCCACCAATAGTAATCCTTCAAGTCTTGAAACATTTTGTCCGATCCTGGATGGATCGAGTATCTTGACTTATGAGCTTCATTAAGGATGTCTTCTCGAATACCGCCATAGAGCGGAACCCAAATACGCCCCTTAAAGTACAAGGTTCCTTCTTTGTTTGGCACCAAATTCTTCAGCATACCTCGGAGGTGTTCAGCTCTACGATTCTCCATCTTAAGGGCTTCTTGTTGCGCGTCACGAATGCGTGCAGTGAGGTTCGTTTGAATAGTCATTTTCAATGCTCGAACCCTTAGGGTCTTAACCCTTTCTTTCCGACTTAACGCGTCTGCTACAACGTTTTCCTTTCCAGGATGGTACTTAATCTCACAGTCATAATCGTTTAGCAGCTCGACCCAACGTCGTTGACGCATATTTAATTCCTTCTGATCAAATATGTGTTATACGCTTTTGTGATCTGTGAAGATTGTACATCGAGTACCATATAAATAGTGTCGCCAGATCTTCAAGGCGAATACCACCGCGCCTAGTTCCAAGTCGTGCATGGTATAATTCCTTTCATGTACCTTCAACTGTCTTGAAACGTAAGCGATGACTTTTTGGGGTTGCATGAGCACACAGCCCAAACCTTGACGCGAAGCGTCGCAGTATACCACGAAGTCTTCTGTGCCTTCGGGTAAGGATAGTATTGGTGTATCACATTGCTTATTTTTGAACAGTTGGAAGGCTTCTTCCTGCTTATCACCCTAGTCATACTTCTCGTCTTTCTGTGTAAGGGTAGTCAATGGTTGAGCTATTTTGGAGAAATTCTCGATAAATCTCCGGTAATAGCCTGCTAAACCCAAAAATTGTCGAACTTCAGTCGGGGTTTTGGGGGCTTCCCAATTCTTTATGGCTTCTATCTTGGATAGGTCTACATGAATGCCCTTCTCGTTCACAACGTGACCAAGGAATTGTACTTCGCGAATCCAAAATTCGCACTTTGAAAACTTTGCATAAAGTTTCTCTTTCTTCAGTAGTTCCAGAATGGTCCTGAGGCGTTGCCCGTGCTCTCCTCTCGTTCGTGAGTAAATCAGGATATCATCGATAAATACAATCATGAATTTATCGAGATATGGTTTGCATACGCGGTTCATCAGGTCCATAAATACCGCTGGCGCGTTCGTTAGTCCGAATGGTATCACAAGGAACTCGTATTGCCCATAACGCGTTCGGAATGCAGTCTTTGGTACGCTTTCCTCTTGAATCCTTAACTGATGGTATCCAGATCGAAGGTCGATCTTAGAATAGTAGCTCGATCCTTGCAGCTGATCAAATAAGTCATCAATCCTCGGTAGTGGGTACCGATTCTTGATTGTGAGCTTGTTCAACTCTCTATAGTCGATACTCATCCGCAGTGTTCCATCCTTCTTCTTTACGAACAATACTGGAGCTCCCCAAGGCGAGAAGCTTGGCCTTATGAATCCTTTAGCTCCCCAAGGTGTAGATAATTCTTGCATCTCGGATGGTGCAAGCCGATATGGAGCCTTGGCTACAGGAGCGGCTCCTGGGACCAAGTCTATATGGAATTCGACTTGTCGTTGCGGAGGTTGTCCTGGTAGATCTTCAGGAAAAACATCAGGGAATTCCTTCACCACAGGAATATCTTCGAGTTTCGGCTCCTCAGCCTTCTTATCTACAACGTGCGCTAGGAAAGCAACACATCCTTTCCTTAAGCACTTCTGCGCCTTCATACAACTGATGATTCGCAGAGGCGCGTCTCGTTTTTCTCCATGCACGATCAGAGTTTCATCATTCACCAGAGGGATGCGAATGATTTTCTCGTGACAAACAACTTCAGCTTTGTTCTTGGACAACCAGTCCATTCCGACCACTACATCGAAGCTACCCAATTGAATAGGTAAGAGGTCGATGCTAAATCTTTGCTCACCAAGCTCTAATGTGCAACCTCTAACAACTTCGCTCGATTCAACAAGTTTACCATTGGCTAGTTCTATGGAATAAGGAATATCTAATCGACTAGATTCTATTCCAAGTATACGTTTAAATTCCACAGACATGAAGCTAAAATTGGCACCAGTGTCAAATAATATGGATGCGAAGTGATTGTTAATGAGAAACGTATCGGTGACCACATTAGGGTCCTCGCGTGCGTTCTTTGCTCCAATCACAAATGCCCGAGCCTAAGCATTGTTCCCCCTTGGGCAATCTTTTATGAAATGATCCTTGCTTCCACAACCAAAGCATCCTTGGTTCTGCCCAGTTCCATTACCATTCCGGTTACCATTGTCGTTTCCATTTCCACCACCGTTTCTATTTCCAGCACCGTTGTGGTTTCCATTCCCGTTCCTTCCTTTTCCCCAACAGTCCTCAGTATGGTGACCCAGGTTTCCACACTTGTCGCATTTTGGAATGCGACATACTCCTTCGTGACGACGCTTGCACTGGTTGCAGATGGGCAGAGTGCCCAAGTACCTTTTGGCAGAAGCGTCATTCATGGTTGCAAGAGTTTTCGCCTCCTGGGGCGGATTGGGGTCTCGTTTCTTACTGTTGGAACCCTTATTGTTACGAGTCGCTTGATTTAGGTTCGCATGCTTCCTTTTCTTGTCACCAGACGACTCAGCATGCGTCTCGATCTTTTCGGTTGGCTTCAATGACAACTTCTTCATATGGAAAACATCTTCAGTAAGGCTGACAACCAGAGTTACAGCCTCAGTGATCGTTTGAGGTTTGGCCGAAGTTACCATGCTGCAAAATTCTGAGGCCAATCCCCAAATGTAGCGTTCAACGCGCTTAAATTCAGGAGTCACCATGTAAGGGATCACTCTAGACAAATCGTGGAACCTTCGGGTATAACCAGTGATGTCAGCACCTTCCATGGTCAAGTGCCAGAACTCAGTCTCCAACCGTTGGAGTTCAGCACGAGAGCAATACTTTTCTCTCATGCGTTCCTTTAGCTCATCCCATGTCATGCCGTATGCAGCATCATCACCCAGAGTCTGGACTTGCAAATTCCACCAAGTCAAAGCTTCATCAACAAACAACCCCGTAGCAAAAGTGACTTGCTGATCCGTGGTACACTTGCTCATACGGATAGTGGCATCAATCTTCTCCGTCCAGCATATAAACGCCACCGCACCTCAAGTGCCATCGTAGTTCAGTGGTTTGCAGTCGAGAAACTGCTTGAAAGTGCAGCCTTGAGCTGTGTTTCCTCCAGATGTATCTCCCTGCCCATTACGTCTAGCATTGCTTGGTCCTCCACTTTGCGGTTCGCCTCGTGTTGGGCGATAGCTGCGGAGATCCTTTCTTCTAGTAGGGCGTTCAGTTCCTCAGCGATCCTCGGCAGAAGAGGAGGAGGAGGTTGATCAGAACCTTGATTGGCCATAGCTCTCCTAGGTGCCATGTTCTGTCGGAACATAACACAACAGGGTTAGACATTTGTTTGATATTGTCATACGAGACAGTAGTAGTATATATACACACAGGCATATACCACATAGGTGACATCAAACAATCTGCCAAACGTATAAATCAATTCATACAGCAACAAGCATGCACAAATAGATAAATACGGATGCGTCATAAGATATTCACCGATGTCTTTACACATATTAGGGCAACTTGTTACATCATTGTTTGCAAAGTAAGCAAAATGCATAAGGGTTACGTCTCCCCAAAGTACAAGTTTAATATATGTAAAGGACAAAATATCTTACTTCACATTGGCGGTTCTTGTCTTTATACCCTAAATTATTACTCTAAAAGAGTATTTCGTAGGCTGGGGGGAAGGGTGAGGGTATTCAAGTTTGGCCTTTTTTTGTATTTAAAGGGTTCTTGTTTGATACGTGACAAGACTTGTTGTGGTTTCTGTGCACTGAATTCCATAATTATGTATGCATCCATAATTACGTAAGTCCTTGCACAGTGCGCACAGTTCGTTTCATCCTCGTATCACTTCCTTCAGATAGGCCATTGCTTTCAGGTAAAGTCTCGAGTACCTGAGATATTCTATTTCTAGCATATACATATATCAATTATCACACATAGTTGCAAGTAATTTCTAGTCAAAGACAAGTGCTACTCCAGTGCACCCCAAGTCTCGTAGTGTCTTTTCTTGACTCTTTGAAAATAGTTTCAGGTAGTGGATGTCGCGGAAAGTTTTATGCAATGAAAACTCTTTGAAAAATTGTTTTCGTGAAAGGATCCTAAAGATTGTAGACTAGACTCGAGAAGGAATCCTGGTTCACTACAATCGCAGCTCTGATACCAATCTGTCACACCCCTTTCTAAGGCGGAAGCACGAGGTGTGATCATGAAAGGTTTTCATTGCATACGATTGGTAAACATACTACATGCTCGTAAAAATAACTTCAAATTCCAATAACATTAACTGAAAACATAGATTAAGTGTTTACATCACAAGACAGCATTTTGTTTGATAAGTTTACAACTTTATTCAAAGATCAACATAAACAACATCCAAGAGCAAGAGTATGACCGCGCGCACATCCACTATAGTTACCTGAAATACATGTGAGTTTTTGGAAAAACGCCAACATAATGTTGGTGTGAATTCATGCAGTTTATGTATTGAACGTTTGTATACTTTGTATGAAAACATGGTATGTAATTTGTATAACTCAAGTATTCCTGTATGTATCGAGATTGTTAATGGGTTGCAAGGCCATTAACATGTGACACGACATAGGAAGCATCCAAACCATAGGCATTTTTCTAGTTGTCGATTCACGACTGAGACACAAAAGCACTACTTGGTACTAGTTATCACCAAGAGTGTGGCTGCCCGAAAACCCAATAGATCTAACCTTTTGTTCTGCGGTCTTAGTATGTACATGATTAATGGTTCTTCTGGTACCCTATTCGTGACACGATTTCAAGTATCATTCCTTAGTTCTTGTATCCATCATACCATAACACATGTATTGTCCCCAAGTTTAAAAAGTATGTAAAAGTTTAAAAGTGGGGACATAAACTCACTTTTCTGTAAACATTTAGTAACATGTACTTCACCCCCGAAGTTATAAAACTGAAAACAGTTAAAAGAAAAGGGGGAGCATGAACTCACAACTTTGCGTTTCTTGCGCCGTAAACTTCACCGGGTTTGCTTATATAGCGTCGTGACCTATACGTGTTTTATTAACGTTAGTCACTAGACTTGTATCACACAAGTACAAGTCACCATCTTTTATGTATTTGTTCTTTGTTGTTAAAAATAACTTATATTTTTAACTATGTATCTTACTTATATTATTTTCTCAAAAAAATCAATATACCCGAGTTATGTATTTTTGTCCAAAACTTCATCTTAAGTTCGTAACTTGTCCGAGTTACATAATCTATTAAGAAATATATTTTCATAAATATATTCTCTTGTATTTGTCTAAGCATGTTGTATGTGTATTCTTGTATTTTCACTCCTTAGGAGTATTTAGTGTATTTTCAAGTCCTAATACACTTTTACACACAATACATATTACTTACACTTAGCACAAAATTTGGTGGTCAATAAATATATATATTTTCCTTAAAATATACATACTTAATATCAATTTTTATCTTGAAGAAATCATCATTTCTTAACTTTGAACTTTACACAAAAATTAGGGAAACCTTGGTAAATATTTTTAAGTACATTTTTAGGGAATAAGTTTCACCAAGTGAAAATTTCATAGAAATTTTGACATAGTTTCCCCTAAAAATGGAGGTTTCCCATGTTTTCAAAACATGTGTTTATTTTCTTTTAAAATCATCTCAACAATCATCTCAACAATCATCAACTCATTTAACACTTACTGAGTGTCAAAATCAAGTTTATTACACTATATCATGAACTTGAAGTTTTTTGTAAAAACTTGTAGTAACTTACCAAGTTATTTAGTAGGTTTAGTTACCCTTAAAAACATGGTTATTTGTTTGTAAATCACTTTATTAAAAGATTTAGTCATTTACAACTTGTAAGATGATTTTTCTAAAAATATTTCTTTTGCATTTTTCTTGTTACAATCACGTTCCTAGTCTTGTTTAAACACTAAAAATATGATTAGTTTACTTAGAAACCATGACTTTGTAACTCTTATAAATAAACTTGGTTTCTTGGGAAAATTATTCTTGTAATCATCTATTTACAAGATTTGTATTTTGTTTAAATCATCTTTACATATGAAGATCACTTTCATTATTCAAGTTCATGGAGACATAAAGCATGATGATCTTGGTCTTTCACAAGATCACCACCATAACTTACTAGATCATGTGTTTAATCACAATCTAGTAGTTTCCATATGTTGTCTAACATCACTAACACTAATAATCAATCAACAAGAAGCAAATCAACATCATTTACATGTATTCTTATGTATTTAAGCTTATGTCAAAGTATCATAATCATGTTCTTTTGTGTTCTTGTGATTAACAATATTCATCATCTTTTAACCATCAAAATAGAAGTAAACAAGTGATAAGAAGCTTACAACTAGCACAAGGGCTAGGGAAGAACACTTGAGGTTGAAGATGATAAATGGGATTGGATAAAAGCAAATGGAGAAGGTTCTTCAAGATCCACAAGCTCTAAACCTTCTTAAACACCTTCTTGCACCTTGTAACTAGCTTGGAATGGATGAACAATGGGTGAAGATGATGGTGGTGTGGGTGGTGGCTCACGGCCGAGATGAGGGAGAAGGGAGGAGGGAGGTGTGGTGTGGTGAATGAGAGTTCAAGATCCTTAGGTTTATTTATAGTATATTCAAGATCTTCCATATCACAAAGAATCCAAGGAAGATCATGTGAATCCAAAAGAGATCTAGAGAAGATCAAGTAAATTTTGTAGGATCTTGAAAGATTATGGTGGGGTCACCCCCATTGTGACCGTAAATAAAATAGGGGGGGTAAAGTGTAACTTCCAATCTCTAATTACATAAATAAGTTAAGTTTCAAGTGTGAAGTTTAGGGACTTGAAGTGTTATTATGTTATAAGGGGTGTTATGGTGTTCGGGGACCATAACTAGTTCAGAAAAATTAAAACAATGCTTCTAGTATAATTTTGATGTTCCGGGTAATGTCCGGTTGTTCGGTTAGATACCGGTTCGTTAAAGTGCTAAATTGCACCGTTTAGTGTCCTTTATGTACCCTTTTGTGACCCTTT
This sequence comes from Helianthus tuberosus, assembly GCA_030545235.1. Taxonomy (NCBI): domain Eukaryota; kingdom Viridiplantae; phylum Streptophyta; class Magnoliopsida; order Asterales; family Asteraceae; genus Helianthus; species Helianthus tuberosus. The sequence goes on from CM060448.1 coordinate 147,845,919, forward strand.
CAATTCCCGACACTTAGGAGGGTATTCTGGATAATAAAACATGAATTTTGCATGATATTTATGTGTTAAAAAGCTGATTATAGCTTATTTGTGTAGAATTCTGCATTTAAAGTGCGTTTCGGGGTGCTTTTTAGTGCATATTCTAGCTTCCGGAAAGTCTATATGTTAACCCTTGTATATACTCTTCGGTTTTAATGTATTTTTGACGTTGGACCTACACCTAGGCCCCAATTCTATTGTCTGGCTGCTTTCTGCAGAATTGTTGTCACAATGTGTCTTACCAGTGAGTTTACTAGTATTTCTGACGCAACGCTATCATTAAGGCATAAAGCAATTTTTGTAGTATAAAACGTGCATGAATTTACAAGTATAGCGTGAAATCTGTAACACCCCAAAACCCGAATGTTTATATTCGTTAAATGTTATGCTATGGTACATTAAGGAAATGAATGACTAGGTTATTTAACCTAATAAAGTGTATGATAAAAACTAACTAGAAGATGAAAGTTGTGCCAAACATGTTTAAGTGGCAAACATTGAGGGGTTAAATGGAATAAGGTGAAAGATTAGGTTACTAAATAACAAAACACACACAAACACACATAGTGTGTTCGTGAAAAGAGCAGGAAGCTCCCATGGAGCCAAGAACCCTAACTTCATCAATTCCCTCAAATTGGAAGGCTAAACGAAGCTCAAATTCATAACCAAACACGGATTAATGGTCACCTTCATAAGGGGATCATAAGGTATGTCTTAGATTCTAGATTGGTGATGATGCACGAAATGGGTTATGTTGTAAATCACGAATTTGTATGAAATTGAGCATGAGTATGTGTTAGATTCACCATTTGGAACATGGATTATGCATGAAATGGGTTAATTTGATGTTTAAGGATGAAACCCATTTGTTATGGTGAAGAGGATGACATGGGTAAATCATCTATGTCTAAGTTCTTGCTTAATATCGATGTATTTTGAGTTGTATGATGTATTCTTGTTAGAAGAATTGAAAGAAATGTGATACTAGTATGTTTGATGTTATGCATGTATGAATCATGTTGATTAGGAGGAAGAAATTGATGAATTATGTATGAGATTAGAATGATATGCATGAACTAGTTGTACACTATGCTTACAAGGTAGTACATATATCAAAAGTATGATGAATTATGAAGAACTTAAGATTAGATCACTTGTAAGTGATTAACAAGTAGTTATGAAGTGGGTTTTAGATGATGTAATGTAATTTGATGATTCACTTATGTTAATAATGTTTGGAATCATACATGTGTGTGAATGTTTAAAGAAATGGGATAAGAGATGATAAATTGTTGTTAGAGGAAGTGAATAAAATGTGATGATAACATGTTTGATGTTTAATTTAAATACCTCATGTTGGATTGTAGAAGCATTTGATGAACTATGTATGAATTTAGAAGATTGTGTATGAATTGGTTGTACGTTATGCTTAAAAGGTGGTACGCACACCAAGTGAATGATAAAATGTATATAATGTCGTCCGTATAGTCGATTATAATGTTACGGGTATATGTTGATAAGTCGATAGTTATGTATGGTTAATAGTTGACTTTTGAAAGTCAACTAAGTATAAGAAACATGAGTTGACTCGTTGTCGTAAATGTAGGTTGATGAGAAGTCGTATGGTACATGTAATAGCAATCCGTGTTAAATGTAATGACATGATGAGTTACATGAGTTAAACGTATACGGACATGATTATATGAGTTATGTTTGTTAGAAATGATTAATGAAGGTTAAGTGTGAAATATGGGATTGATACGATTGTTATCATGTACAAATGAGTATGCTAATGATAGCGTGATTTCGATGACATGGAAGTATAGGAATCATGTCGAGACGGAATCAAGCACGGAAGGCTAACGGGTCAAGAAGTGGCGAGGAACGAATGGGAACATGGATGCATGAGGTAAGTGATTCCGTAATCACTTCCAAGTTGTTTATGTAGATTTAGATGCATTTGATTTAAATATAATAATTGAGATTAAATAGGAATGAATTGTGCGATGTCAATGAAGCATTAAACGGATCTTAGATTTGATCCGAGTAAGGAATGTGAGTTTAAGAATTTAAGCTAAGTAGAAGGATAGGTCATTTATGTAAGGATTTCCTTTGTTGTTAAGGATAGAGGGATGTTGACCAAAATGCCCTTGATGGGTATTTTGGGCAAACGATATTACTAAGTGGTTTAGGAACAAGTTAGTTGTTGAGTATAATGTTTTGAACAAGTATGGAAGCGGAGAGTATGGTCTTGGAATGTCATAAACCAATTAATGCGCAAATACCCTTAATGGGTCGAATAATTAGAAAGTGACAATAAGCCGATAGGGCGCAAGATAAGAATTTCATTAATCCGGATGCGGGATTTTAAGTTCGTATGATAGAATGTGAATTTACAAGCATGTAGGAAGAAACGGGAGGTTAAACGGTTCAAAAGTTACGCGCGTTTTAGTGCGTTCGGACGACGAAACGAATCTGCAGAAAAAGTGGTTCTAGAGAGGGCGTCGCCGACGGGTGTATCCCCCGTCGCCGACGGGCTATGGTTTGGCCGTTTATCTCCGACGGGTTAACACACTGGATACGGGTTTAATGGGCGACGGGCAAAATTACAACCCGTCGCCGACGGCTTGGGGGCCCGTCGGCGACGGGCTCCTGTTTGTGAACTTTTTATTTTTCACGTCTTATGTTTCCGGTTGACCCGTAGTGCGTCTTGATGCTTCGGTTTACGACCCGGTGGTATGTAAAGCTTCCGAAAAGCTCCCTAACCTTGTCATATGTATATATGAAGATACACGTGACAGTATGCATGTATGGGAATGCGTAGTAATGTAGGTATGTATGTGGATGTGTATGCATGTATGTATAAGGGTATGTATGAGTGTATGCATGTATGTAAAGTTGTAGGAAAGGTATGTTTGTACGTAGATGCGTATGTATGTATGTATAATCGTATATACGAGTGTATACATGTATGTGATGATGTAGGAAAGGTATGTAAGTATGTAGTTGTGTATGTAAGTACGTATGAAGGCATGTAGGAGTGTATGCACGTATGTAAAGTTGTAGGAAAGTTATGTTTGTACGTAGATGTGTATGTATGTATGTATGTATAAGCGTATATACGAGTGTATGCATGTATGTGATGATGTAAGAGAGTATGCATGTATGTGATGATGTAGGAAGGGTATGTACGAATATGGAAGTGTATGTATGTACGTATAAAGATGTGTATGAGTGTATGCATGAATGTAAAGATGTGAGCTTAATGTACGTACGTATGTAAGCATGATTTAGACACGTTGAGGGTTAACGTTAATAATGGTGTACGTTGAGAATGAAAAGTATGCAGGTACATTATTGAAGCCTCATCAGGAAATGGATACGCAGATGAGATGCTTAAAGCTTGTTAAAGAACGAAATGGGAAGTGTACATGAATGAGCTGGTTTATATAACTTGTGCTAATGTTTCGAATGTATGTGGTGAACGCAGGTTGTGTGGATAACGGGTGATTATAACAAGGATTAGAGATCGAAGATCGAGTCACGAGATAGATTGTACGGGGACGTTGAACGTAAAGTGTAACAATCATAAGCTATGTTTCTAATTGGTAAATAAGAGGATGACGGATTTATGAATAAGAGTTATGTTAAAGTTAAAGTTTAAATAAGTTGAGGTATTTATAAAGAAAGAAATTTTATGGTTCGTGTTTTTCCGCTGCGACTTTTGTCATGTACGATTTAGGGTGTAACAAAATCAATCAATGTTGACATTTAATCACATAACTGCAGATATTAAATAATAATTAAATTGTACGGAAATTACTGGTTTGGTGCCAGTTGTCACACTATAGTGGGCATCATCTCTTTCCTTAAGGCCCAGAAGTGTCTGCGAAAGGGCGATACTGCTATACTAACTCTCGTTACTAACACTTCAATGAAAGAGAAGAAGTTAGAAGACATCCCGATCGTACGCGACTTTCCTGAGGTATTCCCTGAGGAACTACCTGGTATTCCGCCCCATCGTCAAGTCGAGTTTCAAATCGAGCTTGCTCCTAGAGCAGCGTCTATAGCTCGTGCACCTTATCGTTTAGCTCCATCAGAATTAGAAGAACTGTCAGCGCAACTGCGGGAGCTTTTGGACAAAGGTTTCATTCGTCCTAGCTCTTCGCCCTGGGGAGCTCCAGTTTTGTTTGTGAAGAAGAAAGACGGTACTTTTCGAATGTGTATAGATTATCGCGAACTCAATAAGGTGACCGTGAAGAATCGCTATCCACTCCCGCGTATCGATGACCTGTTCGACCAGTTGCAAGGGTCGAGCTTCTACTCTAAGATTGATATAAGATCGGGCTATCATCAGCTGAGAGTCCGAGACGAGGACATCTCTAAGACTGCATTCATGACTCGTTACGGTCACTACGAGTTCCTTGTTATGCCTTTCGGGTTGACAAACGCACATGCGGTCTTCATGGATCTTATGAACCGAGTGTGCAAACCTTACTTGGATAAGTTTGTTATTGTATTCATCGACGACATCCTGATCTATTCCAAGAGTCAGGAGGAACACGAGCGACATATACAACTCATTTTGGAACTGCTTCAAACAGAACAGCTTTATGCTAAGTTTTCGAAATGTGACTTCTGGCTTCGTGAAGTCCATTTCCTAGACCACGTGGTTAATGAGGATGGGATTCACGTTGATCCATCCAAGGTTGACTCAATAAAAAATTGGCCTGCACCTCGTACCCCAACTGAAATCCGTCAATTCTTGGGTTTGGCCAGTTACTACAGAAGGTTTATTAAGGATTTCTCAAGGATTGCGCAGCCTCTTACTGTCCTTACTCAGAAGGGTGTCGTCTACCGTTGGGGTGATGCTCAGGAATCCGCATTTCAACAGTTGAATTTGAAGCTTTGTAGCACACCTATTCTCTCGTTGCCTGAGGGCACAGAAGATTTTGTGGTTTATTGTGACGCGTCAATCCAAGGACTTGGTTGTGTGTTGATGCAATGTGAGAAAGTCATTGCTTACGCATCGCGCCAACTTAAAATTCATGAAAAGAACTACACTACTCACGACTTGGAGTTGGGAGCAGTGGTGTTTGCTCTTAAGATATGGATACATTACTTGTATGGTACCAAGTGCACCATTTACACCGATCACAAGAGTCTCCAACATATCTTCGATCAGAAGGAGTTGAACATGCGACAGCGTCGGTGGTTCGAACTCCTTAACGACTACGAATGCGCAATCAAGTACCATACAGGCAAAGCCAATGTGGTGAAACCAAACCTAAGCGTGTACGTGCGTTACAGCTTACCATTCACTCTAGTCTTCCTGCCCAAATTCGTAATGCTCAGGTCGAAGCATCGAAAGAAGAGAACATCAAGGCCGAGTCCCTACAGGGATTGGAGAAACGGTTGGAACTAAAGGAAGACGGTGCTTACTACTTAGCGGGGCGCATCTGGGTCCCATTTTATGGTAATCTGCGTGAGCTTGTGATGGACGAAGCACACAAGTCTCGTTACTCAGTACATCCTGGTTCTGATAAGATGTACCACGATCTCAAAGCTACGTACTGGTGGGCCCACATGAAAGCTAACATAGCGACCTATGTTAGTAAATGTCTGACCTGTGCTAGGGTTAAGGTTGAATACCAGAAGCCATCAGACCTACTGCAACAACCAGAGATCCCGACATAGAAATGGGAGCAAATTTCCATGGACTTCGTTACTGGCTTACCTAGATCTCAACGGGGAAACGATACCATTTGGGTGATAGTGGATCGACTTACAAAGTCTGCACACTTCCTGGCTATCAAGGAAACAGATATGTTCTCCACTTTAGCAGACATCTACCTGAAGGAAGTAGTTTCGAGGCACGGGGTGCCAACTTCCATCATTTCTGATCGTGATCCACTTTTTACCTCTGATTTGTGGCAAGCGATGCACAAATCCTTTGGCTCGCGTCTAGACATGAGCACATCATATCATATCATCCACAGACGGATGGGCAGATTGAACGCACCATCCAAACTCTTGAAGACATGCTTCGAGCATGTGTTATCGACTTTGGTAACGGCTGGGAGAGGCATCTACCTTTGGTGGAGTTTTCATATAACAACAGTTGCCACACTAGCATCCAGGCTGCTCCATTCGAGGCATTGTATGGACGGAAATGCCGATCACCCTTATGCTGGGCAGAAGTTGGTGACAACCAAATCACTGGCCCAGAACTCGTCGTCGACACGACAGAAAAGATTGCCCAAATACGACAACGAATGGCGGCAGCTCATGACCGTCAGAAAAGCTACGCTGATAAGCGCAGGAAACTGCTCGAGTTCCAGGTTGGGGATCGAGTGCTGCTTAAAGTTTCACCTTGGAAAGGTGTGATTCGCTTTGGCAAGCGAGGCAAGCTGAATCCACGTTATGTTGGGCCTTTCGAAATCACTGAGAGAATTGGCAAGGTGGCCTATAGATTGAATCTACCTGAAGAACTCAGTGGAGTTCACAACGTATTCCATGTGTCGAATCTGAAGAAGTGTCTGTCAGATGAGACCCTCATAGTTCCTTTCAAGGAGCTCACTATCGACGATCAGTTGCGATTCGTTGAGGAACCAGTAGAAATTACGGACCGAGAAGTTAAGGTTCTCAAACGTACCAGAATACCCATTGTTCGAGTTTGTTGGAACTACCGCCGTGGCCCAGAGTTTACCTGGGAATGAGAAAACCAAATGAAACACAAGTATCCCCAGTTGTTCGAGAAAAGTGAATCCACTACTGAGGCTGAAGCTACTGTGAAATTTCGGGACGAAATTCCAAACCAACGGGGGAAGGATGTGACACCCCAGGAAAACCAGGAAACACGTAACCTAACTAGCTTCCTCAGTGACTACATGCTAAATTTCGGGACAAATTTCTTTCAACTTGGGGATGATGTGACAACTCGTATTTCAAACCGTTCGTCGTACTTTGATGTAACATGTTTTGAACGTTATATGATTACTTGGTATGTTGATTCTAATGAGATATTATGAATTTGAATGTTATGTGTATGTAATTGTATTGTAAATGTGTTTGTATATTACCTAAGTTAGATCGCACAACACACTTGGGCCACACACCATAAATCCAATCGCACAACATCCTTTCGGCCCACACTCTTGTTCGAACAATTAACCCAAAGGGGCAGCCCATGATGGGTTCGGCCCACCTCTCATACGCATAACCTTCATGAGGAGGGTGTATACTCCTCATAATTCACAAACACCCAAAACATACAAACCCTACACTCTCTTTCTCTACTCTCGAAACTGACGGCAACATCTCCTCTTTCTCGAAGACCCTCTTGTTCGGAACAACCTTTGTTCTACCTTCTAACCGGTTAGTATTTTACTATTTATTGTATGTTTGATGATGTTATGGTCTATGTGGTTCTGCATTATGATTTAAGGAGATTAGATCAATATAACGTTTAATAATCATATGATGTTGATGATGACCTAGAACCGATTGCATGTTAATCGGCTGTTATGCGAGTATATTTGGATGATTGGTTGTGTTGTCATGTTAGGGTGCATGTTAGTAATCAAGATCATGAGCCTGTTAATGTGATTAATGTTATGGTTGTTGTTCATGCTATGAATGTGATTAGGGTTCATATGAATTAGAGGATAAAACCTTAGTTTGATCGATCAACATCCAAGTTAGAAACTGTTTGATTGTTTAACCAATTTGATGTATAAATGGAAACTATCAATTTGTTGTAACTGATTGCATGAGTTAAGGAAATATATAACTAATCGTACAAGGCCAGTCGCACAAGCTTGGTGCACCTGTTTAAGCTCACAGTACAATTATGTTATGCACGATCACACAAGGTATTGTGGATCGCACAAGACCGTGTCAATCGCACAATACCTTGGGCCACACAAATGTTTAAGCTATACTATGTTATTGGCCGAACAACCCAAAACCCCAATCGCACAAGTTATCTTTAATCGCTCAAGTCCATATAGACCGCACAAGTTAAGTGTTTGTTTAATTGTTTGGGCCGCACAAGTTGTTGGGTTTATGATGTATTGTGCCGGGTTTGGACTTGATTGCACAACCCGTTGTGGATCGCACAAGTTGTGCTGATCGAACAATAGGTTGGGCCGGGTGTTTCATTGGGCTTTATCTTTCCGATCGCACAAGATGGTTGGGCTTGCATAACCATAACAGCCCAATCACTCAAGTCTCACAAGTTGGGTTATGTTTATGTGGACTGTATGCTATTGTTTAACATGTCGAGTGTAGGTTAACTAGTTGCCATGATCCTACGTGTTTGCCATGATCAATATGTGTTCGTAACTTGTTAGCTTATGTGTAAACTTACGTGCACTACTTGAACCTAGACCTGACTTGTATGGTAACCATGTTAGGACGTGGTTGACCACTAGCAGCTCGATTGTCCTTTCTGTGTATCTGTCGAGCTAACCTAAGGTGAGTTCACACTTTCTACAAGGCATGGGATTCCCGGTGGTTGGGAATGGGTAATTGATCGAAAGGAAACCTGCGTATTCTTCTTGGCTAGAATACGTACCTCCACCCTCTTAATTGAAGGGTGATAACATTTGAACCTGCGTGATCTCCTTATATGGGACACGTACCTCCACCCTCTTAACTGAAGGGTGACAACATTGATACTAGACCAAAAACTCTATCATAAGTCCCTCATTTTTATATCGACTTAATCGCCGGGCCAATGGCGAACAGGTCATTAGTTAAATAGCGCTATTAGGTTTGACAAGCCTCACACCGTGCCGCATAGGATGGGAGTGGACTAATGGATCTGGGCACGTCAATGATGATAGACATTGACTTAGGGCACCCAACTTTCTCAGTCAGTAGTCGATATGGTAACGGGTCTAGTGGGATATTCATGAGGTAGCCCCCACGGCTGGGAGCCAGAGTAAAAGGAAATGGTTAATCATGTTTTTCAACTATGGGGTAACTCCAACGGCAAGTAAGCCAGCTAAAAGGAAACCTATGTTTTTTAAATAACTTAAAACGAACACCCAACTATGAACTCGCTCAACTTTGTTGTTGATTCGTTACTATATGTCTTGCAGGTCGTTAGGTGCTTAGATGGAGCTTGCACAGGAGGTCGAGGTCGTTGTGGGACATGGACTGTTGAGTTCCATGTTAAACATTTGAACTTTTAAACTTCTGCTTTGGTTTTAAACTTTATGCTTACGCTGATAACTTGAACTGGTTGAATTGTTTTGTCACTAATTATATTGTTTGGTTTGGACTTTTATTTACTTAATTTATATTGTTCAATATGATTGGTGGCTGGATCCTGATCATGTCACGCATCCTGCGGTGTTACTCCGCTTGTGGAATTTGGGGGTGTAACAAAGAAATGCAGTGAAATAATGAAAAAAAAAACATATAGAGATAGAGATAAAGAATAGGACCCCTTTGTTGACCACATTAAGTCTCTCAAATATATACAAATATTTTAACTCATAAAAGTGTGTATTACATGGTTATTAAAACCATTGGAGGAATATTTTATTTTTGTTTTATTATTCTCACAATATTGGTACGATGTTGATTCTAACAGAATATTGATACTATCGGAATCATTACTGATATTTGTTTTTATGGTTTTTGATTTATGTAAAAAACATGTTTAGATATTTTCTTTCGGAGTTTCGCGACTTTTTTGGTTTTTCTTTTATCGGTGCCATAACAAACCTAACCGATACTAACCAAAATGTTTTTTTAACATTGCGGCTACATTTCCATTTACATTTTCCTTAAATCAGCCCGCCAACAGCTGAAAGCAAGTTGCATGTGTGAGTACCAAACAAAGTAAACTGACACCGATCGAATTTTTTTCGCATCCTCACGGTAACGCACGAGCTAATTCCGCTAGTTAATGATTAATTATCTAATATATAAAAATAATTATGTCCAAAGCTTGATGCAAAACTACTATCGAGCCAGGGGTCTCACTGGAAGCAACATCTCTATTCCTACGGGGTAGAGGTAAGACTGTCTACATCTTACCCTCCTTAGAACCTACCTTAGCTTTGCTATTATAATTAGCAGAATTATCCCGCGCGCGGGAATTCATTCAGTATTGGTTCGTTTTATTACGGTATTGGTACACTGACACCCGTTATAATAACTGTGGTACTTCGATCGAAGACCATGAACCAAATATTGGTAATGATTCTGATAGTATCGATACCGCTATCGATGATCAATTGAAATCAGTTCAATTTGTGACGACACCTTTGGCTAAACATCTTAAATCAATATCTTAAAATATAAATATATACACACATGTTAATCATGTCATTAATGTTTTTAATTATCTCATAAAAAACAAAAACAGTAAAATTAGAGTTTTTTATATTCTTTTTTAGTTCATAAACAACAAAAACAATAAAATGATAATTTTTTATATTCTTTTTAGTTAACAATAAACGCGTGTTTTTTAAATATCGTATATTTGTATGTTAAGGTATTGGTTATATAAAAGTATGCATCGTATATTATTTAGTCACAATTTTAAATTTTATAAATACACAAATAGGTTTTAACTTTATTATATATAAATACTAGGTTATAACCCCGTGTATTACACGGGTCGAATAAATTAATTTTATATACTAAATAATAAAACAAAATATCTTTAAAAACCTTATTTATTGCATGGGTTGAATAAATATAATTTTATATATTAAATAATAAAAAGTTATATCTACAAGCACCATACTGTACGGGTTGTATAAATATAATTTCATATACCAAATAAAAAATTTATATCTTTAAAACCACGTGTATTACACATGTTGAATAAATATAATATTGTTTACCAAATAATAACATATACATCTTTAAAAAACATCATTATTACACGGGTTGAATAAATATAATTTTATATACCAAACAATAAAAAAGTTACATCTTTAAAAATATGTGTATTACACGGGTTGAATAAATGTAATTTTCTATGCTAAATAATAAAAAAATATATATCCTTAAAAAAACCCAGTGTATTATACGAATTAAATAAGTTTAATTTTATATATCAAATAATAAGAAGTTAGATCTTAAAAAACCTCATGTATTACACGAGTCTAATAAATGTAATTTTGTATAGTAAATAATAAAAAAAAAGTATATCTTTAAAAAACCACGTGTATTACACGGGTTTAATAAATCTAATTTTATATACCAATAATATTTTATTAGAAAAATAGAAGAATTGTATTCGAAATTTAAAGTAGGATGAAATTTAATATCAGCTCATTATTCATTTATTTATTTAATTATTTTAAGATAGGTTTGGAACTGAAGTGAGGCGAGAAAATCATAAAATAAATGTTTACAATGAATGATAGGTGTCACACATTAATGTTTTGTTATATAGTATAGTATAGATATATATTTAAATTGATATAAATAGATTATTCTATTGTAGTAAAATTTGTTAACGAAGTCTCAATAAATTTAACCCTTTATTTAAAACTTGTAAATGTAGAAATGATAAATAATATTAGGTAATTTTATTTTAAGTTTCGTAAAATCTATTTGATACCAAACTAAACAAAACGTTCAAATATATAGTTAATATCAAGAGTATATTACGATTTTGGCCCTGTGGTTATATCATTTTTACCCCTTTAGCCCAAAAATGAATCTTTTAACATCTGGGCCCCTAACATCTTTTTTTTTCCAACTCTTTTGGCCCCTAACACTAACCCCATCCATTTACTTTTAGGGGTAAAAAGGGTTAAAAAAAGACGTTGGGGACCTAAAGGGTTAGAAAAAAAGACGTTGAGTGCTCATATGTTAAAAAATTCATTTTTGGGTTAAAGGGGTAAAAGTGATATAATCACAGGGGCCAAAATCGTAATTTACTCTAATATCAAATTAGATAATTAAGTTTGAATTTGAAGTAAATAGATAAATATAAAAGTAATAATTAAACTAAATAATATTTAGTAGAAGGGTTATTTATAATTAATTAAAAGAGATTAAACTAAAATAATAATTATCTATAAGACATGGCCTAATATGATGACAAGTGTACTTAAAATGGTTTCTTTTATTATAGTAGTTAGATTAGATAAATGAGATTTTATTTTGTAAAAAAAAAAGTAGGGGAAAGTTCTTGTACAAATAATCTTAACATACTAAACATACAAATTGAAGGAAAAGTTAAAAAGACAAGGTGGCATTTTTGTAATTATCTATAATTATCAAAGTTACTCTACAAATGTATCTAAAAAACCTAACCCCCCCCCATCCCAAAAAAAAAACCTAACCCCCCTCCCCCACCCCCCAAAAACCTAACCCACCCACCCAAGCTAAAATGCTAAAAACTAAACCCCCAAAAAACCTAAAAAAAATAAAAAAAAAACACACACACACACAAAATATTTTTTTTTTAATATTTTTTATAAAAAATCGCTACTTTTAGTAGGAATTTTTTTTGTAACAAAATGTAGCGATTTTTTATAAAAAAATATTAAAAAAATTGTGCTTTTTAGGTATTTTTGGTTAAGTTCACATTTGTATAGTAACTTTGATAGTTGGTGGTAATTACAAAAATGTCACCTTGTCTTTTTTACTTTTCCTTCAATTTGTATGTTTAGTATGTTAAGTTTATTTGTATTTGATCTTTTACCAAAAAAAAAAGTAATATGCTTATCAATAAAAAGTTGTGATATCATGCTTTTTATGGCTAACTAATTGAAATGTGATTTTAAATCCAATCCAAGTTTTTAAATATATCAAGTTATTATGTTTTGTAAAAAAGATAATTAATAAAAGAAGAGATAAAACAACCGGTCAAAAGCAGAGTTTAGCGGGGAGCCATATTTTTTTCACCATCGTTAACATCTTCTCCTTGAATTATTCTGCGCCTTTCCCTCAACTCCATCTCTAAAAAGGCTAATTCCCATCACTCTTTCTCTTACATTCTCGATCTCAATCCCCATTCATCAAACTCTCCAGGTAAACTCCATTATATCAACTCTTCATTTTCAAACATCTCATTACTTTTTTTACTCTAAATGATTATATTATTGCTACATTTTCTGAACATCATTCATTTCACATATGTGCATGCAATTGTGATTCATGCATCTGTTAATCCTTGTGATTATGTAGTATTTTTTTTTAAATCTTTTTGGACCTATATACCATCGAACTTTATAGATCATAAGTTTTGAGATCAGTTTGTGACAGAAATATTACAAGTTATTTCGGTCGCAAGTTTGTCGCTAACTTTGCGACTTTTTCCTCTCAAGTTTCTATTTCAAATGTCTATTTTTCTAGTCGTGTTAGCTAGTCTTAGTGTAATAGCAATAAAGTTGCACACTAATGCATGCATTTGCGGACCTACAAAGGGCCGGGCAAAAATCCTGATTGCCCCCTTAAAAGTTGACGAGTTAATCCTTTCGATCATCTCCCAAGAAAATAAATATTGGGCCCTATTATTTACACCTAATTTTTGTTATTTGCATAAAGTGATATGACATTAATAAATTCAAATTTGTGTTTTTTTTCTTTTTTAGCTTCCTATATATAATGTCTTATAAAAAAACGTATATGGTTTTACGATGCGCTTGTTTTTATCTACGTTTTGATATAAATTTTACAAAAAAACGGAGCTGTATCAAATTTAACGTTTTATAAGTTGTTATAAAATTTTATATTCCGTTTTTTTTATAAAATTTATATCAAAACGTAAATAAAAACAAGGAAATCACAAAAGCGTATTTGTTTTTGTAATAAAACATTATATATCGGAAGTTATAAAAGAAAAACACAAATTTGAATTTATTATAGTAAAAAGTTGGGTGTAAATAGAATCACTCTGAGTCTGCTTATGCATGTATATAATAATATGTAATAAGGTTTTGCTAGCTAATAATATGTGTGTATAGGGTAGACATGATGGATCAAGCACATCATCCAAGTGTTTCCCAGAAGCTATCAGGGAGTCTTCTTGCATCAAGCATGACCCATTTCCATGCATGTGACAACAGTTTGCAGCAACCAGATCTTTATCATAGGCGTGTTCACCGCCAAAACTACACGAATGCAGCGTTTCAGTACCCGTTGCAGCCACAAACCAAACATCCCCTTGTGGTTGAACTGTCTCCTGTTTGTGTTCAAGCCCCGTCCGAAAAAGGTCTTGCAGGGTTCCTCACTGATTTCCTTATGGGCGGAGTGTCTGCAGCCGTGTCAAAAACAGCTGCAGCCCCGATTGAACGTATTAAGCTCTTGATCCAGAACCAAGATGAGATGATCAAAGCCGGTCGGTTGTCTGAACCCTACAAAGGAATCCTTGATTGTTCTCGTCGAACTATACAAGACGAAGGTGTTGTGTCATTGTGGCGGGGAAACACTGCGAATGTCATTCGTTACTTCCCTACACAGGCTAGTAACATACATTTCAATTTCCTTTTGTTTTGTTACAACTTTTGAATCTATATATGGTAAAAAAACTTATAATGTGATTTTATGAAATCCAGGCTTTGAACTTTGCATTCAAAGATTACTTCAAGAAGCTTTTCGACTTCAGGAAAGATAGAGATGGATACTGGAAATGGTTTGGGGGTAATTTAGCATCTGGAGGTGCTGCTGGTGCTTCGTCTCTCTTCTTTGTTTATTCACTGGATTACGCAAGAACGCGTTTGGCAAATGATGCTAAGGCTGCGAAGAAAGGTGGTGGAGGAAGGGAATTTAACGGTTTGGTTGATGTTTACAAGAAGACATTGAAAACTGATGGTATCGCTGGGCTTTATCGCGGGTTTAACATTTCCTGTGTTGGAATCATCGTTTATCGCGGTTTGTACTTTGGGCTATATGATTCTATAAAGCCCGTCCTTCTAACGGGAAAACTTCAGGTAACTTGACCATCAATGTGGTTTCTCTAGGTTTGACATTTCTTACACGAATCGAAACACAACATAAACATGACATGAAAATACTCAGTTTTGGGTTGTACATCATTTTTAAACCATTAAAATAGGTCATGTTCGGGCTCACATGTTGATCAAACAGGTCATGCTCAATTAGGGCTGGCTCAAAAAATTTTAGAGCTAAAGCAAATAACAAAATTGAGGCTTTTTTTATAAAAAAAATAAATAAAAGAAAATAAAAATGTTTTATTTATATATATCATCGTGTATGCATAAATTAAGATCATAAGCCTTAATGTCAGCAATCTCAGAGTGAAAATTATATACATATAATACATCTATTTTTTTTTTTTTTTTTTTTTGGAATTTGGAGACTAGGGAAGTAGGCCCCAAAGCTTTTGCTTTATTTCACTTTCGCTTGAGCAGGCCATGTGCTCAAATTTAGTTAAACAAGTAGACCCAACAACCAACTTAACCAATTAATTAGGCTGATTCTAAACACCCCCCTCCTGACTATACCCCCCTTGTGAGAGGAAAACTGTCGGTCCCACACGGGCCCCACCTGTAAGTATGTGAGAGGGGGTGTAAAAAGTAATTAGGGGGTGTTGAAAGTAGCACCCATTAATTATTGTACATTGTGTATCGATCAATGACCGTTTGGGGTGCATTTTTCAGGATAGTTTCTTGGCGAGTTTTGCACTTGGTTGGGCGATCACCAATGGCGCTGGACTCGCATCTTATCCGATTGACACTGTAAGAAGAAGAATGATGATGACATCTGGTCAAGCGGTTAAGTACAAGAGTTCAATGGACGCGTTCACCCAGATCTTGAAAAACGAGGGGCCTAAGTCTCTTTTCAAGGGTGCGGGTGCCAACATTCTCCGAGCCGTTGCTGGTGCGGGTGTGCTCTCCGGTTATGACAAACTACAGGAGCTCGTCCTTGGCAAGAAGTTTGGATCAGGTGGAGCTTAAGTGGTTGATACTGCACACTATCATCTCAAATGATAACATTTTTCCGCGTGAGGAAAATGTTACAAAATTTTGTTTTTATTATTATGTTAGTTTTAATAACCGGTTGGTTTAGGTAAAACGGTTGTTGGGTGTTTACTCTTAACAATTGTTTTTCCAAGTATTTTACCTCTAAAGATATTATCATTTATTTCTATAAATTGTTATAATTATTTTTATGTTTCTTTTATTTAGGTCTCACTTTTTGTTCTGATATTTGATGACTAAATTATTTATTTATTTTAAATTAACTATACATAAATATATGCTGATATTTGATGACTAACTATTTATTTATTTTAAATTAACTATACATAATTTACATTAAGTATGCATAAATAAAGGATAAAAAAATACTATAATTTAAATTTATTTTTTAACTTATTTGATTAATAACAAACTTTACAAATAAACAAGAAGCTGTACTCTCGCGTTGCTACGAAAATATCAAAAAATTGTTTATAAATGTTGATGAAGACTTGCAATATATAACATTTACCAAAATATTGTTCTAGCAATTTTTTTATGGATAAGATGTTTCAGATATTTAATTGCCACTCACTAGGTGGATAGTCTGACTTTGAGGTGTCATTCTGTCGTGGGTGAAATGAGAAGTAGGCATTGTAATTGAACTCGATTACTCGAACCCGATGGGTAACTTAAAACCCAATATAACTAGTGTTTTTCAATGACGCGTGTTGCACGAAAGGCATTGGTGTTTTCGACCGACATCATCCTGCAACTCTTCTTTTAACTGTTTCACTTCTTACAAAGACTGAACGTAGACCCTAACTCGTGTTTCACAACTTAATCACTGTAAAAATTACAGGATTCATGTTTGGAGCATGGATTGACACGTGGACTTCGCCCCCCCCCCCCCCCCGGGTGGTGAGTGAAGTGTTGGGTCGGTTAAGAAAAAAAAGCCTAAAGCGTTAGATAGATATCGAACAGGGCGAACTTGTCAAACGGCTTCCGCTCCTTCCCCCGGAACTCGATGTTGGCCACCGCCACCCGGTTTTCGTGACTTATATCACCACCCGGGATGCTATCGTAGTAGGCTTTAAAACGGTCGAGCTTCGGTCGTAGCTCGTGCCACTTGTGTTGGCACACGTTTAAATTGTGCCGGCCGTTCCCCACGTTGTGCTAGTAGCTAGTGAAAGCTTCCGGCCAGTAACTGGTCTCACCGGGTTGGCGGCCCTTCATCGCGTTGTGCCGGTATCAAGTGTGGGTAGCGGGTTCGAGTAGGTGGAGTGAAGGGTTGGGGTAGCGATGTGGACAGGCGGTGGGGTTGGGAGGTTTTATAGTGACTTGGGTGAACCGTTTGGCTTGGCCAAATGGTTATTTTTTTTAAATTTAAACCTAGCCGCTATGGCCTAGCCAACCCAGCCAACGAGAGCCGGCCACGGAGGACCGCTAGGCATGCCCAACGCCTGGGCTGAAACTCCCGCCCAAGGGGTCACGCCGAAACCCAAACCCACCCGGGGTGGTGACTTGGGCATTTGTACCTAAACCACGCCCCAACCCTCGCCCCATACCTCATAGTCTAATAAATGAATATAAGGTATTGCTCAATATAAAAAAAATCACATAATAAATAAAGAATTAAAAAATCACTGAATGATACTGTTCATTCAGTTTTCATTTTATCATATATGAACTAGTGTTTTTCAATGACGCGCGTTGCGTGAAAGGCATTGGTGTTTTCGATCGTGGGGTATGGTGGGGCGGGGGTTTGGGGCATAGGTTGACACGTGGACTTCGAGCCCACCCGCTGGTGAGTGACGTGTTGGGTCGGTATGGCGGGGCGTGGCTAGCCCGCATGGGTTGGCCAGTTTTATAAAAATTTAAAAGAACAAAAATTAAAAAAATACACAGAATTAAAAAAAAAGCCTAAAATTATTATTAAAGGTTCCTAAAAATTACAAAATTCTAAAAAAATAAAGATTACAAAATTAAAAAAAAGTAGCCTAAAGCGTTAGGTAAATTTCGAACATGGCGAGCTTGTCAAACGGCTTCCGCTCCTTGCCCAGGAACTCGATGTTGGCCACCGCCACCCGGTCTTCGTAACTTATATCACCATCTGGGACGCTATCGTAGTAGGCTTTAAAATGGTCGAGCTTCGGTCGTAGCTCGCGCCACTTGTGTTGGCATGCGTTTAAATTGTGCTGGTCGTTCCCCACGTTGTGCCGGTAGCTAGCGAAAGCTTCCGGCCAGTAACGGGTCTCACCGGGTTGGCGGCCCTTCATCGCGTTGTGCCGGTATCAAGTGTGGGTAGCGGGTTCGGGTAGGTGGAGTGAAGGGTTGGGGTATCGATGTGGACAGACACTGGGGTTGGGGGGTTTTATAGTGACTTGGGTGAACCGTTTGGCTTGGCCAAACGATTATTTTTTAAAATTTAAACCTAGCCGCTATGGCCTAGCCAACCCAGCCAATGAGAGCCGGCCACGGAGGACCGCTAGGCATGCCCAACGCCCGGGCTGAAACTCCCGCCCAAGGGGCCACGCCGAAACCCAAGCCCACCCGAGTTGGTGACTTGGGCATTTGTACCCAACCCACGCCCCAACTCTCGCCCCATACCCCATAGTCTAATAAATGAATATAAGGTATTGCTCAATATAAAAAAAAATCACATAATAAAGAATTAAAAAAAGAACACTGTTCATTCAGTTTACGGTCGTACCCCAGCCAAATGGTTATTTTTTAAAATTTAAACATAGCCGCTATGGCCTAGCCAACCTAGCCAATGAGAGCCGGCCACGGAGGACCGCTAGGCATGCCCAACGCCCGGGCTGAAACTCCCGCCCAAGGGGCCACGCCTAAACCCAAGCCCACCCGAGGTGGTGACTTGGGCATTTGCACCCAACCCACGCCCCATACCCCATAGTCTAATAAATGAATATAAGGTATTGCTCAATATAAAAAAAATCACATAATAAAGAATTAAAAAAAAAACACTGTTCATTCAGTTTCCGGTCATTCCCCATGTTGTGCCGGTAGCTAGTGAAAGCTTCCGGCCGGGCATTTGTACCCAACTCATGCCCCAATCCTCGCCCCGTACCCCATAGTCTAATAAATGAATATAAAGTATTATATGATAAAATCAAAACACTGTTCATTCAGTTTTGATTTTATCATATATAGATTGAGATGAGTTTGGGGTTTGAATAATCGGGTTTGGGGCCGAGTTTGAGATTAGTTTTTATTTGTTTTTTGTGGGTTTGAGATGTGGTGATATACGCATTTACCTAACCGGATTGAGTTGTGACAACTCGATTCCAAGATTTCCACCTTCGCATTTATTGCACGTTAATGGTTTAAGTTGTTTGTTACACGACTTGTTTGTTTCGCAACTGTGCACGTTTGTAATACGCTATATCGTGTTGTGATTGATATGTTATACTTGATGTGCAAGGCAAGTGTTGTTTTTGTGCTTATGTATGGTGTGCACTATATGTGTATAGGTTAACAATACACTTTGGTATTTATGTTATGATGGTACAATTAAAACGTGGAACAAATATGGAACCTTGGGCTGTTTACCCTACCCCACTAGAAAACACTCTAGCCGAAAACCCCCCCTGCGAAATCACCCATCACGAAAACACAAAAGTGTTTTCGTCAACCGGTGGGCCGGCCAAATCAACACAAGGGCCTCGGGCCCAGTAGCAATGTTTTAATATTTTGTTCCTCACTATTACGTAAAAGGCTAATCAGTTAAACCGAAACCCTAGAGTACACCTCCTGTGTGTGACGACAACTTCAAGCTTTCAAAGCCATTTCCTTCGAACAATCTGGTACCCTTTTCCACCTCGGTTAGTGCGTAATAATCAGATGTGATTTCTTAAGTTGCTGACTTGATTGTTATATGAATACTTGTGATTTTGAAATGTTGAATCTGAATGAATGATATGGTTCTATTATGTGCATGCAGTAAATGATTATATTAACTTGCAAATATTGAATAACGATTTTGATGATGATGAGCACATGATTTGCATAATGTTGTCGGCCATTATATTCTTGTTTACATGTGATTGTCAGTGATTGTGTGGTAGTTAATTGTGTCTTTAGAGTGGATATTATATACTAGATGTTCTCGTTAACCAATGACTAGGGTTTCCACACAAACCGAATCATCATCTGACGTATCATGGGTTATTATTGTATGATTTTTGGTTTAGAATTATGGACATGTGATTGACCAACATGAAATCTAGAATATCCATATAATAATCTGATTGAATGATTGTATGTGGTCGTGTAGTAATGATTAGGATTCTTTGTGGACTGTTAATGATGAAGGACCAGGCGAAAACACCTGGTGCTCTCGTCAAACATTAAGCCGACGAAATCACTTGGAATTTCGTCACCCGAAGTGATTTCACCATAAAGGGGATTTCGTCCCATTATAGTTTTCGTTGAATGTTATGATACTTATACCTGCTAAGTTATTGACTTGGCTAGCTTACTGAACCCAGTTAGTTTATTATTTCCTGTTAGTTTAACTCTGTTAGTTATGTATCTATGTTTAGCCTATTAACTGAGTTAAGTTCATTAACTCAGTTAACTTTACTCACTATGTTAGATTCATGTTTGACACTCTGTTAAGTGGGTAACTTTTGTTAACCCTGTTAGTTAATTCTGTTAGTTGATTAACAGTGTTGGTCTGTTATTTCCGTTATGTATACAAATCCTGTTAAATTGCTAACTTCGTTAAGGCTGTTAACCCTCTCAAATATATTAATATCCATGTTAGACTAAATCGTGAAATCAAAGATGTGACGCATGAATTATGTGAACACGATTAGCTGTTTATGTGATGTATGATGTTAATTTCCAAACACACTATGTGATATTGATTCCATGTAAAACTTTACGAACACGTACTGATTGAGTATACATGCACACTATAGGATTTGACTGATTTCTTGTGAGCACATACTTTAGCATACCGAGCAAACCAAGGTGAGTTCACACTAGCCAAGGCATGGGATTCCCAGGGGTTGGGATTGGGATTGAATAACTACTCGTACAACCATTACTATTAAACTAATTATTACTGTCCTCGGATTTAAGGGCACGTACGTAAAACCTACGTACAGTTATACTTACTACTGTCCTCGGATTTAAGGGTACGTACGTAAAGCCTACGTACACGATCATAAGACCATCAACTCTATCATTTGAAGTCCCTCATTTATCGACTTAATCGCCGAGGCCTATGGCGAGAGGGTCATTAGTAGATAGCGCTATTAGGTTTAACAAACCTCACACCGTGTCGTCCGAACGGGCGTGTACTAATGGACTATGGGCAAAGGGTCAATGCTGATAGACATTGACTTAGGGCACCTCTTACATTTTCGTAGCAGTCGATACGCGTGGTCTAGTAACACATGGGAAGCCCCCACTAATCATCGCACACATGCCTGGATTGGCTGCGATACGGATTAATACAATACATGGTTTACAAAACGAACATACGATTTACGAAATGAATACTGTAACCAAATAATCAACTGTGAACTCGCTCAACTTTGTTGTTGATTCTTTGCTACATGCCTTGCAGGTCATTAGGTACTCATGGAGCTTGCACAGGGAGGAACAGTCGTTGTGGGACATGGCAGTGTGTGCCATGCTTTAAACATTACTTTATTTCATACTTAATATTTGCTATGGGTTTTACAATTATGCTTCCGCTAAACACTTAACTATGCTTTGGTTTTTTTTGACACCTTTCATATTGTTGGTTGAAGTATGTTTACTTTTATGCTTGTTCAATATGATTGGTGGCTTGATCCTGGTCAGTCACGCCTCCAAGCGGTGATACTCCGCGTGTGGATTTTGGGGGTGTGACATGAGTAAAATGCACGGATAGTCCCTGTGGTTTTGCAAAATAACACCTATAGTCCCTAATATTTGGAAATTACACCGGTGCTCTCTGTGGTTTGACAATTTGTTACTCGGATAGTCCCTGGAGTGGATGTCCATTAGTTTTCTTCATTAAGTGGATGTGAAATGACAAAATTACCCTTCATCTTCTCCACTCTATAAAACAAAACAACCCCACCCCAACCTCACCCACTCCCCACCTTTCTCTCAGTTTCCCCCTACCATTAACCACCAACCACCACCCACCTCCCACCATTAACCACCAACACTGAAACTGGTAATAACTTTTGGGCCTTGGTAGATTACTCAGATTTTTATTTGAACGGCTGTAGAATACTCATTACTCAGATTAGCCCATGATCATGTTAGGCCTATAAAACAAACAAGAATTTATATAAATCACAGAGGAGTACCTTGGTTTGGAGAAGTATCACCGGGAACACGAACAGAACTGGCCAAAAGAGGAGTATCAATCAATCGGTAATTTTTCATGCCCTTTTTGTGATTATATGTAGGAAACGACGGATCATGTATTAGTCTCATGTGTATCGACCAAAAAAACTTTATGG
Source organism: Helianthus tuberosus (assembly GCA_030545235.1). Lineage (NCBI taxonomy): Eukaryota > Viridiplantae > Streptophyta > Magnoliopsida > Asterales > Asteraceae > Helianthus > Helianthus tuberosus. The sequence continues at coordinate 147,868,354 of CM060448.1, forward strand.
TGGACTGTGAGCGATTGGCTGGATATAGCATCACGTACCACAGTTAAGAACTGCTCGCTGCTGTCGCGACAGTGATTTTACAAGAAGAAGGCAGCCCTATGCGTTGTCCATCTGGACGATATGGATACAAAGAAATGACCAAAGGGAAACATAGCTCAAACATAAAGTTTTTCTTTTTTCTCTGGAAAGTCAAACGGGCTGTAGGTGGGAGGTGGGAGGTGGTTGGTGGTTAATGGTGGGAGAAACAGAGAGAAAGGTGGGGGGTGTGTGGGGTTGGGGTGGGGTTGTTTTGTTTTTATAGAGTGGAGAAGATGAAAGGTAATTTTGTCATTTCACATCCACTTAACGGGAAAAACTAACGCACATCCACTTCAGGGACTATCCGAGTAACAAACAGTCAAACCACAGGGAGCACTGGTGTAATTTTCAAAAATTGGGAACTATATGTATTATTTTGTAAAACCACATAGACTATCCGTGCATTTTACTATATGTGTATTTTCCAACTATGATTAAGCCCCCCAAAATTAATAGGCACCTGTCCGTTTTTCTTATTGGCCCCAAAGTGCCCCTAATAATGTGAAGTTACAAATAATTGTTGGGGAATGGGGATTCGTCTATGTGTTACCTTTATTTCCATCAATTTTTAAAATTCATATAATTTTACATAAATAATAAAAAAAATCGAAATAATACTATAAAATCAAGATTTTTTAATTAATTTAAGTATATTATTACTATATTGATATTGATTTTACATTATCATTATACCATTTACGTTAGGCGTATAAGTTTCATATCTCAACACAAGTACCCTCCGCACATTTACATGTCGTTTTTATATCATTTACCACATGTATTTTTGCTACACAAATAACCCCCTCTCCTTTTTATACACATTGCGCTTCCTGGCTTCCTACGCCTTTTAGGCTGTAAACGTTTTCAGCCAAATAAACACACACATGTGGTCGTTAAAATATATCTGACATAGATGTTTAATTGTTCTCTACAAGTAAATGTTTAACCAACTACATGTCATCTATATCTAACACTTCCTCTACACTTTTAGTTAAGAGTGTTAATAGTGCCAGGTTGGCTTGTTAAAGGATTTTAGGCTAATGCATTGATATCAAGGTTTGTTTGTATCATGTTTCAGAACAACTGGTTTAATGTTCATTTTCTCTCTTATTTCCAATAAACAAACTTGGTAATGTATATTTAGCAAGATATTAGAGTTGTCGAATGAAAATGACAGTAGAACCGATTATGTTATACGGTACGGGGTTCGGCGCCGCCCCCTCTCCATTTCATGCCCTCTGTCGCCGGTCCAGCTTCGTCGCCAACGTCGGGGTCTCGACATTTAGGACGGTCCTCCCCCTCTCTCTCACACCAATAAACCCCCAAATCCAAAATCAAACCCTTCTCCCAAATCCAAAATCAAACCCTTTGAGAGAGCGGGAGAGAGAGTCACGAGATAGCGAGGAAGAGTCGGCCGACCTCCGACAGCCTTCCATTGCGGCGGCGTTGTCTCGGTGGCACCGATTGACTGAGTTGATGATGGTGATGGAGAATGGTGGTAGTGGTTGAGAAGATGGTGGTGGAGCCGACGGCAACAGTGGTCGCCGGAGCTCCGGTTCATGACCCATAGCAGCGGCGGCAAGCATTCAACAGAAACCCTCGGTCAGCATATGTTATCTTTGATAATTTATATCTTGTTATTTTTTGCTAGAGATAGATAATTGTTAAATGAAAACTGATGGTTCTTTCTTTTGGCCGATTGTTGTTATAAACTCTTTGTGAGTGTGATTAAGAACCAAAATTGGGGTTTTTGTGATAGTTGATCAGATGCAAAGCATCAATATTGTTGTTGATTTGTGCGGTGGGCTAAATTAAAAAGTAGATAAATTAAAAAAAAAATTAAGATGGTAGGATAGGATCATTCTCCCACTTCCAGTGTTTTACCATGGAGAATCATTCTCCAAGGGACTATGATGTGATGCCTACGTGACGGATCATCCTCCAAGGGAGGACCATTACCATACCGCATAGCCTTAGAACCAATGAAACAAAATTGTTGGAAATTAAGAGTTAAAGAGGGAAACTAAATCAACTTCTAGAAATGGATGGTTGGAAAGAAGATTTAAAACCAAAATATTTATCAATGAATTTTAACACTTTTCCTCTCTAAAATTTAAAAATAAAGTTTTTTTTAACTCTTAAACAGAGTAACCCATTTGTTAAACAAACTTTAACACTCTTAAACAGATTAACCCATTTGATCTATTACAGGGTCGGCCTAATGGGCTCCAGACCCTTGGCCCAAGCCTAGGGCCACCCAAATTAAAAGGCCTCCAAATTTATGGTGTGTTTTGTTTATACTAGGCCCAGTTATAAGTAATACATCTAAAAGCCCATTGAAAGGCATGCAAATGAAACAACTCATTAGTCCATTGCCCAAATTAAAAGGCTAAACCTATTAACCTCTAAACCACAAACAATGCACAGACACACGTACTTCTGGCTTCTGTGAAGGAAGAAACAAGAAACTGAAGGGGCGGCGGCTATAGACTGATAAGGTGATCAAGATTGTGTAATCCGAAGAATCAAAGATGGTAGGGCATAATCATAATATCTCAGTTGAAGAACATGGTAACGGCTCTTTTTTGTATTTAGTTTTACATATATATTTCTCAAATCGCAAGTCTCAAACCATCAATTGCTAAAAGTCTTAAATATACACTAAATTCAGTTTATTGTCGATTTAGATTTTGGATTTTAATTTTGGAATTCAGTTTTGCCGATTTGGAATTTAGTTTTGGAACTGAATTCAGTTTTGGAACCCAGTGTGGATTTGGAGTTCAGTTTTGCCGATTTGGAATTTTAGCTCAGACACCTCAATTTTGCGAATTGTTACTGTGGTTGGCTTGGAACGTGGCAATTAGGGCTTATTTGTTGATATAATTTTGCTATTTAGGTCTTTAGGGCTTGTTTGTTTGCTTATTTTGATTTGTTGTTTAAGGAATTAGGGCTCATCTCTTAAATAAATTTATATTTTTCCAATGCCAAACCGAATCCGAACTTTTGAATCCGGTCACACAAAAAGGCAAAAAAGCGCAAACAATAAGCTTTAATCGAATCACAAAAGGGAGTACTTTTAAACATATATTATATCTATAAAAAACAAATAACATTCAAAAAAAAATTTTAACTACGCCAATTATAAACGTTTTAGTTTATAGTTGCCGGTCCCAAACCCGGGTAAAGGATAAGGGTTTTGTTACTAAATATGTTGAAAGGATAATTTTGTTAAAAAACCTCCACTTCGTAATTCGCTTAGGGCCTCCGAAAACCTAGGAACAACCTTGATGTATTAGTTTTTTTTTTTAAAGGTAAATTTCTTTTTATTCCCTACTGTATGTGGGACTTGAACCCAAGACCTCTCCATCCCAAAGTATTTTAAAGGCTTTGCCTTTTACCAATGGACCATCACCTCATTGGTACCTTGATCTATTAGTTAACATGTTGTATTAGTCGCACCCGTATCGGTACAAAAACCTATTTATTTTCCTTTTTATTATATTTGGAAATGGAAATTGGAAATGAGAGTTGGACTTTGATGCTTAGACCGGACTTACAAAATAACTATCGGGATAATAAATACGTTAGGTCCACCAATATCATCTTATTATATCTGAGTTAACTATGTCAACATGTTGTAATATCACACATTTTCTAAATAATATTATACATTCCATATAATTAAACTCCTGGTGGCGTACAACCTTGACTGCAAACAATACAATCAAAACCACTTTCCCCACTTTTTTTTAACGACTAACAAACTCAATCTCAAGCACTTTTGGGGTACCCACTGGATAAACGTAGTACTCCGAGGGTAACCCGAGTCCACCACCAATTCCGGGGAAAACCTGGTAACTCACCTGCCCGTAGGCACGACGGTGAAACTACTGATAAAACCCGTTTGGCTCAAGGATTCAACCCAGATTTTTCTGGGTCTCCTATCATTGCCCACCAGTGCCTCACTCTGCACCAAACCACTTGATCTAGAGATCATTGACCCACTTTCCCCACTTGCTTACCAAAAGAACGAACGATCCAAGAAACCATCATGATGGAGTAAACACCCCGTCATACGCGTCCCCCAAATCCACCCAACCCCATTTCCGTAATTTCACACATCATCAACACATGATCAACACGCGCTTAGCCGACCTCCACCCCCTTAAAAAACCCCAAACCTCATCTCGCATTTTCACATTTCTTGCACAACAAGATATTCTTAATTCTCTCATATTTCGTAATAATAATTTCTCAAAAAACCATTCTATTTCTTCTTTTTGATCGGAAAAATGGCTCAGAGAACAGAAAAGGAAGAAACCGAATTCAAATCGCTACCGGAAACCCTAACTCTCTGCGTCAACAACTGCGGCTTCGTCGGAGCTCCGGCCACCAACAACATGTGTCAAAACTGCTTCAACGCAACCACAACGACGTCGCAACGCAACCGTACCAGTTCTAATTCCGTGACGTCATCATCACGTACCGTAGATCTGGTGTTAGATGAATCAATTGTTGTAGATGAACAATTGAAGGATTTGAAGCCAAACGAAGCTACGGTGGTGAAGAAGGTGGTGAATCGATGCTCCGGTTGCCGGAAGAGAGTCGGTTTGACCGGATTCCGGTGCCGGTGTGGTGATTTGTTCTGTTCGGAGCACCGGTACTCTGACCGACATGATTGTAGTTATGATTATAAAACCGCTGGTCGTGAAGCGATTGCGAAGGATAATCCGGTGGTTAAAGCGGCGAAAATTGTTAGAATATGAAAAATTTTATATAAGTGTTTGTTATGTTTGAATGTTGGGATGTGAAAAGTTTGTGAAATCTGTTATGATCACTCGATGATGATTGTAGTGTTTCGAAATTTAAGTTATTTTTTTAGAGAATTGAAGTTTTATCTGCTGGTAATTGAGATTGAATGCATGTTTTTTTTTTTTTTTGAACGGCGATTGAATGCTTGTTAGTCAGTATCGGTTTGGTGTTCTGTAATATCAAAGGTCTCGGTTTCAGCCGACGCGTTTGACCGGTGAGTTGGGTCAAAGTACACTGACTACTCAACTTTGGTCAAAACTTTATGTAAGTTAAATAAAGGAGGTAATCACGAAAATAGCCACTATTTGGTCAATTTTTCAAAAATAGCTAGTTGACACCCCATAAAATGCCGTTTCACGAATTCTAACCCGGCTCAAGACAAAAGTTAAGAACTTTCCTCAAATACCAGTCAGCTTTTGACACGTGTTAACTGACATCTCCTATCACCATCACCTGCATCTTTCTCTCTCCTCTTTCTATCTCTCTCTGTCATCTACCTATTTCTTCTTCACTCCCACCCTATACTTCTTGTCTTCATCTTCTTCACCGAGCACCACCACCACCACCCTCACCTCCCACCACCGCCTTGCAACCTCCCACCACCCTCACCGAGCACCACCACCCTCCACCCACCACAACCATGTCAGTGAACGTGCACCTCTGTTCAGCCATATCAGAGGTGTTTCGAGTTCCTTCAACATTTCAGAGGTTCCGACTGACACTGTTCCTACTCGCAACTACCTTACACCACCACCAACTTTCTTGTCCGATCATCTTCACCAACGTTCATCAATGTCGCCATACATCGTCTTCTCCACTTCATCATTCATCATCACATTAATCTCCATCACCAAACATCTGTCAATCTTCGTTCACCATCATTATTCTCCGCTCATCGCTACAACTCCGTCACATCCAACACCACCTTCGTTCAACACCTCCTGAACGACCACCGTGCAACATCATCATCATTCACCTTCTCCGACGCAACCTCCGGTTACCATCACCATCATCCACCTCCTCCGATCACCACTCATCGAATCACAATCATACATCAGCCATTCGTTTTTTAAAACTTGAAGCAACTGAGATATTAAAAAATTGGTGGCTGTTCACATGTTTTAAAAATTTTAGGGTTGGTGGTGGGTGTTGAGGAGAAAGACAAAAGTTTTGTTGGTGACAGATTCTAGTGTCAGGAAAGAACCAAAGAAGACCGGGACTGAACAGCCAAAGAAGACAGGTGGACACGTGGCAAAAGGTGAGTGGCTGCTGAGAAAAGCTCTTTTAAGCCGTGTCGGAACTCGTGAAAAGGCTCGTAGAGCCGTTTCAGTTGGCCATTTTTGAAAAGTTGACCAGTCAATGGCTATTTTGGTGATTACCCCTAAATAAAGGGTTAATGTCATTTTAGTACTTGTGGTTTGTTTTATTTTGCAGTTTAGTTCAAAGGTTTTATTTTTCATCTGTGGGTTCAAAAAGGTTTTACGGTTGTCATTTTAGTCCACTGGTTAACTTTATCTTTTTTTTTTTGTTAACGAGAAGGGGAATTTGGTCATTTTATATGGCCGAATTGTCCTTCTAGTTAACAGAATTACATATAAAATGACTGAATTGTCTTTCTCGTTAATAAAAAAATGGATGAAATTAACCTAGTGGATTAAAATGACAACGGTGAAACTTTTTTGGACGCACCGGCAAAAAATGAAACCTTTGGAATAAACTGTCAAAATGACCCAAACCACAGGGACTAAAATGACATTTAACTCGTTAAATAAATATAAAAAGTGATGTGGACGTGTATAATATATAGTTTGTTAAAATTAGCTTTTTGGCTCGTATAAGGATTCAAGTTGAAGGTATCTTGCTAGTATAAAAACTTAGGTTAATTTGACTCTATGAGCTTATTTGCTTTTTGTAAGCCGTTAGTAGGTTCGTATAAAATTAGCTCATTAGAGAGTCTTGAGTTGAGCCCCACCCCTTGTGGTGTGGTGGTGCTAACATGGGTATATAATAATCTAACATGGAGGTCAGGGGTTCGATCCCTGCTTTGGTGGTTTCTAACATTTAACATTTAGCCGTTCAAAAAAAAAGAGAGTCTTGAGTTGAATTGCTTTGAGCCCATTATGCAACTTGCATTATATAAATTAGTTTATTTTCTTGTGCATTGCTTGTCTATTACTTGTATGAATGTTTAGTTAAGTGTTAGTCAAATGTAACTTGCATGATAAAAGGTAGTTTATTTTCTTATGCATTGCTAGTTTAGTAATGTATTATTTGTAATTTGAAATTATTGATAACTCTTATTTAAAACTTTAATAAGATAATTTAAAGTCATCAAAATTAAGAATGATTGCAAGAAAAGTATGACCAAGATAGAGTTAAAGACAGGTCAAATATGAGCTCAATTTTATATTTGATTCGAACTATCGTGACGAGCAAGCCTAGTCCGCATTATTAGTAGCTTGAGACTATTTTTGTTAGCCCATCTTGTGAACGACTACGGTCATCTGAATTTTAGTATCTTTTAAATTTGGAATTTTAGTAACCTATTTTAGTCATCAACGTTTTAAATTTTAACCCCTACACTTCAAATTTCTTGTATGCCTCAAAACCAAGCTTGTGAATTTGATGGGTTTGATATTTGAAACAAAAAAGATCATATTTGAAACAAAAAAGATCGATGATGATGGAGATTGTAAGGTTATACCATGGGAAACAACAGTGCCTCAACACCATTTTTGGTGATAGATATAGGCGTAAGAGTAGAGTTGACATAGTCCTAAGAGTAGAGTTGACTATGGGGGGAAAGGAAATTTCAACCTCAGATCCCGTGGGGATATTTGAATGGCGAAAAATTACAGTGTTTAGAGATAAGATCATTTCGAGGGCATTAACTTCACAAGGTGGAGGACGTAGGAGGATCTGGCAATACCATTGCACATGTGGCAAAGGATACTCTAAGGGTCACAACTGGAAAGACAAGTGGGCCTAAGGAGTTCCAATGGTGGTGTGAGGATGTGTAAACCAAATTTAGGGATACGTAAGAGAGTCATAGGGATTTTGTGAGATGCACAGAAGAAGAATGGCGAGTGAAGTTGAGGAAGGAATATAAAAAAAAGTCTGAGAATGAGGCAAAGAACGCATCTTATAAGCGGATGTATGATCGCCTGAAAATAAAGGAGTGGGAACACAATATCTAAGAGTAGTGAAGTTTATAAAGTAAAATGATGGATGGATTTTACTAAAGGAGAATGACATCAAATTAATATAGCAAACCTACTTTCATGACATTTTCAACGGAGGGAAGCCCTACTAACAAGAAAACGACAATCCTACTTCGCAAAGGTGACAACGGAATAATTGTCATTGTCAGGGTATCACACAAGGAGATGTGAGGACATCAATTAGGTATATGGGAAGGGCTAAGACAGTTTGGCAGACAACATAACGATTGAGATGTGGGAGTGTTTGGAAGAGGAAGAAGTTCATTGGTTAAATTTTGTTCAATCTTATTTTCAAATACAAATGTCAGATAGGTGAAGGATGTGACAACCCGAGATTTCAAGGTCTTTCCTCTACGCATTATTTGTTTCACAATCTTGTTTTCACGGTTTAGTTTACATTATGTGTACGACATTTGATTAACTGTAGTATTGTTACGCTTGAGGGTTACTGTAGTGTTTAAGAGTTAGTCATAACATCATGTTAATTCTGAATCCCACAATACACCCGACGAAGAATCACACTGGATGAAAGATTAATTTGACGAAGACTAGAGTCCTTCCTCATGAAGCTTCGTCGTAAAGATTCGTCATGAAGCTTCAAAGCTTCGTCGTGTGTGGTCCTCGACGAAGGATGATACTTCGCCGCTTAAGTGCATTCTTCGTCAATAAGGGGCCTCGGCCCAAGATGGTTCGCGGCCCAGATTGGGCCGGATTATTACTTAAATTGCATACTTCCTTATACATGATTAGTAACCGTAAAACACAGAAACCCAAAAGTCCTTTCTCCTGTTCGTTGTGCGACGGCATCTCTGGATCCTGAAACCTTCTATCTCGACTAAGTTAATCGTTACGGTATCACGGTTGGCATTCATTCTTGTCCGTTACTATAATTCCGATGTCGTGATCTTGTGTAAGATTAGAGTTCCAGTAATAATATTGTATTCTAGGATTTGCATGATTAGGTTTGATGGTTTTTATACATTCTTACTCATGATGGGATTTGATGATTCTAATTGATGAACTTATATATTGATAAACTGAAAATCTGTTTGTGGGTAGTCATGGGATGATTAGGGTCAATGGCTAGAGTGGTCATGGGTCGTACTGCTTGGATATACAAGACTTGTTTACTGATTTTACATACATTGGTTTTTGAAACATTCGAACAGTGTTTTACTATTTGCTTCCGCTGAACGTGTTAAACTTGGATTTTGTTTATGAATGTTTTATCATTATAAATGGAAACTTTGTTTTATAACTTGATGTTAGTTCAATGTGATTGGTGGCTAGATCCTGGTACGTCACACGCCTAGCGGGGTCACCGCATGTGGTATTTTGGGGGTGTGACAAAGGAGCAGTGTTGTAGTGCCTCTACACAAGAACAAAGCAAATGCCCAATTTTGTAGAAATTATAGGGGGATTAAGCTGCTAGGTCATACTGTTAAATTATGGGAGAGGCTAATCGAGGCTAGGAATAGAAGAGAAACTCAGGTTACCGATTTGGTTTCATGCTACGTAGGTCAACTGTGGAAACAATACACATTTTAAGGAGGTTGATGTATAAGTATATGAGAAGAAGCTGGATCTACATTCATTGACCTTGAAAAGCCATACGACAATATGTCACGTACAGTGATTTGGGATAGTTTGGAGGGAAGAGGGGTTCCCGAAAGTATTTAGACATAATTAAGGATATATATGGTAGGACTGAAACTAGTGTTCGTGTGTCGATAGGGGATACAGATTCCTTCCATGTGGACGTAAGACTACACTAAGGATCTTCATTAAGTCTTGTTTCTTTTTGTGGTTATCTTGGATAAGTTGCCCAAGTCAACTCAAGAGATAATCTCGTGGTGCATGCATTTTATAGATGATATTGTGTTAGTTGCAGATGCTAAACAGTGTCTGAATGCAAGGTTAGAAGAATGGAGAGCAGCTTTAAAGAGCAAGGGCTAAGAAGTTGTTCTAAGACTAAGTATCTTTGTTGTGATTTTAGTGGTGAATGTGACGCCAAAATGTGCTTCAGCAATGTTAGTGCATACATCTGTCGTCTTCGTCTTATATCGAGTCTCGGGTTCGTTGCGGATTTGTACAAGCATGAGGTCATCATCATTGATGATGACATCACATACATGACATCACATATGACATCATGGAAGCTTACAACACTAAAAGACAAAACAGAATGCATGAAATATGGAATTTAAGTTGACCGTTTGAATGTGTTGTTTGTTTTGAACTTGTAACCGTTTGAAGCTAACCGTTTGAATAGGTGACCGTTTGAAGGGTGGCATGTCACCTTCAAACGGTCAGGGTCTCTTCCTATAAATACTCTTCAAACTTTCATCATTTGTAACTTTCCGGCCAGAGCAACGAAGTGTTGCCGAAGTGTTGTCAGGTTGTAAAACATTGTGAAATCATTTCGGATTGCTTGTTCGGCCCTATCACAGTTTGAATTTGATCCGGGTCAAAGCTGTCCGCACAGAATATTCACCAGTTCGAGTACCAGTCTTATTCTGTTAATTGATAAGTCTTTAAACTGATTGTTGTTTGTGTGTTTGTTGTCAGGTATTTTTACAAGGTGATACAACTCATTTGAAAATCCGAAACATGGACGAAGATTTCTACAACGCATTCGCTACCCCAGTAACCCCGATTACTCTTGCACAGAACACGATGTTGGAAAATGAAACTGGAACAATGCAGAAACCTCCAAAACTCATGAACATCGAGGAGTACAAGAGTTGGGAAGAAAAGTTTGAAAATTGGGTTCAAGCCAATTATCTAGATGCATGGGAGAATGTCGAAACAAAATACGTTAGACCGATGAATGACGATGAAGAGAAAATTCCAATTAAAGATCTGAGTGCTGAAAACCGGTAGAAATACAAAGATGAGAAGATGATGTTAAGTCTTATTCAACAAGCAGTTAAAGAAGACATCCTGGTTTTATTACAACATAATGGAACATCTTATTCAATATGGAAAGCATTAAAGTCAAAATTTCAAGGTAGTGAGGAAATGGTCAAGAACAAGAAGTCATTACTGAAGAAAGAGTTTGATTTGTTCCGAGGGTTGAAGAATGAGAGCACTAAGCAAATCATTGAAAGATATTGCAATCTGCTTGCTAACATGAAGAGGTTGAAGATCAATAAAGACAATGAGGAATTGATTGAAAAATTATCAGATGCGTTACCGTATGAAACGTGGGGTACTTATCTCATGATGCTCAGAAACAAGAAAGGTTTTAAAGATTTGACACTGAGCAAGTTTATCGAAAAGATTGAAGCTCAGGAGATGGAGCAGAGAAAGGCTATAAGAATGAAAGATTTCGACGGTGAACAAGACATCGGTCTTTACTACAAAGGTGGTGTTAGTGATAAATCCACCAACTTGTCACCAAAAGTTCAAACAACATTCAATGCAAAGAGTCCATTTGAAAGTTCATCCAAAGGATCAAGTAGCAACACAAGTTTTTCATCATATCCATCCTTTGATCCGAACATTTCAACAACAAAGAATGGCAAGAAGCTTCAGTGCAACATTGTACTGAACTTGGAGAATGATGAAGACTATTCAGCAGAAATTGCTAAGAGTCACATGTCTTTGTTGGGAACTGTATTGGAATCTTATGGTAGTTTTGTTGCAGGTCGGATCGGGAATCCAATGCTGACAAAGGAAGATTACGACCAGATCGATGCTGAAGAGATGGAGCTGATGGACATAAAATGGTGCTTGGCCAACGTGTTGAGGAGAGCTGAGAAATTCAAGCAAATCACTGGAAGAGATGATCTTCGTGAGGCTGGTGTTTCTACTTTAGGTTTTGACAAATCTAAAGTCACTTGTTTTCGTTGCAGGGAGAAGGGTCACTTCAAGAGGGAGTGCACCAATCGCGAAGCAAGTGGAGCTCAGAATCCTTTTAACAACAACAATGATTACTACCGAAAAGCCATCTACCATCAAGTTGCTCAGCAACCATCTCAACAACATCAACATCAAGCACAAACTGCACATGGAAGGAATGTGATTGAAGACTCTGGAAAGAGAGCTTGTGTGGTTAATCAAGATTCTTCAAAGAGAGCTGATGGTAGTGCCTTGATAATAGATCAAGATGACGAAAAGTTACCTGAAGGGTTTAGCTGGGAAAATTTCACTTGGGATAATTATGTTCCTGATCAAGCTATAGCTCACACAGCTTTTGTAGCTCGAATTGAAGAGGACAGTGATGATGATACTGAGTACTGGGCGAGAAAATTCGATGCTGATGTGAAACTGATTGCAGAAAGTGACAGTGAAGATGAAAAGGTTAAAAAGAAGAAGAAAAAGGTCAAAACACCAGTCAGTAGTGATGATGAAGATGTACCAGTGATCAGGCAAAAGATGAAAGATGTTCCAAAGTTCAAGGTTGATGAGGAAGTTGATGCTAAAAAGATTCCGATGAAATGTGAAAACTGTGAAGCCATAAAAAAGCAGAACAGCACATTGATCTATAACTTGAACAGTTTGAAGGAATCTTATGATGTGTTGAACAAAGCGATGAATCAGTATAATCAAACAAGTGAAGAACAAGCTACAGCAATGAAGACACTTCAGGGTGCTTTTATGACAAAGCAAAAAGTGGTGAACAACTACATTGAGAAGTGTGTTGTGCTAGAACAAAAGCTGGAGTTGCAAAGAATTGAGACTGAAAGAGTAAATCGATTGTTGAAAAGTTACTCATGTACTTCTTATGTTATTGACAGGATCTATCCAACCGTAGAAGGCATGAAGGCATTCGAGGAAGAAGAGACTTCTGAGGAAAAGAATTCTGAAGAACAGAAAGTTTCTGAAGAAAAGACTCCTGTGAAGAAAGAAAAGAAGAAGGAGACTAAAGAGAATGATTCTGGTAAGAAACAAAGTTTCGGTTACACCAAGTGTCCACCCCCACTGGAAAATGGATATTTGCCGAGAAATCCAAATTCTGAAAGAGTCCAAAAGGCTACAAACTTACAATGGGAGTCGGAGTCGTCAGTCAATTTGCCAGAAAATATAGATGTCACGTTTACATCATCTGACACTGATCATGAGTCCGAGTTAATAAAGAAAGTTGTCGATCAGGTGTTGGATAAAGATGAAACTGAGGAGTCAAAGTTGGAGTCAAACTCAGAGTCAAAGTCAAAGTCAGAGTCAGAGTCAAAGTCTGGTTCTGAAAGTTCGAGTTCGACAGTCAACAGTTCAAAGTCTTCAGTTAAAAGAGTTTACAACAAAGAATTCCTGTTATCAAAATCTAATTTGAGTGACGAAACATTCAAAGTTGCATATACATTGAATGATTTCGACAAATTATATTCTGATGAGGAATTTCCAATAAGAGGTGTAAAAACTGAGATGATAAAAAAGGTTTTCAAACTTACAGAAATTAACATTTCTGATATAAAAGATTTAAATCTTAATGGTAAACCTAAATCTTACACCTCAAGAGTACAACAAAGATTAAACAAGAAAAAAGGTTACAGTTCTGGTTCTGGTTTTGACAAGAAACCAAATCCTAACCGTAATTTCAAAAAGAAAGGTCTTGGTTTTACTCCAACAGAAAAACAGAAAAATGAAAAATATGTTCGTGATTTTAAAGCAAAAATGACATTTGTTTCAGGAACTAGCTCAGAAGAGGAAGAAAAGAAAGAATTCTGGAGGCAGTCAAACAGTGAGTTCCTTGCAAAGAAGCAAGATGACATGAAGAAGAGGGCTGAGCAGAAGAAAGATACGAGAACCTGTTTCCAATGCAACAAAGTTGGACATATTGCCAGGGAGTGTTCAAAGGCAATACAATCAAAACAGGGAGTTTCTCGTAAACTGAAAGAGAAAGTTGTATTTGAACCACCAATCGATAGAACCAAACTTTTTAAAAATTCTACTTTTGAGATTGGTGAAAGTTCAAACAGGTATTATAAGAAAAGGGGAAATCTTGACAACCAGAAATGGGTTGTTAAGAAGTCTGATGGTAGTTCTAGCAATGATTCTGATTCTTCTAAATCAGAGGAGCTATCTTCTGGCGATGAATCTGATTCCACAAAATCAGATGAGCCACAGGTTGTTTCAAAAGGAGAAAAATCAGTTCTGACTGTGGATGATGAAAATTTTCCATCACTTCGGACTGAAAACTATAAAAAGAAAATTGGTAAAGTTGAGATTTCAAACCAATTTTATGATGACAAAAAGGTTTTCGATGTTGAAAAAGCTTTTAACTCCAAAGTTCACCATATTTTTGGAAAAATGATTGACAGGAAGGTCAAAGGAGTTAAGGAGTTTTACGAGAAGAAGACGAAGAAAGATAAAGTTGAACCATCCCTGGTTTGTGACTGGGATGGTACATACTACGAACAGTAAAACTCTGGACTTGCCAGAGCTCCCAGGTTGGTAAGAGTGGAGCAGGAATCGGCATCTATCTTTCTTGGTTGGTAATCATACAAGTGGTACAATTGGTAAAGTTCAGGTGATATCATTTAAATTGTTAGTTTTCTACAAGTGGTTGAAGAGGTTTACACTTACAAGTGGTAAATCAAGGACATTAAGTTGTACTTGCATTTTCCAACAAAATGGTATTTGGTTGAAAGACAATGTGATGAACCAAACCCCTAACTTTACAAGTGGTAAAATCAATCAACAAAACTTATTTTCCAGAAAAACCATTTGATTAAAATAAACTTAAATGTTTTGAAATCACAATGGGAAAATAGTTTGTTGAAAGGGGGAGTTCTGATTGTTTATGCCAAGTGGATGGCGAATTGAAGTGATTCGATATCAGTTGTCATTTTATTGCACAGTTTATTTTCAAATTTCCTAAAATGTGTTTGCATTTTAGGGGGAGTAAGAAAATTTCAGAAAATCCAAAAACATTAGAAAATTTGAAAAAGCCAAAAACATGATAAAATCAAAAATGAGTTTTGTTGTATAAAAGAGGAAATGATAGTACATCAGTGGACGATCACAGCATGCTAAAGAATTGGAAAGTAAAAATGTGATAAATGGTCTCACTGATGATGTGCCAGTATGTTTTTGCACATTTAGTAGATTGTGACGAGATATAAACCTAAATTCAAACTTGCTTATATCGTGGGGAAACATCTCTCGGATATATGGGTAACCCCCGAAATCTTGTTTGAAAGGTCCCTCTTTCTGAGATACTAGGTCTTTATACTCAGTGATATCTGGGGTATTATCCCGGGACTTCTGATTTTGCGGAAGCAATGGCCTAGTCCCCGGAGAATACTTTCTGCTTGCTTGAAATATAGCGCCGCCCTCAGCAAATTGATGAAACAATAAAATTGATAGTCATTGCTGTTGTAACAAAAGATCCTCTAAAGGGGACACACCAAAAGTCGAAGCCGTCATCTCTCTGCGTATACGGAAGTATCGACCTGAGCTCTCACGGCCCTCGCATTTTAACCCCTTACAGATATCATCTGTGGTATACTCACCTGTAAGACTGAATATTGGGATCTGGATACGGGAGTATATTCTGAGGTGGGACATGCGGTTAAGTTTAAATGCTTAAGACATTAATCTCGTATCTCGAAGCAATTGAACTTTGTGTGAGAATTTAAGTGGACCAGTATACTGACAATCTAAGTGAATCGTTTAGAACTTAAAATGAAATCAAGCTTAACGGTGTTAGTGATTTGTCTCAGAAACTGATATGATCCTCTTTCACAAACTCACAAAAATATTGTTTGTAAATATTTCTTCTCTGCATTTCATTACATTCCAAAATCCAAAAAGATTTTAGTGTGTTTTAGCATAAATTTTGAAAAATTCAAAAAGATTTTCGACAACTGGTGTTGGAGAGCTAATTTTCAAAATTCCGAGTGCTAAACATGACAAACAGGTTTGGGAAAGTATTTGTTTGAAGATGTTTGAAATGAAAATGATATTTCTGCAAGTGGTTCATCAGAGACTATAAATGTTGAATCATTTTAAAATTTGCTCTACTAGTGGTCATCAGAAAATTTATTTTTGGGTAGAGAATGTGCAGGTTATTTGAATGATAGAGAGTCAGGTTCCGATACCTGAAGATTTTGTGATTTCAACATGCCAGACTGCGATCCCAGCATATCGAAAGGGGGAGTCTGAAGACATTCGAGTAGAGATTGATCGTGGGGAGTTTGTTGATGATGAAAAGAGAAGAGAGAAGATTTGAGGATTCTTACAGCGTCAGACACTTCAAAGAGATCAAGCGGACTGATAAAGATTGAAGATGCGAAGACTTGACACTTAAGACTCGTCAACATCTGAGGGGGAGTCTGTTAGTGCATACATCTGTCGTCTTCGTCTTATATCGAGTCTCGGGTTCGTTGCGGATTTGTACAAGCATGAGGTCATCATCATTGATGATGACATCACATACATGACATCACATATGACATCATGGAAGCTTACAACACTAAAAGACAAAACAGAATGCATGAAATATGGAATTTAAGTTGACCGTTTGAATGTGTTGTTTGTTTTGAACTTGTAACCGTTTGAAGCTAACCGTTTGAATAGGTGACCGTTTGAAGGGTGGCATGTCACCTTCAAACGGTCAGGGTCTCTTCCTATAAATACTCTTCAAACTTTCATCATTTGTAACTTTCCGGCCAGAGCAACGAAGTGCTGCCGAAGTATTGTCAGGTTGTAAAACATTGTGAAATCAATTATACAACAGTTTTAAGTGTATTGCTTGCTGAATTGAACTCAGTTTCTTAGTTTCCGCCTCTGAAACTGAGATAAACTCTTCTGAACGACTCGTTCGGGTCTGAAAACGATCCTACAAGCAATCTCCATTATTTCAAACTGAACGAAATGGAACGTCCCCAAAATGTCCATTTTACGTTAACAACCACTTATACAAACGTGATTACTATCTCGTGGATGGAATCTACCCTACATGGTCCGTGTTTGTCAAATCATTTCCACATCCTCACCTACTAGACGAAAAAAGTTCAAGAAGCAATATGAGGCGGCAAGAAAAGACGTGGAACAGGCTTTTGGTGTTTTGAAGTCAAAATGGGGTATAATGAATCGGCCAATGCGTGCTAGGAGTGTGAAAAAAATTAGGTACGTGGTGTATACGTGTATTATTTTACATAACATGATTTTAAAAGACGACGGAAACGCGATAGCACCAGTACACATTCGGGATCCTCCAGTCGAGCCCACTCTCGATGACAATGTGTTAAACGAGCTTATGGATGAAGATACGCATTGGAGACTAAAACATGATCTCATTAAACATCTTGGAAGAATGGATTTACCACACCTATTAGTGGAATCCGACAAAGAGTAGTAATTTTAGTTAGTTTAATTTAAGTATTTTTAATTAGTGTACTGTTTTTTATTTTATTTTTAATTTAATATAATGTTTTTTTTTATTTTTAAATTAATGTAATGATTTTATTTAATTTATTACACTTTTATTAATTAAGTATTTATAAAAAATTAGTTTACCCCTATGGCATAAGGAGAAATCACCCCTTATAATTTTTGGACAACAGTGGTGAATGAAAGTGGAAATAACAAGGCACATTATGATTGTGTGGATAGAAATTTTCCACCCCTAGGGGGGTCGGTATGATGTCGATGAGTGTGATCGGGGAGTTTGTTTGCCGCAGGGTGAATGACCGCCGGCCTCTTTTCGGTGAGTGGGGACTGCTTTCTTCGGTGTATACTCATCGATGCGGGAAGAGGAGGGATGAGGGTTTAATGGTGGGTCCCAACCCTTTTTAACCAATCACAATTTTTTTTAAATACTTTACCATTCTCAATGTGTTTGATTCATTGTCACTAATTGAGTGCAAAATAGGGACTGAAATAGAGACTTGACATGACATGATATAATTGGGTAAAAAATGACTCAAACACCCTAAATTATAGAATATCCGTGACTAAGGTTGCACGGTATGGTCCCGTCCCCCATCCCGTCTCGGTCCGGCGACGCCAGCAACACCAACCCCCCCCCCGGTCCCCGTCCTCAGCGTCCCTTCCTGGACGTTGGCGACGAACCAAAATGTGGGCCCCCTTTTTGAAAGTTACCGTTAGATAAAAAAAAATTCCATTTTCAAAAAAAAAAAAAACAAACGGTCAAAAATCTCAAATATATATAATTCAAATCCTTTTTCACCTCCATTCACAAATTTAACCCCAAAATTTTATCCCTCTCACTTAATTTTTATAAATCTTCTTCCACTTTTATAAACCTTATACTCTATCATGGATCCCTTCAACAACCCGAACAACCCGAACAATCCGAACAACCCGACCCAACCTAATGTTTTCTCGGTTCCGGGATATTATCCGACTCTAGAACCGAACCAATTCTCGCAATATTCATCAAATGCGTTTGCATCAATCCAACACTCGCCGAACCAATTCGTTCAATTCTCTCAAAATCAAGCCCTTCAACAAATGATGATACGGGGTGCTTATAATTTCCCACCGAACCCGACACCACTCGTTCAACCCCAACCGATCCCGACGCAACCCTTTCAACAATTCGAACCCGACGACGATGTGGAGGTTGTTCCCGAAACCCAACCGCCTAAAGAAAAAGGAAAACGAAAAAAAGGCAAGCAAGTGGTGGGTGAGCAATCGTCCAAACCGAAGTCGACTAAGTGGATGCCAATCGAAGAAGAAGCCTTAGCCAAGGCTTACATAGGCACGTCTACACACCCGAAAAAAAGTTCATATTTTTTTTAAGGTTTATCTTTTTTTTAAAGTTTATATATTTTTTTAAAGTTTATAAATTTTTTTAAAGTTTGTTTTTCTAATTTTTTTGTTAACAGTTTCTAATTTTTTAAAGTTTGTTTATTTTTTTAAATTTTAAATTTTTGTTAACAGTTTGTTTATTTTGTTTAAAGTTTTTTTTATTTTGTTAACAATTTATATATTTTGTTTGTTTATTTTGTTTAACTTTATATATTTTGTTTGTTTTTTTATAGGTAATAACCAAACGGGTGACGGGTTTTGGTCCAAGGTTTTGGCGAAGTTCCTCGACCTTATGGACCAAGGCCCGTATCGAGATATCGACTCGGTGTCATCAAAGTGGTGGAAAATGAACGCGTCCGTCAATAAGTTTTGCGAGGAATATAATAAAATATATACAAGGGGGCGTCGTAGCGGCATGAGCGACGACGATGTGTTCAAACAAGCGTTGGAGAAGTATAAGACGAACAATGGTAAATACCAACTTTGCTCACGTTCGCGCATGGGAAATTTTGAAAACGGAACCAAAATGGGCGCCGATTCCCAACGAGGTGGAGATGGCGAAACGCCAAAAAACATCGGAAACGGGTAGTTTTAGCGCCGGTGGATCGGACGCGAGGTGTCACATAAACTTAAATGATGACGCCGACTTTGACGAAGAGGAGTACGCCGTACATGAAGCGGAGCGTCCACCGGGTCGAGACAAATCAAAGAAGGAGCAGGCCAAGGGGAAAGAAAAGGAAAAGGTGGACCCGAAGATGGAAGAGTTTATGGAACACTTAAAAATGTACAACGACATCTCGGCCCAAAAGACGAAGGCGAAGGAGCGGGCCGTCGAAGAAAAAAGTCGTGTAGCGGAAGAAATGTTACGCGAGAAGGTCCGATTGTCGAATGAGAAAATCCGAATTTCCGATGAAAAAATTCGGCTCAAGTAATGGGAAATAATATCGATGGATGTCGATGAGTATCCCGAGCCGAAACGTTCGATGTTGAAAAAACTACAAACCGACATCTTGAAAAAACATCAAATTATTTAACTCTATGTTTTTTTTATTAAGTTTATGTTTTTTTTTATTAAGTGTATTTTTTTTCATGTTTGTGTAATGTCTTTTAATATTAATGATAATTTTTTTGTTAGTTTATTTGTTAAATGTTAAAAAAGGTAGAAGATTAAAAAAAAAGTAGAAGATTAAAAAAATAAACATAAAAGGGTGGGGAGGACTATGACTAGGACCATCCTCCCATACCCTCTAATTTTGTGGGATGAACCATCCTTGGGAGGACTATGACATGGCACCTACGTGACGGATCATCCTCCCTTGAAGGACCATCACCATACCGTCTGGCCTAAACGCAGGGAATACTAAATACTGAAAACCAGCATATCAGAACTTGGGGCCGCCGCAATTGAAACTCCAAACAATCCACTATTCCACGTCAGCTTTTGGCACTTACTACTAGGTTCATTGTACCACACCCATATTTACTTTCAACAATATCACTATATTTGTTATTAATTTAATGAGCAATAAAAAATATCCTTTTGTTTTTATTATAAATAATATTAAATAATGTGCAACTTACATTTTTTTATCTATAAGATGGTCAAAAACTTTATAAAATTTGATTAATAAAAATAGTAAAAGTAGTTTAACATAATTTAATATATCGATTAGATATATAACTAGGTTTATTTGAATATTGGTGATTAAATAGATGTTTTTCAAAAACTATATAAAAAATAATCATACATATGATATAAAACAATAATTAATTTTCTTGTCAAATCCAAGCCGAACTTTAGCTTTAAGACATGCTCACAAGCCAAGCTCAAGAATGTAAAGCTTGAGTTTGACTGGACTCGTCTTATTTACACCCCTACTAACTCCCATCACGTTTAACAAATTATATCATACAACCAAAAACCTGATTATTTTATTTTTCTATTCTTATAATAAGATCTACCGCACTAGCTTAAACACATAAATTTATAAACTAATTGTTTATTCCTTTTTATTAGACATATTTTATAAAGAAAAAAAAAAGGATGTTTCTAGATGAGGCAACTTAAATATAAAATTACAAAAAGACATTATAAAAATAGAAAGAAACAAAAAAGACCGCTTTCTGCGTCTGCGGTCTAATCACCTCATTCATCATTTGATTCCATATTCCATTCATTGGATAAACCATAAATCCCCAAACATCAACTCACATTCCATTATTTCATATTCTCATTCTTGTAAACAAACATGTATGGTGATGCAATTTCTAGAGATATGAATTCACTTTTACATTCTAACACGTTAAAACATCCAGCACATGGAGAGTTTGCCAAGATTAAACAACTTATTTCCTTAGATCCTTATCCAAACTATGATTATCAAAATCAAACTCAACCGGATGAGAATTATGGACAAACTCAAAGCTCGTTTTTCTCTAATTTACTTAGAGAAAACGGAGACAATGAGTTTTCTGAGGAAAGGTTTTTAACGAGGCAGCAAGAGAAGAAATATACGGTTGTGAAACGAGAACGAGAAGCGGGTGCAAATCAGAATCTGGTGAGGCAGAATAGCACTCCTGCTGGATTTGTATCATCCTTGACTGCTGAAAATGGTAAATTGTTTCAACTTGTTATTTTGTTAATTTATATATCAACTTGTTAACTCAAAGTTTATAACATGTGTTTGTAGTTGATTTTATAGCTTTTTTGTTTTGGAAATTAGGTATAAACTTCACATATCTTTAATTAATGATTATCATCCAAGATCATTTACTAATTTATTTCAACTTAATTGTTAACTTGTTAGTATACTGCAACTTGCAGTTTGGTTCATTATCATCAAAGTTGATAACATTTTATCATCTAAGATCATTTATCGAAAGATGAATAGATTTTGGGGGGGGGGGGGGGGGGGGGGGGGGGGGGGTCACCCGAATTTGTTGGATTTTACGAGTTGTTTTTCAAAAAATAAAAGAGTTGAACCCCTAGTTGTATCCGGCAGAGAAGATAACCTTGTTGCTAAATGAATGGCTAATTTGTTTGTTTTTTCGTCAAGTGAAATGATGATTGCTTTTGATCATGTAACTCAGGTATTGATAGCATGGAAAAAGGCATTCCACCAAGTACATTGAATAACCATATCAGTTTCTCATCAGGGCCATCCTCTTCTACATCAAGATTTATGCCCCAAATAGCCGGAAACAAGAATAATGTGTTGAAGAGGAGCAGAGATGGTGTTTTGAAGATGCCACAGGTACATCTAGATTCATTCAACTATGCTTAATTCTTTGAAGTTTTATTCTTACTTAAGTTCATGTGAACTTGTTTGTAGAATGTAGAGACCAGAAACCATACTCCTAATTTGGTTCACCATATGAGCTTGCCAAACACTTCATCCGAGATGGCGGTTGTTGACAATTTCCTACAGTTCCAACCAGAATCCACGGTTCCTTGGAGAACACGCGCCAAAAGAGGATTTGCTACGCACCCACGAAGCATTGCAGAGAGGGTATGATAATCTGTTTTAGTTTGTAATCTTGAATCTTTATCTTTTACGATCATTGTGATCTAACATTGATGTTAGTTTATCATCATTTGGGCTTTAATTTCAGGTGAGAAGAACTCGAATCAGTGAAAGAATCAAAAGGTTGCAAGAGCTTTTCCCTGATATAGACAAGGTAGAATTTTTAAATTGTTTCATTTTCCTTTTGTGACCCGTTTCGCTACATGGTCCCATACCCATCACGTTCACAGGTTTTCAACGGGTATCAGGTATACCCGTTCATGATTTTGAGTGGTTAAAATGTATCCATTAGGATTCCCAGTACTCAACTAAACTAGTAACAATTCCATATGTTTAATAATCATAAATTTCTAACAACTCAAAATAATATATGCAAACGGGTAGAAGAAGGACTTGTATTAGACAGCTATCACTTAATACCATACCCGTCTCAAACCCATGAAATAGTTTATAATTAACAGCGTCCCATTACCCATCTCAAATTTTTTGGGTTTCGCTGTTCGGGTTTTTCTGGCAGCCGTAAAACCAACTCTTGGAGTTGGTGTAGCTACTAAAATCACATTTTGAATCTGCAGCATAGTAATACAGCAGATATGTTAGATATGGCTGTTGAGTACATCAAAAACCTTCAAAAGGAACTTCAGGTATATCACATCAATCTTGAGCATATTTATTCATTTATTATTATTAATTATTTATTTTTTGTTCCTCATGAATTTTTCTTGTTTTGGAAATGTAGACTCTGAATGATGCTAGAGCAAGGTGCCAGTGTTCAAGCAAACAATTACGGTCCATGTAAACCGCTTACTTTCTGTGTTCGACCTCTAAAAGCATACGGGTCAAATACTTGAATTTTGTAAAATGTAAATTATTTAGACAAAAGAGTTGTCCTTTGAATTTGTGAGGAAGTTTATCTGCCATAGAGTTTGCTTTCATTTCCCTTTATTCGTCTTCGAGTTGTGTCCCATGTTCGCTTTCTCTCTATTTTGTGAACGAGCCAACAAAATTAATAATATACCAAAAACGCGTTTCAAAGTCGATAACTCCATAAGATTCGTTAATAATTTAACATTAACCAGGAAACAAACTATTACAAGAACAATAGAGATGTAACTAAGATGAACGGTTATTTATTCTATCGAATTTTCCTAAATCGAACGATAGAAGGTCATTGATCATCACTCTTTCTTCTTCACAAGTTCACCTGCAACCACATATACATATCATTAAATAACCATTTTTACAACTAATACATATATAATCATTTTATATGTATATAAGTGCATGTATGTATGTATGGATTAGATACATGGTTCGAAATTGACACTGCATTTCTCGGGAAGTTGCATGGCCAAGCTACGATCGACACCAGAAATAGGAGGACCGTTGACCAAAACACACAAACAAGGTTGACCAAGAACTCTGACTGCATTACAGCAAGCCTCATTCGGTGGAATGGGGCTAAACGGTGCAACTGATGCGCGACAAGGCAACAGTTGCACTAATGCTGAAAAAAATGTGTTTCCACATGGGTGCGCCATGGTTCCTTGAACAGATAATCCGATCACCACCACGATCGCCAGAAGAGATGCCATTGTCTTAGCTTTGTTTTCCATTGTGTTAATGAGATGTTTTAACACTTTAGTTATGCATCATTTGTATGTGTGTATATATATAGGTATAGATTTGTGTTGGTGAATCACAGTTGGTTCATGCCATTGTGAAGCCATTGATTAATTAATTTTAGCACTATTGGCATGGTTAAGAGAAACAGTTGTTGAATTCATATGTCATGACTAATTACATAGTTATACATTTTGACTAGCATCCCAACAACATCTAATATTTTTTTACAAACATATATCAAACCCGGTTGTCTTGTCAATTCAGCGTTTCAATCAATCGAACCACAATGTACATAACTAGAACTACATTTATTAGAACTAATTATAAGTCTTGATAGCCTTCTTGGTCCCAACTTTTCAGAATTGAATCTGTGTTCTCCAGTCTTCACTAAGTTAATAACATCTTTGGTTCCTGAATGAATTGGTGTTTGTTTTTTGTGTTGAGCTTTGTTAATAGACATTTATACCCGTCACTTAAAAGGATAAAAAAATATACATATTTTTGAAACAACCCATCAGCGAACAAGTTGGGTTCAACTTCTTAGCAAGGTCACTGGCTAAAAAGAAAATGGTATCAAGGTGAGGGAGCAATGAAACAACGAAAGGAAAAGCGGGCATTTGGGTTACTAATTTTTTAAGAGCGAAAGTAAATTTGTCACATCACAAAAACTTGCCACTTTTCTTAATCAAATGACCAAACACTAACTGGGTGAACTGTGAACATAACTTCAAAAAGGTTTGGATAGCCCAAATACTATGTAATTGATTCTTTTATGTAACATGGATATATACATTACAACAATACACCAAATCCTGCATGGTATATTGACCAAAGCAAACTAGCCGGTATAACAGTTCAGATGACAGTTAACATTTTAAAACCAGATATATAAACCAAACCAACACAGCTAAGTTCTCCTATAAATACTTCTCTCAAATTATGGAGTTGATACAAACTGATTGTTAAAAAAAACAAAACAAAACCCCCAAAACCACTGAAGCAAACCATTTATGTCATTCAAGTGGTCACCTGGTACACTTCTATGTCGTTTTCAAATGGCTTCTTATTTTACACTAAGAGCAGCCTGTTAACTACAAAATGAATAGACAGTATTACCCTTCTAAACATTCAAGTCACCTTGTAGGGTACACTTTATGTCCTTTTTGCATGCCATACATCTATAAATAAACTAAATGCTTAAACGACATCGCTTTACCATCAAAACTTTGAACCCCGCATTCATCTATTATAACTGAAATACCTGAAAAAATCTCAGTTTCCTTTTATACCTACGTTTCCCGTGTATCCTCCATTGCGGCAGTATTTAACTAGATGCTCCAGCTGCAGCGCCTTTCTCATCTTCATTTTGTTCTTCTTTTGCAAACTCCTCGATCAATTCACGTTGTCTTTCAGTTAAGTTCCTAAGCAAAACAAATAACAAGGTTTACTAAACCATATTTCGACTACTTTAACAAAAATTGTAAAAGTAAAACAATGATGCAAGTAAAAAATGTACGTTGGCATGCTGACGTTGAAGTGCACATATTGATCTCCATACGAGTAAGAATTTCTGGTTTTAATACCTTTCCCCTTTAAAACGACTTTTTGGCCAGGTTGGGTTCCTGGACGAACCTGCATATAAATAAAATCAAATTAATTTGAAGAATTGTAACGATGTACAAGTCATCGTTATTGATCATCTCAAAGAAAATAATGAGGTACGTACCTTAAGAACAACATCTCCCGTCAATGTCGGGACCTGAATAGTTCCTCCCAAAATAGCCTGCAATTTGATAAGAGAAGGTAATTAGCATAGGGCTTGTATGAAGAAATAACAAAAATGTAAAAAAAAAAACATAATACAGTATCAATGTATAAGTTAACTTTTTTTTTATTTTTTACTTTTTTGGGTTGGGGGTATAAAAATACAGATCGTCTATAATCACACTTCTTACTTGCTGTTGCGTTTGGTCACAATTACCTGAGTGATATTCAAAACGGCATCCACATGAATGTTTGATCCCTCTCGTCGAAATATAGGGTCTTCTCGTACCTACAAAGTAACCACGGTATACATGAATTCATAAAAAAAAATAACTTTCGATTCAAGGCATTATATATAGGCATGCACATGTGTATATTTATTATACAAAATTAAAATTGTATGTATGGATGCGTAACTACATATGTATCCTATAATGATCTCTATATACAAGTTTCTTTATATAGCAAGAACACGTTAAAATACAAAAAGATTTATACATGTTAAGCACATAAATAATAAACACATACTCCTTAAAGTAACCAATAGCCATGAAACATGATGTTACCTTAATAACAACAAAAAGATCACCAGGCTGGTTGCCATCTGGATCTGCTCCACCACTTCTAGGCATCCTTAATTCTTCATCGGTATCCACTCCTGTAAATTTTAAACAATCTATTGCAACATCACACGGTTGGATGCAGGGATAATTTTACATGCATATGATTATTCCGAGCATGATTGCTCTTAATTGTTCTTAAATAATATGAGGGGAAAAAAATATGTTAAATTCTGTTCAAGTGTCACATTTACTTTTATGATGTAGGGATAAAAAAATTTGGATAAAAACTAACGTAACCCCAACGCATCATATAGCTCTCACATTCACTATTTATCCACACCACAATACGCCAAAAAAAAAAGCAAGACGAATCATAACCGCAAATTACCTGGCATTATATTAACTTTCACAGACTTGGGTCCTCTCACCACCCTCTGGCCATTGCATGACTTGCATAAGCTCTGTAAGTCAACCAACATCGTAAGTCAAAGTCCACTATTTCAGACCATACTTAAACCAACAGCATAAGACCAATACACAAGAAGCATGAAAACTATAATAATGCAAGGTTTGCAGGTTACATGTACTTCGCCAATAGCATTCGGCTTTTAGGTAACTCAAAATATTGCAACATAGATATGCATATACATATACATATAGATATATGGGGCGCATTAATACAGAACTAATTAAGTAGGGAGCCAGAAACCCCTAGAACCCATAAGCAGAGAGAGGTATATAACCATCTTATGTATCACATTTATAGCAATTGGTACAAGTGTTTATGTGGTTCTCGTAGTTCTCTACTTGATGCCGCTTATATATTGAACAGTCAACAGCACTCTATATATAAACACATCTTGGTTTAAAAAAAATGAGGCGCTCTGAGGTGTTTCAACCACAAAAGTCAACACATCATGTACGTGGGGTGCGCGTCTATGTAAAACCAAATAAGCTTTATTTATGACTTAAAGTTGTACCTCTTATATGTTCTACATGTCAATCTAATTATCAAGTAAACCTTTCATAATTTGTTCATCCCTTTGTTGTTTTCACATATAAACTCCCAAAAACCCTAATTTTGACCGGCTTTGACACTGAACCTCAGACATATATCATGCTTCTTTGGAGATGCGTATTACAAAACGCCTCGCACCTCAGACAGTTAGACACACCTTTTTAAACCAAGATATGCATATAAAAGTGATGAAAAATATAACAGATCACAGACCCCAAATGCACATACAACCGTGTTACTTTTGAGTACAACATGTGCCACATACCTTGACATATCTACCACTTCCACCGCACTGAGTGCAAGTGACCTGGATTCTAAATGGACCAGTTTGACTGAATGTCTACAGAAAGTGCAGAAACAAATGTTAGCTTAAATATTTACAAGAAATACAAAATAAACAATAAAATAGTATGATACGAACCATGCCTGCTCCTTTACACCGCCTACAGGTTTCTGGCTTCGTTCCAGGAGGAACACCAGTTCCACCTGTCAATCGTCACAAACTAGATTAATAAAAATTATTCAGAAATATTAAAAATGTAATATCTATCATACCACAAGTTTCGCAAGGCAACTCGGTCTGGAAGACTATATTTTTTGTACATCCCTGAACAGCCTCCATAAACGAAAGTTCAAGGGCGACCTGTGCATGATGGAAGAATACAGTAAGACATCAGATGACAAATCAAACGCAAAACCGACACTGAAAAATAAATACTAAAAAAATCGAGACCTTAGCATCCTTGCCGGTAAATTGCCTAGCAAACGGCCCAAAACCAAAAATCTGATCAAGCCAACATACACAAAAGACGAGTTATAATCCAAGAATAAGAGTATAGTTGAAGACAAAGTTAGATTAAAAAATATCGAGTTTTAGCATAATAGCACATTTGGTTGTACAGTGTTGGTATTTTCTTTTGTAGAGCAGGTTAAACTTTATGCCCTTTTGCTCATAACGCCTTTGGGTTAAAAAAAAGAACAACTAAATGATGTCGGTTGCATACATTACCTAAACGTACACATAGGTGTTAATGGCGAATAGTGACAAATAGCGATAAGGTAGATATGCTACATAGCGATACATAGCGAGCGCTATTTTATAAATAGTGATACACTTTTTTTTTAATTTTTAAGTTTATATTACATCAAAATACCCTGGTATATATGCTATTTTACATGTATATTTAACAAAAACCTAAAGTCCAGCTATTTTATAGCTATATTTTATATTTAAAAAAAGACTGAAATCCTGCTATTTATAGCTAGACCTTCGACATATACGTTATGCTATTCGCTATAGCAACCATAGCAACCGCTATTGACAACTATGAACGTATAACTAACAGGCAATGAGTAGCTCATTTACGTAAAGCATCAAGAACTCACATCATTGAGGTCCTGAAATGGATTGCGCCATTGACCAGGATCGGGACCAGCTCCACTAGCACTTGCTTCAAAAGTGTCATGACCAAGCTATACAGCCGTCAATAAAATGAAAAAGACATTAAGTAGGATGTACATGTTCAAATGAATAATATAAGCACAATAATAAACTGATATAGTAAGACTACAAGATCTATAATGAAAAGATAATATTTGAACCTGATCATATTGAGCTCGCTTTTCTTCATCTTTCAGAACCTGCAACAATACAAGCTACTTTTGAGATTTGTTCACTGTATGAGCTCATACAAGGTTTTGTTAGTTTCAAAGATCATAAACATATTTTATTATCATTACCATGAACTAAAGAAAAATGAATTTCTTAAAAAAATAATACTCATTTCTCACATATTTAAACAACAAAAAATAGCTAAATTTTGGAGAGAAATTTTTATTGAAGCAGCTCAACTACATAAAAAAACTAGAAAAACATATCATGAGTTAAATAACACCTTAGTACCTCATATGCCTTTGAAACTTCCTGAAACCTTTTTTCTGCTTCTGGATCGTCTTTATTTGCATCTGGATGCCACTGCTTGGCTAGCTAATAGCTCCAAATAAAATAAAAGAAATCAATAAATTATTAAAAATATAGCAAAATCAAAGATTTGCAGGATACAGAAAAAACAAATAATGAGAAAGATACAAACCCCATAATAGGCTTTTTTGATTTCTGATGCAGTTGCGTTCTTACTAACTCCAAGCGTATCGTAATAATCTTTCGCAGCCATGAATGCTGGTGAACATAAAAACATAAGTCAAACAAACTAGAAAATTTTCAAATTCTCACAGAAATCTATTGCTGTATGAACAAACCATAAAATAAAAACCCTAATTAACCAATCCCCCAAACTTTATTCTTATTTCTTGATATTCTCTGCCTGAATATTAAATCATGAAAAATAGATATTACAACGACCAAGAAGTAAATTGAAATCTGTAATCGTGCATTGTTCAAGGAGATTTTAGTACATCATGTTTAGTTAGTTCAGATTTGTTAGAAAGTACGTTATTTTGGTAGAATTATACCATCAGGCACCAACAATATCCTTCAAGTTTTAAAGTATATAAACAAAATCCATAAAAATGTATAACTGGCAACGTCTATACACTCAGGGTACTAAAACACCGTTAACAACATACCATTCTGATTGTAGTGTTGCAAACAGTTTTTAAGACAAGTGGGCATGAAGTTCCTAACTTCTACTTTTTAGTGCCAATTTGGTAGGTAAAAAGTTTCAACATCTAATAGTGCATCCATGGGAGTTTCTTCAATTAAGCATAAAAAGTTGTGGTTCATGTTGATTACAACCAAGACAAGAACTGTCATAAGGAGAAAAAAATGTAACGGCCAATAGGAATTCTTGTTGGCATGCGCCATTGAAACCTGAAGTGGATATTACCACATCTTCTACCAGTTCAAAGTTGTTATAAAGTTAGTTCCTTTGTCCAATAAAAAAGGAAATTGTTTCGAATTTTCTACAAAATTGTACTACTCTGTTCATTTATATCCAGAATTTGACACAAAATAAACGAACCGCCAGCTCTATCTATTGCTTTCATCATCAAATAAGTTCAGATTCAAGATAAACTATTGACCAACTAAGTTAGGTACACAAAAAGATTCCAACTTCCAACAAAAAAAAGGCAGAAAGATAGTACAACATACAAGTTCCATGAATCAATCTACTGCTCCCATAACATCCATTAACTCTCCCAACATGTGACACATATCTCGAATTGGCCACTGCAACAAAACACCAACCATACATCAAATATCAAATATACATACATAAATACATACAACACAACCTCCAAAACATCAAAATCAGTTCTTTTTCCAGTAAACATTTACCATCTCTACAATTATGACCATTAAGAACCTTATTATGTCCGTGAATCGACGACCCAAACCTCCTATAACCTCCTCTCACCAGCGATTCATACAACTACACGACAATCACAAGACAAACGTGATTTATACATTAACATACGAAACAAACGAATTCGATGAATTCATTGATTGAGGAACAGAGTACGTACGGAATCGTTGGAGAGAGAGCGGCGAGCAATCGAAGAGAAGAGTTTAATGGCGTTCGAACGAACCATTTGTTGTATGTATAATCTGTAGAAACGATTAAGGATCGAGGTGGTGGTGTTGTTTATGTGTTTTTAGGGATTTTAGTAAACCCTAGAAACCCTAATCGTAAGGATCAAATTTCAGAAGCTTCTAGGGCCAGTATCATATATCACTCGTAACCTTCTAGTTTTTCCCCAATATTTAAGGAGGGGTACTTTTGGCAAATCATTGAAACCAAAACAAACCCTTGCGTGTGTTACGGTTGTTTGGCAACTTTTGAATGGTTAAATATTGAACCAGTAAAAGATATGAACCATTAAGATCCAGTATAACCGTTCAGGGTCAAATGTCTGACCAATTCAGATTAAAGGTCTTAACTATTCAGACTCAGTATAATACTTAATCATTCAAATGCAAATGTCTGAACTATTAAGTGTTGAACAAATAAGAAGTAAGAAGTCTGAACCATTAATATTAGCTAAACAAACAACCTCTTACTGTTTTAGAAAAGAAAAAACAATATTTTTAATTTTTTTAAGTTTGATGAGATTATTACTTGTATTTGTTGTTTTTTTTTAAGTAAGCATGAGAAACCGTTAATTGAAAAATTTACCAGCCCTATCAATATCTTACTAGCTAATGGATAAGTGTATCGCAGTTTGTCTTTGACATGTGGCATTCAAGAGATCATGGTAGGAAACTAGTTAAAACAAGATTTGAAAACGTTACATGTCTTAGAGGAGAATCAAATGTTTACCACTCCATTACCTCTCAAAGTTACTTGCATTAGTTGTTCTCTCTTTTATGCCTGAAATTTATTATTTAACATTTTGTAAAAGAGTTTTTATTTTATCAGTTGTATTGGATTGAGGTGTGAGTTGTCTACTTCTCATATTCTTTAAACCCCATCATTAACAAGGTGGGATTTTACTAGATATGGTTGTTGTATACTAACAACCTACTAAAAAACATGTGTTATAGAAGAAAAGTGTAGCATGTATACTAACTAGTTTTTGCCCCGCCCGTGTTGCGGGTTACTAAGCCGAATATTTCTCTCTCATAACATGTAGGTCTATGCTTCGGTTACTTGTACATACTACTCATAACACGACCTAAAAAAATACATCGAGTCAACCAATTAAAACAAAATACTACCATAGTTTTGCTAAAAAAAACTAAGGGTTATTGGATTTTATCACCCCAAACTATTGGCTATTGGCCGATGCCACCCCCAACTATCACTTTGACGTCCGTCACCCTCAACTTAACACTTAGTGTGTTCTGTCACCACATCGTTAACTGATCACTAACTTTAGATCTCATTACTATACTTTTGTGGGTGTCATAGGGATCCTATGAAGGTTTTAGGGATCTTAGGACACCCCAAATGTACAGTAACATGATCAAACGTTAGTGCTCAGTTAACGACGTGGTGACAGAACACACTAAGTGTTAAGTTGGGGGTGGCGGGCATCAAAGTGATAGTTGGGGGTGACAGTGGCCAATAGCCAATAGTTAATGGTGATAAAATCCAATAACCCAAAAACTAAATGATGGAAACACTATGACTTTAAAATAAGGGCAAAATTGTAATTTTTCAGAACAAGTGAACGTGTGACAGACAACTGACTGGCACGAATAAAAATTACATCGATTTAACCAATTAAAACAAAACACTATCATAATTTTATTAAAAAAAATTAAAACGATGGTATGACTGTAATTTTACACTGGGGTCAAAATCGTAATTTCACAGGAGAAAAAACAAAAAGGATGGCAAAACTTTAAGTTTGAGCTGAGGGAAAAATCGTAACTTGGCTGGGAAGAAAAAAACAAAACTAATGACAAAACTGTAAACTTAAACGGGCAACATCGTAATTTAGCTTGGACAATAGGGAAATGCTAGCGTAGCAGCTGGCCGCCCATTTCAACCAATGGCAGGAAAACACTATTACCTTGCCATGGCGATTGTTATAGTCTTATAGATAATTAGTTACACAAACGGTCCATGTACTAAAGTTGCGATCGGTTTTGGTCTACCTTTATTAAAAATTACCTTCATAGTCCCTATTGTTCATTGAGCTATAACATGTTTGGCCCTTGCAATTAATGGCACTTTGTTTTTAATGGAAAAATTCCCCCATGAGACATGAATTCAACATGAATGTATCTCAAATCCTTCCTCGACGAACCCCATATCGACTTTTCACTTATGATCCATGTATGTCAATTGCCCCGATTTATCCGTTTCCTTTAGTCATCATCTTCTTCACCTTCATCCTCGTTCCCCATAACCAAACCGTATTTTTTTGCGTGTCTTCTCAGACAAGTCAACTACGTTTTTACTTTCTAATAGATATGATGTATATGTAGTGCGAATTCAAATGTTTTGTTAAATT
Source organism: Helianthus tuberosus (assembly GCA_030545235.1). Taxonomy (NCBI): domain Eukaryota; kingdom Viridiplantae; phylum Streptophyta; class Magnoliopsida; order Asterales; family Asteraceae; genus Helianthus; species Helianthus tuberosus. The sequence continues at coordinate 147,901,604 of CM060448.1, forward strand.
ATGTCTCGGAGTATTTGATGAAGAAGGATGTGAACAACATTAATGTAATTGCAAAGTGTGACGACTCACTAACGCCAAATGCCACATAACTGCTTGAATGTATCAAGGTAGAAACCTTAACGTAGATATTCTATGGAATGATGGCCAAAAGTATAAGGTTAGTGCCTTAGTGGTCCTTGAAATGACTAGTGCGATGTTGATGCTGGTAGTTGTAGGATATTATGTAAAAAAGTTGTCGCTAGAGTTAGAGATATATGAGAACCTTGGGTACATCAATGTTATTGGCTTTGCACATGAAAAATGGTATACTTCAATTTTGAGAATGTGTTCACCGTTAGGGTGTAAACGAGCCAAGTCGAACCAAGCTTGACCCAACTCGAGCTCAGCTCGAATTTCAAATCGGGCTAAGATTTGAGGCTCGAGCTCGACTCGATTAAAATTCGAGCTAGCTCGGCTCGGCTCGATCTAGCTCGAACTAACAAAGAAGCGCAAAATTTGGTACTTAAAAATGAATCTCTTGATAGACTAAGGACCATAATTGCAATTTAATTTAACCAAATGACTAAATATGCAAGTATAAATAGTTAGCTTACTTTGTACAGTTTATTTACCTTTTTTTATAGGGGAGATACTCCCTTAGTTTTTGTCTTCTGAGCGATGTGTGACAAAAAAAATGAAGGATGTAAACCATACGAGCCGGCTCACGAGCCGGCCGAGCCAAACTCGAGCTCGGCTCGTTTACAAACCGAGCCAATTTCGAGCCAAGCTTTTTTCGAGCGAGCCGCGAGTTTTTTGAACAACCCTATTCACCATTATATAACAACAATTGAAAATCCAATGAAACAGATGAGGAAGAGCCAAGTTGAACTGGAAGATGACATTGTGTAGTGTGGCAAAATTTCGAGATAATGGAAATGTGTTGCATGTTTAAAAAAAAAATTTGTTTACTGCAAGTAACTTGATTATGGAATGGAATTAGTTTATAGTTACTTTTTATTTCCATATGATATGATACGATATGATATATTTTTTGGTATGGAACCTGATTACTCGGTCATCAACGCATGTTATGGTATGTTGTCTAGTTTATGGCGAGGTATAGTCGTCAGTTTTTGTGTGTCATGTTTATGTATGTCAGTAATTTTGTTATGGCATGCCAACAAAGGTTTAGATTGATCCGCGAACCACTACAACCCTCTTATAGTAACAATGTCCTTTAGGGGGATAGGTAAGAGTGTTCTTAGGAAAAAAAATAAAAGGACTAAAATACTCTCACATGGGGTGACTTAACCATAAAAATAAACGATTGTTCATTCTAAGGATCAAACGTGTTAGAAGTTAGCTAACATTGAGAACTCTCGATGTAACTTTCAAAAAGTTCATACCATCACCAATTTAGTTAACAGCAAGATAAAATTCACTAAACACATTTAGAAAGTTTACGCCTTGCCTGGATTCCCCTCCATAATGTCACCTTAAGTCCTCAAGTTTTTGTGCAGGCTTCTTCCACTTAAGGACGTTACTTACAAAGCAAGTAACCATCACCGTACATCTTGCTTGCATTGTATGTGACTTCTCAAACAAGCAAAGAATGAACGAACGATCATTCACCAGCCTTCCAATCCTTGTATCTCACAACACAAACACTTCATCCAAAATCCAACGTGATGCCTTTAAGAAACTGTCACATGAATCATGAACCTGTTCAACCATTTCCGCTCTAAAGCAAAACAATTACGAACTAAAACACAATCCCACGCCTTGAAGGCAAGAGCTCGACAAGCACTTATTATCTTGTCAAACAAACTTAACCATTTTTATGTTGGAGTCGTAAAGGCCAAGAAACTTTCTCTTGACGTTGATTGATCCACACATGAAGTTTTCGACGTACTAAACCTGTCTGCTTTGGGCTTTCATTTTTCAAACCCGAATTAGAAGTTTTCGGCTCAGATTTTGTGTAAAAAATGACCAAACTGGACCATGAACACCCTATATATACCAACTGTTACCAACGGGTTTATAAATCTTGACTACCATCTGTTACCAACCCATTTCACATAAGAACTGACAACCAACATACATCAGGTTGCACAACAGAATAGACCGAAAATAAGATTCCAAAACTCAAAGGCAATCGATAAATAAGAAAGTAGAATAGAACTTCTCCGTTAATCACCATAAAAAACCGACACAATGCATCCTCTAAATCTAGAGTTGGCATAAACATGATCTAGAAAACAAAACTGAATCAAAAGTTGCATCTAAAAAACGAGCTCGTGAGGTTTCATGCCTGCTTTCAGTGAAAATCGTGCACCCAAATAGCATTTCAAGTCGGGAACAGCCTCAATGGATTGTATCAATGCTGTGTCCACAGATTTCTGGTCATCCTGTGGAAGTGTGTTCTTCTCCTGTACATAAATAATACAACTTTAGTTTGTGTAGCACCAACCTAATCTCATATTACTGTTGGAAAAATAGGTGAAAATAGCATTTTTCACAAATATAGGAAAATGATTTTTTCCTATTTTGGGCTAGAAATAAATATAATAAAATGAGCGGGTTTTATATATTTATTTGTGGGTTTGTGTTCTATGTTGGAAGACCTTCGCAACGAACTAAACCACGTCCAAAACCGAGCTAAGATGAATGAGATATCGATGCTCAAAGTTGGGTGTTTGGAACATTCAATGCTGAAACAAAAAGGGAAAGTAGCACCTTGTCCCACATTGGATGAGAGATGGAACTTAAAGGGGTATTTAACTCTCCATCCTTATTGTTTCATGGAAGCACACACTAGTGTCCTCGCGAAGGGTGCGGAGCACCCTAACTCGCACTCGCAGGGCGATGAGGCGCAATGTGGCGCTTTGATGGCGCACTTTGCACTTCGCATCGCCGCTTGAGAGCCGCCTTTGTATTTTTGACCACGTGCGTGTGGTGGAGCACAAGGGTTGCAAGGACCAAGTGGTAGGTGATGCGGCGCATGACGTGGCAGTCATGCGCATGCGCATGCGCGGGTGCACGCATGGTGCATGGGTCCTGCTGTGTCGTGCGCGGCGCACCAGAGTGAGCCAATACGGCGCGACTGTGTGGCGCGCTCGTATAGCCGCACAGGTGACGTGGCGCACGCGCGCATGGACTTGAGCCAAGAGGCCGCACCGCGCATGGGCGCGCGCGCAGAAAGCTTCCAGCATTGAATAACAGAGCAGTTTCAGTCCAGTTTCGTAACTGACGAGTTAACTGGCTTTGACTGAGAATTAAATGACGTATTAAATTGCATTGAAGACGTTTAATGCAATTTAAACCTCTCTTTAATTCGTTTTGACTGTTTCGACTTAGGAGCTGTATAAATACAGCTCCATACCCAGCAGAAGAGATCACCAGCTACACAACAGCAACTAATACTTTCTCTCCACAGTTCAATCTTTTTCCCAGCAAGCTTTCAAGGTAGACATCGGGTTGTTGGCGAACTCCGGCAGTACTACTGCTCCGGCTGTTGTACCCTGGGAAACAAAACGAGTACTCTTGGGAGACTCGGAATTTGTTTTAAGGGAAGCGTGTTGAACACGTGACTCAGCCACTCTTCTTCTACATTTCTTGTATTTTGATTTATTTCAGTTGTATTCGTACTAGTATTTTTAGCTTTCTCATTTCTGTATTGTAATCGTATTAATAAAATTTGTTTATTTTATTTAATTTACGCGAACGGTTCTTACAATCTTAAAACAAATTTTTAAAACCGTTCGTAAAATCAAAACCATTCTGTTTGTGATTCAAACCAGTTTTGTTTTCACTCAGTTTGTGTTTTAAAAACAGATTTTTTTTTTTTTTTTTGGTTTTCACCTTCAAAGGAGCGACTTTGGTTGAAAACCATTCTGGTTACTTTCAGTTTTTTGTCCTAAATATTGCTAAACTTTCTGATTTGGTCTTCAAAGTTGGACTTAGAAGCCAATTAGTAAGTTCTAAAAAAAAAAAAAAATTTATAAATTTTCTGTTTTTGGTCTTCAAAGTTGGACTTAGAAGCCGAAACAGTAAATTGTGGTAAAATTAAAATTTAGTAGTTTCCTTCTGGTTTGTGCGTAAATCAGAATTTTTTGACTAAAAATTTTAAATTTTTTTTCAGCATGTCGAACGAAAATGTCAACGTTAACAACACCACAAATGTTGTGACGGGAACCCCTCTTAACGCCACCACTGTGGGAGCGTCCACAGTGGCCAATCACGCTGAACGACCCGAGAAGTTCTCGGGTCTCCACTTCAAAAGGTGGCAACAGAAGATGTTCTTCTACTTGACCACCATGAACCTTGCGAGGTTCTTAAGTGAAACCGCTCCCCAACCTGCGGAAGGGGAGACCAGCGCTCAGGCTCTGAGCGCGGTAGAGGCTTGGAAGCACTCGGATTTCATTTGTCGAGGCTATGTGTTAAACGGGCTTTCGGATGCATTGTATAACGTGTATTACAATGTCAAGACTTCCAAAGACCTTTGGGATGCCTTGGACAAGAAGTATAAAACGGAGGATGCTGGCACAAAGAAATTTGTGGTAGCCCGTTTTTTGGATTTCAAAATGGTTGATTCTAAAACGGTTATGAATCAAGTCCAAGAATTCCAAATTATACTTCATGACATCTTTGCGGAAGGCATGACACTTAGCGAAACATTCCAAGTGGCAGCGATGATTGAAAAGTTACCTCTTAGTTGGGTTGATTTTAAGAATTATCTTAAACACAAACGAAAGGAGATGACTATAGAGGACCTTATTGTTCGTCTTCGGATTGAAGAGGACAATAGAATTGCCCAAAAAGGCAGCCTTGCGCAGTCTAGTGCTAGCGCAAATTTGGTTGAGCATGGGCAATCCTCTAAAGGCGCGAAGGGTAAGGGGAAAAAGGACAAAGGGAAAGCAAAGGCTAGCAACCTTGGACCAAAGAAAGGGGTTGTGAAAAAGAAACCTCAGACGTTCCAAGGGACTTGTTACAACTGTGACGAGCCGGGGCATCGGGCTAACCAATGCAAGAAACCAAAGCGTGAGCGTGCGCACATGGTGGATGAAGACGGAATGCCTTTGGTGGCAATGATCTCCGACAAAACCGCAATGTTGGATGAGGTCAATGCTGTGACCAACACTCCAAAAGGGTGGTGGATTGATACGGGAGCGACCCGTCATGTGTGCCCAGATAGGAGCCTCTTTACCACCTTCAAGGAGCTTGCGGGAGATGAGAAGCTGTACATGGGAAATGCAGCCACCGCGGACATCAAGGGTGAAGGAACGGTGATTTTGAAGTGGACTTCAGGGAAGGAGCTCACTTTAAGCAACGTGTTATATGTCCCAGACTTGCGCAAGAGCCTAGTCTCGGGTTGGTTGCTTAATAAGTTTGGATTTCGTTTAGTTTTTTAGAGCGATCAATTTGTACTAACTAAACGAGGAATGTATGTAGGCAAGGGCTATGCCCAAAATGGTATGTTTAAATTGAATGTAATGGCAGTCAAGAAGAACATGAATAAAATTGCTACTACTTCTACTTATATGCTTGAGTTTTCTGATTCGAATAAATGGCATGGTAGATTAGGTCACGTTAATTTTAATTCAATACGCCGTTTAATCAATTTAAATTGTATACCAACATTCCATATTGATTCACATTATAAATGTGAAACATGCGTTGAATCCAAACTTACAAGAACATCATCGAAATCGGTTGAACGAATAACCGAACCCCTTGATTTAATTCACACCGATATTTGTGATTTAAAAGCGGTACCCACAAGAGGTGGAAATAAGTACTTCATCACGTTTATTGACGATAGTACTAAATATTGCTATGTATATTTACTAAAAAGTAAAGATGAAGCAATAAGTAAATTTATCTTGTATAAAAATGAAGTTGAGAATCAACTTCAAAAGAAGATAAAAGCTTTGCGAAGCGACCGAGGAGGCGAATATGTTGCACCTTTTGCCGATTTATGCGCAAAAAGTGGCATTGTACATGAGTGTACACCTCCTTATTCTCCACAATCAAATGGCGTGGCGGAACGAAAGAACCGCACATTGAAAGAAATGATGAACGCCATGTTGATAAGTTCTGGGGTGAGCCAGGAAATGTGGGGGGAGGCCATTCTCTCGGCCAATTATCTTTTGAACAAGATACCATTGAAAAAGAGAGACGAGACTCCATATGAGTTATGGAAAAAGAAAAAGCCTTCATATAAATACTTGAAAGTGTGGGGGTGCCTAGCAAAGGTGATTGTGCCACCTCCTAAGGCTCTTAGGATAGGACCCAAAACTGTTGATTGCATATTTATTGGATATGCGCATAACAGTAGTGCACATCGATTTCTTGTACATGAGTCCAAGAATCCTGATGTACATGTAAACACTATCATGGAGGTAAATCCTAACGTTGTGTCTTACTTTGAAAATGTGTTTCCTTTGAGAAGACAAACACATGCAACGTCATATACACCTACTTTTGAAGTAGGTGAAAGCTCATCTAGACCAGTTCATGATAAGACACATGAACAACCTGAGGTTGAAGAAAGTGACCGTAGGCGAAGCAAAAGGCCAAGGGTTGAAAAATCCTTCGGTCCAGACTTCGTTAGCTATATGGTTGAGGGCGAGCCTAATACATATCGCGAAGCGGTTTCTTCTTCGGAAGGACCTCAATGGAAAGAAGCAATAAAGAACGAGATTGATTCGATATTGCAAAATCATACTTGGGAGTTAGTAGATCTTCCACCTGGTTGTAAACCACTTGGATATCGTTGGATATTCAAAAGGAAGATGAAAACTGATGGAAGTATTGATAAATATAAGGCTAGGTTGGTGATTAAAGGATTTAGACAAAAGGAAGGTCTAGATTACTTTGATACCTACTCGCCTGTGACGCGCATAACCTCGATTAGATTGGTTCTTGCTATAGCGGCTTTAAGAAATTTGGAAGTTCACCAAATGGATGTTAAAACCGCATTTCTAAATGGCGATTTAGAAGAAGAGATTTACATGGAGCAACCTGAAGGTTTCTCCGCCCCAGGTCAAGAGGGTAAAGTGTGTAAACTCGTCAAGTCTTTGTATGGCTTGAAGCAAGCACCAAAACAATGGCACCAAAAGTTTGATCATGTCATGCTTGACAATGGTTTCAAAATAAATGAGTGCGACAAATGTGTTTATTTCAAAGACACAAATGAAGGTTATGTAATCTTATGTCTTTACGTAGACGATATGCTTATCATTGGGAGTAATGATAAAATTATCAAGGCTACTAAAAACATGTTGAAAGCGAAATTTGATATGAAAGACATGGGTTTAGCGGATGTGATTCTTGGAGTAAAGATCATAAGAACCCAAGATGGTCTTGTCTTAAGTCAATCTCACTATGTGGATAAGATTCTTGAAAAATTCAACTCGGGAGATACGAGTGTAGCTCGAACTCCAGTTGATACCTCTCAACATCTCAAGAAGAATAAAGGAGAGGGAGTTGCTCAGTTAGAGTATTCAAGAATTATTGGCAGTCTAATGTATCTAATGACATGTACTAGACCCGACTTGGCTTACGCGGTGAGTAGGCTAAGTAGATACACCAGCAATCCGTGCGCGGATCATTGGAAAGCTATCACGAGGGTGCTTAAATACATAAGATACACAAGAGATTATGGACTGCATTATACCCGACAACCAGCAGTGATCGAAGGATACACTGATGCAAACTGGATATCGGATAATAAAGATTCCAAATCAACAAGTGGTTATGTGTTTACACTTGGAGGAGCTGCTATTGCTTGGAAGTCTTCTAAGCAAACGGTCATAGCGAGATCCACAATGGAATCTGAATTTATCGCCTTGGATAAGTCAGGCGAGGAGGCGGAATGGCTACGTCAATTCGTGGAAGATATTCCAAGATGGCCAAAGCCTTTGCCAGCCATATGTGTACATTGTGATAGCCAATCAGCGATTGGTAGAGCTCAAAGCTTGATGTACAATGGCAGATCAAGGCATATGCGACGTAGACATAACACGATACGACAACTACTCTCAACGGGTGTTATCACAATTGATTATGTGAGATCAACGGATAACATTGCGGACCCGTTTACAAAAGGCTTAAGCAGAGAGTTAGTAGAAACGTCGTCAAGAGGAATGGGACTAAAGCCTGTGGTAAATGGGAATATGAGGGAAACCTAACTTAGTTGACTGGAGATCCCAAGATCTAAGTTCAATAGGACAACTTAATCATATTACCAAACGGAGTCACTGTGGGGGAGTACCCCAAACTAAATAAAAAGGGAGTTATTTATACTTCCTAGTCCATTCCAATCAGTGACATTGATGTGAGGCTAAGCATATTAAGGTTAACGATTTCGGGAAATCAAATAACCATGATGCTTTTAATGATTCAGGGGAATCACCTATGTTAGAGAGAAGTGGGGTCGCTTCAAATGGATTTGTGGGGTGCGCAAATCCTAGAGCTCTCGCAGAACCAGGCTAGTGTTCCAGGACCATAATAGGACACGACAATGAGGAGTTGGCCAAACCAGGGAGAGTATTGTGTGAAGTGTATTGTCGTTTACACAAATGGGGGTATGTTCAAGGACATCGCGTCTACACACCGCTAGTAAGCTAAGTGCGCTTCACAAAAGAAGGTTCAAAGGTTAAAACCTACCTATCTTGCAATACTCAACTGTCGAAGCTTATCGTTGAAAAGTGTAAGGAAAAGATCCATTTCCATACATGTGGGGGATTGTTGATAATTTGATGAAAATAGCATTTTTCATGTGGGGGATTGTTGGAAAAATAGGTGAAAATAGCATTTTTCACAAATATAGGAAAATGATTTTTTCCTATTTTGGGCTAGAAATAAATATAATAAAATGAGCGGGTTTTATATATTTATTTGTGGGTTTGTGTTCTATGTTGGAAGACCTTCGCAACGAACTAAACCACGTCCAAAACCGAGCTAAGATGAATGAGATATCGATGCTCAAAGTTGGGTGTTTGGAACATTCAATGCTGAAACAAAAAGGGAAAGTAGCACATTGTCCCACATTGGATGAGAGATGGAACTTAAAGGGGTATTTAAGTGGGAACTCTCCATCCTTATTGTTTCATGGAAGCACACACTAGTGTCCTCGCGAAGGGTGCGGAGCACCCTAACTCGCACTCGCACTCGCACACGCTCGCGCGCGCGCGCGTGGCGTGGGCGATGTGGCGCTTTGATGGCGCACTTTGCACTTCGCACGCTCGCGCCGCTTGAGAGCCGCCTTTGTATTTTTGACCACGTGCGTGTGGTGGAGCACAAGGGTTGCAAGGACCAAGTGGTAGGTGATGCGGCGCATGACGTGGCAGTCATGCGCATGCGCGCGCGGGTGCACGCATGGTGCATGGGTCCTGCTGTGTCGTGCGCGGCGCACCAGAGTGAGCCAATACGGCGCGACTGTGTGGCGCGCTCGTATAGCCGCACAGGTGACGTGGCGCACGCGCGCATGGACTTGAGCCAAGAGGCCGCACCGCGCATGGGCGCGCGCGCGCGCGCAGAAAGCTTCCAGCATTGAATAACAGAGCAGTTTCAGTCCAGTTTCGTAACTGACGAGTTAACTGGCTTTGACTGAGAATTAAATGACGTATTAAATTGCATTGAAGACGTTTAATGCAATTTAAACCTCTCTTTAATTCGTTTTGACTGTTTCGACTTAGGAGCTGTATAAATACAGCTCCATACCCAGCAGAAGAGATCACCAGCTACACAACAGCAACTAATACTTTCTCTCCACAGTTCAATCTTTTTCGCAGCAAGCTTTCAAGGTAGACATCGGGTTGTTGGCGAACTCCGGCAGTACTACTGCTCCGGCTGTTGTACCCTGGGAAACAAAACGAGTACTCTTGGGAGACTCGGAATTTGTTTTAAGGGAAGCGTGTTGAACACGTGACTCAGCCACTCTTCTTCTACATTTCTTGTATTTTGATTTATTTCAGTTGTATTCGTACTAGTATTTTTAGCTTTCTCATTTCTGTATTGTAATCGTATTAATAAAATTTGTTTATTTTATTTAATTTACGCGAACGGTTCTTACAATTACTTGGTACTTACTGGTCCAATCTCACTATTTACTTAAAAATGCATTAATTCAAGTTATTGCATTATTTACATCTTAAATAGGTTAATAAAGTCTTCCAAAATGTATTTTAATGCATACAGCTTAATAAACATGTATTGTTAATTCTAGTGATCTTGGTTTTAAAATGAGTGATGCGCACGATGCGCTAATGAGATCGCATCAGGTGATGCGATGCACTGCTATTACATGATGCACGGCTGATGTGCCCTAAATCGCATAATGCGCTCGCATGATGCGCCCTGATCACTATTTACTTAAAAATGCATTAATTCAAGTTATTGCATTATTTACATCTTAAATAGGTTAATAAAGTCTTCCAAAATGTATTTTAATGCATACAGCTTAATAAACATGTATTGTTAATTCTAGTGATCTTGGTTTTAAAATGCGTGATGCGCACGATGCGCTAATGAGATCGCATCAGGTGATGCGATGCACTGCTATTACATGATGCACGGCTGATGTGCCCTAAATCGCATAATGCGCTCGCATGATGCGCCCTGATGCATGCATTTTTCTGAAATAGACCACTATTGAGTAAAATTGTACAATGAGCTTGTAGAACGTGCTTAACAAGCTTGTACAATGAGCTGATGAAGTTATTAAATGAGTTCTTACATAGATTACTTGTACTTTTTGCATAGACTACTTGTACACTTAAGAGTTCAAGGCTTATTTTGGTTATATTGAACTTCTTTCATGGTACTAGAGCTATTTTGTTGTAATTTTTATTTTAATCTATAAATTTTTAGTGTTTAAAGTTAACAACTTAAAAGATTATCTATAAATGTCTTTTTAAATAACAAACGCCTTGCATACATGATGCGCGCGCATCACGCATCGGCTTTTGGGATCAAAATGCATCGGAGCACATCACGCATTTTAAAACCAAGTTAGTGATATGGAATTATAAAAATAGTAAACCGACTCTTGATTTTATAGAATACATTAGAAATTGTGCATGTGGATCAACCCACTCAGAAATAACCCAAATTGACTCAAACCAGCCCAGCCCCTACTACAAAGTGGAACAAAGATGAGTATTACCTCTTTCTCTGCTTCGAAAAACTCGCCTTCTCCTTTCTTCTTCTTCTTTTCAACTTTCTTTCCAAAGTATTTATCATCAAACTTCTCGACGTTTACTCCTGAGATGTCGACCTTAGTTGATGTGGCAATCACATATGATTGATTCACTCTCCTCAAAGGAACACCGTTGATCTTAAAGGGACCTACGAAGTGAAAATCAGTTTTAGAGTATGAAAGAAAGACGTAGCGAAATACGTATAAGCACAATGGCAGAAAAATAAGTAACTTCTGCCTACACTGATAAAGCAGACAATGTCAGTTTCATCATTAGAACGCATTAATGAACAACAATGTTAAAACATAATGTTAAAGAGAAATATATCATAAAGCAGAACATAAAACGGCTTGCTTAATACCACCTTCATATCAAAAGAAATATTCCATGTTCATCTTTATAAGTTAAAAACACGTCAATAATGTATACATTTGCTACAAACCATACTCCATTCTTTTTTTCTGATGGTAAGTTAGCTTCAACAGAAGTTTTATAAAACGTCGACATTTTGATATATAACAGGAGTGAACCAATACCGGTTTAAAATAAACAAAACTTAAAACAATCAATAAGAATCCCAAACAACAATAGCTATTAAAAATATTAGAATATAAACTTAGCATATATTGTTTATTATTATTATTTAGTTTGGTTAATTAAAGTTATTATTATGTATGTATGTAAAGATATAAACGAACCGAAATGTTGGGTGGTTGACACCGTTTCCAGTGACGGTTACTCCCGCCATATTAACCGCCAAACATTCTCGTATATATATGTACTTACCGGCAGTTTGTTCGGTACAAAGATATTTCAATATCCATTTTATGTGTGCAATTCTCTCTCTGCATGAATACGTTCATACGAATAAACACACAGAAGCACACACGAATACGATGATGATGATGATGATGTTAACGATGATCGAAATACCGTTCCGCTGCCAACAAAAAAATCATTTCATTTTAACAATCCATTAGAAGAAAAAAAAAACATTACCAGTAGCCAGCAAGAGCCCTGATGTAAGTTGCTTCAAGAAAACAACCCTTTTCCCCTTGAACCTCCCAGCCAATATAATCAGCACGGTTCCAGGAGTAATGCTAGCTCTGAACACATACATACAACAAACCAATTCAACACATCATAAAACCATACATATCTATATATACCTAATGATTAAGAAACTGATTGCGCTGCGTGTAACAATTCCGTAAATTCTAAATTATTTTTACCGCTTCTATTATTTCACCCATTTGTATCCTATTTTTTAATCATATATAAAACTAAAAAAAGCAAATATTTAAATCTTCATTACTAAATATTTAATACACGGGTTTCTAACCTAGTAGAATAATATCCGCACCTGAGCTTGGTGGGTCTGGAATTGCGTTTGTTAAGAAGCGGTTTCTTTACATCGTCAGCGAGATAAAACTTCGGCGGTTTCTCGGCCGGAGCAGCCGCAACGGCTTTCTTCTCATGTTCAGGAAAAGTGCCACCATTCTTAGCCTTAATAGCCCATAGACCCCTCTTGTGGTACATCTTTGACCTAGAATACTTTCCTACACCCCTGATCAAATCAGGGTTCCTGCACGCATGAGGCTTCCTCTGCTGTGGTGCCATTGATTCTTACCTAAAAATGCCAGCAAAAGACATAAATTTATCACCTGAAAACAATCATAAATGATAGATTAGCCCAATCTTAAACCTAATTTTTAATTAGTCGTTGAATAATCAATTATTAAGCAGAAAATTAGAATTGTTCGTTGAATGTTCAGTTCGTTTGCATCCCTACATCTACCAGATGCATACCAGCGGTTAAGAGGCCAGTTACTGGCTGGACCAGTCCCTGTTTTTGCTTCTTACAAAGAAACACCTCAAATGAAAGAAAATGCATATTACAAAACAAAACAAAATGAAAAGAAACCACAATACGTTTCCTGTGAGACGATTACCTTTCCCAGAATTAAGAATTTTGTGTATCGTCTAAAACATTAATCTTTAGCTCGTAGTTTCCCAAATCACGTTGCCCTTCTTGGATTCTTCTAACAGATTCACCAACACACTGCTTACACTCATTGATTTTAATAAGCTCAAGGGTTGGTATGTCCCCAATTTCCAAGGGGATCTCTTCAAGATTATAGCAGCTGATAACTTCTAAATGTTTCAAACATGGGAAGCTTCTACTATAGGCTTCCCACAGTTTGATATCTAAACTCTCAAGTCTCAAGAACTTTAGTTGTGGAAACTCATGCTCAGCTGTGTTCCAGCAGGTTCCAGAAAATGACATGCGTCCTAGTTTAAGAACCTGGAGATTGGGTAATGACTGAATGATTGTCATATCACTCCACGGTAGATCACAACAACGTATCGTAAGTCTTTTCAATGTTGCTGGGAATGTAATGGGATTCTTTCTTTCGCCACGGCAAGTTAAATCGAGCTTTTCAAGGTAGGTGAGAGATTTGAAGTCATTTTGTTCATCTGAGTAAGTAGTACATGTAAGTTCCTTAATGTAGGGAAAACACTTTTGAAAATTATCTACCCCATCCCCCAATTCCACATTTGAAATCACTTGCAAATTCATTGGCTTTTCGATGGATTGAAGAAAAAATGGTATCTTCACATTCGCTATGGTACAAGTAGCATAACTGCACAAATGCCTTAGATTTACCATATCTGATATGTTACTGGGTATAACTACTGTATCGCTATCTGTTGTAAAATAAATGAGGGTTTGAAGATTCCATAAATAGCATATTGAAGATGGAAATTTTCTTGATGACATCCAAATTCTAAGAAACCTCAAGTGAACTAGTAATTCCATGCCCTTGGGAAATTCATCCAATTCATATTTTTGTAGATCTAACACCCTGAGTAGCAGGAAGAAACGGAAATACCTTGCCATATAGTCCCTATAAAACCCGAAATAACCAAAAAAGAGCGATCGAAGGTTTTGGGTAGATAGACGAAGAAAGTCTGGACTGTATTCTGTATCCATGATCACGCGGACTACTGGATGCTCTATAAGGCTGAATCTTTCTTCCTTGGCTTTTTTCAAGCATAGCTCCCTAACAAGATCATGCATTTTACATGCTTTGACAGCTCCATTTGACTTCCACCTGTCTACAATTACAAGATTTCTGTCAATTAGATCCATCAGGTAACCTTCTGCAATATCTTCCAAGCTTTGATTTCCAGTTTGTTGAATAAACCCCTCAGCCACCCATAACCAGATCAAAATCTTTACATGAAACTTGCGGTCTTCTGGGAAGCCACCAAGATAAAGAAAGCACTCTCTCAAATGCAGAGGAAGATGATTGTAACTTAAAGCTAATATTTCCACACAACCATTCGGGTCACCAACAATGTACGAATCCACCCTATCAGCAATTTCCACCCAAAACTTTTCACTCCAAGAATGTTTTGCTAGTACTCCTGCAATGACAACCACCGCAAGTGGTAATCCATGACAACGTTCTACTATTCGCATACCCGGTTTAATCGACCATTCAGGGCACTCATCGCCCTGGAACACCTTCTGACACAGCAACTGCCAACTTTCATCTTTGTTCAAATATCTTAAGTGATGAATAAATCCATCTGAACTTGCATGCTTAGCAACTTCAGTGATGCGACTTGTGAGCAGAATTCGACTTCCATTGTTGCTACTGGGGAAAAGTGATTTCAAGTTATCCCATGTTTCTTTGTGCCATATATCATCAATGACAATCAAATATCTCTGATCTATTAGGTGTCTGTGCACCAGTTCATGAAGTTGACCGTCACTTGCCTTTTCAAGGTCTAGTCGAGCATGGTTGGATTCCAGAATCTGAGTCAACACAGCCCGCTTATCATATGTTTGAGAAACGGTCACCCACGCAATGACATCGAAATGATACTTAACATAAGCATCATTGAATACTTTGGTCGCCAGGGTAGTCTTTCCTATTCCGCCCATACCAACAATAGAGACAACATCTACCTTCTTTCGATATTCCACAAGCCTGTTTATTATCAGCTCAGCATCTTGATCAAGCGCCACAAAGATTTCGTCCAGTAATTTCTTCGACCTTAGTGAATTGAAGGAAATTGGAGCAGGAGCAGATTGATTTACTGTTCTTTTGGGTCTTGGAGATGAATCTATCTTCTTGTTCAAACTCATGAATTCTACCTGGATAGACTTGAATGATGTCATAACATCATCAAGATTTAGGGAGCGTTTAAAGTCCTCAGATGTAGGGAAGTGGCCATTATTCCTAATGTGAACACCGGATAGAAACAGATCGACGTTATACTCTGCCTCTTCAGCTGCGTATATGAATCTTTTCTTCAGATCACTGAGTTTTTGGAGGTCTTGATGTTGGTCGATGAAAAGGGTTTGAATCATGGAGCCAAGCTCTTCATAGAGAAGCTGGAATTGAGGCCTTGCGTATATAATTGAATGGATGTTGATCAGTGGGTTGTCGTTGCAGTTGATGAGCTGATTCAACTTGTCCATGAACATCTGGACACCTGCGTATGACATCTTGTCTCAACGTTTCTGAATAATAAAATTAGGGAAAGAAAGAGAGTTTGAGTAGATCTCGTCACTCTCAAATAATTGCTTGCTTGCTTGGGTTGTGAATGTTGATTGCTCAAAGTATAGTCTCTCTCAAATAATTGATAGGTTAGGTGAAATACAAATGATGCTGATGCAGGATCATCAATGTTATCTTTTATTTTATTTATTTAAATTTTGAATTTCCTATTTTATGTGATTTAGTTTTTTAATATTTTTATGAGTGGGAGTTATAAATTAGGGTCTAGGGTTTGTTAATTTTTTCAGTTTTTGGTTGATTATTAATATAAAGAACTTTGTTCTTGGAACCTTTGGTTCGATTTATCGTCTTTGATTAATCAATCGTTCTTGAGCCATTTGATTGCACGCGAAACTGCATCAGTTGGTATCAGAGCTTTGGTTTTCAAATGGCTCAACGTGAAGGTGAATACTTGTTTGCTCGTAGAGTCGCCGACAGAGGCAACGACATGAGTGTTTTCTATTCACGTGCTCGTGGTGAAGATCGACACCCTACTCGCAGATTCGCCGACCAAGGCAGCGATGGAGTCTATCTCGACCCACGGGATCTTAAGATCAAACGACTCCGTCAACGAGTCCGAGATCTTGAAGAAATCAGACGGCTGCGTCAACGAGTCCGAGATCTTGAAGAGATCAAACGACTCCAGCAACAAGTCCGAGATCTTGAGTTTCAACGGGAGAGGCACGTTATGGAAACCAAATCGGGATTTATCGTCCGGGACGATGTGAACGGGGAGGAGGAGAATCCATTTGGCCGTTACCCACCCCTGGTCTACGAACCGATCTATCATGAGTGTTTGTCGGAAGACGAACCGATATTCGATGAAGACGGGAGTGAACCCGACGAGGAAGAATGTTCATTTGTGCGGGAGGTTCTTAACGGGATTCCCATCATCGACGACGAGCCTATGCAAGAAACGATTGCTAAGGTTTCTGGTATTAGTTTTGATGAGTTTGTGAAGGAAAATAAATCTTACGCTGGTAGTGAAGCGGTGGTGGTTGATGATTGTGATACGGTAGTTAAGGGCGGTCGTTGGGAAAACACAACAATCTTGCCGATTAGTTTGGATAGTAATAAATTAATTGGTGAGTCTTCAGAAGTCACCAAAAATATTGCATATACGAATATTCTTTCTAAAATTCAAGATATTGGTAATTTGAATTTTGCTAAATGTTTGGATAGTAATTATTAGACCTGGCAAACGGGTTGGGTTGGGTCGGGTTGGGTCATGGGTCAAAACGGGTTCGGGTCAAAACGGGTCCGGGTCAAAACGGGTCAAATAAAAAAGGGTTGTTTTGGTTCGGGTCAAAACGGGTTCGGGTCAAAACGGGTTCGGGTCGGAACGGGTCCGGGTTGGAACGGGTTTCGGGTCAGAACGGGTTTCGGGTCGGGTCGGGTTAGTTAAAAAAATGTTTTTTTTAAAGAGATTGTACATCAAGAGGCAATTTTGTCGGGTTAAAACGGGTCCGGGTTGGTTCGGGTTGAGAATGGGTTTGGGTCGGGACAGATTCGGGTCAAAAAAGTGGGCTTCTTCAGGTAATACTGGTGCTGCTGTTGAAGAAGGTCAACAAAGACTGCCACCCTCTCAAGATGTTCTAGTAACTCGATAAACAAAATTCAAATACAAAATTCAAAGACTGCTACCTCAAGCAAAATGATTTTTTAAATGATTTCTTTTAGATCTTCTAGTAACTCCATAAACAAAATTCAAATACAAAAGTATCAGTTGAACACACCTTTCAAAATAATACTCAAATTTAGTTATTCCAGACTATATTGATGTAGTTTTGTAGACAACAAAGTGTAAAATCAACGATTTAGTGCCCCCTCAAGCAACAAATACACATCAACATTCCTGTTAAACCTAAAAAAACTTCAATCACATATGTATCAGTTGAACACACAAAGTTTTTGAAACATTTAGAAAGAAAAAAAAAACAATCAGCCATTTAAATCATCAAATTTTCTTTAAACAATGCCATATATTCAGTCAGTCATTTAAATCATCATCATAAGAGAAAGAAATTACAGCTTCAACATCAAACTTATAAAACATCGATCACAGATTTACAAATTAAACACAGTTTCTGAAACATTCACAACAAAAAAACCGTTATTCATCTATCAAATTCCAAAACAACTCCACAAAATCAAACAAATTCACAACAAAATTTAAAACATTTACACAGAAACACATCAAATCCATCAACTACGGCGCTCATGAAGTGATGATGATACCTTCACCGGAAAAGATGCCGTCGCTGATGAAGATGCCGGCGGAGGGTGGGGGGTTTGTGGCGGAGGAGACGACAGAGACGCGGAGACAGTGGCGGGTTTGTGGCGGAGGATGGAGAGGATGAAGATGCCCTCCCTGAATCGATGATGATGATGATGTTCACTGAAGTTCAAAGAGCTCTAAGAAAAAACCCTAGGAGTAACCCGTGTCGTATTTCTTCTCGACCCACTAACCCGTTCCTTTTTACTTCTAAACCCAAATTGACCCGTAAACTTACTTCTCTCTTTTAAAATTGACCCAATTGGACCCATTAATTTTTACAAGGAAACCCAAATTGACCCATAGTAATTAATAAAAGACCCAAAGTGACCCAATTTTATGCATTCGGGTCAGAATTGCCCCCCTAGTAATTATGGTGGACTAATCAAAGATGATGAGAAAGTGGGGAAGGCAAAAGTCCACGTGGACTTGCATGTTGCAAGTGGGTTTCATGGTTACATCGATAACACAAATAAATTAGGGGATTGTGGGCCTTTCAAAATGTTGATAGTGAACACGAGTTGGTTTAATATTTTTTTTCAACACAGGTTGTACATGTTCAGAGTTGGATAAGATGACTTGTGAAGTTAAGTTGTTTAGGTGGGTCTTGATGATAATAATTAATGTGTATCGGGTTGATGTTCCCTTTGACCCAGGTGGCTTTGCTCTGAAGACAAAACTCGAGGACGAGTTTTTTCGAAGATGGGGAGTATGATGCAGGAGCATCAATGTTATCTTTTATTTATTTGAATTTTGAATTTCCTATTTTATGTGATTTAGTTTCCTAATATTTTTATGAGTGGGAGTTATAAATTAGGGTCTAGGGTTTATTGTTTTTCAGTTTTTGGTTGATTATTAATATAAAGAACTTTGTTCTTGGAACCTTTGGTTCGATTTATCGTCTTTGATTAATCAATCGTTCTTGAGCCATTTGATTGCACGCGAAACTGCATCACAAACAATGTATACTATATAATAAAATAAAAGAAACCAATGAGGGGACACATGTCATTAGCCATCTAATTTTTCTCTCCTACTTAATTATAGATAATTAATTAATTAAAAGATAATTATAAAATTAAATTTAATATAAATTTAAACAATTCGTATAAGAGATAATATAATATTTTAAAATATTTATTAGATTTCAAATTTATTTATCCTGAAATTAAAAAAAGAGGTACACTAAATATAAATTAATATAATGAAAAAGATTTATTTATTTTATTAAACTAAAGTCATTAAGAGTAGAACTTATTTAAAAAATGTTTATAAAGAGTAAACAAAAACATTAATCAATGTTTATTGATTCTATACTTTTATTTTCGTGTTCAACTCTTAACTCAAATACGGTATTCACTATGTTTACGTGTCATTTATAAGAACCATCACCGCAATCACCTCATCCATCATATAATTTCTTATTAGATTCATTGAACCCGTGTAATAAAAGAGGTTTTTTAAAGATATAATATTTTTATTAATTATTATACAAAATTACATTTATGCAACTAGTGTAATACACCAGGTTTTTAAAAATATAACTTTTTTTTATTATGTGTTATATAAAATTTGATTTATTCAATCCGTATAATACACATGGTTTACAAAGATATAACAAGATATAACTTTTTATTGATTAATATACAAAATTACATGTGCTCAACCCATACAATATTTGAGATTCTTAAAAATGTAACTTTTTTCATTATTTAATATATAAAATTAAATTTACTCAACCCGTACAATACACGAGGTTCTTAAAGATATAACTTTTTTATTATTTAATATATAAAATTACATTTATTCAACCCATGTAATAAACGAGGTTTTTAAAGATATATTTTTTTTATTATTCGGTATATAAAACTTTATTTATTCAACCCGTGTAATAAACGAGGTTTTTAAAGATATATATATATTTTATTATCTGGTATATAAAATTACATTTATTCAACTCGTGTATTACACGGGGTTCTAACCTAGTAAAATAATAATAGAAACAACGCGACCAGTTTTTAATTTTAATTTAAATTTAATAGGATTAATGCGACCAGGTTGAACCGTTCAATACACCCGATTAAACTGTTTCTGAGCCCAACCAGATACGCTATAAAAACCGGTTTTTTAAGTTTATATTAATTGATTAGCCACCCTGCTGATTTTTTAAACCAATCAACTATAAGGGGACTAGGGGTGGTTCACTAGTGATAGAAAGTATCACTCACACTGTCCAATAAGATCGTGTCATGTCATCAACCAAATTTCCATCACTAGTGATAGAAATGTAGGAGGGGTGGAATCACTAGTGATGGAATTCTATCACTCCCATTTATTTTTAATTTTCATTTTAAAATTAGAAATTAAAAATAAAACACTAAAATTAAATATTTCATTAAATTTAAAACATACTACTTCAATTTAACATACTAGAAACATACAATTTAAAAAAAAAAAAAAAAAAAAACCTACTCCTCGTCCGAATCCGGAAACTCCAAGCCTAGGAAGGTGCGGTACCATCCGTTACGCTTTGGAACAACGACGACGTGTGCAACACATTGATGTCGTTGTTTGAACCTGGAACACCGAAATACGAATGCCAAATCCATAAATCATTTGACGCCACCGCTTCTAGTATGATGGTTGGTTTTTTGATGTCTCCCCTCACATACGCCCCTCGCAACTCTCTTGGACAATTTTTCCACTCGATATGTGTACAATCGATGCTACCGAGCATCCCGGGAAAATGCCATCTAGCCTCGTGTGCGGCGTAAATACGTGAGATGTCGTGGCTCGTCGGTTTACGTAAAAACTCGTTACTATACAACTTAATGACCGCGTTGCAAAAAACTCCACACCCAACAAAACCCCATTGCATTATTACATTATGGACGTTAATGTCACGTCATCGACCCCAATTAAGTTAACCAAATTTAGATCTACTCCTAACCCACAAGAAGGCG
Source organism: Helianthus tuberosus (assembly GCA_030545235.1). Classification (NCBI taxonomy): domain Eukaryota; kingdom Viridiplantae; phylum Streptophyta; class Magnoliopsida; order Asterales; family Asteraceae; genus Helianthus; species Helianthus tuberosus. The sequence goes on from CM060448.1 coordinate 147,922,599, forward strand.
GTTTCCTTAACCCTATCCACAAGACAACTAGACGACACATTGAAAACCTTGTCGTTTCTTGCACTCCGTAGCTCCTACGAAGTTGCCAAAAAAATAACCCCAATAACTTTTTTCCAATCTTTAGACTCAATGAGGTTTCTTCTAGCTTCAATATTGGACCCGAAAGAGAAGTTTGTCGCCGGTATAGGGATCTTCATCAAATGAACACAATCTCCACCTTGTAGGCGAGAGCTCGACAAGCACTCATGATCTTGTCAAAGAAACTAAACCAATTTTGTGTTCGAGTCTGAAGGCCAAAAAACTACTTGGCTTTTATCCATAACTTCACTCAACCTGTGTCTGCTTTGGTCTTTCGTTTCTCAAAACTGGGTTTGCAGTTTTCGGCTCAAATTTTGTGTAAAAGTGACCAAACTTGACCATGAACACCCGTATATTACTTGATACCAACTATTACCCACACGTTATAAATATTGACTACCATCTGTTACCCACCCATTTCAAAATCTTTATCTCCCACCTATTGTGCCCAAACAAATGTAATGACAAAGTCCACAGAAACACAAGGCCATATACACACACCAGCAACAGAACACAGGCATAAAAACAATAAACAGAGCACATAAGAAACGGACAATTAACACACATAGAAGTTGCACAACAGAATAGACTGAAAATAAGATTCCAAAACTAAGTGGCAATCGATAAATAAAAAAAGTAATAGATCCTCGTTGTTGATCACCATCAAAAACCGACACAATGCATCCTCTAAATCTAGAGTTGGCATAAACAGAATCTAGAAAACAAAATTGATTCGTAAGTTGCTTCTAAAAGACAAGCTCATGAGGTTTCATGCCTGCTTTCAGTGAAAATCTTGCACCCAAATAGCTTTTCAAATCGGGAACGGCTTCAATGGATTGTATCAATGCTGCATCCACAGATTTCTGGTCATCCTTTTTGTCCTGTGGAAGTGTGTTCTTCTCCTGTAGATGAATAATATAACTTCAGTTTGTGTATGTGGGTCAACACATCCTCAAGCTATCGATTACAAATGGGCCATTTGGGTTATATTTCATCTCAAATGGGTAGCTTTGGGTAATACTCTATATCTCCAATGAGTTGCAAGTCATCCAAAGTGTGCTATTACAGCTTAATAAAGGTATATTGCTAATTATAACAGTATAGGTTTATAAAGATAGCAAACAGATTACCATATTGACTCAAACCAGTTACCAAACCAGCCCAGCCTGACCCACCCTTTATGTAGACTCTACTACAAAAGTGAACAAAGATGAGTGTTACCTCTTTCTCTGCTTCGAAAAACTCGCCCTCTCCTTTCTTCTTCTTCTTTTCAACTTTCTTTCCAAAGTACTTATCATCAAACTTCTCAACATTTACTCCTGAGATGTCGACCTTAGTTGACGTGGCAATCACATATGACTGATTCACTCTCCTCAAGGGAACACCATTGATCTTAAAAGGACCTGCAGAGTGAAAACAGTTTTAGGATATGAACAGAAGAAGTAGCGAAATACATATCGGCAGTTCGGCACAATGGTAGAAAAATAAGTAACTTCTGCCTAAACTAATAAAGCAGATAATGTTAAATTCATCACTAGAATGCATCAATGAACAACAATGTTATAAACTTATAATATAAAGCTAAAGAGAAATCTACCATTAATTAGCTACAAACCATACTCCATTAGTTAAAAGATTCTGATGGTAAGTTAGCTTCAACAGAAGTTTTATACAACATCGACATTTTGATATATAACAGGAGTGAACCAATACCGGTTTCAAATAAGCAAAACTTAAAAGAATCAATAGGAATCCCAAACAACAATATTTATTAAAAAAACATTTCATTTTAACAATCCATTAGAAGAAAAAAACATTACCAGTAACCAGCAAGAGCCCTGATGTAAGTTGCTTCAAGAAAACAACCCTTTTCCCCTTGAACCTCCCAGCCAATATAATCAGCACGGTTCCAGGAGTAATGCTAGCTCTGAACACATACATACAACAAACCAATTCAACACAAACACAAAATACACATATAATCAAATACATGCACATACAACATGCATTAAAAATATTTATGCACCTGAGCTTGGTGGGTCTGGCTTTGCGTTTGTTGACGAGTGGTTTCTTCACATCATCAGCCGGATAAAACTTCGGCGGCTTCTCGGCTGGAGCAGCTGCAACGGCTTGCTTCTCATGTTTAGGAAAAGCACCACCGTTTTTGGCCTTGATGGCCCATAGACCCCTCTTGTGGTACATCTTTGACCTAGAATACTTTCCTACACCCCTGATCAGATCAGGGTTCCTGCACACATGAGGTTTTCTCTGCTGTGGTGCCATTGATTCTTACCTAAAAATGACCACAAAAAACATAAATTTATCACCTAAAAACAATCATAAATGATAGATTAGCCCAATCTTAAACCTAATTTTTAATTATTAGTTGAATAATCAATCAATAATTAAGCAGAAAAATAGAAACATTTTTAGGTTTATAGAACACAATGCAATCAACAAATAGCTATGCAAATGAATCATGAACAAAGCGTGAATTATATGATCTAGATGGATGGCTACAGCTACAATTCATATGAAAGCTTCTAATGAACAATTTACAAGCTGAAAATAACGAAAAACTGGAATATGAATGGGATAATTCGACCTAAATCGTTGTAAATGCAGAATTACAGTTGAGTGGTAGCTATGGCTAGCAAATATTGATAGAAGCTAGAGGATTTAGAGCGTTATTGGTGAAGTGATTAAGCGATTTGGATTACCTGTGAAGAAGAGCCGCAGGATGTTGGTGCAGTCGGCTGAAGGAATGGATGAAACCCTAAGACTGGTTTATATGTGAATTGTGTGAAGGGGTAAAATTGTCAAACAAAAACCCTAATTGCCATGTTTATAAGAAACTTTTTAAAAATGTTTATTATTAAGAGGTTTTTGGGAGATTAAATTTCCGTTTATCTTCCTTTGGTTTAGTCGTTTTAACGGTTTTGTCACAATCTTTTAAAAATAGTCATTTTACTCTAATAGTTTATTATGTTTTTTTTTTCATTTTGCTTCATGGCTTTAACTCCATCCATAATGGTTGTTAACTAGAAGGGTATTTTGGTAATTTTAAGAATAAAAGTACGGGCATTTTGGTAATTCACTTGTAAAGATATTTATATGAATAAATAATAAAAGTGTATAAACACTTGTCTGCACATTCTACTCCTAAACCCTAAAACCCAAATTCACTGTAGCCGCCACCATACATCACCACTGCATCCTTCCACCACCATCTCAAGTCGATGCACCCAAATACAGATGTCACTGCCGATGTTTATGTCGGAACCCTAACTCATCACCATAACTGACGCCGCCTTCTCTATAGTCTATCCCTAATATCCTCTCATGCACTCTCTTTATCTTTCTCTTTCTTAGCTTGAGAGAAAACCCCATATTGTTTCTCTATCTAAGGTATACAAGTGAGCGTTTGGTGTAGGTGATTTCGATTTTGCAATGTTGGACTTTTATGGGTGGCAGAGGTGGTGTAATGGTGGTGGTGGTAGGGTTTGGAATGTATGGCAGCGATGATTGGGTATAAAAACATAGAGAGAGAGAGTGTGTGTGTGTGTGTGAGCAATGTGGTAGGAATGGTTTATGGTGGTGATGGTGTATAATGGTTACAGTGGTGATGGTGTATGATGGTTGTGGAGGTGGTGGTTTATGGTGATGGAGAATGAATATGAATCCGATATTGAGATAGAGAGAGACGAGTGAGGAGAGTGTGTGTGTGTGTATGAGCTTTGGATTATAGATCTGGTTTGCAAAACAAATTTTTGGGACTAGAATTTGATGAAGATTTGGGGGAAGGGTTTCACAGGTAGGATCGACGCTTATGCTTGTATTCTGACAACGTTCAACTAGAACCAACACACTTCCCGGCTTCTCCCTTTTTGACGCAACGAACCGACTGCATTCAGTTCCGATCTTTTCGATAGTTTTGGTGTATGAATGAATTGATGTTCCTGTAATCTTGTTCTAGCCTCTGGCTAGAGGTTGACTTGAATAAATTCCCCCTCTATGTTCAAAAAGAATTTGATCCTACATATTTCCATGGTGTTCGATTTATTGTTATACATGAATTCTGATGAACTTACCTTGTAGTTTGAAAGAGGAATGGTGTAGAGAGAGAGAGAGAAATTGTGTGAAAATTAAATAGGAAAATTAATAAGTTTGAGTGGGAAAAAACTAAAATGCCCCTCATGTGAGGGGCATGTGACTAGGATTTAACAGTTGAATTGAATGGCGTTAGGAGCAATGAGTGAAATAGAGATAAGCTTTATAGATCAGGGAGTAAAATGAATATTTTTAAAAGATTGAGGTAAAATCGATAAAACGACCAAACCGCATGAAGCAAAACGGAAATTTACACGTTTTGGGATTTACTTTAGTTTATAAATGGGTTATTGACTTATTGGTTTTTTTAAAACAAAGCTAATAAGTTAAAAAAGTATTTAGGATTACTAAAGTGCTTTTTATTTTAGCTTTTTAAAAAGGAGTAGATTTTTGTTTTTCAAAAGTCACAAAAACTTGACTTTTTAAATAATTTTGACTTTTTGAACATAAAGTTAATAATCCACCCTCACCCTTTAAAGTAACAACCAAACATGGAAATTTATCTCATTCTTTTTGATAATTTTATTTTTCCCACCTAAAAGTTAATCCAAACATTTTTTTAAACTCCTTTTAGTAACGTTATAACTCAATAAGTGCACTTTTGAAGAAAAAAACACTTTTTGAGTTAAATAAGTAATCTCAAACACCCTATAAAATAGCTTATGGTTATGGGATAAGTAGAAATAATATATTTAAAGAGTGAAATAAAAAAATGAAGGATTCGAAAACTCTAATTTAGATGTTTATCCAAGGATCATCTAGCGTTTGTTTGGCTAGTATGACGATGAGTCATGTTGGTTGCTAAGCTCCTCTTACTAGTGGGTTAAGCCACTTCTCTACCTTTGTTTACGGACCTTAGGCTGCTCCGAAAGTAGAAATTATCTATGATAAAATTATATATAACTAGTAAGTTTTAGCCACGCGATGTCACAGAGAAATTTGCGGTCAGATAATACCGATATTGGTACCAATGTTATTTGGTCGGCGCCGGTTTGGTTCATTACCGATACAACCCAAAAGAAAATCGACATGTGTTGTATATCGATCAGAAACTATAAATGAATATTGATAATGGTCTTGGTAGTACCGATAGGGGTGTTCATCGAATCGAACAACGAATTTAGAATTACTCGAGTCAAATTTTTTGAATAATTTTGTTTGTTGTAATTATAATTCGATTAAAGATTGGTCAATCCGATTTAAATTCATATTCAAATTAAAACGCCAATTCAAATAAATTCGTTTTGATTCAAATTCGTTTAAAATATGTAAATTCGTCATGGGTTATTTGTACTTGGTAAAGGGCTATTTTAGGACTTAGATTAAATTAAGTGTTACCAAACCATAAAACCTGACTAAAAAACATAAACCAAACTATAAAATCTGGCTATAATTAAACCATAATCAAGCCATAAAACTATAAAATCCGGCTATAATTAACCTGATTGGATTATAATTTTATCTACTTAGAGATCCATCAAACAATCATCTATCATTCAGCATGTAGTTATACAGAAGATCAAATATGATAGCTCACATATGAAAAATCAACAAAATCCCGAATATAAATAGAAAAAAAGCCGAAAAGTTGTTTTCGGGCACACTACGCTTTATTTACACGAATCTTTTGGCCTTCGAGCACCTGCAAGAACACATATAACAAAAGTTACATCTGAAACAATCAAAGTGAAACTACATTGATGGGGCGGCCGTGAGTTTTCCCTGACGGGTTCTCATGGTCACCAAAGAAAAGCTAAACTACATGGCTGCGCGAGAGTACAGTCAAACATGCAAGATGTGCAAACTTACAGCATCATTAAACGAAGAAATGGCAGCTTCTACCTCCTCTTCTGAAGAGAATGAAACAAACCCGAACCCGCTTGATTTTGAAGTTCCAGGAACCCTAGACACTTTGGCGCCAAGAACGTTTCCTTTCTCGGAAAAAAAGCTTTTGAGTGACTCTGATGTCACGGTTTTCGCAAGGTTTCCCACATAAAGTTTGTAAGGGCTGTCAACAAATGGGGTCTCTTCTGATGGAAGAAGTGTAGAGCTGGCTCCATTCAAAGGCTTCTCTGTGACATTTACTTTGATTTTACGCCCTCCGATTTCCTGTTCATGAAATCACCATGTTACCCTTGTTGATGTGATGTAAGTGTTTTAGTTATATCTGAAAGACAAATTGGACAAAAGGGTACCAAACTTATGTTCAATCTCTATTTGAGATGTCAATCTTTTTGTATTTTATCTAGAAAAAAAGAGTAGCTTACGAGGTAACAAACGCGTGACCCTTTAATTAACCGAACTGGGCAAAAGTTAGGTACCTTTATATGTGGTTAGCTCGTCTCTAAAATATACCCTCTAGTAAAGACAAAATAATAACTCTTGTGGGCATGAATCAATAGATAATGAGCAAATATGTAAATTTTGCATGCAATGGAAGAAAACAAATGTTAAGATATAGCCTCACCGTGCCATCTAACTTCTCAATAGCAGCATTTACATCATCAACGGTCTTCATTGTGACAAAACCAAATCTTCGACTCCTTCCAGAGTACTTATCATACATTACCTACAAATTCGAGTTATACAAAGTTGTGAACTTTATATTGATGTAAGAAAAACGCAGTTTTTTTGTAAGGAAATAGGGGTATTTTTGTAATTTGATAGTTCGGCTGCCATTTGAGCAAGACATATGTATGAAATTTGGCATTGAAACAAAGTCATCAGAGCTTCTAACTAAGTTTCGTATTTTTACATGGGAAGATTAACGCAAAGAGAAAAGATGATATATGAGATAAGAATGTAAGTTAGCCCACTCAATTCGTTTGTCTCATCCCAACTTATTAAAATCCAACACTTAAAACAAGAAAAGCTCTAGACACACTTGACTTGAGTGCACGACATGCACCTACATGAGGCGTACGACGCGTATGGGGCCTCGTCTCGCACTCTCGCCTAGGTGCCAAAGTGTGCACATTGGGCACTTTTGATTACTATTATAACAGGTGAAATTACTTAACTGTCACCAACTCCAACCAAATAGCTATCTTATTATGATTCTTGAAGTCAAAGTACTCAATTTGAAAACACAAGTCCAAACATCCTTAAGATTCTAACAAACAAAAGATGCATTGTTCTCAACAATTCAAGTAACGTTGGGCAAGCTCGTACACAAGAAGTTGATCGTAACGGGATGATCAATATTCCCAAATGCGAAAAAAAAAAAAAAATTCATATATGATAAAATTCAAACTAAATGAACAGTGAATTTAGGCTATATTAGAATATGGGGTATGGAGCAGGGGTTGTGGCGTGGGTTGGGTACAAACGCCCAAGTCACCACCCCGGGTGGGCTTGGGTTTCGGCGTGGCCCCTTCGGCGGGGGTTTCAGCCAGGGGGCGGGGGTTGTGGTGTGGGTTGGGTACAAACGCCCAAGTCATCACCCCGGGTGGGCTTGGGTTTCGGCGTCGCCCCTTGGGCGGGGGGTTTCAGCCCGGGGGTTGGATGGGGCTATCAAGATGACATGACGGGATCTCATTGGCCAAGACAAGTAGCCGTTTGGGCTAGCCGTTGGCCAACAACTATGTGTTTAAAAAAAAAAAATTATTCACTATAAATACTCACACTTCTATTCATTTTTTTTACCACAACTACTACACCTCTTCTATAATCATCTCTATCTTATTTTTAAAAAAAATTCTCATCCAACCACAATACGAAAAATGAATCATCATTCATCATAATCGTGGTTTTGACCCGAACAATCCATTGGCATTCCAAGAAACACCTGGCCCAGCATCCAATCGTCCAATTGCTCCCTTTTTAATACACTCCACGATGCCGGATATGGTTGGTTACGCATCGTTTATCTCGAATCGTTTGAAGAATGATGTCGGTCGAAAACACCAATGCCTTTCGCGCAACGCGCGTCATTGAAAAACACTAGTTGGTATTCAAACTGGAAAGTTCTTAACTTTTGCTCATCACTCTAATCCTAAACCCAAATCAAAGATGCAATATAACTTAAAAACAATCTTGAAATTCAAGATCCTTTTAGAAAAACTAGAATCTTCCAAAAATCTACATTAAGTCATCAACAAGTGCATATATAAAACAAATTCTTAAGTTCAAGTCTAAGCCATTTGACTTCAAAAGTCAAAATCCATATACAATAAACATAAAGTTTCCACATTAATCACTCACAAAAATATATATAATCCCAAATCAAATACCTCAGCTTTCTCAATGGCACCATGTTCTTCAAACACCTTCTGGAGTTCATCAATGGTTGTGGTACGAGGAATGTTACCGACATACAGTCGCCTGGCGGCTTCCGATGTGGGGTCAATTGTCACCGGCGTTTCTTCGGCGACACAAAGAAGTCTTGTGGGTTGTCTAGTGGTTGAAAGTTGGAATCTGAAACAGCTTTGAGGAAGATTAGGGTTTGATTTTGTAGAAATGGGTTTGAATGATGATGGAATGGATGCTGAAATTGTGGCCATTTTGAAAAACCCGGTGATGCTGAGTTGAGGAGATGGTGAATGGTGAATGATAAAAGAGGTTTATCCTCTTGACTCTTGAGTAATGGATAGAGTCATAGAGCAAAAACATAAAAAAGATACTTTTTTTTTAGTTAAATGTCATTTTAGTTCTAGTTGTTTGAGTGAATTTACAAGTTTAGTTCAAATGTTTGAAATGTTGTTATTTGAGTTAAATCTTTGGTTGGTTCTTGTGGTTTGTGAAAATTACAGACTTGGTCCCAAGGGTTCATTAATTACACACTTGGTCTCAGTTGTTGTAATTTTTGAACTCGGGTGGTCCTTAACACGAACCTTTATTAAGTTTTCCAGTTAAGTATTTGTGAAATGACTAAATTGTCCCTGAACACTAAAGAATAAAAAAACTAAAACAAGATGGCCCACTCCTCATCTTCTTCTCCCCCATCCCTCTCTAACCCACCACCACCACCACCTCCTCCACCTTCAACCCACCACCAACACCTCCTCCACCTCCACTGTCAACACTTCTAAAGTAACAATTCAATCTCATCCTACTTAATAAAGAGCACACAATTCGAACAAATAAAAGGTGTGCTCATGGCTGCCACATCTGCTTCTTTCACCAGATCGGTTTTCAAATCCAATCGTATCTCAACCAACTCCGCAATCTCCGCCGCGTACGGACCACCTGTTCGAATTTCTCCTTAGAAGGCACCGCTGGTTGTGAATTGTTGGGATGTTAATATTGATTGTGAATTGTTGATCTCCACCGCCACCAAGAGGGGTTTCCACCCGTTCTCCGACGACACCATCTTAGCCAACTAATTCTAATTCTCCGCCAATTTCAACTGGGGTTGTTGTTGGGATTGCTATTGGTGAGGTTTTGATTCTTACTATTTTGAGTATATTAATCCTTTTTCAAGATCTTGAATTCTTGATCATATCAGATCAGACTATAATTTGCTTTGAAATTTGGGATTTATTGTTAACAATAGTGACGATGGAGGTGGTGGATTGAAAGTGGAGGTGGTGGTGGTGGGTGGATTAAAGGTGGAGGTGTTGGGTTGAAGGTGGAAGTGGTGGTGGTTAGTTTCAGAGAGAGATGAAGAAGAAGATGAGGGTGGGTCAACTTTATATATTTTTTTATTGTTTATGGGCAATCTAGTCATTTCACATATATTTAACTGAAAAATTTAACATAGGTTAGTGATAAGGACCACATGAATGCAAAAATTACAACCACTAGGACCAAGTGTGTAATTATTGAACCACTGGGACCAAGTCTGCAATATTTGCAAACCACAGGGACCAACCATGCATTTAACTCTTGTTATTGTAGTACAAATAGTTTTAAACGTTGTCATTTTAGTTTCATGTCATTTGGATCATAATCTTAACAAATCGCCTTACCCGAGTCCTTTAAAATCATGTTATTTAAAATAATGAAAGTGTACATTACACTATAGCTTTCTTTATCCCATATTCTAGCAGGTTGGGCAATTATACCCTTTTTTCTTCAAAACCTTGAATGTACGTTCAATATCTTTCCTTGTAGATTCGTGTTTTTCGTGAAATATACTCGTTTCCCGTCAAGTTGACTTGAGTGCCCCAGCCATAACAAAATATGTCTACCAAATCCATAGATCATTTGATGCCTCCGCTTCTAGTGTCAAAGTTGAGTCATCATGACCACCACAATGGTGTAACCCTCGCCAACCAGTTGAACATGTTGCCCAACCCAAATTTGTACAATCAAGGCTATCAAGCATCTGGGGAAAACCATGTACTTCGTCATGGACTTGAAATATCCATTGGATGTCACTAAAGGTCGGACGTCTCTATTAATGTTTGGCATATAGCGCTATATCACCTATGTTATTCTACTATCCCAATTAAAGATTATATGACATAACATTAAAATGTTTAAACAAGTAAATAGATAGCAATACTAGAACAATAAAAAAATATAACATTTAAAAATTAACGTTCACAAGAAAATTGAAGACTATCGTGGCACACTTTATCCGACATTTTAAATACTTGTTCCATGAGTCATTCGCATTTTCGTACACCATTTGACGAATCGCCGTCGTGCACTTTTGTAAAGGAGAAAAACTTTGTTGACGACGTGCATATAAACAGATATTGAATATTGTAATTTTTGTTTTATTCCACCAAGGCTCCAATACAGAACTTAAATACTAGATACAAGAACAAGGAAAAGGAAATAAATAATTCTAGCCATAAACTAAGGCATGAAATCGGGATGGCCATAAAGAGAAAATACTTTCCACAATAATATTCCCCCTCAAGTTGGAGCGTGAAGATTCCGAACGCCCAACTTGCCAAGTAAAACCTCAAACTGTTTCGATCCGAGAGCCTTGGTAAACAAGTCCGCCACTTGATGGTTGGTGTTGATGTAAACCGGTTCAACTTCCTTCGACTCGACACGTTCGCGGACAAAATAACAATCCATTTCGACATGTTTAGTACGCTCGTGGAAAACCGGGTTATTTGCAATGTGTTTGACTGCAATGTTGTCACAGAAGATAGTAGTTGGAGCTGTTTGGGGAGTGTCGAGGTCACTGAGGAGCCATCGCAGCCAAAGGATTTCACTAACTGTTGTGGCCATGGCTCTATATTCGGCTTCAGCATAGGATCGAGATACGACCGACTGCTTCTTTGACTTCCAAGAAACGGGACCACCCCCGAGGAGAAGAAGGTACCCGGTTCTTGACCTTCTAGTGAAAGGACAACCTAACCAGTCGGAATCGGTATAGGCCACGAGATTGTTTCCCCCTATCTTCGGTAATAGGATGCCTTGCCCAGCGGTTGCCTTCAAATATCTAACGACCCTTGTAGCGGCTTCGAGATGACTTGTACGAGGATCCGCCACAAACTGGCTTAGGATACTAACCGAATGGGCAATATCGGGACGGGTGGCCTGAAGATAGAGCAACCTCTCGAAAAGTCACCGATAATGACTTGGATCAACTCGATCTTCCTCCTTTCCTGCTTCTAACTTTAGATTTTGTTCCATAGGTATCGGACTCAGCCGGCATCCAAGCATACCAGCATCTTCAATAATGTCGAGAGTGTACTTCCTTTGACTAAGTACCATACCTTCTTCCATTCGAGCGACCTCGATCCCTAAAAATACTTAAGATTTCCAAGATCTTTTATGCTGAAACGTTCATTAAGAAACAATTTTATCTCGCTCATTCTCGTAGCATCATTGCCAACCAAAATCACATCATCAACGTAGATTAAGACTGCAACATATATTTCCCTCCTCCTGAAAATAAATAAGGAATGGTCCGCCTTTGACTGTCTAAAACTGGCTTCGACAAGTGCTGTGGTGAACTTATGATACCAATTTCTCGACGCCTGTTTGAGCCTATAAAGAGACTTTCTTAGCCGACACACTTTGTTCTCCTTTCCTTTATCAAAACCTTGAGGTATCTTCATGTACACCTCCTCATTCAAATCACCATGCAGGAATGCATTATTCACGTCCAATTGATGAACCATCCAGTTTCGTTTAACTGCGACTGCCAAAATGGTTCGAACGGTAACCAACTTGGCAACCGGAGCAAACGTGTCATGAAAATCGATCCCTTCCATTTGTGTGAAACCTTTAGCAACCAAGCGGGCTTTGTATCTTTCAATGTCTCCATTGGGCTTGTACTTAACCTTGTAAACCCACTTGGAATCAATGGCCCTCTTACCTTTCGGCAAGTCTTCAAGAGTCCACGTTCCGTTCATTTCAAGTGCCTCTATTTCTCGTTTCATAGCTACCCTCCAGTTTTCATTCTGCACTGCTTGTTTAAAGGTTCTTGGCTCATCGGTTTTGTCGATGGCTGTGACACCTCGAAATTTCATGTCCAATATTATATCGACACGTGTCACGGGCCTAAAACGTGTAAAGGATTTCCTTAGAAGGACTAAAGTTGACAAACAAGGAAAGTATGTGAATATAAGGGTTTAAAATGTCAACAATGGCTAAATATACTTTACAATAACCCTACATGATGTTTATACCCTTAAACGAATGAATCGTGGATCATACGAAGCTAACTGTGAAAGAAAGTGAGAGATTACAAACTACAGGGGTTAAGTGTGTCAACATGTTTAAAGTATACCTCTAAGTGGCCTTTTAGCAAACCCGAAGCTTTGTAACGATTAATTATGCTCACTAGAAAGTATGATAAAAAATTTCACCAAGTTTCGTTATCGTATGAGAAAGTTATGATAAAATTCGTATACGAGGGTTAAAAGCAGCAACGTTGGAATTTAAGACTTTTCGGTGATCGTATGAATAACCGGGGACCTAACAAAGTAGGGTTATGACTTGGAGTCCTTAAAAGTCAAGTTTGGGGGTTACAAGTGCAAGAAAGCATCTTAAAATCAAGTTTGGGAGGACCAGGGGCCAAATGTGTCAGTTTTTAAAAGTTCTGGTGAGCTGGCCGGTCCTTACGGACCGTATGGCTGGACCCTTACGGTCCGTAAGCCATGCCCAGATGCAGAAACTCGGTCAGGTGTCTGTTCAGCCTTTTAAACGACTTATATTGATATTTTTCACTTCCATGAGCGACCCCTACTGGTTTTTAGGCACTAGGGACACATGTTTAACATCAGGAAACATGTATAGCATTGTTTGGCATGATCTTGAGGAATCAACATCACTATATAAAGGCCACAATGTTTCAATTTTTGATCACTCATTCCCAACTCAACTCCTGATCATTTCTGGAGCTCAAGGCCTTTCCCTAAGCATCACTGATCGTGCATAGGACCTTGGTAAGTATCCTTGACCTTCCTTAATCATGTTTTACTTAGTTAATTAGCTTAAAGTCAAACCGTCGTAATTAAGGTTTGACTTAACGATTAATCACTAATGGTTCAGTGTTTAGTCAAATTAAAAGTTGTTATAAGTTGGTAATTATGTGGGCTTTAAATCCTTAAAAGGGCACCCTCTGATTCCCACTCTAACTAGATCATTTGTCGGGTCAAAGGTTGTTATAAAAAGTCAACAGAAACTTAATTTGCAAATTAACACATAATTAGCAATGTAGAAGGCGTGTAACCTATTTTGTCACTCATATAACTTGGTAATTAGTATAAGAACTGGTATAAGCTTGTTTGATCCGACAATTTTCTGTTTAGGCTCGGTTCGGAACCGAAAGACACAAAACTTTGACTTTTGCTTTGACTTCAGTTCTGACCTGATTTAGATGGGTTTAGAAATGCCTTAGAGCTTCCTTAGGACCAGGTTACATGGTGGTATAAACCTCTGTGATTGGTTCATTGATTGCCCGATTCGTTTACACGTTTCCGTTAACTGCTTAATGTTGACCATAATGCCCATTTGACCTTAAAACGAGAATTTTGGAAATGTGAGAGGACAATAATCTTTGTTACTGATTTATAAACATGTCCCTAAAATTTCACATCAGTTAGAGAGTTATGCCCAATAGCGTAATTAGAAAGCTTTTTGTTAATTAAAAGGCATAATTAGCGTAAAGCCTATCTAAACCCAATTTTTGACACCAAACCTTTTACCCACTGATGTAATATAATATTTTGAGATTTTTGAAGATTTTTAATTATTTTTAAACTGATCATAACCTAAGGTTATTGCCTTGATTCGGTAAATACCGATTATACCCTTTTTGGTTATAAAATGAGTTCTACATAGTATTTTGACACCAATCCAATTGCTACTGATTTTATATAATAAATGAAGTATTTTGAACTTTAGAACCTGATCAGAAAACTCAGATTTCCTGTATAACCCGGAAATCGCTCAAAACGGCTTTTTACGCGTATTAAACACCTAGTATGGGTTTAAAACCATTTTTGGCATATAAGACTTATCACCAACTGATATAACCTATTAAATTAAATTGTTTTACTGATTATTTCAGACCCGAGTCTCAAAATTAAAATTGATCTCTTTTATAATCTTTTAAATGACCGAAATACCCCTACGGGGCTTATATTGAGATTAAACTCGTTTTGGGCATAATGGAAGGTATCTTACTGATATCACAACATATTTAAAGCATATTAACTTAGGAAACCTGTTCATGACTCATTCGGTTACCCGTTATGCGTTATTCGCGTTCGGTTCGGTTTATGTAACTAGTTTGCATAAATTAGCTGAAACGGGTCAAACGTTATCGTTTTTATCTCAAAATCCAGAATTTGTTTAGTTTACCCATATTATACAAGTCTCCAAACTTGTCGGGTCTAAATCACATTCTATTCCGGTCTTCGCTTAATCATGCGTTTTGAACCGTAAACATTTCCTTAAAACTAACCGGTCTAAGTTACGACTTAAATAAGCCCCGTTAGGAATCTAATAGGTTAATAAAACATTCGTTCCAGATTAAGAGCCCCAGTAGAAGTACTTGTGCTTGCTGATTAGAATATACGGCTGAGAATAAATTGCATTGCTAGCTCAGGTAAATACTTTTAACTTATTTTCCCTATACGGGCTTGGGATACAGTATTATAATAATACCGCTTGGTCGGGTATTGAATGTTTAATCATATTGTGATTAAATTATTGAGGTAACCCGCTTTAATCTGTATTGTTTGAAATAAAAGCCTTTAGGGGTTAATGACCATGTCCCGGATATCCTTGGCATCATTATTAGGAAAATGGCCACGTCTTAAGCACGAGGTGTAGGCATACACCTGACAGTTGCTTAAGGGAAACGGTATCTCACTCTCTTGTGGGCTTATACTTGTGGTGTGTCTGTTAATCTTGACTCGGTTTCTACATCGGGCCCTGAACGTATAACGAACATGTAAATATGTATACAAGATTAATTTTATATAATTATCCCAAGTTATAAAAGATATTTTTGTGCCTGGTGCATCTAAATCAATTTTCTTAAACTCTTTTTAAAATGAGTCGGTTAATTGTATTTACCAGCGTAAACTGACGTATTTTCCAAAAAGGTTAAGTGACGGGTACTGAACGTAATTGGCTGGAAGCTCAGGGAGTTAATAAGGAATCTTGCAAGTTCTAGGCGTCTAAAGTCTGTTGAACAATGTTTATGTTTTAAGATCCGCCTGTGGATCCACCTTACAATCCGTGTGTAATAATTGATGTTACTTTTGAATCGGTTTGTAATATATTTATCTTTTGCTTCCGCTGTGCATTAAAAATTGTGTTGTTTGACTATGATGATATCGACTACGTCACGATACTCCCCACCGGTAATACGTGGAAATATCGGGGTGTGACAGGTTGGTATCAGAGCCAACATTGAGTGAATTAAACACTAGCCTTTTTGTGTTTAATCTCAATGACACAGTAGCACATTCCTTGACCTTCTGAGTCTAGACTTAACATAGGAATACTCTCAACCCTAATCTGAAAACTATTGCTTCCGAATTTATATATTTTGAATATGTCTCCAATCAAGGAATCCAAAATGGAAATTCTCCACATCCGGAGCCTTGAATTGCCGAGCTTCGTACTGCGGCTAGAGTACAACGTGCAACCAAGGAGAAAGCATTCAGAAGTAAAGTAAAGAAGAAAACTCCTTTTGCTGAAGTTTGTTTCCTTAGTAGTCCTTATAAGGACATATTTATCTTTTAGTCCCTTCATGGACAACGTCATTCCTTTCAAGTCCCGTTTAGGGCAATTATATACTCCTTTTAAAAATCATTTGAATATTTAATCTAAATTCCATATTTATCATTCTATATGAATATAACATATGAAGTAAATCAAAATATAATTCCTTTTCATAATTGATCTGCCAATATATATAATGAAAAGAATCTTAAAGGGCACAACCTAGCTTGTATGTCATTAAGGACCTAGCTATGATGGTAAAAACCTGTTTAAAAGAGATTCAGATCCTTGTTAACATCTAAAAACATGTTAACACTCCTGACAACAGTGATGCGATAAATCACACTTGTCATCTTTATAATGGGAATTTCCAACCCCTTGTCTAGCCTAGTGATGTAGAAATCATGGCTTAAATCATCAAATGAAGATGATCATATTATAGACATCCATAAGTGATGAAATGCCTACGGGCCATACTTATTGTCCTAAGGGACAAAAGACAGTTGAAGTCTTTGACGCTCTGTCAAGAAAAGGTAATGAAATATGTTCAAACCTTAATGCCTTGATTCTCTGAAATCATGGCTTGTAAATTTAAAACTGTCCTTGTGACTAGGCCTTTTGCGCCACCTTAATATCCTTAATGTTTTATAACTAGGATAAATTATAATGAAAATACTAATTAAATATAACTAACAAATTAACCAATATGGTTTATATTACCATGGTTGATGAATCGTCAAAAGTGATGAATCCATAATAACCTCTGAATGAATCATCATCAATATTTATGTAGCAATCAAGCTACATGGCTGGATCAGATGAGGTTAACAGCCACCCGAGGGAGAATAATGATGCTCCCAGAGTTAATATAACTGGTGCGGAACTGTAAGCATTAATAGATAATGCCGTTACACGAGCTCTCGACAGACAGTATGATGAATCAAGTGATACACACTCTAAGACTCTATCTGTGGCTCGTAGTAAGCCCCTTTCTAAATCCCATGAGTCAAGGGAAGACGATGTTCGTAACTCGTCAAATCAAAGGAGTGTTCCGTCTAGACAGGTGGTGCTTCATCAAGAGGCACCAGTTAAGACCTGCTCATATAAATATTTTGTCTCCTGCAAGCCCAGAGACTTTATAGGAGAAAAAGGAGCCATCGATTGCATGACGTGGCTCGATGAGATGGACCCCGTTGTAGATATTAGTGGATGTGCAGAGCAAGACATTGTGAAGTTTGTTTCACAATCTTTTAAAGGAGAAGCCCTAGCTTGGTGGAGGTCACTAATCCAAGCTACAGGGAAGATCCCTTTGTACAACTTGACTTGGGATCAGTTCGTTGCTCTTATCAAAGAAAATTACTGTCCTCAACATGAAGTTGAGAAAATTGAGACTGAATTCTTGACATTAGTCATGGAGAACTTAGATTGTCAAGCATACCTTACAAGTTTCAATACCATGTCTCGATTGGTTCCTTACTTGATCACACCGGAACCAAAGCGAATAGCTCGCTTTATTGGGGGTCTAGCCCCAGAAATAAAGGCAAGTGTGAAAGCATCGAGACCTACTATATTCAGGTCAGCGGCAGATCTGTCGCTATCTCTCACACTCGATGTGGTCAGAAACAAGGCTGCCAAAGCCTCTGAAGATGGAAAGCGTAAAAGGGAGGATGAGAATTCTCATTGCTCCGATAGGAAGACAAAGAGGAACTCTGAGGATAAGAAGAGTTCCGGGTTTAGGGAAGACAGCCAGCAGTCGGGTGAGAAGACCATGTGCAAAACCTGTCGGAAATACCACCTCGGGAAATGCAGATTAGAATCTCAGCCTCTACCTTGTGGGATTTGCAAGTCTAAGAAACATAAAACCTTGGATTGCAAGAAGTTGAAAGACGCAACCTGTTATGGTTGCAACGAGAAGGGGCATATCAAGACCAACTGCCCTAGGAATCAGAAGAAGCCCGAAGAGGCCAATAAAACAAACGCATGAGTCTTCCAGATGAACGCCCAGGAGATGGTGCAGAATGATAACTACATAGCAAGTACCTTTCCTTATCAAGCAGTTTATGCAGAAATTTATTTGATGCTGGCACATATGATTCTATAATGAACGATAAATGTTGAGAACTGTTGCCTCCGCCTGATTAGGACTCCGGTCATTTAATGCGAGGTAGAAATTGGCCGATGATACTTGATAAAACGCTCCAACAAATCTTAGATTGATATTTTATATCTATTAGGAATCACTCTTTTCTGATACCCTTATGACAAGCTTTCAAGCTATCCAAATTCATCAATATAATAAAGACAGATGTAACATTTTGATCCCCTGTCAAAAAGATGATGGATTAGGTCCAAACCTTAAATGCCATTGATGGTCTTTCGTGACCTAGGCTAAACATAATGAATATATATTATGTTGGTGCACTAAATGTCTGCTGATTACGTCATAATCAAGTCTTGTGTCTAGATAGGTTGAATGTACACACAACAGGGTCTTAATTAGGGTTTTTACATGTTTATCTTTAAGATTTCGCTTGAAAGTGTTCTTGTGTAATTCAAGCTAAATCTGATTTAGCTTGAACTGGTTCAAGCGAAATCAACAACAGAGATTTAGCTTGAACAGGTTCAAGCGAAATCATGATTTAGCTTGAAACAGTCTCAAGCGAAATCATTAGGTTATAAATAGGTTGTTGTGTAGTTCATTTGTAGGGGAGATGGTCATTGTATGAGACACGAAGTGCTGCCGGTTTTGTATCAGAATACGTTGTATAAGCACAAATATCAATCAGAAAAGAAGGATTAAAAGGATAATAGCTGTTATGACTTTGTTTATGTTGATTCCGCCTTCATACACAAAGATGAACTGCCTTAACTGACGTTTAAAGGTCGTAGAACGGTCCAACAAGTGGTATCAGAGCTCAGGACGAGGAGTTCATACCATTATAGCTTGATTCTATCGGATTTTCTTATCTCTACTCACTTCTTCTCTTACTTTTCTGATTTGAACATATTTCAGTGGTAAAAATGACCTGAATTTGACATATAACAAGTGAATTAGTGTGATAACTAATCCTTGAAAGATTTGGACTTAAAATCGATCGATTTCATATAAAAATTAACAATTTCGCTTGAAAACTGTTCGTAAAAGATGACATCAGCAGATTTCACTTGAAATATATTGTAGATTTCGCTTGAAAACTTGAGTTTGGCTGACAATTTCGCTTGAAATATAGACGGATTTCGCTTGAAACAGTTCAAGCGAATTTCGCTTGAATCATTGGACTTGTATTAGGGGATTTCGCTTGAAACGACCACTTGAAAGTTCATCGATTTGTGTGAAAAGTAAAAAGAGATTGTCGGTTTGCATGTGAAATAATATTGTTTCTATCGAAGATCAGAATTCACGAGAACACATTAATCGATTTGACAGAATCCATGTGACTTGAAATTATCGGATATCACGTGAACAAGTGTCGGATAAGTGATTTTGTCGACATACAAATTAATTGACTGTTTGTCTTGAACCAAGAGTTCCGTGTGACTTCAATTTTCGGCTCAATCACTAGTTTTGGGTGTTATATTTTGTCAGCTAAATAATTGTAAGGTCCAATCATATGTTGTTGAATATCAAACTTGTCAGCCATAAGAATCTTTTGGTTAAATATCTAAAAGTTTGAAAGTCAATGTTGTAAGACATTTATTGCATAATAACGTGAATTGTTGAGTTGACAGATTGCATGTGAATTCATTTTGGAAAACCAAGGTTTATCATCAAGATCAAAGAGTCAACAAGTCACCCATTTGGACAACATATTTGTCGATTAGTGATATCCAAATTGAACTAGGTTCGCATAAGTTTTTGGACTTGATCTCAGTTCGTTTGGGATTTGAATAAATCAGGTGGTTTGAATTTGATCCGGGTCATAGTAGTTCGCACGGTTTGACAACTTGAACTTCAGTTCGCACAGAATATGCACCAACCGAGTATCAGTTTGATTCAGTTGTTTGATAACGTTTAAACTGATCATTTGTTTGTTTGTTTGCAGGTGATTTCAAGGTAATTCAAGGTTATAAAATCATGGCAAAATCTGAACCTATTCCATGGAAAGACGATCGAACTGAAGAGCAGAAGTATAGATACAGAAAAATGATAGCTGAAAACAAAATCATTAGAATATCTCGTATCTTTCTGGAAGCAAGGAGAGCCAATAGATGGGATCCAGATAGAGAGTGCTATCTTGATGAGTATGGAAATATTGCAATTGATGATAGTACACTTGATATTGAAGCCATTATCCAGCAATATAAAGAAGATGATGAGTATTGGCAACACAAATGGTGGGGAACTCCAACCGAGAAAATGAAAGAGGAAGCGAAGAAAGAAAAAAGAAGAGGAAGAGAGAAAAAAGAAAGAAGAGATTGAGAAAGCAAAGAAGATTGATACTGGAGTTATTGACACAACGCAGGAGTTGACTGCTGAAAATCTTGGAAGAATGGCTGACAAAGTGCTAGCTGCTAAGGCACTTGAGGTAGACTCTAACTCCGTGTCTGAGTCAAAAAGCCAGGTCAGTTCAGATGTGTCAACAAATGTGTCAGGTAAGAAAATCGATGGAAATGCTGATTGCAAAAATTGCAACAAAGAGTGCAAATTTTGTAGCACAGTCACGTATCTCAACGGGAAGAAAGTTGATGATCTGACAGCAAAGGTCAGAAGCGTTGAGAATCAGATTCTTGATCGTGACAAAACAGTTAAAGCTTCAACTGAACGGATAAGAGAATTAACTAAACAAATTGAAAATGATAAAATTGATCATGACAAAATTAAACAAGAAAATGAAAAGTTGATTCTTGAAAACCGTCAGATTTCTGAAAAATTTGAAAAACTCAAAAGCACAATGAAAGATTGTGATGATCGAAATGGTAAAACTTTTAAAGAAAATGAACATCTAAGAGCAGTGCTTAGAGTCAAAGAAGAATCAATCAACCAACAACTGGATGAAATCGCTAAATTGAAACTTAAAGTTCAAGAGGTTGTAATCGAAAACGAGCGAATCCAGTTGAAGCTTAACAGTTACAACTCCGAAAGCTTTGTGTTGCAACATATTATTCCCAAACCCATCGGGAAAGACAAAGCGGGCGAAGATGTGTATTGTGATGGAACTGGGGTGGGGTTTCATCAAGTTCCACCACCTGTTCTTGATAATTACACGAAAAAGCAATCTGGGTTGGTTGAAATTGAGGAAGAGAGTGAAGTTAAACTTTCGGAGAACATTGATGTTACTTTTTCTACATCATCTGATGATAGTGTTCAGACAGAGATTGTTAAGAGCACAGCTGAAAGTGTTTTGATGTCTGATTCAACTGAAGATGATGGGTGTTTCTTAGACAAATACATTCAGAAATCAAAGTCCAAAAACAACTTAAATGATGAACCGGGTCTTGTGATGTACAAGATGGCTGGATCTGATAAGTTGTATTTGGATTCTGAGTTTCCAATTGAGAATGTTAATGTGAAAAAGTTGACAAATGTTTTCAAATTGGTTGAAGTTGAGTTGTCAGAAGTGAACAGTTTGAGTCAAACAAAAAGGCAAATGAATTTTGAGAAAGATAAAGCTTATTACAAAAAGCCTGTTGTTCCACCACGTTTTTATAATAACAATCGAAACAATTGGTCGGGTGGTTATAGGAATGGTAAGAGTTATCAGAAAAAGAGTTTTCAAAACAAAAGGTTTGCTGAAAAGAAGGTGTTTGTGAATAGTTCAAGTTCACTTTCTGATGAGGAAAATGAAATTTTTTCAAAATCAAATGAAGAGTTCTTTGAGAAAAGAGCTTCACATTATCAGTCTGAAGGCACAAGTCGAATTGTTGATACTCGAACATGTTTCAGATGTAATCAAGTTGGTCACATTGCACGAAAGTGTACCAATGTTAAGCCTAAGACTGAAAATGTGAAAATTCAAAAGAAGAAAGTTGATGTGAAGGGTAAAGCACCAATCGTTGTTGAGAAAAAGAGTGTGAAAAATAACAACATCAAAGTGAAAAATGAACCTGTAAAGAAAGTGGTAACTAAAAACGACAAGTTTTATAAACAGGTTGCATTATCTCAACAAGTTTGGAAACCAAAAACTGAAATGAAAATTTCAACTTCGAAAGTGAAAAAGGCTGAAGAATCAATTTCGGTTGATTATGATGCAAATTTTCCACCTTTGAAGGCTGAAAATTTCAAAATTCAAATTGCGAGAGTCAAGGTTACACCTAAGGCTGATGAGGCCTGGGTGGACACCATGTTCGAATAAGCAGTTTGAATTGCCGGAGCTTCCTTGTTCGCGAAGCATGAATCGGCATCTTTATTGAAATGTTTTAAAATCAACTTGTGGTATGTGCAGGATCTTCCAAGAGCCATTTCAAGATGGATCATGGATAGTGGCGCATCTCGACATATGACAGGAAAAACTGCATTGCTGTATGATGTGAGGAATATCAATGGTGGTTATGTGGGATTTGCAGGTCATGAAGGTGGTAGAATTGTTGGTGAAGGAACGTTATCCAATGGGATTGTGACGTTTGAAAGAGTTAACTACATCACTGAGCTGGAGAACAATCTGCTTAGTATCTCGCAGATTTGTGACAATATGTATACTACTCACTTCACTGATAAAGAATGTTTGATTTTGAAACCAGGATTTGTTGTTCCTGAAGAATGGATTATCATGAGGGCACCTAGAGTGAATGATTTATATGTGTTAGATATGAGTGTAGCAACTACAACTACTGGTCAAGCACATTGTTTTGTGTCTAGAGCAACTGAGAAAGAATCAAGATTGTGGCACCGAAAGATGGGGCATATACATCTTAGAAAAATGAATCATTTGGTGCATAATGATTTGGTGTTGGGTGTTAATATCAAAGGTTTTCATCCGGAAGGGGAGTGCATTAGCTGCATCAAAGGCAAGCAGAAGAAAAAGTCACACCCTACAAAGCAAGTCAATTCAGTTTCGAGACCGCTGGAAAGACTTCACATGGATTTGTTTGGTCCGGTGAATGTCAAAAGTATAACAGGAGATTACTATTGTTTGGTCGTTACTGATGATTATTCCAGATTTTCGTGGGTTTCTTTCTTGAAGACGAAAGATGAAACATTTGACAGTTTGATGGGGCTGTTCAGGAAGATTGAGAATCTGTACCAAAGGCGTATTAAAAGAATTCGAAGTGATAATGGTACTGAATTCAAGAACAGCAAGATGGAAGAATTTTGTGATGAAAGAGGTATTTTGCATGAGTTTAGTGCTCCGTATACTCCGCAGCAGAATGGAGTCGCAGAACGTAAAAACCGGACACTAATCGAGACGGCTAGAACTATGCTCGCAGATTCAAAGTTACCGATAAATTTTTGGGCTGAAGCTGTTTCTGCCGCATGCTATACGCTCAACAGGGTTCTTACTGTCAAGAAGTTCAACAAAACATGCTTTGAGCTAATCAATAATCGCAAACCGAATTTGAAGTATCTAGAACCGTTCGGGTCACCCTGTACGGTTATAGAGCCTCATGGAAAGTTTGGTCCGAAGAGCATTGAGGGTATATTTGTTGGTTATGCAAATCCGTTGCGGCGTGTCTTCGTTCCAAGTGAGAAGCGGATTATTGAAGCTGCAAATGTTGAATGTCAAGGTTATACTATGCCGCCACAGAATCCTGGTGATTCATGGCGTTATCATTATGACAAACTTTGGGATTCGTTTGACATGAGAGAAGAATCAGAGGATGATGAAGATTTCTTTGATGAGTTGGATATTTTGCGAGAATATGAGTCGCAGCTAAGGTTTCCAGCTGAGTATTCGAGGAGACCATGGGAAACTTCAAATGACGATGAAGCAGGTCCAAGTAATGCTGGCGAACATGATGATGTCCAACAGAATGAAGTTGCTCAGGATAATCAGTCGGTTCAGAATGATAATCTAGAAGCTGAAAACATGCCAGTATTTGATCATGGTGATTCAGATTCTGAGGGGGAGCAAATTCAGGTTTCAAGTCAAACAAACCAAGTTGGTGAACAAGATGCAGAACAGAATGTTACTAATCTGGAGGGAAATGTAGATGTTCCAAGCGAAGTGATGCCGCGAACTTTTTCATATCATCCAGAGGAGTTGATTATAGGAGAATTGCAGACAGGCGTTCGCACTCGAAATCAGATTGATAAAGGGCTTACATGTTTTTATACAAAAGTTGCTCCTTTGCAAACTGAATTCTCATTGAGTTGTTTTATCTCGCAGGTTGAGCCAAGAACTTACAAAGAGGCGCTTACTGAAGACTCTTGGGTCAATGCAATGCAGGAGGAACTTAGTCAATTCGAGAAATTGGGAGTGTGGAAGTTAGTTGATTTGCCGGATGGTCAGAGAAAGATTAACACCAAGTGGGTGTTCAAGTGTAAGAGGGACGATAGAGGAGTTATTGTAAGGAACAAAGCTCGACTCGTTGTTCAGGGATTTAGTCAACATGAGGGAATTGATTTTACCGAAGTTTATGCTCCTGTAGCACGACTAGAGGCAATCAGAATTTTCCTAGCATTTGCGTCTTGGAAGAACTTCAAAGTTTATCAGTTGGATGTTAAATCGGCGTTTCTTTATGGGAAGGTTAAAGAGGAGGTTTATGTCGGTCAGCCGCCGGGCTTCACCGATCCAATCCACAAAAACAAGGTCTACTTATTGGACAAAGCGCTGTATGGTTTACACCAGGCCCCGAGAGCCTGGTACGAGACTTTGTCTCAACACCTACTAGCCAACAAGTTCATTCGTGGAAAAGTGGATGCCACTCTCTTCACTAAAGAGGTCGATGGTCATCTTCTGATAGTTCAGATTTATGTGGACGATATAATCTTTGGGTCGACAAATGAAAATCTATGCAAAGATTTTGAATCAGTGATGAAGCAAAAGTTTGAAATGTTATCAATGGGGGAGATGAAATTCTTTCTGGGTTTACAAGTTGAACAACTTCCTGAGGGAATTTTCATTCATCAGTCAAAGTATGTTCATGATATTCTAGAGAAATTTGGAATGTCAAGTTCTACTCCAGCTGCTACCCCACTTGCAACAAATCATGGGATTCACCCAGATCTCACCGGAGACAGGGCTGATGAAACGTTTTACCGTTCCATGATAGGTTCTTTAATGTATCTAACTGCTTCACGTCCTGATATCATGTACCCAACGTGCCTCGCAGCAAGATTTCAGTCTAACCCGAGAGCATCGCATTTGATCATTGTGAAGAGGATATTGCGCTACCTGAAAGGAACTCCTTCATTGGGGTTGTGGTATCCTAGAAAAGGCGACTTTACGCTCGAAGGGTATTCCGATTCGGATTTCGGATGCTGCAAAGTCAATTCAAAATCAACAACTGCAGGATGCCAGTTCTTTGGTCCTAGATTGGTTACCTGGCAGTGTAAGAAACACACGTCTGTGGCGTTATCTACATGTGAAGCGGAGTATGTTTCTGCTAGCAGTTGTTGCTCTCAGATCTTGTGGATACAGCAACAGATGCGCGACTACGGTTTGCAGTTTCTTAACACACCTCTTTTTGTTGATAATGAGGCCGCTATAAATATAACAAAGAATCCAGTACATCACGCTAAAACTAAACACATAGAAATTCGTCATCACTTTATTCGTGATTGTTTTGAGAAAAAGTTGATACGATTTGAGAAAATCCACACTGACGAACAGAAAGCTGATTTACATACCAAAGCTTTTGATAAAAATCGGTTTAAATATTTGTTAAAACTGAACGGTATGAAGCTTTTTTCGGTGTCGGATGGAATTGTGGGCGTTGATGAGAGTACTACGGATGAAGACGAGAAACAATCTGCAATGGTTTGTCGATTTTTTACTTGTTTTGGTATTTAGGGGGAGTAGATATTTGTATATAGCTTATATTTTTTTTCAGAAAATACAAAAACAGTAAAAAATGCAAAAATACAAAAACATGATAAAATCTTAAAAAGAGCTTGTGTTTATAGGGAAAATGATAGTACATCGGCTAGACGATTACAGTATGCTAAAGATTTGTAAAGTATAAATGAGTTAAACAGTCTCACTGATGATGTGTCGATAGGTTTTCGCACATTCAGTAGATTTATTCGGGATATAAACCTAAAATTCAAACTTGTGAATTCGTGGGGAACATTACTTGGATATATAGGTAACCCCTGAAATCTCGTTTGAAAGGTCTCTTAATCTGATATACTAGGTCTTTATACTCAATGATGTTTGGGGTATTATTCCGGGACTTCTGCTGAACGGTGGTTCTGACCTAGTCCTTGGATAATACTTGCTGCAATGCTTGAAACACAGCATTAAACCCTCAGCATGCCGATGAAACAATAAAATTGATAGTCGCTGCTGTTGTAAGCAAAAAGATCCTCTAAAAGGGACATATCGTAAAGTCGAAGCTGATATCTCTCTGCGTATACGGAAGTATCGACCTGAGATCCCTCGGCCCTCGCATACCTAATTTATATACAGATATCATTGTAGTATTCTCACCTGTAAGACTGATTATTGGGATTCTGAATACGGGAGTATATTCAAGAGGTGGGACACATGAATGAGCTAAGTTCTTAATTCATCTAAATCGTATCCTGAGTAAATTGAAATTTGTGTGAGAATTTAAGATGGATCAGTATATCGACAATCGAGGTGAATTGTTTAAGTCTAAGTATGAAATGAAGCTTAACGGTACTTGTGATTTGTCTGTAAAGCTGATATGATTCCCTGACACACTCGCCAAAAATATGTTTGTAAATAGTTTACTTTGTTTACTTTCTGCAATTTAAGTTTTCTGTATTTCATTTCTTAGTTTAGAACACTTTGATAAAATCCAAAAAGATTTTATTTCTGCTTTATTTTAGACAAACCAAAGTGGAGAGTTGATTGTTGGATTCTTAGATGTTTGAAGCAGATGCAAGAGATTCTGGACTGAAGAATGAGGAGAGCTTACTTTGATGAAGTTTGTATTGTTTGGAAAGTAAAAAAAAAAAAAAAGTTCATTAATTTGATACTTGTTATTTTCAGAAAATGTTTGAAATTGTTGTTTTAAAATCAGTATTGTTTCGTCAAAAGATCAACCAAGGTCATTAATTTGGACTTGGTAGATTAATCAAGTGATCAGGGTCATTAACTTGGACTTGAATACTTGAGTGGATTGTTAAAACTGATTGAGTTTGTGAATTATTGTTGAAAAGATAGAATTGTAATGTTTGTTGGTTGAGTAACAGGTTTGGACTTCATTATTCCCAACGGAAGCTAAGTGTCAAAGCTTGAACCAGATATCTCAGATTCTAGCATATCGAGAGGGGGAGTCTGTGAAAGGGGGAGTCTGGATCAACGGTAAAAGGGAAGATTGAAGTTTAAAGTTTGAAGATTGAAGATAAAGATTGAGGAAAGTTTTTACAATGTTTGAAGAATGATAAAGACAAAGACTTGAAGCCAAAGACTTCATCAACATCCAAGGGGGAGTCTGTTGGTGCACTAAATGTCTGCTGATTACGTCATAATCAAGTCTTGTGTCTAGATAGGTTGAATGTACACACAACAGGGTCTTAATTAGGGTTTTTACATGTTTATCTTTAAGATTTCGCTTGAAAGTGTTCTTGTGTAATTCAAGCTAAATCTGATTTAGCTTGAACTGGTTCAAGCGAAATCAACAACAGAGATTTAGCTTGAACAGGTTCAAGCGAAATCATGATTTAGCTTGAAACAGTCTCAAGCGAAATCATTAGGTTATAAATAGGTTGTTGTGTAGTTCATTTGTAGGGGAGATGGTCATTGTATGAGACACGAAGTGCTGCCGGTTTTGTATCAGAATACGTTGTATAAGCACAAATATCAATCAGAAAAGAAGGATTAAAAGGATAATAGCTGTTATGACTTTGTTTATGTTGATTCCGCCTTCATACACAAAGATGAACTGCCTTAACTGACGTTTAAAGGTCGTAGAACGGTCCAACATATTAAATAATATTCATTAAGAATGTTAGTACTATATTAGCCTGTATGGTCTATTGATACCATGGTTAGTATATGTTAAGGCCATCAGGATGAAGAATAGCAGTTGTTGGATTGCAACTAAGAAATTGTT
This sequence comes from Helianthus tuberosus, assembly GCA_030545235.1. NCBI lineage: Eukaryota > Viridiplantae > Streptophyta > Magnoliopsida > Asterales > Asteraceae > Helianthus > Helianthus tuberosus. The sequence goes on from CM060448.1 coordinate 147,951,003, forward strand.
TTATTGGTGTTAGGAACCAATATCGAGTATGGAAAACTCAGATAAGACAGCCGTTGATCGTGTTATGAATGATGTGACACATGCCAATGATGCTACAATTGTGAACCTTAGAATTTCCGAAGATGTTCTTCAAACTATGATAGACGCAGCTGTTGGAAAGGCTGTGAAGAAGGCTGTGAAAAAGTTCAAGGAGCCCCATGCTACTCGCTCCAAATTTTATCTAGGACCACATTTCCTTACTCATAAGGAGGATCTTGTTCATGCCTCAAATGCAAAGGATGAGCTAAAAAGGAAAAGGGAGGAAGATAACTCCCAGAGCTCTAAGAAGAGGAACAAACAAAATTCCAACCAGAAACCAGTATGCAAGACCTGCAAGAAGCGCCATTATGGGAAATGCAGGTTCGAATCGAAATCCCAATCGCAGCCCAGGGCTTGTGGGATCTGCAAATCTAGTGAGCATAAAACATTGGAATGCCAGAAGATAGGAGATGCGACTTGTTACAACTGTAACGAGAAAGGGCATATCAAATCCAATTGCCCAAAGTATGCTAAAAAGCTTGAAGGAGATAAGAAGACTGACTCTAAGGCCTCCCAGATGGATGCAAAAGAGGCCATACAAGATGACAATGTTATAACCGGTACGTCCTTATCCCTGATGTATATGCAAGGGTATTGTTTGATTCAGGTGCAGATGAGTCGTGTGTGGAATAAATTTTGTAAGATATTAAATCTGCCTTTTTGAACCTTAAGCATAAAATATGGAGTAGAATAAACGCTAAGAGTTCTGCTTTGATTCGGATACCAATCAATCCTTCATAGATGGTAAATATAACAAACTCTTAAAGTCTTCCATGAGAACCCTAGATATTAAGTGTAAGGTAAAACTTACAGGCGAAAATCATAGATTCCATTTCTTTTACTCCTGTCAGAAATCTTCAATCGTAAAGTCCTAATGTACCCTCTCTCCAGATAAAGCACATCATCATATGAAATTGATATCTCTTTGATCCCAATTGATTATGAATACCAAATGGTATGACAAAAGCGCCATATGAGGATTGGTGTATCTTAATATGTTCCAAAGATTGCTTCCATGCCTGATCAGTATGGAGGTTTAATGCATGGAACCACAAGGATATTCCAATGGTCATACGGCATTAAAAGTCAGCTAATGGTATTCAAAGAAGATATCCAGAATGGAGTTGTCCAAGTAAATGTTCCCGATTAAGGAATTCATGGAATTGTAACATAAATGTGTGACTTATTTGACACAAGCAATGGTGGATGAACTGGAGCCTGAGATTTGGAAAATCTCTGTAATCTCCGTGTGTCTTGATTACCTTCTGCAAAGATTGCCCTGTTTATCTCCTAAGAGGCAAGTAGAGATAAGATTAATATTCCGCTTAGAGCTGCATTATAGTGAAATCTCCAGGATAACTGGTACCATCATTGGAAGAATCGGAACCCTGATTAAGTGGATTTTAAGATAGAAGATTCATATAGCCTAACTCAATATTCTGAGAGTTTGATATTGTTAAAGAAAGATGGTTCATTTTGCTTATGCATTCATTACCGCAACCCTATTTAGACAACGATTAAGAATTGCCATCAACTACCCAGGATCGTCGATTTGTTCGACTAGCTGTGAGGATTAGCTATTCCTCAAGATTAGTTTTAAGCGGTGGTTGGAATAACCGTCTCACCATAAAATAAGTCTTTTCTATAACAATTATTATGTAAGTATCAAGACTACTCCTTTGGGGACCTTGTATAGATGGAATGTTAAACATCCATTGTTAGAACAATAGATGAGTAAGCTCCATTATCGGGATCTAAAAGTTGCATTGGAAACAACAAATAAGATCATTCCAATTCGTAATCATCTTAAAGTTGCCAGTAAACGGCAGAAAATTTAGGATTTATAAAAGTCGCAACCTTCTTAAGTCCTTAATAAGGGATAAGGTTCAATCGAAGGTATCACCCTAAGAAGGGTGTGCTAAATTTCAATTTCTCCGGGTAAGTTAAGCCCTGGATATATAGGAACATTCGGGAAATCAAATGCAACAAAGGTCAATAGCCTATAAGCTAAAACCTATATAAGGAGTTTAGTGGAGCTCACGAGGCAACCTACACTGATGATTTAAGGGTATGTTTCACCAATAAGTTGAGACCCATTATCATAATAATAGGCAGATTAATGAAACTTTATGGTTGGACGAGAAATCGGTATAGACTAAGAATCGACAGGTTAAGAAGCTTCGAAGGAAGCATGTGTCGATCGTAAAAGTGAAATGGGATGCCTGTAGAGGTCCCGAGTACACGTGGGAGGTAGAGTCCCCAATGAAAGAGAAATAACCTCATTTATTTCAGTAAATCTCGAGGTCGAGATTTCTTTTAAGGGGGTGAGGATGTGACACCTCGAAATTTCATGTCCAATATTATATCGACACGTGTCACGGGCTTAAAACGTGTAAAGGATTTCCTTAGAAGGACTAAAGTTGACAAACAAGGAAAGTATGTGAATATAAGGGTTCAAAATGTCAACAATGGATAAATATACTTAAAAATAACCCTACATGATGTTTATACCCTTAAACGAATGAATCGTGGATCATACGAAGCTAATTGTGAAAGAAAGTGAGATATTACAAACTACAGGGGTTAAGTGTGTCAACATGTTTAAAGTATACCTCTAAGTGGCCTTTTAGCAAACCCGAAGCTTTGTAACGATTAATTATGCTCACTAGAAAGTATGATAAAAAATTTCACCAAGTTTCGTTATCGTATGAGAAAGTTATGATAAAATTCGTATACGAGGGGTTAAAAGTGTCAACGTTGGAATTTAAGACTTTTCGGTGATCGTATGAATAACCGGGGACCTGACAAAGTTGGGTTATGACTTGGAGTCCTTAAAAGTCAAGTTTGGGGGTTACAAGTGCAAGAAAGCATCTTAAAATCAAGTTTGGGAGGACCAGGGGCCAAATGTGTCAGTTTTTAAAAGTTCTGGTGAGCTGGCCGGTCCTTACGGACCGTATGGCTGGACCCTTACGGTCCGTAAGCCATGCCCAGATGCAGAAACTCGGTCAGGCGTCTGTTCAGCCTTTTAAACAACTTATATTGATATTTTTCACTTCCATGAGCGACCCCTACTGGTTTTTAGGCACTAGGGACACATGTTTAACATCAGGAAACATGTATAGCATTGTTTGGCATGATCTTGAGGAATCAACATCACTATATAAAGGCCACAATGTTTCAATTTTTGATCACTCATTCCCAACTCAACTCCTGATCATTTCTGGAGCTCAAGGCCTTTCCCTAAGCATCACTGATTGTGCATAGGACCTTGGTAAGTATCCTTGACCTTCCTTAATCATGTTTTACTTAGTTAATTAGCTTAAAGTCAAACTGTCGTAATTAAGGTTTGACTTAACGATTAATCACTAATGGTTCAGTGTTTAGTCAAATTAAAAGTTGTTATAAGTTGGTAATTATGTGGGCTTTAAATCCTTAAAAGGGCACCCTCTGATTCCCACTCTAACTAGATCATTTGTCGGGTCAAAGGTTGTTATAAAAAGTCAACAGAAACTTAATTTGTGAATTAACACATAATTAGCAATGTAGAAGGCGTGTAACCTATTTTGTCACTCATATAACTTGGTAATTAGTATAAGAACTGGTCTAAGCTTGTTTGATCCGACAATTTTCTGTTTAGGCTCGGTTCGGAACCGAAAGTCGCAAAACTTTGACTTTTGCTTTGACTTCAGTTCTGACCTGATTTAGATGGGTTTATAAATGCCTTAGAGCTTCCTTAGGACCAGGTTACATGGTGGTATAAACCTCTGTGATTGGTTCATTGATTGCCCGATTCGTTTACACGTTTCCGTTAACTGCTTAATGTTGACCATAATGCCCATTTGACCTTAAAACGAGAATTTTGGAAATGTGAGAGGACAATAATCTTTGTTACTGATTTATAAACATGTCCCTAAAATTTCACATCAGTTGGAGAGTTATGCCCAATAGCGTAATTAGAAAGCTTTTTGTTAATTAAAAGGCATAATTAGCGTAAAGCCTATCTAAACCCAATTTTTGACACCAAACCTTTTACCCACTAATGTAATATAATATTTTGAGATTTTTGAAGATTTTTAATTATTTTTAAACTGATCATAACCTAAGGTTATTGCCTTGATTCGGTAAATACCGATTATACCCTTTTTGGTTATAAAATGAGTTCTACATAGTATTTTGAAACCAATCCAATTGCTACTGATTTTATATAATAAATGAAGTATTTTGAACTTTAGAACCTGATCAGAAAACTCAGATTTCCTGTATAACCCGGAAATCGCTCAAAACGGCTTTTTACGCGTATTAAACACCTAGTATGGGTTTAAAACCATTTTTGGCATATAAGACTTATCACCAACTGATATAACCTATTAAATTAAATTGTTTTACTGATTATTTCAGACCCAACTCTCAAAATTAAAATTGATCTCTTTTATAATCTTTTAAATGACCGAAATACCCCTACGGGGATTATATTGAGATTAAACTTGTTTTGGGCATAATGGAAGGTATCTTACTGATATCACAACATATTTAAAGCATATTAATTTAGGAAACCTGTTCATGACTCATTCGGTTACCCGTTATGCATTATTCGCGTTCGGTTCGGTTTATGTAACCAGTTTGCATAAATTAGCCGAAACGGGTCAAACGTTATCGTTTTTATCTCAAAATCCAGAATGTGTTTAGTTTACCCATATTATACAAGTCTCCAAACGTTATCGTTGATCAGAAGCAGGTGCGGCATGGTCGAGGGACGGTGGTAGTGAGACATCATACCCATCTAGTCGTTTCGATCTAGCACATTCCCTTCTTTCTCTCGGCTGTCGTTCAAGAGGTTCGGCCTCGTTGGGTTGCTGAGCCTCGGCCTCGATATCGTTGGGTTGCTGGGCCTCGGCCCCCATGTCGGGAGGGTTCGGTTGCTGGGCCTCATTATTTTCGGGATTAATGGGACCGATTGGATCCATGTCATTCTCAACCACATTTTGCTCAGTCACTTGTGACTCATCATTGTTCTCATTTTCGTTGTCTGTAGCGGAAGTTGGTGTTTGATTAATACTGCATTCTTCATTGTGGTCTCCATAGTACCAAGGTGGAAACCCGAAAATACCATCGTCTTTTGATACGTGGTCTTGTTGGCCACCTTTGTAAGGAAAGATGTTCTCAACAAACTGGACATCTCTTGAAACAATGATTTTACCCCTTTGTACATCAAATATTTTGTATCCTTTTGTTCCGCCCGGATAACCAAGAAATACCCCTGGCTTCCCCCTTTCTTCGAGCTTGTCACCATTCGTGTCGGTATTTCTATAGTAGGCGAGACACCCAAACACCCTTAAAAGATCAAAATTTGGCTTTTCGTTGTGGATCATTTCATATGGCGTCTTGTTGCCTATGACTTTGGAGGGAAGACGATTGATAATGTGAGCAGCGGTTAAGACGCACTCCCCCCAAAATCTCTTTGGTAGGTTGGCCTCGAATCTGATAGAACGTGCTGTTTCGAGAAGATGGCGATGCTTTCTCTCCACAACACCGTTTTGTTGAGGTGTGTGTGGACATGTGGTTTCAAGGATGATGCCATTTTCGGCATAAAACTTGTTCATGCGATTAGAGGTAAACTCTCCTCCATTGTCACACCGAATACGTTTGACTAGCCTTGAAAATTGAGTCTTGATGTATTGATGAAAGTAAATAATACAATCACTTGCTTCATTCTTATGTTTCAACAAGAATACCCAAACACCCCTGCTATAATCATCGACAATGGTGAGAAAGTATCTTGCTTGAGTGAGTGAAGGCGTTCTATACTTCCCCCATATGTCACAATGCAAAAGCTCAAAACAACCTTTGATTTTAATAGAACTAATAGGAAATGGCAATCTCTTATGTTTTGCTTTAACACAAGAATCACAAAACGACATACCAGTTTTTGAAGGAAATTCAATAAAGTCAAAGCGAGAAAGTTTCTCACGTGAAGCGTGCCCCAAACGCCTGTGCCATGTATCCATAGTTACCATCAACGCCTTCCTTTCACTACCCACCATGTCCATCTCGTAAAGCCCATCCGTGTATTTACCCGCTCCAATCAACCTCCTCGTTGCTAAATCCTGCATCACACAAAAGGTTGGGAAAAATGTTACTGTACATTGTAGCTCCTGTGCCAACCGACTAACCGACAATAGATTACACGTGAATTTTGGAACGTGCAAAACATTCTCAATTTTTAGGCCATTTGGTAAAGCGCAAGTCCCCCTTCCTTCTACGGGAACGTGCAGTCCGTTAGGAATAGTGACCGGCTTTTCATTCAAAGTTCTCACTTTATTTTCGATCCATTCCTGCCTGTGTGTTATATGCTTTGAAGCACCCGAATCAACAATCCACTTACCTTCGCGTCTAACGTTGCCCGCAAAGTTTTCCGTCAAGGGGGTTTCGGAGGGGTGGAGATAGTGCGGAGAGAAGTGGTCGATATTTTGGTTTTGGTTTGGAGTTTTGGCTGCCGTGGAGTTATCTTGTCCGGCCATTGTTCTTGGCGGTCGAAGATGTTAGGGTTTGATGGTAGAGCAGTATATTACCTGCTCTGATACCATATAAACAGATATTGAATATTGTAATTTTTGTTTTATTCCACCAAGGCTCCAATACAGAACTTAAATACTAGATACAAGAACAAGGAAAAGGAAACAAATAATTCTAGCCATAAACTAAGGCATGAAATCGGGATGGCCATAAAAAGAAAATACTTTCCACAATAATACATCTTCCCTTTATTGGAAAAATGTATAACTGTGTTCTAAATCGCCTACAACTCGTAAGAATAGTCGGCAACTCATCCGAAAACGACGACGAAAAGTTTTCTTACCATATAGCGGCTTCTCATAAAAATAATCGGTTATGAGCGGCTTCAGGATCTCTTTGCAACAAAGCACGTCTTGTTAATGGTTCGGACGTTTCATCGTCATCGAATAAAAGATTCACACCTGCTCGAACCACAACACTAATTAAGGTGATGTTTGTTTTTCTAAAAAAGATCTGCGCAGACTCTCCTGTCTGCGCCGTGCAGATCACGCACAGACATTGCCATATGTAGACTGTTTGTTTTTCCGAAGACGTTTCATTGAAAAACGTTTGCGCGAGCTCTTCTTGGTGCAGACTTGGCCCATCCACTTTTAAGATCTTCTAAGGTCTGTAGAGGATTAAACGCCACTACCCACCACCACCGTCCACCACCCACTACCGTCTACCACCACCCACCACCGTCCAGCACCACCCACCACCACCATCGTCCGTACACCATCACCAGTTTATTTTAGAAGTCTACATACGTTAAAAAACAAACCGTCTTTTTTCTTACAGACTGCAGAGGTGGTCCACCTCTTCTTCTATAGATGTCTGCATATGTGGTCTGCAATCTGCAGACATTGTACCTCTTAAAAAACAAACTGCACCTAAATCTTCTTCCGTATTTCACTTGGGTGAAAAACGGCACCTATTTTTGCTTCACATCGCCAACACATTAACGGGTTCCCCATTAACAAACGCCATTAACGACCCGGGGCGTTGTGGCGCTCGTAATGGCTGAGCTGGCACACCGGTATGAACGCAAAACACGTAGTCTTAGTTTCATACATTACATCATTACACGGTTGATTAAGTGAGGAAGACCTCAAGTTTTTCTATGCATACCTTCTTTGTGACCCGGTCTGCCGGTCAACAGAGAAGACTTCGTATTTAGTATCCAACTTTTTATATATCATTATATCCAACATCTTATGGTCCTTATTCATAGAAACAATGTTCATCCTTGCCCAAAATATTTCCTTATGGCTGTCATGTTTAATTTTCATATATTTAATCCATATGACCACCACCTTAGCTCAAGACGATTTCGTTTACTTCTACTGCGAAAACACAGCTATCTATACGCTAAACAGTACGTATCAAAGAAATCTAGACACCACACTCTCTGCACTTCCCACCACCAACAACGGCTTCGGTTTCTACAACCTCTCCACTGGCCAAGCCAATGATGCAGCCAACTCGATCGCCCTTTGTCAAGGCGACCTTGACCAGGATGCGTGTCATAGTTGTCTTAACGACTCTATTGTTAAACTGCGACAACTCTGTCCTAACCAAAAAGAAGCAATAGGATTCTACTGGTCATGTATGTTGAAATACTCCCATGAGAAAATATTGGGAGGCTTAGGAAAAACGTTTTATGTGCATAGGGAGAACCCCCAAAATGCAACCGATATTGATCGGTTCAATGGTGCTTTGGGGCCACTAATGAAGAAGTTGAGAAGTGATGCGGCTGCTGGCGGCCCCTTAAGGAAGTTTGCTACGGGCAACACGATTGTTTCAAACTCCACAACGATCTATGGGCTTGTGCAGTGTACTCCAGACTTATCGGAGCAGCTGTGTAACGATTGCTTAGATGGCGCAATCAATCAAATTTCAATTTGGTTTAATGGGAGAGTTGGAGGAAGAGTTTATGCACCTATGTGTAATATTAGGTATGAGACATTTTCTTTTACTTCAGCGAATGATCAGGTTTTCCCAACACCGCCGTCACCACCATCACCGCCGCCAGCGCTACCACCACCAGCGCTATCTCCGCCTATCCCTCAACCTTCACCAACATCAGGTATGAGTTGTATATATATTTTTTTACAATAGGGATATCTTTAAAAAATAATGTATACTTATCAAATTATATTCTATGTAGATAAAAGTATAAAACCATTAGGAATTTATAATAGAGTGACAGGTAAACGTGTAACAAGCTGAGTCGTAACCCCTTTTGAATAGCTTTGTTTTCACTATAATTGGTATACTTATGAATTAAAAAAAATATAAAAAATATGAATCTAGTGCTGAGAACACGCAACATCCACTTTTTTAGTTGAAAAAGAGAGGGAGGGAGGCCTTCCATTTTCTAGCTGCAATGATGTGAATTGTGTGACCCAACTATGAACTATCACCATCTGTAAGGTGATGTGTAGTGGGGCTCCATATGGCGCCATTTTCTCTCATAACTCCCCCATAAGGGTGAAGGGAGTGGTTAAACAGGTGAAAGTGGTAAACTTTAAAATGGACCAATCAGAGTGTGCCATGTCAGCAAGTGTGAAGAGTTTAAACTTTGGTGAAAAGTGTTGGCAGTGGTTAGACACTTGAAAGTGGCAAACTTTTTTTATTCTTTTTTTTTCCTACCCTCCACAAATCATCATCAGCCACCGGTTCCACCTCCACCACCACCGGTTCCACCTCCATCACCACTCTCCACCACCACCGGTTCCACCTCCATCACGTTCACCTCCACCACCACCGGAAAAAATGGCGGCTGAAGGTGATGACGGTGTTTGGTCGGAAAAAATGGCGGCTGAAGTGGGTTTGTGGCTGAAGTCCAACGGTCACAAACGGCTGAAGTGGGTTTGTCGAATCGGTGAGGCATTGTCGAATTGGTTAGATTGCCGCGCGGGATAAAGGGGTGGCGGCGGTGTTGCCGCTCGGCAATCGGCTTTGCCGATGACTTTGCCGCCCCACTCCCTTCACCCTAACCCCCCGCACACCAAAACGAGGAGTGCCATGTTTCAGAAATTTGGGGGAGGCGCCATTATTATCGCGGCGTTATGGGTGTTTGGTTACAACCTTTGGCCAATCAAAAAACAGTATAGAGTTTTTAATTAATTAATAAAATTGAAAATTAATAATTAGGTAATGATGGGTAGGGGCTTTATGACTACGGGCTTAAATGCATAACGCACCATAACGCCCACCCGCACACGTGGCGCGCCATGTGTCGCATAACGCCCACAAAGGGGGGTTATGACTACACATGGCCTAAGAGAAGCCACGGTTTAAAATACGAAAGTGCGTGTGGATCACGGAGGAGGTGGTGAATAAGTGATAGTTGTGTTCGCGGAAAGCACCTCCAAACTATCATCATTGGAGGTGTTTTCCGCGTCCGGACTTGAGATCTTGTTATCAAAAGTTTGATTTAGTGTAATGAAAAAAAGTCATGTAGAATAGGTTTCTTTATTCCCAATTGAACATTGGTTTTGAGTAAAAGTTTATTTAGTACGTAGCAAACTGAGATTTCCAATTAGTAATAATAAATTAATAATAAGGTATATGAAATATAAGATTCTGTTTCGTTAGAATGTATCGTTATCGGGTTAATACTAAAAATGGCAATGTGTTCCCCGTCAACTTCATCAGCCGTCTTACATTATCGTTGGTCGGCCACCAAACCCCATTGACCTATTCCTCGAAGCCCTTTATATTTCATAACCTTCTCCTACAACATATAATAATAATAATACAATCTATCTATACTATATAATATAAAAAAAACCAATGAATGGACACTTATCTTATTCTATACCATCCTTAACTGTAGATAATTATTATTTAATTTAGAGTAAATTACAAATTTTGTCCTTTATAAAATTGCAGACAGTCTCCTTTACTGCAGTTAACGTTTCAAAATCTTATAAGCTATATCCATTATCCAAATCCATCATCAAAACCGTAGAACTTGCGAACACAAACCTAAAAGAAGAATGCATAGAATGAATGTTGTTCACCATTCCCAAATTCTGCAATACACCCACCACTCTGCAAGAAGCCAAGTTTATTCTCAAGATTGTTCATCATTTTCAAAAATTGAATACTCTCAAAGAGTAAGACTTGCAATTCCACACATTTCATCTATAATTTTTCTTAAAATTTCTGTAACACCCACATTACACAATATCTTCTAAAAATGCGCTAGAACAAAACGAGCCACCAATCCGCTAGATGAACTATAACGATAAAAAAATCGACCGGTGGTTTAGAGGACTTGATTTTCAGATGAGGGGTCAGGGGGTGGGTGGTGGCTGGAATGTTGATAGAGAAAAAAAGGGGCTGGGTGGGTGTGGTGAGTAGGTTTTATTTGTTTTGTAAGGAAAATGATAATAAAATCCTCATAAGATAGGTTCATATGATCTAATTTAACTAAGAAAATTAACTGGGTTAGAGTTAAAGGACATGACGTGTAACATTTTAAAACATTTAAGTACAAGACTCATCAATTTTAAAGACAAAGTACACCGTAAAGGACATGACGTGTAACATTTTAAAACATTTAAGTACAAGACTCATCAATTTTAAAGACAAAGTACACCGTCTGAAATTTGATATAAAGATAAAGGACAAAAGTTGTAATTCACTCTTTAATTTAAATTATTAAATATTAATTAAATTAATATAAATCTTATCAACTCTAAATCATTGGCATAAACTTAACTTCAAATAGTAAAGTCTTATCTAAACTAAAACTTCAAATCGTAAAGTCTAATATTATTTATGTTAATGTTATTATTGTTAACTATGAGAAATTATATTTATCAAACCAACAATTTAAAATAGTATTAACCTTATTTAAAAAATAATAAAAAATCCATTTTGATTTAGAAAGATTTTTTTAACAATAGATAAACTCGTGTAATACACAGGGTTTTTTAAGATATAATATTTTTTATTATTTGCTATATAAAATTAAATTTATTCAACCCGTATAATATACGGAGTTTTTTTTTTAAATATAACTTTTTTTATTATTTAGCATATAAAATTAATTTCTTCCACCCGTGAATACACATGGTTTTTTTTAAATATAACTTTTTTATTGTTTGTTATATAAAATTACATTTATTCAACCCGCACAATACACGAGGTTCTTAAAGATATAATTTTTTTATTATTTACTGTATAAAATTATATTTACTCAACACGTGTAATAAATGAGGTTTATAAAAATATATTATTTTTATATTTAGTATATAAAATTACATTTATTAAACTCGTGTAATACACAGGGTTCTAACCTAATGTATCTAATATTTTAACACCACCATTGCAAGATAGGGAAGGTTCTTCTCTCCTTCACGTCCAGGTGGTCAGAATTCTCATAATCAAACGTTAAAATTACATGTCAAGTTGGCTAGGACTTAGGAAAACATGATAAGATACAAAATCTTAATAAAAGTACATGAACATAAAAAAAACATACAATAAAATTACGATGTCATTAGAAATGATAAAAAATTACAACTTTCTATAGTTGTTTCCTACGATGTCAATAGAAATGTAAAAAAAAAAAACATTCCCCTCTGAGGGCTATCAAACTTGCTTTTGAGGCTTTAAAATTTGAAATTAACACGCTTATTACAATCATTTATATGGTTAAAGAACTTAGAGTAATCCATCCTTTTCATTATTTTTATCCTATAATTACATTAAAAAACACTACATCTTCTTTCTTCTTTCAATTAAATAAGATTTTTAATACCTTTATCACATCCATTTTCAAAATACATTAAAAAATTATAGAGGGTGAACATGAGTTAAATTAACCCATATAGTGTAATAGTGAGTTTTATGGCAATAACTTGCAAAAAAAACCTATAGGGATCATGATCCCTACAAGAAGCTATGAACAAATGTAAGTGTTACATAACCTAATTATAGAAACTATGTATATGTGTATCATGTGGTTTAAGCCCATTGGGTTATATAATGTTACATACCAAATTAGAGAACTCAACCTAAAATACTAGTCTGGTGGGTGAGAGAGTCTATTTGGTATATAAACCCCACACTGGTTGCTCATACAACCAATGTGGTTATGTGGGACAAGGCTCGTAGAATGTTATCGACAAACATTAATAGAAAGGACCGAAATGATTGACCTTCAGACAAAGACTTGGGAGCGGGTATATCTAGAATCAATCTTAAGAAAAATTCTTGATTACACATTTGTAAAAAGCTGGTTTTGGTATGGTATTGCTTAAGTGTTCAAACTAAACGTTGTTCATCGCACATTTTCTGTTTTATGCAGGCAAAAAGAATAACACGACAAGAACTGTGATAATCATAACTATTATTGTGATAGTCACCGTCGTTATGATAATTGCTTCACTTTGCTTGATTATGAAATTCAGGCATCCATCAGCACCTCAAAGTAAGAACAAGTTCTAAAGTTGCAACTTAACTAGAATTCATAGTTAGCCTAATAATTGTTCATATTATAAGCAACAGTCTTGTGTTGAGAATAAAACTTGAACTTGCATTTTCCTATTTAAAAAGTAAAAAAAAAAAACACCACTTGCTTGAGTATTTCCTATATTATTAAGGACAATATATGTCGCTAAATGTCCCTCTTTCTTTCCGGTAGGAAAACAGACAATGGATATTGGCACATTGGAATCTTTGCAATACGACTTTAGTATAGTGAAACGAGCAACAAATGACTTTTCCGAAGAAAATAAGCTCGGTCGTGGTGGGTTTGGAACTGTTTACAAGGTATGTATCAATTATTGTTACAATAATTATGTTAGTTGAGTTTGGTTTTCGGCACATTTTAACTATTTGAGTTAAAAGTCTAAAATCTTAACATGTCATGGCCTAACGTTCCAAAAGCTTGACCATTGCAACCTGTCGTAAAAAGTAAGAACCAACTACTTGAACAAACTTAGATCTTGTGGAGCTTTATGGCGGGGATGGGATGTGAAAATATCTTAAATAATTTACATAATTGGTCTATTTAGGTGTAAAATGACTTAAATGTCCATCAACTTAACCAAAAACTCTAACATAGTTCGTAAAGGACAAAAATAGTTATTTTTTTTAAATGTCAGGCCATAATTATGTTAAGATTTTAGATTGGTGACTCAAGTAGTTAAAATGGCCAAAGACTAGGGAAGAAAATTGATCTTAACTCATTGTGTTATTTAGACTAACCTTTTTCTACTATGTTAAAAGTACATATAATTTAAAGGTTTTTTATACTAATACATATATACAAAATGGTTTAGCTATAAGCGCGAAGATATTTTATATATATATTGTTGACGTGCATCCATGAATAGTAATTTTTTTTTATAAATATATATTGGTTTTTTTACTTATTTATTGTTTTAATATTGTAATACTTAATTATTATATTTGCTTTTAACATATTCTTTTTCTTTTCTTAAACCATATTTCTCCTATCATTTATTTTCTATTTTCAATAATTATTTTTTTCTTTTTATATTATATTTCCTTTTTTCAGTTAAAGGTGAAAATTACAGCTATAGTCCCCAACTTTTGAAATTTCGTTCTCGGATAGTCCCTGAAACGGATGGGGGTTTGCCCTTTTTGTCATTTCACACACTCTTAACTGAGAAAACTAACTGATGTTAGGCACAAGGACTATCCGCGAACGAAAATTGAAAAGTTTGGGACTATAGCTGTAATTTTAGAAAGTTAGAGACTAAAGGTGAAAAAGGGCAAACATGTACTATCCGGGCATTTAACTCTTTAAAATAAGAATAATGATATTTGTTGTTTCCTACACATTGGTGACAAATACTACCTTTTCGTCGGAAATATGTCACAACGTACGACAAATTTGTGACGGAATTATTAAATTTATTAAAAAATAAGCATTTTATCATTAATGCATAGTAAACTACATGATTGTCTCCTACGCCTTTGTGACAAATCTAATGAAAAGTGAACTTTTTGTCACAAATGTGTAGGAAATATAATTATTTTTTAATTAATAAACTAAATTTAGTATTATTTATAAATATATTCGTGTATATCCTTGTTATTAAATGATTGTTTCCTACGCCTTTGTGACAAATCTAATGAAAAATAACTTTTTGTCGAAAATGTGTCACAAGTTGTGACACAATTCTGACGGAACGATTAAATCAACTAAAAAATAAATATTTTGTCACAAATGTGTAGGAAATATAATTATTTTTAATTATTATACTAATTTTACTATTATATATAAATATAAAAGTGTATATCCTTGTATTTATTTTTAATAAAATTAAGTAATATGACTTAGTTGTCGGAAATGTGTCGCAACTTGTGACGCATTTCCGACGGAATGTTTAATTAAACTAAAGAATAAATATTTTGTCACAAACTTGTAGGAAATGATTTAATAATTAACCTTTTGTAGATTATTTCTAATAGATCTGTGACGCAACTGTCAATTAATTAGGTTTTTTTTTTTTTTTTTTTCTGTCATTGTTGCGTCAAAAATTTGACATAGAATTTTGGAAAAAAAAATTCGTAGGAAATTTGTCACAAATGTGTTTGAATCTGTGGCAAAAATAATTGTGTAGGAAATTTCCGTAGGAAATTATGCACTTTTCTAGTAGTGTTTTTAATAACTTACGTTCGTTAATTTTTTCCATTAACATTCCTGTATAAGTTTTGTTAAAAACAAACATGTATTCAAAATAGAATATTTATTTGGTATCATAAAACGGTACGATGATAAACTGAACCGATTCTGACAATTTGGCTTTCTAAACATCATTTGATTTGTTTCGCTGCAACGCGCGACATCAACAAATCTAGTAAACAATTATAAAGGTTTTGTATTTACAAGCCTATAAATATTTAGCTATCTTAAATTGCTCTAACTAAGTTTTAAAAACTCGGATTTTATATTGTCTAATAGCGCCAACAAACCAGGGTGTAGAAATAAGATAATTGTAAAATTTAAGAATCTTGATATTTGATAAAAAAAAATAGTTTATATGATCATATAATATGATATTTAGGGTACTCTAGGAGATGGGCAACAAATTGCAGTAAAGAGGCTAGCAAGGGATTCTGGACAAGGTGACTTAGAATTCAAGAATGAGGTTCTGCTAGTGGCAAAACTTCAACATCGTAATTTAGTTCGGCTGCTAGGTTTCAGCATAGAAGGAAGTGAACGACTTCTCATTTACGAGTTCATGCCAAATGCAAGTCTAGATCAATTTTTATTTGGTAAGTGCATAAGCACACACCTCCTTTTGAATAACACAAGTTGCACTACATAAAAATATCATATTTAAAACGTTAGACATATTAGAGCATTCACATCCTATTCCAAATCCACATCTCTATATTATAAAAGTCCCTATTCCCAAAATTGATCTCCCATTTTCTAGAACCTCCACATCCCATCCCCGCATCCCAAAATACAAAGGGAGACACTTTAGCTTTCCTTAAATATGAGGATTCACTTTAGTATTCCTAGAAATATGGGGATGAGGAATAGGATATAGTGGTATTTTTTTTGTAATTACCCTATATTTTGAGGATGTAGATCAGAATGGGAAATGGGTTAAGAATGCTCTAAAGGGATGCATATTGTATTTTAGAGTGGGTAGTTTATCAACAAAATGAAATCATTTATTGGTTTACTAGTACCTAATTAATTATGGTGTTTGTAGATCGATCTAAACGAATACTTCTTGATTGGGAAAAGCGATACAATATCATTATAGGAATTGCAAAAGGACTATTATACCTTCATGAAGATTCTCATCTAAGGATAATTCATCGTGATATGAAGGCAGGTAATGTTTTGTTAGATGCACAAATGACACCAAAAATTGCTGATTTTGGTATGGCAAGATTGTTTAAAACTGAGGAGACTCGAGGAGACACAAGGCGAATCGTTGGAACCTAGTAAGTGCACATCCTTTAGATGAATTCCGTTCATGAGACATTATAAATTACTAGAGTTTTTTTAGTGATAAATCATGGACCACACAACTTATGTTTAATCTGTGTCATGTGGTTTAGTTGTTGCTACTAAATTAGCCATTCCCTTTTTGTGACCGAGTGTACGCTTCAAGATTAATAATATTACATGTGTGGCTTTTGTTAAAACCTTACGTGTAATGGTAATGAACAACCATTTTTAGAAGCCAGTAATCGACACAAAATGTGTCACAATACTATACTATGTGGGAGACACAAAATACAAGCTTTCAAACCTTGTATATGTTTTACGTTTAACCAACCCAATACCAAGGGTACCCAAAAATTGTTGTTAAGTTTCTTGTTCTGTAACTAATTTCATAATACTAAAGACATGTAAATGGATTTGTAAGTACATGTTCTTATGAAAACATGTGCTAACTTTTTTCCATGTGGACTCTTATAGCGGTTATATGGCGCCAGAATATGTACTGCATGGTCAATTCTCAGTAAAGTCAGATGTTTTTAGTTACGGGGTATTGGTACTAGAGATGGTAACAGGTCAAAAAAATCAATGTTTTCGGAATGGAGAGAGCTTAGAATTTCTTCTTAGTTTTGTAAGTATCATCCATTTCTTCTATGTATGAAAAAACATATATACACTAAGGGGTCATGAAATTTTTAGTAAATTTGATTAATTAATAAGTTTACCTTTTCCATTGTAGTATATAGATCTTTAAAACGAAAATATAATTATTTTTACAGGCATGGAAAAGCTGGCAGAATGGTACAACTTCAGATATAATAGATCCCACATTGAAGACGGGACCAAGTTCATTGCGTGACATCATAAGAAGCGTCCACATTGGCCTCTTATGTGTTCAAGAAAATGTTATTGATAGGCCAACCATGGCTTCGGTTGTTCTTATGCTTAATAGTATCTCTATGACGCTTCCGGTACCAGCACAACCTGCATTTTTTATGGGTAGTACCATTGATCCAGAAATGCCAACCTTACAAGAGCAAAGCTGTAATGAAGTTTCAACATCTGATTTTTTTCCTAGATAAGCATCTATAAGACAGATGATATGCTACACATATATTTTTAGTTTTTTGAAAAAACACTATATAATTTGGATTTGGATTTTATTATCTATCATAAATGAGAGTTCCAACACGCATTGTTGTTATATTAATTGTGTCAAAAATGTCAATAACATGATTTTTCTTGTTCCTGATAGGAGAGAAATCACTCAGAAATTAAGTTAAATGTGTGGGATAAGAAATCATACAAAACAGTTGGTGATAAATGAAAAAAATTGTATTCAGTAAGACAATAAACTCGACATTGAATGATTAAGAATGATCGTGAAATAGTGAATAACAATACATAGCGATCACTTGACCCAACCTAAGTATATACAAAATATAATCGATAAGGCTCAAAAGTTCAAACATAGTATTTTTTACATCAATGCTACATGTATAAAAACATAGTCTTAGCAGCAATTAATCCATTGACAAGAATCTTTAGTTTAGGCACCATCATTGAAGTTTAAAGGTTCAATTCTTTGATTTGTTGAGTTCTTCTAAGTGTTAATCATCATAGTCTTCAAATTTAATTTCTTTTTATTTAATCACCTTCGTCATCTTTGGATTCGCCCGATTTATCTTTCTTGTCAATTTTATGGTATCACAGATGTAATCAATCAAGAACAACTCAGAAACCCAACCTAGATTTTATAACAAACCCAAAAACTTACTGAGTACACCGATTACACCAAAGAAACTAGACAATACAACTCATAGACCTCTCAACTCTCGATCTGAAAGATTATCAACACGATAACCTTCCAAAAATATAAACATAATCTCACATCTAAGCCTTGATATAGAATGAACCAAGGCTGAAATCCTAAGTATTCTAGAGAGAGAAACGAGAGAATAATATAGATGAAAATAGCTTGACTGAACAATAATCATCAATAATGCAGAGAATACTTGTTATATCGAGAACCCATACCCGGGTTGTTAATTGGTTACAACAACCCGGCCTTCACTTAACTGACTTGAGCCCAGCAAAGAACATCAGCAACTCAGGAAGCCCAGCAACTCAGGAAGTCAGCCCAGTAACTCGAAGTCAGCCCAACAACTCATGCATAACAAGAAATAAGAAACAAGAACATTATTAATAAACTGATTAAACTGAGAATGTTAAACAACTAATTTAATAGTTATTATTATTAGTTATTAGAGTTAAATGCTTGGTTGGTCCCTGTGGTTTGCAAAAATTGCACACTTGGTCCCAATGCTTTACTAATTACACTCGTGGTCCCGAAACTTGTCAAAAGTGCACTCGCTTGGTCCCTAGCCCTAACTGAAGTTAAATATCTCTGTTAAAACCCCTCACGTGCTTATCACGTGAGGGTAATTTGGTCTTTTCACCTCGATTTCCTTATAAAAACCACCTTATCTTCCTCTTTCCCTCAATAATAACGACCGTCTTCTTCATATGGAACCCTAGATCTTTCCTCCTGTCTCCCATGTTTCTCCAGGAACGATAGAAGATGGCAACCTGTCGATGTGGAAAGTTAGCCATTGTTCGAACATCATGGACCGACAACAACCCAGGACGTCGATTTCATTCATGTCCATCACCGGTAAGCAATAGCTTTCATTAATCGATGTTGTATTTGGTTCGAATTTTTGAATTCTTTGATGTGACAGGATGTCACGTGTCCTGGATTTGTTGGTTGGGTTGACCCGCCAATGTGCCCACGAGCTGTTCGCATCATTCCAGGGCTACTTCGAGCAAGAAACATGGCGGATCAAGAAAGGGATGAACTTCAGACTGAACTAAGATGGAAGAACAAGCTGATTTTAGTACTGTTGTTTCTGTTAGGGTTACAGTTTGCAATGTTGTTAGCTTTAGTGTAATGTTATTGTGAATTATGTAATTTGACCAAATACTACTTGAATGAAATTGGTGGATTTTGGGTGTTCAAAGGTATTGTGTGTGTGCCCATTGTTAATAAAGTGCAAAAGCGATACGGATGACCATTGTTAATAAAGCGCAAAAGCGAAACGGATGACCATTGTTAATAAAGCGCAAAAGCGATACGGATGACCATTTAATACCCAAGAAACCTAATAAAGACACAACTAACCTAATTAATAAAGACACAACAGCCATAATAAACACACTCAACTGCCAAAGCTATTTATTACCCTGCCATAGCTGATTTTCCAAGCAACCATAATAAAACACTCAACAACCATAATAAAGACAACCAAAAGACAACCAAAATGGACATAATACGCCTGAATAACATGTCAAACATAATAGACAACCAAAATGGTGGCATAAACATAAGCCACAATAGTTAAACGTGTCAAACATAATGTATTGTTTATAGCATACGGCTGATTAACATAACCAAAAGCTAATATAAATGCAGCCCTTCAAAAGCATCCAACCTATTCTTCAGCTGCAGATCCACCAGCAGAACCACCAGCAGCTACGTCATCATTTTCTGAACCACCTTCAGTTGCCTTACAGCTTCTTGAATTATGCCCCTTCACCTTGCATTTCTTACAGGTTACAGTCCCACCCTTTCTTGTCAGCTTACCTTTCTTCTCCATGGCATCTTCAACCTCCACTTGGTCTCTTCTCCTCTTTTTCTTTGGCCTGCCAGCTTGTTTGTGGTGAAGTGGAGGGGTCAATGTTGTTGGGACTGGTGATATTGGCCAGAGTTTGGGACCATTGATAGGGCCAACCTTGTAGGCATAAGCCTTTTTCCAAGTGTCCAGATAGTAGCATGGATGGACCCAATCCTCAGGTGGCCCAACCTCTTGTCTGTGTGCAGCCATATCCCAGTTAACAGCTACAGCATGCTTACATGGTATTCCAGAAATTTCCCACCTCCTACATGTGCAAACCTTTTGTTCGACATTCACAACATACTGCCCAAGAGTCCCTTGTACCTGCCACCTACTATCACCACACCATTTCACAGTGCATTGGGCTGCAGCCTTCTTGATCCCATCTAAAATCTCTGTTATCTTTGGTGTGAGGGGGCCCTTACACTGATGTTGCACCTTCATCACATTGACTATTCTCTTCATCAAATACTCCCTAAGATAGTCCAAGCATGAAATGATTGGCTTTTCCCTCCCTTCAACAGTTTTGGCATTTAAAACTTCGCACATGTTGTTCAGTAGAACATCAGATTGTGCCCAACCTACACATTGATAACCAATAAAGTGATAAATAAATTTGTACTTAATCTGAGATGTTGTCTAGTGTTTGTGTATATTACCTGTGAAGTGAGATCTAGACCAATGCTTTGGAGGAATTTGTGCCAACCAGTTGTATGCATCCTCATTGAACTTCTTCAACTCTTCCATTTTTCCCTAAACTCAGGTACTATTACACAAGAACATGAGTCAATAAAGGCATAACAAACTTTACCTAACTAATGAATCAACAAGTTACCTGTTCTGGCAGTTGCGCATGCCCATAAGCAATCTTTAAAGCCTTTGCCCCTCCATTTTAACTTCATATTTTGGTAAATATGCCTAAGGCAGAACCTGTGTTCTGCAGCAGGGAATACCTTTTCAAGTGCAGGAATAAGGCCCTAAAATTAACACCCAAAAATAGTAAACATATTAAAATTCAAACCAATAAATCAACATAAATATAAACAGTGGATCAGAAATTGCATAGGCTAACCTTTTGTCTATCAGAAATGAAGGTAAACCTTGAGTTATTTTGTAATGCTAGATCATCTTTGAGACATTCTAGAAACCATGTCCAGGAATCCTTGTTCTCTGCTTCTGCAATTGCATAGGCCAGTGGATAGAGTCCATTGTTGGAATCCAAGCCTACTGCAACTAATACCTGACCCTGTTGTGAACCCTTCAAGAAAGCCCCATCTAAGCCTAGTATGTCCCTCCCACATTCTTTGAAACCTAGCTTCAGTGGACCCAAGCAGATGTAAATTCTCTTGAACACCCTTGTTGGAGAATCTGGGTTGGGTTCAGACTCAACTTCAATGTGCACTGTTGTGTCTGGATTTGCACTTTGAAGCTCCATTATGTAATCCCTTAACCTTGAATATTGTTCCTTGTTGTCACCTTGAACTTCTTTAGAAGCAAGAGACTTTGCCCTAAATGCTTTCATCCTTGAAACCCTAAGTTCATACTTCCTTGCCAGCTCTTCTTGGATGGTCCTCACAGAGATGTCTTTGTTACATTCAACCAATCTCTTCAAAGCAGGCTCCTTAGCCATGAACTTTGCTGTGAGGTGATGGCTTTCTCTAGTTTGCAGACAGGTGTGTTCCACTTGTGAGTTTTCACTGTCCAAGTTTCCACTTGATCTTTCTCTTTAGCAACATACAACATAAATGGACAAACTACTTTGTCTAATCTTTCTTTTCTTTGTCTGTAGAATATGGCATTGGCAGTGAGTACCTTTTTACCCTTTTGAGACCCACTGAAAGATTCCCTGGACCTGGGCCCAACAGTAGGTTCATTGGGCTTGGGCCCAACAGATTTTCCCTTATTGCCCTTCTTGGGTACTTGTTTCACAAACCCATCACCTTTCTTGCAAACTGGGACGTTCCCTTCACATACTACTCTAATCCTAGCCTTGTCATTTCTCAAAAATGACAACTCCCTTTTGGTAAGAACGGCATGCCTCCTAACTTGTTCTTTAACCTCCTTTGCAGATCCAAATTGCTGACCCAAGTAAAACCTTGCTTCATGCATCCTACTCTTTCCCTGTTCAAACAGTTAAGAGTCTCAACAGTTACAAAATATTTTAACAAATGTTTACGTAAATAATAAACAGTTAAGTAAACAAATGCTAACCTTTTGTTTATTCCTGATTTCCCTTACCTTTTGGCTCCTTCTTGTTTCAAAGTCTTCCATTGATTCATCAGTTAAGCTATCAAATGATTCATAGCTAAGGTTGTCATCAATTTCATTTTCATAATCTACTTCAGTTCTAACATCATCATCAATGCCAGAATTACGGCTGCCCACATATTCTTCATCCTCATCTACAAAAACATTGAAGTCCCTCATATCAACTTCCATTTCTTCCACCTCATAATCATTGTCAACTATGTAGTCACTGTCTTCTGAATCATCACCATCATTCTCACTTTGATGAGAACAGTCAGCCTCACTACCACCTTCATCCTCACTACCACCCTCATCCTCAGCCTCCCTATCACCTTCATCCTCACTACCACCCTCATACTCAGCCTCCCTATCACCCTCAGCCTCCCTATCACCCTCATCCTCAGCCTCCCTATCACCCTCATTATCCTTATGACCCTCATTGTTTGGGAATTCTCCAGAAAAATCAATGTCATCAAAGTTAAAACCATCTACACATGTACCCTCTTTTGCATTATCAGTCTCAATCCCTATATTATCATTGTTACCTACTGGATTATCATTGTTACCTACTGGATTATCATTGTTAACTACTGGATTGTCATTTTTACCTACTGCATTATCATTGTTTCCTACTGCATTATCAGTCTCAATCTCTATATTACTTGTATTCTTATTAGCACTAGAGGACCCTTCAACATACTCAAGCATTAATCTCCTTCTAGGTACCAACTTTTTTTTGTTTTGTCTAACACCAACAATCTCCTGGTTTTCCTCTTCTAATTCCTCAATAACAACCCTAGATCCCTCAGGTGATTTTAAATAAGTATCAACCATAGATTTTCCCTCTTCAATGTAAAAGTTAATTAACTTATTTTCACCCACATATTTTGACAAGTTACGAGCATCAGCATCACATCCTAAAGCTACCAAACCAGTATCTAAATCTCTACCTGGTATTTGAAAATGATAATAAAGTGGCACCTTTTCTTTCAACAACTTTAGTTCTCGCATCATCCAATCAACTTCATGAACAGAAAACTCATCAATGTCGATGTAATCCACATACACTGACCTTCCTTGTAGATACCTTCTGCTTGGAACCCTCCTAAAAAATCCACCATAGAAGATTCTTGCAGAAAACAAACTAGGGTTTCCATCTGTTCAAAAATCATAACAAAAAAACAGGCAAAACACTATCAGACACTTGAAAATCGCTAAATGTTTGAACTTTAGCACATTCAGACAAAAAAACTTACTGTAATCACGATCTGGAGTGAAATCATCATACTGGTCCCTAATGTACCAACCCATTCTGTTCGATCGATCCTATACGGCTGATTATCTCTTCAATCGCCTGGATTTTAGTGTGAGAGAGATGAGACGGGAGGGTTTCTTGGTGTTAGTGTGAGAGAGATGAGAAGAATTGAGAGGGAAAACCATAAATACCAACTGATATCCAGTGACTATACTGTGCAAGACATCAAATCGAGGTGAAAAGACCAAATTACCCTCACGTGATAAGCACGTGAGGGGTTTTAACAGAGAAATTTAACTTCAGTTAGGGCTAGGGACCAAGCGAGTGCACTTTTGACAAGTTTCGGGACCACGAGTGTAATTAGTAAAGCATTGGGACCAAGTGTGCAATTTTTGCAAACCACAGGGACCAACCAAGCATTTAACTCTAGTTATTATTTTCAACACCCCCCCCCCTCAGTTTAATCACCAAAAAAAAAATCAACTAAAAAGATTATGCAGACAAAGTTTTAAACACAAATGATTATGTTGTCCAATCAAAAGACCTTTTGTTAACACATTTGCAATTTGATCCTTTGAATCAACACCCAAAGTTTTTATTACACATTTCGATATCAGATCCCTTAAGAAGAATAAATCGATTTCATTCTGTTTCGTCCTGTAAAAACACACGAATCAGAACACAAACAGTTTATTATTCATAAAAGAACTCAAAACAAGCAGATCATCACGAGCAGATCATCAACGTATCTGATAATCTCAATATGAACAGAAATACGGCGACTCAAACTCTCCTCACGAGCAGATCATCAACGTATCTGATAATCTCAATAGATGATCTACAACAGAAACAATTGAAGAAGGGAAAAACCTAAGTGAGAGAAGACTCTAGAGAGAACAAAATATCTGTAACCGTAGAAAATTAACTGATGATCACCACATGTTATATAACTTGCACCAGGTTCATCTAGTCAGGCCCAGCTTCATCCAGTCCTCAGTTTTATTTTTAAAAACTCACAAAACCAATACACGAATCCCTATTGTTTTTACAACCATGAGAATTCACATATGATCAGAACCGAGTAAAAACCCTTAACACTACTCAAAACATATTAGGAACGTAGTAAACAAAAAATCGAAAACTAGACAAACAAGACGGGGTCATTTTTCCTAGACATCAAAAAATATCATCATACATACAAATGACAGGATTTGTCAAAACAAACCAACCGAAAGAATATCATCAAATTCTTCTTTCTTACTCAAATTTAGAGCTTAGTCAATCTTTTTATTTTATTTTTATTTTTTTTAAATACCAAACTGAATCAAGCATTTAACCCTAGAAAACCCCACTAAGGTTATTAGTTCAAAAACTATGACAAACACAGAGACAAGACAGATACACACACGAAATCTAATCTCGAAATGACACTTAAACATTTGGTTGACCAGATGAATACATATCAAACAATCGCATGTCAAAGTATGATACTCAAATCTTCATAAAAACTTTTATTTCAGAATCAACCTTAAAAAACTTGAAACGGGTCTCTAAACATGTACAACTCTTATGATCAAATTATCTGAACCACAACTCAGATCTCACAGATTAAAACTTCAACTACCAACAAACCTACATCTATAACACCAAACGTGATAGATTAGGTTTTTTTAATCACAACAAAGAAGAAAATGAAAACCCAAGATGACTCTTGAAACTATGAAAGAGACAGCAAGTGAAAAAAATTTATGTTTGAATAGTAGACTATAAATTCACAACCAAAATAAAAACAAAACCTTACCGGTTAACAAATGCATAGAAGTTTTTAATAAGGAAGTGAACTCTAAATCCACTATAGCTAATGAATTAGCCATGCGATAACAAACAAACATAAGAACTTTCTGTCACGTCAGAAAATAAAACAAATTAGAAAACATGTTCTAATTAACAGAGAATTCGCAAAATTCTATAACCAAATCAGATTCATTGATCTAATCAAACAAGAAAGAATCACAAGACTCCAAGAATAATAAATCTGATAATAACAAGGAGAATATCACCTATATCAGACTACAAGACAAACAAATACTGATTGAATATAAAATCACACGATCCGCAATCAATAACAATATCTACCACAGAGAAAAACATACAAGACTGTCTATATGTTCAAGAAACGAGAGAGAGACAAAGTGAAAAATATCTGAAAACACCAACTCATATATCACAAACATATGTGATGCAATGAAGAGTCGAAAAACTCTAAAAAAAACTCAGAACTAATTAGTCTCAAGTACGGAAAGTATTTTCCTGAAGAGGAAAATATTTGATTCATGTCAAAGCATTATAAAGACTTAAAGATTCATTTCATTAAATCCAAAACTTTTATGACTTCACAAACCCATGAATCACAAAATACTGAATCACATGATTCAAAATTAATCTGACGAAACAAGAATTACAAAATTCTACATCAGAAAACAAACACACAGCCAAAAACCTTTTTGATATACAAACCACATGAATTTGCAACCAAAAAACAAAACCATCTCACACGAGAGAAAGTATACAAGGCTGTCATAACGATCAAGAATAATCTTGACAACATTTTAGGAAACAGAACATACGGATCAAATACACCATCATGATACGGGCCAAACAAACCATCATGAAACAGGTCAAACAAACCATCATGATACGAATTGATAAACAAAAAACCCATCAAGATACGGTCAAATTCACGACCCACACAGTTCTACAATCAGCAAAACAAGTCCGATAAAACAGAGACACACATGACTCTACAACGGACAACAATTCATGCAGATAAAATCAGATAAAAAGTCTAAAATCAGATAAAAAATCTGATACAAATCAGCACTATGATCTTAAGATCTTATATTCGATCAATACAAGAAACTAACGAAAACTCTAAACCAGTGCACCTACAGAACAAGTCTGTATAAAACTAGATCGACAACACGAAGAACAATAGAAACCAACACTACGATCTAACGGGACTAGACTCAACAACACGAAGAATCTACAAACGACCCTAGACCAGTGTGGTAAACAAATATCACCTAGATCAGTGAACTAACAACACTACGATCGGCGATGAGGTCTCAAAGAGACAAATAAGATCACCAACACAATGATCCTACACAAACCTCACTACGGTCGGACTCAAATATGAAGAGTCCTAGACCAGTGAGATAAAGACAAACACCATTGAAGAACACATCTTCAAGATAGTATAACCTTTACAAGATAAGACTCGATCAACCAGATCTACATTCAATCTCATACATACAGATCATCAACACGATGACCTGCTTTAACACTCAACAAGACTTAACGGACACACTACAGATCTAAACATACAAGAACAAGTAACGCCCTAAATCTCAGTTTCAATATGAAACCCTAGAGAGGAACAATGCAATGAGAAAGAAGAAAAATCTCACTTGAAAAACAACCAAGAATCATTAACAAGAATCACATTCTTAGAATCAAAACCCATATTGATCATGGCCCCACATGTATGAACAAATCGTTTAGAAACATAATAACCATGTGCCAATGAAAAAAAATTCAAGATTGTTACTACTAGCAACTAGGATCAAGAACAAAGTTCAACACACATAGAACATAGCACCAAGATTGAACTAATAGTACATTGATACAGATAATCAGCCTTACAAACTATGTATCATGCTGAACAGAACTAATCCTCACAAAAAAACCTTGATTATAACTATGATAACCAACCTTCTAACCTAATGATTACAACAGATTCATAATGAATCGAGAACCTAGGTCTAGAACAGTGAAAGCGACCAAAAAAACAATAGAGAACACATGTCAAATTTCATGGATATCAACAGAGAACAAACACGTAACTCAAAATACCCTAAAACCATGTCAATAAATTAAAATAGACAATTAACAAGACTAACACAATCAGCCACATACAAGATCAACACTAAAATACACTTGGTGAAACCCAGACAGAGGATCAGATCAGAGGTTCATCACTCATATGTGCCTCGCAGATCATATCAAGGGAGCCTTCTATTTAAACCCTTACAAACAGCAAGAAAAATCTACTAGCAGTTATCAAATACAGATCACAAGTAAAATAGAGAGAATCTTTTCCAACCCAGAAATCAGAAATCACAATTAGCAATAAGAACACATAATAGTAAAACTCTTCACCCACCGGTCTGACTAACCCGGTAACAGCAATGCCTAGACTCGTTATGCAAGTGTAACAAGAAAGGAAAAATAAAGAACCAGAAAGGAATGATCTCACCAGGGAGTGCGTATAACTTCAGCAAATCTGTCTTGCAGCCTTCACTTAGGGCTACAAGATCCTGATTAGAAGAACAACAACACAGATTTGGTTGGTTTGCTTTGTAGCCTTCTTAGGTTACAAAGACCAACGTAAATCTCAGCAACAACACTAAGAAATCCACAAACCCTAGACTAGGGTTTCAATCCTCCAAGATCCCCAACTTTTGCACTATGCACAAACTCCAAGAACAGTAAGACCTTTGATTCGGAGTCAATAACAACTAATTACTCCAAGAACCAGATCAGATCTGACCTCATAAAACGCAGAGGAAACAATATCAAAACCCAAGAGCTTACAAAAGCTTTGATACCATGTCAATTTTATGGTATCACATATGTAATCAATCAAGAACAACTCAGAAACCCAACCCAGATTTTATAACAAACCCAAAAAAACTACTGAGTACACCGATTACACCAAAGAAACTAGACAATACAACTCATAGACCTCTCAACTCTAGATCTGAAAGATTATCAACACGATAACCTTCCAAAAATATAAACATAATCTCACATCTAAGCCTTGATATAGAATGAACCAAGGCTGAAATCCTAAGTATTTTAGAGAGAGAAACGAGAGAATAATATAGATGAAAATAGCTTGACTGGACAATAATCATCAATAATGCAGAGAATACTTGTTATATCGAGAACCCATACCCGGGTTGTTAATTGGTTACAACAACCCGGCCTTCACTTAACTGACTTGAGCCCAGCAAAGAACATCAGCAAAAGCCCAGCAACTCAGGAAGCCTAGCAACTCAGGAAGTCAGCCCAGTAACTCAAAGTCAGCCCAGCAACTCATGCATAACAAGAAATAAGAAACAAGAACATTATTAATAAACTGATTAAACTGAGAATGTTAAACAACTAATTTAATAGTTATTATTATTATTAGTTATTATTTTTCAACATTTCTCAACAATTAATATCCTCGTAACTGTTAAGGAAAAATGGTCCAACATTACAAATATCCGTAATCTATTTATCAGTTAAAACTTAAAAGAATAGGGTATTGGATACTCAAATGATTTAGTAAAATATATATTGATCAACCATGTATCAATGCAAACGATAATAGATACTTAAGTTGCAAGTTTCTAAGAAAGTATAAAAATAACATGTGCATTATGTGCCATTTTTAATTAAATTTGTGAGGGTGAAGATCTTCTCGTTCAACATGCCCCTGATATTGCTAAAAAATATTCTGTTACCCAGGTTCAGGTCATGAATACGGGTTAAGATGGATATGGGTTAGCAGGAAGTTGTTATACGGTCACATGTATTATTTATTGGGTTAATTAGAACATGGGTGAGTGATTTTTTGTAGTCAAGTAGTAGAGTAACACTACTAGAAAAGTGGTCATTTTGTTACAGAAATTTTCTACGCAAAAAAATGTGTCGCAAATTATGACACATTTATTAAGAGCTTGAGACAATATGAGAGCCTTCAGGTATGTTTACTTTCTCATGCTTCAGAAAACTTTAAAAGTTGTGAGTGAAAAATTAGTTTACTAAGTATAGTCATATATTTTTGCATTATATTTTGAAGTGGTTATCTTCTTTGGACAAGGAAGCAAAGCAAATCCTAAACTATAAACTGCCAACCAAACTATTCAAATCGTTTCTGATTAAAAGGAAACAACGCTTTTTGCATGGTCTATATTGGCTTTGGATTTTAAATACTACAAATAGTGATACTTTATACAAAAACTAATCGAACCTTAATTACTTATTATATTATTTTATTTAACTGATATTTGTATTTATATATTTTGTTTCTTTTAGGTATAATGTGGTCAAAAGAGCAAAGGAAAGCTTTTGTTTGCAAAAGCTCCAAAACATGTATTATCTTCTTAAAATTGTTTTAAGCGAACTTATGTTTCCATTCCACTATTCCCTTATCATTAGTATCGTAATTTGTTTATTGTTTAAATACTTGAACTTTCTTAATTGTGTTGATCGAATACATTAAGTACATTTTATATTGATTTAATAACTAGGTTATAACCCGTGGTACCCACGGGTCGCTCTATTTTTAAGGATATTAATATTTTATTAATTTTATTACAATGGTCCGTTTTATAAAATTTGTGGGGATATGTATAATATGATTCAATGTTAATCGTATATAATAATATATGCAAACAATGTGATTTATGAATGGTAACAATTACCATATAATTTTCAATATATTACCAGATAATGTTCTACGTATGTAGAATGATTCAGACCAATATGAAAGGATGATAGCACGTCTAACCATTCTCTGAATACATATTTGAAGCGATGAATTGATATAGCATTTAGGTTGGTTAAAATCTCAAATAGTAGCATTTCAAAAGGAATATAAAGGATTGTATGAAGGAATGAAACATATAATGGATTACTGAGTATAACATATAGATTAATAAACTAATTTATAAAAGTAAAATGAAAATGGGCTTGAAACATAAATTCAATTTAGACCATATCCATCGATTGAAATGGTGATTACTATTTAATATAATTAATTAATCCATTGAAATATTTGTGCAAATTTATTGCAAATATTACACTTTTTCAAAATGTTGAACCATCTATATCTTAGCAATAATATAAAGATGTGATTTTTATATTTTGAAATATTTAATTACGAATAAGTCGATTGCAAATATAAAGTTACTTGTAGTCTTTAATTTATAACAAATATTTCAGTGACTTTTACAAAACATATTTGTTCGAATTATTGAATTATTAATTAATAGATGGCCGATTAGTTAGAGAATTGATTATTTAAAAAAATCAAATCATAAAAATGAAATCAAGATTCCATTAATAAAACAATATTACGGTTGACTAATTTATAATGACTTAATTCAATTTTGAATTATAAAATACAAAATATAAAAAAATCCACATTAACATTTATAAAGGAATTACCATATTTCATTTTGAATTGACTTTTTTATGTTTCTTCAATTAGGCCCAATTTGATCTTATATATAAATAATCTACATAGCATATTGAATTATAGGTTTCAACTTTTTTACATAATGGTTTCTCTTGCTTTTGATATTCTACTTTTTGAGATTTTAATGAGGCTCAATGCTAGATCGATTGATCGCTGCAAATGTGTATGTAGAGAATGGCGTCACGGGCTATCATCATGGGAGTTTGTGTGGCTACACCTTAACCATGCTGAAAATTATATGGTAATATATTATTGTTGTGTTTTAGTTATATTGAATTTAAAATACTTTTTTATCAACATTGTTCTTATTAATTCAAAATTATTTACCTTTTATGAACGCAGGAAACTCTATGGGAGGATAGCCCGTCGTTGTATAAAGTAGTTTATACAGAATATTTTCCTCCTGAAATGTATCGCAAAAGAATAGAAGATTACGATGAAGTGAAGGAAGATAAAACGACTAAGAATAAAGAGAACATCAGTGATGATGATGTGCAGAAGAATGAAAATGGCAAACGCACTGTTAGTGAAGTGAATGATGTTGATGCTACATTGCCTACCTCTACTTCAAAACGTATGTTCTACATAGGCAACATTGGTGATAAAGACAATTAGTATTTTGGAACATTTGAGTTATGGGTTATTTGTTTGGAATAATAAGTGTTTCCTTTGTTTGAATAACAATTTCAATTTTTATATTTTTTGGATTGAACACAAACATTTGTATTATGCTTTCAAGGAATCATTGAAAAAATAATAAGACAACCGATTAAATATTTTAAATCAATTATACAATAAAGGTCAAACAACCTATTGAGCATTAGAATAAACGCGGACTATATTTAGAAAAAAATGAATGCCAATTAATTACAGCATCCCATTATTATTATTATTTAAATATATGCATAGATTTTACCAATAATATAAAATGTAAATTCGGCCGTCAATTTAGTTAATATAAAATGTAAATTTTGGAATTTTAAATATATAAGGAAGTTATTAAATTGGAGTTAAAAATTATTAAGTATATATAAATGTTGAATTACAGTTTGTTAATTAATATAATATAGGTTTTAAATTTCTAAAAAATATGAAAAGATACTTTCAATACTTATACAATCGATGGTTCATTAGTTCATTTCTAAATTTGTTATTCTTAAAAACATAATTAAAATATCGGTTGTTGGTTTCTTTTTAAAAACGTTCTAGCAATACAATTTAACATATTCACATGTGGATGTTAAATTTGTTGACAATTTAGTTCATTTCTAAAATAGGTATTGTTAATTAGATAATTAGAGATTAGATACTTTGAACATATACATAAACTTTAAATGATTTTAAACTTAAATAAAAAATTGTTAATAAATGTTTTTAATAAAACAAAAATTAAAGCTTATATTATTATTATTATTGAAAATAAAAACAACCACTGAGTCATCCAAAAACAAAAACACACAATTTAAAAGCACAGAACTACTAATTCTCATCTAAAAAGTCATATTTCTGAAGTTGTTTAGGAGGCCAAAATTCTGCACAATACTCATTAACGACATAGAAGCCTTCGTCTCGAAGATAATCATGAGTACATAAATGTTTAAAATATGACATTAATATGAAGAAACATTGTATAATCATAACGAATATACTAAAAATACTATAAGATAAGATCTTACCAAATAATTTTCAGCATAGGTAGAATGAAG
The DNA here is from genome assembly GCA_030545235.1 of Helianthus tuberosus. Lineage (NCBI taxonomy): Eukaryota > Viridiplantae > Streptophyta > Magnoliopsida > Asterales > Asteraceae > Helianthus > Helianthus tuberosus. The sequence goes on from CM060448.1 coordinate 147,983,779, forward strand.
AAGAAGAAACTCAAAGGATTATAGACCGTCACGCCATTCTCTGGATACATATTTATAGCGATCAATTGATCTAGCATTTAGCCTTGTTAAAATCTCAAACAGTACCATATCAAATGGCAAATAAACCATTGTATTAAAACTTTGAAACCTTTACAAAATGGATAATACATAGGTTATAAATCTAATTTATATTAAAGAAACACATATGAGGCTTTAATAAGATTTTGTATGGGCCTACTTCGATCCAATTCAAATTAATGATTTTTGGTTATTATAATCTGTTCTATAATATATGTAATTGTTGGAAATCAATTTACCAAATATTAGAGTTTTATAATATTTACCAAATAATTAATGTAATAAGTATTTATGTAAAATATTGAATTAAATATTGGGGAAAGAAAGAAAATGTGTGATAATCATTTAACCGATTGAAAATAAAAAACCAATACTTTAATATTATAATATCTATCACCATCATACCATCATATCATCTATACTAACTTTCAAAAAAATAGCTCAAGTTCATTCACATTTTTCAAGACATCTTGAAACGGCGGTTGAAGATTTGGTAAAGGTATTTTCCGATTAACTCTCCGATCACTTCAATAACGATTTTTATTTTGATTTTCCGACTAACCTGTAATTATGTGAGCTCAACTTCATTCACATTTTCTTTAGTACTATAAATAACTCATCGGATGTTTCTTTCACCGATTAATGACTACATAGACGTGAAATCAGAGTTTATAGATTTGTTAACTTGAAAGTTTAGTATGTTATGTATATTTAAAATGGATTATATGTATTGCATGTGTTTGGAAATGTAGATTTTTGGGTTCATAGTGTGATTTGGTTGATAGATTCTTATGATATTCTTATGATATTTTATGAAATTTTAATTCTCTTGGATAATACTTCAATTTGGATGATTGAATGGTTTATGATCCTTGCAGAAAATTTATGATTTAGAATAATTTATTTTCACCTATATTGAAATACGATTATATCAAATTTATGTATTTTAATTTTTTCTTATCAATTTCAATATATGTATATACTAAAATTCGACACTTAAAAAACAGATATGTTGTTCTAATTTTATTGACCAAAATGAATATTTCTTTAATTGTAATAAAATATGATGATGGGTATTGTACATTCTACCATATTAATCCTACATAAAGGCATATTTATAACAACTGTTTGTCTAATATCAGGTATATAAAAATGAGTCCGTCATGCGTCGCTTTGTTAGAAGAGCTATCATCATTAAAACTGGTATGCTACAATGGTTACAAACAATTTTCTATATCTTCTATTAACTAACATGTACAACATAAATTAAAACGCAGGTGCTGCCAATTGACTTTGTTAAGAACGTATACGGAGATTATTGGCAAAGAACAAAAATAATGATTGTAAGTCCCGTGAAACCGGATCTTTCAATGATATCAAACAATCACCAAGTTTGTGCGGAATCCAAACTTGGTGAGATTCAAGAAAAACAGAAAGTATGAAAACGAAGAACAATACCGAATCACTTTTAACACTTGCACACGATTCTATTACTTGAAAAGCAAAACCGTCTGGTACAAGTGTCCTTCACAATCTATCGCCTCCCTCTCTAGCTCTCTAGAATATTGTAACAATAAGATTCAAACCTAAAAACAAGTTAAAAACTTGTTTATATACTAACTCAAGCCCAATTCCCTACATGGGCTCCCCTTGGGCCTGCTTGGCCCACATGGCCTAAAGCTTGGCCCAAGTGACCTATAAAGGTCCACAACCTAATATAAACTAACCTGGTAAGGCCCATCTCGTAACCATAGCTCGTTGTATTAATTTGATGCGTCAGTCTCTCACTTTAGGGCCTAACAATCTCCCCCTAGACTGATGCCATCAAATTATCTTCATACCATGAATTCAGCAACGTCTTCAACGAAGTCTATGGTTGACTCTATGCTGCAGATGTTGTGGAAGTTCTTGACTTCTGAACTCTCAGCACTGGGTCTCTTTTCTTCAGCTCTTGTGGTTAGCTTCATATCAGGATCACGATCAACATTTGCTTGAAAATCTTGTCAAAAAGAATGTGAGAGGAGGATTCTCAGCAGCTCTTTTCTTCTTCAATCTTTGTCTTTCAAGCAGATTCATGGTACTTCTTCAAATGTACTTTCACTGTCAGATTGCGTTTCGTATCCGGTTCTTCTGACTCAGGTACATCTTGTTATTGTGCTGCTTCAGGCTTCTTCAGCAACTAACAGCATCTCAGTCTTCATCAACCCCTGTTCTTGATTGAAATCAAGTTCTGCACATGCTCACAAACTCATAAGCAAACATTTCTTATGCAACAGGGAGAGTACCATATGAACACTAGGTACATCCAAGTACTTATACTCGGATTTCACAATTTAAATTCTTTAAACTTTTGATGATCAGTTAAATCTTCAAGAATGGTTACATTTTTAATTTTAAGAAAAACAAAAAGACACTCTATTTTTGGATTTTCGATTTTATAGAAAAGCAAGACACTATTTTTGTATTTTTGAATTTTTGAATTTTTGAATTTTTTTAATATTAAGAACTAGAAACAAATAAAAACTCAAAATATAAACAACTACCATAATATACAATTACAATTGCAATGGGATCAAAATTCGTTCTCAGGCAGACTAAGGAACACTTTTCAGTACGAGCCTAATCAAACTGGTCTATGCGATTGCCAATATGTTTGTCCACTTAAACTTTAACGCTCAACTTTCAATTGTTCAACTTTGTGATATGCTTAAGGTAATATTATACTATTATACCCGTGTGTCCCATTCCAAGGCATACCCCCGCGATCAAGGTAAGCACAACGATTCATCATAGCAGGTGAGTATACTGATGTCATCCTTTTGATTTACAACGTTAGACCATTGGTGACAGGTCAGTATTTTCATACAGCAGAGCGACCAATGATTTTGTCCAACGAGGGTGAGGCAAATACCATTTTGGTACGAATTTGGCTCTTTGAGCATTTGGAATATTCTCATTTTGAGATTTTGATTCCTTAGGGTTTTTGTCCTCTTGGGATCTTTTAAGATATCCTGACTGTGTCTAGGAAATCAAATCACGAGGTTTCGGGCTTGACTTCACTTATCAACACTGATCTTTTACCGAATGATCTAGACGATTGCCAGTATATTTGTCCACCTAAACTCATCTCCCTAGACCTTTTCCATATAACTGCCTGTAACAAATTTTATCATGTTTTGATTTCTTAACAATGAACACCCAAACAAATACTAATCAAATCCCGGAAATATAAACAGCACACTCTATCATGCAAGTAGCTTCCCTACCACATATTTCACAAGTCCAATCCAAATCTCTGAAATCTTATCTGGGAATAGATTCAGAAGATAACAGAATAGATCTTAAGTAGAGATGGTATAATATACAGATCAAATGAGTTTTTCTCAGTTTGATATAGGTTTCTTGGGTTTCTTTTGGGCACTTGAGGGCCTCTTTCGGGTGTTTAATTGATCTATAGCGCGACAACGTACAGCTAGGTCAGCATGTATCTGGATGCAGCAGAAGCTGCCGTTGCCTAGCACCTCCAGGTCTTTGCTTCCGCAAAACATAGGAGATACACGACTTTTTCAGAGAAGATTTCAGAGTCAGATCAAAATTGTGTGTATCGGGACATCATACAAACATTCAAATAGAAATGAGCTAATTCCAAGTGATTTTCTTTCCTGAGGTCATGTACTAATTTAGTTCTGAACAGAACAGCCAATGTTTCCAGTCTTTAAGGATAGAGCCTACCAACACATCGTGCTAAAGTCAAACTGTTTTGATACTGGTCTTACATGAGTCAGCCCTTCACCATAATGTGAAAATTCATTTACAGAAGGACAGCCAAGATATCCCCGGATGATTCAACAACATAAAGACCCGAAACCTCAGACGTTGGCTATCTATCAACACAAGATTTAAGACCATAAAATCATACGCCGTTGGTATGTTACCCACATGGTACATAGTTCATTATGTTTATATCACTTAGTATCTTTTATCATTTTGACCGTCAAGCCTATCGACATATCGCAGTAGATCCTAGTCTTTTCAGCTATGGCACCTTACATGTGTTAGTCAAACCCTTTAACACGAACATTTATTTCACTTCCCATATCATGCAATCTTTCTTTTTGGCTTTTTCATTTTCTCCCCCTAAAACAATACTTATATATACAGCAAACTCTTTTTGTATTTTTCTTTTCTGAGTTTTCTCCCCCTAAACTCTATATCTATCTATATGTTCCTCTCCCCCCCCCCCCCTAAATTTGTGCATAAATCTTGTATTTTTGCACAAATTTACCATTTACTAGAGAAATGACACTTTATATACAAAGTAACGAACTAAGAAAGAGAAAAAAAATATTTTTGCTTAACCATTCCGTCATTAGATTGAAGACTAATCAAATTCAAATCAAAGTACTGAATTTAAACGGTACCTTTTGCTGATCTTATCTTACTTCTCTAATCTCCTCCAAAAGAAACATATCATCTGTAAAAAAAAATTGAACTTTTTGCAACAGTGAAATGTTACCCGTTTTTATCTCTGGAACAACACTATCAACATTCCAGAGATTGTCAACAGCTTCTCCTTGGTTGTTCCTGAAAAGTAAGGAGATTAGTAAGACATGGGTACCCAGGCCATCGTGGTCCTGGGATTTCCTGAAGCATCAAAATAAGACACTTCCTTTAAACATAAGTCCCCTTTCATTTCAAGGATTGGAGACGTTGCTGCTTTGGATTTGGGTTTCCAAATCTGTTTCAGTTTAACAAACGTGTTTGTTGCCTTCGGTTGATCAACTTTAGCTAATTTAGGCTTGTTAGTTTTAGAAAAACGTTTTAGTTCTTGAACAGCCTTGCGTTTGTTTTTAGCACCGTTCCAATCCCCATCAGAAGGTTTAACCTTGGGATTCACATTCTTCATTGCCTTAGGTGATGAAACCTTCATTGGCTTAGAATGGTAGTTATCCTTAGGTGTAACCCTCTGATTTTGAGCATAATACGGTTCATGGGGATGATTTATGCAGTTCCGAGCAATGTGACCAGCAATGCCGCAATTGAAGCATGTTTGTCTCTTCACATAGAAGGCATTCTGATCATCTTGTGTAGCTCTTACAGGCCCTGAAGGATGAACTGGTCCTTTTTGTGCTTGTTTTCCTTGCACATTTCTTGCAAACGAGGATGAATTTGGATGTCTGTACTTGTCGTTTGCTGGGGCCTTCTGTGGTGGAGATTTCTTTTGATTCTTCTTGTTTTGTTTAGACTGCAAGTCTTGTTCATAAATCTCACCAGTTTTTCCGAAAGCTTTGTTAGCACAGTCAAATGCATATTTCTCACTTTTGCCATTACTGACTGGCTTAACAAAAACATTTTTCACATCACGGGTCTTTTGAGGACTATTGCTGTCCGTTGAGGACTGTGGAGAGCCTGATCGTCTGTGATGTTTAGGCTTCTTATTTCCAAGTCCTTTACCTGCTCGCTTCGGCTCTTGTTGCTTGATCTGAACCTTTTCATCACTAACAGAAGGTTTAGAATGTTCAACTTGCGCACTTGGAGCCTTGTTTACGTCAGTTTTCTCTTCATATTTCTCTTCATCCTTCATGTCATCAACTTTGATAGAATCAAAGAGTTCAGGTCTGTCGGATGAAATACCAGAAGCTTTAGTAGAAACTTCACCTGAAACCTTTGACGAATCTTCAGCTCAAGACTCATGTGTGTTCAAGAGTGGTTCACTTGCAACATCGGTTTTCAAAGTGGTCCCCTAATCCTGATCCTTTTGAGAATGTGTTTCAGTGGTCCCACTAGATACATCATTAGGAACATTTGCAGAAACAGTTTCAGAAGAATGATCAGAACAGTTTTGATCAACACTTTCACTTTCATTTGTTTGTTCACTTTAGTTGATGTTGAATAAGAAACATCACAATTATTATCAACTGAAAAAGAACCAAATAACGACTTAAAAAAGTTTTGTCCAAAAACAGGTTCAGAAGCTGTTTCATTTATTGAGTTTTCTGAAAAATCAGAATTTGAATCTGGTTCATCCCCAAGAACATCTTCAACTTCTACTTCATCTACAGGGGAAGACGAAGCATTAGGATCAAAAGTACCCTTTGAAACAAAATTTACCGAAGGACTCGCTCGTTTATCAACAGGTCTGCTGTTGATTGATGACTTATCAGTTTTAGGACCGTAAGCCATCTTGTCCTCATTCATCAATTCCTCCTCAGTCATGGGTAAATATGTGTAGTTGTCATTATATGGAGGAGGAACTTGATTGAAACCCAAACCACACCCCTTCTTTCTTTTGTATGCGAGTTGCTGATCACATAGATTTTTGACCAATTTACTGGAAGATTCGTAATTTTTAATATTGATTTCATTAATTTGATATTTTTGTTTAATGTCTTCCAGTTCTTTGGTCAAAATGCATACCTTCTCCTGTGCCATTAAGAAATGGGTTGTTTTTACACTTACACCATCCTTAAGTTTGATGATGTCTTTTCGCCGAGCTTCAATTTTATCTTTATAAAGCTTTTCGTTTTTTACTAAAGTAAAATTTTTATTTTTATGTCTTTGTAGTCCTGTATAAGCTCAGCGTTGGGTAACCGATATGCCTCATTTCTTTCTCTACACCCAGGAGTGCAAAATACAGAAAGTATCTCTTCACGATCACGAGTAATTTCTTGAGCCACGAGTTTGTTAAACATAAATGCTGAATTTTGTGTAGATGAGCAAACTGCATCAGATGTGTTGCCTTGAGTAGACTGCTTATCAGCATTGTCATATGATTTGATGAGTGAGATCAGCTCATCTGACTTCATTTTGTAACAGTAGCAGTCGGTTGTCAATATTATCTGATTAACATTTCTAAACCAACTACAGTTCGCCTGATCTGGAATCCCTTTTATAGCATCCAGAAGCTTTCTATTGCTCGTGTGAGTAGACACCACCATCTCTGCCTTCTCCATTTTAGAGAGCAGTTCAGCAAACCGGCCTGTAAGTGCTTCTATAGATTCACCATATGAGTATCTGAATCCTTGGAGTTCCTGCTCAAGCACCTCTCTCTTAGAAGACATTTTTTAAGAAGTGATCCCTCAAAAATGTGATCTTTTAACTATTTCCTCAACACAAGCCCAAAGCGAGAACCTGTGTACTCGCTAACTCAAACCCTTAGCAGTCGAATGAACCTGCTATCTGAACCGCACCTCAAAACCTGTCAAAACTTTTCACAACCAAAATTTATTTATTTATTTTTTTTAATGAATATATAATATAAACTATTATTATTAAACAATTATTATTATGATTATTATTAATGATTAATGATTATTATAAAATAAATGATTATATAATGATTATCTTATGATTAATATTATAGTTATTATTATTATATTAAATCAAAACAAAACTGAATGTCCACGATAAACCGTCTTCTTCTTCCTAAAATTAAACCCAAAAACCCTAATTTCTTTCAGCCGCCAAACTGGTGATCTGATGAGTGGTGATCGGAGGATCAGACGTTGTATGATGGATATGAATGATGATCGGAGGTACGGTTGTGTGATGCGTCGTCGCAGGTGATGTAGCGATGGAGATGGGGTGGTAACTGGAGACTTGATGAATGGAGGTATGGTGATCGTGGTGATGAAACGACGAAGATGATGATGAACGATGACAGAAGACGGAGTTGCAGGTTCCGTGGATGATTGTTGCGACTCAGATGATCAAAGATTCGAAACCTTTGCTGATTGCGACTCGAGAACAGAAAGAGATGACTCGAGATCTCGGTTGCGACTCGGAACCGTGGTTGCGACTCGAGACTGTGAAAATTGATGAGTCGAGACCTATGAGAAGTGATGTTGAAGACTCGAGACTGTTGTTTCGACTGGATTAGGTTGCTACTCGAGACCAATTGTAGTGATGTTGATGATATCCGATGATGTCTTGTATTGAATTGAAGCTGGACTCGAGACCAATTAACTGGAGTCGAGACCGTGAAAATGTGAAGATCAATAACTCGAGACCTTGTGTGATATCCAAACTTCTGTTGCGACTCCGGAGAATACGACTCGAGACCAAGAAATCAATTACACGAAGTCAACTGATATTAACAAATCAGTTTCAATTTACCTAAAATAAAGGATTTTTAAATCTTTCAAAATACGATTTTTTTTCATTTTAAATTTAACTGTATCCTTTAAACACTTTAAACAAAAATCGAACAAGCAGAATAGAATGTTTTTCAAAAAAAAAACCGATGAATATCACGAAGAACGCGAAGAACACCAACCCAAAAATTACAAAAATCTTGAATCTTTGATATCACACCGAGCCTAGAAATAGGTTCTAATGGCTCTGATACCACTTGTAAGTCCCGTGAAACCGGATCTTTCAATGATATCAAACAATCACCAAGTTTGTGCGGAATCCAAACTTGGTGAGATTCAAGAAAAACAGAAAGTATGAAAACGAAGAACAATACCGAATCACTTTTAACACTTGCACACGATTCTATTACTTGAAAAGCAAAACCGTCTGGTACAAGTGTCCTTCACAATCTATCGCCTCCCTCTCTAGCTCTCTAGAATATTGTAACAATAAGATTCAAACCTAAAAACAAGTTAAAAACTTGTTTATATACTAACTCAAGCCCAATTCCCTACATGGGCTCCCCTTGGGCCTGCTTGGCCCACATGGCCTAAAGCTTGGCCCAAGTGACCTATAAAGGTCCACAACCTAATATAAACTAACCCGGTAAGGCCCAGCTCGTAACCATAGCTCATTGTATTAATTTGATGCATCAGTCTCACACTTTAGGGCCTAACATTGAAACATCATAAAAGTGGAAGAAGTTGGCCGGTTTCTTTGAGAAGTGTAAGTGGGGAATTCGTTATCACTGATGGATGGAGTAATGTCGTAAGGGACCTTCAGTTGCCAAAGAGGACGTTATTGCGCTTAAGGATAATCGAAGACAACATTGAAATCGATTGTTTCATTGAAACACATATGTGGTGAATCTTTTGTGACAGTAAACCGTTACGACATTTTAAAAATTATAGTAAGCCTACTAACATGTGTGAATTAATATTTATTCTATTATAGTTTTATAATAAATAGTATACATAAATATCCGATAATAAAATGTTACAAAACTTTTCAGGTGATTCCCGACGTTTATGTAACAAACTGTTACTCTTACTCGCTAGTCAATGATTCTTATAACATTTATGCAGCAGGCCAGACTTAGAAAGTTGAGACCGACAGAATCAATGATAATTATGTTTTTACAAAAGGTTGTCCGAAGTTATTTCATGATCTTGCAATAGAAGACGATGATATACTCCTGTTGATGAAGACGGACAGCGTGACATTTGAGTTGAAAATTTATCGTAAAGGAGTTGAGGTAGCCCATAACAACAAAGAAGAAAGTGAAGATGACTCTCTGCTGGAAATACCTAGGGACACATACTACAAAAATGTTAACTTAGTAAGTATTTTGAACTAACGTATAACGGTATTTTAAAACATAGGACTTATTTATGTATTTTATTGTATAACAGACCTTCTGTCAAGATGATGACTCAATAGATCAGTTAATTACTGAGGTAATAACCACTCCTTTATACAGATTAAAATACATTACAATAAGATTTGGTGGACTTTTTTAATTATCATACACAGATGCATGAAGGTCATAACAAACATAAGGTGACTAAGAACATTGGTGAAAAAGAAATGTCAAAGGCAAGAAGAAAGAGTATAAAGATAGAAGAGACAAACCAACCAACAAAAGAAGATGTACTTATTTTAAACATAATAATAGATGAGTATTTTCATTCATATATGTAAAGATATTTACTTAATGATTGTTCATTATTGTTATTTAATGTTACTCATTGTCTTAACAGCTTAAAAAGAAAGGAAACAGATTGCGGATTATTGTAATCCGGACAACAGTAAAAGGCTGTTATGCGGAACAGAAGTGGAAATGCAAGACGTATCAACAGTTGGACTGAGAACTCGCAGCCGGTTGGTACGTATAGGATAAATTAACAACATTTAGTGATCAATATTTGTTTTAAATTAAAGGATTAAATATATTACTCTAATACTAAAATGTGTATCTGTAATAATAAGGTTAACGAAAATAGAAAGAGATATGGTAATGCATTGAAGATATTGGATGTCGAACCAAAACGTGTTGCAAGGATAAATGATGTTGAGAAAACTGGTAGTTATGAGTTCATAAAGAAGGGAGAAAACCGCATGGTATGATTTTTTATAATACTCAATGACAAACACAAATACTATAACAACCTTCTGGGGTAGCCCAGTTGGCCAGCCTCACCCAGGCCTCTACTTGAGGTCACCGGTTCGATTCCCGGCAATGCCCTTATGGGGTGTTGGGGCTCTTCACCGTGGGTAATCACCGCCAGGCAGCTATGGGGCTAAGCTAGCTTGCGGGGTTGCAATACTCCGGCGGATGGGAGGTCCGTGCAACTACCCCCCCCCCCCAACACAAATACTATAACATCAATAAGGCTATTTTACTTATACAATTATTGTTTTTATGCAGAGAATGCCTGCTGATGTTGTAAGAATTGAAGGATTCAAAAATAAAGTTCGTGAGTTAAAAGTGACGAACATGAATGGAAAACCCATCGACATGAATCTTAGGCGACAGAAGAATGGAGATGGTGTAAGGTATGCTATCGAAGGTTGGCCGATGTTCATGCAGGAGAATGGCATTCGTTTTGGTGACACATTGCATTTCAGATTTGTATGTTCAGGAAATGTCCTGATCTTATCAAAAGTGGATGCGGATAATGAAGGTTAACAGGTAAAAAAATAACCTTAATGCTTCAGGTGTTTGGGTAGACGAAATGATGACTCTTTTTTGCTAATATTAGATGTTTCGTTCTTTTTTGGGACATGCAAGTACACGTTACCATGTTTTATTTTGTTCCTTGGTAGATTAAGGTTAAAGACAATGAGTGGTATATTATAAACCCAGATACCATATTTTTTATTGTAAGTAACGTTGGTATCTTTTATATTTACAAATATTTTATAACGGGTTGTTGACTATCAATGTTGAAATACATATATTTACAAATACTTTATAACTGTTTGTCACCCTTAACAATCCACTAAATTGCCACCAAGCCCATTTAAAAAATCTACTTCTTTTGATTTAAGTTCCAGCCCACCAACATTGTTGAATTTTTTTGGAGCCCATATTAATTTCTTTAATTTTGCTTTTAATCAACAGCCATTTCAAATGTTACATGTGAAAATGATCATTGATCATTAACTTAAATCGGATGTTCTTTAAAATTGGCACCAATCAAATAGCATGTAACTTCCAAGGAATTAACGTTTGTGTAATAGATATTTAAATGATTATTGTAATTAGATTAACTTTTTATAATAATTTGTGAAACATAAAATATGAAATCCTTAACTTTATTGTTTTAACTCAATATGTCTACATTAATAATCCTGGATTGTACGAAGATAAATAGTAGCATCCAATCCATGCCAAAAAATGTAATTAAGCTTGATGATTTCATATGAAGATTGAAATAATGAATAAATTTGTTAAAAAATCTATGATATGATAATTTTTTTGTAACTTAGTAGAGTGGTCTTCACTATATTCCACCTTGATGGCAAAACAACCCTACGATCCTTCAAGTGGACAAAGTTAGTCAATTAAGCCAGTTGGAATAGAATTAAAATGAGGGTATATGAGATATGTATAAGAATATTAAAGAATAGAAAAATCAACATAAGTTATGACATTTTATTTCAAACCAAAAAAAGTTAAATGAAAAGTTCAAAGCCATGAAAATGAAATACACGATTACATCATAAGTTACGAAAAATCTCCTTGTAAACTACGTTAGAAGTCTTCGCTGTGGGTTTACCATCGGCATCAAATGATAAAATTTTAACACCTTCTCTGGTCTTGACTCTTGATAAAGCGACGTACAATTGACCGTGAGTAAAAACAGGATCTTTTAAATATAAACCAACTCGGGATAGCGACTGCCCTTGACTCTTGTTAATTGTCATAGCAAAACTAACTGATAAAGTAAATTGCCTTCTTTGAAATTGAAAAGGTATCTTCTTGTCTGAAGGAACCATACTAATCCTTGGAATAAAAACTCTTGTGCCGATATTTCCGCCAGATATTACTTCAGCTTCAATTACTCGTTTACCAAGAAAGGTTATTTGAAGTCTAGTTCCGTTACATAATCCGTTCTGTTGATCAATGTTTCAAAGAAGCATCACAGGAACACCAACTTTAAGAACCAACCTATGGTTAGGTAAACAGGATATTTTCAGAGCATTCAAATTATTAGGAGAGTATAGTCCTTGTTGAAAAGAATCAAGAACTTGCTCAGTTTGACATATACTGTCAGAGCTCAAATACTCTTTTTCTTCACCTGGAAATATAGAAAGTAATCGATCATTAATCTCATGAACTACTTCATTCTTTGGTGCTAAAATTGGTCTCTCTAAAAAGAATCCAGGATTTTTATACTGTTGTAAAATTGAAGGATAAACAAAGTTGATTAAACTTTGAATTGGATCATCTGAGTCGGTAATTACTAATCGTCCGGTATCTCTATACATGCTTCACCATCGTTTTCTGAACCAATGTTTCCTTCACCAATATCAAGTAGCCATTTTGAAAACTTTTGAACAGAACCGTTGTTACATAATTGAGCTCCAATACTCAACCTCATGTTTTTTGTTAACTTTAAAACCTTGCATTCTGACCATATATATGAAGAACTCAAAGTGCATTAACAATCTGCTGTCTAGTACCATTAGGGATAACCAGGAGGATCTGTCTAAAGTCACCACCAAAAATAATAACTTTACCTCCAAATGGTAGTTCCGAATGGTTATTTGTAGAAGATGATAGAATGTCTTTCATTGTTCGATCTAATGCCTCAAAAGCATGCTTGTGCACCATAGGGGCTTCATCCCATATAATCAACTTTGCCTCTTTTAATAGATTAGCAACATCATCGTTCGGCTTAATGAAGCACATGGAATCTTCTGTCAAGTTTATGGGGATTTTAAACCTAGAATGTGTTGTCCTTCCTCTAGATAATAATAATGATGCAATACCACTGGAAGCAACATTCAAAACAATCTGACCTTTAGATCTGATTGCAGAAGCCAAGGTCTTCCACAAAAAAGTCTTCCCAGTTCCACGATAACCATATACGAAAAACAACCCTCCACTTTGGCAATCGACTGCATTGACAATTTGGTTAAAAACATTTAACTGCTCTTCAGTTAGAGATTCTTTCAATCGACTAAACTCACTTTTCAACTCATGTGTGTCATGCGATAATTCCTCATTGATTACACGATTGGTAGCTTGACGTAACGAATCGTCGTCTGGAAAGGGCATCGTCGTAAACTTACTTAAGGTTGACCCATTGGAAATTAAATAATTCTCGATTTCCAACAAAATAAGATTCTTCAACTGATGTTCAGGAATCATTAGATCTACACAGGGTATAAACTAAAATTAAACAAATGTTGAAAGAAAATAGATAAAAAATATAATAGGTCCTTCCTATGAAAATAAAATAATAATTTACCAGGGATACGTGTCTCTTTCCGACGCTTGTATATAATATCGTCTCCTAGTAAATGCCAAGTTTTTTCCCACACAAATTCTGGTCGTGATAGCGTATTTGTTAAAAGCATTGTTGCAAATAATGATCTTAAATAGCGACAGTGAGCTTCAAAACTTGCTTCTTTAATGGCTTCAACATATGCGTTGTCATCGTCTAAAAGACCCATCGCATAACATGCATCTTTAAGTCGGAAATACTTGTCCGTTAACTGTTCGAATGTCACACCCAACCAATGGCGGAATCATCGGAGTGGGACTAGTTCAAGATTGTAAGAGACTTCATAACACTATTTGTGACAATATTTAATTCAACCGATTTCATTTCATATTCAAATTGTCAAACATTACAAGGGAATTCAAATAACAACATTGTTCATAACATAAACATAACAAAATTGATACAACACTTTAAACCTAAACGTCTAAGTGAGTATCTAGGCATCATTGCTAATCCATTTCATAGCATCATCAATCCTCAACCTGTAACATGTTTAAAATACAATTCAATGCAAAAGCAAAGGCGAGTATACAAGTTTAAGAATAAGTATAAGTATAAAAGTTTAAAACGAATCCACATGGCAACTTAGTTTATACAAGATCAATATAACATGGCATGTAATATTTCTAGTCAACCCTCTATTTACGTAAAATGATATAATTCAACATGACCACTAGTCTACGGGCGGTGTGTTACTCCTATAGCGCTATACATGTCAAATGGAGGCTCGTGAAAGCTAATGACTAAAACATATCACATAAGTATGGTCCACGTATAAGCATCAAGTATAACAACATAGTATTCATGTATAAGTATTGTTTTTCGTGCATTGCATAAAGAATAAGTTTAAGAGTAGTTTAATAGTTAAACATGTTATGTCACGGCCCCCGACCCGGTTTTACCCGTTTCAGGAGCCGCGGGACAGAAATCCCGTGGTATTTATTTAATTGAGTTTAACAGCGGAAGTTTAACATCAGGATCTTTTTAAAACTGAAATATTTCCCGATTATTTTATTTCACAACGCGGGATAAAACCCCGGTAATTTACATTCATTTGATTTCACGAAGAAATCTTTTATTTTACAAAACATGTTTCTTTATTTTTATACTGAGCCACTTCTTTGAGCTTGTAGTGCTATATGGCACTTTTCCTGGATCATAACAGATCACCTGAAACATGTTTGAAAAAGGTTTTGTCAGCGGGAAATACTGAGTGAATCATTCTATTTTGCATAATGATGCATAGTTATTAATTACAGCATAAGAGCGATTACAATGGCTTCTATCTTATTTTTATCTGGCGCTCTGTCACAATGGTGACATGTCACAATGGTGACGATGGTCATACCACTATTAGATTAATGAACCTAAATAGTGATGATTATCCCTGTAGGTCAATGAACCTAACAGTGATTATCCCGAGTAGGTCAATGAACCTAACTGGGAGAAAATTAGTAATGTGCACAATACCCCACTAACCAGTAATTCAAGATATCCACGACTTAGTCCCTGTAATTATAACCTTGAAAATAATTTGGGGTATTGTAAAATAGTTGATAAAAAGAGAATGACTCACATTGCAGATTTAATTTGAGCAGAGTTTAGCCTACTGATTAGCCTTTTAACCTAAATTTAATAACAGGCACACAATTCGGGGTTAGTAATCAATACAGCATTTACGATAATTCACGAGATCAAATTCTCACAACGAACGACAAAGTGCGATACTTAAACATCCATCGAATTAACGACGAACGACAAAGTACGATACTTAAACATCCATCGATTTAACGACGAACGACAAAGTATAACCCTAATGTGGGCGGCACTTAAACATCCATTGGATATATTGATCGATCGGACAATGAATCGTAATAGCGATTGAGCTAATACCCTGATTGCGGCGTCGATTAGTGATCCGTGTGTGTTAATTGTGGTAAACAGAGCATAACTCCGTGTAATTTTCGACTTTGTTCGTCGTTCAAGCGCCCAGAATTAAGTCCCAAGGCCCTCTATTTATACCTGAATTTTGTCAAGCCTTGCGCATCGTAACACTATAACCCTT
Source organism: Helianthus tuberosus (assembly GCA_030545235.1). Classification (NCBI taxonomy): domain Eukaryota; kingdom Viridiplantae; phylum Streptophyta; class Magnoliopsida; order Asterales; family Asteraceae; genus Helianthus; species Helianthus tuberosus. Next base: position 147,999,571 of record CM060448.1, read on the forward strand.
ACGATGCGCAAGGTATACTTAAGGGTCATAGGGTTGCCACGTTTGGGACTAGGCCTGCTGACTTGACAATTTTCGTAAATTCAATTTTGACAACGAGATTTTAGGATAATCGTAACTAGGAAATACCCCCCCTAAGTTTTAGGGGCCCTGATCCTGATTCTGTTTGTTCTGAAAATTTTAGGGTTTGCGCAGAATCACTTGGGTGTCTTAATTAGGGTTTCCTATTGGACAAATTAATTTAATAATTATGACTTTTGATGAGAGTTGTTACATTCTCCCCACCTTAATAAAAATCTCGTCCTCGAGATTTACTGGAATAATTGAAGATACTTTTACTTCATCTCAGATTCCAGCTCCCAAGTATACTGGGGTCCTATCTTTGAATCCCACTTTACTTGAACTAACACTAATCGTTTATGTTTTGAGAAATTTGATCTTTCTATCTTCTATCTGAAGAGGTTTCTCTACAAATTTTAATTTTTCGTTTTACCTTTATATCTTGGAGAGGTACTACCAAAAATCCGTCTGATAGACATTTCTTGAGATTGGATACATGAAATACATCATGTACTCCAACTAATTCTCCTGGTAGTTGTAAACGATAAGCAACTGTTCCTATACGTTGGGTCACTGGAAATGGTCCTACGTACCTTGGACTTAACTTTCCTTTCTTACCGAATCTAACAACTCCTTTCCTAGGAGATACTTTCAATAGTATTTTGTCTCCAACTCGAACTCCAACGACTTTCATCTATTTATCTGTATAACTCTTCTGCCGATCTCTAGCCATCTTCGGCCTTTCCTTCGTGATACTGAATATCACAGTCGTAGTCACTTAGGATTTTCATTCATCTCTTTTTGCCTCATGTTTAATTCTTTTTGCCCAAATATATATCTTAAATTCTTATGATCCGTATAGACAGTAAACTTACTTCCATACAGATAATGTCTCCAAATATTAAGGGCAAAATTATGGCTCCTAATTCTAATTCATGAGTAGTATAGTTTTCTTCGTGCTTTTTCAATTGCCTTGATGCATACGCAATTACCTTTTTGCATTGCATTAACATACATTCAAATCCTAGCTTTGAAACATCACCGTATACTTTAAAATCTTCTGTTCCTTCTGGTAAGGCTAGGATTAAGGCATTTGTTAATTTATGCTTTAAGATCCTAAAGACTTCTTCTTGCTTAGGTCCTTATTCAAACTTAACTATTTTTACAGGTTAGCTTAGTTAATGGTATAGCTATCTTGGAAAAATCCTTACTAAATTGTTTATAGTATCCGACTAAACCCACAAAACTTCAAATTTTCCATTGCGGATTGCGGAATCTTCCATTTGGTAATTGTTGCTATCTTAGCAGGATCTACGTGAATACCTTCATGATTCACCATATAACCTAGAAATTGCACTTCTAGCAGCCAAAATTCATACTTCAAGAATTCGGCGTAAAGCTTCTCTTTTCTTAACAAAGTTAAGAGTGCATGCAAGTGCTGACAATGTTCTTCCTGACTTTTTGAATAAATTAGTATATCATCTATGAAAACAATCACAAATTTATCTAAATACGGTTTACAGATTCTATTCATCATGTCCATGAATGCTGCAGGTGCATTCTTTAATCCGAAGGGCATGATTGTAAACTCGTAATGATCATACCTAGTTCTGAAAGCAGTTTTTAAGTATGTCTTCCTCTTGTACTTTCAATTGATGAAACATAAATCGATCTTAGAAAATATCTATCTCCCTGGAATTGATCGAATAGATCATTAATTCTAAGTAATGAGTATCGATTCTTAATTGTAACTTTATTCAATTCCTTATAATCAATACACATTCTCATCGAACCATCCTTTTTCTTAAGAAACAATACTGGTGCCCCCCCATGGGGATAAACTAAGTTGTATGAAACCTTTACTTAATAATTCATCTAATTGCTTTTTTTTTTTTCCAGTTTTAATATTTCTGTGGGTGCTAACCGATAAGGTACCTTGGCTATCGGTATAGTTCCTGGAATTAGATGAATCCTAAATTCTACCTCCCTGTCTGGTGATAATCCTGGTAAATCTTCTGAGAATACATCTGGTGTTCTGAAACTGCAGCAATTTCCTTAAGTTCTTTCTCTTTGGTATTAATGATTACTAAAATCATATATACTATTCCTTGCTTTCGTTCATAATTAGCAATTTTCATTACTGATATGACCTTTATGGGTTTACATGGCTTATCTCCTGTAATCATTATTACTTCTCCAGTGGGTGCACAAATTTCTATGGAATTCTTATCACAGATAATTCGAGCATAGTTGTTTACTAATCAATCCATTCCTAACACAACATCGAATTCAACTAATTTAATAGATAATATGGTTGTAGAAAATTTATGACTTAAAAGTTCTATTTCTACGTTTTGCAGAACCTTATTTATTTTAACTGAATTCCCATCTGTCGTTTCTACTGTAGAAATTTGCCTAATGCTGGTTAAAGGTAAGTTAAGAGTTTGGCAGAATGAAGTATTTATAAAACTTTGGTTTGCACCAGAGTCAAATAATACTTTTTGTGTAAACGTTGTGAACTACGGACGTACCGGCTATCACATCTGGAATGAGCTCTGCTTCCTGAGTAGTTAGTTGGAAGGCTCTTACATTCCTTTTCGCTCCTTCTGCAGGTTTGGCTTTATTGTCAGATGGTTTGTTCAGTTTTGGACAATCTGGCCTAAGATGTCCAGCTTCTCCACAGTTGTAGCAGACTGAAAATTTCTTCCTCCTGCAGTCTTCTTCTTGATGCCCCGGAATTTTGCAAAAATTGCAATATCCTTTGCATCTTCCAAAATGCTTCCTTTTGCAAGAATTGCAAAATGGACTAGTGGAAGATTGCCCATTCCCTCTTTTCTTGAAATTTTTGTGGTTATCCGGACGGAATCCTTGGGTAATCTTTTGGGCTACTTCCTTCCTTCTATTTTCTTCTCTTGTCCGTACTAGTTCGTCAGTCAGAGTATTGGCTAAATCCACCGCATCATCAATCGTGCGAGGTTTCGCAGCCTTGACGATATTACGGATTTCGGCAATCAATCCCCAAATATAACGAGAAATAAGTACCGGCTCTGGCGAAGCCAGGGTTGGTACCACTCGAGCATACTCGAAGAATGTCGAAGTATAACCGCGACAATCTACTTCCACCATCCGGTGGGTTAGAAACTTATTTGCCATTTGATCTTTTTCATATTCAGGACAGAATTTTCTTTCTACTAAGCTCTTAAATTCTTCCCAGTTCATAGCATACGCCATCCTTCTTCCTTTTGCTTGTAACACCGTATTCCACCATTCTAGCGCCACTTCTTTGAAAAGGTTTGACACGTACATGACCTGATCATCCTGAGCACATTTACTTATGGCAATTACTGCCTCGGTTTTCTCTAACCAACGCAGTGCTGCAGTCGCTCCTTCATTGCCTGCAAACTCAGTGGGTTTACAAGCAAGAAATTCTTTGTAAGTGCAACCAGGCATTGCAGCTTTCATTTTCTTAGGGAGAGGAGCTTGCCGTGGTTCATTATCATGATTAACATGATCATTGCCTCTGTTTATGCTATTACTGAAGTTATCTTCAGAAATACGTTTGCTAGGAACAATTTGTTGCGGTTCGATTGGATTTTTAACAGCAGCAACGATTGCTGGAATAGCGTTGGCTATCCCTTGAGCAACTATTGCTGGAATAGCGTTGGCTATCCCTTGAGCAACAATATTTTCTATATCCTGCCTAGTCATATATTGATCCCCCGGTTGTTGCTCAGGTTGATTAACCTCATTAACTGGTTCATTACCCACGTTTGCCATCTGGTATGTAATTTTTATTAGTATTAAATAAATAAAAATTATACACAATATCATCATACAAATTTCACAAAAACTATCGATTTCTCGATTCCTATTTTTATTTTATAGTATGCATCAATACATACTATTATCTTACAGAGTTTTATTGGTAGTGATTTTACAGACTGATTTTTATTATTACTATTACACAACCACTGTTCCATAAATCCCCTATCCTTTGTCAGATGATATTCTTGTAATGGCGTTCCCTCTTATCGTATTTCCAGGAGATCTGTCCCAAAATCTCTTGGATCCTATTCCCAGCATCTATTAATTCTTTATCAAAATGACGGAGTTCAGCCATATTCTCGTTACTCATTGGTGGATTTGGTAGAGGTTCTGGATTGAATTGAGGAAAAAACTTATAGGGATAGTTTTGTAACTGTATTTCATTAGTCAACCATTCGTTTATTTGCGAATGGATTGAAGGGTTTGGAATAGCTGGTTCTAAGTTCATTGGTAGTTGTGTTTCAAGAGAGTGAATAAAAACATTTTTATTAACAGGCTCAATAGTATTATAGCTTGCCATTATAAAATTTAGCTCTTCCTGAGATGGTAATTCCTCAATTTGCCTAGAGCTTTCCCCAATTTCCATTTTCTTAGGCTTGGGTTTTTCGAAAGGTAAAGCGTTGAATTCTATAGGTTCTTCTATGTCTGGTATATACCTATTGAAATCTCTGGAAACCTCTATTCTTACTGGATAAAGATTTAAATTCTGAAGGGCGTCGGATAAGTTACTCATGCTGTTTTAGCAAAATACACACAATTACTAAGTTAAAATTTCATAGAAAACCTTTAAATATTATTTCAGACTATGTAACTACAAAACAACTGAAAATTAAAACATACTAGGTTTTATTTGTAAATTTATTTATTTACTGAATAAGGTTTCTAGACTGTAGATAATAAAGATGCTAAAACTTGGGTCAAATTATTTAAGGATTGGCATTAATTGCTACATTGGCTAGCATATAAAGATCTGCCCATACTGTATACAATTTGTCAGATAATAAAACACATAATTACAAAATAGCAATTAATAAAAATTAAGTATTTTCTAAATACTTAATTGGCTTAAATCAGTGGCTCTGATACCACCTTTTTCTGTCACGGCCCCCGACCCGGTTTTACCCGTTTCAGGAGCCGCGGGACAGAAATCCCGTGGTATTTATTTAATTGAGTTTAACAGCGGAAGTTTAACATCAGGATCTTTTTAAAACTGAAATATTTCCCGATTATTTTATTTCACAACGCGGGATAAAACCCCGGTAATTTACATTCATTTGATTTCACGAAGAAATCTTTTATTTTACAAAACATGTTTCTTTATTTTTATACTGGGCCACTTCTTTGAGCTTGTAGTGCTATATGGCACTTTTCCTGGATCATAACAGATCACCTGAAACATGTTTGAAATAGGTTTTCTCAGCGGGAAATACTGAGTGAATCATTCTATTTTGCATAATGATGCATAGTTATTAATTACAGCATAAGAGCGATTACAATGGCTTCTATCTTATTTTTATCTGGCGCTCTGTCACAATGGTGACGATGGTCATACCACTATTAGATTAATGAACCTAAATAGTGATGATTATCCCTGTAGGTCAATGAACCTAACAGTGATTATCCCGAGTAGGTCAATGAACCTAACTGGGAGAAAATTAGTAATGTGCACAATACCCCACTAACCAGTAATTCAAGATATCCACGACTTAGTCCCTGTAATTATAACCTTGAAAATAATTTGGGGTATTGTAAAATAGTTGATAAAAAGAGAATGACTCACATTGCAGATTTAATTTGAGCAGAGTTTAGCCTACTGATTAGCCTTTTAACCTAAATTTAATAACAGGCACACAATTCGGGGTTAGTAATCAATACAGCATTTACGATAATTCACGAGATCAAATTCTCACAACGAACGACAAAGTGCGATACTTAAACATCCATCGAATTAACGACGAACGACAAAGTACGATACTTAAACATCCATCGATTTAACAACGAACGACAAAGTATAACCCTAATGTGGGCGGCACTTAAACATCCATTGGATATATTGATCGATCGGACAATGAATCGTAATAGCGATCGAGCTAACACCCTGATTGCGGCGTCGATTAGTGATCCGTGTGTGTTAATTGTGGTAAACAGAGCATAACTCCGTGTAATTTTCGACTTTGTTCGTCGTTCAAGCGCCCAGAATCAAGTCCCAAGGCCCTCTATTTATACCTGAATTTTGTCAAGCCTTGCGCATCGTAACACTATAACCCTTACGATGCGCAAGGGATACTTAAGGGTCATAGGGTTGCCACGTTTGGGACTAGGCCTGCTGACTTGACAATTTTCGTAAATTCAATTTTGACAACGAGATTTTAGGATAATCGTAACTAGGAAATACCCCCCCTAAGTTTTAGGGGCCCTGATCCTGATTTTGTTTGTTCTGAAAATTTTAGGGTTTGCGCAGAATCACTTGGGTGTCTTAATTAGGGTTTCCTATTGGACAAATTAATTTAATAATTATGACTTTTGATGAGAGTTGTTACATGTTACACCCCCAAAAGTGGTAAACATAAAAAGGGGGTTGCGAGTATACTCACGGTTTTGCAAGTCTTCACTTGTGAATCCACGAGTTAGTTGTTGTTGAAGGTAGGAACACCAAGTCCTTCTACACGAAGAAACGAAGTGTATGAGTTTGGGAAATTCAGAAGATTTAAGGATTCGGAATTTAAACATCACAAACATAAACATATGAAAATAACATGTGAAAATAATCACCTAGTACATATGATACTTGTTCTTGACACTATGAAACTCCAAGGAGTTGATATGTTTTCATGGAACAAGGTTCCATTAGAATCGTGATAAGTTATCATACCATAGGATGATATAATGTAGTACTATGATATATGAACACTAGTTCATTATCTTAGATTCGATTATTTGGATTATGTGTTTATATATTATATATACATATTATCATGTCCAATAGTCAAGCATGAGGTAGAAGATTAAATCTTCATTTAGGTACCTCTAGTATCATGGAAGTCATGTAGGAGGTAGGAAGAACAAGCTTCCATTTAGGTACCTCTTATGGTTCACCACTACACTTGATGTAAAAACATACAAGGAGGGTCATGAACTATGAAATATACAAGAATACAAACAACTACACTATGAGAAATCATCAAGTAATGTGGTGATTCTATGTTGGACAACCCAAGTTAGTCCATAATCACACCTTCATCAAGCTTGAAGCTTGAACATCATTTATGGGTTAAAAAACCCTAAATAAAACAGAATATATGTTAGGTTTAACCTCTGATTTTGAATGTCTCAGCCCCATTTTTAAGCTTAACTAACCATAGAGGTGGCTATAAGCATAAGGACGTGGGTTTGAGTGAGTTAGACTCAAGTTTAAACAAGTATAAACAAAGTTTGATTCAAAACAAAACGAATAGTGAACTTTGGAGCCTATTTGCCGGAGTTCCAGGGACTTATTCACTGTGAAATACCCATGGAATCGAAGCTAAGGTCGATCCAAGTGTTCTGGAAAAAGAATGAGCTAAAAAGGATAAGAAATGAAGAAGTTATGCTCACTTTAGTGGAGCTTGATGCTTCTGTCCGAACTTCATATTGCAGCAACGATTTTGAGTGTTTGAGAGAGTTGTGAGGAGGTTTGTAAAGTGAAAATGACTTGGAGTGGTGTGGTATTTATAGGGGAAGGGTTGTGGGTAGTGGTTGTGGGTCATAAATGCAAGAAACACACTTAAAACAAATCAAAACTCACCAAAATCGCAACCAATCCAAGGCTGTTAACGAGCTGGCTCTGGATCCACTGTTCATGCGGGCCGTGTAGGGAACAGGGTTAGTTTACACGGGCCATGACAAGGGGGAGCTGAAGTTTCATTTTATTACAATTTGGCCCCTCAACTTTGCAATTTAGGGCTTTTTAGGTGTTTTAGGGACCATTTTCGCCATAAAAGCATAGTATAAGATAAATTTAAGTATGAGGAACATAAACAAAGTATAATTAAGCGTATGAAGGTCGTATTTATGTATCGTTTACGGTCCAAACACGTTTTATGCATAAGTTTCACATATTTGAAATTTTAGCACATAGTTTCCAAGAATTACGAATAAGCATCAATTGTTTTACGAAATTGAATGTATGAGCATGTATAAAGTATGTATAACATGTATTTAACAAAATATGAGTTTTATTTATGATCCAAGTCTCGGATTTTACAATGGTTACAAAGAAAGAACGATTACAAGAACACAAGACTTCCAAAAATAGAAATACGAACAAGACTTTCTATAAATGGAAAGTACAAATAAGCAGGGCGTTACATCGAATCTCTTCAAATGATTTAGGACCTCTAACTTTATTTAGAAGAATCGTTAAATAATAAGGTTCTCCTGAAGCAATTGAAACAGAATGAACTCTACCAACAGTTTTATACCTTTTTCGTACTTGCCAACATCTATCTTTTAAGTTCCAAACAAACTTTGATGGGAACTCCACATAAGGCAGTTTACGTGCTTCCTCACTATGTTGATTTAAACGCGTCCATTGCAAAAAAAAAAAATAGAAGAAGCAACAGATGGTTTGCTTAAGACATCTTCAATATCATCATCTGCATCGTATACGACATTGTGTTGACCAGGTAAATGAAAAGGTAGCCTCATTACAGCAGGAATTCTATAATGAACTTCGTTTACGAAAATTATCCAAGACGCTTCACAGGCTGATATGTATCTACAATCGTAGTATTCTTTGATCTCATCTTTTATTTTCTGATTGCTAGTGCCGGTTGCATCCGTATATAAAACTGCCGTAGCCCGGTCAGGTCCTTTGTTAATGTACTTGAACAGATACTTTATCGAACCTGCTTGGTTACACCATTCAACATTAATGTGTGCTTGGTATCTTTTTAATAGACCTTTGTTGTAAGGTACGACACTTCGGTTGTCTAACTGAACACCTTTTTTCATAACAGTATGCCCAGAATCTCGTCTTCGATAAACCGAAAAACCACTTGAGTCAATAATTGTATGATCCGAAAACTTTTTCAGAAATCGTTTCGAACATTTGTTGTCAACCATGCAAGGACAACTCAGGTTAGCAGTCCCACACGGACCATGAATCATATACTCAGACACAAGATAATGTAATTGAGGATCTTCAGATTTATCGGGAATTTCAGCAGAAATAAAAGGATCTATATGATCTACAGTCGGAAGTTTATGATCCACCTTCATGAATAAACAAATGTGTGCATGCGGTAGGCCACGTTTTTGAAATTCAACGGTATAAACCACTACACAAAAAAAAAACTTTATTTGTTAGTAATATACTAAATAAAATGTCATATAAATTATAAGAAAATTTGTAGATGAAGTAAAATTATAACAAAAGGATACCGGCATTGATGTCACCAAAAAATTTATTATCCTTTATATCTTTAATCATTGAATCTAGCTTCATCTTGAACAATCGACATAATATATCAGGCCTGTCTTCTGCTTTAATGGAAGTATCTTTAAGAAATCTTGAAACTTCCGGCCATTTAGGATTGCATGTAATGGTTATGAAAAAATCTGGGTATCCAAACCACTTACATAACGCCATAGCATCAAGGTAGTTTTGTTGCATGAACCGAGCCCCTCCAGTAAAAGATGAAGGTAAAATTACCTTTTGACCGGTGTTAGATAAATTTTGTTTACCCGTGTCCTTATACTTTTGAAGATTTTCAAATGACTCAGAACGTAGATTCTTCTGCTTACCACATATGAAATTGAGCCTTTCACTTTCAATCATAGTGTATGCATCAACCAAAAACTGTTGCAGCAGTCTTCTGCCGTTTAAAACCAAGGAATAACCACAACTTCGATCCTGTATTCTATATTAAAAGAATTCCCGCATTGTGCATTTTGGTCGTATTTTGTTTGGTTGTTACACCATCCCTATGAGGAATGTCGATCCTATATCCATCATCACCAAAAGGGAAAAGAATGGGATATTGAAGAGCAAGATAGGATGGGTGTAACTCACTAATACGTTTAAGCATACCAGATTCAGTTTCAACTAAAATGTCTCGACGATCAATAGATGCATCTAAATCATCAACAATCAGTGCCGCAACCTCAGTCGTGGATGGTAGATTATAAGTCCTGCCATCTTTGTATCTCTTGTAAATAAGCCGGAGCTTTAAGTTTGCTTGAGGATTCTCATGAAAGTGGTTTATTACCATTCTGTACGATTTAACCAACTCGTTATGAGAATCTAAAAAATCTCTAAGGTATTCAATTATTTCAACGTCCAACTCCTTCTCATGTGAAGATAGTTGATTCCTATTATGAGAACAAAAAAATAAATTTAAGAAACAAACAATAATTATATTTGAATAACACTTATAAGTTGTTAAAAATATAAATAAACCAACGAATATGCTTACCCCAATACACTCTGCTGTTAGAGATCTCGTTCTCAGTATCATATATGTATAGCTGAGAAAACTTAGCTTGCTTGCCATTAGGTGGTCTAAGGCTACCTAAACTATGACAATTTTGACCACTAATTCGGTATATGAATGGGGCATTACCCTTGTTGATCTTCGAATCAACCTTTCCACCCATAGATGTAAAAGAGAACATAGAATTATAACGTCGGATATTCTTTAAGAAAAACTTGCTTTTCGTATCGGACATGTGAAACAACTGTTGATACTCCGAATTAGCGTCTTTTGTAGCTCAACTTTCCCATATCCACAACACAAACCATAACATAGTTTATCCATTGTTATACGACCTTTGCCACCTTCTGATGTCCACAACTTTGCATGACAAATCTCACATATAAGATCCTGGTCACCATGATTTAAATAGTCTACATAAAAATAAGTTTCTATTATTTTGATTGAAATTTATTCATTTTATAAAAAAATATTTTCTATTAAATAATATAAATTGCACACCTGATGAAATTCCTCTATAAGGATCCAACACAAAAAGTTCTTCGTTGGGTTGGTCAACGGAATCCAAATCTACCATAACTACTGGAGTTGTATCACGTGCCTTGTGCTTCAATTTGCGCTTACCAGCTGATAACTTACTAAGTGATGATGTGTTAGTTGTTGTAGACGGATTTGTAGATGTCACGATACTTGAATTAAATGAATATACCCCAGGTGTAGATAACGACCCATCATTATTATCTAAATTATCATTTGCTGAAAATAAACTCAAAGGAAAATTGGAATTATAACATAATTAGTGATGAATAAAATATTTATAAAAAATTAAATAATCTATTATCTATTATATAGAATATAATAGAATATATTGACATGTTTCACGTACCCGAAGTAATATCAACTAAGGAAGCTGTAGCATTTATACTTCTGTGAAACGGGATAGGAATATTTAACTGATTTGTAACATTCGAGACTTGAGATAAGTTTTCTTTGTCACGTAAGGTGACACCAACCTTCCTACATGAAGATTTTTTCTTTGCCTTTTTACTATCAATTATTGCTTTTCGAACTCTACGCCTTTCTCCGGTATCAATTACTTAATAATCAACCAGAAAAAGTAAATACATATATTATTAATCTAAACAAAACAGTAAATAAATATATGAATTAATTTTGTGATCTAACAAAAAGTAATACTTACCATTAGAAATGTTTGAAAGAGGAGTTCTGTCCAAAATACCTACATGTATACATGTATTATTAAAGGTACAAGTAACCTATTGTCGGTTTAAAGATAAATTGTTAGAAATTTAAAACTTATTGTTAACATCTTCTGCTACTGATCTACAGGGTGTTGATGTTGATGAGCGTAAATTATAGGTTCTCTTTGACATATTCTATACAAATTAAGATCCACAAAAACGAAATACATAACATATAAACTTGGCATCAAACGATGTGCAAACTTGAATTTGAAAACAACAAAAATTCATAGAATAATAAAACCAAATAACCTTGAATAAATTATTGAGATGTTTTGAAGTGCCAAAAGTTAAAAAAAAACAACTAACCTTGAATAAAGTATTGAGATATTTTCAAGAGCCAAAGAACGAAATTGGAACTGACGAAATGAGTTGGGTGAATGGATATATGTTTTCAATTGAAATGTATGGCATATATATAATAGATTTAAAACATATTTTATTTTTTAAACTTTATGTTAATATGGAATGAATGTCATTACATTAATTAGCCAGAATCAAAATTACAATCCTATTTACTTTTAAAAATTGGAAAGATAATAATTATTAACCATAATTCGTAATATACATAATAATTAATAAACGGTATTAATTAACCATAATCTATTATAATAGTGGAAAAATGATGCATCCATGAATAAAAAGAAAACTATAAAGTTTAAGTAAAGTCATAATGGTCTTACATGGTCAACTTTGACAACATTATTAAGGAAACTTATAATGTTGCAAAAAACGGAAATATAAAGAAATGACAAATAATATTGAAATATGTTGATAACTTAAATCAAGCATTCTTCACATAGCCGGTATTCTCAATAGATGGTCTTGCGTTTTGTCGCAGAAGAATGTTCACTTTGATGAATGTCATACACTTCATTAACACCGCGTTTACCATTTATCGACTTCCGATCCTGCATAACATAATACCTGAAAATATTCAAATATACTTGAAGAATTTATGCAATATACACTTTAAATTTTGATTATAATACCTGTCCAGTCACAAACTTGTTCTTAATGTCACAAATTAGAGTTTCATCATCACTTATATGGGTGATTCCATAAACCTCGTCATAATGTGCAAGATTGTACTCAGTGATCTCTATCTTGAATGCAAATAGCTTTCCAACCAGTGACCTTATCTCTTCTGGAACCATAACAATATCATCACACTGAAAGTATTGAAAACTGTTTGTGTAAGTTTTTAATATTTTAAAATGTTTATAAAACAATAAGTGTTATAAATCTAAATATATAAATAACCGTGGTGTTCTCGTGAATCAATTGTTTTGGAGACTTATTAATAAGCTCAGCAACCTCGTTGTGAAATAAGACCAGTTCAACGGAATCAGAGTCATCAGCAACTTCCAGATTAATTTTAAACTTAGGAACAGGTTGGACTTTAGTCTCAGAACAATCGTAATTCGAACAGTTATAAACTTCGAATTGCTTTAAGTCATCAAAAGAATCAGGTGAAAAAAAATTCTTCGACCTTCAAAGTGGCTTCGTTAGAACACGTAGGGCACATCATACAGTACCAAGCGTCGTTGATAATATTTTTGACCTTAGCCAAAATAATAACATGCTTTGGCTGAAAAGATATCAAACATAAATTCATTTAGTTGTTGAGTGTATACGTACTAAATATTAGTTTATAAATAAAGTATACCTTTGATATCTCCCAAATGGCACCAACGTTAGAGAAAGTTGAATCTTTCATAAAAAAAAGATGATATAACATCTCCCTTGGAAGACATGACAACTGATACACATTAAAGATAAGCATTATAATTTATAAAATGAAGTTACTAATAATCACAAACCCTATAATAGAAATAAAATGAAATAGATAAGCAGAATTTAAAAAAAAAATACCTTGATGAAGAAGAATACAAGAAAACCAATAAAACTTTGTTGCAAAATGAGAATAATTTCAACGTGTATTTATAGCGTCAACTTTATGTATTTTAGGATATAAGGTCAAAATAATTGAAGATTTATCAAATCCATATTTTTTCTAATTGAAATTTTGATTGTAATATAATAAGTTATCAATTATATATTATAACCCATTGTGTATTATGTACTATTCGAATTTTAGTAAATAATAATTCAAACGATTTTTAAAAAGATCATGCGTGATTTAGTTTGAACTTTTAATACATTTTGTTTGTCAAGAAAGTATTTTTGGTTTGGTTTAATGATATTTTACGACTAATTTAGGAATTTATGATGTTCCATAAAATAAATGATACAGGAGTTATATTAAGAAATCATATTAAATTTGAACATATAGATAACATTTTGAATAAGTTGACTATAATCAATTTCTTGCATGTCAAAAGCTTTTAATTTTTTTTAATACCATTTTAGAAATTCAAATTTTCGCATTTTAGGATTTGTAAGAAAAAAATTAAAATATGAATTAATAACACATAAAACACCTTATTTATTTACTGATTTAATTACTTAATTATTTATTTTACTCATCTAATATTTAATTAAGTAAATAAATTTTTATAATTTAAAAATCTTAATTTTTTATTAAGTTGGTTAAATTTTACAGTTAACTAAGATAAACTAATTATGTAATCAAGTTGTCATAACTAACCTAGTTAATTATGGAAGTTGATGTGGTAGTTAAGGTTCAATGGCCTTTTGTGCAATATTCTAAAAACATATAAATATGAAAAATAAAAAAAAAGGCACCGCCGGGTATCAAACCAGAGCCAAACCCGGTTAAGTTTTGAAGTTATCTACATTAAACTAATTAAGTAATCAACTTGTCATAACTACCCTAGTTATTTATTGAATTTAATGTGGTAGTTAACGTTCAAGGGCCTCTTGTGAAATTTTTAAAAACTTATAATGATATAGGAAAATTGAAACAAAAGAAAAATATGGATTTAAAAACATAAGAACTGTAATAAAAACCATAAGCATATTATTCAAATGACTATTGTCTTAAAACCATGTTAACAAATAACCAACTTTCAAAAAAAAAAAAAAAAAAAAAAAAAAAACTCAACACGAAATCAAACCATAGCAAATTGTCTTTAACTCAACACAACCAACTAATAACCCGAAGGACACACGCTACTTCTCAATTTAGGAATCAGAAGTTTTGGAGATTCTGAATTTTGGGCTTCGTCTTTCTCATCACCAATGCGCCTTTTTGTTGAAGAACATCCAACCATGTCATCAACATCATACACTTCATGGAGGTTACGTTTCACTTCGCCTGAAGAAGATGATTTGTGATCATTATGCAATACGTTAGACATATGTGACACCTGTGTCACTTCAACCATCAAACAAATACCAAACCAATGAAATATTGTATTTCATACTTGGGATTTTTAAAAATATGTGTATCATTTGCACATATCAATTCTTGTTCGATTTCGAGCTCTAAATCGCTTTCTGGAAGGTTATACGCAAACTGATGCGTAAATATAACCAGTTTAATGCAACAAACACTCCGGAACAGTTACATAGGCTTAACATACCTTAAATAACCTTTACATAACTTAGAAATAAGTTTTGGATGGTTTGGTATGACGAAATCAAGTTTATTCGCTTACAGGGACTAATTTCGACAAACTGAGAAAGTATGCCGATTCGTACTGTAACGAACATTCCGGAACTTTATCATAAGTTAAATATTCCCTAAATATCCTTTACATAGCTTAGAAATAGGCTTTGAGGTGTTTTGTGCGCTAAAATAAACTTTATTGATCAATAGGGACTAAAAGCGTCAAAAAGTGCATATGTTTGCATTTTCGCGCATATCTTACGTTCTGAATACATCCGGACATCCAAAAATTTATGTAAGCATTAAAATATTTTATTTTAGTGTTTGGCATGATAAAATTCCATTCGTCGCTTAATTTGGATCGTTTTTGCGTTCGTTACGACTTCCGTCGTAATTAACCGAACAACGCAACCGTACGGCCAAACGAACCAACATCCGAGATATTTTTGAGCATGTTTTGAGTTCCCTATACTTTAACATCATTTTAGAGCTTTGAAATGAGGTTAACGGGGCTTAAACGTGTCAAAAATACATCAAAATGCATGTTTTTCAAGTTCAGGGACCAAAGTTGACATTTCTGGATAGTTGGGCCAGGCGGGGCGCGTAAGCCCATGTCTATTCTTATGTGGCCCGCGTAAAACTCACAGATCAGCAAAACTGATTTCCAGCTATTTCCAGCTGTTCCCTAGGTTTGCAAATGGTTTTGGTGTTTCTATGGGCTGGTTTTAAGGTCCCCTAGTATTGAAATACAATGGGCACACATGGAGGGTTGAGATTCAAGCTCGGTTTACGAGAAACGATCTTAACGGTGGACCGAAATCTATAAATACCCACACCTCCATTCCTTGCAATTCACACAAATCTGATTCTTTTGCTCTAAGTTGGGGTTTAGTACCTCATACCTGAGCAATTTGGATCAAGATTTCCTTGCTTGGACCCTTTGTAAGTATTCTTTCGTGCTTTTATGCGTTTTTAGCATGAAAGTCAAATTGTTTGACTTTCAGCTTTGACCAGTTTATGGTCAACATGAAGTTCGTTTGAACTTCGCAACGTGAGCGTAATCACGATGGTTATAGTTCCAAGTGACTATACCTACTGATTACCACGTTGATTAGGTGTAGTGACGAGTCGTAGTTTCGGCCAAAATGCGTATTTAAGCGTATTTTGTAACCAAACTATTCTTATGTATCAAAACCGTTTGTTTTGATATCTAACTTGTTTTCAAACTTTGTTAAACATGTTTAGCTCGTCACTTTTAGATTAGTGCTTATGTAGAGTCGTAAGTTAAAGCGGTCTAAACAACCGCTTAGACGTTCGAACTAGGCCCGTTTGGTCGATCATTAGGATCCGACCAAACATGTTTTGTGACCATAGTTGTATAGGGAATAACCTTCCGAGGTTATACCTTATGGTCACTTCGTTTAATTAGTTGTATGATAGGTAGTTTATATGCCTTAGTAAAATGACCAAAATGCCCTTTTTACGTATAAATTCATTTTAAGCATATGTAACCTAAATTTTCACATCTAAACTGATTAGGTAACATTACTAGACATGTTAAGGCATATAATACTTGTCATAGGACTAGTTAGCCGATCCGAACGCGTTTTACGCGAACGACGCGTTAAAGTAGCATAAGCTACCTAAACGGGTCGTAATGGGTCATAAGCACTTAGGTTAGGTTTCGTTTTAGTATGTAGGCTTTGTTAAACCATATCATATGAATTCCCACACTCATTTGGTTTACGAGACCTCATTCTATCCGATCTTCCGATTTAGGTCCGGTTTATTTATGTAGTTACCTATATTAGGTGCCATTTGATTTCCGAGATCCCCTAGCTTGCTTGGTAGTTGTTCAAGACTTCTAAGCACTCTCAAGTGAGTACATAGTCCCCTCTTTTACTGTTTTCAATGTTTTGGGGTGAAGCATGTGTACCTATTTGTTATGTTCATGATTTCAAAGTATAATTGATTATACATATTAGTACTTATCTTTTGGCAAACCGAATGATTATTTATGGTTTAAACACTGATTTTTCAAAGATTATAAAATTAATTGTTGAATTGTACTTATTTTATGTTCACCAGACCGATTGGTAGTATGATATAGCGCTATAGGATTTGACACCCCATTCCTGTTGTCATCGAATGTCAGAAACCGATATTTTATCCAAATAGGGATTGCCTTCGTGGTATTTCTATAGTCTCCTAGGTGTATTTTGATGCACTAGGTTTGGTTGAATTCTTAAATCACATTTTTATTGTATATTTTGTTATACTCCCAAAAGTATAGTTTGATATACTCTCATATGTGATATTGTACAAAACAACATATATTTTGTTAAAAACCAAAACATAGTTTAATATGTTATTTATAAAACCAAAACATATTTTAATATGTTATTTATAAAACCAAAACATAGTTTAATATGTTATTTATAAAACCAAAGCGTAGTTTAATATGTTATTTATAAAACTAAAGCATAATTTAATATTTTATAAACCAAAGTATACTTTTGATATACTACCGAAAATTATTATTTTGACGACTAAAGTATATTTAATATACTATCTGTTCAATTATTTTGGAACTGAAATATATTTTAATATATTACTTATTCGACTTTCTTAAAACCAAAGTATATTTATATATACTATAAACCTTTTTATCAAGATATTATTTTACAAACTATATATTTTATACAAACTCATTTTACTAAATTATTTATTTATGCATCTTTCTTTATATCATCTGATTTTCTTATTACTTGTTATATGATTTATAAAAGAAAAATATTTTAAGGTTCATGACTATTTTTGATTAAACATATTTTCCTTAAACTTACAAGTCATGAATCTTATTATAATAAAACCTATGTATCTCACAGGCATTTTTATGCTGACGTACCTATTTTTACACATGTTTCAGGTGCTGTTATGTGATGATTGATGATGTATGCTATACATAGGATGGACTCGTGCCTTAGCGACTTTAAAACTTGAAAGATAATATTCATATTTATCTGATTTGTAATAAAACAATGAGTTCAATAATTCAATAAAAAGAAATTATTTAATCCATGGTTGTGAAACAATGATTCTGTTATGACACTCCCCGACGTTTCCGCAACGATTTGTTGTTTTACGTGGTCGGGGTGTGACAACATAGGCGTTTCATTACCTCCAGTGAAAGATACCTCATCCTGAAAATAAAAAAAGGGCATGCATCAATTGAGTATGTCTATTTTATTTTTTATGGATATCATATAAGTGAATAAATATAACTATATAACTATATATATAACTATATATATAAATATATATAACTATATATATAAATATATATAACTATATATATAAATATATATATATATATATATATATATATATATAAGGCTTATTTATAAAAAAATATACCTTGGAAACATCACAAGGAATATTATGAATGTCAGACAGTTGAACCCTGGATGATTCAGATTTCTCGTACTAAAAAAATACAAAAATTATTTAATTAGACTTTTAAATAAATGTAGGAAAAGTATAAAAAGGACTTGTCGTGAAGATAACAGATTTTATACCTCATGAATTTTGAATTTCGCGTACAGAGCAGAAAGAATCTTTGGATCAGATGTAAGCATCGAAATTCCATAATTTTCGACTTGATACTTAAGGTTAAAATCTGAAACACAGATGATAAAAGCCAATTTCTGACCAATCAAAATGTCAAAAACATCCGGATATGGCTTAGAAACACCACCAGAAGACAACTCCTAAAAAATTATTATAATAGATAAGGATTAACATGTATTTCGTATACAAAAATAGTAAGAACAAAAAACTTGGAATTTAAAAATACCTCATCCTGCACTTCAACCAATTCTTTAGCAGTTTTCTTAAAAATCTTGTACGCTTCGTAATCAAAAAGTGTCAACGTAACCGTACCAGATGAGTCTTGTACGCGAATAGGAATCTTGAAACTGATTATATTTTAAATAAAACCGAATGTAAATGTTTTACTGTTATAAATAATACATTTATAATAAAGCTATTTTAATGGTAATGATAAGTAACAAACCGAGGGAAGGACACAATATGAACTCCATTACACTTAGTGTGGGTGCACAATGCAGTCTTCCTGTCTTCTACATCACCTGAACCATCCTCTTTGTCTACTGTAACAAAGGATTCTTCAACACCAGATTTGCAATGGTTGCAAGCATTGTAGTACCAGTTTTATAAGAGAAAATAGCGATTATCATGCCAACCAAAATAACTTTCTTCTTCTAATTAAAGAAAAAAATTAATCAACAGTTGCCCAAACTTCAATCTTTTATAATACTAATGTATAATTAGTTAAAAAAAGGGACATAAAAGAAAATTGGCACCTTCGTGATGGTACTAAGATAAGCCGACAGAACAAAACCAGCGTTGTTCAAAAATGCATCCTCAGCAGTTGATATAATATAAGAACCAACATTGTCACTTGATGACGGTGTGGATGCAAACTTCTCAATATAACTATATTAATTTGAATATGTAAAAGTATGATTTAGTTTATAAAATTGTTCAAAAAATAGTTGAAAAAAATATAACAAAGTTGAAAATAGTAATGTGATTTGAAAAGTATGAAAAATAAAGTTAATAAACCTCTTCTTGAAAGAAGAAATTTCTCCAAGTTCAGAGTTGATGAACATTCTACTTATATCAAATGAGGTTGACAATCCAAGTTTCTCTACAAAATAAAAAAAGTCATACTTAAATTCGAATATGGCAAGCAAAATTTTGAGGTAAAAATTTGAATGCTTAAAGTGTTATAATATAACATATAAATTATGAAAAACACATAGTAACTTCGAAAATTGGTACCTTTGTAAAGATTAACGACACCAAAATGAACCAACACCACAACATGCTTCTCCCGATTTGGATCATTAAAGTATCCATGCATTTCAATGGCAAAATCATCCCACATAGTAGCGATAACTTGTTGACCACTTTGTATAGTGACAAAAAGGTCATATATATAAAAATTGTAAAATGAATATAGTATAAAAGTTACAAATTATAACTTAAAAAACTTACTCAATATCTTTAAGCTTCATATTCAATCGTTTCCCTATCGTTCCATCTTTTTTATTTGTGTCCTCTAGATTGAAGCAAACTTCAACATATCCTATGAAGTCTATAAATTAACAAAAAAAAACTAATTAATAACTAAGCCATAAAAATACAAAAACAATTAATAATGTACATGGATTAACAAATAATGAAAAAAATTACATACCAATAGGTGAATTAATTTCAACATTGTTTTCGACAACGTCTCTAAAGTTGACAAAAGAGAAGCAATACTTGGGACCTTTCCAATCAAAGGTTCTTTGAATTTGTGTATAGAGATTAAATGTTAACTTCTGGTTATTTTTGGTATGGTTTATACTTGCATTGTAAGGTGCAAGAGAAAGCCTGCTAATGACCATACATTCATCGAGCTTGAAATACTGCTCAAACTTTGGCAAAATCCTATGAAGATAACTTGCTTGAATAGTGTGACCCTGTAAGTGCACAATGATAATAACTTGAATTCTCAAACATATCAAATACATAATTCGAAAAAATTATATACTAAATCATACAATGTGTATATAATGAAAGAAATTTGTCATACCTCTTCGTCCACACATATCATATCAACACGGAATATTTCGTTCTTACGACCATGCATCATTTTTCTCCACAGAGATATGATTTTCAACTTCAAAGTGTAGTTATTTGACAATGCATTCAGCTTAGACAACATTGTTATCCTCTGATCTTCCATTACAATAATAATAATAGTAAATCGAAATACAGAAGAAAATGATAGAGGAAGAATGTTTGAAATATATCGATAATCAAAGTGTATATATAATAAGATGATAAAGGACTTATTTTAAGAAATCATATATAATGTTTGAAATAGATCTGTTATATTGAGGATGCATATCTAATGTTAAACTGGTTACCTCTAACAATTTAATATAAATTGAGCATAATCAATTAAGTATAAATAATAAAAACTTTTCCATTTAATTAAAACGATTTCCAAAAATATAATTGTCACGGCCCCAGCACCGGTTTGACCCGGTCAGGAGCCGCGGGACAGGAACCCGTGGTATTTATGATGCGACAGCGGAAGATTTTACAGGATCTTTTTAAAACTCGAAAATGCCCGATTATTTTATTTCATAATTCGGGATAAACCCCGTAATTTACAATAGAGGAATTTCACTAGGGAATTCCCTGATTTGTTAAAACATGTTTATTTATTTTAACTGAGCCACCTCTTCAAGCTTGTTAGTGCTCCGTAGCACATTTTCCTTGATTTACAGCAGGTCGCCTGAAACATGTTCTAAAAATATTTTATCAGCGGGAAATACTGGTGAATCATTCATTTTTGCACAAAACGACACATAGTTATAAATTACAGCATAAGAGCGATTACAACGGCTTCTATCTTATTTTTATCTGGCGCCGTGTCACCTGGTGACGATGGTCATACCACTATTGGGTCTTTCCCCAAGTAGTGACGTTTATCATTGTTAGGATTTATTAGCCTAACCGTGAGAAATTAGTAATGTGCACAATACCCCACTAGCCAGTGATTAAGATAACCACGACTTAATCCCTGTAATTATAACATTTGAAAATAATTGGAGTATTGTAAAATACTTTTGATAAAAGAGAATGACTCACATTGCAGATTTATACGGGCAGAGTTTAGCCTACTGATTAGCCTTGTAACCTAATTTAAATAACAATGCACACGAACTAGGTCAGTAACTAATACATCATTTACGATAACTCACGAGATTAAAACCCTCACAACGAATGACAAAGTGCAATACTTAAACATCCATCAAAGTTACGACGAATGACAAAGTATAACCCAAGTTTGAGAAGCACTTAAACATTCATCGGATAGTTTAAATCGATCGGACATTGAATCGTAGCAGCGATCGAGTTAATACCCGGTATCGTAGCAACACCCCACTAATTTTGGAAGTAAATTCGACTTTTGGACAGTATACTTTCGTTTTTGAATTGTGGTTTCGACACAGAATGAAAGCTTGATGTCCAGGCTATTTATAGGTGAAAAATAGGGTTCACGTGGCCCGCGTGAACCTTAGCCTGTCCCTTACGCGGCCCGCGTAGCCACCTAGTCTACGTTTAGGTTTGCTGGGTCATCAGTAGGGTTGCCAGGTGGATGCCACGTGGATCTGGACGCTTATCCGGTCAAACTTTACTTTGACGCAGCCCGCGTAAGGTTAAGCTTACCTTTACGCGGCCCGCCTGAAGACCATGAATCTTGATTTCTTGGTTTTTCATGCACAGTAGGGTTTCAGGGGTCCGGGTTCGTATTTTACGGGTCAATTTGGGACATTTTTGAAGGTCCTTACATCCTCCCTACCTTATTTAAAATCTTGTCCTCGAGATTCATTGAAATAAGTGAGGATACTTTCGCTTCATTTCCGATTCTAGCTCCCAAGTGTATTCAGGTCCTCTCTTTGAATCCCACTTGACTTTGACTAGCACTAGTCGCTTGTGCTTGAGAAATTTGATCTTTCTGTCTTCTATCTGAAGTGGTTTCTCCACAAATTTCAACTTTTCATTTACCTTTACATCTTGAAGAGGTACTACCAAGGATTCGTCAGATAGACATTTCTTGAGATTGGATACATGAAATACGTCATGTACCCCAGCGAGCTCCTCTGGTAGTTGTAAGCGATAAGCAACTGGTCCTATACGTTGGATTACTGGAAATGGTCCTACGTATCTTGGACTTAGCTTTCCCTTCTTTCCGAACCGAACAACTCCTTTCCAAGGAGAAACTTTCAATAGTACCTTGTCTCCAACTTGAAACTCTAACGGCTTACGTCGATTATCTGCATAACTTTTCTGGCGATCTCGAGCCGTCTTTAGTCTTTCCTTGATTTGAGTAATCTTGTCGGTAGTTTCTTGTACTATTTCAGGTCCTGATAATTGACTTTCTCCTATTTCTGCCCAATATACTGGAGTTCTACACTTACGTCCGTATAGTGCTTCGAACGGGGCAGCTTCAATGCTTGAGTGATAACTATTATTATAGGAGAATTCAATCAAAGGTTGGTGGTCATCCCAATTTCCACCAAAATCTATCACACATGCCCTAAGCATGTCTTCCAAGGTTTGGATTGTCCTTTCACTTTGTCCGTCCATCTGAGGATGGTATGCAGTGCTTAAATTTAGTTGGGTTCCCATAGCTTCTTGGAAACTTATCCAGAAGTGGGAAGTGAAACGACTATCCCTATCCGAAACAATGGAGAGTGGAACTCCATGTAAGGATACTACTTCATCTACATACATCTTGGCTAACTTTTCCAGGCTAAAAGTTTCTTTCATGGGTAGAAAGTGAGCTGATTTGGTTAATCGGTCCACAATTACCCAAATCGCGTCATTACCTTTTCTGGTCTTGGGTAACTTAGTAACAAAGTCCATTGTTATGAGCTCCCATTTCCATACAGGCGTTTCTAATTGTTGGAGTAGACCTGAGGGTTTCTGGTGTTCTGCCTTAACTTGTGAACAAGTAAGACATTTAGAAACATATCTAGCTATGTCCTTTTTCATTCCTATCCACCAGAAGTTATTTCTTAAATCTTGGTACATCTTATTGTTACCAGGGTGCATGGTATACCTAGATTTATAGGCTTCCTCTAAGATCTTATTCCTTAATTCTCCCTGCTTTGGTACCCAAATTCGTTTCTTATGGAATCTCCAAATTCCATCACTTCCTTGCTCTAATTCTTTTATTCGTCCCTTCATTCCTTCAGCATCATCCTTGATTGCTGTTTCCTGGGTATGCTTTAATTGTTCCATTAAATCTAACTGTAGATTTAATCTAAGAGCACGAACTCGCTTTTGCTTTTCATGATACTTACGACTTAAGGCATCTGCAACTACGTTTGCTTTTCCTTCGTGATACTAAATATCACAGTCGTAGTCGCTTAGGATTTCCATCCATCTCCTTTGCCTCATATTCAATTCTTTTTGCCCAAATATGTATCTTAAACTCTTATGATCTATATAGACAGTAAACTTACTTCCATACAGATAATGTCTCCAAATCTTAAGGGCAAAAATTATGGCTCCTAACTCTAAATCATGAGTCGTATAATTTTTCTCGTGCTTTTTCAATTGCCTTGATGCATACGCAATTACCTTTTTGCGTTGTATTAGCACACTTCCTAATCCTAGCTTTGAAGCATCACAGTATACTTCAAAATCTTTTGTTCCTTCTGGTAAGGCTAGAATTGGAGCATTTGTTAACTTCTGCTTCAAAATCCTAAAGGCTTCTTCTTGCCTAGGTCCCCATTCAAACTTAACTGCTTTATATGTTAGCTTAGTTAATGGTACAACTATCTTGGAAAAATCCTTAATAAAACGCCTATAGTATCCAGCTAACCCTATAAAACTTCTAATTTCTAGAGCTGATTGTGGGACCTTCCATTTGGTGATCGCTTCTATTTTAGCAGGATCTACGTGAATGCCTTCGTGATTCACCAAGTGACCTAAAAATTGCACTTCTTGCAGCCAGAATTCACACTTCGAGAATTTGGGGTAAAGTTGTTCCTTTCTTAACAAAGTTAAGAGTGCATGCAGGTGCTCACAATGCTCTTCCTGGCTTTTGGAATAAATAAGTATATCGTCTATAAAGACAATTACGAATTTATCCAAGTACGGTTTACAGATTCTATTCATCATGTCCATAAATGCTGCTGGAGCATTTGTTAACCGGAAGGGCATGACTGTAAACTCGTAATGACCATACCTAGTTCTGAAAGCAGTTTTAGGTATGTCTTCTTCTTGTACCTTTAATTGATGATATCCGGAACGTAAATCTATTTTAGAAAAGTATCTAGCTCCTTGAAGTTGATCGAAAAGATCATCAATTCTAGGCAATGGGTATCGATTCTTAATTGTAACCTTATTTAATTCTCTATAATCGATACCCATTCGCATCGAACCATCTTTCTTCTTTACAAACAACACTGGCGCTCCCCACGGGGATGAACTAGGTTGTATGAATCCTTTGCTTAGTAATTCATCTAATTGCTTTTTCAATTCTAGCATTTCTGTGGGTGCTAACCGATAAGGTGCCTTAGCTATCAGTGTAGTTCCAGGAATTAGATGAATTCTAAATTCTACTTCCCTATCAGGTGGTAATCCAGGTAGTTCTTCTGGGAATACCTCTGGGTATTCTGATACTACTGGAATTTCCTTAAGTTCCTTACCCTTAGTGTTAATGATTACTGAAATCATATACACTATTCCTTGCTTTCGTTCATAACTAGCAATTTTCATTACTGAAATGAACTTTAGGGGCTTTCGTGGCTTATCTCCTGTAATCACCACTAATTCTCCTGTGGGTGTATGAATTTCTATGGAATTCTTATCACAAAGAATTCGAGCATGGTTGGCTACTAACCAATCCATTCCTAACACAACATCGAATCCGGATAAATTCATAGGTAACAGGTTTGCCGAAAATTTATGACCTAAAAGTTCTATCTTTTCTTCTCGCACAACCTTATTTATTTTAACAGAATTCCCATCTGCCGTTTCTACAGTAAAAATCTGCCTAAGGTTGGTTAAGGGTAAGTTAAGAGCTTGACAGAAAGAAGTATTTATAAAACTTTGGTTTGCACCAGAGTCAAATAATACTTTTGCATAAACGTTGTGAACTAGGAACGTACCAGCTATAACATCAGGAATTAATTCTGCTTCCTGAGTAGTCAACTGGAAGGCTCTTACGTTTCTCTTAGTAGCTCCTTCTGCAATTTTGGTTTTGTTGTCAGCTGGTTTGACCAGTTTTGGGCAGTCTGGCCTAAAGTGTCCAGCTTCTCCACAGTTGTAGCAGACTGTTGCTTTCTTCTTCCTGCAGTCTTCCTCTTGGTGCCCTGGGATTTTGCAGAAATTACAATATCCTTTGCATCTTCCAAAATGCTTCCTTTTGCAGGCATTGCAAAATGGAACAGTGGAAGATTGCCCAGTTCCCTTTCTCTTGAAACTACTATGATTACCCACACGAAATCCTTGGGTAATCTTTTGGGCCACTTCCTTTTTCCGGGTTTCTTCTCTTGTACATACCAGTCCGTCAGTGAGGGTATTAGCTAATTCTACAGCATCGTCAATAGTGTGTGGTCTCGCAGCTTTGACGATATCTCGAATTTCTCCAATCAATCCCCAAATATAGCGGGAAATAAGTACCGGTTCTGGCGAAGCCAGAGTTGGTACCACTCTCGCATACTCGAAGAATGTCGAAGTATACCCTCGACAGTCTACATTCACCATCCGGTGGTTCAGGAACTTATTCTCCATTTGTTCCTTTTCATATTCGGGACATAATTTTCTTTCCACTAGCTGTTTAAATTCTTCCCAACTCATGGCATAGGCCATATTTCTTCCTTTGGCTTGAAGTACTGTATTCCACCATTCTAGCGCCCCTTCTTTAAAAAGATGTGACGCGTACATGACCTTATCTTCCTCGACACATTTACTTATCATAATTACTGCTTCGGTTTTCTCCAACCAACGCAGTGCCGCAGTCGCTCCTTCATTGCCTGCAAATTCAGCTGGTTTACAGGCAAGAAACTCCTTGTAAGTGCAACCAGGCGTTGCAGCTTTCATTTTCTTAAGGAGCGGTGCTTGTATTCCATCATTGTTGTTATTAGTATGGTTGCCGCCTCCGTTTACACTATTACTGAAATTGTCACCGTGTGTGCGTTTGCTAGGAATAATTTGTTGAGGTTCAACTGGATTTTGAGCAGCAGCAAGTATTGTTGGAATAGCATTGGCTATTCCCTGAGCAACGATATTCTCGATATCTTGCCTATTCAGAATTTGATCTTCATTGTTATGCTCAGATTGATTACCCTCGTTAACTTGTTCATTACCAGCGTGTGCCATCTGGTAATTAATTTATATAAGTAATTAGTATAACATAATTAATAACCAAACATAACAAATAATTACACATAATCACGTAAACAAATATAGCCAAAATTGTCGATCTTTCGACTTTCGATATTTTATATATTATGCATCCATACACACCGTTATCTTACAAAAGTTTTATTTTTAGGTTATTTTACAGAGTTATATTTTTATTATTATTATTATTATTATTATTATTATTATTATTATTATTATACAATCATAGCTTCATAACCACACTATCTCCTGTCAGCTGGCATCTTAGAAGCGACGTTCCCTTTCGTCGTACTTCCAGGAGATTTGTTCTCCTACCTCCCGGATCCTATTCCCGGCATCTATCAGCTCGTCGCCAAAATGGCGGAGTTCAGCTAAGTTTTCATTACTCATTGGTGGGTTTGGTGCAGGTTCTGGGTCGAACTGAGGGAAAAAAGTATAAGGATTATTTAGGAGGTTTTGAAATTGCCAGTCGTTGGTCCACCATTCGTCCATTCCTTAAGGTTGGGTGTGGATCAGAGGTTCTGGGATGGCTGGTTCCAAATTTATTGGAAGTTGGTTTTCAGCGGGATAAGGGAAGAGGTTTTCATTGATAGGCCTAAGGATATCACAATTTGCCAGTATGCTATCTAGTTCCTCCTGCAGTGGCAATTCCTCGGCTTGCTTAGAACTTTCCCCAATTTCTATTCCTACTTGCCTAAAACTTTCCCCAATCTCGATCCCTTTTCCTTTATCCATGGGGTTTTCTATTTTGGGAACTTTCCTAGTTGCTGGTTTCCTTCTGTGCACATGCCTCCAACCCACAAATCTTCTTCTTTTCTTTGGCTTTGATTTCTCCGGAGGTGGAGCTTGGAATTCCATAGGTTCTTCAACATCGGCTAAGTAACCAGTAAAGTCTCTGGAAACTTCTATTTTCACAGGATAGAGATTGAGATTCTCAAGAGCTTCAGATAATTCATTCATGCTGTTTAGCATTTATGAAGAAACACATAAACTTTTAGTTTAAAATTTTGTAAATTAATTTTCACAGAATCATATAATAGAAAGCAGAAAATTTAGTTACAAATATCTAACAAACCATTTTATTGAAACAAAATATTTATTTTTAGTACAACTAAAATATTAAAGTTTCTGGTTTGTAGGTGACATAGGGGCTAATACTGGTTTGGCGATTTAACTATAAGTTAGCATTTACTGCTATAGTGGCTAACATATAGAGATTTGCCCATTGTTCATCTAACTCATCTTCCCATGGTGGTTTAGTGTTTATTTCATGGGCTTCCTTATTGGTCATCACTCCTTTTGGTTGTGACTTCCTCATTTTCTCTTGACTTTTCCTAATAATCAAACTTCTTTTATTAGGGGTAAGTGGTTTTTCATACTGTGCCTTACGAACAAATATTCCCTCCTCAGTATCTGCTGAGTATCTTGAGGAATTTGATTGGGATGTAGTTCCAATATCTTTCGGTGAACTATCTAATTTAAGATAGATATCCGACACTCTTTGCTTACCCATACTGTAACTAACAGATAGTCAAGATAAGAGCACATAATTACAAGATGATAATCAGGAAAATTAAGTATTTTAAATACTTAATAGGCTTAAATCAGTGGCTCTAATACCACCTTTTCCTGTCACGGCCCCAGCCCCGGTTTGACCCGGTCAGGAGCCGCGGGATAGGAACCCTTGGTATTTATGATGCGACAGCGGAAGATTTTACAGGATCTTTTTAAAACTCGAAAATGCCCGATTATTTTATTTCATAATTCGGGATAAACCCCGTAATTTACAATAGAGGAATTTCACTAGGGAATTCCCTGATTTATTAAAACATGTTTATTTATTTTAACTGAGCCACCTCTTCAAGCTTGTTAGTGCTCCGTAGCACCTTTTCCTTGATTTACAGCAGGTCGCCTGAAACATGTTTTAAAAATATTTTATCAGCGGGAAATACTGGTGAATCATTCATTTTGCACAAAACGACACATAGTTATAAATTACAGCATAAGAGCGATTACAAAGGCTTCTATCTTATTTTTATCTGGCGCCGTGTCACCTGGTGACGATGGTCATACCACTATTGGGTCTTTCCCCAAGTAGTGACGTTTATCACTGTTAGGATTTATTAGCCTAACCGTGAGAAATTAGTAATGTGCACAATATCCCACTAGCCAGTGATTAAGATAACCACGACTTAATCCCTGTAATTATAACATTTGAAAATAATTGGAGTATTGTAAAATACTTTTGATAAAAGAGAATGACTCACATTGCAGATTTATACGGCAGAGTTTAGCCTACTGATTAGCCTTGTAACCTAATTTAAATAACAATGCACACGAACTAGGTCAGTAACTAATACATCATTTACGATAACTCACGAGATTAAAACCCTCACAACGAATGACAAAGTGCAATACTTAAACATCCATAGAATTTACGACGAATGACAAAGTATAACCCAAGTTTGAGCAGCACTTAAACATTCATCGGATAGTTTAAATCGATCGGACATTGAATCGTAGCAGCGATCGAGTTAATACCCGGTATCGTAGCAGCACCCCACTAATTTTGGAAGTAAATTCGACTTTTGGACAGTATACTTTCGTTTTTGAATTGTGGTTTCGACACAGAATGAAAGCTTGATGTCCAGGCTATTTATAGGTGAAAAATAGGGTTCACGCGGCCCGCGTGAACCTTAGCCTGTCCCTTACGCGGCCTGCGTAGCCACCTAGTCTACGTGTAGGTTTGCTGGGTCATCAGTAGGGTTGCCAAGTGGATGCCACATGGATCTGGATGCTTATCCGGTCAAACTTTACTTTGACGCGGCCCGCGTAAGGTTAAGCTTACCTTTACGCGGCCCGCCTGAAGACCAAGAATCTTGATTTCTTGGTTTTTCATGCACAGTAGGGTTTCAGGGGTCCGGGTTCGTATTTTACGGGTCAATTTGGGATATTTTTGAAGGTCCTTACAATAATATAATTAGTTCCATTAATTTAGAAGTTACTATATTCTTTAAAAAGAATTACCATAATCAATAACGGACCATAATCAATAAGGAACCAGAATCAAGAACCAAACCGTCTTAATATAATTATTTTTGAATAAGTTGACTATAATGAATAAGGAACAATCATCTTTGTCAGTTACTTTGGAATAAGTAAACCATAATTAATAAGAAATTTACGTTGTATGTATATCAAATTTTGTTTAATATGGAAGTTAGACAACTGTATTTTAGCATTTAAAAATTTTCCATATGATATAATATTTTTAAATTTAAGTACGGGATTGGAGAGCATATTAGCATATTGTGATTATCAACTATAAAGATTAAAGATTAAACAATAAACATTAAAAATTAAACATGTAACATAAACAACATAAAATAAATTATATACCATTTAATAGTCCAAAAAGGGTTACATCAGCTAATGTTAAAACATTCAAAAAAGATTATAAGATAAAGATGCAAAATGAAGTTTCTAAAGTAGCCAACCAACAAAATTAACACAAAACCGAATTATAGTTATATTGTTTAGAAAGTGCGAAAGGAACTACTTGACAACATTCTTGAGAATCAACTTGTTTTGAACTGGGCAATAAACAAACGTGCACTTAGCAGGAGGATTGATACCATTTGGTTTCGTAAACTTCGTACGCCATTCCAAAGCCTCATAGCGAAAACCACCACCGTGTTTGTCAGCACGAAATGAAATCATCGTATCCACTCCAACCAAGTTCTGGACGCCCATCTCCATAGTCATGTCAATTCTGGATGCTTGAGCAACATCGGCATTAAGACGCTACGATAAATAATTAAAGCAAAATATTAGAGTATGATCTATATAAGACGGCAAAATTAAATACTAAAAACAAATCATGTTTTTTATATTATTTTAGATAAAATTAATACGAATATTAACTTAACTTACAAAACGCCTGACGTACTTCCATTGAAACTCAATAGGATGGTAGTCCGGATCAACCTTCTTATCTTCTTCAGAATCCGAAACTTCAACGTCTTCCTCATCATTGTACATTCCATCGCTATCAGAGTTAGTTATAATGGAACAAACATCAGCAGAATCATCATCCATGGATTCATTATAATCTGGATCAGATTCATCATCATCATCATCATCATCATCGTTTTCATGATCGGTGTCAGCGTCGGTGTCTTGTATTTCAATAATTGAAGGACCGGGTTTAGGTATGTTTACAACAGCAAGCGTGTATACACCCTTCGGCACAAGAACCTCACAACCATTCAAGTCATAAACAATCAGCTGGAAATTTTTCTCAAAAATGTACCTCATCACAACGTAATAGTCCGGGTATATAGGTATGTAAGAAACAACATTGTCCCATCCATCGTAAATAAAATACACCTTAGTATCCCGGTCTTTATCAATCATCACATCAAAACTGTCCCACAAATTAACATGGACCTTGAATGTTATCTTGCGAATAGATGGTAAACGTATTGTTCCTTCAAAGAAATCAGAAGGAATGACCTGCATATAATATTAATCTTGGTTATATAACTTAAATTTGCTATTGAAAAAATAAATAACTAAACTTCGTATACTAACCAAATTATCATTGGACTCTTGTGTGAAGCATTGGCAGAAGTACTCGACATTGCTTATCATTTTCTCTGTAGACATGGATGTAAATAAAGGAACATTAGAACCGAAGATTGGATGGGGTTGCATCTTCTTAAAGGGTGTTAACAAATAAGAATATAAGTCAATTTGCTTAAACATCAGGAAACAACCGTCGGTAAATGATAGTTTAGCTACAATATCTTCCCACCCATCCATGAACACAAACGCACCTTTATGCTTAGTAAATAGAACTTCAAATTCCTTACCATTAACACACTTGATAACGGCTTGATTGTTTGGGTCAGCATTCGTTAGGAACCTGTTGCTATATTCATATGGTATTTCCTTGAAAAAAAGAACATATATTAAAAAATATATATGAAGAAAAATTTTTGTAATTATAAGATTCATAAACTTACCAGATATTGAGAAGAGTCCGATGAAAAAATTGTATAAAAAGACGTCATAATGATCTGCGTGTACACAAAGAAAAGATTGTAAACTGAATAACATTAGTAATTAGAATAGCAGCGGGTACAAAATAAACACCATAATCCATCAAACAAAATCATATTTTTATCATTAGTGTGCTCCTGTGAATAAAGAACATCATCAACATTTTCACCATAAGCCAATAATAACATCCACAAAACAAAAATCCTATAAAACAATAAAAATAATCCAAAAATAATGATGATCCATAAAAATTTTAACATTTTAACATCAATAGATCAATGGATTTTGTAACACAACTAACACATAATAAGACAAATACCGATCTGGGTTTTTTTTCCCAAAATATACTAACATGCAGTACATAATAAGAGAAATCTAATATACAGTGACGAAGATAACTTCATCCATAAGTTTATTAGAGACAAATCGGTTACAGAAACACATGAAAGAGCATAAATCGGTTAAAATAACATATGAAAAAAACTCAGACGACTATCATAAATGGATTTAAAAGACAACTTAGACTTATGGCATACAATGACGAAGATAAGTTCTTCGTCAATAGAAAGAACAAAAAGGAAGATACACAATGGATTAATACAGATCACCAAAACAGAGTAAAAAATCTAAAAAACGGCAGTTATTCATTCATACCTTGAAGCTCCGATTATGTGATAGAGATGAATATGGATGGATTCACACTGATGAAGAAGAAAGGGTTTATGGGGGAATGTGCGATAATCTTTGAAGAGAGAGAATATTGCAATGAGTAATGAAGATTTGGTAAGAGAAAGAAATCGCTTATAAACTATCCATATTTGCGGGTTGGGTTTAATCAAAATGGATATTCTAGAAAGAATATAGGAGGACGGGATTTTGGAGCCAAAATGCAAAATTTAGAGGCCTCCTAGCTTGACACATCAACAAAATTTAACACATTTATTATATATAATAGATCATATAACTTTGTGTTGATCGAATACATTAAGTACATTTTATATTGATGTAATAATCGGTAGTAAATTTGTTCTGTACATAGTATATCCATTGGTTTTTGCAAGAGGCACGAAATCATGAAAGGATCTGATGCAATTGGTTTAGGTATGCCTCATATTTCATAGGTCACACTATTAGACACAATATATATTTTGGTTTGTGTTATAAATTTAAATCTGAATAATTTAATAAATTTCAGAGGTTTGATTTGTTATTCTTGATTTGTTTTTAAATATATAAAACTGGAAACACAGATAAATTTTTTTTCTTTTTTAAATGTTTCGTCGCAAATGCGTAGGAAGTTGCAAAAACGAATAACTATATTTTTCTTTAATTTTAAATGTTCCGTCGCAAATGCGTAGGAAAGGAGTGTCAGAAATGCGTAGAAATGAGTGCTAGAAATGCGTCAGAAAGGAGAGTGTCAGAAATCCGTCAAAAAGGAGAGTGTTGGAAATGCATCGGAAAATTGTGTGGGAATTGCGTAACAAAACTAAAAATAATAATTAGAGTTAAATGCTTGGTTGGTCCATGTGGTTTGCAAAAATTACAGACTTGGTCCTAGTGGTTTACTAATTACACGCGTGGTACCAAAACTTGTCAAAAATGAACTCGCTTGGTCCCCAGCCCTAACATCAGTTAAATATCTCTGTTAAAACACCCCATGTGCTTGGCATGTGAGGGTAATTTGGTCCATTCAGTCCAGGCCATTATAAAAAGAGTTAAATACCTGGTAGGTCCCTCCCCACCCCTTTCTTCTTCCTCAACCCACCACTGCCATCTTCGACGGTGTACGCCATTTCTTCCGGCGAACATGACTTTCGCATCTCACGTATTCCGTCGCTCTAAACAGGTTACGATCACTCTTCTTTTTCATCCTCAATTCGCTTACATACGATTCACGATCGCTGATTGATTTGAATTAGTAAATGTATTGACTCTTGATTCGTTAGGTTAGGTTATTGCACTTCTGATTTGATTTTAAGATCCGTGAGGATTAAGCTAATTAGTTGTATGCGTCTAGCTGTTATAAGGAAGTGTAGATTAGTATTTAAAGATTGAGCTATTTAGGTAATTAGGTTGCAGATTTGATTAGTTGTGAGTGGAGAGAGGAAGATTTCTGTTAATTTGAGCTTGAACATGAGGAATTGAGGATGCTTATTTTTATGTGGCGTAATCTATCTGATAAGTTATAGTGTTTTATTCTAATGATTTTGTGTGTGTTTTCAGTTAAATGTTTGCAATAGAGTAAAATGCCTGAACAATAACTTGTCGAAGAAATTGCAGGAGAAACAATTGCCGTCGGAGATGGTGGTGGTGGTTTGGGGAAGAAGAAGGGGGTGGGGTGGGACCTACAAGGTATTTAACTCTTTTTATAATTGAGCTGGACTGAAAGGACCAAATTACCCTCAGATGCCAAGCACATGGGGTGTTTTAACAGAGATATTTAACTGATGTTAGGGCTGGGGACCAAGCAAGTTCATTTTTGACAAGTTTTGGTACCACGCGTATAATTAGTAAACCACTAGGACCAAGTCTGCAATTTTTGCAAATCACAAGGACCAACCAAGCATTTAACTCTAATAATTATATTATTAATAATAATATTAGTAATAATGTGTAGAAAATGCGTAGGAATTTCCAACACTAAATTTTGGTCGGAAACGCGTCATAAGTTGCGTAGGAAATGCATAACAAACCAGTTTCCTACGAGGGGTTTTCCTATATATAGGTTTTATCAGAAATTCGTAAGAAATCGCGATTTGTGACACATTTCCTATGAAAAATGATGTAGAAAATTTTGGATTTTCTAGTAGTATAATTGTAGGAGTCTTAGGATATGGTGGGTGAATGGTTTGTTTATTTAGGGTTTATATATGTAAACTAAGGTTAGATATCTATGGATTATATAGATTTAACAAATTTTTTAAATATTTAATTTAAGTAATATGTCGTATATTCTCAAACTCTATAGTTTATTATAAAATGACACATGACATCTAATAGGGGTGTGCACGGTTTGGTTATTAGCATTATCCGTAACCGTAATCGAAGTCATCGGTTAATCGGTTCGGTTAATTCAGTTAATTTGTCGGTTTTTGGTTCGGTTAGGTTAATTTTCGGTTAATAACCAATTCAAACAAGGGCTAATTTTTTTGCTTAGAAAGACATGTAATGGAGGTATAAATACATGAAATAGATGTATAAATACATGAAATGGATGTACAAATAAATGAAATAGAGGTATAAATGCATGAATAAATGTTTAAATACATAAAATGGAGGTATAAATAAAATATATGAAGGTATAAATAAATGAAATGAAGGCATAAATAAATGAAATAGAAGTATTATTACATGAAATGAAAGTATAAAACATGAAATACATGAAATAGAGGTATAAAAGCTAGAAATATATAAAGAAATAAATGATTCGGTTCGGTTCGGTTAATTTCGGTTAACCGATGGTAAAAAAAATATCCGTTAACCGACTTTCGGTTAATTCGGTTTCAGTTAATTTCGGTTCGATTTTATCGGTTTTCAGTTCATTTTCGGTTAACGGTTCGGTTATTGCACACCCCTAACATTTAATATTTAACACACTATGTTATAAACCCATGACAGTACCACTAACACTAACTTCAATTTATCACAAAAAAGGCCTATGTTAATAACCAACACTAAAATATCATAATAGCTCGTGTATTATACAGGTTGAATACTAAAAAATATGTAATATATATATATTCTCATATGTAATACATTACATATAAGAATGTGTATAAATAATATTATTTTTATTATTATGTATCCATTGGATATAACTTTTATTTAAAGTATCTAAAAATAATTTTAATGGTATATCATAAATTAGATTTGTTATTGTTCTTAATAATTGTTATGCGAATTTAATTAATGACTAGTTATTATAAAATTATTATCTAAGTTAATAGTTTATAGTTTATATATGATAAATAAAATATTTTCATAATTATTGGTGAATTTATTATGTCACAAATAAGTAAAACAATAATAATAAAATATGATGATGTTACTTTTTTTTACTTTATAAAAAAATTATATAGGGTCATGGGGGATTTTGGTAAGAAAAACCTTATGAGGTGAAATATGATGAACACATGTTCAACTTTGTATTTATTTATTAGGTAGTAAGAGTAGAGCAGATAATAATATTAATATTGTTTAATGTTATCAAGCATTACGGTTTAAAATGGATTATTGCATTTCTATGACAACATTAGCCCTTTTTCAGTACCCGACCAAGCGGTTAATGCCATATCACAAGTCTTAATAATCAAATAGGCTAAAAGTATTTACATGTGGTAGTCTTTATAAAAGCAATGTAATTATTCCGTATAGTACAACCGTATCCAAAATGTATCAGTAATTTAGTAATATACTGAAGGCTCTACAGTTCAAAATGAACAGAAGTATTATCCGTTAGAATGTTAATGGGTCATTTGTAAGTCTTTGACTTTGACCGAATAACTTTAGAATACGCTCGGTTCCGCTAGATTAAGCGTTGATCGGATAGAATGTGGTTTATACCTGTCCATGTGCAAGGCCTCATGTAATATGGGTTTATTAACCAAACATTTTGATTTGAAATGATTTTGAAGGGGTTTGACCCGATTCGACTAGTTTGTATATTTTATTTTGTATAAACTAGTCATATGCGTGTATACGGAATCAGGTGGTCGAATAGGTCTATGACGAGTCCGATAAGTAAAAACACATTTTTAAATGTTACATGATCAGTCTTGAGGTCAGAATATAAACCGTATAGATTTAAAACCATTTGTACGCCAAAAGGGCATTTTTTTACTTTTTATAATATATTTATTTGACCCGTCAATTGACCCATCAAACGTTATGACCAGAAGGTATAACCTTAGAGGGTTAATCCCTATAATTTTATGGTCACATAACCAGGCTTGATTGGATTCTAAGGTTGACCGAACGGGTCAGAATCGAAAGTCAAAACGTTAGTCAAACTGTTTGACTTTCGACTTGGAATTGAAAGCTAAACTAATTATGACGAGTTAGACATGATCAAACAAGCCTTATAATGTTATATAAATTGTTATAATGTTAAAACTTATAGTTTAATGCTTAAAAGTCCATTCGTCGTAATTTGCAAAATCTGCGTTTTTTACTTTTATTTTATACATGTTTGACTCGTCATTTTGCCTACTAAGCGTGATGATCAGAGGGTGTAATCTCAAGGGATTAACACTTTCATTATTACGATCATGTTGCAAAGTTCAATTTGAACTTTGACTTGACCAAAATGGTCAGAACCGAAAGTCAAAGCAAAAGTCAAAATTTGCTTGACTTTCGATTAATAACTAGATAATCTATAATACTATATAAAGCATCTCCCATGGAAACAATGGTAATTTACCATTAAATTTTAAGATGGGATGTGAAGAGGCATGTTCAGATCTCTAATCTTTTGCCCTTTTCTTCCCATCATACCCCTCTATACTTCTTTCATCACTTTTACCCTTTAATCAGACTGAAACCGTCAAAATTGATAATCACCTTCTTCAATGCGCAATTTAATTCATACCTTTAATTCTTCAACCCCTCTGACTTCACATAAATCCAACCTAATTGACACCAGCCTTCAATTCGGCAAACCCACAAGGAAATCAAGCGAATTGGACTTCAATTTCTTCAATTCGACTTCGGTATTAAACAAGTAATCTCATCACTCCTGGTATTTTTAATCCCATCCCCCCTGGTTGCTCATGCCATATCTTGATTTAAACTCAAACAAAACACAGCAATAATCGAAATATCTGAAGCCACCGACTATGGAGTCTGTGCTCTTCTTCTATTTGCCACCGTTTGATTCTTTCATCTCAACATCCCGACGCAGGTAACTCTAATTTCAATCGTTAGGGTTTTGCTGGATTTAATCACCTATTTCTTCACTGTTGAACATTATATGGTATCTGCCTGAAGATAATGTGCTTTCTTGGTGCAAGTTACAGGAATATTGTACAAAGGGTTGTAAATGGTTAATGTTTAGATTATGATTAAAGAAACTATACTACTA
Organism: Helianthus tuberosus; assembly: GCA_030545235.1. Lineage (NCBI taxonomy): Eukaryota > Viridiplantae > Streptophyta > Magnoliopsida > Asterales > Asteraceae > Helianthus > Helianthus tuberosus. The sequence goes on from CM060448.1 coordinate 148,037,872, forward strand.
AAGTGAAGGCCCAACAACGGTGGCTTTAGGGTTGTCGGATTTAGAATAATCAAGCAAAAATCTTAGGAAAGGTGTATGTTGGGGAATAGTAAAACAAGTATTAACACATAAGGAAATATGTCAAGAATAACACATAAAGAATAGAACCATGAAACAAGTATTAACACATAATAAATCAAGTATTAATACATAAGAATAGCATGTCAAGTGTTAACACATGGCATATATGTTTAAAAGATCGAAGAAAATAAATAATAAGCGAATAAAGTAGCATGCAAGTAGTTTCAAGCAAAACATAAAAATAAGGCTCTAAAACTATAGACTAGGTAAAAGCATTCCTACTTTTCCTAATTCCTTATAGTTATGGCTCTGATACCAATCTGTCACACCCCAACCGATGGCGGAAACATCGGGATGAGACGAACAAATTGCTCAAAACTTCATAACACTATGTGACCATATGAATTTAAATTTAATTTCATAAATTGCTAAAATTGTCATACAAGAATCGAATATGAACAACATTGTTTCAAACATACATTAACAAGTAGATTAGTCTAAGTGTGTTTCTAGGTCCACATAAATCTTGTTTCTTCACTTAGCATCATTTTGTCTATCAACCTGCAACATGTATTAAAATATTATCAACAAAAGGTTGGCGAGTATACAAGTTTGATACATAGCACAAAATAGATTAAAATAGTTTAACGACTCGTATCCAACATGAATCACAATATGCAAGTTACTAGTATGTTGAAACGGTGTAAGCTATATGTTTAAACCCAAGAATCCAATGTGTTAAAATAGCCTATCCCAAAGAATAACGGGAGGTTAACATGTTTAACTTAACAATACCCCAAGACTCGTGGACGGTGCATTACTCCTATAGCGCTATAATTGTTAAGGTAGACTTGTACGAAGTTAATGAGCATATAGACACGAAAAGTTTACATAACATACGAGATTAACAAGCATCATATAGTATCATGTTTAACATGGATAGAGAGTGGTTCAAATAGTTTCAAGTGTTCGTGTTTTTTTATATAGAATACATGTTGCACCCAAAAGTATTAAAAGTAAAAATGGGTTCGAGTATACTCACAAAATTGCTAAGTCTTCTTTGGTAATCCCGTGATGAGTTGGAGAGTGGGAGGATGGGACACCGAGGTCACCTTTTAGTTCTTGACGAATTCGAGTCGAGTCTTGCAAATGCAAAGGGTTAGAGCGGGTTTGGAGATTATAGGAGTGTTATCAAAACAAATATACTTTTATATTTATTTTTATAAAAAAAATTACTTGAATCCGATAGGTTCCGTTTTATAATTAAACACGTATCGTTTCACGGATTTTTATGAAAAAACGGGCAAAGTTTCCTTTGTTTTTGGACGATCCCGACAATGCAAGTTGTCGTTATAATTTTCAAAATTCAATAAACAATAAACGAAACAATACAAATATATATATATATATATATATATATAGGGAGATGATCATGAGAAAACTACATATAAATGAGAAAACTAGAAAACTAACTAAAACAACCTAAAAAAAACCTAAAAACCATACCAATTTTTTTTTACAATTTTTTATAAAAATATCACTAGTTTTTATATATAAAAAAATTTCAAAAAATTTCTTTTTTTTATTGTACTGCACATGTGCATTATATGTGTACTACACATGTGCACTATATCCATAATAGCGCACATGCGCAATACAACAAAAAAAAAAAAATTTTTGAAATTTTTTTTCCATGCATAAAAACCTGCGCTTTTTTTATAAAAATTAAAAAAAAAAAAATTGGTATGTTTTTTAGGCTTTTTTAGTTAGTTTTTTGGTTTCTCATTTAAACTAGTTTTCTCATTATCCATCCCCTATATATATATATATTTCTATTATGTTTACAAATTATATAAAGTTCGGTTCCGCGATTAAAACAATAAATAAATACGAAACAATATAATTAATATTCGCGTCATTATACCGAGTTGTGTATTGACTGAGTTTGACCAGTTGACTAATGTTGACCAAGTCGAACTGGGTTGAACCGAGTTGCACCGAGACCCGCACTTGAGTTGTGACCTAAACTAAACCGAATCACCACTCGAGCCGAGACCCGAGCCAGATGTTGACCAGCTTTGACCGGTCAACCCGAACTGAAACAAAGCCCGGATCTTGAACCGAGACTAAATCGGAACTAAGCTGAGCCAAGACTCGAATCAAATCCTTGAACAGACCCGGGCCAACCACCGCCTTCACCGCCGTCGTCGCTGGTGCGGTTGCCGTTGCCGGCCGCATGATGTGGGGTAAAATACACATATTTGTCCCGTATAAAGTGTATAATTTTTGTATAGTTTTTATTTGTTTTATTTAGTTTTAGTATTATATTATATTATTTTGTGTTTTGGCAGGTCCTGGTGCGAATGGAGTGAAAACGAGTAATATGGAAATAACCAGCCAGTTGGGTAAAGTGGTGGCGCCAGTGACAAAATAAAATTGCAGCCATTTTTCTTGAGTGGGTCAAGGCCACTCATCTCTATATTATAAAAAGGATAGGCTGCCCATATCATTATTATACATATTATTATACATATTATTATGAAGTGGTGATGAACAGTATTTTCAATGAGATTTTTTTAAATAATTTTTTGAATATTATTATTTTTTAGATATTAAAATGAAATGGTCATGAACTTAAATATGCGATAAAATTTTGTTTTAAAGACATATCTTTTAAATTAGTCATATTTCTTTATATTAGATTTAATATTGTTTTAACAAATTACATTTGTAGTTTCTCACATACCGTAATGATTCATCACCTCTATCGTATCATATCCAATCGATATAGACTGAACAACGCCAATACCAGTGTATACTTTATTAAAAACGAAGCTGTATTCAGATTAGAATTGGGCATCATAAACATGTACCATGAGGAACCGAACCGGAACCGATTCCGACCGAACAACTTCGATATATACCGGAATCAGTATTATCAGAACCAATATACGTTTTTACAGTTTTCGATCGATGCAAAACATGTGTTGATATTCTTTTGGACATGAGTAAGAACCATGAATAGTAAGTTTATTTTTATAATAATGTATAGCTTTTTTTATTTTTTATTTAATATATTATAATAGTTTATTATTATATTTACTTTTAATAACATATTTTTAGTTTTTTTTCCTAATGTTCAATGAGATTTTTTTTAAATAATTTTTTGATCATTATTATTTTTAGATATTAAAATGAAATGGTCATGAACTTAAATGTGCGATAAGATTTTGTTTTAAAGATATATCTTTTAAATTAGTCATATTTCTTTATATTGGATTTAATACTGTTCTAACAAATTACATTTGTAGTTTCTCACATACCGTAATGATACATCACCGTTACCGTATCATATCCAATCGATATCGACTGAACAACGCCAAAACCAGTGTATACTTTATTAAAAATGAAGTTGTATTCAGATTAGAGTTGGGCATCATAAACATGTACCATGACGAATCAAACCGGAACCGATTCCGACCGAACAACTTCGATATATACCGGAATCGGTATTAAGAACCAATATACGTTTTTACAGTTTCGATCGATGTAAAACACGTGTTGATATTATTTTAGACATGTCACTACTTTACTTATCGGATTTCCTCTTTCGGTTGCTATAGCAAGCGTCCGTACTATAACGAACCGAACCGCTATCGGTTGGGTTTCCGTCACATAGCGCGGGGAACTCAACTAGTTATCATAAATAAAGAGGATACAATATATTATTTGAGGCACAAAGTGGAAAGTAACAAATAAATCTCAAATATTAGTGTGTTCCCATGATGTTACTGTTGAAGTTAGGATGTCACGACAAAAGTAAAGAAAAGGCTTGAGATTGTTTTAGATGTGAAATACCAATTGAGCCCTTATGAATTTACTATATTACTAAGTTGCCATCATCTTCATTGAACTAGGCTATTGGGCTGTTGTTTGGAGAACCGTACACCACATGAGGCCGGCCCACTTCTTGTTTTCATTAATGTGCATATCGCATGGGCCAGGGAGATGGATTTATTATGTTACGATTATATATCTTTTGAGGGGAGGCGGCTGACATTATTGAAGGGAGTCATACATCGGACGCAGAAAAGATCAGACGCACGAAATCAAGCTTGGGAATCATTGAGGTCAAGTGGGAAGCTTAGAGATCAAGGAATTTACGGGTTCTACCTTATGATTTCTTTTATTTTCTATTTTTCTTATTTTACTTCAATGAATTCTTGTGCTAGACTTTGTGTTTTTACTTTTAAGACCATGATGCTTGGCTAAACCTTTAAGCCACCTAGACTTTGATGAATGGATTAGAATAAAGTTTTTACCTTTTTCGTTAATTGTATGATTATTATGGATTGATTGTGTGTAGTAAAGAGTTTGGTCTATTGATTTGATGCATATGCGTGCTTTAATTTGGTTTGTTATTATCACTTGCTTCGCATGATTCTTGGTGACGGTCTTTATCACAGAATAGAGTCGTGCTAGGGTATAGGATTTTGGTGAGTGTCTATATCACGTAATAAATCTTAACTCTTTAGGGTGAAATTACGGAAATAACCCTAGAAGTAATTGTTAGTGATTTACTAGATTTTAGTGTTCTACTTGTCCTTATAGCTGGAAGGTGCGGGGCTATTGATAGGTCTTACCCAGCGAATTGCTTTAGACAGTCCTTGGAAAAGGTCGTGCCTTAGTTGCCCCGTCGGTTTATTAGTCTATCAAGTCAAATCAAGAAGCTAAACTACACTAGATTTATGATTGGAAAAGAGTAGGTCAACATTAGGGTACTTACACAATAATTAGACAACTGGAAAGACGTCTAATAACCGGTAGGATTAACGGCCTAGGTAGCGCCATAAGTTTCACCTCGAGAAGGGTTGAGGGGCTTAGTTGGTGTCTTAATAGGTTTAGTACTTTACGATCCCGGTTCCATAAATCATGCATTTAACTTAATCGGTAATTCTTAAAATCAATCCAGGATTGTAGTCTAGGCGGTCTCGTTCATCATACAAGAAAAGCCTTCGTTTTTTTCGTATTAGTCTAGTTTTAGTTTATTAATTAGTTTAAATAGATTTCCTTAGATTTTCCGTAACCCCCCCCCCCCCCCCAAAAAAAAAACAATTAAACAAGTTTCAGTCGTGTCTGTCAGTGTCTATTAGAGTCTAGTTTACGTGATAAATAGAGTCGGGTGGTTCGATATCCGGACTTCCTAGGGTTATACTACAGTGATCGGTACACTTGCCGATTGTGTGGTTTAGGTCGAGTCTAGATTTAAAGCTTTTTAGTGTCTAGGTTAGAGAGTCTCTGTTTAGCACACATCACCGCACTCCGTGCCGTTGGCTGATACGACCACCCCGATTGCAAGCAAAGCTAAACCAAACCCGACCATCTCCACTGTCGTACCTGCAAAAGCACGAATCAGAGAAGAAAAGGGTCTAAAAGAAAGAAAAAAACCAGGTTAGGGCTTACCGGAGAAGAAGACTCGAATAACGTGGCTGTCGGAGATGAAAACAACACTTCCGTTGTTCCGATGAGAAGACCGTCATCGGAATCGTGCTCAGAAGGGTCGATTTAGGGGGTACACCCCAAGTCCGCCGTGAAAACTCGCCAGAAAACCTTTTCCGCCGCCGTGAGTCACCGTCACTGGACCACCGTAGACGGTGGCCGGCTGTCGTGGTCTCGCCGGACTTTTGTCGGTTCCAAAAACCGGAGAGAGAGAGAGAGAACTGTGTGTGTGCGGCGTGTGTGTGTGTGTGTGTGTGTTTATAGCTAGGGTTTGGTAGGTTGGGCCTATAAGCCCGGTTCTTGCGTTTTAGAGCGGTCCGATCACGTTTTCTAGACCCGTTTTAGCACCCGAAATTCATAACAAGTCGTAGCATAATATTTTAAGGTCAAAATACGTAGAATGATGTCGGACATCGTTGTGTGACGCGTTCATTCGTCGTTTGCGGTATAAAATGATTCGGTTATCGTTTCTAATCAGTTTTTCGATCCGATTTCGACCGTGATTCCAAAAATAGAAAAACGAACACGTATTTTTTAAAAATGGAAATACGGAAAGAGCGGAGCGTTATAGTCTCCCCTCATTTAGGAAATTTTGTCCCGGAATTTATTCGAGAGGAAGACTTTGTAAAAGGACTTTGGCTAAAGAATGATCGTCTAAAATCGAGACTTGGAAGTTTGGACACATGTTGAAGGTATGAAGTTTTGAGGAACGAAAAGTTAGATTTGTAAAAAGAGGTTGTTTGACTAAAATGATTTAAGGCATTAGTCATAAATAGAACGTGCATGTGTGTGTATAGTCAAACGAGTTTAAACAAGTTTGAATAACTCAAAATGAAGAGGTAACTTTAAAATATGCTATCCAAGGAGTAAAACTTTCGTATAAAACGGTAAGCATTTCGATGAAAAGTGTGGCCACACTATAAATTGTAAGAAGAATTTCATTGATTTCAAAGAAGAATAATAAATCACTCGTTTGCAAAAAAAATATTTATTGACAAGGAACGAGAACATTAGGTATTTTAAGTAAAACATTTTTGGAGGCAATGGCCAATTAAGTATGTTTACACATAAATAAAGAATAGAAAGATAGTTTTAAAAGTAAGGAGGTAGATTAGGATTCGAACGTTTAAACAGACTTGATTGCGAATGGGGTTCGTACAAAAGGTAAAGAATAATGGGGAATAATGGGAGTATAAAAGTGACCGATTGATTTTAGTACACGAATGCGAGTATAAGTATGGCATAAGTTTTGGATAAGCGAAAGCAGCAATCAACATATTAAGTTGAAGCAATCATGAAATCGTCCTGCTTCATTTGAAACGAAATTAGGTTTTGCACGGTTCGTAATTCTTGATGATACCAAATTTAATCTGTTTGTCTTGTTTTTTGAGTGGTCTTGGCGGTCACTTAAACCAAGGTTGCAACTGATTTTTGCAACCATTATTTGCCTGACGTTGGATTAATTTAGCAACCGAAATCTTTGTCTCAATTAGTATAACAACCCTTCAAATATTTTCGGCACCCTAATATATTTTAAGATATCCCAATACGTCCTAAAATACACCCCGTATACGATGTTTGGCCCTAAATACCTTTGTATAATTAAAAATAAAATAAAAACTATTTTTATTGTTCTCTGGCTGGCCGCGAAGACTCCTTCTTCGTCTTACGCGGGCCGCGACAACTCAAAGTCAGGGCGACACCCTAGCGTGCCACGTGTCAGCATCGTGGCAAGTCTACAACTGGCGAATCAGCACAGCTAGGCCCTACCCCCTATCTCGCGGGTCGCGAAGGGTTGACCTTCGGGCTACGCAGGCCGCGAGGAAGTGCTGTATCAGCACTATAAATAGGGTCGAGCGGTTTCAGTCGAAATCGTTCAAAACTTTTCAATCTCTCTCTCAATATTCTGCATAGCTATTATAATCTCGGGCATAAATACCCCCCTAAATAACGAAGTTCTGCCTCGTTGTAAGTATCATAACCCCGGTTACGTATTAGATACGCTGCCCGATTGATCCTGGGTTCTGTAACGGCTGTCGTGGTTCTGCCCGACGTAGTCGTTGGAATGCCGTCTCGGGGAGGGTATTACTAATGTAAATATTGGCTTATTATACTAACGCGTGTGCATTTGTGTAAATTATAGATAATCACCAGGAAATCCTTAAAGGAAACCCTAAGACAGCGATGTGAGTAATCTCCTTTTTGTTAACTGTTTTTACAAAACCTCACCTAAATTAAATTATATTAAACAGTGATTGAGTATTTGTATTCTAAAATTATCGTCGGTATGTTGGGGTTTTGTATACAAAATTTGTAGCTACCTTGCGAGGAGTAACATGACCACAAGTCGGGTTGACAGTACCGTGGGTGGTAATTTAGTAGATGGAAACAAATGTACTTGCGAGATCACCCTCAATACTGTACAATGGCTTTTACTAAACTTGATTAAACTGAGATTTACTCACCAGTATTTCCCACTGACAAAATGTTTTTAAACGAGTTTCAGGTAACAACATGTGAAAGCCAAATAGAAGCCAGCTGGATAGCACTGAAGGCTTGGAAAAGTGGCTATAAAGTTACCTAAAATAAAGAGATGTTTTATTTAAATAAAATAGGGTTTATCCCTATGAAAATGTGTGTACTTAAAACTTGGGATTATTCCCACATGTTTAATAGTATGAAAGTGTGGTATTTTACTCTGGTAAAATATTTCCTAACTACGGCCCTGATGTAATTTCCATTGCCAAAATGATAAACACAGATACCACCGAAACTGGCCGCGGCCGCCCGTTCCCGGGTAGTTAGGGGACGGGGGTTGCGACAATTAGCCTTAGATTTTGCTACCTTTTTAAATTAAAATCGTGATGGTTTATCGACCGAAATTCTTCAATTTGATTTGTTACTATAATTTGTGACTGTTACCCAAATCATTTCAGGTAGCTACCTTTGCAGTCATTTCATTTTAATTGTAATCTGTTCACTTCGTTTCTGTCCGGTTTTGTAGGTAGTAGTTGGCCACTTATTTTTTAATTTTTGCAGTGTTGGAAACCCGCAATTCAGATGTGGTTTACATTTACTTTTAAGTCTCACAAGCCTACACTTCTTTATTCTGTTATATTAATTTAAGGCGCTTTTCTTCAATAAAACACAAAAAAGGTAGATCATGTCTTTTCTGATATCCGAGGTCTTGGTCCTGATCTATTTATCTTAAAAGAAAATTCAACTTTAATTGATAAAAGAATCCATATTTCGACTTTCAAGAACAAGTAATCAAGTCAGTCTTAGCTTATAAGTTGGTCAGACATATTCAAATGACCAATGGGTCATTCAACATTAGATAACATAAAAAAAAAGTTCATATAGACCAGCCTCATAACTTGGCCACATGCTACCTCACTGCGACAGACTTCTTTATCTTTTCCAATAAGTTTTGTGTATTCTTCATCTCTTGTAACCCTTTGAAACTATTATTACAGTTTTTTAGCTACAAAATGTTAATGGTTTCTGTTTAATATACCATGTTACAGATCAAAGTTATCATTAAAGATGGTTTTAAAGATTTTCTAGATTTTGTTATTGTTTCACTACTGCTTGTTATTTTGTACATTCAGAAGCAAAGTTGTAATTGCTGATGCTAACCAGTCGGGGCTAAAATTTACGCTAGAGTTTGAAGAGGATTCAAGAGATTCTATAAATGAACGAAATTCAGAAGATTCTACAGAGCGCTCATACAATGGTCTAAAGATCAAGTAAGATGTATTCCTCTTTGCTCGATGTCATTCTTTATTTGTTATTCGGTTCAAAGAATCATTCAGTAGGTTGCTCAATAAGTTGTATATCTCTTAAGCAAAGATTTTGTTGCTTAGGAATGCAGGTTCCTGATTTTGATTGGTAGCGAATCTCGTATGCAGGCCAAAGCTCAATAAAAGAACACTCATAACCGCTTGCTTGAGGATTTGAGGTGTGTGGTACTAAACCCCATTTATACCTGAAATCTGCATGTAATATATAAAAACATTTTAAATAATTATTCAAGAAATTTACAATATTGACCCTTTATTCGGTTGAGAAAAATAAACCATTTACATATATACAGGTTGACTTGGGTTGAGTTTTATCTTTATCGGGTCAAATCAGTTGAGCAATAAAATTTGGCCAGAAAAAAATAGAATCTACCCAACTGGTCAAAAGGGTTGAAAGTCATTTGACATGTTTTAATAGCATACACTTCCTAAGTTGTTTTCAAAAGCTTGGGCTTCTTTATTCTGTTATATCAAATGGGTCGAACCACCATTCGAATGAGTGTTTAACGGGTAAGTGGCATCGTCTTGATTTGGGTGTGTGTCTGATGTGTGCTAAACAGACTATAAAAATTAACTAAATTAGACTCTTTAAGCTAGACACTAAAAAGCTTTAATTCTAGACTCGACCTAAACCACACAATCGGCAAGTGTACCGATCACTGTAGTATAACCCTAGGAAGTCCGGATATCGAACCACGAGACTCTAGGTATCACGTAAACTAGACTCTAACAGACACTTGACAGACACGACTGAAACTTGTTTAATTGTTTTTTTTTTTTTGGGGGGGGGGGGGTACGGAAAATCTAAGGAAATCTATTTAAACTAAATATTAAACTAAAACTAAGCTAAATACGAAAGAAGGCAAAGACGATTCTTATATGATGAACGAGACCACCTAGACTAGAATCCTGGATTGATTTTAAAGAATTACCGATTAAGCTAACTGCATGATTTATGGAACCGAGATCTTATGGTACTAAACCTATTAAGACACCAACTAAGCCCCTCAACCCTTCTCGAGGTGAAACTTATGGCGCTACTTAGGCCGTTAATCCTACCGGTTATTAGACGTCTTTCCAGTTGTCTAATTATTGTGTAAGTACCCTAATGTTGACCTACTCTTTTCCAATTATAGATCTAAGGTAGTTTAGCTTCTTAATTTGACTTAATAGACTAATAAACCGACGGGGCAACTAAGGCACGACCTCTTCCAAGGACTGTCTAAAGCAATTCGCCGGGTAAGACCTATCAATAGCCCCACACCTTCCAGCTATAAGGACTAGTAGAACACTAAAACCTAGCAAATCACTAACAATTACTTCTAGGGGTTATATGCGCAATTTCACCCTAAAGAGTTAAGATTTATTATGTGATATAGACACTCACCAAAATCTAAAACCCTAGCATGATTCTATTATGTGATAAAGACCGTCACCAAGAATCATACGAAGCAAGTGAAAATAATAAACCAAATTAAAGTACGCATGCACATCAAATCAATAGACCAAACTTCTTACTAAACACAATCAATCCATAATATTCATGCAATTAACGAAAAAGGTAAAAACTTATATCAATCCATTCATCAAAGTCTAGGTGGCTTAAAAGTTTACCCGAGCATGTCAAATAATGAAAACAAATCAAAGATGTCTAAACAAGAATTCATGATAACGAGTTTCGAAAGAAAAATAAAAAACAAAGAACTAGAAAACCCGTGTAGTCTTCAATCCTTCGTCCCGAACTCGTACCACTGATTCGTATGCTTTGAAACCTTCAAATCAGCTCTCCGAATGCTCCAAGATCGCCTATCAATGCTCTCAATTCATAATTAGGGTTTAATGATGAGTTTCTTGGGTTTTTATACCTAACCCTAGCGCTTAACGGAGAATCACTGACATTTAACCCCGTCGCATCGCGCGACGGGTAATGGTCTTCGGTGTCGTGTGACGCGACCACTCCAAATTCCAGAAATTGTTATCATAATCATGGCGCTATGCGACGGAGATGAGGATCCCTTGTGGCGCGACGCCACAACTCAAAATGGACAGACTTGCACGAAATTTGCCCAGCTTCAACTTCTCAAAAACTTCAAAAATTCTTCTAACTCTTTTAAACTTGTTCCAGGACTTGGTGTTTCAGCATTTTGGATCGTTTTGACTCGATTTTCAACAAATGTAAGCACCGAGACCTGTAAAACACAATCTGATCAATAGTATGCACATTCTAACGGAAACTAAACTAAATAAAACGAGAATCTATACAAACTATACACGAATAAGAGATGTATTTTGCAATACATCAAATATCCCCACACTTACTCTTTTTTTCGTCCTCGAAAAAGAATTATGCAACGGAATCAGAGATGAATAATCACTCGGGTCAAAGCATATTTATATTTTATTAAAACCAAAGCTTGCATTAGCCGCGATTGCGAATATATTTGTCCCTTTAAACCCAAATCCATTCTTAAGCCCTTATCATGTGAATTTAATTTAAGTGCGGTCAATCTACCTAGGGTCTCACACTAGAATCTACAGTCCACCTACTCCCGCCTCAAGCTTATAGAACTAAAGGAACGATCACTGGACCAATTCCCAACCGTCTTATATCAAAACCAAGAGAATTTACAATCAAATTTTTTTTTCTTTTTCCATTTTTTCTCATCACTTTTCTTTCTTTTTTTTTTTTTCTTTCAATGAGCGTAGACGTTGCTTTCCCTAACCAAGAGGCATTCCGGCTGTAGAGTCGCTATCCCCAACTCGGATTACTTAGGCTTCGGTACTTTTTTTTCTTTTCTTTGCAAGGTTGATTTCACACACCCTAGCGGTAATCCGGTTGTAAAGTCACTATCCCCAACCCAGGCTACATAGAACTGCGCTACTTGCATTCAGTTTCTAGCTCATTTTTTCTATTTTTTTCTATTTTTGCATGATCACAAATTCAAACGGTTTTAACTTATAACGGTGTCCCTTATACTCTTATTGGCGGTTTCAATTTCCCATATCTCCCAGGCGAAAACCCACTAGCAGACCGGCAATTAAGGTGTATTAACTCAAAGGGGCCTAAAACCAAACCCGAGCCTATTCACACATCCCTAACTAGACACAAGCTCGATTTATTTTAATCTCTTATTATTATTATTTGAACCCACACTAGTCCTCATCACGCTCACTGGCAGTCTCCTCACTGCCCTCATGTCGTCCAGCTGCACCACTACTACCCTCACCAAATACACGGAATGGAGGATCCGGATCAAACCTCGCACCAGCACCAGCCGAGCCACCCTGCTGTCTCGGCTGAAAGAAGTGTGGGATCCCCATGCTGTGCGTACTCATCATATAACGGAGAGCATCATCCTGTCTCTCCTGAACCAAATGAATCACCTCAATAAGATCCTCCAATCTGTCGAATCTCTGCTCCACATAGCCAGAGAGCGACTGCAAAGTGAGATGCTCAGGTGGAGGCTGCCTCCTCGGATACTGATGTGCTGGTAGCTCGTGTCTCTGTGGTCACCGCTGTCGGTGTGTAGGGTCAACCTGAATCATCACATCCTCAGCTGGATGTCCCTCTGGCGGCTGCACCTGCAGGCCCTGCCTAATCGGCTCCCAGCCGTAGGGCTCCGTCCACGACACTATACCTGCCTGCTGCAACTCTCTAATCCCAAATGTCATCGTCTTGGGCCCCTCATGTAGAAATTGGGGGACACACTTGTCAAACACCCCCAAATTTTGTGCAATCCGAGTAATATAGGGGCCCATAGCTAACCCTGCCCGATGACCACCTCGATGTCCTCTACTAAACGAGTCTGCTAACACCTTAGCCAAGTTCATCTCACGGTTCTCCACACGGCACATGAGAATGAACAACTCGATCCAATTCGCCTTATTCTCCCCCGTCTTCCGACCCATAAGCGTAGTAGACAAAATCTTCAAAACATACCTATAAACTGGGTTACGAACCGAAGTAATCAGGTTCGTAACCGCAAACGGGTGGTCAGATATCGTCTTCCAAAAATTTTGCAGCTCAGCCGAACCAACACTGTAATCCCTAATAGTAGAATAAGCACCCCTCAAACTAGACACAAATCCCGGCTGCTTCACTTCCTCCTCAGTATAAAACCCCGACACAATGGTAAACCTCGCCATATTCATCTCAAAAACCTGCCTACCAAACTGAAAGACACAGCTGTGTCCTGATCAAACTTTCCCTCCTTATGCATCCATGTGCTGTGAAACTCCAGCACCAGCTCCACATACTGAGTCCGCGTACACTCCAATGCTTCAGTCAACTTCGGACCCAAAAGATCCAACACTTCTTGCCTCGAACCTATTTCCTCCAACCAACGGCAATCTATCACCCTGTGCTGAAGCAAATCAGTATTCTTCAAATTATCATACGTATTCCATTCCGGTGTACTCGACTCGAACTTCAATATTGGGTGGTCGGCTTTACTACATTTCCTATCAGGAATAAAATTATAAGCCATTTGATACTGGATCTTTCTCAACTTAGGATCATCGGCAGCTATCTGAATAATCGGGGTCTCCTGTGGAACCGGGTCTTGCTGGGGTGGATCCTGCTGTGGTGCTGACTGTCTCGCACCTGTTTTTCGAGACCTACCTTTGCGCGAACTGCTAGCCATGTCTGCAAAACAGATATTAACAAGACAAAACAAGCAGACAATCAGTAATAACAAACTATTTTTGGTATTTTAATTTTTTTTTTGAATTTTTTTGGATTTTTATAAATTTTTGAAAAAAATAGAATAGCCGTATAGCATTTCATTCGCGGCTAATTCTGAAACAAACGAGTTACCTTTTTACAAATGCTAAGTGATAATTAAACTCGCCCGAATGGAGATTGAGTACGGGCGAGCCTAAATCACTTGTACGTGCAAGTAAACCCAAGAACGACAAAATAAGACTCAATTTATACTAAAACTTGACTAAAACGACCCTAACTTGGACTCAATGTACACTACCCCCCCCCCCTCGGCACTTTAATTGTCCGCAATTAAAACGAGTGCCTAAACAAGACATTAAAGTCCAACCTTGCTTAAAAATCAGTTGCTTTTAAGTTTCAAAAATCAAAATTTCAGCGTTTGAAAAAGTCCGCCTAGTTAAAGGAGGGTTTTCCGTTTGCAAAAATTTCGTTTTTAATGCGCAAGATCAGAGCTTTAAGCATCAATGTATTCCAAACCAAATAAAATTCAGCAAAGCAAGTTCCATAACCAACCCGACAAACATATCCACCCCGAAACTAAACCACAAACCAATACCAAAATTGAGTGTAAACCACATTAAAGTTGAACACTTTAGTATGCATTAGTGAAACGGTTCAAAACAATGAATAATATGATGTTTAGCTCAAAAATTCACCCAACCGAATCCCGACACTCAATTTTAGCAATCCCGAGCCTAAGATATAACACACAAAGCACGCATACCCCAAACTAAGCCACCCGCAACCTGCAAATATTGAAATACCCAAACCAATTCCATGCCGCAACCTCTTTCTACAAAAAAATATGAACCTACACATACTAATGGCTGTCGTGACCCGACTTGACTCGTCACTAGGCCGACAAACTGACCGGACACATGACACAACTGACTCAACAAGACTCGACACTCATGACTTAACTCGAATGACTCAAGAACTCACCTACGGACCCAATAAACACTCTAATAAACGAATACAAGAGAAAAAATGCAAGGACACATACCTGAGTGGCTCGAAATTTGCAAGAAAAAGAATGATTTGCGTGAACTTGTGGGTCCCGAATCGGAGATGTTCCAGCGGATGAATGGTAAAAATATTTGGTGGGTTTTGTTCGGTGTCGAAAACCGACCACAAGGGAGGTGGAATGGTGAAATTTGGTTGAGTATTGATGGAGATATGTTGGTGGGAAGTGTGTTCGTCGATGGGGGCGGTGGGAAAGGTTAGGTTGAATTTTGGGGAAACAGGTGAGGGGAAAGGCTTTTAATCGAAGTTTCATGCGGTCGCGTGCCGCCACCACATAATAGATTAGCCGCGGCGTAGCGCCACGACATGGTTCAGGAATAGGGTTCAAGGACGGGGTCGAGTAGCGTGACAGAAAGGTCCAATTGTGGTGGCGTAGCGCCACAGGGGGGGTTCAGAAGGCTTATTTGACCTCAGGGGTCGCGTAGTGCCACCAGAGGTCCTTTTCACCGTGGCATGACGCGACAGCGTGTTTTTTACAGTAAATTGCGTAAAATTTTGAGGTTTATGCCTTAGAAAATTTTACAACTCTTACCATTCCTTCCCAAAACCATCCCAAATTTTTTCTAAGTGTTGGGACTTACCTGGAACGTCGTTTTCTTCACAAATTCAACTCCTCAATGGTACGATTCCTGCAAAATTACTCAAACACACAAAACAAAGACACGAAAAAATATGAAAACAATATGAAAACTAACGAAATTACAAACGGTACATACTCTACACTTGGGATTTCATCCCAAAACACTAATTGGCGGCTTTTGATGGAATCTCGACAGGAGTTTCCTCCATCTCGTTCTTGTCTATTGCTCCTCCAATGTAGTGCTTTAACCGGTGGCCATTCACCTTCCAACTTCAGCCATCCGTTTCATCCATAATCTCCACCGCTCCGTACGGAAACACGTAGTGAACCATATAAGGTCCCGACCACTTCGATTTCAACTTACCCGCAAACAACTTCAATCTTGAGTTGTAAAGAAGCACTTTATCACCTTTGCTAAACTTTTTAACCTTCCTTAGCTTCCTATCATGTAGAACTTTAGTTTTATCCTTGATTCCCAATGATCGAGCATACGCCGCATCCCTAAGCTCCTCAAGCTCATGGATTTGAAAGAAACGCTTCCTAGCGGCTTTGGTCATGTCAAGATTAACGGTCTTTAAAGCCCAAAGCACTCTATGTTCTAACTCTACGGGAAGGTGACAAGCTTTTCCATAGATGATCATGAATGGTGTGGTTCCTAAAGGTGTCTTGTAGGCGGTTCGAAACGCCCACAATGCATCGTCTAGCTTGTCGGACCAATCCTTCCTATTCTTACCCACGGTTTTCTCTAAGATACGTTTGATACCACGATTTGCATTCTCCACTTGACCACTCGTCTGTGGATGATATGCGGTAGACAAACGATAAGTGACTCTGTAGCGTGGAAGCAATTTTTCCATCAATGCATTGCAAAAGTGAGTACCACGGTCACTAATTAAGGCTTTAGGTGTACCGAATCGGGAAAAAAAGCTTCTTAAGGAATTTCAAGACTACTCAGGCTTCGTTTGTAGGAAGAGCTTGAGCCTCTACCCACTTAGACACGTAGTCAATCGATACAATATGTAACTGTTTCCTTTGGAGTTTGGAAAGGGTCCCATAAAATCAATGCCCCAAACGTCAAAAGCCTCTAATACTTGTATAGGGTTTTGAGGCATCTCATCTTTGGCTGAAATATTGCCGGTTCGTTGACAAGCATCACAAGTCTTCACGAACTCAACGGCGTCACGAAGTACGGTAGGCCAATAAAAACCACAATCGAACACCTTTTGAGTGGTGGCATATGCACCATGATGGCCTCCCGTGAGGCCTTCATGTACTTGTTTAATGATGTTCCACCCCTCCTCTTTTGACACACGTCTAAGTATCCTATCTCCTCCTATTCTAAAGAGAAAAGGGTCATCCCACACATACTTTCTTGACTCACTAAGGAATTTCCTTCGTTGTTATGTGTTCATTCCTCTCACAATATTGCCACTAGAAAGATAATTTGCTAAGTCACAAAACCAAGGTAACCCCTCTTTCTCAGCCTCAACAAACTCAATAGACTCGTGAGGGAACGTGTCTCCTATCTCCTCCTCACGAATCTCTTCTCTCCTAGGGTCCTCTAAACGTGAAAGATGATCGGCCGCTACGTTTTCGGCCCCTCTCTTGTCTCTAATCTCAATATCAAACTCACTAAGTAATAGAATTCACCGAATGAGTCAGGGTTTGGTGTCTTTCTTTTGAAAAAGAAAGCGCAGCGCGGAATGGTCGGTGACGACTATAGTCTTGGATAGAACGAGGTATGAGCGGAATTTATCGAAAGCAAATACTACAGCTAAGAGTTCTTTTTCCGTGGTGGTGTAGTTCTCTTGAGCATCATTTAGCGTTTTGCTCGCGTAGTATATGGGTTGGAAGTGCTTTTCTTTTCTTTGTCCTAGTACCGCTCCAACGGCATAGTCACTCGCATCGCACATGAGCTCAAACGGCAAGCTCCAGTCAGGCGAGATAAGAATAGGTGCACTCACAAGCTGTTCCTTCAAGAAGGTGAAGGCCTTAAGACACTCCTCGTCAAAGATGAATGGAACATCTTTCTCTAGCAAACGGGTCATGGGGCGAGTAATTTTTAAGAAATCCTAATGAAGCACCTATAGAAGCCCGCATGCCCTAGAAAACTCCGGATCGACTTCACACTCGTGGGTGGAGGTAACCTACTAATGGTATCTATTTTCGCACGATCTACCTGTTGGTGCATGCGTCTGTCGATTTCGTCTTGTATCGAGTCTTGTATTTGTATAGATAGATCAAGGCACAAAAAACGAGAAATGTGTGTTTTTAGGTAATTTCGCTTGAAATCAATTGCTGATTACGTTTGAGTAATTTCGTGCGGAATTAGATTCCGCTTGAACAGTTTCAAACGAAATCACCACACCTATAAATACCTGAGGTGCCTAGTCATTTGTAACGATTCTGATTCCGGTAGCGAAGCTCTGCCGAAGTGTCTACAGCATTGTAATTGATCTGTTATCAATCAAAAGACAGTTTAAAGTGATATTCTAGCTGAATTGAACTCGATACGTCTGTTTCCGCCTTTTGTATTGAGAAAAACTCTTCTGATCGACTCATTCGGGTCAGAAAACGATCCTACAAGTGGTATAAGAGCTCAGGAGGAAGAGTTCATACCAATTCAGCTGCAATTTCTGATTTCTACACCTTCTTTTCAAAATTAAACAATTTTTCACGGTTAAAATCGGCTAATTTTCTCACATATTGTGTAAAACAGTGTTTTAACGAATCCTTGAAAGTTTTGGACCTTAATTCGATCTAAAATTGGTAATTTCACTTGAAAAACAGTTCGGAATGATGACATCAACATAATTTCGCTTGAAATTGCTGTTAATTTCGCTCGAAATCAGTATTTCGCTTGAGTGATTCCGTTCGAAATTACTATTCCGCTCCAAAGTGTTATTTCGTTTGAGTGATTTTGCGTGAAATAACTAATTTCGCTTCAGATTGTAATTCCGTTTGAAAGTTCACACAAGAATAGTTATTTTGCTTCAAAAAGGTATTTCGTTTGAACAGGTGATTCCGTGTTAAGCTGATATTTCGTTTGAGAGTGTTATTTTGTGAGAAAGATTTTATTTCGCTTGAAAGTGTCAAAGTTTTGTGAAACTTGTTACCGAAACATGGAAGAGGAATTTTATAACGCATTTGCTACCACCCTGACTACACCAGCATCTGTTACTCAGAATTTAAACATGGAAAATGAAACAGACACTATGCAAAAACCGCCTAAGCTCATGAATATCGAGGAGTATAAAGGATGGGAGGAACGATTTGAAAATTGGGTTCAAGCAAATTATTTGGATGCTTGGGAATGTGTTGAGACGAAATATATTAGACCATTGAATGATGAGGAGGAAGAGATTGCTATTAAAGATCTAAGTGCTGATGATAGAAAGAAATACAAAAATGAAAAGATGATGATTGGTCTATTGCATCAAGCAGTTAAAGAAGATATCTTAGTTTTGTTGCAACACAATGGAAGTGCATATTCTATCTGGAGAGCATTAAAATCGAAGTTTGTTGGAAGTAAAGAAATGATCAAAAACAAAAAATCACTTTTGAAGAAAGAATTCAATCTATTTCGTGGTTTGAGAACTGAGAGCACAAAGTAGATTATTGAAAGATATTGCAATCTGTTAGTCCAAATGAAGAGAGTGAGCATCAATAAAGATAATGAAGAGTTGGTAGAAAAGTTGGCTGATGCATTGCCACATGAAACTTGGGGCACGTATTTGATGATGTTGAGAAATAAGAAAGATTTTGGAAATTTGACACTGAATAAATTCATTGAAAAACTTGAAGCTCAAGAGATGGAGCAAAGAAAGATATCAAGAATGAAAGATTTTGATGCTGAACAAGATATCGGTCTTTATTACAAAGGAGGTATCAGTGACAAGACCAACATGTCACCGAAAGTTAAAACTGCATTCAATGTTAAAAGTTCGTCAGGAGGGTCATCTAAAGGATCAAACAGCAAAACTGAATTTTCTTCATATCCATCATATGATCCAAACTTTTCAACAACCAAGAATGGAAAGAAGCTTCAATGCAACATTGTGTTAAATCTTGAAAATGATCAAAATTTTTCGGAAGAGATTGCAAAAAGTAACATGTCTTTGTTGGGAACTGTGCTGGAATCATATGGAAGTCTAGTAGCAGGAAAGATCGGGAATCCAATGTTGACAAAAGAGGATTACGATCAGATTGATGCTGAGGAGATGGAATTGATGGATATAAAATGGTGTCTTGCGAGTGTTTTGAGGAGAGCCGAAAAGTTTAAACAGATTACGGGAAGAGATGATTTCCGTGATGCAAATGTTTCTACTTTAGGATTTGATAAATCTAAAGTTACTTGTTTTCGTTGCAGGGAAAAAGGACACTTCAAGAGGGAGTGCACAAATCGCGAAGCAAGTGGAGCTCAAAATCCGTTCAACAACAATGATTATTATCGGAAAGCAATTTATCATCAAGTTGCTCAACAATCACATCAACAAGAGCCACAAACTGCACATTCCAGGAAGGCAATTGAGGAATCATCAAAGAGAGCTTGCATGGTGAATCAAGATGATAAAAAGTCTACAAATGTTTCAGTTGGGACAAATATGTTTCAGCTGACAATAAAGCATGTCTGATAAATCAAGATGATGAAAAATTACCAGAAGGGTTTAGCTGGGCAAATTTCAGTTGGGATGATTATGATCCTAATAAAATTTCAAATCACAAAGCTTTTGTTGCTCGAGTTGCAGAAGACAGTGATAATGATGATGACTATTATGCAAAGAGACTGGAAAAGCACTTAAGAATGATGGAAGAAAGTGATAGTGATGGTGAAAAAGCTAAAAAGAAAAAGAAGAAAGTTAAAAAACCTGTCAGCAGTGATGATGAAGAAGTTCCGGTGATAAGGAAGAAAATCAAAGACATTCCAGTTTTCACAGTTAAAGCTGAAGCTGATGCACAAAAGATTCCGGTGATATGTGAAAATTGTGAAGCAGTAAAGAAGCAGAATAGTACTTTGATTCATAACATGAACAGATTGAACGAATCTTACGATGTTTTGAATAAAGCCATGAATCAGTACAATCAATCAAGTAGTGAACAAGCTATAGCTATGAAGACACTTCAAGGAGCTTTCATGACAAAGCAGAAAAGTGTTAATAGTTACATTGAAAAATGTGATGTGCTTGAACAGAAACTGGAAACACAAAGGATTGAAACAGAAAGAGTTAATAGGTTGTTAAAAAGTTACTCATGTACTTCTTATGTTATTGACAGGGTTTATCCAACTGTTGAAGGCATGAAGGCATTTGATGACGATGAAGTATCTGAAGACAAAAGTTCTGAAGAAAAGAAGAAGGATACTGAAGTGAATGATTCTGGTAAGAAAAAGGTTTCAGCTATACAAAGTGTCCACCCCCGCTTGAAAATGGATATTCTCCACGAAATCCAAATTCAGAAAGAGTCAAAAAGGCAACCAATTTACAATGGGAGTCTGAGTCTTCGGAAAATTTTCCAGACAACATCGATGTCATTTTCACATCGTCTGACACTTATCATGAGTCCGAATTAATAAAGAAAGTGGTCGATCAGGTATTGGATAACGATGAAACCGAGGAGTCAAAGTCGGAGTCAAATTCAGAGTCAAAGTCTGACAAGTCAAAGTCCACAGTCAAAAAGGAGAAACGGGTTTACAATAAAGAGTTTTTCTTGTCAAAATCTAATTTGAATGACGAACCAGTCAAAGTGGCATATACTTTGAAGGATTCTGACAAATTATATTCTGATGAAGAATCTCCAATAAGATGTGTTAAAACTGAAATGATAAAAAAGGTTTTCAAACTAACAGAAATTAATATTTCTGAAATAAAAAATGTAAATCTTTCTGAAAAACCTAAAAAGTACACCTCAAGAGTACAACAAAGAGAAAACAAGAAAAAGGGTTACAGTTCTGGTTCAGGTTTTCAAAAGAAACCAAATCATAACGATAATTTCAAAAGAAAAGGACTTGGTTTTATTCCACAGAAAAATGAGAAAACTTATAAACCAAAAACTGTTTTTGTTTCAGGAACATCAACTGAAGAAGAAAAGGAGCAGTTGTTCAGGAATCAATCAAACAAAGAATTCCTTACAAAGAAGCAAGAGGAAATGGAGAAAAATGTTACTCAACAGAAAAGAGAGACAAGAACCTGTTTTCAATGCAAAATTGTTGGTCATATTGCCAAGAACTGTCCAAAGGCAATTCAAACAAAACAGGGAGTTTCTGAAAAACTGAAAGATAAGATGATTGAGAATGAATCACCAATTCAACAATTCAAAATTTTCAAAAATTCGAAGTTTGAAGTTGGTGAATGTTCAAGAGGTTTTTACAAGAGAAAAGTAAATCTTGACAACCAAAAGTGGGTTGTTAAGAAATCTGACGATAATTCTAGCAATGATTCTGATTTGTCAAAATCAGAGGAGTTATCTTCAGGCAATGAATCTGATTCCACAAAGTCAGAGGAGCCACGTGTTGAATTAAAATTGGAAACATCAGTACCTCCAATGGATGATGTCAATTTTCCACCATTGAGGGCTGAGAATTTTAAACAAAAGGTTGGTAAAATTGAGATTTCAAATCAATTTTTCTCGGAAAAGAAAGAATTTGATATTGAGAAAGCTTTTAACTCCAAAGTGCAACATATTTTTGGTAAAATGGTTGACAGGAAGGTCAAAGGAGTGAAGGAGTTTTATGAGAAGAAAATGAAGAAACCAGGTAAAGATGTTTCATCTCAGGTTTGTGACTGGGATGGAACATATTATGATATATGAAAAGTATGACTTGTCGGAGCTTCCAGGTTGGTAAGTGTGGAGCAGGAATCGGCATCTTTCTTGAGAAATTCACTCTGGTGATATTTCGTCTTACAAGTGGTAAATCAGGGACATTAAGTTGTATATGATTTTCTACAAGTGGTGATATTGTTTGATCTTTATATTGTTACATTTTTCAAATGGTTGAAAGAACAAAGTGATGAATGAATCCCCTAACCTACAAGTGGTTTTATGAAATCAACAAAACTAATTTTCCGGAAAAACCATTTGATTAAAACAAACTTAAGTGTTTTGAAATCACAATGGGAAAATAGTTTGTTGTCAGGGGGAGTTTTGATTGTTTATGCTAAGTGGATGGCGATTTGAAGCAATTCACAACAGTTGTCACTTTTACTTGTATAGTTTGTTTTCAAATTTTCTTTAAATGATTTTGCATTTTAGGGGGAGTAAGAAATTTCTGAAAATCCAAAAACATTTGAAAATTTGAAAAAGTCAAAAACATGATAAAATAAAAAATAGAGTTTTGTTGTATAAAAGAGGAAATGATAGTACATCAGTGGACATTCACAACATGCTAAAGATTTGGAAAGTCAAAATGTGATAAATGGTCTCACTGATGATGTGCCAGTAGGTTTTTACACATTTAGTAGATTGTGACGAGATATAAACCTAAATTTCAAACTTACTTATATCGTGGGGAACATCTCTCGGATATATGGGTAACCCCCGAAATCTTGTTTGAAAGGTCCCTCTTTCTGAGATACTAGGTCTTTATACTCAGTGATATCTGGAGTATTATCCCGGGACTTCTGATTTTGCGGAAGCAATGGCCTAGTCCCCGTATAATACTTTCTGCTTGCTTGAAATATAGCATCGCCCTCAGTACAAAAAATGATGAAACATTGAAAAATGCTATTCATGTGCTGTTGAAGAAAAGATTCTCTAAAGGGAACACACCAAAAGTCGAAGCCGCCATCTCTCTGATTTTGCGGAAGCAATAGCCTGAGCTCTCACGGCCCTCGCATTTAACCCTTTACAGATATCATCTGTGGTATACTCACCTGTAAGACTGAATATTGGGATCTGGATACGAGAGTATATTCTGAGGTGGGACACGCGATTAAGTTTAAGTCTCTAAAACATTAATCTTTTATCTCGAAACAGTTGAACTTTGTGTGAGAATTTAAGTGGATTAGTATACTGATAATCTATGTGAATCGTTTAGAACTTAAAATGTTTAAAGCTTAACGGTGTTGGTGATTTGTTTCAAAAACTGATATGATCCTCTTACACAAACTCACAAAAATATTGTATGTAAATATTTCTTTATTGCATTTTTCATTTCATTCAAAAGTCCAAAAAGATTTTCAGTGTGTTTTAGCATAAAATTTTAAAAAATCTAAAAAGATTTTCGACAACTGATGTTGGAGAGCTGATTTTCAAAAGTCCAAGTGCTAAATATGATGAACAAAAGGTTTGGGAGAATTTGTTTGAGATATTTGAGATGAAAAAGTGTTTGAAAATGAAAATGTTATTTTTACAAGTGATTCATCAGTGATTAACATTGTAAAATCATTTTTTGATTTGTGTATACAAGTGATAACCAGAGAATAATTTTGTCAAATAGCAAATTTGTGAAATTTATTTTTGGGTAGAGTTTGTGCAGGAATGAAGTATGGAAAGAATCAGGTTTCGATTCTGAGCAGAAATCAAGAGATCTGATCAAGAGAATTGATGAAGAGTTAGAGCCAGATCAAGATTCTGGAGATAAAGAGAAGAGAGAGATTGAGGATGCTTTACATTGTTAGATACTTCAGAAGAGGACGAGAAGACTGATAAAGACTGAAGATGTTGAAGACTTGACACTGAAGACTCGTCAACATTCGAGGGGGAGTCTGTTGGTGCATGCGTCTGTCGATTTCGTCTTGTATCGAGTCTTGTATTTGTATAGATAGATCAAGGCACAAAAAACGAGAAATGTGTGTTTTTAGGTAATTTCGCTTGAAATGACACAGGGTCATTTCATGCGAAATCAAGTGGTTAATTCTGCTTGAAATCAATTGATGATTCCGTTTGAGTAATTTCGTGCGGAATTAGATTCCGCTTGAACAGTTTCAAACGAAATCACCACACCTATAAATACCTGAGGTGCCTAGTCATTTGTAACGATTCTGATTCCGGTAGCGAAGCTCTGCCGAAGTGTCTACAGCATTGTAATTGATCTGTTATCAATCAAAAGACAGTTTAAAGTGATATTCTAGCTGAATTGAACTCGATACGTCTGTTTCCGCCTTTTGTATTGAGAAAAACTCTTCTGATCGACTCATTCGGGTCAGAAAACGATCCTACACTACCTCTATACCATCCCTAGAAATCTTGTGTCCTAACACAATACCTTCCGTCACCATGAAGTGACACTTCTCCCAGTTTAACATAAGCTTCGTATCGACACACCGCTTCAACATCCTCTCGAGATTCTTCAAACACGCATCAAAAGAGTTACCATATACCGAAAAATCATCCATGAAAACCTCCATGGAACTCTCAATCATATCCTGAAATATGGCAACCATGCACCGCTGAAAAGTAGCTAGAGCGTTGCACAACCCAAATGGCATGCGTCGGTATGCACAGGTGCCATAGGGGCATGTGAAAGTGGTCTTATCCTGATCCTCCGGTGCTATGGGGATCTAGAAGTACCCGGAAAAACCGTCGAGAAAACAATAAAATTGTTGACCTGCGAGACGCTCCAACATTTGATCGATGAAGGGCAGTGGGAAGTGGTCTTTTCGGGTGGCATCATTCAACTTTCAGTAGTCGATGCACACGTGCCACCCCATGACCGTACGTGAAGGGATAAGCTCATTCTTTGAATTCATGACAACGGTCATCCCTCCCTTCTTAGGGACAACCTGAGTAGGACTCACCCATGGCGAATCAGAGATGGGATATATCATCCCGACATCTAGGAGTTTAAGAACCTCCTTCTTCACAACATCTTGCATGTTAGGGTTGAGCCGCCTTTGGGGTTTCACTACCGGTTTGTAATCATCCTCCATGAGTATCCGGTGGGTGCAATAAGAAGGGCTTATGCCCTTAATGTCGGACAACCTCCATGCAATGGCCTCTTTGTTGGCCCTCAACACCTCCAACAATCTCAACTTCTCACCTTCTTCCAACTTCGATGAAATAATAACGGGTAGCTCGGAACCCTCATCTAAAAAAGCATACTCTAAATGTGATGGAAGTACCTTAAGCTCTAAGGGTGGGGTTGGGTGGTGTCATCACTAACAGCTAAGACTTCGGGAATCAAAGGGATCCCCTCGTCTTCAACCTCATCTACCAACTTCGACTCCTCCTCTACCTTCTCTCCAACCACTAGGTCCGCACTGCTAATATACTCTAAACAATGATCAACGCATGAGATGAATGAATTCAAGAAGTAGACGGAATGGCAAGGACCACTATAGTCATCGGAACCACTAGGGTGGTTCATGGAACGATCTATCTCAAAGGTGACTCTCTCCTCACCGACCCTAAGGGTGATCTTACCATCGTATACATCTATAAGAGCTTTAGCGGTACGTAAGAATGGACGACCAAGTATAATGGGAACTCTCTCACCCGCTTCCATATCGAGAATGACGAAATCGGCGGGAAAAACGAACTTGTCTACCTTAACTAGCAAATTTTCAACTATGCCCCTAGGGTATTTCATGGACCGATCGTCTAAGGATAATGTCATTCGGGTAGGTGAAAGCTCTCCTAGGTCTAGCTTCTCGTAGAGAGAAAAGGGCATCAAATTGATGCTAGCACCTAGGTCGGCTAAGGCTCTAGTGTTGGTATTACTACCGATTAGACAAGGAATAGTAAAAATACCGGGATCGATAAGCTTTTCCGGAAGCTTATTTAGAACAACGGCGGAACACCCTCCATTCAACGAGACATTAGACAACTCCCCTAACTTCTCTTTGTTCCTAAGAAGGTCTTTTAAGAATTTTGCGTACTTAGGCATCGATTGAAGTGCCTCGATAAAAGGAAGATTAATCTTCAATTGCTTGAAGATATCTAAGAATTGCACGTATTCCCTTGAGTACTTTTGATTCCTAAGACGTGAAGGAAACGGGACACGCGAATGGTCTATAAGTGGGGAAGGTCTAACGTCTACGGGTGATTTCTCTACTTTCTTCTCACCTTGAGACTCACCGGGCTGTGTGGTACTTACTGGGCTTAGCCTCGATTGCACTTTGTTGGGAGCCTCCATCTCGATCTCTTCGTCTACAATATCCTCCTCTTTCTCTTCTACTCTCTCCTCAACTCTCAGGTTCCCTACGGTTTTGCCACTACGAGTGGTAATGGCTTTGGCATGGGCATTAGGGTTAGGTAGGGTGTTACCCGCAAACTGACCGGGTAATCTCTCCTCTAGTTTCCTAGACATATCTCCTACGACCCTTTGAAGGTCTTGAAAAGAGGCTTGGTGGTTCTTAAGCATAAGGTCATGTTCAGAGAGTGTCTTTTGGGTGGTTTGGTCCCTAACAATTAATTGACTCATCATTGCTTCCATTCTCTCTAAACTACCCCCTAGATCATAACTTAGACCCTGACCTGGCTGAACCTGATTATTTGACACCCCATCTTTGACCTGCCCATTGAACCCCTTGTTGAACTGCCCATTTGAACCCCCACCAAAAAGTGAACCTTGACCCCTATTTGGATTTTGAGCTAATTGAAAACCAGGGGGTTACCATTGGACCGAAAGCTATTATTATTATTAAAGTTATTATTGTTACACCAACCCGAACCAAAATTATTATTACCAAACCCATTAGGTTAACCTCTACCGAAACCTCCCCCCTACGAAATCGACTTGCTCCTCACCAACTAGCAATGGACACGCACTCGTATTGTGACCCCCTCGGCAAAACTCACACTTATCTACCTTAGCCTTAATCTCCTTGAGCTCTCGAGTCACGTTTTCTAATACGGCGGCTAGACTAGGGTCCATAGTAACATGGTTCACCCCTCGGGTGGGTGCACTAGTAGTGGTATTTGAATTACCACTTTGATACCGCTGATCAGCTCACGAGTGAGATTGAGATTGGGCAAACGCCTCGAAACGCTCTAAACACTCGGCAACAGTGAGAATACCCATCATATGACCCCCCGCATTAGTGTCGAAACGATCACGAGTCTCTTGGGTGAGACCGTTATAGAATTTCTCGCAAAGGGCCCAATCGGAAAGACCATGTTGGGAGCAACGAGCACAAAGGTTTTGGAAACGCTCCCAAGCAAGGTAATAGGGCTCGTCGGGCTCCATGCGGAAAGAGTGAATTTGGTCACAAAGGCGTGAGGCTTTAGGGGCGGAAAGTACTTGTTCAAAAAGGCTTGACGAAGGCCCGCCTAAGTGGTGAAGGTACCGGTTGGCTGAGAGTCCAACCAAGTAGCCGCACGGCCGGCTAGTGAAAAGGGGAAAAGCTGCAAGTAGGTAGCATCGTTTGGGCTCCGTGAAGGCTAAAAGTAGCAAGGATACGGGATAAACGGTTTATATGGGCAGGGGTGTCCTCGTTCTCACGGCCGTGGAACTGGATACTATTGGTGATGGCTTGCATGGCATAAGATGGAATCTGCCATGAGTTTTCACTAACTATGGCTGGAACGGTGATGGGTGAAGCAAGACCGGTGAAATTTTGGGTCGCTTGTTGGTGGACGGTTTGTCTTGGGTTGGCCATGTGTTCTATGTTTTCTGGGGCGCTAGAGGTGCTAGAAGTGGGACTATCGGGTGGGGAAACCTTAGGTGATGTTTTAAGTGAATGGTTTGGTGAAGGTGGTGGGGTTGGAGGTGGGGTGGGTAACGGAGTGGAATCGAAATTAGGGAATTGAGAAGAAGATGAAGTACTAACCTTTGGGCCTTGGCCCAATCGAGATGATGACTCTGTGACTGGCGGCTTCGGCGGTCCGTGCGAGCGCAGTTGTGGCATCCACTACAAGCAAAAACCTAGATATGAGAAAAGCAAACACTAGTCACTAAGACTCAAGATAAAAATAAAAAAAATAAAAACAAGAAATGAAAGACTCAAAACAAATAAAACACGTAGCACGTATATGTCAATAAAGTCTATTAAAGCTAATGAACGTGATTGCCAATAGTCCCCGGCAACGGCGCCAAAAACTTGATGTGTGCTAAACAGACTATAAAAATTAACTAAATTAGACTCTTTAAGCTAGACACTAAAAAGCTTTAATTCTAGACTCGACCTAAACCATACAATCGGCAAGTGTACCGATCACTGTAGTATAACCCTAGGAAATCCGGATATCGAACCACGAGACTCTATGTATCACGTAAACTAGACTTTAACAGACACTTGACAGACACGACTGAAACTTGTTTAATTGTTTGGGGGGGGGGGGGGTTTACGGAAAATCTAAGGAAATCTATTTAAAGTAAATATTAAACTAAAACTAAGCTAAATACGAAAGAAGGCAAAGACGATTCTTATATGATGAACGAGACCACCTAGACTAGAATCCTGGATTGATTTTAAAGAATTACCGATTAAGTTAACTGCATGATTTATGGAACCGGGATCTTATGGTACTAAACCTATTAAGACACCAACTAAGCCCCTCAACCCTTCTCGAGGTGAAACTTATGGCGCTACCTAGGCCGTTAATCCTACCGGTTATTAGACGTCTTTCCAGTTGTCTAATTATTAGGTAGGTACCCTAATGTTGACCTACTCTTTTCCAATTATAGATCTAAGGTAGTTTAGCTTCTTAATTTGACTTGATAGACTAATAAACCGACGGGGCAACTAAGGCACGACCTCTTCCAAGGACTGTCTAAAGCAATTCGCCGGGTAAGACCTAGCAATAGCCCCGTACCTTCCAGCTATCAGGACTAGTAGAACACTAAAACCTAGCAAATCACTAACAATTACTTCTAGGGGTTATATGAGCAATTTCACCCTAAAGAGTTAAGATTTATTATGTGATATAGACACTCACCAAAATCTAAAACCCTAGCATGATTCTATTATGTGATAAAGACCGTCACCAAGAATCATACGAAGCAAGTGAAAATAATAAACCAAATTAAAGTACGTATGCACATCAAATCAATAGACCAAACTTTTTACTAAACACAATCAATCCATAATATTCATGCAATTAACGAAAAAGGTAAAAACTTATATCAATCCATTCATCAAAGTCTAGGTGGCTTAAAAGTTTAGCCGAGCATGTCAAATAATGAAAACAAATCAAAGATGTCTAAACAAGAGTTCATGATAACGAGTTTCGAAAGAAAAATAAAAAACAAAGAACTAGAAAACCCGTGTAGTCTTCAATCCTTCGTCCTGAACTCGTACCACTGATTCGTATGCTTCGAAACCTTCAAATCAGCTCTCCGAATGCTCCAAGATCGCCTATCAATGCTCTCAATTCATAATTAGGGTTTAATGATGAGTTTCTTGGGTTTTTTATACCTAACCCTAGCGCTTAACGGAGAATCGCTGACTTTTAACCCCGTCCCGTCGCGCGACGGGTAATGGTCTTCGGTGTCGCGTGACGCGACCACTCCAAATTCCAGAAATTGTTATTATAATCATGGCGCTACGCGACGGAGATGGGGATCCCTTGTGGCGCGACGCCACAGCTCAAAATGAACAGACTTGCACGAAATTTGCCCAGCTTCAACTTCTCAAAAACTTCAAAAATTATTCTAACTCTTTTAAACTTGTTCCGGGACTTGGTGTTTCAGCATTTTGGCTCGTTTTTACTCGATTTTCAGCAAATGTAAGTACCGAGACCTGTAAAACACAATCTGATCAATAGTATGCACATTCTAACGAAAACTAAACTAAATAAAACGAGAATCTATACAAACTATACACGAATAAGAGATGTATTTTGCAATACATCAGTGTCTGTCTCAAATGAGTTAAATTTAGTTGAAAACCACTCAAAGTGTATCTTTAATGCATATGGTCTTCCCTAATTGGTTTAAAAAAAATTCCTTGGCTGTAACATGTAAGTGAAAGGTACAAGAATTTTTACCTTCTTACTTACTTTTTTAAGTCTTTACACCACTAACAAAGGTTTACACCAATTTGCACTTACACAATGAGTGAAAAAGAGTTAAACTAACGTAAGGCCAAAATGGTTAGAATTAATGTGACGGGGTACATGATGTAAGGTCAAATTAGTCAGAATTGAAATGATTAGATTTTTCTCTTCAAAAGAGTCTCCGTGACACCCGCTGCATCGCGCGGGCCAACCCACTAGTGTAATGAAAAGAACTAGAGAGAACACTTACTAGTGTTAGGAGGGAAGCTTAGAACTTCAGGGAATGAGGCCTTTTAGTTCAAAAGCAGCTCCAATGAAAGTTAGAAACAAAGTTATAAAGGTGTGCTTTGAACTCAAGAACTCAAGGCTATTTATACTTGATCAAGAGTTCTATAATCAAGCCAAGTGTCCTCTAAGTTGTTATAGAAGGGATTAGTGGCATCCTATGTAAGGACTCTCAAAATTATCCTTAAAATACTAGTAGGTGAAAACCCGGACCCCTGAAACCCTAAACCACATTCAAAATCAAGAAAACCAGAAATTTGGGTTTCAGGCGGGCCGCGTAAGACTTAAGGGTATCTTACGCGGGCCGCGTCAACTCATGTTTGACCGGATAAGTGTTCCAGGTCCAAGTGTCGCCTACGTGTCACACCTACTGGTGACTGGTCAAGGCTACTCGTAGATTGGGTGGCCACGCGGGCCGCGTAAAGTTTGTGTTGTGGTTTACGCGAGCTGCGACAGACCTTAATTTTACCTATAAATAGCCCGTCACTTGTACAGTCCACTGGTGTCGATCAAAACTTTCAAAAACGAAAGAATAGTACTCTGAAGTCGAAAATTCATATATAATTAGCGAGGCGTTGCTCCGATACCGGGTATTAACTCGATCGCTGCTACGATTCAATATCCAATCGATTAAACTATCCAATGGATGTTTAAGTGCTTCCCACATTAGGGTTTATGCTTTGTCATTCGTCGTTAATTCGATGGATGTTTAAGTATCGCACTTTGTCATTCGTTGTGAAGGTATTAATCTCGTGAGCTAACGTAAATGCTGTATTAGTTACTAACGTTCGTGTGCATGTTATTAAATTTAGGTCAAAAGGCTAATCAGTAGGCCTGGCTCTACTCAATTAAATCTGCAACGTGAGTCATTCTCTTTTTATCAAAATTGTTTACAAAAAGTATGTTTATTTTCAAAGTTATAATTACAGTGATTAAGTTTATGTAATCACCAAATTACAGCCGATATGTGGGGTTTTGTATACATTACTTGATAATCTTTGCCATTAGACAAACGGGTGGCCAATGGTGATAGGACCATAGCCACAGATCCGGTCGAGTGACAAATACTGTGGGTAGTTGGTTGATATCTGAAACATTGTAATCTCTCTTAATATTGTAAATTATAACAAACATGTCATTTTAGTAAAAAGAGTGATCACCAGTATTTCCCGCTGACAAAACCTTTTTCAAACATGTTTCAGGTGATCTGTTATGATCCAAGGAAAAGTGCCGTGAAGCACTACAAGCTTAAGGAAGTGGCTCATAATAAAATAAAGAAACATGTTTTAAAATAAAGATTTCTCTGTGAAATCATATGATTGTAAATTACCGGGATTTATCCCGAGTTGTGAAATAAAATAATCGGGAAATTTCAAGCTTTAAAAAGATCCTGAAGAAAACTTCCGCTGTTAAATTCATTTAAATAAATACCACGGGATTTTCTGTCCCGCGGCTCCTGAAACGGGTCAAACCGGGTCGGGGGCCGTGACAGAAAAAGGTGATATCAGAGCCACTGATTTAAGCCTATTAAGTATTTAGAAATACTTAATTTTATTAATTTTCATTCTATGATTATGTGTTTTATTAATTGACTATTTGTTAGTTACAGTATGGGTAAGCAAAAGCTTTCAAATATCTATCTTAAATTAGATAGGTCATTAACCGAGAAGGGAAGTTCATCCCAAACAAAATCCTCAAAATACCTAACAGATCCGGATGAAGCAATCTTTGTTCGTAAAGCACACTATGAGGCCCCACTTTCTCCTAATAAGAGAAATTTGATTATTAAGAAAAGTCAGGAGAAAATAAAGAAAGCTCGAGAAAAGAAAGTTAAACAGGAAACCCAGGAATTAACCAATAAATCACCCTGGGAAGACAAGTTAGATGAAAAATGGGCAGATCTTTATATGTTAGCCACTGTAGCAGTAAATGAAAATCTTTAAATATTCAAATTTTAGTACCCTTATCACCTACAAAACTAGAAACCTTATCCAATAAATAAATAAGTTTACAAGTAAACCTCAGTATGTTTTAATTTTTAGTTATCTTTTGTGTTACATTAGTCACACGGTATGCAATAAAATTTAAAGGTTATCCATAAAATTTTGTTATAAAATTTTAACTTAGCATTTTGTGTATTTTGCATATATGTTAAACAGCATGAACGAATTGTCTGAAGCCCTTCAAGACCTAAATCTCTATCCGGTAAAAATAGAGGTTTCCAGAGATTTCAATAGGTATATACCAGACATAGAAGAACCTATGGAATTCAACGCTCCACCTCTGGAAAAGCCAAAACCTAAGAAAAGAAAGAGATTTGTATGGGGGAGGCGTGTACGTAGGAAAAAGCCAGCTAAGAGACTTCCTAAAATAGAAAATCCCTTAGATAAAGGGAAGGGAATTGAAGTTAGGGAAGATTCTAGGAAAATGGAAATAGAGATTGGAGAAGGTTCTAGACAGACGGAAATAGAGATTGGAGGAGGTTTTAGGCAAACCCAGATGGAAATCGGGGAAAGCTCTAGACAAGTTGATCAGTTACCATTTCAAGATGAATTGGATCGTGCATTGGCAAGCTGTGATATAGTCAGGCCTGTCAATAATAATTTTTACTCTCATCCTATTGAAAATCAACTCCCTATAAATCTAGAACCAGCAATCCCAAAACCAATAATCCACACCCAACCCAACCTCTAGGAATGGATGAGTGGTGGACAAATGATTGGCAGTTCCAAAATCTTATCAACAGTCCTTATTCCTTTTTTCCCCAGTTCGATCCAGAACCTCTACCAAATCCACCGATGAGTAACGAGAATATGGCTGAACTCCGCCATTTTGGTGAAGAGCTGATGGATGCTGGGAATAGGATCCGAGAGATAGGAGGACAAATCTCATGGAAATATGATGAGAGGGAACATCGTTATTAAAAATGCAAGTTGACGAGGGAAAAATGGGTTATGAGTCTGTGTTTGTATAATAACAGTAATATTAATAAAAATCAGTATGTGTAAAATAAACAATAAAACGGCTGTAAGATAAAAATGTATATGGAAGCATAATATAATCTATAAAATAAAAGAAAATTTACAAATTTGGTTGTATATTTGTTTACATGATTATGTGCGATTAATTGTTATATTGGATTGTTTCTTATTCTATATTAACTATTTAAATTAATTATCAGATGGCAAACATTGGTAATGAACCAGTAAATGAAGTAAATCAATCTGAGCAAAATCAGGAAGAGCAATTGTTAAATAGGCAAGATATCGAGGATATCGTTGCACAAGGAATAGCCAATGCTATTCCAGCAATCGTTGCTGCTGTCCAAAAACCTGTTAAACCTCAATCAATCATTCCTAGTAAACGTACACAAGGAGACAATTTTAGTAATAGTATAAACGGAGGAAGCAATCCTATTAATAATAACAATAATAATCTGCAAGCCCCAATTTTCAAGAAAATGAAAGCTGCAACACCTGGTTGCACTTACAAAGAATTTCTTGCCTGTAAACCCGCTGAGTTTGCAGGTAATGAAGGGGCTATTGCAGCACTGCGTTGGTTAGAGAAAACTGAGGCAGTGATCACTATAAGTAAATGTGTTGAGGAAGATCAAGTTATGTATGCGTCAAATCTTTTTAAAGAAGGGGCGCTGGAATGGTGGAACACAGTGTTACAAGCTAAAAGAAGGATTGAGGCATATGCCATGAAATGGGAAGAATTTAAGAATCTTGTAGAAAGAAAATTCTGTCCCGAGTATGAAAAAGAGCAAATGGCAAATAAGTTCCTAAACCACCGGATGGTGAATGTGGACTGTCGGGGATATACTTCGAAATTCTTTGAATATGCTAGAGTAGTACCAACGCTGGCTTCTCCAGAACCGGTACTCATTTCTCGCTATATTTGGGGATTAATTAGCGAAATCCGTAATATCGTTAAAGCCGCGAGACCTCGCACTATTGACGATGCGGTAGAATTAGCTAATACCCTCACTGACGAACTGGTACGCACAAGGGATGAAAACAAGAAGAAGGAACTGGCTCAGAAAATTACCCAAGGATTTCGGGTGGGTAATAATAGCAACTTCAAGAGAAGAGGAACAGGGCAATCTTCAACTTCGCAGTTCTGGATAAATTGCAGAAAGAAACATTATGGAAGATGTAATGTGACCTGCAACTTTTGCAAAGCCATAGGACATCGTGAAGAAGACTGCAGAAGAAAAACAAGGATCTGCTATAACTGTGGAGAAAATGGGCATTTCAAAACAGAATGTCCTAAATTGGCTAAACCAGCAGACAACAAAACCAAGGCGACTGACGGAGCTACCAAGAAGAATGTTCGAGCCTTCCAGTTGACCACTCAAGAAGCAGAACTCATTCCAGATGTGATAGCTGGTACGTTCCCAGTTCACAACCTTTACGCAAAAGTATTATTTGACTCTGGTGCAAACCAAAGTTTTATCAATATTTCATTCTGCCAAGCTCTTAATTTACCTTTAACCAACCTTAGGCAGATTTTTACAGTCGAAACGGCAGATGGGAATTCAGTTAAAATAAATAAGGTTTTGCGGGAAGGAAACATAGAACTTTTAGGGTATAAATTCTCTGCAAATCTGTTACCTATGAAATTAGCTGAATTCGATGTTGTGTTAGGAATGGATTGGTTAGTAGCTAACCATGCTCGAATCATTTGTGATAACAATTCTATAGAAATTCAGGCACCTACCGGAGAAGTAATCAGGATTACAGGAGATAAACCACGTAAACCCATGAAGTTCATATCAGTAATGAAAGTTGCTAGTTATGAACGAAAACAAGGAATAGTATATATGATTTCAGTAATCATTAGTACTAAGGGTAAAGAACTTAAGGAAATTCCTGTAGTCTCAGAATACCCAGATATATTCCCAGAAGAATTACCAAGATTACCACCAAATAGGGAAGTAGAATTTAGGATTCATCTAATTCCTGGAACTACACCGATAGCCAAAGCACCTTATCGGTTAGCTCCTACCGAAATGCTAGAACTGAAAAAGCAATTAGATGAATTACTAAGCAAAGGATTCATACAACCTAGCTCATCTCCTTGGGGAGCTCCAGTGTTGTTCGTAAAGAAGAAGGATGGTTCGATGAGAATGTGTATTGATTATAGAGAATTGAATAAGGTTACAATTAAGAATCGATACCCATTACCTAGGATTGATGATCTTTTTGATCAACTTCAAGGAGCTAGATACTTTTCTAAGATCGACTTACATTCCGGATATCATCAATTGAAGGTACAAGAGGAAGGCATACCTAAAACTGCTTTCAGGACTAGGTATGGTCATTACGAGTTTACAGTCATGCCCTTTGGGTTAACGAATGCTCCTGCCGCATTCATGGACATGATGAATAGAATCTGTAAACCGTATTTGGATAAATTTGTAATTTTTTTTATAGATGATATACTTATTTATTCCAAAAGTCAGACAGAACATTGTGAGCACTTGCATGCACTCTTAACTTTGTTAAGAAAAGAAAAGCTTTATGCCAAATTCTCAAAGTGTGAATTTTGGCTACAAGAAGTACAATTTCTAGGACACATGGTGAATCATGAAGGTATTCATGTAGATCCTGCTAAGATAGAGGCAATTACCAAATGGAGGGTTCCGCAAACCGCAATGGAAATTAGAAGTTTTATAGGTTTAGCTGGATATTATAGACGGTTTATTAAGGATTTTTCCAAGATAGCTGTACCATTAACTAAGCTAACCTGTAAAGCAGTTAAGTTTGAATGGGGACCTAAGCAATAAGAAGCCTTTAGGATTTTAAAACAGAAATTAACCAATGCTCCAATCCTAGCTTTACCAAAAGGAACTGAAGATTTTGAAGTTTACTGTGATGCTTCAAAATTAGGATTAGGATGTGTGTTAATGCAACGCAAGAAGGTAATTGTGTAAGCTTCAAGACAATTGAAAAAGCACGAAGAAAACTATACGACTCATGATTTAGAATTAGGAGCCGTAATTTTTGCCCTTAAGAATTGGAGGCATTATCTGTACGGAAGTAAATTTACTGTCTATACAGATCATAAAAGTTTAAGGTACATATTTGGGCAAAAAGAGTTAAATATGAGGCAAAGAAGATGGATGGAAATCCTAAGTGATTACGATTGTGATATTCAATATCACGAAGGAAAGGCAAATGTAGTTGCAGATGCCTTAAGTCGAAAATACCATGAGAAACAACGACGGGTCCGTGCTCTCAGATTAAATCTACAATTAGATTTAATGGAACAAATAAAGAATGTTCAGGAAACAGCTATCAAGGATGATGCTGAAGGAATGAAGGGACGAATAAAAGAATTAGAACAAGGAGTTGATGGAATTTGGAGATTCCACAAAAGAAGAATTTGGGTACCTAAACAAGGAGAATTAAGACATAAGATTTTAGAAGAAGCCCATAAATCTAGGTATACTACGCACCCTGGAAACAATAAGATGTACCAAGATTTAAGAAATAACTTTTGGTGGATAGGAATGAAAAAGGATATAGCTCGATATGTTTCTAAGTGTCTTACTTGTTCACAAGTTAAGGCAGAACACCAGAAACCTTCAGGTTTACTACAACAACTAGAAATGCCTGTATGGAAATGGGAACTTATAACAATGGATTTTGTTACTAAGTTACCCAAAACCAGAAAAGGTAATGATGCGATTTGGGTAATTGTGGATCGATTAACCAAATCAGCTCACTTTCTACCTATGAAACAAACCTTTAGCATGGAAAGATTGGCAAAGTTGTATGTAGATGAAGTTGTATCCTTAGATGGAGTTCCACTCTCCATTGTTTCGGATCGGGATAGTCGTTTCACTTCCCATTTTTGGACAAGTTTCCAAGAAGCCATGGGAACTAAACTGAACTTGAGCACTGCCTATCATCCACAAACAGACGGGCAAAGTGAAAGGACGATACAAACACTAGAAGACATGCTCCGAGCATGTGTGATAGATTTTGGTGGAAACTGGGATGACCACTTGCCATTAATTGAATTCTCCTATAACAATAGTTATCATTCAAGTATTGAAACTGCCCCATTTGAAGCCCTGTACGGACGAAAGTGCAGAACTCCAGTTTGTTGGGCAGAAATAGGAGAAAGTCAATTATCAGGTCCCGAGATAGTGCAAGAAACGACCGACAAAATTTCTCAAATCAAGGAAAGACTGAAGATGGCTCGAGATCGTCAGAAAAGTTACGCAGACAATAGAAGGAAGCCGTTGGAATTTCAAATTGGAGACAAAGTACTGTTGAAAGTATCTCCTTGGAAATGAGTAGTTCGATTCGGTAAGAAAGGAAAGCTAAGTCCAAGATACATAGGACCATTTCCGGTGATCCAACGTATAGGACCAGTTGCTTATCGTTTACAACTACCAGAAGAATTAATTGGAGTACATGACGTATTTCATGTATCCAACCTCAAGAAATGCCTATCAGACGAATCTTTGGTAGTACCTCTCCAAGATATAAAGGTAAACGAAAAGTTAAAATTTGTTGAGAAACCTCTTCAGATAGAAGACAGAAAGGTAAAATTTCTCAAACATAAAAGATTAGTACTTGTCAAGGTCAAGTGGGATTCAAAGAGAGGACCTGAATACACTTGGGAGCTGGAATCAGAAATGAAGCGAAAGTATCCTCACTTATTCCAATGAATCTAGAGGACGAGATTCTAAATAAGGTGGGGAGAATTTAAGGACTCTCAAAATTATCCTTAAAGTACTAGTAGGTGAAAACCCGGACCCCTGAAACCCTAAACCACATTCAAAATCAAGAAAACCAGAAATTTGGGTTTCAGGCGGGCCGCGTAAGACTTAAGGGTATCTTACGCGGGCCGCGTCAACTCATGTTTGACCGGATAAGTGTTCCGGGTCCAAGTGTCGCCTACGTGTCACACCTACTGGTGACTGGTCAAGGCTACTCGTAGACTGGGCGGCCATGCAGGCCACGTAAAGTTTATGTTGTGGTTTACACGGGCTGCGACAGACCTTAATTTTACTTATAAATAGCCCGTCACTTGTACAGTCCACTGGTGTCGATCAAAACTTTCAAAAACGAAAGAATAGTACTCTGAAGTCGAAAATTCATATACAATTAGCGAGGCGTTGCTCCGATACCGGGTATTAACTTGATCGCTGCTACGATTCAATATCCGATCGATTAAACTATCCAATGGATGTTTAAGTGCTGCCCACATTAGGGTTTATGCTTTGTCATTCGTCGTTAATTCGATGGATGTTTAAGTATCGCACTGTATCATTCGTTGTGAAGGTATTAATCTCGTGAGCTATCGTAAATGCTGTATTAGTTACTAACCGAGTTCGTGTGCATGTTATTAAATTTAGGTCAAAAGGCTAATCAGTAGGCTAGGCTCTGCTCAATTAAATCTGCAATGTGAGTCATTCTCTTTTTATCAAAATTGTTTACAAAAAGTACGTTTATTTTCAAAGTTATAATTACAGTGATTAAGTTTATGTAATCACCAAATTACAGCCGGTATGTGGGGTTTTGTATACATTACTTGATAATCTTTGCCATTGGACAAACGGGTGGCCAATGGTGATATGACCATAGTCACAGATCCGGTCGAGTGACAAATACTGTGGGTGTTAGGATCGGAGGCTCTTGTGATTGTGTTTGTTTGTATGTTAGGAATGATTTGTGAATATGAAAACATGTAAAGTGCAGCGGAAATGAAAACAAACTTTGTAAACACAATCAAAGGAGAAAATAGTTTGATAAACAATTGCTTCACATAGTCAAAAAGATTTACAAATCAAAGCAAAAGATTACAGATATGCTTACAAACTAAACTCCCCCTCAGCCTGATGCCCCAAGGTTGGTTGCACACAAGATGAAAGGATTAGACATGAGGAGAAGAACTCGCTCAGTCAATCAAATGTAACAGTACAGGGTACTGTTACATTTATAGGCAAACCAAACCACTGAGGTATCTCAGCTGACGTCACCATGAAAGCGACGTCTAACAGCCTAACAACCTGTATCTACTGTCCTTACACAAACACTGCTAAACTAACCACTGACTATACATAAAACAGATATTTCACTAAACAGCTGCTTTCTCTTTATGTCAGTGCTTTCCTCAAGGTTGATCAGTCCTTGACTGGGCAGTGCTTTATCATCAGTAGATAGGACCAGCAGTGTTGGATACTTCAGGGTGTTCATCAGCAGTTGAAAGGACAGCAGCAGTTGTATCTGAACAGCGGATAGAGACCATCAGTTGTTATAAATCACTTTCAAGGGGAAAGCTTAATGTAAACTGCTGCTTATTATGAATCCACTGTTCTGACCTGGTTTTGGCTTTACATTATCTGTTCCTCTGGTAGGGTTCAATCCCAACAATCTCCCCCTGGAACAGATAATGCCAAAACTCTTCATTATTTGTGGAAATCTTTATTGCCTCATCAACAGTTCCCTTATCTGACCTTTAAATTGTAATTCAAAGTCTAGGGCATCTGTGTCTTCATCATCCCTGCTAAGTGGGATGTCACACCCCCAAAATCCACACGCGGAGTCTCACCGCCTGGAGGCGTGACTGACCAGGATCCAGCCACCAATCATATTGAACAAGCATGTAAGTAATTAGAAAATCCAACCAATACAATTGGTGTCCAAACAAAACATAGTTTAAGTTGCAAGCGGAAGCATAATGATTAAATCCAAAACCAAATATAAGTTCAAATGTTTAACATGGCACACAGTTGTCCATGTCCCACAACGACCACGCCTCCTCGTGCAAAGGAACGGGTTCAAAATATCCTATAAGCATACTATTAAGGATTTTCACGTCCACTAGTCGAGTACCGCACATAAAGGTTTAGTGTACAATTAGCTTAACGAACAGTCGAACAACTTACACTTATTAAATTAACATAACATGCATTCAGTCAGTATGTAGTGAGACATAAAATGTAACCATGCAAGCTAGCAATCAAGGAATCACAAAGTACTAACATTGAAAGTGCGGGTTGTCACATCATCCCCAACTTGAAAGAAATTTCGTCCCGAAATTTAGCACGTGGTTACCGGGAAAGCTAGTTAGGTTGCATGGTTTCCTGGGGTGTCACATCATTCCCCCGTTGGTTTGGAATTTCGTCCCGAAATTCCGCAGTAGCTTCAGCCTCAGTAGTGGTTTCATTGTTTTCGCCATCAGCCGATTCCACAACAGGTTGGGTTTCAAGAAGCATCAGGGTTAAACAGAACAGTGGCGAAGTGATTAGTCACCAAGAACACGTAGGCTACCATGTTGTTATAATCCCGGCGTCGCCCACGCCAATCCCTAATGTCCCTCTATGAGCATCATTTCCTGTGTTGTTGTACTCGTTGTGAGGATTTCCAGTACGGCCGTCGTTCCCTTGGTTATTGTCGTTGAATTTAACATTGGCCACTCCATGCCGTAAGCACCTTCACTTTCCATACTGTTGGTTACCATTACAAATACCTTGTTGTTGCTGTGACCGTTGCCTCTAATGCTGTTGTTTGAAACGAAGCTCTACGACTCTTCACCATCAAGGTCCATCTTTTCACATTCTGAGCCACGTCCTAACGCGTTACTCACTGTGCTGGCAGTCACACCTTCCATACTACCATCAGCTGTCCTCACTTATGCCCCGATTGATTCATAAGAGTTGACTCCCATGAGTTGCTGACAAGGGATAAGGATTCGTTTGAAGCCAATTCCCTGGTGCTCATTGCCGGTAATCAGGGTCGTCAAAGTACTGAGGTCGGTAAAGTGCTACGCTCATCCTCCTGTCCATCGATGTTGCAAGTGGTTCGAGTAATACTCAGTATGTTGCGGGAGTGTTGCAGAAGTGATAGCACTTCAGAATCTGAGGCGTCAATACATGAGTTCCAGCAAACGAAGAGGAAAAAAAAAGAAAGGTATCGATCGATCATTCGACGCTGCGACATCCTACTCAGGGACGTTCGTATAAGCACCTAACATTCTACACGGTTTGCTAGGTGTTCAGATGGGTGTTCAGGTAATACTCGATAGCATCGAGATTCGAAAGGATCCAGAGATGAATGAAAAGTTCACATTCGAGTAGGGGACAATCACTGCTATGACCCCTATAGGTTTGTTATGTTTCACATCGGTCAAATAACGGAACGGAACCCCTTTTCCACTTGTCAAGGCTCACTGGGACTCGCATGCATCCCACATTATTATTATGTGTGCACCCACAATAATATTGCGATTTGCATGCTCATCTCAGTTCCTCCTAACTCATGTCAAATGGTTCCTCAAACTCAGATGTCAAACGGAGGTCGTCAATGTAATAAGATCACAAAAACATAAGGGCTATGGCATACTATCAACGCATCATAAGGTGAGCAAGCAATCCATGCCATCTTGCTATAGTGACGAGTGTGTGTTCGTGTGTTTCGTCATAAACAAATGTGTACTGTCACATCAAAGGAAACATGGGTGAGAGAGGTTCGCGAAAGTGCGATGACAGAAGAGAGTAAGCACACAAGTGTTTTCAAACAATAGTTGTTACGTTTATCTAAGCATATCACGAGCAAAGTTCTATGTAACTAGCAAGTAGGCAATATAAACATAAATCATATCACCTATAGTGTGGAGTCTTGCACGTGGAGCGAAGCGTCGTTGTGGATCGTCGAGCACTGAACAGGTTATAGTCTGGTTTTTAAAAAAAAACTTTTCCCCCTTTTTAAAACCAAGTTCACTATAACCAATGGCTCTGATACCAATCTGTCACACCCCCAAAATCCACACGCGGAGTCTCACCGCCTGGAGGCGTGACTGACCAGGATCCAGCCACCAATCATATTGAACAAACATGTAAGTAATTAGAAAATCCAACCAATACAATTGGTGTCCAAACAAAACATAGTTTAAGTTGCAAGCGGAAGCATAATGATTAAATCCAAAACCAAATATAAGTTCAAATGTTTAACATGGCACACAGTTGTCCATGTCCCACAACGACCACGCCTCCTCGTGCAAAGGAACGGGTTCAAAATATCCTATAAGCATACTATTAAGGATTTTCACGTCCACTAGTCGAGTACCGCACATAAAGGTTTAGTGTACAATTAGCTTAACGAACAGTCGAACAACTTACACTTATTAAATTAACATAACATGCATTCAGTCAGTATGTAGTGAGACATAAAATGTAACCATGCAAGCTAGCAATCAAGGAATCACAAAGTACTAACATTGAAAGTGCGGGTTGTCACATGGGAGATCAAGGAGATCCTGCAAATCTTCAAGACTCAGGCCAAGAGCTTGTTCCCTTGATATTTTCTCCACTTCTCCACCAGACCTGAGCAAAGTCAATACGCAGGACTGTTTGTCAGTTTCCCACTTTTGTATTTTTGAGTCTGGTGGGTTTCTTGGGAGATGTTTATTTGCAGAAGTATTTGGTGAGGCTGGCCTATTCATAGCTGGCTGAGCAGCACTTGCAGATTGTTCCAATTCAAGATCTTCTTTTATCATTACTTTCGTGCCTGCTTTTACAATGGCATCTCCAGCTAATAGATCTTGAATTGTTTCCATACTCAACTGGCTTTTGCTCCTTCTTTTGTAGATGGCAGCACCAGCTGGAGCAGTGGTTCTTTTGATTTGCAGCTTTGGTGGTCTTTTTGAGACCTCTGCTTTGGAGTAGTCAGGCTTTTGTGGAACTCTTGGATCTTTCTTTCTAAGTTCCTCTAAGCTTTTATAGGTTGCCCTGACTCTATCTTCTCCCCACTTTGTCACTGAATTCTTTGGCCCATAATCAGCTGCAATCAGCTCCTCTTTCATTCTCTTCAACTCTAACATCTTCTCAGCTTCAAATTGTTTAAACTTTTCAGGAGGAGTCTGCTTGACCTTATTTTTAATCATTCCTTGAATCCTGGCTGCTTCTTTTTCAAGCTCAGGAATGGTCTAGTTTTTGTACATGTGTTTCTCCCCCTTGTATTTCTTGTAGGTCATGATGTTCTCAATGTAGTCTTTTCTCAAGGACTCATCTGCCCTTTCTGAAATTTTCTGACATACATTTTTAGCAAATCGCTCCGTAGCATTGACCTGTGAGAGTAAAAACTGATAGTTTTGTTGAAATTCTCTATCAGATTTCCCTTTTCTGTTTTTGATTGCAATATCCTCTGCTTGTTTGGCCTTAAGTTTCAAGTATTCTTCAATATTGTTAGGCCTGGGATATCCTGCAATTGATGGCAAACTCCTTTTGACTGGGTCATCCTCATAATAAAAGGATTTGATTTCTTCCCTAACTGCAATGAGTTCTAGAGGAAATGAGACACCAGCAGGAGGTAGTGATTGTATAATTTGAGCTGAAGAGAGAGGTATGGGTTTTGGAATAGTGACAAGTGACAGGGATTTTGAAGATGGTGGTGGTGAAGTGTCATCATCTTTGAGAATTAGCCTTCTCCTCTTTGTTTGAGGAGGGACTGATGATGTTTTGGATGGAACAGTGGTGGTGGATGTAGTGACAGTGGTTTGTGATTGACTAACAGTTGTTGAAACAACTGGTGTTTCAACCACTGTTGTCATTACAACAGATGTTATAACATCTGTTGTCTTCTGCTGTTTATCAGCAGGTGAAAGTGGTGGTGAGATTGTTTTTGGTGATGACAGTGGTGGTGATGAAGTAATGGTGTGTGTTGAGGTGGTGTGTATTGAAGTGAGAACAGATGTTAAAACCACTGAAGTACCAGCAGTAGTTGATACAGCAGGAGTTACAACAGCTGTTTGGGTGGAGGTTTGATGCTGATGGCTTTTGGATGGTGGTTTTGGAATATGCTTTGGAATTCTAGATGAGGTGGACTTAGGTTTCCTTTTTGTCTTAGGATTTTTAGTATCCTTTGAACCAGAACAACCCTGCTCATACAGCTCCATGAAAGCTCTTTTCTCCTCATTCCACCTTGAAATATCCTTTGCCATTCTATCTCTTTTTACACTTGCTACTCCTTCATCAAGTGCTTCTTGAGTTGCATCAACCTTCTTACTACCATCTGGCACAGGAATTTTTCTGGTCATAGCATCCTTTTCAGGTTCAATGTAGAGACCATC
This sequence comes from Helianthus tuberosus, assembly GCA_030545235.1. Classification (NCBI taxonomy): domain Eukaryota; kingdom Viridiplantae; phylum Streptophyta; class Magnoliopsida; order Asterales; family Asteraceae; genus Helianthus; species Helianthus tuberosus. The sequence goes on from CM060448.1 coordinate 148,082,810, forward strand.
ATCTATTCCTTTCTTCTTCCACTCCTGAATTTTCTCCCCCTTTTTGGCATTATCGTCTGGGAGTTGATCAATGAAAAGTACTGTTGGAGGAGCAGTGCCAGTGGTTTGCAGGATCTGAGTTTTGAGAGCCTTCAGATCAGCCTGAGTGTTCTTGAACCTTGACTCCATTGCATTTCTCAGCTGTTGTACATGTTTTTCATGTTGCTGATCTGCTAATTGTGCTTGTTGTTGGAGAAAAGATTGAAATAGATTCCGGAGCCCATTTGTAGCAGGTGCCCTTTGTGGAGCAGGTGCTTGAGGTGGAACAGCAGTTGATTGTACCTTCTGAACTTGTAACACCTGTTGTAGCATATCTTTGAGTTCTGCAACAGAGTTATCAAGCTTTGCAATATGATCCGTCAATTTCTGGTACTTTAAACCATCACCCCAAGTTAATGGGATCATCTGATTTCCCACTAGCAGTGGTTTTATCAGTGGTAGATGTAGGGAGTATACTCCAAACATTAACCACTGATGCCCCTTTTTCTTGGTACTGGGGTCTTCTTCCTTCAACACTTGACAACCTTTTGATGTTGCCAGTAGGATAAATAAATCCACTGGTGGTTGGCAGAGGTGCTATAAAAGGAATTGCCTCCAAGGAAGTCTTATTAATGTAACCACTGTCCAAATGTAACCCAGTGGGTATAACAGTTGTAGTGGCTGCTTCACTTGGATTACCACCAAGAGTTACTTGTAACTCAAGGGGTCTAACCTCCTCAGGTTGTGTTGGTGGGTTAGCAAAGATTGATACATCAGACCCAGTCAGTTGTTGAGGCATATTCTCATTGATAGGTGATTGAGAAGGACTGGTTAATGCCTGGTTCAAATCAATTGCATCCAACAGCAGTTTAGTTGGTGTGGGAATTGTGGATGTGAAGGGTGGCGTAGAAAGTGGAATTGCCCCGGGTATTGAGCTGTGGATGATAGAAACAAGTGTTTCCAGAGCATCATGATGTGGAGACCCTATTTGTACAACATGTTCTTTTTGTGAAGACGCAGGAGGAGTTTCGGTTATGGGTTGAGATATTTGTACCAACTGCTGTGAGGAAGTAGCAGCAGTGGTTTCTTGTGACTTTTGTGTTGTCACTGGCAGAAGCTCTGGTATCTCATCCTCCAGAGATGCCTTTTTGATGGTTTTGGGGGGTTTTTGTGGTTTTCTTTTTGTTGGCTTTTTGGTGAGTTTAGGTGTGGGTTTCAAAACAGTTGTTCTGCTGCTTTGATCACCTTGAGCAGTGGGCTCAGCAGCAGATACCTGAGGAGCAGTTGTAACTGCTAAAATCTGCTCAGGCACCTCTGCTTGTGTTTTGCAAGGTGCTAACATTCTTGAAAAAGTTTCAGTTGTTAAACTGTTTATTTGAGTAGAATCACCTTGGTTTATTATAGCTAAATCATCCTTACTGAATTTCTTTGCAAAATAGTAACTTAAAAACCTTGGAAACAGTAAGAATGATTTTGTTTCAACATTATTAACCAAATCTTTAAAAATTTCCCGAGAATAGTTAAAATTTTCTTCTTGAAGAATTGCATATCCCAGATTTTGAATCTTTAAAGGGATTTCATTGAAAGAAGTGGTTTTGTTTGAAACACATAGTAGGAGGGTATGAAATAAAAATCTGGTTGCAGACGGAAAATAACCTTTTTCTAAAGTAATTTTCTTCATCATTGTGGCTTCATACCCTCTCTCAATGAAGTCAGTTTGTAACTCGTTTTTAGTGAAAGAAATTTTACCTTCCTGATCACCGAGTTAAAAGACTTCTGAAATGGATTGTGGTGTGATTTGGACAGCTTTACCCTTTATAGAAGAGTTTATGGTGGTTGCAGTGTCTCCTTGTTTTTCAAGGGTTGCATTCTTCCAGAACTCCCTTAGGGTTGCCAAATAGATTGGTGCATCGGCAGTGAACAAAGTTTTGTACTTTGATTTTGCCATGAGTTCAATGATGGAATCAAAAACTTTGGTGGTTCCTGGTTTTGTGAGAAGACCCAGGAGATTGTGAGATGGTTTATATGGGATTTCAGTGGTGAGCGCCTTTTGAGAGGCTGTTTTCGATGATGATTTGGATGAGGGTTTTAAAGAAGACTTCGATTTTGTCATTTTGAAGATGAATGATCGAAGATATTTGTGAAAAATGAGATGAAAAACTGCTTTGAGAAGAGAAATTTTTAAGAATTCAATTCGACAGTAAAACCCTGTTTGGGGTTTAGGGCAGGGTTTTATTTAGGGAAAAAAAATGATTTCTGATGTGGCAGCGGTTATTACGATCTGAGGGCTAAAGACTGACCACGTGTCAAACACTGATGAAACGGATGAAGTATGGAGAACAGTTGTTTTAAGACTCACAGACGTATCAAGCATCAGTGGTTACAACGGTAAAAATTGTGGGCAGTGGATGATTTTTACTATCAGTGGATAGCATATCAGTGGATAAGACACTGATTTTGAGCATCAGTGCTTTTCAAGAAAATGAGGGATCAGTGGTTAACTTTCAGCAGTGGACAGTGTTTAGAGATCAGACGTTGGAACAAAACAGTGGTTAGGGTAAATGGTACAATTCTGAAGGACAGGTGTTTCAGCAACAGTTTTGAAGATTTTCATTCAAGGTTTTGCCATATGTCAATTTTGAAAGACAGTGGTTTAGTACCCCAGATGATGAAAACTTTTTGCTAAGGCAACTCATTTTCGTTTAATATTCAATTAAAACATGAGTACCCTAGTAATTCAAGCACAGTTTGCAATCAACCTTTGATAAAAATTTAGGAGCAAACCTGAGAATGACATGATTTTGACATAAGTACCATTTCCTTTTGACCCATTTATGAGGACAATAATACCAACAAAAATAAGGTATTACATCCTGTCAGGAGCTGAAACTATTGCCAACAAAAACAAGCAAAAGTTCCAAAAACATTCTTAAAAAAAATGAATGATATATCCTGGTTATTCGAGAAAATCCTTTGAACAAAACAAAAAAAATGGTTAAAGGATTTTCTAAGAACAGTATCAAAAAGATCTGGTATAATTTCAATAGAGAATATAATCACATCACTCACAAGTTTTTGAAAAATGGTCAGTAGTATGACAACAGTGGTAGGAAACTTTTGGAATACATTTTGACCACTGTTTGGTACCATTTTCTTTGTCAGTTGATTGCAAACATGAGGACACATGGATAAAATTATGAACATTTGTCTAGTCCTCTTTGGAGTTCATTCACTGGGATCAAAACCCTTTTCTGAACAGATGAATGCACATAGTTGCTTAATAACCATTATTACCCTAAACTTTGACTCATAAGTGTTTTATGTTTATACTCTTTTCTTTTGACTTCAAAAGTTTTGAGATAGACACACTTTTGAGTTTTTGTGAATTTTCTTAATGTATTTTAACATAGTTGATTTTGTCCTTTTGAGGAACTCAACCTGTTTTCAACACATAAGATTTGAATGACTAAAGTTTTAATTCCCCTCTTTTTAAGTTAACAAAAACACTAATGTTTTATGAACATAGGTTTTTGTTAATCTGAGGTTCATACTTTAGCATTTTAATAAGGTGACATCACAGTTTTCATAACAGCAATTGAAATCAATTTTGAAAACATGAAATAATCCCATAGTTTAACAGATATGTTTTCAGATCTGAAAACTATGAGTGATTTGTGCATGAATTCACTTGTGTGAAATTTGTGTGTCATATGACATCTTGGTTGATTTACAGAGTTTTTGATTAACCACTTTGAACATGATTTACTCGGTACTCTGTTTTTCAACTAAATACAACCAACCTTAGTATCAATGAATTTTGAGCCGAACTGTTATGTCAAATTGATTGTTAGATCAAATTTGACTGTCCAGGCTCTGATACCAATTGTTAGGATCGGAGGCTCTTGTGATTGTGTTTGTTTGTATGTTAGGAATGATTTGTGAATATGAAAACATGTAAAGTGCAGCGGAAATGAAAACAAACTTTGTACACACAATCAAAGGAGAAAATAGTTTGATAAACAATTGCTTCACATAGTAAAAAAGATTTACAAATCAAAGCAAAAGATTACTGATATGCTTACAAACTAAACTCCCCCTCAGCCTGATGCCCCAAGGTTGGTTGCACACAAGATGAAAGGATTAGACATGAGGAGAAGAACTCGCTCAGTCAATCAAATGTAACAGTACAGGGTACTGTTACATTTATAGGCAAACCAAACCACTGAGGTATCTCAGCTGACGTCACCATGAAAGCGACGTCTAACAGCCTAACAACCTGTATCTACTGTCCTTACACAAACACTGCTAAACTAACCACTGGCTATACATAAAACAGATATTTCACTAAACAGCTGCTTTCTCTTTATGTCAGTGCTTTCCTCAAGGTTGATCAGTCCTTGACTGGGCAGTGCTTTATCATCAGTAGATAGGACCAGCAGTGTTGGATACTTCAGGGTGTTCATCAGCAGTTGAAAGGACAGCAGCAGTTGTATCTGAACAGCGGATAGAGACCATCAGTTGTTATAAATCACTTTCAAGGGGAAAGCTTAATGTAAACTGCTGCTTATTATGAATCCACTGTTGTGACCTGGTTTTGGCTTTACATTATCTGTTCCTCTGGTAGGGTTCAATCCCAACAGTGGATAGTTGGTTGATATCTGAAACATTGTAATCTCTCTTAATACTGTAAATTATAACAAACATGTCATTTTAGTAAAAAGAATGATTCACCAGTATTTCCCGCTGACAAAACCTTTTTCAAACATGTTTCAGGTGATCTGTTGTGATCCAAGGAAAAGTGCCGTGAAGCACTACAAGCTTAAGGAAGTGGCTCATAATAAAATAAAGAAACATGTTTTAAAATAAAGATTTCTCCGTGAAATCATATGATTGTAAATTACCGGGATTTATCCCGAGTTGTGAAATAAAATAATCGGGAAATTTCAAGCTTTAAAAAGATCCTGAAGAAAACTTCCGCTGTTAAACTCATTTAAATAAATACCACGGGATTTTCTGTCCCGCGGCTCCTGAAACGTGTCAAACCGGGTCGGGGGCCGTGACATCCTAGGTGTTAGAAGGAGAAAAAATGTGGCACAAATCATATGAGAGGTGGCAAGAAATGCAACTGCAACTGCTAGTTGCCATTACACTACCAGCGATACCTTTGCGGACCACAAGGGTATAGCCTTACGGTCCGTAAGGACTTGCAGGTGCGCAAAATGTTTGAACCCCTTGTGGTCCGTAAGGGACCTCCAAAACATGAATTTTGGCATTTTTACACCTTTGACCCCTCAACATTATTCCAATTCCCATTTTCATAGATTTATCTCTCTCCTCCAACAAATCTGGAATATCTTGAGAGTTTTCGGACACGTGTTTGCCTTATGATTAGATAAAATATTCGGATGTTACAGTAGTAATCGAGTATAATATTCGTAATTAGTAGAGTCTAGTGGATTCGATACTCGGACTTACTTAAGCATTTAGTACATTGACCGATACACTTGCCGGTTGTGTGGTTAAGGTTTTCAGAAAGTCTAGTTTATAAATTTAAAACTTAGAGTGTCTAGTTTAGGGTTAAAATTGTTTAGTTTAATTAGACCGCTCATAGCACATCAGTGAGAGGTAAGAGGGTTTGAGAAACGGATATGGTTCAACAAATATTGGTAGAGATTTAGGGTTTGTAAAAGGGTACAAAGTTAATTTTAGGTGTGGCTTTTTATGTTGAGAAATTATTTAGGTGGCTGAGATTAGGGTTCGTGATTATATACAATTGAAGAAGAAGGAAAGTCATTTCACAATATCAACGGGTCAGAAAATAAGCGAGATTTAACCTTCTTCATAGCCAAACGATGCAATCAGTGCTTCAAATCGAACAACTTTGATGTTGTGAGCACATAGATGCTTCAATTCTCATCGAGCGATGCAGAGATTTAGATGGCAAAGGAGAGACATTTGATGAGAGCATCGGAATGGAAAATCGAATGTCATCTTGACCATACGGCGAATCATCATCAACAACCCTATCCAATGTCATCTTGTTCAATTGAAAATCGAAACCCTAACCACCCGTCACCGTTAAATGCACCAAATCTCTGGTTAAAAAACGATCTAGCTCTTAATCACGTCATCTGTACCGTCGTTCGTCACTCAACAACCACCAACCAACTCCACCAGCAACCGCCATTAGCATCATCTTCATCAGATCTGAGCGAAACCCTAGATTAGAAACATCCGGCTGCCGTAGTGATTGAGAAAAACGGTGAGAAAGAGAGAGAGAGTGGTGGTGGTGGCGGCCGTCGACTCCTCATCTGCCATCACCCTTCACGATCGCAGAAGAGAGAGAGAGAAGAGAGAGAGATGGGTCGGATTTGCGATGGTTGTGCCGGAGTTGCAGGGTGTGCCGGATATGGTGCCGGAGTTGCAGGTTGTTGATGGTCGTGGTGGTGGCGGCGTTTGTTGAGGGTGGGAGATGAGTGCAGTATGTATGTATGTATGTGTTGTATGTATGTATGTGTTGTGATATATCTATAACACATAAATTCCAAGTTACCCCCTTATATTTGAACATTTTCAAAATTACCACATCAGACAAATATAAAGTAACTTGGTTAGGCATTTGGATGAAAACGACAAAAAATGCCAAACGTGGGGGGCAAAATGGTACAAAAGTGTCATTTTGGACGAAAATGGCAAACGTGCCCAAACCTCAGAGACGAAAATGGCAATTTACTCAAAAACTTATGAGGTGAAATATGATGATAACATGTTCATATTTATTAGGTAGTAAGAGTAGAGCAGATAATAATATTAAAATTGTTTAATGTTATCAAGCATTATGGTTTAAAACGGATTATTGCATTTCTATGACAATATTAGCCCTTTTTCATTATCCGACTAAGTGGCTAATGCCATATCACAAGTCTTAATAATCAAATATGCTAAAAGTATTTACATGTGGTAGTCTTTATAAAGGCAATGTAATTATTCCGTATAGCACAACCGTATTCAAAATGTATCAGTCTAGTTGCAATTTACTAGACGCTCTAGAGTCCATAATGAACAAAAATATTATCCGTTAGAATGTTAACGGGTCATTTGTAAGTCTTTGACTTTGACCAAATAATTTTAGAATATGCTCGGTTGCACTAGATTAAGCGTTGATCGGATAGAATGTGGTTTATACCTGTCCGAGTGCAAGGCCTTGTGTAATATGAGTTTATTAACCAAACATTTTGATTTTAAATGATTTTGAAAGGGTTTGTGTAACGCCCACTTTTCCACATTCGAAAGTACAAATAATGACATACTATTTTTTTAACGAAAATTGGGCATGACCCGTTCGTACTATAAACAATTCCCCTGTTTTTAACAAACATCATTCAAATAAACTTCTACAACACTTTTTCAAAAGAAATAAAAGTTGTGACTATACAAGACTTAACACAAGGGTTATGTCCGAACTACCCAAAAAGATTTTTAAAATTTCAAACTACTCACGAACATCCTAAATCATAAAATTTGCATTTACATTACAAAAATTATTTGACCCATTTCGAAGGATAACTTGAACCGGAAGCGCATATTTGGATGATGTGGTGTGTTCGAATCCGAGATTGCCATCCTAAGCATGAGATTTACCTACATCCATAACATAAACTTGCATGTTAGTTCAGATAAACGTTATTACTAATACATTTTTAGCTTTTACCGCATTATTTGACCCATTACCGAGTCACTTCATCTTTACATCATTTTACTTGAATCTTTCATACGACAATTCCGCTTTAACGAATATCATGCCATTTAACTTCCATCACCATAAATCATCATATTTCATCTGACCCGTTCTCACGGATCATGCATATTTTTACTTTCTCGTTTATTATTCTCCACTAGTTTGACTTATAAAAGTCAACACCTAGTTACCTTAACTTCATAACAAATTCATCCTATTTGACCCGTTTAACTACGGGTTTAATACATCATCAAGAATAACATCCTTTTCATACTTTAGACCCATTTGCACAGACCGTCAACATACTTTTTCTCCTTTTTCTACTATCAATTCATATTAAGGCATTTTTACTAATGATTCCCTCATAAAAACATCAAATAATTATTCACAAAAGAACTAACATAAGATTCTACTTTCTACATAAGCGAAGTTCATAAGAACTTACCGTGGTCTTGCGTTGCTTGTGACTTCGAATGACTCGTGCCTTCTTCTTTCTTCGCGCCTATATGTCATAACTTTACACTTTTAGCTTTCGTATGCTTTACGTCACATATGCATTAGTACTTATTCATCATGCGTTAAACGACTAAGCATACATCCATTTTCATTTCATATCATCATTTTATCAAGAATTCATGTCAAAGCATAAATAAATCCTTCTAAGACATTTCATCAAACACATGGAATGCATACTAACTATGAAGCATAAAGTACAAGTACTTAAAGCATGTTTTCCCTAATTCATCCATTGACTCACACAAGCATTCTCAATTTCTCATTTCACCACCATGAGCATATACATATTGTTCTAAATCATCTATTCATCAAAATATCATCAACATTAATCTAATTTAGCATGTAGAATTTCATAAATTTTGATCATCTTTGACACACAAGTGGGTTTTACCCTAACTCATCATCATAGAGAAATTCAAGCATAATTTCAATTTCTACATGTTCATATCATCTTGCATTCGTGTTTGATTCCATACGAATTCACAAATTTCACATAACCCACTAAATCAAACATTACCAAATCATGAAATTTGACTTACTTGATGTCAAGAACACTTATGGGATCATGAATCTAAACTCATGCATCAAAAACCTAGCCTTAGTCCTCCTTAATTTCTTGGATTTCTTGCAAAGCTTGATGGAGAAGGGTTTCTCCCTTCCTGCTCTCTGTCCCGTATGCACACACACATACCCACATAAACTAGTCTTTTTTTTTTTTATAAAATTTCATTCCACATTAACACATTTAGCCCCTTGTCTTTTAAAGTTTGTTCATATTATTAATTTTCCATACGAACTTGGTTACTTTCCTTTGGTTAACTTCATTTACATAAAAGGGTTTAAACTTACTATTATTTGTAAAACTTTCAAAATGGTAAAAATCTATATTTACCATACCTTATCATTAAATCGTCACTATTAATTTATTATACTATGACATACGAAATTTGGGGTGTTACAAGTCTACCCCCCTTAAAGAAGGTTTCGTCCCCGAAACCTGAATACATACATTCTGACTAGTTTATCTGTATCATTTCGTAATTTCATACCTCAAACTTCGATAGCATGCTTTCATTCGATCATCCCTCGTGGTGAATCGGTCGTTACTATTCTAAACTTACCTAATACATCAATCTTGTATGAATCAAGGCGATCCCATTACATTATTTCATGATTATCGTTCAATTGTTCAAGCTGATTTCTTAAAATCATCTGTCAGATTATTCATCCCTATTCATTCATATAAAATCACAATTCAAGCACCATTCAATAGTTTTTAACTATTTAGCTTCTACATACTCCCCATCCTTTCGGGGCTAATATGAAGCAAAATTTCTTTCATGTCACTTGCTTGATAGTTCTTTTCATATTTTTCTTACAATACCTACGTATAATCTTTACCCGAGACCAATATTTCTTTCACTGTTGATCTATCATAACTGCATGGTTAACCACAACTTAATGTATACGGTTATACAAATCATGTACATACTATTTTGCTCTAATCTTTTACCGTATATCCCTAGGTTACAAGGGCCAACATAAGTCTTTAATCATGCTATCAATATGATCGGGTAATCAATACTTACATTTGAGCAACTCATATTACACTCGAGGTGTCATACTCAGCTATACTTGTCATCACATTTCATAGCTGTCATACATACGTCATTCCTTCTAGCAATTGTAATACTAAGCCAGTTACCTAACATTGTACCTCAAAGGGTTAATTCTTATCAACCTAGGTTCCGCTACATACGAGATTATAAGTTTATTATATATGCCCCCCCATTTTACGTATGAGTTACATAAAACTTGGCACAACCATTCATTCGATAACTGAGATTACACTCTACCACATTGGGTTGTTTTATAATATGAACCAAGATTCATGCATATATAAACTTTAACTCTTGAACATTTCTTTAGAGGTTTGTCTTCTAATAATTCCTTACATACGAGAGGGAACTCGACTGTCACACCCCGATATTTCCACATATTACCGGTGGGCCCGGTGGGGAGTATCGTGACGTAGTTGATATCATCATGGTCAAACATACACGGAATAGCACAGCGGAAGTCTTGGAATATAAAATATTATTACAAACTCAAATGTCTGAAAATATCAAAGTATTTATTATAGACGAGCCTGTAATATCACATCTATAGGTGGATCTTTACAGAATGTACAAAATGAAGTTTAGTAGACTTTAAGGCATCTTTAAGGATTTGCAAGATCCTCTATTTCGACACCGAGCAAACCCCCAGCCTATTACGAGTAGTACCTGCCACTTAGTCTTTGGAAAATACGTCAGTTTTCATTGGTAAATACAATTAACCGACTCATTTGAAAATAGTTTATGAAAATTGATTTAAGTGCACAAGGCACAAACCATTTATACTTGGGACAATTATTTAAATAATCTTGTATACAGTTTTACATGTTTGTCTTACATATGGGGCCGGTTTGGAAGCCGGTCGTGATTAACCGACTCACCACTTACAAAACCCACGAAGGAGTTATCCCCAACATGTGGGTTATTTATATTTTAGCATTTGCATCTGTCGGGTGTATGCCTACACCCCGTGCATAGGTCGTGGCCATTTTTAACTTTAATGAGCCGAGGATATCCAGGACAAGGTCGAATTAACCCCCAATGCTTATGTTATCAAACAAGAAAGATTAAAACGGGTTATGCAAATTTATTAATGACAATCCGATTAAATGATTTCATACCCGACCAAGCGGTATTATTATAATACCGTATCCCAAGCCCGTATAAGGGAAAATAAGTTAAAAGTATTTACCTGAGCTAATACTTGATTCACAGTAAACTAACTCAGTCGTATCCAATCTATCTAAATGCCGGTAGCTTTTACCGGGTGGCTCTAGTCTGGAGTGATGGTAATATATAACCAATTCAGAATGCTAACGGTCTTATTTAAGTCGTAGACTTAGACCGGCTAGCTTAAAGTATCTAAAACGGTACGATACGCTAGATTAAGCGATGACCGGAATAGAATGTAATTTGGACCCAACAAGTTCGAAGACTTGTATAATATGGTTAAACTAAGTACATTCTGGATTTTGAAGCAAAAATGATAAGGTTAAACCCATTTCGGCAAACTTACGTAAACTAGTTACATAAACCGATCCGAACGCGTAAATACGTAACGGGCAACCAAATAAATTATATACTAGTCCCTTATGTTATTATGCTTAAAATATGTTAATACATCAGTAGGATGTTAACATATATGCCCAAAAAGTATTTAAAACCAAATTAAGTCTCGTAGGGGTATTTTGGTCATTTTACCCTTTATAAAAGAGGTTATAAAGAAAACTGAAGTTCTGGTCTTTGGTAATCAGTAAAAATATTTATTTTATCCCATTACATCAGTAAGATATTATATATATGTGAGGTTTACCAATTATGACCAAACTATGCCCCGAAAGGGTATTTTGGTCATTTCACATAGGCTTTTAGGGATAATTTTGGAAGTCTGAGTTCATGAATTATACTTACTGTAATAATATTAAAATTTACTTAAAAGTTCAGTAGGTAATAAGTCTTAGGTGTTAAATATGGTTTAAAACCATACTATGCGCCTAAATAGCGTAAAATCGCTAATTGACGATAATTAAGGTGTTTTATGGAAATCTGAGATTTTGATCAGTTTTGAATGCCCAAAATAATTTATTTCATGTATGAAATCAGTAGGAAAATGTTTGGCATTCAAATCAATTGTTAATCTCATTTTATGCATGAAAAGGGTATTATCGTCATTTACCGAATTACACAAGAACTCCATGATACGATCAGATTATAATCTGATCAAAAATTCCAAAAATCCATAAAAATAATATCTTAACAGTAGGTAATGAGTTTTGGGTCAAAATCCAAGTTTAAGCATGCCTTATGCAAGATATCGCAATTTACTTAATAAAAGCTTCTATTTACGATATCGAGCATAACTTCTATTTGAGATCAAGAACTGATGTGAAATTTTCGGGACATACTTATATATCAGTAACAAAGGTTTTTGTCCACTCACATTTCTAAAAATATCATTTATATGTCAAAAGGGCAATTATGGCATTTATAAGCATAATAACGGACATGTGTATATAATTCAAACTACTAAGGACCAGGTAATATAACCTCAGGGGGTTATACTACTATATAATACGGTCCTAATGGAAGCTTAAAACATGGAAGAATCAAGCTTAAATGGGTCAGAACTGAAAGTCAAAGTAAAAGTCAAGCTTTTACGACTTTCGGTTATAAACTGACCTTAGACTGATAATTGTCGGGTTAGGACTGATTAGACATGTTCTAATATTAATTACTAAGTCATTAGAATGTTAAAATATAATTTAGAACCTCTGATTTATTTATTTAAATCATTTTTAAACTTTCTGTCCAGTTTGACTTTTTGACTAACTAGTTTGACCCGACAATTAACTAGTCAAACGAAATAATTATGAGGTGCCCTTTTAAGGGTTAACCACCTATCCTAATATGGTTCCATAACCACTTTCTTTTTGGTCAGTGGCTGGACCATTTATGATTAAACCGAAAGTCAAAGCTAATTTACGATAACTTGACTTTTCGGTTTTTAAAACATAAAACTAAACTATAGAGAGGGCTAAGACACTTACAAAGGGTCCTAGCTATCTTTTCTACTAAAAATAAGTTCCAATCAGATCAGAAAGCTCCAGGTTTGAGAGAGGAGAAGATAGAATGTAAAGGTGCAAATGAAATGGATGGACTTACTTCCGATTTATAGGTTTCAAGGAGTTCTAAGATCTTGCCATGTGTAAGTGTGTTCTCCAAGGAATTATCTTGGCCTTACAAGTGTTTGGTTGTGGTCAGAAGCCTTGCTAAGGTGTTAACTTGGTCATTACACAAAGAACTTGCAAGAACAGCCCCTGGATTTGCAAATTGTTGCTGAAAATCAACTTTCTGGAACTGGGCCTTCTGTCGCGCCCCGCATAAGAATGAGGGCAGGTCTACGCGGCCCGCGACCTCCCTGCAGATCAGCAACAGTTTTGTTTTTAACAGGTTTGGTCCCTGCACTATCATAAGCTCATTTTTGGCACATTTGACCCTCGTTAAGCTATTTTCAAGGCTCTACAAGGTAGTCAAAGTATAGAGGACACAAAATATGCTTGGAAATATCTCGGATGTTGGTTCGTTTGGTCGTACGGTCGCGTTATTCGTCTAATTATGACGAAACTCGAACGGACACGAAAACGATCCAAATTACGCGACGAATGGTATTTTTGCATTCTGATCACTAAATTAAAATATTTTAGTGACTACAAAAATATTTGGATGTCCGGATATGGTCAGAACGTAAGATATGCGCGTAAATGCAAACTTACGCAGTTTATGACGCTTTTAGTCCTTTTAACGTGAAAACTTGCGCGTATTACTAATTAATAGCAACAAAGCCCTATGTAGCCCATATTAAGCATTGTCAAGAGTATGATTGTACATCGTAATGCTTCGGGTTTGTTAAAAGGTCACTCAGAGGTAAGAATTAACATGTTGACACTTTTAACTCTTCGATACGCAAACTTTCACATAATTAGACAAACGACTCCTCTCGTCCAACAAGTGGCTCGTTTGAGAATACGGACATCGTATAAGGTCACTCAGAGGCTTAGTTTAAGCATGTTGATACTTTCAGTCCTTTTAAAATCAAGGTTTTTGATTTTGACGAAAATAGTCCCTCATAGTCAACGTTTGACTTTATTAGGGTTTATTACACGTGTCAACACATCATTGGACACGGTTTTTACGAGGTGTTACATCCTCACCCCCTTAAAAGAAATCTCGACGCCGAGATTTGCTCAAAAAGATGGAAGTGCTTTCTGTCGTATAATGGACTTAACTTCTGCAATATATTGGGGATCTCTACGGGTATCCCAATTGACCTACACAATAGGTACATGCTTCTCTTCGGAGCTTCTTAACCTGTCGATCCTTAATCGATACAGGTCCTTCAATAAACCTCATATTTTTATCAATCTATACGTCTTTATGAGACATTGCTAGCAATTTATTAGCTAGGCATTTCTTTAAGTTAGAAATATGGAACACATCGTGAATTCCACTAAGCTCCTTAGGCGAGTTTAGCTTATAAGCTATACTACCGACACATTCGATGATCTTCGAATGATTCTATAAATCCAGGGCTTGACTTGTCCTTTAAACTGAAACGTATCATACCCTTCCATGTTGGTATTTTCAATAGAGTCTCGTTCCCTATTTGGAACTTTAAGAGACCTGCGCCTTTCTTTCGCATTGCTCTATTGCTGATTACTGGCAGTTTTCAGACGATTACGGTTTCATAATATCCTATCCGTCGTCTTTTAGGACAAATCTCAGATCCTAACAATTGGGTTTTCCCAACTCATGTCAAACAAATGGGCGTTTGACACTTTCTCCTTATCAAGGTCTCCAAAAGAGCAGCCTTGACGCTTATATAATGCTATCAGTTATAGGAGAACTTAATTAGGGTGAGATAGTTATTCCAACTACTACTCGGATCAATCTTAAGGAAGTACCTACCCTCATGGTTAGTTGAACCAAGACGATCCTGGGCAGCTGATAACGATCCTTAATCGTTTCCTATTTTGTTGTAGTAATCAATGCACAAGCGTATTGCATCGTGCTTTCCTTTATCAACAATAATCGAAACTCCTAAGATGATGTGCTAGGCTGTACAAGCCTTTCTTTAATAACTCATCTGGTTAGCTCTCAGTTCTTCCATTTCCGTTGATGCTAACTGATATAGAGCTTCTGTAATAGATATAGCTCTTAATAGGATGTAAAGCCTAATTCCATCTTGCCTCTCAAGAGGTAAAACAGGGTAGTTCTACTGAGAAGAAATCAAGTTATCCAATATGATAGAGGTAGCTTCAATCTTCGACCTTGGTCCACTTACAGTTGCTTGTGCCATGCAAATGACACATCTGATTTACGAGTGCACGGATGCCTTAAGTAGAGACGCCTACTTAGGCATTTCTATTATGGATATCTTCTTTGAATACCACTAGCTGACTTTAGTACAATATGACCATTGGTATATCTTAGTGGTTCCATGCATTAAACCTCCATACTGATCAGGCATGGAAGCAATCTATGGAACACACTAGGTTACGCTAATCCTCATATGGCGCTTTTATCAAACATAGTTGGCACTCGCAGTTGATAAAATCAATGAGGAAAATAATTAAAATAACATATATTGTCGTACTCTATTCAAAGAAAGAGTACTCTTATATTTTTTAGAAAGATTATTGCCGAGGAAGAGAAGAAACGGTCTCTAAGGTTTAATTGGTAGGTTCTACCTTACTTAGAATCTGGAGTTCTTATGAATATCATCAAAAGTTTGCTAAGCTTATGGTCTATGAAAGACTTATTATTTCATGTATTAAAAACATGACACTTAGCAGAATTTATCATTGGTAAAATGATAAGGAATGTACTTGATGACATCATGTACTGCCTCTTGGCATTCGACAGGCGAATTCAGGCATTTCCTTTCTTAGCCTTTACAGGCTTAGCTGCACCTTCTTTGGTAGCTTTATGGCATCTAGTTCTGATGTGGCCTTGCTCACCACAGCCGTAATAGACTGCATTCTTTATGTCCCTACATTCATGGGACTGATGACCAGTTCCTTTGCAGATACCACACTGCTTTGGTCTTTGTTCTATTCGACACTGTCCCCAGTGTATTTTATAGCAATTCTTACATACAGGCTTCTTACTGAACTTTTGTTGGTTCTTATTAAGCCCGTACTTGCTCTTTTTCTTAGATTTCTGGGAGTTATCCTCCTCCTTTGGTTCATCCTTCATATTCGAAGTGTGAACAAAGCTCTTTTCATGAGCAATTGAATGTGGTTTTGAATGAAATTTAGAGCGAGAAGCATTCGGCTCTTTGAACTGTTTCATGACCTTTTCCATGGCCTTTCCAACTGCTGCGTCAACCACAGCTTGGAGATTAACTCCATTAATATTGAGGTTTACGTTTGTAGCATTATTAGCTTTTGTCGCATTAATAGTATCGCGACTGTTGTCTACCTCATCCGAGTTTGCCATACTCGAAGCTTGGTACTAACCACCATATTAAACAATTGTTAGTCATCATCCTAATGACCTGACATAGATTAGCCACGGCATCCATAAACCGTATAGGCTATTATGTTCCAAACATTCCTAATGAATGTTATTTGAATGTATATCCATTACATTTAGCCCAGGTCACAAAAGGACCATCAATGGCATTTAAGGTTTGGAGCGAGTCCATTACCTATATGACAGGGAATCATAATGTCACAACTGTCTTTGTCACAAGGACAATTATGAATAGATAGTTCAAAGGATAGTCTTAGATGACTTTTATTATTATATATACATATGGCACAAAGGCCCGTCACGAGGGACGTAGAAAGATATGGCATAACGCCTAGTCATGAAGGACATAAATGATTATACGGCACGAAGGCCTTGTCGCAAAGGACATTTAGATATGGCACAAAAGGCATGTCATGGAGGACATAAAAAAAATCTGGCACAAAAGGCCTGTCACAAGGGATGTTAACATTTAGTATGTTAACTTGTCACGAACGACAATATTATAGCACATTGGCTTGTCATGAATGACTTTAAAAATGTAACTAGTTGGTTTGTCACGAAGGACATTTATTTATAAGCCGCAATCTTATTGGATTAGGGGCTTCAAGGTTTGAACATAGTTCTTCACCTTTGGACAGGGAGTCATAGACTACAACTGTCATCGTCTTGAAAGACGATTCATTTGGCACAAGGGTAAACCAATTGACAGGACTAATGGATGTTTATATATAATCATCGTATTTGATGATATTAGTCATGATCACAATGATCATATAGACTGCGAAAACTTGGGCATAGCTTTCCACTTTAGACAGGGAACCATAATGGTCACAACTGTCATTGTCTCACATGGACGATAGAATGTAGCCCGTAGACGAGACATTACTAGGAATGTTTAGTATAATTAAGATGTTGATGAGATTAGTCATGATCGTATGGATCATATAGACTATTAGGTTTGGGTATAACCCACCTCTTTGAACAGGGGATCACAAAGACCACCACTATCTTTGTCTGATCGACAATAGAGTAAAGTATAGCCCGTAGGCATTTCATCACTAGGGATGTTAGTATTATGATCATCATACTGATGATATTAGTCAGGATCACAATGATCATATAGACTATGAGATTTGAGCATAGCTCACTACCTTAGACAAGGAATCATAAAGATCACAATGCCAATGTCTCAAATGGACAATATATTATAGCCCGTAGGCAAAACATCACTAAAGGATGTTAAATAATATGATCATCATATTAGATGATATTAGTCATGATCACACTGATCATATAGACCATTAGGCTTGAGCATAGCTCACTACCTTGGACAGTGGATCATAAAGATCACAATGTCAATGTCATAGAGACATTCTCATATAGCACAAAGCTCGTTTCGAAGGACAGTTAGATGGCACAAAAGGCCTTGTCACAAGGACAATTAAAACATAATTAATGATCTCTTGGATCAGTGATCTTTAAGGGTCGAACATAGTTCATCGCCCTTTTGACAAGAAGTTTATAAAATAAAACTATCATTGTCATGAATACACCTTCGCCTATAGGCATACATCTCAATTGGATGTTTTGATGTATACATCATACTGTTGTTTAATAGCCGTGATTTGTATTGATCATATAGGCTATGAAGGTGGCTTGGAAAGGTCCAAGTACTTTTGGAAGCTAGTGTGGTCTCTCAAGTCACACAGCCAGGAATGTTAACATGTTCTTAGATGTTAACAAGGATTAATTGTCTTAAGAGGGTTTTACCATCATAGCCATGTTCATAGACATATCGGCTAGGTTATACCATTAAGAGGATCTTTTAAAATTTTCAGCTGATCGATAAAGTTCGAGAAAAATTCAGAACTATTGTTGGATAAAGGACGAAATGAATACCTACATAAAATTTTCAACACTTTCCTAAGTTATTAGGAATTTACAATAGCGCCTTAATCAGGACTTTTAGTAATATATTTGTCCACAGAGGACTAAGAGGAAAAATATAAGTCTGTATAAGGACTATAATTATTATAAGTCCATATAGGGGTTATAATGAAATATCATGTCCTCAAAGGGACTATTTCGAAATAACGTATCCCCAAAGGGATTTTAATGAAATAACATGTCCATAAAAAGACTTTATTGGTACAGCGTGCACACAAAAGGGCTTTGCTGTACAGATGTCCTCACAGGGACTTAAAGCAGCTTTAGTTCGCACAGGGACTAAAAGGAAATATAAGTCCGTAAAGGGACTTATAATAAGACATCATGTCCACAAGGGATCTTAATGTGATAATTTGTCCATAAAAAGGGACTTCGATGAATCCGCATGTCCATGAAAGGACTATGATGAAATGATATGTCCTTGAAAGGACGATAATGAATTATCATGTCCGCCAAGGGACTTTGATAAAATAATATGTCTACGAAAAGACTTTTAATGAAATACTATGTCCATGGAAGGACTATGATGAAATATAATGTCCATGAGAGGACTATATTGAAATATCAAGTCCATGATAGGACTATCTTAAAAATAGTGTATTCACAAAAGGGATTTTTAATAAAATCACACGTCCATGAAAGGACTATATTGAAATCGTATGTCCTCCGAGGGACTTTATTGGAATATAATGTCCACAAGGGACTATATTGAAATATAATGTCCATGAAATGACTAAATAGCAAATGCCCATTTAGAGTCTTAAGTCAAAAGGTATGTCCACACAGGGACTATATAGAAGAGATAGGTCCTTATAAGGACTTAAAAGACAACGAATATTATGAAAGAAGGATTCTTTAACGCCTTCCTTGCTCCACTTAATTGTTTCTCTTCTTTGTTTACCATATACGGTAGGGACACTGAAGACCTCAGTGAATAAGGTAAGTATTCCAATCAGGATCCGTTATAGAAGTAGAATTCAAGGATTCAATGGTTAAGGAATGATATTGATCACGGATTGGGTTTTAACTGATATAATCCAAGTCTGGGATTCCAAAACTTGGAGGTAAGAAATAAGGATCATCAGCATTCACAAGCATTATTTTCAAAACGGGAGTCTCAGGGACCACATGGTATGGACTCCACTGGCACAGACTTTAAAATTTTGAGCCTCAGGGACCTCCGGTATGGACTCTGAAGTCTGATTGCTATTCAATAGATTTGGTTTTAGGAATGAGCTCATGAAGGTCTTTCCTCAAAACCAGTCGCACGCTTATCTTAGCCGCAATACGAAGCTTAGCATTCCTTGGCTTCGGATGAGGAGAATCTCCATCAACAGCTTCCTTGCTTGGCGACATATTCAAAATACATAAAATCGAAAACAATGTTTACTTAATATGGATGAGAGCATTCCTATGTTAAGTCTAGACTCAAAAGGTCTAAGGAATATGCTATTATGTCATTGAGATTAAACACAAAAGACTAGTGTTTAATTCACTCAATGTTGGCTCTGATACCAACCTGTCACACCCCGATATTTCCACATATTACCGGTGGGCCCGGTGGGGAGTATCGTGATGTAGTTGATATCATCATGGTCAAACATACACAGAATAGCACAGCGGAAGTCTTGGAATATAAAATATTATTACAAACTCAAATGTCTGAAAATATCAAAGTATTTATTATAGACGAGCCTGTAATATCACATCCACAGGTGGATTTTTACAGAATGTACAAAATGAAGTTTAGCAGACTTTAAGGCATCTTTAAGGATTTGCAAGATCCTCTATTTCGACACCGCGCAATCCCCCAGCCTATTACGAGTAGTACCTGCCACTTAGTCTTTGGAAAATACGTCAGTTTTCACTAGTAAATACAATTAACCGACTCATTTGAAAATAGTTTATGAAAATTGATTTAAGTGCACAAGGCACAAACCATTTATACTTGGGACAATTATTTAAATAATCTTGTTTACAGTTTTACATGTTTGTCTTACATATGGGGCCGGTTTGGAAGACGGTCGTGATTAACCGACTCGCCACTTACAAAACCACGAAGGAGTTATCCCCCAACATGTGGGTTATTTATATTTTAGCATTTGCATCTGTCGGGTGTATGCCTACACCCCGTGCATAGGTCGTGGCCATTTTTAACTTTAATGAGCCGAGGATATCCAGGACACGGTCGAATTAACCGCCAATGCTTATGTTATCAAACAAGACAGATTAAAACAGGTTATGCAAATTTATTAATCACAATCCGATTAAATGATTTCATACCCGACCAAGCGGTATTATTATAATACCGTATCCCAAGCCCGTATAAGGGAAAATAAGTTAAAAGTATTTACCTGAGCTAATACTTGATTCACAGCAAACTAACTCAGTCGTATCCAATCTATCTAAATGCAGGTAGCTTTTACCGGGTGGCTCTAGTCTGGAGTTATGGTAATATATAACCAATTCAGAATGCTAACGATCTTATTTAAGTCGTAGACTTAGACCGGCTAGCTTAAAGTATCTAAAACGGTACGATACGCTAGATTAAGCGATGACCGGAATAGAATGTAATTTGGACCCAACAAGTTCGAAGACTTGTATAATATGGGTAAACTAAGTACATTCTGGATTTTGATGTGTTAGGATCTGAGTTTGGTTTTGATTGTGTTTTACTTTTGAATTAAAATGATCTATGAATGAGTAGTGCAGCGGAATGTAATGGAAGCAAACTTTTCACAATCAAACAGGAGAATTGCTTTTCATACACAAGTTTAACATTGAACCGAATGCTTGAATTTATTACAAGATTCAATTACAATTGCAAGTGTATAACAAACTCCCCCTCAGCCTGAGCTCACAGTGATTTGTTCGTGCAGGAGAAAGATGGTGAAGAGCTAATAGAACAGTACAGAGCACTGTTCTATTTATAGGCACGAGCAAACCACTGAAGCATCTAAGGTGACGTCACCATGAAAGTGACATCTAACCTCCTAACAAACTCTAACATCTGATCTATACAACCTCTGCTGTGCTAACTACTGTTGTACATTACATATCATAATATAAACTAAACTACTGCTGCATCCTTCCACTGATGTGAACCCAGCAGTACTTGTCATGATCAGCAGAGCTTGACCCACAGCAGTAGATTGAATCAGCAGAGCTTTAGTCTTTCATCAGTCTTTGACTTGGACAGCAGTTGTAGGTCAGCAGTTAGTAAAGATCAGTAGTTTGGTGGTCAGCAGATGTTGAAACCACTTTCAAGGGGAGAGATTTGAATATAAACTTTTGCTTATTCTGGATCCACTGCTCTGATCCAGTTTTGGCTTTGATTATCTGTTCCTCTGATAGGGTTCAATCCCAACAATCTCCCCCTGGAACAGATAATGCCAAAACTCTTCATTATTAGTAGATCTTTATTGCCTCATCAGCAGTTCCCTTATTTGCCCTTTGAGTTGTAACTCAAAGGCTAAGGCATCTGTGTCATCGTCATCCCTGCACAGTGGAAGATCAAGGAGATCCTGCAAATCTTCAAGACTTAGGCCAAGTGCTTGTTCCCTTGTTATTTTCTTCACTTCTCCACTAGACTTGAACACTGTCAGTACATGGGTCTGTTTGTCAGTTTTCCATTTTAGTACTTTTGAGTCTAGTGAGTTTCTTGGGGGATTTTTATTAGATGAGGAGTTTGGTGATGCAGGCCTTGTGATGACTGTTTGAGCAGTGCTTGCAGGTTGGTTCAGGTCAAGAGTTTTAACTATCATCTTTTTAATACCTTCTTTTACAAGCTCATCTCCTGTCATTAATTCTGCCACTGTTTCAGTACCCGACTATTGTGGTTGCCTTCTTTTGTAGATAGCAGCACCAGCTGGAGCAGTAGCTCTCCTGATTTGCAGCTTTGATGGTCTTTTTGAAACCTCTGCTTCAGGGTAGTCAGGTTTTTGTGGAACTGTGGGATCTTTCTTCCTTAATTCCTCCAACCTTTTGTAGGTGGTCCTGACTATGTCATCTTTCCATCTTGCCACTTGATTTTTAGACCCATAGTCAGCAGCAACTAATTCCTCTTTCATTCTCTTCAGCTCTAGTGTCTTTTCAGGCACATTCTTTTTGTACTTTAACCAAACTGGAGGAGTGTGTTTGACCTTATTCTTTATCATCTCTTGAATCCTGGCTGCTTCTTGTTCAAGCTCAGGAATGGTCCTCTCCTAGTACATATGCTTTTCTCCCTTGTACTTCTTGGTTGCCATGATGCGTTCAATGTAGTCTTTTCTCAAAGATTCATCTGCTTTCTCTGAGATTTGTTGACAAACATTTTTTGCAAATTGCTCTAAGGATCTGACTTGAGTAAATAGAAACTGGTAATGCCTTTGAATTTCCTTGTCAGTTTTTCCTTGAGAGTTTCTTTTGGAAATATCCTCTGCCTGTTTAGCCTTAACTTTCAAATATTCTTCAATGTTGTTAGGCCTTGGATATCCTCCAACTGATGGCAACTTCCTTTTAGCAGGGTCATCCTCATAGTAGAAGGATTTGATCTCTTCTCTAACTGCTTCAAGTTCTAAAGGAAATTGGACACCTGCAGGAGTGATAATAGGGATTGGTTGTTGTACTAGAGCTGATGAGAGAGGAACAGGGTTTGGAATAAGTGCAAGTGATTGTGAAGATGTTGGTGGTGGTGATGGAGAATCATCATCAGGTATAAGTATCCTTCTCCTTTTTATTGTAGGAGAGGCTGATGATGTTTTGGGTGGATCAGTGATGGTGATTTGAGTGGTGGAAGGTGGCTGACAAACAGTTGTTGAAACAACTGGTGTTTCAACCACTGTTGTCATTACAACAGATGTTGTAACATCTGATATCTTCTGCTTTTTGGCAGGAGGTGATGGTGGTGAGGTTGTTTTTGGTGGAGATGTGATTTTTGATGTTGATGGTGGTAAGACAGTGGTAGTGGTGTGTGTTGAAGTGGTGTGTGTTGAAGTGATGGTAGGTGTTTGGCTGACAGTAGTTGAAACCACTGAAGTATCAGCAGTAGTTGACACAGCAGGTGTTACAACAACTGTTTGGGTGGAAGTTTGATGTTGGGGGCTTTTGGACGATGGTTTTGGAGTATGCTTTGTGAATCTGGATGGTATGGATTTGGGTTCCCTCACTTTTCTAGTGGGATTTCTTTTTGGCTCAGGATTTTTAACATCCTTTGGCTCAGAACAACCCTGCGCATTCAGCTCCATATAAGCTCTTTTCTCCTCATTCCACCTTGACATATCCTTTGCCACTCTGTCCCTTTTTACACTTGCTACAGCTTCATCAAGTGCATTTTGGGTAACATCAATATTTTTACTACCATCTGGCAAGGGAATGTTTTTAGTCATGTTTTCCTTTTCTGGTTCAATATAAATACCATCTTCAATTCCCTTCTTTATCCACTGTTTGATTTTCTCCCCCTTTTTGGCATTATCTGGAGGAGGGTTATCAATGAAGAGAACAGTGGGAGGAGCAGTGCCAGTGGTTTGCAGAATGTGGGCTTTTAAAGCCTTGATGTCAGCTTGGGTATCTTTAAACCTTGCTTCCGTGAGAGTTCTGATCTTTTGAATTTAGATCTCATGTTGTTGGTCAGCTAGTTCTCTTTGATGTCGGAGCAATGGTTGAAATAAACTCCACAACTCATTAGATAATGAAGCAGCTGTTGGGGGTGGTACAGCAGTGGATGTAGACTTTTGAGAATTTAACACCTGCTGCAGTTGATTCAATTATGTCCACTCTCTTCGTCAATTCTTTATATTTTAAACCATCACCCAAATGAATGGGATCATCTGATTTCCCACTAACAGCGGTTGTAACAGTGTTTGATGCAGGGAGTGTACTCCAGACATTAACCACGGATGCCCCTTTTTCTTGGTACTGGGGTCTTCTTCCTTCAACACTTGATAGCCTTTTGATTGTACCAGATTGTAAAACAAACTCATTGGTGGATATCAGAGGTGCTATGGAAGGAATTGCCTCCAAGGAAGTCTTATTGATGTAACCACTGTCCAAATGTAAACCAGTGGGTTCAACACTTGTAGTGGCTGCTTTGCTTGGACTACCACCAAGAGTTACTTGTAACTCAAGGGGTGTAACCTCCTTAGGTCTTGTTGGTGGGTTAGCTATGATTGATTCATCAGGCCCAGTCATTTTTGAAGTATATTCTCATTGATAGGTGATTGAGAAGGACTGGTTTGTGCCTGGTTCAGATCAATAGCATCCAACAATAATTTAGTTGGTGGAGGAATTGTGGATGTGAGGTTGGGTGTGGAAAGAGAATTGGCCCCGGGCATTGGGCTGTGGATGATGGAAGCAAGTGATTCCAGAGCATCATATTGTGGTGTCCCTATTTATACAACCTGTTCTTTTTTAGAAGAAACAGCAGGAGTTTCAGCCATGGGTTGAGATATTTGTACCAACTGCTGTGAGGAAGTAGCAGCAGTGGTTTCTTGTGACTTTTGTGCTGTCACTGGCAGTTGCTCTGGTATCTCATCCTCCAGAGTTTCCTTTTTGATAGGTTTGGGGGGGGTTTTGAGTTTTCTTTTGTTTTGGCTTTTTGTGGATTGTAGGTGTGGGTTTCAAAACAGTTGTTTTGCTGCTTTGATCACCTTGAGCAGTGGGCTCAGCAGCAGATACCTAAGGAGCAGTGGTAGCTGCTAAATTCTGCTCAGGCACCTCTGCTTGTGTTTTTGCAAGGTGTTGACATTCTTGTGAAAGTTTCAGCAGTTAAGCTGTGTATTTGAAAAGATTCACCTTGTTTTATTGCAGAAGCATCATTCTTACCAAGTTTCTTTTCAAAATAATAACTTAGAAATCTTAGAAACATTAAGAATGCCTTTGTTTCAACATTTTTAACCAGATCATTAAAGATTTCCTTAGAATAATTAAAATTTTCTTCTTGAAGAATAGCATATCCCAGGTTTTGAATATTTAATGGTATTTCATTAAAAGCAGTGGTTTTGTTTGAAACACACATTAGGAGGGTATGAAATAAAAACCTTGTTGCAGGAGGGAAGAAACCTTTTTGTAAGGTATCCATTTTCATCATTGTATCTGCATACCCTCTTTCAAGAAAGTCAATTTTTAACTCGTTTTTAGGAAAGGAAGTACCTTGCTGATCATTGAGTTGAAAGACTTTTGAGATGGATTGTGGTGTAATTTTGACAGCTTTACCCTTTAGAGAAGAGTTAATGGCTATGACAGTCTCACCTTGTTTGTCAAGGGTTACATTTTTCCAGAACTCTCTTTGGGTCGCCAAGTAAATTGGTGCATCTGCTATTAACAAAGTTTTATACTTTGATGCAGATATAATATCAATGATGGAGTCGAAAGCATCAGTGGTGCCGGGTTTTGTGAGAAGACCCAGAAGGTTGTGAGAAGGTTTGTGTGGGATTTCGATGGGTTTAGCCTTTTGAGAGGCCTCTTTGGAAGATGATTTTGAAGTGGATTTTGCGGAGGACTTCGATTTAGTCATTTTAGAGAAGACGATCGAAGAAGGTGGTGAAGGAATTTATGGAAATGAGATGAAAACTGCTTTGAGAAAGGAATTTTTATGAATTCAATTCGACAGTAAAACCCTGTTTGGGGTTTTGAAAGGGGTTTTATGGAGAAAAAGTGAATGCTGACGTGGCAGCGGTTACAAAAGGTCTGACCACTATGTACTGTCCACGTGCCAACCCCTGATAAAATGAAGGACAGTACTTTTATGAAAACTACTGATGAAAGGCAGTGGTTACAACGGTAACAAATGGAAGCAGTGGATGATTTTTACTACCAGTAGATAGCACATCAGTGGATAAAACACTGATTTTGAGCATCAGTGCTTATCAGGAAAATGAGAGAACAGGGGTTGACTTTCAGCAGTGGACAGACTTTGAAGTAGAGCAGACTTTTGAACAAAGCAGTGGATATGGCAGACTTTTAAGGATTTAATGAAAAATTCATTTTTAGCTATTTTTAAGGATATATTTTTTATTTTCTGAAAACATTTTAATGCTTTTATTCATAGAAAAACATGATTTTGCCTGTTATTCCATGTTTAGCATGCCAATCCTAGAGATCAAGCTTTCAAAGGTGGATGTGTCTAATGCTTTGGTTAGCACATCTGCCAGCTGATCCTTAGTTGGAACATGATGCAGAGAAATCAAACCTTTTTCATAGCAATCCCTCACAAAGTGATGTCTGATGTCAATGTGTTTGGTGGTTGAGTGGGAAACTGGATTTTTGATGATATTTTCTGCTGCCTGGCTATCCAACATGAGTGGTGTCTTTAAGGCAGTGATACCAAAATCCAGCAACTGATTTTGAAGCCAGAGCAGTTGGGCTGTACAGCTTGCAGCAGCTATATATTCTGCCTCAGCAGTGGATGTGGAAACAATTGCCTAGGAATTGGCACCCTCCTAAAGTGGACTTCCTTGTCTTGTTACATCCAACAAAATCACTATCTGAGAAACCTGAAAGCTCAATTTTACCATCAGCTGGATACCAGATACCAAGTGTGGGAGCACCTTTTAGGTATCTGAATATCCTTTTTACAGCAATAAGGTTTGAGTTTCTAGGGGCTGATTGGGATCTGGCACAAACACATGTTGCAAACATGATATCTGGCCTGGATGCACTTAGGTACAATAAAGACCCAATCATGCTTCTATACAAAGTTTGATCAACCAATTCATCCTTCTCATCAGATATGACTGCTTTATTGGTTGCAATGGGTGTACTGCATGGCTTACAATCATCCATATCAAATTTCTTTAAAAGTTCTTTGGCATATTTGCCTTGATGGATGAAAGTGCCATTTTGCAGTTGCCTTACTTGGAGACCAAGAAAGCACTAGAGCTCACCCATTGCACTCATTTCAAACTCAGCTGTCATGAGTTGCCTAAACTCTTCACCCATTTTATTACATGTGCTTCCAAAAATGATGTTATCCACATAAATTTGGACAATCATCAAATCCTTTCCTCTCCATTTTAAAAACAGTGTTTTATCTATTCTTCCTCTTCTGAAACCAATGGAAAGTAGAAAGGTGGAAAGAGTTTCATACCAGGCCCTTGGTGCTTGTTTCAAGCCATACAAAGCTTTATTTAGCTTGTAGACATGATTTGGATAAAATGGATCCTCAAATCCTGGAGGTTGACAAACATAAACCTCCTCTTGAATCTTACCATAGAGGAAAGCACATTTGATATCCATTTGGTACACCTTGATGTTGTGGTTGACAGCAAAGGCCAGAAATAATCTGATTGCTTCAAGTCTTGCAACAGGGGCAAATGTTTCATCATAATCAATCCCCTCTTCTTGTCTGTACCCTTGAACCACAAGCCTGGCTTTATTTTTGACAACAATACCCCTTTCATCAGTTTTATTTTTGAAGACCCATTTTGTGCCAATAGGACTTACACCCTCTGGCAATGGAACAAGCTCCCATACTTGTTATCTTCTAAACTGTTGGAGCTCCTCTTGCATGGCTTCTACCCAGCTGTTGTCTTTCAGTGCCTCTTGGTACTTGACTGGCTGATGGAGTGATAGAAAACCAGCAAAAAGACAAATGTTTTGGGATTGAATTCTTGTGAGCACCCCTTCATTGATGTTGCCAATAATTTGATCTGGTGGATGAGATTTCAAGAAGATGAGCTCTCCTTGGTATGGACCAATGGCATTAAGTGGGGATGGCTGCAGATGTGAATCATCTGAGCTAACCACTACTGGTGACTTTGATGATCCAGCAGTGGCTTCAAAAGGTGGTGGAATAGGTGGTAAAGGTGTGGACACATGCTGACTTTGATCCACTGTTTGAGGACTTTTATCAACAGTGCTTGATGATGTGGAAGCAGGGGTTAAGGGGCTACTTTGGTCAACAACTGTTAAGGTAGCAGTGGTTGAGCTTTGACAGCTATTTTAAACATCTGCTGCTCTTCCCATTTTGACAGACTTTTGAGGAATGATGATTTCATATCCATAGTCTGGTGTTGAATCATCTGATGGACCTGCACTGTTAGTCTTGACAGCAGTATTTTCAAAAGTGAATTTATCAGGATCAAACAAATCTGCAGGATTTGCTGGAATTTTCATTGATGAAAGTTCATTGAACTTTACATTCAAAGTCTCCTCCACTGTTTTGGTCCTTGTGTTAAACACTTTGTAGGCCTTAGCAGTGGTTGAGTATCCCAGATGATATCCACAATCAATTTTGGCTGCAAACTTAGAAATGGAATCTTTTAAGTTTAAAATGAAGCATGGGCAACCAAAAACTTTGAAGTATGAAATCAATGGCTTTATTTTATACAGCAGTTCATAGGCAGTCTTTTGATGCCTGGGGTTGATTAAAACTCTATTTTGGACATAGCAAGCAGTGTTTACTGCTTCTGCCCAAAAAGTTAATGGCAAACCTGAATCAGCAAGCATGGTTCTGTGTAACACCCTTAAATTTTTACTAGAATTAATCACTAATTTTATACATTTTATACAAAAGATACTAATTAGACATAAGTTTCATAGTCAAATTCACAAGTAGCATAAACCTTAGTCAACTAATGACTAAATTGGAACATCCAAAAGTTGTTTAAGAAATTGTTTACAACCCATGAACAAAGTTTAAATAAGATTAAAACATAGCGGAAGCTTCAAAAGTCGTGTTCGGTTCTTCGACGTTGCTTGACCGCCATCCGTAAGATCCACTTCATCACCTAAGGTCAAAACCATTAAAACTTTAGTTTTGACAATTGTTATATAATATATAAACATGATATTTAATATAAATTTTAAATAATAAAATTTAAGTTTGATTTCTGATTTCACTGTAACTTACGGTGTCACCGTAAGTTACGGTGAGTCCTGAAGAGTTATTGGTCCACCGTAACACAGGGGTGATCCACCGTAAACTCTTGACATGTACCGTAAGTTACGGTACTACCGTAACTTACGGTAGTTGCTGAAAATTTAGGTTTTGTTTGTCTATTTCATTATACTCAACCAAATTCTGGAATTTCGCATTTCTAACAATCCATTACATTAAATTCTCATGTTTCTAACATGTTACACATTAACCAATATCAAAGATCAATCCATCATATTCCGAAGCATTAACCATGCTTTGCTCGATTATTCGACCCGTTGGCTCGTCTAAGGAATCCTCCCATATGACGACTACCAACGAGTTCCAACCAAGTTGACCAATCATTCAATATAGCGATATCTCTGCTTAATTCAAACCATTCTTGTTACAAAATTCGATTACATATTATATAATCACCAAAATCTACTAAATGTAACGGGTCAAGTTACATACCTTTAAAGCAAGCCCTTCAAACGTGCGTCCACACCGGTTTGTCCGCAAGATGCCCCGGCTTCCTTTCCTATAGAGTTCAATCACTTTATGTTTAGAACTCTATGTTTTACATACATAACGCACATTTGTCATATTTCTTACTTATGCGTTTTTAACTTAACAATTCAGTTTCAAGCCTTCTTTGAGGCATTACAACAAACACTATAAGGGCAGAATTCTTACATCTTTCATATTCATGTTTATACCTTGCTAATTAGTTAACTTAACTTCAATAAAGCCATCATATAGCATTTAAACATCATACTTTTTTTCTGAAATTACCTTCTAAGATCGAATTACACTAGAATAATCATTCTAAACCCTAGTGTTCATCATCATCATGTAAAACCCACAACCCACCTTCAAGGTGTTCATGGAACTTCCTGAATTTGGTCATGATTTCACATGTAGTTGGCTAGGTTTCACTTCTAAACACCATATCAACTCTAATCTAACCAAATAACACACATGCAACATCTAATTTTCAGATTTTCCAAAATCATGAGAATTTCAAGTTGAGAGATTTCATCAGATTTTACATACCTTACAATCCTCTTGTGATGAGGATCATGATTCTAAGCTCAATTTTTGATTTTGACTTGGATTAATCCTTCAATTTGCAAGATTAATGAAGTTTTAGGGTTTTGGAAAAATCTCCTGGTCGCCCTCTCTCTCTGTTCGATCGATGCCCACCCACAATGGGTGGACTTTGTGTTTTGTTTATTAAATTAGTACTAAACTTTCAGATTTTGACTAGTTTAGTCCCTCAACTTATCATTTAGCTTTAAGTTTAAGTGTTTTATCTTTAGAGTAAGTTATTTCAAGACTATCAACTAACTGGGTTATAGTTTCCTAGTTAGTTAATTTCTTGTTAAATTAACATTACATATTAAACGCAAAGTTTTGTATTTTTGGGGTGTTACAAGTCCACCTGTAACGCCCCGCGTTTTCATACTTTCTATAATTAGTAACCATCGTTTGTAAAACTATTTTTGGAAACTTCGTACTCTTGTGATCGTTCTTTCATTAAAAGCGATGTAAAAACCGAGACCTGGATCATGAATAAAACTCGTATTTTGTTAATTTCATGATACACATACTTTATATAGGCTCATACGTTCAATTTCGTGGAACAATTGACACTTATTCGTAATTCTTGGAAACTAGGTGCTAAACTTGTAAATGCATGAAACTTATGCATAAAACGTGTTTTGAACATAAACGATACTTGATTTCGACATTTATACACTCAATTATACTTGGTTTATACTCCTCATACTTGAATTTATCTTAAAAGATGCTTTTATGGCAAGAATGGTCCTTAAAAGTCCTAAAACATCAAAATAAACAAGTCTGGGGGCTAAAGTGTAATTTTTGAAACTTATGTCAAATAAGCAACCCCCGGGCGGCCCGCTTCAGCTTACTTGATATCTAATGTGGGCCGCATGGCCTTCATCTTCGCAGAAAATGAACTCAGCTGCAATCAGACGCGAACTAGCACGAATCCCACCATTCTAACACTCCCCAATCACCTTTAATCCACCTCTAAACACCTCCAATCATCTCTAACCTCTTCCACTATAAATACACACCCTCTCCAAGCATTTTGACACTTTCACAACTCTCTACAACTCACAAATTCACTCTCAAATCAGTTGCAAATATGCATTTTCGGACAGATTCATACACTTGCACTAAAGTGGGCATAACTTGCTCATTTCTCAACGAAATCACTCGATTCTTCTTCCTACTTGCTTGGATAATCATGGGCTTCGATTCCTTGACTTCTCCTTGGAGAAATCAGACCTGGAAATGCCCTGAAATGATCCAAAAACTTTCTGTTTTGTTTTATGTTCTTCAAAAACTTGTTTAAACTTATCCAACTTGTGTCTAACACATCTCATACCTATGTCCCAATGCTTACAACCTCTCTTATGGTTGGTTAGGCTTAAAAACAAGGTTGAGACACTTGAAATCAGAGGATTAAACCTCAAATACTCTCTGTTTTGTTAGGGTATTTAACCCACAAATCATGTCAAGCTTAGATCTTGATGAATGAGTGATTATGGAACAACTTGGGTTGTCCTACATACAATCCTCACATGATTTGATGATTTCTCATAGATTAGATCATTTATATCATTGTACTAATCCTAGTTCGTGACCCTCCTTGGTTGTTTTTACATCAAGTGAAGTGGTGAACATTCAAGGGGTTCCTAAATGGAAGCATGTTCTTCCTACCCCATACATGACATCTATGATACTCGAGGTGCCTAAATGAAGATCCTAATCTTCTACCTCCTACTTGAATTATTGGACTAAATAATAAGTAATACTTAACCTAAACATATATATACACTCATTCGAACCTTTAATGTTGAACTTGTGTTTATATGTTAAAGTAGTAGAACATCATCTAAGACCTAAACCTTGTTGTGATTCTTATGGGTGGTCAACTCATGAAAACATTATCATAACCCTTGTGGTTACCAAGTGTCATACAAGTATAATGTGTCGAAGACGATTATTTTCACTTGCTATTTTCATATGTTATTTTCATGTTATTTTATTCCGAATCTCGACTCTAAACATACTTGAACTTGAACCCTTATACATTCGGACTCTACACCTCTAATCGTCAATAATTGGATAATTGGAAAGCATATGCAAACTTTGAGAGTATACTCGTATTTTCCCCTTTTGCTTTTACCACTTTTTACTTATCAACAACTGACACATGAACATTTTGCTTAAACACATGAACATTTTGCTTAAACACATGAACATTTTGCTTAAACACATGAACATTCCTATAACATGCTTGTATACGTGATTGCTTGATACTTTAAACTTGGGTGAAACTTTATGTGTTGAACTTATCATTAACTTCGTACGAGCCTAACCGTGACATATGTAGCGCTATAGGATTGACGACCCGCCGCCCGTAACTTGTGGTGATGTCATGAGCATCTTGCGTCTCTTTTGGTTTGATATGTTAGACACATGCCATGTTTTCATGTTTATCTTGAATCACATGCTTGCTATGAGGAATTGTTCAAAACTTATCTTTTGTTATGTATGTACCAAACTTGTATACTCGCCTTTGCTTTTGCATTGAACATTATTTTAAACATGTTACAGGTTGAGGATGATGATGATATGAAATGAAGTAGCGTTGATACCTAGATACACATATAGACGTTTAGATTAAACACGTTGTAAAAATGTCATATTTGTTGTCGTATTGTTCTTTTGTATTTAACATGTTGTATTTCAAATTTCATGTATTGTAATATTTATTTATGAAAGGAATCAATTTATCTTTAATTCTATTGTCACAATTTAGCGTTATGATGTCTCTAGCAATCTTCACACTTCATCTCATCCCGATGTTTCCGCCATTGGTTGGGGTGTGACAGATTGGTATCAGAGCCATAACTATAGGGAATTAGGAAAAGTAGGAATGCTTTTACCTAGTCTATAGTTTTAGAGCCTTATTCGTATGTTTGCTTGAACTACTACATGATACCTTATTTGTTTCTTATTTATGCTACTTTAGACATATGTATCACTCGTGAGAAATATTCAACATGTTATTCTTATGCATTAATGCTTGTCTTATTATGTGTTAATACTTGCTTCATTGTTCGATTCTTTACGTGTTACTCTAAACACATTTCTCTATGTGTTAATACATGTTTTATCATTTCGTAATCCAAGCACCATTCTTGATATGCTCTCTTATGTGTTTATACTCGTTCATGTATTTCCTTTGACATACGCTTCCCTCATGCATTTTACTCGATCATTCTAAATCCGACAACACTCATATTACAAAAAAATGAGACGACTTCACCAAAATAGGCGTGAAACCCACAATTTGGTGAATGACTCTCGATCCTTCTACTTTCTTTCTTACACGAAATTCACCACCAAGTTAGGAGTGAGAGCCACACCTTGATGGAGAAATTCAAATTTCAAATTCTAGTGGACCCTCGTCAAAGTGTCAAAATTAACTTTTGACCCGACGAGTACCAACCACACTTAGGATATTAAATCGCCAAGTTAGGGGTGAAACCCGCACCTTGTCGACTAGTTCCACTCTTTGATTTTCATTAATCCCGCCAAGTCTCGAAATTTCAATTGAATTGGGGACATGTAGTAACTGGAAGGGTAAATACCGTCAACCGACTTGTCGGCGAGAGTATTTCACCTATTAGGCCAAAGCATGCTCCTCAAGTTCGAAAGACTTTTCGACCACTTTGGTTAGTCAAAAGTTCCGTTTTGGAACCATCCGAATTTTAATCAAACGTGTGTTTCTATTATTTATTTTATATGATGCAATCTTTCAAATTCGAATTTACTTTCGATATTTTCTTCTCACACACACAACATATTGAATCTTTTCCATACATTTATACATATGCATGATTTCATGTAATTTAAATTCATATTCCCTGTAAAGACAAGTGGAGACATATCCTCTAGATAGGAGTGATTTCGTTACCTTGACGATTAACTCCACTCCCCTTTTCTTAAAACGACCTCACCAACAAGTTCGGGGTGATTCCCTTACCTAGGTGATCGTTACCAAAACGCCTCTTCAAAATATCTTATTATGCAAACTCGATCATGTTTATATCTAAATTATTTATCATCATTCAAAATACATACGTATACGATTTCGAAATACATTGTTTTATCAAGTATACTTTCTATCCTACAACCTATTTTTACCTAACTCACATACACGGATTCTTAACTCATCTTAAACGTTTTACTACACAAATTTCCAAACCTTACGAAATGCTACCTATCACTTTAATCGGTCAAACAAATCTCTTGCCCATGAACTTCATATTCGACTTAATCACTAAAACGCACTCATGATATATATCACCAAACTAAAGATTTTCATTCTCAATCGGAGGATCAAACCAACCTTTCTTTTACACCTATAAGATCTTATGGATGTTATATGATCGTTTTACCAAAGCTTCTTTTCACATCAACAAAGCATTTGTTAGAACTTTTGACAAATCACAAAGTCCTTTTGCTAAAATTCTTTTCTAAGGATCCTCGTTTTCATAAGAACCTCCTAAATTCATAACCTCTTGTTTGATGAAATGAAATTACTTTTGATTGAAAACCTTTTTTTCACCAATTTACAAAACACGTGGGCAAGAAGACTTCTTGGAGACCGACCACCCTTGGATTTCGTAAACCTTTTTAAAACAAAAGTAGCATTTCCATTTATTACAAAATGCATTGGGCTTAACCAATGCATACCTTATGTCCTTTTCATATGCAACAATATTCTACCTTTCAAACCAAGCTCAATCTAATTTTGATACGATAAACTCAACGTTTCATATTAAACAACTATACCCATGTATCGTCCTACACGTTTTAGTCGTTTTACGCAACAATTCACTTATAATCATTCGTATCTACATACTTAACCTTTTGGACGATTTTATACACCTAAATCCGTGATGTTCCAACATACACTATACACGTAAATTTAAATATTCATACCTACACTTACATTCATACGTTTTATGCCTATACTTATAATCGTATTCATACTTATACTCATGTGTTTCATGATTTTACCTATACTCATATATTTCATGTTTTCACTTATACTCATACGTTGCGTGCTTATACATATACACATACTACTCGTACGTGTTATGTCGATACACATACTTGCGTGCTTATTCATACCTAAACTTATACTTATGCTCACACTTTCATTCATACTCATGATCCATACATTCGTACCCATACGCGAGTGTAATCCGAGTGATTCGCTTGCGTGGGTCCCATACATACATAAGCATGGACTTGCTTACATACTACATTCTTACACGTGCACATTCTTAATTTTCAAATTATGGATACCCTAATTCATACACAACTAGTACAAGCTATGCGGATCAAGCGACGATCAATATAATCACGGGTGCACACGGGATTATAGTGATAGGCGTATGAGAACCATAGAGTGTACTACTGTGTATGGTAAGACACGGAACGTAACATGGCACCGAATACGGAACGGACGTAATGTGGTTAAAACATGGTGGATACGCCACTGGTACTTCCTATATATAAGTGTTTTCACCATATTACCAAATTTCGTAAAACGTGCCATGAGAAATTCAGTGTTTTGCAGACCATTTGGACCTAATACAACTTCACACAACTCACAAACGCATTATATCCGATTATCCATGACGAGACTTCATCCTTAACACATTACATTCATCTATCCAACACTTATGCTATTCTCATACCTGCACTCTTTAAGAGTCACTCGTTCATTCTATACTTGTATTATTCTCCTTATCCTTTTAGTTCATATAAACCTCGTTCGCAATCAAGCTTGTTTAAACATTCGAGTCCAAACTTACCTCGTTAACTATAAAATAGTCTTCCTATTCTGGATTCTTGTGTAATTGTACTTAGTATACCTTTAATGCTTTATTTAAAGTACCAAACCTTCTCATTTCACTCAATAAACAATCTTCTACAAACGTAATTCGTTACCACGTCTCAACAACATACAAACCGTTTATCAACATCTTCTTTCTTAATGCGTCATTCTTTTTTTTTATACGTCACCTATTTTAAATACGTCGCCGATTTAAGTTATTCGAACTTGCCTAGACCCACTTCACCTATATACGCACTTACTTGTTTTCAACTATGTTAAATACCCCAAATTATTTTAGGCAATGAACTCACTCACAAATTTACCTTGTCATTCTCCAAAGTTTTGTGCCTTTCAAAATGTTTCAAAATTTTCAAGTCTCAAATTTTTACTAAAACTTTTCAAGTCTACCTCTTGAATAAATTTCGGGATGAAATTTCCTAAAGGAGGGGAGACTGTAACGCCCCGCGTTTTCATACTTTCTATAATTAGTAACCATCGTTTGTAAAACTATTTTTGGAAACTTCGTAGTCTTGTGATCGTTCTTTCATTAAAAGCGATGTAAAAACCGAGACCTGGATCATGAATAAAACTCGTATTTTGTTAATTTCATGATACACATACTTTATATAGGCTCATACGTTCAATTTCGTGGAACAATTGACACTTATTCGTAATTCTTGGAAACTAGGTGCTAAACTTGTAAATGCATGAAACTTATGCATAAAACGTGTTTTGAACATAAATGATACTTGATTTCGACATTTATACACTCAATTATACTTGGTTTATACTCCTCATACTTGAATTTATCTTAAAAGATGCTTTTATGGCAAGAATGGTCCTTAAAAGTCCTAAAAACATCAAAATAAACAAGTCTGGGGGCTAAAGTGTAATTTTTGAAACTTATGTCAAATAAGCAACCCCCGGGCGGCCCGCTTCAGCTTACTTGATATCTAATGCGGGCCGCATGGCCTTCATCTTCGCAGAAAATGAACTCAGCTGCAATCAGACGTGAATTAGCACGAATCCCACCATTCTAACACTCCCCAATCACCTTTAATCCACCTCTAAACACCTCCAATCATCTCTAACCTCTTCCACTATAAATACACACCCTCTCCAAGCATTTTGACACTTTCACAACTCTCTACAACTCACAAATTCACTCTCAAATCAGTTGCAAATATGCATTTTCGGACAGATTCATACACTTGCACTAAAGTGGGCATAACTTGCTCATTTCTCAACGAAATCACTCGATTCTTCTTCCTACTTGCTTGGATAATCATGGGCTTTGATTCCTTGACTTCTCCTTGGAGAAATCAGACCTGGAAATGCCCTGAAATGATCCAAAAACTTTCTGTTTTGTTTTATGTTCTTCAAAAACTTGTTTAAACTTATCCAACTTGTGTCTAACACATCTCATACCTATGTCCCAATGCTTACAACCTCTCTTATGGTTGGTTAGGCTTAAAAACAAGGTTGAGACACTTGAAATCAAAGGATTAAACCTCAAATACTTTCTGTTTTGTTAGGGTATTTAACCCACAAATCATGTCAAGCTTAGATCTTGATGAATGAGTGAATATGGAACAACTTGGGTTGTCCTACATACAATCCTCACATGATTTGATGATTTCTCATAGATTAGATCATTTATATCATTGTACTAATCCTAGTTCATGACCCTCCTTGGTTGTTTTTACATCAAGTGAAGTGGTGAACATTCAAGGGGTTCCTAAATGGAAGCATGTTCTTCCTACCCCATACATGACATCTATGATACTCGAGGTGCCTAAATGAAGATCCTAATCTTCTACCTCCTACTTGAATTATTGGACTAAATAATAAGTAATACTTAACCTAAACATATATATACACTCATTCGAACCTTTAATGTTGAACTTGTGTTTATATGTTAAAGTAGTAGAACATCATCTAAGACCTAAACCTTGTTGTGATTCTTATGGGTGGTCAACTCATGAAAACATTATCATAACCCTTGTGGTTACCAAGTGTCATACAAGTATAATGTGTCGAAGACGATTATTTTCACTTGCTATTTTCATATGTTATTTTCATGTTATTTTATTCTGAATCTCGACTCTAAACATACTTGAACTTGAACCCTTATACATTCGGACTCTACACCTCTAATCGTCAATAATTGGATAATTGGAAAGCATATGCAAACTTTGTGGGTATACTCGTATTTTCCCCTTTTACTTTTACCACTTTTGGGATGTAACATGTTTACTTATCAACAACTGACACATGAACATTTTGCTTAAACACATGAACATTCCTATAACATGCTTGTATACGTGATTGCTTGATACTTTAAACTTGGGTGAAACTTTATGTGTTGAACTTATCATTAACTTCGTACGAGCCTAACCGTGACATATGTAGCGCTATAGGATTGACGACCCGCCGCCCGTAACTTGTGGTTATGTCATGAGCATCTTGCGTCTCTTTTGGTTTGATATGTTAGACACATGCCATGTTTTCATGTTTATCTTGAATCACATGCTTGCTATGAGGAATTGTTCAAAACTTATCTTTTGTTATGTATGTACCAAACTTGTATACTCGCCTTTGCTTTTGCATTGAACATTATTTTAAACATGTTACAGGTTGAGGATGATGATGATATGAAATGAAGTAGCGTTGATACCTAGATACACATATAGACGTTTAGATTAAACACGTTGTAAAAATGTCATATTTGTTGTCGTATTGTTCTTTTGTATTTAACATGTTGTATTTCAAATTTCATGTATTGTAATATTTATTTATGAAAGGAATCAATTTATCTTTAATTCTATTGTCACAATTTAGCGTTATGATGTCTCTAGCAATCTTCACACTTCATCTCATCCCGATGTTTCCGCCATTGGTTGGGGTGTGACAGATTGGTATCAGGGCCATAACTATAGGGAATTAGGAAAAGTAGGAATGCTTTTACCTAGTCTATAGTTTTAGAGCCTTATTCGTATGTTTGCTTGAACTACTACATGATACCTTATTTGTTTATATTTATGCTATTTTAGACATATGTATCACTCGTGAGAAATATTCAACATGTTATTCTTATGCATTAATGCTTGTCTTATTATGTGTTAATACTTGCTTCATTGTTCGATTCTTTACGTGTTACTCTAAACACATTTCTCTATGTGTTAATACATGTTTTATCATTTCGTAATCCAAGCACCATTCGTGATATGCTCTCTTATGTGTTTATACTCGTTCATGTATTTCCTTTGACATACGCTTCCCTCATGCATTTTACTCGATCATTCTAAATCCGACAACACTCATATTACAAAAAAATGAGACGACTTCACCAAAATAGGCGTGAAACCCACAA
Source organism: Helianthus tuberosus (assembly GCA_030545235.1). Taxonomy (NCBI): domain Eukaryota; kingdom Viridiplantae; phylum Streptophyta; class Magnoliopsida; order Asterales; family Asteraceae; genus Helianthus; species Helianthus tuberosus. The sequence continues at coordinate 148,122,341 of CM060448.1, forward strand.
TTTGGTGAATGACTCTCGATCCTTCTACTTTCTTTCTTACACGAAATTCACCACCAAGTTAGGAGTGAGAGCCACACCTTGATGGAGAAATTCAAATTTCAAATTCTAGTGGACCCTCGTCAAAGTGTCAAAATTAACTTTTGACCCGACGAGTACCAACCACACTTAGGATATTAAATCGCCAAGTTAGGGGTGAAACCCGCACCTTGTCGACTAGTTCCACTCTTTGATTTTCATTAATCCCGCCAAGTCTCGAAATTTCAATTGAATTGGGGACATGTAGTAACTGGAAGGGTAAATACCGTCAACCGACTTGTCGGCGAGAGTATTTCACCTATTAGGCCAAAGCATGCTCCTCAAGTTCGAAAGACTTTTCGACCACTTTGGTTAGTCAAAAGTTCCGTTTTGGAACCATCCGAATTTTAATCAAACGTGTGTTTCTATTATTTATTTTATATGATGCAATCTTTCAAATTCGAATTTACTTTCGATATTTTCTTCTCACACACACAACATATTGAATCTTTTCCATACATTTATACATATGCATGATTTCATGTAATTTAAATTCATATTCCCTGTAAAGACAAGTGGAGACATATCCTCGAGATAGGAGTGATTTCGTTACCTTGACGATTAACTCCACTCCCCTTTTCTTAAAACGACCTCACCAACAAGTTCGGGGTGATTCCCTTACCTAGGTGATCGTTACCAAAACGCCTCTTCAAAATATCTTATTATGCAAACTCGATCATGTTTATATCTAAATTATTTATCATCATTCAAAATACATACGTATACGATTTCGAAATACATTGTTTTATCAAGTATACTTTCTATCCTACAACCTATTTTTACCTAACTCACATACACGGATTCTTAACTCATCTTAAACGTTTTACTACACAAATTTCCAAACCTTACGAAATGCTACCTATCACTTTAATCGGTCAAACAAATCTCTTGCCCATGAACTTCATATTCGACTTAATCACTAAAACGCACTCATGATATATATCACCAAACTAAAGATTTTCATTCTCAATCGGAGGATCAAACCAACCTTTCTTTTACACCTATAAGATCTTATGGATGTTATATGATCGTTTTACCAAAGCTTCTTTTCACATCAACAAAGCATTTGTTAGAACTTTTGACAAATCACAAAGTCCTTTTGCTAAAATTCTTTTCTAAGGATCCTCGTTTTCATAAGAACCTCCTAAATTCATAACCTCTTGTTTGATGAAATGAAATTACTTTTGATTGAAAACCTTTTTTTCACCAATTTACAAAACACGTGGGCAAGAAGACTTCTTGGAGACCGACCACCCTTGGATTTCGTAAACCTTTTTAAAACAAAAGTAGCATTTCCATTTATTACAAAATGCATTGGGCTTAACCAATGCATACCTTATGTCCTTTTCATATGCAACAATATTCTACCTTTCAAACCAAGCTCAATCTAATTTTGATACGATAAACTCAACGTTTCATATTAAACAACTATACCCATGTATCGTCCTACACGTTTTAGTCGTTTTACGCAACAATTCACTTATAATCATTCGTATCTACATACTTAACCTTTTGGACGATTTTATACACCTAAATCCGTGATGTTCCAACATACACTATACACGTAAATTTAAATATTCATACCTACACTTACATTCATACGTTTTATGCCTATACTTATAATCGTATTCATACTTATACTCATGCGTTTCATGATTTTACCTATACTCATATATTTCATGTTTTCACTTATACTCATACGTTGCGTGCTTATACATATACACATACTACTCGTACGTGTTATGTCGATACACATACTTGCGTGCTTATTCATACCTAAACTTATACTTATGCTCACACTTTCATTCATACTCATGATCCATACATTCGTACCCATACGCGAGTGTAATCCGAGTGATTCGCTTGCGTGGGTCCCATACATACATAAGCATGGACTTGCTTACATACTACATTCTTACACGTGCACATTCTTAATTTTCAAATTATGGATACCCTAATTCATACACAACTAGTACAAGCTATGCGGATCAAGCGACGATCAATATAATCACGGGTGCACACGGGATTATAGTGATAGGCGTATGAGAACCATAGAGTGTACTACTGTGTATGGTAAGACACGGAACGTAACATGGCACCGAATACGGAACGGACGTAATGTGGTTAAAACATGGTGGATACGCCACTGGTACTTCCTATATATAAGTGTTTTCACCATATTACCAAATTTCGTAAAACGTGCCATGAGAAATTCAGTGTTTTGCAGACCATTTGGACCTAATACAACTTCACACAACTCACAAACGCATTATATCCGATTATCCATGACGAGACTTCATCCTTAACACATTACATTCATCTATCCAACACTTATGCTATTCTCATACCTGCACTCTTTAAGAGTCACTCGTTCATTCTATACTTGTATTATTCTCCTTATCCTTTTAGTTCATATAAACCTCGTTCGCAATCAAGCTTGTTTAAACATTCGAGTCCAAACTTACCTCGTTAACTATAAAATAGTCTTCCTATTCTGGATTCTTGTGTAATTGTACTTAGTATACCTTTAATGCTTTATTTAAAGTACCAAACCTTCTCATTTCACTCAATAAACAATCTTCTACAAACGTAATTCGTTACCACGTCTCAACAACATACAAACCGTTTATCAACATCTTCTTTCTTAATGCGTCATTCTTTTTTTTTATACGTCACCTATTTTAAATACGTCGCCGATTTAAGTTATTCGAACTTGCCTAGACCCACTTCACCTATATACGCACTTACTTGTTTTCAACTATGTTAAATACCCCAAATTATTTTAGGCAATGAACTCACTCACAAATTTACCTTGTCATTCTCCAAAGTTTTGTGCCTTTCAAAATGTTTCAAAATTTTCAAGTCTCAAATTTTTACTAAAACTTTTCAAGTCTACCTCTTGAATAAATTTCGGGATGAAATTTCCTAAAGGAGGGGAGACTGTAACGCCCCGCGTTTTCATACTTTCTATAATTAGTAACCATCGTTTGTAAAACTATTTTTGGAAACTTCGTAGTCTTGTGATCGTTCTTTCATTAAAAGCGATGTAAAAACCGAGACCTGGATCATGAATAAAACTCGTATTTTGTTAATTTCATGATACACATACTTTATATAGGCTCATACGTTCAATTTCGTGGAACAATTGACACTTATTCGTAATTCTTGGAAACTAGGTGCTAAACTTGTAAATGCATGAAACTTATGCATAAAACGTGTTTTGAACATAAATGATACTTGATTTCGACATTTATACACTCAATTATACTTGGTTTATACTCCTCATACTTGAATTTATCTTAAAAGATGCTTTTATGGCAAGAATGGTCCTTAAAAGTCCTAAAAACATCAAAATAAACAAGTCTGGGGGCTAAAGTGTAATTTTTGAAACTTATGTCAAATAAGCAACCCCCGGGCGGCCCGCTTCAGCTTACTTGATATCTAATGCGGGCCGCATGGCCTTCATCTTCGCAGAAAATGAACTCAGCTGCAATCAGACGTGAATTAGCACGAATCCCACCATTCTAACACTCCCCAATCACCTTTAATCCACCTCTAAACACCTCCAATCATCTCTAACCTCTTCCACTATAAATACACACCCTCTCCAAGCATTTTGACACTTTCACAACTCTCTACAACTCACAAATTCACTCTCAAATCAGTTGCAAATATGCATTTTCGGACAGATTCATACACTTGCACTAAAGTGGGCATAACTTGCTCATTTCTCAACGAAATCACTCGATTCTTCTTCCTACTTGCTTGGATAATCATGGGCTTTGATTCCTTGACTTCTCCTTGGAGAAATCAGACCTGGAAATGCCCTGAAATGATCCAAAAACTTTCTGTTTTGTTTTATGTTCTTCAAAAACTTGTTTAAACTTATCCAACTTGTGTCTAACACATCTCATACCTATGTCCCAATGCTTACAACCTCTCTTATGGTTGGTTAGGCTTAAAAACAAGGTTGAGACACTTGAAATCAAAGGATTAAACCTCAAATACTTTCTGTTTTGTTAGGGTATTTAACCCACAAATCATGTCAAGCTTAGATCTTGATGAATGAGTGAATATGGAACAACTTGGGTTGTCCTACATACAATCCTCACATGATTTGATGATTTCTCATAGATTAGATCATTTATATCATTGTACTAATCCTAGTTCATGACCCTCCTTGGTTGTTTTTACATCAAGTGAAGTGGTGAACATTCAAGGGGTTCCTAAATGGAAGCATGTTCTTCCTACCCCATACATGACATCTATGATACTCGAGGTGCCTAAATGAAGATCCTAATCTTCTACCTCCTACTTGAATTATTGGACTAAATAATAAGTAATACTTAACCTAAACATATATATACACTCATTCGAACCTTTAATGTTGAACTTGTGTTTATATGTTAAAGTAGTAGAACATCATCTAAGACCTAAACCTTGTTGTGATTCTTATGGGTGGTCAACTCATGAAAACATTATCATAACCCTTGTGGTTACCAAGTGTCATACAAGTATAATGTGTCGAAGACGATTATTTTCACTTGCTATTTTCATATGTTATTTTCATGTTATTTTATTCCGAATCTCGACTCTAAACATACTTGAACTTGAACCCTTATACATTCGGACTCTACACCTCTAATCGTCAATAATTGGATAATTGGAAAGCATATGCAAACTTTGTGGGTATACTCGTATTTTCCCCTTTTACTTTTACCACTTTTGGGATGTAACATGTTTACTTATCAACAACTGACACATGAACATTTTGCTTAAACACATGAACATTCCTATAACATGCTTGTATACGTGATTGCTTGATACTTTAAACTTGGGTGAAACTTTATGTGTTGAACTTATCATTAACTTCGTACGAGCCTAACCGTGACATATGTAGCGCTATAGGATTGACGACCCGCCGCCCGTAACTTGTGGTTATGTCATGAGCATCTTGCGTCTCTTTTGGTTTGATATGTTAGACACATGCCATGTTTTCATGTTTATCTTGAATCACATGCTTGCTATGAGGAATTGTTCAAAACTTATCTTTTGTTATGTATGTACTAAACTTGTATACTCGCCTTTGCTTTTGCATTGAACATTATTTTAAACATGTTACAGGTTGAGGATGATGATGATATGAAATGAAGTAGCGTTGATACCTAGATACACATATAGACGTTTAGATTAAACACGTTGTAAAAATGTCATATTTGTTGTCGTATTGTTCTTTTGTATTTAACATGTTGTATTTCAAATTTCATGTATTGTAATATTTATTTATGAAAGGAATCAATTTATCTTTAATTCTATTGTCACAATTTAGCGTTATGATGTCTCTAGCAATCTTCACACTTCGTCTCATCCCGATGTTTCCGCCATTGGTTGGGGTGTGACACCACCCCCCTTAAATAGGGTTTCGTCCCCGAAACCGTAGTACGTACCAAATAACGTAGGGTGGAGACGTCGCATTTCCTCTTCGGACTCCCATGTAGTGTCCGAACCTTTCCTATGCTCCCATTTGACTTTGACTTGGTCAATTTGTTTATTTCGTAAAAGTTTGACCTTCCGGTCTAAAATCTCCACCGGTCTTACCGCATAATTCAGACTATTATCCACTTCGATGTCATCGTAATGGATATAGGTCATTTCGTCTGCTAGGCACTTTCTTAATTGTGACACGTGGAACGTGCCATGGATCCCACTTAGTTCCTCCGGTAGCTCAAGGCGGTAAGCTACCTTGCCAACCTTTCCGATAATTTTAAATGGCCCAATAAACCTCGGGCTTAGCTTCCCCCTTTTTCTGAATCTAATAACGCCCTTCCAAGGGGAAACTTTTAGCATGACCATGTCGCCAACCTGGAATTCGATTGGCCTTTTCCTTTTATCAGCATACGCCTTTTGTCTATCTTGAGCCGCTTTCAAATGTGCCCGAACTATATCGATCTTTTCATTCGTAGCTCGTACTATATCTTGATGAGCGAGTTCACGTGGACCCACTTCACCCCAACATACCGGGGTTCGACACTTCCTACCATAAAGCATTTCGTACGGTGCCATCTTAATACTAGATTGGTAGCTGTTATTATACGAAAACTCAACTAACGGTAGGTGAACATCCCAACTTCCTCCAAAGTCGATTATACACGCCCGTAGCATGTCCCCCAATGTTTGTATCGTTCTTTCACTCTGTCCATCCGTTTGGGGATGGTACGCAGTGCTAATGAACAATTTGGTTCCCATTTGCTCTTGGAAATCTTGCCAGAAATTTGAAGTAAACCGGGTATCCCTATCAGACACAATGGATACCGGCACCCCATGACGTGCTATTATTTCATTCGTATAAACCTCTGACATCTTTTCTGACGTATAAGTCTCACGGATCGGAATGAAGTGAGCACTTTTCGTCAATCTATCTACCACTACCCATATGGCATCGAAACCACGATTCGTTTTAGGCAACTTGGTCAGTAGGTCCATTGTGATATGTTCCCATTTCCAAACCGGAATTTCTAACGGTTGGAGTTTGCCGTATGGTTTCTGATGCTCCGCCTTGACTTGTAAACATGTCAAGCATTTTTCCACATACTTCGCCACATCCCTCTTCCTTCCGGGCCACCAATAATTTTGTTTCAAATCATTGTACATCTTGGTCGCACCCGGATGAATTGAATAACGGGATTTATGAGCTTCATTAAGTAGAAGCGCCTTCACTCCACAAGTATGTGGGACCCATATCCTTCCGGATCGAGTCTTCAACCCGTGATTCCCATCCGAAAAATCTTTCAATTGACCGATTATTCTTTCTTTCTTCCAATTCTCTTCTTTTACTGCTTCTAACTGCGCCTCCCGAATACGTTCGAGTATACCCGAGGTCACCACGAGTTGCATCGACCTTACTCGTATTGGGACATAGTCCGCTTTTCTGCTCAGAGCATCCGCTACCACATTTGCCTTTCCGGGGTGGTAATGTATTTCACAGTCAAAATCTTTCACCGTTTCTAGCCATCGCCTTTGTCGCATATTTAACTCCTTCTGATCGAAGAAGTATTTCAAGCTCTTATGGTCGGTGAATATGGTGCACTTTACCCCATATAAGTAATGCCTCCATATTTTTAACGCAAATACCACCGCAGCCAACTCGAGATCGTGTGTGGGGTATTTCTTCTCGTGGATCTTCAATTGTCTTGAGGCATAAGCTATAACCTTGCCCCGTTGCATCAAAACACATCCGAGCCCCTATAGTGAAGCATCCGAGTAAACCACCATGTCTTCGACTCCGTCCGGCAATGTCAATACCGGAGCTTGAGTTAACTTTTCTTTTAGCGTTTGAAACACTTTTTCTTGATCGACACCCCAAATGAACTTCTCTTTCTTTTGGGTTAGCTTTGTTAGCGGTGACGCAATCTTGGAGAAATCTTGAATGAATCTCCTATAGTATCCCGCAAGCCCCAAAAAGCTTCTAATTTCCGAAGGGTTCTTCGGAGGATTCCATTTTGACACAGCCTCTATCTTTGACGGATCCACCAAAACTCCGTCGGCACTTATGACATGGCCAAGAAATTGTACCTCTCGTAACCAAAAGGCACATTTAGAGAATTTTGCATATAACTTCTCTCGTCTAAGTGTCTCTAACACTTCTTGTAAGTGGTGTGCGTGTTCAGCTTCACTTTTCGAATACACCAAGATATCATCGATAAACACGATGACCGACTTATCCAACATTGGCTTGCAAACCCGGTTCATGAGGTCCATGAAAGCCGTGGGTGCGTTTGTTAGCCCAAATGACATCACGAGGAATTCATAATGACCATATCTTGTGCGGAAGGCTGTCTTTGGCACATCTTCTTCTTTGACCTTTAGTTGGTGATACCCCGATCTAAGGTCAATTTTTGAAAACCAGTTCGCACCTTGTAGCTGGTCGAATAAATCATCTATCCTCGGGAGCGGGTATCGGTTCTTTACCGTGAGTTTGTTTAACTCCCGGTAATCGATACACATGCGCATGCTCCCGTCTTTCTTTCTCACGAACAACACCGGTGCACCCCAAGGAGACATACTCAGCCTTATGAATCCCTTGTCAAGCAGGTCTTGGATTTGAGACATCAACTCTATTCCGACGGTGCAAGTCGGTACGGGGCTTTTTCTACGGTTTTCGCGCCCGGAATCAATTCGATCCCAAACTCTATTTCCCGTTCAGGCGGTATCCCCGGTAAATCCTCCGGAAACACATCTTCATAATCTCGTACTACCGGTACATCTCCAATCTTTCGTGATTCTTTTTCGGGCTCATTAGCGTATATCATGAATGCCTTGCATCCTCGCTTCATAAGCTTGTGAGCTTTCAACATTGAGCATACTATAGGGTTGCCTCCTTTTTCACCATAAATGGTGACGTGTTTCCCGCTCGGAGATGTTAGCTTTATCTCTTTACGAAAACACACGACCTTTGCATGGTGTTGAGATAGCCAATCCATCCCAACGACTACTTGAAATTCTCCCATTGACATCGGGATTAGATTTATTAGATATTCTTCATCGTCAATGCTCAGTTTACAGTTTTTACATACATCACAAACAATAAAGCTCTTGTTATTACCTATCTCTACTTCTAAGGGCACAGGTAATTTTGTTAGAACAAATGAAGGATGTCGAATAAATCCATATGAAACAAAGGATTTATTCGCACCCGTATCAAATAACACGCGTGCAGGAATCGAATTTACAGCAAATATACCTGAGACCACGTCAGGTTCAACCTTCGCTTCTGCGGCGGTCAGTTGAAAAGATCTTGCCTTTTCTTTTGGGGCTTCACCTTTCGGGTCCTGCCCATCTTTCTTTCCAACCAGTTCTGGGCATTCCGACTTTTTGTGACCCGTTCGATAACAATTGTAACAAACCGTCACTTTCTCCGGGCACGATATAGCCATATGTCCCGTTTTCTTGCATATGGGACAAGGCTTATCCTTGTAACGGCATTCGCCTTTATGACCCTTTCCGCAGATTCTACAACTTGGCGACCCGCCTTTTGTATCAGATTTCTTTGCGGTTTCGTTTGTTCGTGCCTTCTTAGCAGGGCTTGGGTTTACATCTTGTGCTTTCCGTTCACCCCTTTCAATGCTCTTTTTCAGTTCGATCTCCCTTTCCCGAGCAGCGTTTATGATCTCGGTAAGGGTCTCGTATTTGGAAGGGGTGATAAACTCCCTATACTCAGCACTCAACATGTTATGGTAGTAGTATATCTTTTGTTCTTCATTCGTCACTAGATCATCGCAAAACTTCATCTTATCCATAACGTTGCCGTAATCTTGTCTATGGTCTCATTCTTGTGCCTAAGTTGCATGAACTCCTCCTTGATTTTATTCATAACCGCCTTGGGGCTATGATGCTTAAGAAATGGCGTCTTGAATTCTTCCCAAGTCATGACCTTAGCAGCTTCAATACCGATCTCTCTCTTTTTGTTATCCCACCAATCTTTCGCTTGACTCCTTAGTTGACCCGTACCATAGGCTACGTAGTCATCTTCGTCACAATGGGTCCTCTCGAATACCCCTTCGATATCACTTAGCCATCGTTGGCACACTATTGGGTCAACCTCCCCATTATATATTGGTGGTTTACAGGCCATGAATTCCTTGTATGAACAAGGCTTTCGTCCTCCATGCTTTTCCTTTGCTAAATTTGAATCATCTTCCAATTTCTTGATTCTCTCTTTTACTATTGATAAAACTGTGTTTTGAATCTTATCAATAAAGCCCGACAAACTGTTTTCGATCGCCTTTCTAACCTCTTCGGCAATCACTTCCCTCATTTGTTCGGTGACTCTTGGCACCGCATCATCATTACTTTTATCTGCCATCTCTATTTCTGAAATGTTTACATAAGTTGTTAAACATTCCATTTATAACACATGCTTTACTTGTTTTGATTCAATCAAGTTCATAACTTGATTTAATCGTTCTTGTTTTGATTCAATCAAGTTCATAACTTGATTTAATCGTTCTTGTTTTGATTCAATCAAGTTCTTAACTTGATTTAATCTTTCTTGTTTCATGCATTTCTTGTATTTGAATGAGCTTACACGCTCTTTTCATGCATATTTGTTCGTTTCTCATTCTTTACATAATACATAATTTATTAACAAAAGAAGTTAACCCTTACCGGACGATCGATCAAGCTTGAACCGAACACTTTGTTGACAACCTTAGGCTCTGATTACCAACTTGTAACACCCTTAAATTTTTACTAGAATTAATCACTAATTTTATACATTTTATACAAAAGATACTAATTAGACATAAGTTTCATAGTCAAATTCACAAGTAGCATAAACCTTAGTCAACTAATGACTAAATTGGAACATCCAAAAGTTGTTTAAGAAATTGTTTACAACCCATGAACAAAGTTTAAATAAGATTAAAACATAGCGGAAGCTTCAAAAGTCGTGTTCGGTTCTTCGACGTTGCTTGACCGCCATCCGTAAGATCCGCTTCATCACCTAAGGTCAAAACCATTAAAACTTTAGTTTTGACAATTGTTATATAATATATAAACATGAGATTTAATATAAATTTTAAATAATAAAATTTAAGTTTGATTTCTGATTTCACCGTAACTTACGGTGTCACCGTAAGTTACAGTGAGTCCTGAAGAGTTATTGGTCCACCGTAACACAGGGGTGATCCACCGTAAACTCTTGACATGTACCGTAAGTTACGGTACTACCGTAACTTACGGTAGTTGCTGGAAATTTAGGTTTTGTTTGTCTATTTCATTATACTCAACCAAATTCTGGAATTTCGCATTTCTAACAATCCATTACATTAAATTCTCATGTTTCTAACATGTTACACATTAACCAATATCAAAGATCAATTCATCATATTCCGAAGCATTAACCATGCTTTGCTCGATTATTCGACCCGTTGGCTCGTCTAAGGAATCCTCCCATATGACGACTACCAACGAGTTCCAACCAAGTTGACCAATCATTCAATATAGCGATATCTCTGCTTAATTCAAACCATTCTTGTTATAAAATTCGATTACATATTATATAATCACCAAAATCTACTAAATGTAACGGGTCAAGTTACATACCTTTAAAGCAAGCCCTTCAAACGTGCGTCCACACCGGTTTGTCCGCTAGAGTTCAATCACTTTATGTTTAGAACTCTATGTTTTACATACATAACGCACATTTGTCATATTTCTTAATTATGCGTTTTTAACTTAACAATTCAGTTTCAAGCCTTCTTTGAGGCATTACAACAAACACTATAAGGGCAGAATTCTTACATCTTTCATATTCATGTTTATACCTTGCTAATTAGTTAACTTAACTTCAATAAAGCCATCATATAGCATTTAAACATCATACTTTTTCTGAAATTACCTTCTAAGATCGAATTACACTAGAATAATCATTCTAAACCCTAGTGTTCATCATCATCATGTAAAACCCACAACCCACCTTCAAGGTGTTCATGGAACTTCCTGAATTTGGTCATGATTTCACATGTAGTTGGCTAGGTTTCACTTCTAAACACCATATCAACTCTAATCTAACCAAATAACACACATGCAACATCTAATTTTCAGATTTTCCAAAATCATGAGAATTTCAAGTTGAGAGATTTCATCAGATTTTACATACCTTACAATCCTCTTGTGATGAGGATCATGATTCTAAGCTCAATTTTCGATTTTGACTTGGATTAATCCTTCAATTTGCAAGATTAATGAAGTTTTAGGGTTTTGGAAAAATCTCCTGGTCGCCCTCTCTCTCTGTTCGATCGATGCCCACCCACAATGGATGGACTTTGTGTTTTGTTTATTAAATTAGTACTAAACTTTCAGATTTTGACTAGTTTAGTCCCTCAACTTATCATTTAGCTTTAAGTTTAAGTGTTTTATCTTTAGAGTAAGTTATTTCAAGACTATCAACTAACTGGGTTATAGTTTCCTAGTTAGTTAATTTCTTGTTAAATTAACATTACATATTAAACGCAAAGTTTTGTATTTTTGGGGTGTTACATTCTGGCAGCCTCAATCAAAGTTCTGTTCTTTCTTTCAACAACCCCATTTTGTTCTGGGGTTCTTGGAATACTGTATTGCCTCACAATTCCTTTTGACACACAGAAATCATCCAACTCCTTGTTCCTGAACTCTGTGCCATTGTCACTTCTGAAGATTTTTACTGGAAGGTCAAACTGCTTTTCAACCTATTTCACAAAGTCTTGCAGAATTCCCGCAGTCTCATCTTTTGAGTGTAAAAAGTAAGTCCATGTAAACCTAGAAAAGTCATCAACTATAACCAAACAATACCTCTTTTTTCTTAAGACTCATGACTTTAACTGGGCCAAACAAATCCATATGAAGCATTTGTAAACATTTGGTTGTTTTGGACTCATCAATGGATTTGTATGAGCTTTTATGTTGTTTTCCTTTTAGGCAGGAAACACAATGCTCAGGACAGGTGAACAGTTTTTGAGGTAAACCTCTTACTAACCCCTGTTTTGAAATGGCAGTGATTGTCTTGAGATTTGTGTGCCCTAATCTTCTATGCCATAGTTCTATCTCTTTGTTTGATGCAGCTGAGAACAGACAGGCATCAGTTCTGGGGCTCTCTTTTGACATATCCACCACATAAACATTGCCACTTCTTTGAGCAACAAGTTTGGTTTTTCTAGAATTGATTATTGCTTCAATCTTTTCAACCATTTCTAGCCCAACAATCCTACAACACTCCTTTGTGAAGAATGACCCATACCCCTTATCACTCATTTGTGAGACACTCAGGAGGTTGAATTTTAGATTGTCTATCAGATTAACATTTTCAAATTTTACATTTCCAGACTGTACTGTACCAGACCCCAGAACCTTCCCTTTACTATTATTACCAAAGGATATATCACCCCCTCCACGAATTTTGAAATCTTTGAGAAGGGCTTTACATCCTGTCATGTGCCTGGAGCCTCCACTATCTACATACCAAAGGCTATCTAAGCATGCAGAAGCTCCCTGTACATGAATTAAAAGGATTAGTTCATTAAGGTCTCCAAAGCCAATAAGGCTTTGGATGGGGTCTCAACAGTGTCTGGGATGAGTGCTGATGGATGGGCAGTGATTAGGTCAGGGGTTTGGACAGTTTTAGGACTGTTTCTCTCTAACCACTGTTGTGGGTTTTGACCAATCACCTGCTGATAACCAAAAGGATGCATGTTCACTCTTGGTTTAGAGGGCCTTTTGTAGGTCTCATAAACGTGTGGAATCCTTTGGTAAGATGATTGTCCCTTGCCTCTTCTGAATTGGTTGGCAGGGGGTGCATCAGTCACTTGAACATCTCTTTGGATAGATGTTTGATTCAGCTGTTTTGTAACAGCTGTTTGGACTGGCACAAACAGTGGTTGATTCTTGGTGAATTTGAAAAATGATGTTGATGGACTCAAGGATGTTTTAGCAGTGTACTCATTCTTTTTCACATCAAAGTTTTTGAGATACACACATGCTTGAGTTTTGTGGTTTGTTTTACCACAGATGGTGCAGCTTTCATGTGACACCTGTGTCACTTCAACCATCAAACAAATACCAAACCAATTAAATATTGTATTCCATACTTTGGATTTGTATAAATATGTGTATCGTTTGCACATATCAATTTTTGTTTGATTTCAAGCTTTAAATCGCTTTCTGGAAGGTTATACGCCCATTGATGCGTAAATATAACCAGTTTAATGCAACGAACACTTCGGAATAGTGAAATAGGCTTAACATACCTTAAATAACCTTCACATAACTTAGAAATAAGTTTTGGATGGTTTTGGTGTGTTGAAATCAAGTTTGTTCGATCGCAGGGACTAATTGTGTCAAACTACGAAACTATACCGATTTGTATAGTAACGAACATTCTGGAACTTGATCATAAGTTAAATATGCCCTAAATATCCTTTACATAGCTTAGAAATAGGCTTTGAGGTGTTTGGTGCGCAAAAATAAACTTTTGGTCATTCAGGGACTAAAAGCGTCAAAAAGTGCATAAGTTTGCATTTTCGCGCATATCTTACGTTCTGAATACATCCGGACATCCAAAAATTTATGTAAGCATTAAAATATTTTATTTTAGTGTTTGGCATGATAAAATTCCATTCGTCGCTTAATTTGGATCGTTTTTGCGTTCGTTACGACTTCCATCGAAATTAAGCGAATAACGCGATCATACGACCAAACGAGCCGACATCCGAGATATTTTTGAGCATGTTTCATATCCCCTATGCTTAGGCATCATTGTAGAGCCTTGAAAATGGCTTAACGGGCTTTAAACGCATCAAAAATGGCCTTAAAAGCATGCAGGGACTGAAACTGCAATTTGTGAAACTTGTTTGCTGATCTGAAGGCTCAGGCGGCCCGCGTAAGCCCCCATAAAACCTTACGCGGCCCGAGTAAGCATGTCAGACCTGTAACAACCATTTTTCCAACTGTTACCAGCTGTTCCAACGGTTTTGGTAACTTGCAAATGGTATTTTAAGCTTTCTATGGGCTATTTTAAGTGCCCATGGTATTCCAAATCAAGGGGCACACTTGGATGGTTAAGATTGAAGCTTGATTTTCGATAAACGATCTTAACGGTTCAAGGAATTCTATAAATAGCCCACCCCACTTCACTTCTTCCTCACACAAATCTGATCTGAAATGCTCTAAGTTGAAGCCTTTGCTTCATACCTGAGCTACTTGGATCAAGATTTGCTTGCGGGGACCCTCTGTAAGTATTCTTTCGTTCTTTTCATTCGTTTTTAGCATTAAAGTCAAACTACGTTTGACTTTGTGCATTGACCAGTTTATGGTCAACACGAAGTTTGTTTGAACTTCATAACGTGAGCGTAATCACGATGGTTATAGTCCCTAGTAGGGATGAGCATGTGGTACCAGATACCGATACCATACCGATACCATCCCGATACTGTACCGTACCGATACCATACCGCTTGTATTCGGTATCGGTATTACGTTTTACCGTTTTTCGGGATCGGGATTTTGCGGGATCGGGATCGGTATTTTTCGGTAATACCGATTTAATACCGATTGTGAGGTTAGCTTATTTAAAAATTATGCACCTTCCAAACAATATAAGTAAATATATTAAAACCTTAACAAAAATCCAAGAGTTTTATTATGTAAGTGATGACGTATTAAAACAGCCCCCACCCATAATTCCCATGCTTTGCTTACTGAAGAAGTTGAAACTTTCAAGTTTCAAGTAGGGTGGTAGTAGGGTGGTGAAATGTAATTTAGAACTAGGGTGGTGAACTGTAAGTCTTCTCCTTATCTCATATCCCTTACCTAATCCAAATCAAAATTCCAAATCCAACTTCAGAAACAAAACTGTAAGTCTTCTCCTTATCTCATTCTTTCCTGCTGGACTTGTGGGTGTTTTGTAAGTGCCCTAATTTTGTGATATATATATGACAATTTTCTCTACATTTGTGCGTTTGAAGTATTGTTTAGGATCCTTTTCTTTCAATTTTATAATTGTTGACCAATTTGAGTTTGACTTTTGTGGATCTACAAAATGGTATCTGGCTCAAGGAGTCAAGGTATACCTACCCTTTATGGTCTCAGGTCTTATGTGGTATCAATTCGATAATGACAACCTAGAGCTTAGAGTTTATGTACGATGTACATTTTTTTAGTTATATGTATTGGTTTGGTCATAGTTTTATGAAGTTGTTGTTTACTTTGACCCTAATGAGAGTGAAAATATAGGCTTGATCTTGATAAGATTTTGATCATGTTTGTCAATAAATCCATACATGCAGTAAATAAATCTTACATACCTTATTATCTGTTTTTTTCTTCAGCTGAGTATAATAGCAAGAATCCAAATGGCATCTTTGAATGGACCGCCTTCTAGTCAAGTAAGTATGCTTATTGGTTTTTCAAGTTATGTTAGTAACTTGGTAAGTTTGTTTAGTATAAAGCTTACTTTTTTGTGTGGATTATATATGGGTAGGAGGAAGGCGAAACGCTTGTTGATGATACCCCTCATGACCATTTCCAACTTGATGATGATTCGGAATCGGTTAAGGAAACATGTAATGACAAAGTGGAATCAAGTCGTAAGAGAAAACAACCAACAAAGAAAAAAAAACCCCAAAAGAAAGCTAAAAAAGGAGTCAAAAGTGAGTGGTGGGTTCATTTTGATGTCGTTTATCTAGAAGAACCTGACGGAGTGAGTCGGAAGTACGGAAATTGCAAGTATTGCAAAAGTGACATTAAAGCCGATCCAAAAAGAAACGGTACGTCTGGTATCAAAACACACGCTTTATCTTGTCAAAAAAATCCCGAGGTACTTGGTAGTCAAAGTACTTTAGTGTTTGAAAAAGAAGCTAGCGGGGAAGGTAGTGTGAGCATTTGGAAACATGATGAGGCTAGAATCAAGAAAGCATTACTAGATTTGATTATTGTCGCCGAATTACCGTTTAAGCTTGTGGAAAACCCGGTTTTTATTGAGTACACCAATGCTTTGAATGGATGATTCAATTTGCCATCACGACATAAATTGTCTAGAGATATTGGAAAGTACTATATCGAGGAAAGGAATAAACTGTTAGCATATCTAAGTAAACCCACCAACACAGTTCACTTAACTACCGACACTTGGACATCCTCATGTCAACGGGTTAACTATATGGTTGTAACGGCACATTTCATTGATGATGATTGGGTAATGCATAAACGCATTATTAATTTTAGACCCATTCATAGTCATAAGGGGGAGGATATTGGTCAAGAGTTATTGCACTGTATTCATGGTTGGGGTATTAAAAATGTTATGACCATGACGGTAGACAACGCGTCTAGTAACGACAAGGCGATTGATTATCTGTTGAGAAAGTTGCCTAATTTGTATGCTGAGGGGAAGCATTTTCATATCAGGTGTATGGCACACATACTAAACTTAATTGTCAAAGATGGTTTATCAGAAAACAGGTATCATGTTGATTGTTTGCGAAAAGCAATTAGATATATTCGGCACTCTTCACAAAGAATAACCAAGTTCAAAAAGTGCATCCAAGAATCAAATATTGAATCAACTAAGTTTTTGTGTGGAGATATGCCTACTAGGTGGAATTCCACCTATGAAATGTTGAAAATGGCGGTGGATTTGAGGGAGGCGTTTTTCTCTTATGAACTTGAAGATAATAGTTATATTCATGATTTAGAAAGGCTACCTGAACATTCAGACTTTGGTGCTTGCCAAAAGTTGGTTAAATTTCTAGAAAAGTTCAAGACGAAAACAGAAATTGTATCAGCCACATCAAAGCCCTTGGCTCACTTATTTTTTATAGAAATCCTAGATGTGGATAAACATCTATGGGTGTGGGACTGCGATCCAAATTTTGCTACAATGGTTAGGTCGATGCGTGGGAAATACGACAAGTATTGGGGGGAGTTTGACAAACTTAACGACTTCATGTATTTTGCTGTTATTTTGGATCCTACCATGAAGTTATATTTTGTTGAGCATTGTTTTACGAAGATGATTACCTCTGAAATAACTGAGAATGACCATGCGACTAAAGAAGACATTAAAAAGATGGTATCGTTGAAGTTGTTTGATCTTAAGAGTAGGTTACATGAGCTATTTCAAACATACATGGAAAAATTTGACACTGTTGATTACAATTCGGCATCCCAAGAAGCACGTAACGATGACGTCGTTGGAAGTGACGAGGGCAATGACTTCTTCACGGAGTTTCTGAGTAAAGAAGAAAGCAAATCGGTTGGTATAGATTCTGAGTTAAAGAGGTACTTAGATGAGCCAAGAATGAATTTTGATATCCGATTTGATATACTTAAGTGGTGGAAACAAAACGCAATTAGATTTCCAGTTGTATCTCGCATGGCTAGAGGTAAATTGACTTTCCTTTTATTGTGTTTTTTTTTCATTACTTGTTACATTATTGTTGTTTATTAATAATTTGTATAATTGTTAGATATTTTGGCAATTCAAATTTCCACGGTTGCGTCCGAATCAGCCTTTAGCACTAGTGGTCGTGTACTAGATGCTTACAGAACACGCTTGTCAACTAACGTAGTTGAAGCTTTGATTTGCACCCAAGATTGGGTGAGAAAGTCAAGAAAACCGATTTTGGATGACGTGGACGACATATTAAAGGATGACGACATTGCCCTAGGTAAATTGTACTATTGTAGAAGTAGACTACTAGTTCTTTACATGTATAATGGGTGTTAAGTGTTAACCTTGTTCGGTTTCTTTTTTTTTTTAAGAAATTGAAGATACAATACAACAAAATGGAAAAGGGAAAGGGATGGTGCATGACAAGGCTTAAGAAAACTCGAATGGAATGTAGTGAAATGTTTTGACATTTTTGGTCCAGAAGTTACTATGATGACTGATGAAGGATGGTAATTTAGTATTTTAGTGCAATGTTTTGAACTTGTTTTTTGTCATTCTACTACTCTACTGTGTGATGAAAGAATGATGTCTCTAGTATGTCTTGTATATGACTTCAATTTTTTTGGCTGATGTTATTTCTTAATGAAGTGAATGTTTTGAACTTGTTTTTTGTCATAAACAAAAAGCATAGCATTATATTCTTTTGAGATGATTCAAGTTCTGTAAAATTCTAGTTTAGTTTGAATTAGTGAGGTCTTTGTTCTTTTATAATACACATACCTTATTTGGATACTGATATATTAAAGTGGCTTCTAAGTGTTTTTTTTTTTTTTTTTTTTGTTGATTTATTCTCGAAACAGAATGATAAAGAGTTTTAGATGTAAAGTGGCATATAAGTGTTTTATTGTTGATATCTTCTCAAAACAGAATGATTTTGGTGGCAAATTATAATTTAAAATTTCGGTATTTTTCGGTATCATACCGAAAAACCGGTAACGATACCGGTACCATACCGATACCATACCGCTTGTATTCGGGATCGGGATCAATTTTTGAGGATTGTCGGGATCGGTATCGGTTCGATACCGTGCTCATCCCTAGTCCCTAGTGACTATACCTACTGATTACCACGTTATCTAGGTTAGTGACGAGTCGTAGTTTCGGCCAAAATGCGTATTCTCGCGTATTTTGTAACCAAACTACTTTAAGGTATCAAAACCATTTGTTTTGATACCAAACCTATTTTCTAACTTAACTAAACATGTTTTAACATGTTTAGCTCGTCACTTTTTAGTTTTGTGCTTATGTAGAGTCGTAAGTCAAGCGGACTAAACACCCGCTTAGACTTTCGAACACGACCCGTTTGGTCGATCATTAGGATCCGACCAAACATGTTTAGTGACCATAGTTGTATAGGGAATAACCTTCCGAGGTTATACCTTATGGTCACCTAGTTTAAGTAGTTGTATGATAGGTAGTTTATATGCCTTAGGAAAATGACAAAAATGCCCTTTTTATGCATAATTGATATTTAAGCATATGTAACCAAAACTTTCATCACGTAACTGATTATGTAACATATTTAAACATGTCTTGGCATATAATACTTGCCATAGGACTAATTAGACGTCTCAAACGCATTTTACGCGAATGACGCGTTAAAGTAGCATATGCTACCTAAGCGGGTCGTGATGGGTCGTAAGCACTTAGGATAGGTTTCATTTTAGTATGTAGGCCTTGTTAAACCATATCATATGAGTTCCCACGCCCATTTGGTTCACGAGACCTCATACTATCTGATCTCCCGATTTAGGTCCGGTTTATTTATGTAGTTACCTATATTAGGTGTCGTTTGATTCCGTGCTCCCTCTAGCTTGCTTGGTAGTTGTTCAAGACTCCTAAGCACTCTCAAGTGAGTACATAGTCCCCTCTTTTACTGTTTTCAAATGTTTTGGGGCGAAATATGTGTACCTATTTGTTATGTTCTTGTTTTCAAAAGTATAATTGATTATACATATTAGTACTTATCCTTTGACAAACTGAATATTTAATTATGGTTTAAACACTAATTTTTCAAAGATTATAAAATTAATCATTGGATAGTACTTATTTTTGTTCACCAGACCGGTTGGTAGTATGATATAGCGCTATAGGATTTGACACCCCATTCCTGTTGTTATGGAATGTCTGAAACCAATTTGTTTCTCCATATAAATATGGATTGCCTTTGTGGTATTCCTATAGTCTCAAAGGTGTATTTTGATGCACTAGGTCTGAATGAATTCTTAAATCACATTATTTTTGTATATTTTGATATGCTCTCATATGTGATATTGTACAAAACCAACATTTATTTTCAAAAACCAAAGCATAGTTAATATGTTATTCTCAAAACCAAAACATAGTTTAATATGTTATTTATAGATCCAAAGTATACTTTTGATATACTACTGAAAATTATTATTTTTAACAACTAAAGTATATTTAATATACTATGTGTTTTACAATTGGGTTTTGGGTCAGTGTTTAGATAATGGGACGGGTGTAATATGATGAAAACATGGTAGATACGCCGCTGGTACTTCTTATATATAAGTGTTTTTATCACATTACATACCGTGGCGTTATTTAGTACACTTGGGTTAACAATTTTGGAACTGAAATATATTCTAATATATTACTTATTCGACTTTTTTAAAACCAAAGTATATTTTTATATATACTATATATCTTTTTATCAAAATATCGTTTTTCAAACAATATATTTTATACAAACTTATTCTACTTACTTATTAAATTTCCTATGTATTATTATTTTATATCATCTGATTTCTTATAAATGATTTATAAAAGAAAACCTTTTTCAAGGATCATGACTACTTTTCTTAAACAACTTTTTCTAAACTTATAAGTCATGAATCCTAAATCAATAAAACCTATGTATCTCACAGGCATTTTTATGCTGACGTACCTATTTTTACACATGTTTCAGGTGCTGCTTTATGTTGATTGTTGATACATGCTACACTTAGGGTGGACTCGTGCCTTAGCGACTTTAAAACTTGAAAGATAATAGTTGTATTTATCTGATTTGTAATAAAACAATGAGTTCATTAATTCAATAAAACGAAATTATTTATTCCATGGTTGTGAAACAATGATTCTGTTACAACACTCCCTGACGTTTCCGCCACGTTTTGTTGTTTTACGTGGTCGGGGTGTGACAAAAAAGTTGGTATCAGAGCCAATGGTTATAGGGAATTAGGTTATTAGTGATGCTTTGACCTAGACTATTACCTTCCTAGGACCCTAACGCGAGTTATCTCGTGTTTAGTCTTAAAACAATACCGTCACTTATCCTTAGGTGACAACCACAATAAGAGCACAAATTTTGAATCCGCTTTGAAAACTAATCATCTGTTCTAGGATGATTGATTACTAGGTTTTGAACCTTCAAAGTTTTTCAAAATCTCGTCAAAGTTTGGTCTAAATAATGTGAACACGTGCAAACTGTAAGGGTGGGTGCATGTACCCTGAGTCTTCTGTCTAAGGCTAGAGTATTCGTACAAATCCGCAGTATCGGACCAGTCACTCTTACCTGGGAACTCTTGGGGTGAGTGTCCACTTATAGGCGAGCATGTCTTCGCGATACATTATATTGACCCATTTACTTTGATTAGTCACCGTCTCATTTGTTTGCCTTAGGTAACAAACAAATGATCGCAATTTTATGCATTGTTATTCTGTTTTCATTTCCCTTGTTTCCTCCCATGTCTCCCATTTTCTTCATGGTGCCTCTTCATCGCAACAACAATGTCCGAACTAGGTGCTGCAATTGTCCATCAATTAGGCGTCGTACTACCAGAAGGCCGTTGATTTAGCTATCACCGTGACTCGTCTCAGGGATGAAGCCATACAAGGGAACCGCTCCTTAGAGCAATCAATGCAACCGTCATCATCCGAATCAGATATCTATTTTAAATGTACCCACAGTGGATGATGGGGGATATTTGATTAGCATGTGCCGCTTTGCAATCCAAAGCAAAGCTGTTGCAAATCCTGCTGCTGCTCAACCTCTTGCAAGGAAACCTAATGCCGGTATGTGCTTATGTGCAACAAATGTAATGCACCTCACCAAGCTTGCCTGCAGTGTCGTCTGTGTGAATCACGTGGACGACTTGGTCACCTGACAAATGCTTGTCAATTCAACCCAAACCAAGGTGGTCTAAACCAACCCCAAGTCAACCCTGCTCGTATGATCGACTTAACATACGTCGGACCCAACCTTCAAACTCTGCTTCATATGTCGCTTGGCATATCTAGCACCTCAACCTCATGAACTTTCTACCTTGTGTATCGACTTAAGCACGCCTAGTGCAAGGTGTCGAAACACCTTTCGTTACACAAAATTCCAAAATCCAAAATAGGATCTTTCAATCCTCATAATTAGATCCTTATGGATAATTATCAATCAAATCGGAGCCCTTAATTGAATTATTCGTATGCCTTAATACGTAAATTACGATTCAATAAGGATAAATCCGAATTCCTATTAAGATCTTTCTATCTCCATAGTTAGATTCTTATGTTTAAAGTGCTAAATGAAATCCACGGATTGGATTTCTGGTGTGCTTTAAATACCCGTGACCAAAGATAACAAATTAAAGATCAAGTTAACTAATTATGTGATTATGTGCTTATGTGTTTTCTTATATGTTTTGTGTTTTTATGTAATCCATCCAAATCCTCGTAGAATCTTCCATATCTCATATGAGGGATTCATAGTAGGATATCCAAAGGTACTATCTTAAATCCTTAATGGACTTCTACGTGGTAGTAAAGTCCCTTGGGTTTTAAAGTACTATTCTATGATTGGACCCCTTGAGTGATCTAGTTAAACAGATTGATTTGAAAATCTGGTTAGGAATATCATGTGATGATATAATTGAAAAGATCCCTTAACTTGTCTATTTAAGGAGATCGTACGACGGTCTAGTTAAGAAGATCATGTGTTGATCTAGTTAAAAAGATCGTTCGTTGATCTAGTTAAAAAGATCCTTTGGTGGTCTAGTCAAGTCGCTTCATGTTTATTCAATTGATTTTTCCCCTACGCATTATGAAATGAACTGTGCGGACTGTGCAAGGAATTACGTAATTATGGAGGCCTACATAATTATGGAATTCAGTGCACAAAAACCACAGCAAGTTTTGTCATGTGTTAAGACCTATAGTGACAAGAATAATGATACGGGAGAAGTCCTGGACCTTGACCGATGTCATTTTATCTTACACTCCCCAACACTGATTTCAAGCACACACAAGTTTCCTATGATAAGTCATCATGCGAAACGTTCTTTCGTCCGTAGTTCGAAACCCCATGTTTTGCTACTACAAGGACTTCACTTTGAGGGCTGACAGTTTCGCTAAAATCCTAACATCGCCCAGAGTTTTACTTAGGGTTCAATGGATTTATTTGAAAGCAAACCGTCACAACTGTCTTCTCAAGTTTCCTCTAAAATTAAATTTCGGGACGAAATTTCCTAAAGTAGGGGAGACTGTGACGCCTGTGTCACTTCAACCATCAAACAAATACCAAACCAATGAAATATTGTATTACATACTTGTGATTTGTATAAATATGTGTATCGTTTGCACATATCAATTCTTGTTCGATTTCAAGCTTTAAATCGCTTTCTGGAAGGTTATACTCGCACTGATGCGTAAATATAACCAGTTTAATGCAACGAACAGTCCAGAATAGTGAAATAGGCTTAACATACCTTAAATAACCTTCACATAACTTAGAAATAAGTTTTGGATGGTTTTGGTGTGTTGAAATCAAGTTTGTTCGATCGCAGGGACTAATTGTGTCAAACTACGAAACTATACCGATTTGTATAGTAATGAACATTTTGGAACTTGATCATAAGTTAAATATGCCCTAAATATCCTTTACATATCTTAGAAATAGGCTTTGAGGTGTTTGGTGCCCAAAAATAAACTTTTGGTCATTCAGGGACTAAAAGCGTCAAAAAGTGCATAAGTTTGCATTTTCGCGCATATCTTACGTTCTGAATACATCCGGACATCCAAAAATTTATGTAAGCATTAAAATATTTTATTTTAGTGTTTGGCATGATAAAATTCCATTCGTCGCTTAATTTGGATCATTTTTGCGTTCGTTACGACTTCCGTCGAAATTAAGCGAATAACGCGATCGTACGACCAAACGAGCCGACATCCGAGATATTTTTGAGCATGTTTCATGTCCCCTATGCTTAGGCATCATTGTAGAGCCTTGAAAATGGCTTAACGGGCTTTAAACGCATCAAAAATGGCCTTAAAAGCATGCAGGGACTGAAACTGCAATTTGTGAAACTTGTTTGCTGATCAGAAGGCTCAGGCGGCCCGCGTAAGCCCCCATAAAACCTTATGCGGCCCGTGTAAGCATGTCAGACCTGCAAAAACCATTTTTCCAGCTGTTACCAGCTGTTCCAACGGTTTTGGTAACTTGCAAAGGGTATTTTAAGCTTTCTAGGGGCTATTTTAAGTGCCCATGGTATTCCAAATCAAGGGGTACACTTGGATGGTTAAGATTGAAGCTCGATTTTCGATAAACGATCTTAACGGTTCAAGGAATTCTATAAATAGCCCACCCCACTTCACTTCTTCCTCACACAAATCTGATCTGAAATGCTCTAAGTTGAAGCCTTTGCTTCATACCTGAGCTACTTGGATCAAGATTTTCTTACGGGGACCCTCTGTAAGTATTCTTTCGTTCTTTTCATTCGTTTTTAGCATTAAAGTCAAACTGCGTTTGACTTTCTACATTGACCAGTTTATGGTCAACACGAAGTTCGTTTGAACTTCATAACGTGAGCATAATCACGATGGTTATAGTCCCTAGTGACTATACCTACTGATTACCACGTTATCTAGGTTAGTGACGAGTCGTAGTTTCGGCCAAAATGCGTATTCTCGCGTATTTTGTAACCAAACTACTTTAAGGTATCAAAACCGTTTGTTTTGATACCAAACCTGTTTTCTAACTTAACTAAACATGTTTTAACGTGTTTAGCTCGTCACTTTTTAGTTTTGTGCTTATGTAGAGTCGTAAGTCAAGCGGACTAAACACCCGCTTAGACTTTCGAACACGACCCGTTTGGTCGATCATTAGGATCCGACCAAACATGTTTAGTGACCATATTTGTATAGGGAATAACCTTCTGAGGTTATACCTTATGGTCACCTAGTTTAAGTAGTTGTATGATAGGTAGTTTATATGCCTTAAAAAATGACCAAAATGCCATTTTTATGCATAATTGATATTTAAGCATATGTAACCAAAACTTTCATCACGTAACTGATTATGTAACATATTTAAACATGTCTTGGCATATAATACTTGTCATAGGACTAGTTAGACGTCTCAAACGCGTTTTACGCGAACGACGCGTTAAAGTAGCGTATGCTACCTAAGCGGGTCGTGATGGGTCGTAAGCACTTAGGATAGGTTTCATTTTAGTATGTAGGCCTTGTTAAACCATATCATATGAGTTCCCATGCTCATTTGCTTCATGAGACCTCATACTATCTGATCTCCCGATTTAGGTCCGGTTTATTTATGTAGTTACCTATATTAGGTGTCGTTTGATTCCGTGCTCCCTCTAGCTTGCTTGGTAGTTGTTCAAGACTCCTAAGCACTCTCAAGTGAGTACATAGTCCCCTCTTTTACTGTTTTCAAATGTTTTGGGGTGAAATATGTGTACCTATTTGTTATGTTCTTGTTTTCAAAAGTATAATTGATTATACATATTAGTACTTATCTTTTGACAAACTGAATGTTTAATTATGGTTAAAACACTAATTTTTCAAAGATTATAAAATTAATCGTTGTGATAGTATTTATTTTTGTTCACCAGACCGGTTGGTAGTATGATATAGCGCTATAGGATTTGACACCCCATTCCTGTTGTCATGGAATGTCTGAAACCAATTTGTTTTTCCATCCAAATAGGGATTGCCTTTGTGGTATTCCTATAGTCTCAAAGGTGTATTTTGATGCACTAGGTCTGAATGAATTCTTAAATCACATTATTTTTGTATATTTTGATATGCTCTCATATGTGATATTGTACAAAATCAACATACATTTTCAAAAACCAAAGCATAGTTAATATGTTATTCTCAAAACCAAAACATAGTTTAGTATGTTATTTATAGATCCAAAGTATACTTTTGATATACTACTGAAAATTATTATTTTTAACAACTAAAGTATATTTAATATACTATTTGTTTTACAATTGGGTTTTGGGTTAGTGTTTAGATAATGGGACGGGTGTAATATGATGAAAACATGGTAGATACGCCGCTGGTACTTCTTATATATAAGTGTTTTTATCACATTACATACCGTGGCGTTATTTAGTACACTTGGGTTAACAATTTTGGAACTGAAATATATTCTAATATATTACTTATTCGACTTTCTTAAAACCAAAGTATATTTTTATATATACTATAATTCTTTTTATCAAAATATCGTTTTTCAAACAATATATTTTATACAAACTTATTCTACTTACTTATTAAATTTCCTATGTATTATTATTTTATATCATCTGATTTCTTATAAATGATTTATAAAAGAAAACCTTTTTCAAGGATCATGACTACTTTTCTTAAACAATTTTTTCTAAACTTATAAGTCATGAATCCTAAATCAATAAAACCTATGTATCTCACAGGCATTTTTATGCTGACGTACCTCTTTTTACACATGTTTTAGGTGCTACTTTATGTTGATTGTTGATACATGCTACACTTAGGGTGGACTCGTGCCTTAGCGACTTTAAAACTTGAAATATAATAGTTGTATTTATCTGATTTGTAATAAAACAATGAGTTCATTAATTCAATAAAACGAAATTATTTATTCCATGGTTGTGAAACAATGATTCTGTTACAACACTCCCCGACGTTTCTGCCACGTTTTGTTGTGTTACGTGGTCGGGGTGTGACATTTCAGCAGGTACAATGACACTTGTTTTGTTTAGATCATATGCTTTTAGATGAAAACAGTCTTTTGTTAGATGGTTTCTCTTTTCACAAAAATCACAAAACAGGTTTTTGATCTTTTCTCTTTTCTTCGTTTTCTCAGATTCCTTAGCAACAGAGTTTTGAACTATTGTTGGGATATCTTTGATAGGAATGACCATAGCTTTTGGAGCTGTGACACCATCAGTGGTTGTAAAGTCCATAGGATTGAAATTTTCAAGAATGTCACACTCATCAGACCATGTGGGTTTAAATTGGTATTTCTCAATTTCCTCAAAAGTTGAGGACCCCACTGATGATCTTTCCAAAGTGATTTTGTTACCAAGTTTGTCAGTAATCTTTACTTCTTGGCCATTCTTGTTGGTTGGTATTATTTCAGTTGAACCAGCTTGTTTGACAGTAGTGTTTTCAAGATCATCATATTTTCTATATCCTATACCAAACTTGACATTGCTTTCAAGCTGTTTCTCAAGCATAACCTCATACCCTTTACAAGATTCCACCCATCTTTCACAGGTGATCTGGGTAGACTCCAACTCCTTTTTGCAAACTTGGTATTTTTCTACCATAGTTTGGAGTTGAGTTTTGGTTATGCTCTGCTCTTCTTTGAGACTGCTGATCTCTTTATCTTTTTCAGCCAATTTGTTTCTAAGTTCTTTTAATGACTTTTCAAATTTGACTTCATCAGTTAAGATTTTATCCCTAAGGTTTTCATTTACCTCTTTGATGTTAGCAAATGCAATAATGCATTTGTCTGAACACAGTTTTTCAAGAACTTGAGGTGATACCTTGGCAGCAGCCATCATGGCACAATCACATTGATGATTATCTTCATCATCAGCTCTAACTTCTTTCACACCTGCTTTCTTTTCTTCCTTTTCTTCTTTGTCTTCTTTGGACCAGGGGTCAGACAGTGGTTCAATCAGGGTTTCTGAATTTTCTCCCAGCGGTTGTTCACCAGCAGCTGCAGTAACCACTGTTTCAGCCACTTTATCCATTGTTTCAGCACTTAGCTGTTCACCTTTAGTTTCTACCCCTTCTGGTATTGACTCTAAAGCCATCAAGCAAAATTCATCATTAGAAGTATCATTAAAAACATAGAGTGCAAAATTTTCATCACCAAGCTCATCAGGCATGCTGCTCCAGTCAACAAAACCTTGGGTGAAAAAGCTTTGTTGATCTGGTTATACCACTGTTGGAGCAGCTTGTTGTGGTGCAACAGGTTGCACTTGTGCCTGAGGGACAGGGGCTTGAACATACTGAATTTGTGGAACAGTGGTTTGAACATAATGCACAGGCACAGGGGTTGCAGCATAGTGAGCAGTGTTAACATGGGATGCAGGGGTATATTGGGTATAGTGCACAGTGCTTTGATTTTGTGGTGTAGGGTTTGAGCTAGGATGAGTTATTATTGGACCAGTGGTTTGACTCCTGCATTCCCTAGCAAAATGACCTAGCCTATTGCACTTATAGCACTTAATTTTTGACTTATTCAACCCCACTTTTAAATTCCCATGTAACCCTGGAATTTTCTCCCTGTTCTTTTGTAGAATTTGCTTGTTCTTACACTAAGCAAAGCCAATTGATGCAAAATGTCCATCTCTTCTAAGTCGGTGGAATCAAAGTGTTGCAAATCATTGAGTTCAAAACACAAGTTATCTGACATCTGGTTTTCACAATTTGCAGTAAAAGCATAATTTGCAGAGTGAGAATCAGGGTTGTTGAAATTTCCACCAGCAGTTATATCAATAAAGTGATCATAACCCTGATCCTTACTACTGCTATCAGATTCTTTGTTAGTGCATTTATGTCTATAGCCTTCGTCAATCCGAGCCGTAGCGAGAAACAGAAGAAAACGAGTCGTTATGATGTAATATCTAGACAAAAGGCAAGGTGGCAATATTGTAATTAATGAGAAATCTCATTAAAAGCCAAGGCCTATAAATAGGAGCTTTATGTTTAGATTAGAGACTTTTGGCTCATTTGTGTTTTGGAGCTTTCTAGATCTAGAGAGAGAATCTAGAGAGAGAAAGTGATTCAAGGTGCTTGTTCGTGTTAGATTTCTAATAGAATCACGTTTATATTACATCATGTGTGTTAGGTCGCGTTCGTGTACGGATTCCGCACGTCATACGTTCGTTTCACAATCGTTTCGGAGTCAAAACCGGTCCTATAAGTGGTATCAGAGTAGGAGCTCGATTGCACTAATCTATCACACATTTCCGCGCAGAAAATCATCAGATTTCAGATCCGAATTGCATCACTTCTTCATCTTTTTCATATTTTTCACATTTTCACTGATTTTCGTCAAATTGAACGGGTTTTTACGGTCCAAATCGTCTGATTTTTTGATATGTTGTGCGAAAACACCTGATCTATAACCCTATCAAGTTTCAGATCCTAATTCCTAGCCGTTTAGGAGAAATCTGAGTTTTTGTGTCCGACATCGCGTGAAATCAGCTTGGTTCCGTTTGAAAATTGGTGACCGTTTGAACGAGGCTTGCCTGTCCGTTTGAAAAACTGATCTGTCTGTTTGAAAAACTGACCTGTCCATTTGAAAACTGACCTGTACGTTTGAAAACTGACCTGTCCGTTTGAAAACTGACTTGTCCGTTTGAAACTGACCTGTCCGTTTGAACAAGCACCATCCCGTTTGAAAAATTGCATGACCGTTTGAACTGATGGTTCCCGTTTGAACCTGTGACCGTTTGAAATTGGTGTTGCCGTTTGAAAGTTGTTTTGATCTGATCAATTGTCAGTGACCCATTAAGTGTTTCAGACATACGGCCCAATCACATTTCATGCACAATTAAATTTTGTCGACCCATGTGATATTAATAATTGAGAATTCAAAGTCACTTTATTCACTTGGTTAGAATTGAATCATAAGAATTGTCGGACATTTGAATAAACATATTAAATTGAGAATAGTTTGTCAGTCCATCACATGAATCTAAAGGTTGTTTGGCCCAAGATAAATTGATCTGCATATGTGTAGTTGGTGAAACTAATCGGCCCAATCACTAATCAATTGCTAAAGTTGTTGTCGGCTGCATGTGATACATATTAAAGGCTCATGTGACATTGATTTTAGCGGCCCAATTGAATTGATTTGGATAAAAAGGTTGTCTGCATTTTTGTTTGGCCCAAGATACATGGTGGCGGCCCACGTGAAGTAGTTGATAATTGCATGTGACAATATCAGTTTCCATGGGTTTTGATTGAAAATAACACTAGAGTGTTCGACTTTCATGAGATTGTTTGAGTTAGTTTGAGTTCACATGAATTGAATTTTTATTCAGTTTGAATTTGATCCCAGTTCACAAGAGGTGGTTCAATCTGTTTGAATTCGAACTCGTTTCAAGTTGTGTGGTTTAGTCAGGTCATTGGAAAAGGTTGTTGATTTTGATCCGAGTCATAGCAGTTCGTACGGTTTGACAACTTAAATCTCAGTGATTTTAAGGTGATTCAAGGAGATAGTATCATGGCTGAAATCAAAGAGAAAACTCGAGAAGAGATTTTGAGTGAGAAAACTTATCGAGAAAGAAACGTTGTTTTAAACAGAATGGATGACATGCAAGAAGAGTATGAGAGTGCAGTGAGCAATAGAAGATGGGATAAAAAGAGAGACTGTTACTTCAACAGAGAAGGAGAGCCAGTTGTTCCAAAGAAAGATATAATCTTTGATGATGTTCTTCTCATAATTCCTTTGAGAGCTGAATACTATAGAAATGTGTTGAAAGATGACAAATATGCTAAAAGGCATGAAAAGGAAATCAGATATGCTATGACATCGTGTCTGAGAAAAAGGGATGAAGAAAGAATGAAGAAGAGTATTGAAGAGATGGTGAACAATCTGAAGAAAGTTGCTGAAGAGGTTAAAGCAGAAGCTGTTGAAGTTGAGGTTGTGAAGGAAATCAAAAGTGAAGAAAAAGTTGTTGTGAATGAAGAGGTTGAGAAAGATGTTACTAAAGAACAGCAGATCAAAGAAGAAGTAAAGAATGAGAATTTGGTAGGTGGTAATGTTGGTGATGAAGTCGGTGTTGAAGAAAAACAAGATGATGCTGAGTTGAAGCAGACAGAAGTAGCTGAAAACACCGAGGTGCCAATCACTGAGGTAAATTCTAATTCTAACATCTTGACTGAAACTGTTGAACAGTGCAAGAAATGCATGGAACCGTGCAGAGCTTGTACTGAAAAAGATGAGCAATTCAGAACAAAAGATATTGAATTCACTAAAATTGAAAACATTTTTAAAGAAAAATGCAAAGAAATGCTAGAAAAAGAAAAAGTTTTAAAAGAAAATGATGAAAAACTTTTAGAAAAATGTAAAAAGTTAGAAACAGAAAATGAAGTTTTGAAAGAAAATGTTTCTAAAATGACAGAAGAATGTTCACAAAAAGAAATTGCTTGTCAAGAAATGAAGAAAGAATATGACTCAATGAAATTAGCATATCATATTATGAAAGAGTCATACGAAAAAGTGAAAGATGAAATGAAATATGCTCAATCAAGAATGAATTATCTTTCTGAAACAACTAAAGAACTTAAACGAATGTATTCCATAAAACAAGATGTTGTTAATTCCTATATTGAGGATGTTGCTAAGCTAAAGCGACAGATTACTGATCTAGAATAGGATAACAACAAGTTAAAAAGTTATCACGTGTCGTCATATGTGCTTGAACGAATTTTCAATATAAAACCGGGAGATGGTGAGTCTGAGCAAAACAAGAAAGGCATTGGCTCAGAGTTTCATCAAGTTCCACCACCGGAAAAAATTGCATTTTATGATGAGGAAAAGGTCGAAAAAGCTTTCAACATGATAGACCAATTGCCAGACAACATTGACATAACCTATTCCAAATCTGATGATTCTCATGATTCAGAGGTGGTAGGTAAAGTCGTTGAAAGTGTGTTAAAAGAAGAGTCGGTTGATACAGGTAAATCTGAATCACAGGATGAAGATGAAGGAAATTTTCATGATAGTTATCTGAAAAATATAAAATCCGAGAAAAGTTTGAATGATGATTCAAAAGGATTGGTTTATACCATGATTGGATCGGACAAATTGTTCTTAGATGTTGTATTCCCGATTCAGAATGTGATTTCAGAAAAGGTTGATAAAGTGTTCAAAATGGTTGAGATTGAGAAGTCTGAGATTTCAAAGTTTGTTGGTAAGAGTCATAGAGGTTCGTATAACAAACCTGGTTACAAGAAGAAAAACATGAAGGCTGGGTTGGGTTATAAGAAGAAACAAAGTTGGAAAAGAAATGAAACTCCGAATTTTCAGACGAAAAAAAGTTTTGTTCAAGGAAAGAGTTTAGCTGAAGAAAAAGAACTTAAAATTGGACAACAGTCTATTGAAGAGTTCCTAGCTCAAAAGAAAAAGCAACAACCACAGGTCAAAGATGTGTCCATGAGAACATGTTTTAAATGTGATCAAAAAGGACATCTTGCTCGCAAGTGTCCAAATCTGAAACCTGCGGATGTTGACAAAAAGAAGATTGATGCTGAGAAACAAAAATCTGAGAATGTGAGACAAAGGTCAACCAGATTTGATTCAAAACAAACTTGGAGGTACAACACAAACAAGTTTGCTTTGAATCAAAATTGGAAGTCAAACCCATATAGGTTCGATTCTAGACAGACCTGGAATTCTCATACACCCAGAGTCAGAACAACTCAAAGTTGGAAAACAACTGTTGATATGACAAAACCTCAAGAGTTTTGGAAACCAAAAGTTGTTGATCAAAAACAAAATGTTCAAAAAGATTCACATTTTTACAAAAGAGGTACTCCAAAAGGACAAACATGGAGTGTTAAGAAACAAGTGACTTCAGTAAAAGATGAAAAAGTTGAAGTAAAAGTTGAAAAGATTTTTGTGAAAGATGACAAAGAGTTTCCAGCATTGAATGAAAATTATTGTGTTGAAATGCCTAAGGTTCAACAGACCTAGGCTAAATTGTTCAAGTAATTGAGTAGTTTGTTTGTGCAGGTGCTCATGGAATTTAAAGATTGTGAGTTTGGAATTCAGAGCATTCTGGCACAACAAGAGGAGGAGGCTGCTGCTGGACCCTGGTTTGGTTGAACAGGGAATTTATATGTTTTTCTGTAAATAAATAAACAATATTTCAAAAACCCTAAAAATTGAAAAATTTGAAAAACTAAAAATATATTTGTTTTTAATTTTTGTCAAATATAGAAAATTACAAAAATATGTGTTGATTGAATACGCCGAAACCCTCACGGCTGAACAAACATGATTACTTTCACAAGATTGAAAAACGGTTTTCAAACTGTCGAAAATCAATGGGTTGTAAATCATGGGGGTACTTTATATTAGTTTTTCTGCAAAACAGAGCATAGTTAGCAGAAAATGGATGGCGAGACAAAGCTATCAGTATTGGTTGTCAAATTTTCTTTTAATGGTTTTGCATTTTAGGGGGAGAATTATTGTCAGAAAATTCAAAAACATAAGAAAATTTGAAAAAAAAAAGCCAAAAACATGATAAAATTCAAAAAATTGATTTTGTTTTGCGTAAAAAGAGGAAATGATAGTACATCAGTAGACAGTTACAGTACGCTAAAGAATTGGAAAGTTAAAATGAGTTAAACGATCTCACCGTGGATGTGTCGGTAGATTTTTATACATTTAGTAAACTTTTTCGGGATATAAACCTAAATTCAAACTTGCTTATTTCGTGGGGAACACTACTTGGATATATAGGTAACCCCTGAAATCTTGTTTGAAAGGTCCCTCTTTCTGAGATACTAGGTCTTTATGCTTAGTGATATCTGGGGTATTATCCCGGGACTTCTGATTTTGCGGAAGCAATGGCCTAGTCCCCGGAGAATACTTTCTGCATTGCTTGAAATATAGCGCCGCCCTCAGCAAATTGATGAAACAATAAAATTGATAATCATTGCTGTTGTAATACAAAAGATCCTCTAAAGGGGACACACCAAAAGTCGAGCCGTCATCTCTCTGCTGAACGGAAGTTCTGACCTGAGCTCTCACGGTTTCGTACTATAATTTATTCCCCTTACAGATATCATCTAGGTATACTCACCTGTAAGACTGAATATTGTGATCTGGATACGGGAGTATATTCAAGAGGTGGGACACATGAATGAGTTTAAGTTCTTAATACATCTAATTCGTATCCTGAATCAGTTGAAATTTGTGTGAAAATTTAAGTGGATCAGTATATCTACAATCTAAGTGAATTGTTTAATTCTTAATGTGTAAATAAGCTCAACGGTACTTGTGACTTGTCAAAAACTGATATGATCCTCTGACGCATACTCAAACAAAAATATTGTCTGTAAATATGTTTGTACATATTTCTTTACTGCTTTATATTTTCAAAAAAATACAAAAAGATTTTTGATTCTGCTTTATTTTCGACAACTGATGTCTGAGATGCTGAGTGTCAAAATCTAAGTAAGCTGATTGTGTTTCTGAAAATAAAACAAGTTCATTAATTTGAAACTTGAATTAAAAATCAAAAATCAAAAATCAAAAACAGTTTGTGATATCTCCAAGGTCATTAATTTGGACTTGGATGATTAACTATGAGGGATCTTGGATACTTAACACTGCTAAATCTGTAAAGATTGTTGATAAGGGGAGTGTTTTAGAAAGTTGAATAGAACCAGATTACGATTTCTGGAAAATTGAATGTTCAAAACGTTGTTACATATAAATGTTTGAGTGATTGCAGATGTTGTACCAGACTATGATCCCGAAAGCCGAGTCTAAGGGGGAGTCTGGAGACGAGCTCAACGCAAAAGGAAGCGTGGATTCAAGGAGCCATGTAACTATCCTAAAGGAGCTTGTATACGGAAAGCAAGGTGTCGATCCCAAAA
This sequence comes from Helianthus tuberosus, assembly GCA_030545235.1. Classification (NCBI taxonomy): domain Eukaryota; kingdom Viridiplantae; phylum Streptophyta; class Magnoliopsida; order Asterales; family Asteraceae; genus Helianthus; species Helianthus tuberosus. Next base: position 148,157,271 of record CM060448.1, read on the forward strand.
GCACGGAAGCTTGACGAAAGGGGGAGCCTGATGAAGAAAAGAGTCTACCGAAAGGAGAAGAAGCTGAAGCTGAAGACAGATCCACCGGGATTCTGTTCGAGAAGATTCAAAGAGAGAAAGAAAAAGAAGACGCTACGAGTTTGACTCAATGATCGAGATTGACTGCGGCAATATCCAAGGGGGAGTCTGTTAGTGCATTTATGTCTATAGCCTTCGTCAATCCGAGCCGTAGCGAGAAACAGAAGAAAACGAGTCGTTATGATGTAATATCTAGACAAAAGGCAAGGTGGCAATATTGTAATTAATGAGAAATCTCATTAAAAGCCAAGGCCTATAAATAGGAGCTTTATGTTTAGATTAGAGACTTTTGGCTCATTTGTGCTTTGGAGCTTTCTAGATCTAGAGAGAGAATCTAGAGAGAGAAAGTGATTCAAGGTGCTTGTTCGTGTTAGATTTCTAATAGAATCACGTTTATATTACATCGTGTGTGTTAGGTCGCGTTCATGTACAGATTCCGCACGTCATACGTTCATTTCGCAATCGCTTCGGAGTCAAAACCGGTCCTACATTCTTCCTGACCAAAAAGAGTTGTGCTGCCAAATGCATAATCATCAGCAACTTTGCCAGACTCTTGCAACTTCTTTTTCTGGTTTAACTCCCTTTCATAGGTCAGGAGTCTACCATGAAGTTGGGTCAGGGTCAGATCTTTGAACTCAGCAAAGTTTCTAGTAACAAAAGCAATGGTATCCCATTTTTCTGGTAGTGATCTAAGGAACCTGCTATTTTGAGTTGAATTTGGAAATGTTACTTTAATAAGCCTTAGTTCACTAATGAGACAACTGAATTACTCAAACTGCTGAGTCAATGATTCACCCTTGATGTGACAGAATGTTTCATACTGCTGATTCAGAATTTCCCTATTGTTTTCAATAACTTCTTCTGTTCCCCCAAACTATTCCTTCAGTGCATCCCATAGATCTCATTTGGTAATGCAGATGCTATGATGCTAAATGCTTTGGCATCGAGTTCGAACTTTTGAAAATCAGTTTCAGTATAGTTTTCAGTTGGTTTAGGTACGAACTTCTTTGCATCCTCAGCACTTGGCACCATAGGAACATGGGGACCAAAAACAACAGACATCCAACATCCAGTGTTCTGTTGAGCAAGGATGTGACCCATCCTTCTCTCCCAGATGTTGTATTCATTACGTTTAAGCATGGGTGGTTTGAAAAGAGAGCCAATGTTATTCTTATCATCTTGTGATTGTGACGTCATCCTGGTTGTTTTACAAGCACTGATTAATCAACTTTGATGGTGATTAAACCTTGCTCTGTTTTTCAACAAAACGAACAAACTATTAGTATCAATGATTATGAGCTGAACTATTTATGTCAAAATGATTGTTAAATCAAATTTGACTGTCCAAGCTCTGATACCAATTGTTAGGATCTGAGTTTGGTTTTGATTGTGTTTTACGTTTGAATTAAAATGATCTATGAATGAGTAGTGCAGCGGAATGTAATGGAAGCAAACTTTTCACAATCAAACAGGAGAATTGCTTTTCATACACAAGTTTAACATTGAACCGAATGCTTGAATTTATTACAAGATTCAATTACAATTGCAAGTGTATAACAAACTCCCCCTCAGCCTGAACTCACAGTGATTTGTTCGTGCAGGAGAAAGATGGTGAAGAGCTAATAGAATAGTACAGAGCACTATTCTATTTATAGGCACGAGCAAACCACTGAAGCATCTAAGCTGACGTCACCATGAAAGTGACATCTAACCTCCTAACAAACTCTAACATCTGATCTATACAACCTCTGCTGTGCTAACTACTGTTGTACATTACATCTCATAATATAAACTAAACTACTGCTGCATCCTTCCACTGATGTGAACCCAGCAGTACTTGTCATGATCAGCAGAGCTTGACCCATAGCAGTAGATTGAATCAGCAGAGCTTTAGTCTTTCATCAGTCTTTGACTTGGACAGCAGTTGTAGGTCAGCAGTTAGTAAAGATCAGTAGTTTTGAGGTCAGCAGATGTTGAAACCACTTTCAAGGGGAGAGATTTGAATATAAACTTTTGCTTATTCTGGATCCACTGCTCTGATCCAGTTTTGGCTTTGATTATCTGTTCCTCTGATAGGGTTCAATCCCAACATGAAGCAAAAATGATAAGGTTAAACCCGTTTCGGCAAACTTACGTAAACTAGTTACATAAACCGATCCGAATGCGTAAATACGTAACGGGCAACCAAATGAATTATATACTAGTACCTTATGTTATTATGCTTAAAATATGTTAATACATCAGTAGGATGTTAACATATATGCCCAAAAAGTATTTAAAACCAAATTAAGTCTCGTAGTGGCATTTTGGTCATTTTACCCTTTATAAAAGAGGTTTTAAAGAAAACTGAATTTCTGGTCTTTGGTAATCAGTAAAAATATTTATTTTATCCCATTACATCAGTAAGATATTATCTATATGTGAGGTTTACCAATTATGGCAAAACTATGCCCCGAAAGGGTATTTTGGTCATTTCCCATAGGCTTTTAGGGATAATTTTGGAAGTCTGACTTCATGACTTATACTTACTGCAATAATATTAAAATTTACTTAAAAGTTCAGTAGGTAATAAGTCTTAGGTGTTAAATATGGTTTAAAACCATACTATGCGCCTAAATAGCGTAAAATCGCTAATTGACGATAATTAAGGTGTTTTATGGAAATCTGAGATTTTGATTAGTTTTGAATGCCCAAAATAATTTATTTAATGTATGAAATCAGTAGGAAAAGGTTTGGCATTCAAATCAATTGTTAATCTCATTTTATGCATGAAAAGGGTATTATCGTCATTTACCGAATTACACAAGAACTCCATGATACGATCAGATTATAATCTGATCTAAAATTCCAAAAATCCCTAAAAATAATATCTTAATAGTAGGTAATGAGTTTTGGGTCAAAATCCAAGTTTAAACATGCCTTATGCAAGATATCGCAATTTACTTAATAAAAGCTTCTATTTACGATATCGAGCATAACTTCTATTTGAGACTAAGAACTGATGTGAAATTTTCGGGACATACTTATATATCAGTAACAAAGGTTTTTGTCCACTCACATTTCTAAAAATCTCATTTATATGTCACAAGGGCAATTATGGCATTTATAAGCATAATAACGGACATGTGTATATAATTCAAACTACTAAGGACCAGGTAATATAACCTCAGGGGGGTTATACTACTATATAATACGGTCCTAATGGAAGCTTAAAACATGGAAGAATCAAGCTTAAACGGGCCAGAACTGAAAGTCAAAGAAAAAGTCAAGCTTTTGCGACTTTCAGTTATAAACTGACCTAGACTGATAATTGCCGGGTTAGGACTGATTAGACATGTTCTAATATTAATTACTAAGTCATTAGAATGTTAAAATATAATTTAGAACCTCTGTTTCATTTATTTAAATCATTTTTAAACTTCCTGTCCAGTTTGACTTTTTGATTAACTAGTTTGACCCGACAATTAACTAGTCAAACGAAATAATTATGAGGTGCCCTTTTAAGGGTTAACCACCTATCCTAATATGGTTCCATAACCACTTTCGTTTCGGTCAGTGGCTGGACCATTTATGATTAAACCGAAAGTCAAAGCTAATTTACGATAACTTGACTTTTCGGTTTTTAAAACATAAAACTGTACTATAGAGAGGGCTAAGACACTTACAAAGGGTCCTAGCTATCTTTTCTACTAAAAATAAGTTCCAATCAGATCAGAAAGCTCCAGGTTTGAGAGAGGAGAAGATAGAATGTAAAGTTGCAAATGAAATGGATGGACTTACTTCCTATTTATAGGTTTCAAGGAGTTCTAAGATCTTGCCATATGTAAGTGTGTTCTCCAAGGAATTATCTTGGCCTTACAAGTGTTTGGTTATGGTTAAAGCCTTGCTAAGGTGTTAACTTGGTCATTACACAAAGAACTTGCAAGAACAGCCCTTGGATTTGCAAATTGTTGCTGAAAATCAACTTTCTGGAACTGGGCCTTCTGTCATGCCCTGCGTAAGAATGAGGGCAGGTCTACACGGCCCGCGACCTCCCTGCAGATTAGCAACAGTTTTGTTTCTAACAGGTTTGGTCCCTGCACTATCATAAGCTCATTTTTGGCCCATTTGACCCTCGTTAAGCTATTTTCAAGGCTCTACAAGGTAGTCAAAGTATAGAGGACACAAAATATGCTTGGAAATATCTCGGATGTCGGTTCATTTGGTCGTACGGTCGCGTTATTCGTCTAATTACGACGAAACTCGAACGGACACGAAAACGATCCAAATTACGCGACGAATGGTATTTTTGCATTCCGATCACTAAATTAAAATATTTTAGTGACTACAAAAATCTTTGGATGTCCGGATATGGTCAGAACGTAAGATATACGCGTAAATGCAAACTTACGCAGTTTATGACGCTTTTAGTCCTTTTAACGAGAAAACTTGCGCGTATTACTAATTAATAGCATCAAAGCCCTATGTAGCCCATATTAAGCATTGTCGAGAGTATGATTGTACATCGTAATGCTTCGGGTTTGTTAAAAGGTCACTCAGAGGTAAGAATTAACATGTTGACACTTTTAACTCTTCGATACGCAAACTTTCACATAATTACACAAACGACTCCTCTCGTCCAACAAGTGGTTCGTTTGAGAATACGGACATCGTATAAGGTCACTCAGAGGCTTAGTTTAAGCATGTTGATACTTTCAGTCCTTTTAAAATCAAGGTTTTCGATTTTGACGAAAATAGTCCCTCATAGTCAACGTTTGACTTTATTAGGGTTTATTACACGTGTCAACACATCATTGGACACGATTTTTACGAGGTTTTACATCGACAGAGGGTAAGATTTATTCAAATATCCATTCAAATATTCATCATATTTTACATTCCACTCGACCCCTCTTTGTGTAACATCCCTCCTCTAACAGTTACGCATTCTTATATTTTCATTCTAGCTTCCTTCGACATTAACCTTTCACATTTTCCATACGGTTCTTTCTAATTATTCTAAATTTGGCATATTAAAGTATGTGTGTGTGTGTGTATATACATATACTTGTCTCAACATTTAGCGACTCTATTATTATTAGTTGCTTGTTAATCCATTCTTACAGTATGGACTAATTCGCACATTTGTACTTCCTTACTGGTTTTAGACATACTTGTTTTCATTTTTCCATTTCTTACAAAAATCTCTATCCTCGTCAGTGCTTAAATCATCCACCTAGGTCTTAGCCCATTATTAATTTAGTCCTCATAAGTCGATCATCACATGGTTAATACGCAACCTGTGCGGAGCATACTTCTTTCATCATAATCTTAATATCTCAACATCTTTCTACGTACATATATAATTAGTTACACCATTATGTGTTACCACATTTGTCGTACGTTTTACTCTTACTTGTATATCCCGTTTAGGTCTATGACGATTAACTGTCAACATATCCATACTCACATTCCCACAACCAGCGGCAACATATCTCACATACGTTCACATACGCATCATTTATATATATATATATATATATAGGGGACCGCTAGAATGAGAACCACCTCTAGTTATGAGAACCGCGAGAACCACAACGTACGGGGCGAGGTGGACCAAATTTTTTTTTCAAAAACGTAGATGCATGTATTATAAACACATTCGTAAAAAAAAAATTTAAAAAATGCCGTGTGTGTGCACACACGGCATTTTTTTTAAAATTTTTTTTTACGAATGTGTTTATAATACATGCATCTACGTTTTTGAAAAAAAAAATTTGGTCCACCTTTCCCCGGATCAAGTAGTTCTCGCGGTTCTCATAACTAGAGGTGGTTCTCATTCTAGCGGTCCCCTATATATATATATATATATATATGTGTGTGTGTGTGTGTGTGTGTGTGTGTGTATGTGTGTGTGTGTGTGTTCTTTTTATCCTACATTATGCTTGACTAACCAAGCTATCTGTGCCACTTACTTGATTTGTTTATACTTATCTTTAGTTAGGTGGAGATAAAGCATCTCCTCATAATTATCTTCCTTTAAAAATTTTAATTCTACTAACCTTTACTTTTGTTTGACAAAATTTCCATCCTTAGGATCATACTATACTCGGAATTCCATCATCCTTTCATGTTCAATATTTTCTAAGCTTAGTCGTAATTATCATTCTTACCTTTCATTACATTCTAGGACCATACCATCCTCTTCCGTAATCATTGCTTTTATTCCTTCTTACCGTGTCATTTGTTATCGTTTGTATTTCCTTCGTCTGTCATCTAACTTAAGCATTTTCTTCATTCATCACTTCATATACTTTCCATGTTATCTTAAGTTACATTGATGCATTCTTAATCATATTTCAATAACTTTCATTCCACTTAGGCATCATCATCAACATCGGTCACGATAGTCCACATCATGCATGCCTTTCGTTAAAAGGGGAATAGAATCCCTCATCCTTTTTACTTACTTTCTCGCACCGTCCGTTACTCGGAACATATTTTATTAACAACTTTCTTAGTTTTCACCAGCCATCTACTATATCATTCGAGATCATTATTAAAAGTTATTCTTTGGTCATGTTCATTTCATTCTAACATTTAAATTTTTTTATACTTTCCTTTCTTTCATGCTAGGTGTTAACGGTCCTTTATAACCACACCACATATCTCTTATTATAGGGTTGATAAACCTAACTAAAATTTCATTCACAACCTTCCAATCATATACGTTCTTACTTCGAAACATTTCGATATGACCTGGTTGACATTTAGAGAATCCTATTTATCATAGGTTGCATTATTATTTTTTTTTTTAAACTTAACGAAATTATTGGTTTTGCCTCAAGAAATATTCTACAACATAGTTTAGGTAATATGTTAATATGCCAAACATATTTCAATGACTTTCATTCTCTTACTTATTACACATTTGTTAATTTTATATATACTTTTTACTTCATTATATGTTACTTCATGCCATCATGCTTACGTCTTATTGATCTTTGTCCTTTTATTTATGGTTATCATGCTTTTATTTTATAATTTCGGGTGTTAATAGCCACTTAGTGACCATACCGCATTCCTTTCATCATCCTCGGTATTAACGACTACTTTGTGCCCACACCGCATACCATTCATCATCCCCGGTGTTTACAGTCACTTCGTGACCACACCGTATACCATTCATCATTCTCGGTGTTAACGATCATTTCGAGACCACACCGTATACCATTTATCATTCTTGGTGTTAACTGTCACTTCGTGACCACACCGCATACCATTTATCATAGGGCATCATCTTTACCATCATTATTGGTAATATCATTATCATCATCATTTACACTCACTATGTGACAACTGGCACAAAACCGGTAATTTTCGTACAATTTAATTAATACTTGATAACTGCAATTATGTGCGTAAATGTCAACATTTCCTGATTACATGGAATACTTGTGAATTCATGCACGTTTTATACTACAAATATTGCTTTATGCATTAATGATAGCGTTGCGTCAGAAAGACTAGTAAACTCACCGGTAAGACACATTGTGTCAACAATTCTGCGGAAAGCAGTCAAACAATAGAATTGGGGCCTAGGAGTAGGTCCAACGTCTAAAATACATTAAAACCCAAGAATGGATACAAGGGTTAACATATAGACTTTCCGGAAGCTAGTATATGCACCAAATAGCACCCGAAACACACTTTAAATGCTGAATTTCATACATTTCAACAAAATTCAACATTGTAACGAGTTAGTGACATGTAAAAATATGACAAATTGTCCTGAATGCTTTCCTAAGTGTCGGGAATTGAAAGTATCACAAAAGAGTACCTAAAGGACATTAAACGGTGCAATTTAGCACTTTAACGAACCCGTATCTAACCGAACAACCGGACATTACCCGAAACACCAAAATATTACTAGAAGCATTGTTTAATTATTTCTGAGCTAGTCATGATCCCCAAACACCTTAACACCCACTAAATTATCTAATAACTAACACTTGTAACTATACATTTGGATTTGAATTATAATCTAACTACATCATTCAAGTTTACACTTTAACCCCCCCCCCCCTATATTATGGACGGTCACAATGCGGTGTCCCCACCAAAATCTTGCCAAAATCCTACATGATCTTTCTTGATCTCCTTGGATTCATTTAGATTGCATATGATCTTACTAAGATATCCTATGATCTTGTAAGATTCATTAGAAGATATTGTCTTGTACTATAAGAACACTTCATCTCCCGCATTCCCTCATACACTAAACACCCACCACTTTCTTCTCTTCTTCTCCTTGGCTCACGGCCGAAACCACCATCAACACCACCACCACTTTCATCCAATCTTCATCCAATCCCAAGTTATCACAGGGTACTAGAAGGTGTTTAAGGATGTTTAGCTTGTGGATCTTGAAGGACCTCCTTCGTTTGCTTTTACCCAACACTTTTGTCATCTACAACTTCTAGTGTTCTTCCCTAGCCTTGTGCTAGTAGTAAGACCCTTATGATCCCTTGTTATTTCATATTTAGTTGGTTAAAATATGATATACATTGTTAATCTTGAAGAACACAAAAGAACATGATCATGATACTTTAACATAAGCTTAAATACATAAGAATACATGTAAATGATGATGATTTGCTTCTTGATGAATGATGATTTGTGTTAGTGATGTTAGACATCATGAGAAACCTACTAGATTGTGATTAAACACATGATCTAGTAAGTTAAAGTGGTGATCTTGTGAAAGACCAAGATCATCATGCTTTATGTCTTCATGAACTTGAATGATGAAATTGATTTTCATATGTAAAAATGATTTAAACAAAATACAAATCTTGTAAACAGATGATTACAAAAATAATTTTCCCAAAAAACCAAGTTTATTTACAAGATTTACAAAGTCATGGTTTCTAAGTAAACTAATCATATTTTTAGTGTTTAAACAAGACTAGGAACATGATTATCACAAGAAAAATGCAAAAGAAATATTTTTAGAAAAATCGTCTTACAAGTTGTAAATGACTAAATCTTTTAATAAAGTGATTTACAAACAAATAACAATGTTTTAAAGGGTAACTGAACCTACTAAATAACATGGTAAGTTACTACAAGTTTTTACAAAAACTTCAAGTTCATTGTGTAGTGTAATTTACATGATCTTGGCTTATGGTAAGTCTTGATTATGTTGTTGATGTTTGTGATGGTTTTAAAAGAAAATAAACACATGTTTCGAAAACATGGGAAACCTCCATTTTTAGGGGAAACTCTGTCAAAATTTCTATAAAATTTTGACACTTAGAAAAAATATAAGTTTTGGTGAAACTTATTCCCTAAAAAAATTCACCTAAAAATATTTACCAAGGTTTCCCTAATTTTTATGTAAACTTCAAGTTAAGAAATGATGATTTCTTCAAGATAAAAATTGATATTAAGTATGTATATTTTTGAGGAAAATATTTATATTTATTGATCACCAAATTTTGTGCTAAGTGTATGTAGTATGTATTATACGTAAATAGTGTATTAGGACTTGAAAATACACTAAATACTCCTAAGGAGTGAAAATACAAAGATACACATACAACATGCATAGACAAATACAAGAGAATATATTTATGAAAATATATTTCTTAATAAATTAAATAACTTGGACAAGTTATGAACATGAATTGAAGTTTTGGACAGAATACATAACTCGGGTGAAAAATACAAGATACTTATATTTATTTTTGAGAAAATAATATAAGTAAGATACACAGTTAAAAATATAAATTATTTTTAACAACAAAGAACAAATACATGAAAGATGGTGACTTGTACTTGTGCGATACAAGTCTAGTGACTAACGTTAATAAAACACGTATAGGTCACGACGCTATATAAGCAAACCCGGTGAAGTTTACGGCGCAAGAGACGCAAAGTTGTGAGTTCATGTCCCCACTTTTAAACTTTTACATACTTTTTAAACTTGGGGAAAATACATGTGTTATGGTATGCTGGATACAAAAACTAAGGAATGATACTTTAAATCGTGTCACGAATAGGGTACCAGAAGCACCATTAATCGTGTACATACTAAGACCGCAGAACAAAAGGTTAGATCTAATGGGTTTTCGGGCAGCCACACTCTTGGTGATAACTAGTACCAAGTAGTGCTTTTGTGTCTCTGTCGTGAATCGACTACTAGAAAAATGCCTATGGTTTGGATGCTTCCTCTGTCGTGTCACATGTTAATGGCCTTGCAACCCATTAACAATCTCGATACATACAGAAATACTTGATTTATACAAATTACATACCATGTTTTCATACAAAGTATACAAACGTTGAATACAAAAACTGCATGAATTCACACCAACATTATGTTGACGATTTTCCAAAAACTCACATGTATTTCAGGTAACTAAAGTGGATGTGCGCTTGGTCTTACTCTTGCTCTTGGATGTTGTTTATGTTCATCTTTTAAATAAAGTTGTAAACTTTATAGACAATGTCTTATGCTGTCTTGTGATGTAAACACTTAACCTATGTTTTCAGTTACGTAATGTTATTGGTATTTGAAGTTATTTTTATGAGCATGTAGTATGTTTACCATTCGTATGCAATGAGAACCTTTCATGATCACACCTCGTGCTTCCACCTTAGAAAGGGGTGTGACAGATTGGTATCAGAGCTGCGATTGTAGTGAACCAGGATTCCTTCTCGAGTCTAGTCTACAATCTTTAGGATCCTTTCACGAAAACAATTTTTCAAAAGTTTTTCATTGCATAAAACTTTCCGCGACATCCACTACCTGAAACTATTTTCAAAGAGTCAAGAAAAGACACTACGAGACTTAGGGTGCACTGGAGTAGCACTTGTCGTTGACTAAGAAATCACTTGCAACTATGTGTGATAATTGGTATGTACATATACTAGAAATAGAATATCTCAGGTACTCGTGACTTACCTGAAAACAATGGCCTATCTGAAGGAAGTGATACAAGGATGAAACGAACTGTGCGGACTGTACAAGGAGTTACGTAATTATGGATGCATACATAATTATGGAATTCAGTGCACAGAAACCATAGCAAGGCTCGTCACGTATCATAAGAGATTCTTCTAGCACAAGAAAAGGTCAAACATGAATACCCTCACCCCTCCCCCAGCCTATTAAATACTCTGTTAGATTAATAATTTAGGGTATAAGGACAAGAACCGCCAATGTGAAGCAAGATATTTTGTCCTTTACATATATTAAACTTGTACTTTTGGGAGATGTAACCCTTATGCATTTTGTTTACTTCGCAAACAATGATGTAACAAGTTGTTCTGATATGTGTAAAGACTCGGTGAATATCTTATGACACATCAGTATTTATCTATTTATGCATGCTTGTTGCTGTATAAATTGATTTATACGCTTGGCGGATTATTTGATGTCACTTATGTGGGTATATGTCTGTGTATATATACTACTACTGTCTCGTATGACGATATCAAACAAATGCCTAACCCAGCTGTGTTGTGTTCTTTCAGAACATGGCACCTAGGAGAGCTGTGAACAATCAGGATTCCGATCAACCCCCTCCTCCTCTTCTGTCGAGGACCGCTAAGGAACTGAACGCCCTATTGGAAGAAAGGATCTCCGCAGCTATCGCTCAATACGAGGCGAACCGCACCGAACAAAGTGGAGGACCAAGCAATGCCAGACGTAATGGTCAGGGAGATACATCTGGAGGAAACACAGCTCAAGGTATCACCTTCAAGCAGTTTCTCGACTGTAAGCCACTAAACTACGACGGCACTGGAGGTGCAGTGGCTTTTGTACGCTGGACGGAAAAGACGGATGCCACTATCCGTATGAGCAAGTGTACCACGGATCAACAAGTCACTTTTGCTAAGGGTTTGTTTGTTGATGAAGCTTTGACTTTGTGGAATTTGTAAGTCCAGACTCTGGGTGATGATTCTGCGTACGGCATGACGTGGGATGAACTAAAGGAACGAATGAGAGAGAAGTATTGCTCTCGTGCTAAACTTCAAAGACTGGAGACTGAGTTCTGGCACTTAACCATGGAAGGTGCTGACATTACTGGTTATACTCGAAGGTTCCATGATTTATCGAGGGTGATCCCCTATATGGTGACTCCTGAATTTAAGCGCGTTGAACGCTACATTTGGGGATTGGCTCCAGATTTCCACAGCATGGTAACTTCAGCCAAACCTGAAACGATCACACAGGCTGTAACTCTGGTTGTCAACCTTACTGAAGATGTTGTTCGTATGAAGAAGTTATCGCTGAACCGTACTGAGAAGACCGAGACACATGCTGAGTCATCTGGTGACAAGAAGAGAAAGCATTCGAATCTGAATCAAGCAACACGTAACAACAAGGGTTCCAACAATAAGAAACGAGACCCCAACCCACCTCAGGAGGCGAAAACTCTTGCAACCATGAATGACGCTCCTGCCAAAAGGTACCAGGGCACTCTGCCCATTTGCAACCAGTGCAAGTATCATCACGAAGGAGTTTGTCGCATTCCAAAGTGCGACAAGTGTGGAAAACTGGGTCACCAAACTAAGAACTGTTGGGGAAAAGGAAATAGGAACGGGAATGGAAACCGCAACGGTGCTGGTAATAGAAACGGTGGTGGAAATGGCAATGGCAACCGGAATGGTAATGGAACTAGGCAGAACCAAGGATGCTTCGGTTGTGGAAGCAAGGATCATTTCATAAAGGATTGCCCAAGGGGGAATAATGCTCAGGCTCGAGCATTTGTGATTGGAGCAAGGAACGCACGCGAGGACCCTAATGTGGTCACCGGTACGTTTCTCGTTAACAATCACTTTGCATCCATACTATTTGACACTGGTGCCGATTATAGCTTCATGTCTATGGAATTTAAACGTATGCTTGGAATAGAATCTAGTAGATTAGATATTCCTTATTCCATAGAACTAGCCAATGGTAAACTTGTTGAGTCGGGCGAAGTTGTTAGGGGTTGCACGTTAGAACTTGGTGAGCAAAGATTTAGCATCGACCTCTTACCTATTCAATTGGGTAGCTTCGAAGTAGTGGTCGGAATGGACTGGTTGTCCAAGAACAAGGCTGAAGTTATTTGTCACGAGAAAATCATTAGCATCCCTCTGGCGAATGATGAAACTCTCATCGTGCATGGAGAAAAACGAGACGCGCCTCTGCGAATCATCAGTTGTATGTAGGCACAGAAGTGCTTAAGGAAAGGATGTGTTGCTTTCCTGGCGCACATCGTAGATAAGAAGGCTGAGGAGCCGAAACTCGAAGACATTCCTGTGGTGAAGGAATTCCCTGATGTTTTTCCCGAAGATCTACCAGGACTACCTCCGCAATGACAAGTCGAATTCCATATAGACTTGGTTCCAGGAGCCGCTCCTGTAGCCAAGGCACCCTATCGGCTTGCACCATCCGAGATGCAAGAATTATCTACACAACTCTAGGAGTTGTTGGATAAAGGATTCATAAGGCCAAGCTTCTCGCCTTAGGGAGCTCCAGTACTGTTCGTGAAGAAGAAGGATGGAACTCTGTGGATGTGTATCAACTATAGAGAGTTGAACAAGCTCACTATCAAGAATCGGTACCCACTACCGAGGATTGATGACTTATTTGATCAATTGCAAGGATCGAGCTACTATTCCAAGATCGACCTTCGATCGGGATACCATCAGTTAAGGATCCAAGAGGAAAGCATACCAAAGACTGCATTCAGAACACGCTATGGGCATTACGAATTCCTTGTGATGCCATTCGGACTGACGAACTCGCCAGCGGTATTTATGGATCTGATGAAGCGCGTATGCAAACCATATCTCGATAAGTTCATGATTGTATTTATCGATGATATCCTGATTTACTCGCGATCAAGAGAAGAGCACGAGCAACATCTCAGAACCATTTTGGAACTACTGAAGAAAGAGAAACTTTATGGAAAGTTTTCAAAGTGCGAATTTTGGATTCGCGAAGTACAATTTCTTGGTCACGTTGTGAATGAGAAGGGCATTCATATAGACCCATCTAAGATTGAAGCAATAAAGAATTGGGAAGCTCCCAAAACCCCGACTGAAATTCGACAATTTTTGGGCTTAGCGGGCTATTACCGACGATTTATCGAGAATTTCTCCAAGATAGCTCAACCGCTGACTACCCTTACGCAGAAAGACAAGAAGTACGACTAGGTTAATAAGCAGGAAGAAGCCTTCCAACTGTTCAAAAATAAGCTATGCGATGCACCGATACTATCCTTGCCCGAAGGCACTGAAGACTTCATGGTATACTGCGACGCTTCGCGTCAAGGTTTGGGTTGCGTGCTCATGCAACGCCAAAAAGTCATCGCTTACGCTTCAAGACAGTTGAAGGTGCATGAAAGAAACTATACCACTCACGACCTAGAGCTAGGCGTAGTGGTATTCGCCTTGAAGATATGGCGACATTATTTATATGATACTCGATGTACAATATTCACTGATCACAAAAGCCTACAACACATATTTGATCAAAAGGAATTAAATATGCGTCAACGACGTTGGGTCGAGCTGCTGAACGATTATGACTGTGAGATTAAGTACCATCCTAGAAAGGCAAACGTTGTAGCAGATGCGTTAAGCCGAAAAGAAAGGGTTAAGACCCTAAGGGTTCGAGCATTGGAAATGACTATTCAAACGAACCTCACTTCACGCATTCGTGACGCACAACAAGAAGCCCTTAAGATGGAGAATCGTAGAGCTGAATACCTTCGAGGTATGATGAAGAATTTGGTGCCAAACAAAGAGGGAACCTTATACTTTAAGGAGAGTATTTGGGTTCCGCTCTATGGCGGTATTCGAGAAGTCATCCTTAATGAAGCTCACAAGTCGAGATACTCGATCCATCCAGGATCGGACAAAATGTATCAAGACTTAAAGGATTACTATTGGTGGCCGAGGCTTAAAAGCGATGTTGCTATCTATGTTGGAAAGTGCCTAACCTGTGCCAAGGTTAAGGCTGAATATCAAAAACCATCTGGGCTACTGCAACAACCAGAGATACCCATGTGGAAATGGGAGAAAATCTCGATGGACTTCATAACAAAATTACCCAGGACCCCTAGGGGGCATGATATGATATGGGTGATAGTCGATCGGTTAACAAAGTCTGCACATTTCCTACCGATCCGAGAGAAGGATAGCACTGGAAAGCTTGCTGAGTTGTACTTAAAAGAAATCGTGGCACGGCATGGAGTGCCTGTCTCAATTATTTCAGACAGAGATGGACGTTTTGTCTCAAGAATCTGGCAATCCTTTCAGGAAGCCTTTGGATCCCGACTAGATCTAAGCACGGCCTTCCATCCGCAAACAGACGGCTATAGTGAACGAACCAAACAAACGCTAGAAGATATGCTTCGAGCATGTGTTATGGTAATATCATTATCATCATCATTCTCGGTGTTAACGATCATTTCGTGACCACACCGTATACCATTTATCATTCTCGGTGTTAACTGTCACTTCGTGACCACACCGCATACCATTTATCATAGGGCATCATCTTTACCATCATTATTGGTAATATCATTATCATCATCATTTACACTCACTGTGTGACAACTGGCACAAAACCGGTAATTTCCGTACAATTTAATTAATACTTGATAACTGCAATTAGGGGTGAGCAAATTAACCACCATAACCGATAACCGAACCATAACCAATATAACCGAACCGCTAATAACCGAGAACCAATATAACCAATGGTTATGGTTATGAAACTTTGTATAACCGCTCAATCGGTTATGGTTATGGTTATGAAGCATTGGTTAACCGATATAAACGAAACCGAACTGAACTTGTAATGTTAACTTTATATATTAGATTTGTGTTTTTCAAAACCATATAGAGGGTTTTTACTAAGACCGCCCGTAATGGGGCGTTTTTTTTTTTAATTCAAAAAAACGCCCAAACACGCCCCCATCCCATTACACCCGGGCGTTTTTGAGCGTGTTTCGAGAAAAAATTGTCCCCGGCGTGCTTTAAAAAACGCTAGAACTCTATTCCTTTGCCCAATTGAACTTTTCCATGTGTATATACTTAGTCTTAATTAAAAAAAACAAAAGAAATTAGTTTTAAAAGTTGCAGGTTATAAAAAGGAAGAAGAAGAAAAGTTGCAGGTTTTGTTCTTGTGGGTGAAAGGAAGAAGAAGAAGTTTTTTCATTTTAGTCCCTGCATTTTGATTATATTTATAAAAAAAATTTAAACTTCAAAAGTCTTTAAAAAAGGATTTTAAGTTTTCATTTTAGTCCCTGCATTTCTAGTATTGTATTTTTTTGGAAATGTATTTTTTTTGGAAATTAGTTTTAATTAGATTTTGGAAATGTAATTTTTTTTTACTTTTGAATAGGTTTTTTTATTTCTAGTATTGTATTTTTTTTAATTTAATAAAGTATTTTAAGTTTTTAATTAAAAAAATAATTGTGTAATGATTGGAAGGGGCGTTATTGGGCATTATTCCCACTACGGCACTTTTGCAATAACCCCCAATAATGCCCCATGCTGACTGGACTGCCACGTGTCGCAAAACGCCCCATGGTGGGGGCATTATTGAGCTAAACCACTACACATGGTCTAAGATAAAAGTATGTTAGTAACAAAATGATCTTGATGTAGATGCCATTTATTTGGATAAAGAACTAAGGTGTTATGGCCATGTTTTTTTTTTTTTTTTTGTTTGAGAATTAGCTTATTAAAAAGAACCCCAAATCGGTAGTTTAACCAAAAAGTTTAGTCTCCGTTATCTTATAAAATAGGCTCAAGCTAAGTTCAAATCGTGCACAACCCTATTTATTTCAAACCTTGCTTGGTTACTTAACCGAAATTAACCAAAACCGAACCATAACCGACTTCATAACCGATTAACCGTAACCGAAGTTTGGTTATGCTTATGGTTACCAAAACTCCATAACCGAACTAGCGGTTATGGTTATGGTTAATAGTAAAGACCGAACCAAACCGACCCATGCACACCCCTAACTGCAATTATATGCGTAAATGTCAACATTGTCTGATTACATGCAATACTTGTGAATTCATGCACGTTTTACACTACAAATATTGCTTTATGCATTAATGATAGCGTTGCGTCAGAAAGACTAGTAAACTCACCGGTAAGACACATTGTGTCAACAATTCTGCAGAAAGCAGTCAGACAATAGAATTGGGGCCTAGGAGTAGGTCCAACATCTAAAATACATTAAAACCCAAGAATGGATACAAGGGTTAACATATAGACTTTCCGGAAGCTAGTATATGCACCAAATAGCACCCGAAACACACTTTAAATGCTGAATTTCATACATTTCAGCAAAATTCAGCATTGTAACGAGTTAGTGACATGTAAAAATATGACTAAATAGTCCTGAATGCTTTCCTAAGTGTCGGGAATTGAAAGTATCACAAAAGAGTACCTAAAGGACATTAAACGGTGCAATTTAGCACTTTAACGAACCGGTATCTAACCGAACAACCGGACATTACCCGAAACACCAAAATATTACTAGAAGCATTGTTTAATTATTTCTGAGCTATTCATGATCCCCGAACACCTTAACACCCACTAAATTATCTAATAACTAACACTTGTAACTATACATTTGGATTTGAATTATAATCTAACTACATGATTCAAGTTTACACTTTACCCCCCCCCCCCCCATATTGTGGACGGTCACAATGGGGTGACCCCACCAAAATCCTACATGATCTTTCTTGATCTCCTTGGATTCATTTAGATTGGATATGATCTTACTAAGATATCCAATGATCTTGTAAATTGTCTTGTACTATAAGAACACTTCATCCCCCTCATTCCCTCATACACTAAACACCCACCACTTTCTTCTCTCCCTCTCCTTGGCTCACGGCCGAAACCACCATCAACACCACCACCACTTTCATCCAATCTTCATCCAATCCCAAGTTATCACATGGTACTAGAAGGTGTTTAAGGAGGTTTAGAGCTTGTGGATCTTGAAGGACCTCCTTCGTTTGCTTTTACCCAACACTTTTGTCATCTACAACTTCTAGTGTTCTTCCCTAGCCTTGTGCTAGTAGTAAGACCCTTATGATCCCTTGTTACTTCATATTTAGTTGGTTAAAAGATTATATACATTGTTAATCTTGAAGAACACAAAAGAACATGATCATGATACTTTAACATAAGCTTAAATACATAAGAATACATGTAAATGATGATGATTTGCTTCTTGATGAATGATGATTTGTGTTAGTGATGTTAGACATCATAAGAAACCTACTAGATTGTGATTAAACACATGATCTAGTAAGTTAAAGTGGTGATCTTGTGAAAGACCAAGATCATCATGCTTTATGTCTTCATGAACTTGAATGATGAAATTGATTTTCATATGTAAAAATGATTTAAACAAAATACAAATCTTGTAAACAGATGATTACAAAAATAATTTTCCCAAGAAACCAAGTTTATTTACAAGATTTACAAAGTCATGGTTTCTAAGTAAACTAATCATATTTTTAGTGTTTAAACAAGACTAGGAACATGATTGTCACAAGAAAAATGCAAAAGAAATATTTTTAGAAAAATCGTCTTACAAGTTGTAAATGACTAAATCTTTTAATAAAGTGATTTACAAACAAATAACAATGTTTTAAAGGGTAACTGAACCTACTAAATAACATGGTAAGTTACTACCAGTTTTTACAAAAACTTCAAGTTCATTGTGTAGTGTAATTTACTTGAT
Source organism: Helianthus tuberosus (assembly GCA_030545235.1). Lineage (NCBI taxonomy): Eukaryota > Viridiplantae > Streptophyta > Magnoliopsida > Asterales > Asteraceae > Helianthus > Helianthus tuberosus. The sequence continues at coordinate 148,176,116 of CM060448.1, forward strand.
CTTGGCTTATGGTAAGTCTTGATTATGTTGTTGATGTTTGTGATGGTTTTAAAAGAAAATAAACACATGTTTTGAAAACATGGAAAACCTCCATTTTTAGGGGAAACTCTGTCAAAATTTCTATAAAATTTTGACACTTAGAAAAAATATAAGTTTTGGTGAAACTTATTCCCTAAAAAATTCACCTAAAAATATTTACCAAGGTTTCCCTAATTTTTATGTAAACTTCAAGTTAAGAAATGATGATTTCTTCAAGATAAAAATTGATATTAAGAATGTATATTTTTGAGGAAAATATATATATATTTGTTGATCACCAAATTTTGTGCTAAGTGTATGTAGTATGTATTATACGTAAATAGTGTATTAGGACTTGAAAATACACTAAATACTCCTAAGGAGTGAAAATACAAAGATACACATACAACATGCATAGACAAATACAAGAGAATATATTTATGAAAATATATTTCTTAATAAATTAAATAACTTGGACAAGTTATTTACATGAAATGAAGTTTTGGACAAAATATATAACTCGGGTGAAAAATACAAGATACTTATATTTATTTTTGAGAAAATAATATAAGTAAGATACATAGTTAAAAATATAAATTATTTTTAACAACAAAGAACAAATACATGAAAGATGGTGACTTGTACTTGTGCGATACAAGTCTAGTGACTAACATTAATAAAACACGTATAGGTCACGACGCTATATATGTCACACCCCAACCGATGGTGGAAACATCGGGGCATGGCACTGAGCGAAACAGATTGTCCAGAAGTTTCCATAACAATTATAATTACCAATTAATTTAAAGTAACATGTCCCATACCATGTCTCAAAAGGTAAACAAATTATTACAGACAAAATCTAGGCAAATAGTTCTATTCCGACAACTCAGATTTCAAATAGCCCAATTGTTTATCTGCTTCTAGAGACCCTTGATTTCATTTGTACAGACAACTATTTGTTGGCCTCTAGAGCCCTATCCTAGCCTCGATTTCCTAGCAGATAAGCATCCTAAGCACCTGTCACATACGTTAAAATAAAAGTCAATACACATAGTGTAAAGGTGAGCATACAAGTTTGATAATAGCATAATAGAGTTTGAAATCGTTTACGCATAACCAGCACGTTCGCATAGTGAAATAAAGCACGTTAGTTATCGACATAGATCTATCGATACCAATGACTGCGGGTTGACTGCCCAAGGTAGTTCGTAATACATGATCACCACTGTAATCCATGCAAATAATTGTCCTTAACAACCCCCGAGTGAACGGGTGCTGAGTCCAAACTATAGTACTATCGTTACTAAGGCAGGTAGACAGCATTCCATGTGTAAACATAACAAACAAGCATTCATTAAGCCACGTATAACATGCAGGAATGGTTTACGTTTAAATAGTATTGAGTAGTGTGTTCGATGTGATTTTAATATTCATAACGTATGTAACACCCAAAAGTGCATAAAGCAAAAAGGGATCGAGTATACTCACAGCGATGGATGGATTGAACGGAGCGCTAGAGAGTAGGGTTAGCCTGATCAGAACGATAGCATAACGATAAGTGACGCGTAAAATGATGCAAGGTGTAAGTGGCTCGGACAGCAGTCTGGTCGGATGGCCAGTTCGTGCGGATGACAATCCGTTCGGATGGTTATCCGGTCGGACAGTAGTCCGGTCGGATGACTATTCAAGTGGATTGTTTCTTCCTTTGAGAAGGATGTGTTTGTGTATGATGGCTTGTCTTTTGAAGTTTTCGTTGTAGCATTTTGAAAACATTGAAGTATCTTTACCTTTCAGGTCGGTCGGTCGGACAGTCATCCGATCGGACAGTGACTCGAAGGGCGAGGTTCCTTAGTGAGAACAAGTTCACAGCAGGGCGGTCACTCGGTCGGATGTCCATCCGAGCGGGTGGTAACTCTGTTGTTGAACATGTTGAAAATTGTATAAGGGTTGAAGTCCAAATGTCTCATAACTCGGATGGTTGTCCGTTCGGATGGTAGTCCGGTCGGACAACAACTCGTTCAACGACCAGACTTCAATCGTTGGAAAGTAGTTAAGTGTGGGACCCAAAGTGCAAGTCGTTCGAGCAGCCGGTCGCTCGGATGGCTGTCCGTTCGGACACTAATCCGATTGGATGGCACTCCGTCCTGGTTGTTCCATTCGTCTTACACTTGGCTGTTTTGATTGTTTGTCATGCTATCGAGAGGTGTTGATATCGTGCTAACCAACTGAGTCCCATCCTAAGCTCTAGTGACCCGACTGAACAGGAACCACCCAAATTCGGTCAGTCCACCAGTTTAAGATGATAGTTCTTGGTTAACCCAAAATTGATAGTCTCGTGGATAGAATGCGGATCTTGAACTAGCACAACCACGAGATTGAGTAGTGAGTCGGCACAAGCTCCGATTCTACCGGTTTTGAATGCATTGAGTGTAAAGGAGTTGAAAGAAAGTTGGAAAACCTTCTCTTAATCCTTTTCACCGTGAATATGTTTAGATCTATGAAAGATCTTTGTTAGTTTATGTAGAAATCGGTTAGATCTAAGTTGTTCTTGGTGGATTGAGGCCAAAACATGAAGTTCTTCAAGAACACATGATGACGTCATCCTAGAACACCTTGAATCTTGATGATTTCACGGTTAAAAGTTAAGATTCAAAAGATAGAAAGGTGTAGGAGTGCGTGTAGATCAAAGAAGTACAAGATTTAGGGCGAGATCTTACCGGGATTGCGAGAAATCAGAGGAAAAGCGAGGAAAACGAGCTGGTCGGACATCACTTGCCAAAAGTGGAAAGAATGAAAGTGACATGGGGTATTTATAGGATACCCAAAGTGGAAAGGGCTAGCCGGTGGGATGACATCTCGCCCGGATGGCAATCCGGTCGGATGGCATCACGGTCGGATGGCAGCCTGGCACCTTGATCAAGTGGCAGCCCGGTCGGATGGCAATCCTGCCGGCTAGCACCTGGTTCGAGTGCTCGGCGTGACGATTTTTGTTGTTTCGATTGCGATTGAGAGCGATTCGATGCGATAGAGTTTCCTAGTCAAATTACTTTTAATCCCAACTACTCATATCTTGCGCTATCTCTTCTCCACTAATTATCATACCATTTCGATTGCGATTGAGTTCGATTGCGTTTGAGTTTCGATTGCGATTCGATTGATTACCACGACATAACATAAATAAACATGCACAAGTAGCACATAAGGCACACACGTATAACAATAACCAAAGTGCGTATTTCGAGTTGCGAGTGCGATTAGCATTCGATGTCAATTCGATTAGCATAGTTCGAGTATCGTTTTAGTTAACTTTATCGCATTGTTACTTCCTATAGTTCACAGTCGTAAGTCGATTAAATAGCGATTAACACCCGTCGATTACTGCGATTACTGACACTTAATCCACATAATACAACTAAAGTAAACACATAAAAGAAATTCACTATCAGTCAAGTCGCGCGATCGGTCGTTGACTTTGACCTTGACTTTGACTTTGACTTTCAAGAACACGGGGTGTTACAGCCTCCCCTAGTTGAGGGAATTTCGTCCCAAAATTAGTCCGAAGCCGTAACAAACAACTGCGGGTACTTCGCCTTCATGTCGCTTTCGAGTTCCCAAGTGAACTCTGCGCCTCGTTTGCCTTCCCATCGGACTTTCACAATAGGAATGCGCGAGCGTCTGAGCTGCTTGGTTTGGCGATCCATGATTTCGACACGCTTCTCCACGAAGTGTAGTGTTTCGTTTACTTGAAGGTCATCGAGAGGTACAATTAGATCATGCTCAGCCAGGCACTTTCGGTGGTTTGACACATGGAAAGTTGGGTGGACGTTACTAAGTTCCTCTGGTAGTTCGAGTCTGTAGGAGACTTTTCCGATCCTTTCCAGAATCTTAAAAGGTCCAACATATCGAGGCGCTAGTTTCCCTTTCTTGCCGAATCTGGTGATACCTTTAGGAGTACGTAGTCGCCAACGTCAAATTCAAGGGGCTTGCATCGTCTATCGGCGTAACTTTTCTGTCGACTTCGAGCTTTCAACAAGTTGTCTTGAATTTGGAGGACTTTGTCAGTGGTTTCTTGCAATAGCTCAGGACCGGTTAATTGCGAGTGACCGATCTTGTGCCATACAATAGGCGATCGACATCTTCTTCCATATAAAGCCTCGAATGGTGCCATTTGAATGCTGGAATGATAACTGTTGTTATACGAGAATTCGACTAATGGCAGGTATGTATCCCAATTACCACCGAAGTCTATGACACACGAACGGAGCATGTCTTCAAGAGTACGGATCGTTCTTTCAGTCTGTCCGTCGGTTTGATGGTGGAAAGCGGTACTTAAATTAAGCGATGTACCGAGAGCCGTTTAAAACGTTTCCCACAGTCGCGAGGTAAACCGAGCATCACGGTCAGAGATGATGTCAAGAGGCATCCCATGATTACAAATGATCTCGTTGGTGTAGATTCAGGCTAATCGTTCTACCTTGTAGTCTTCTCGTATAGGTAAAAAGTGAGCTGATTTGGTTAGACGGTCCATAACAACCCAGATGTTGTCGTGACCTGATGACGTGTGCAGAAGCTTTGTTATGAAGTCCATGGCTATACTCTCCCACTTCCACATAGGGATCGGTGGTTGTTCGAGTAAGCCAGAGGGTCTTTGGTGTTCACCCTTGACTCTTGCACAAGTCTGGTACCTCCCAACATAGAGAGCAATATCCCTTTTCATGCCCGGCCACTAGTACTTGTAGCGAAGGTCCTGGTACATTTTGTCGGCACCGGGATGAATAGAATACCGGGATTTGTGGGCTTCGTCGATTAATATCTTTCGCAAATCGGTCCGTCTAGGGATCCAAATTATGTCCAGATAGTGGAATATCCCATTCGGTTTATTCACAAGATGAGCTCCATCGTGGTAGATTCGTTCCTTCTTCAGAGTGCGTTCGTTAAAGCAAGCATGTTGGGCTTCGCGGATGAGGGTTTCGAGATCGTATTGGGCTTGGACATTGCGAATGCTGAGCAAATAACTCCGTCTAGTGAGAGCGTCGGCAACGACATTTGCTTTGCCTGGGTGATAACGAATCTCACAGTCGTAATCGTTGAGAAGTTCTACCCATCGGCGTTGACGCATATTAAGCTCTTTCTGATTAAAGATATGTTGTAGGCTCCTATGATCGGTGAAGATCGTACACTTTGTACCATACAGGTAGTGTCGCCAAATCTTTAACGCAAAAACAACTGCGCCTAGCTCGAGATCATGGGTTGTATAGTTCTTCTCGTGGATTTTGAGCTGACGAGATGCGTAAGCTATAACCTTGTCTCGTTGCATGAGGATACAACCAAGACCGAGGTTGGAAGCATCACAATAGACAATGAAGTCGTCGTTTCTGTCGGGCAATGTGAGAACAGGAGCATTGCAAAGCATGTGCTTGAGAGTTTGGAATGCAGACTCTTGTTCGGTTCCCCAAACAAAAGGCTTGCCTTTATGCGTGAGAGAGGTAAGCGGCACAGCGATCTTTGAGAATCCTTTGATAAATCATCGATAATAGCCTGCTAGTCCGAGAAAAGAACGGACTTCAGACGGGTTCTTAGGTGTAATCCAGCTCTTAACGGCTTCAATCTCCGCAGGATCGACGTGAATACCCTGACTATTGACAATGTGACCCAGAAACTGAACCTCCTCCAGCCAAAATTCGCACTTGGAGAATTTGGCATAGAGTTGATTCCCCTGGAGTAGCTCGAGAACCAAACATAGATGTTGCGCGTGTTCGGTCTTCGACTTGGAATAGATCAAGACATCGTCGATGAACACGATGACGAAACGGTCGAGATATGGTTTACACACGCGATTCATCAGGTCCATGAAAATTGCTGGTGCGTTGATTAAACCAAAAGGCATAACAACGAATTCGTAGTGGCCATATCGAGTGCGAAACACGGTTTTGGGTATATCTTCCTCTTGGATGCATAGTTGGTGGTAGCCTGAGCGTAGATTGATCTTTGAGAAGCACGTTGTGCCTTGTAGCTGATCAAACAAATCATCAATGCGAGGCAGGGGATAGCGGTTCTTGATAGTTAACTTATTCAATTCCCGATAGTCGATGCACATCCTGAACGATCCATCCTTCTTTTTGACGAAAAGGACTTGCTCGCCCCAAGGAGAGGTGCTCGGGCGAATGAAGCCTTTCTCAAGTAATTCCTGGAGCTGGTTTGAGAGTTCACGCATGTCGGACGGTGCGAGTCGGTAAGGAGCTTTGGCAATAGGGTTTGCTCCAGGAATGAGGTCGATACGAAAGTCGATATCAAGACTTGGCGGTAGTCCTGGAAGATCCTCAGGAAAAACGTTAGGAAATTCTCGAACCACTGGAACATTGTTTACTCCTGGTCTACCTTTATTTTCCTTCTCCACTACTACAATGTTGGCCAAGAAAGCTTTGTATTCCTTGCGGAGATACTTGCTAGCTTGGACACATGACATAAGTTTGAGACCTTTCGAAGCAGTTTCACCATAGACACATAGTAAGTCACCATTCGCGAGCGAGATTCGAATCATTTTATCGTAGCACATAACTTCAGCATGGTTTTCGCGAAGAAAGTCCATGCCTATTATGACGTCAAAACTTCCGAGTTGCATCGGAATAAGGTCGATTGGGAAGATGTGATTGTTGAGCTCGAGAGTACAATCATGAAGAACAGAGTTAACGGCGATAGTTCTTCCAGTAGCGACTTCAACATCGAACGTCGAGGGGAGTTGGGAGCGTTTATGACTAAGGTGTTTCTCAAATTTGAACGACACAAAGCAATTATCGGCTCCAGTATCAAATAAACATGAAGCATAAATACCATTCACAAGGAACGTACCATTGACCACGTTGTTATCGGCTTGGGCTTGGCGCACATTGATGTTGAAAGTTCGTGCGCATGCTACTTGTTGCTGTTGTTGCTGCTGATGTTGCTGTTGTTGAGGCTGCGGCTGCTGGGGCTCTTATTTCACAACCCTGTTCAGGCACATGTTAGCGAAATGGTTAGGATCACCACATGCGAAGCAGGATCTGGGGTTGACTACGAGCGCCGGAGGAGCTTGTTGACCCTGAGGGGTGGTGAGAAGAGCTTGATGAACAGGAGCTTGAGTTTGTCGACCACGACAGTTGGTAGTGAAGTGGCCGTACATATTGCAATGAGCACAAAAGCGGCAAGCGATGGTAGTCGGGTGGTGGTAGGTGCAGGTAGGGCAAAGCGGGTGTGGCCCAGTGTATGCTCGCTTAGCAAGCGATGCATTTGCCACAGGCGCCGCTACTTATCGTCGTTGAGCTGGTACAGCTTGAATCGGTGTAGCAATGATCGCACAGTTCTTGTTGCTGGAGCTGTTCTTTCTCTTATTCTTTCTCTTGTTGTTCGATACAGTGGCGGTTTCAGCAGTTGGTGCGGTGGTGACTTGATGCAGGTGCTTTGAAGTTTTATCCCAGACACCAGCCTTGACCCGCTTGTCGTTGATTTCAGCGGCCAGTAGGTAGGTTTCTTCGATCGTTGTAGTCTTAGCCGCTTGCACTAAATCTGCAACACAGTCAGGCAGGGCTCGGATATTCTTCTTGATTGCGATCTCCGGAGTCTTGACTTGATCAGGACAGATAATGCTGAGCTGCTTGAAGCGAGCAGTGAGTGCATTGTTTTCTCCATCCTTTTGCTTTATGTGCCAGAATTCATCTTCTAACTTTTGGCGTTCATGAGGAGGGCAAAATTCTTCCAGCATGACCTCCTTGAGTTCATCCCACGACAGACCGTAGGCTGCATCGTTCCCCTGTTTGTTTCTCTCGGGCGTCCACCAGTCTAGCGCGCGGGACTGGAAGACGCCGATAGCATTTAGAGTGTGGAGATCGTCGGGGCAACCGCTCTGTCACAGAGTGACCTCAATGGAATCAAACCATTGGAATAACGCTATAGGGCCTTCCTCGCCAGTGAATTCCTTTGGCCCACAAGACTTGAACTGCTTGAAACTGAAGGCAGCTTTGGGGGTAGCTTTAGGAGCTTCAGTTCTGGATTCCTCGGACGATTTGCTCACGTTCTCATATACGTCACTCACGGATTTTGCTACTTGTTTAGCGATGATAGCAGCCAGACGTTTGTCTTTAAGTTCTCGACGAGAAAGTGGTGTGTGGCGAGGTCCAGATGATGGTCCCGTTGACATTGTCTGCAACAGACATCATCATAGGTCTTAGACACATCATAATCGAATCTCACCTCACACGTCTAATACTTACTACTGCTCAGGAACACAATGTAACATGTATCTCATAAACACATAGGCACATAATCACAGATTCACATAAACACAGAAGCACATAAGCACGTAGAGCACAGAAGCACAGAAGCACACAAGCACGTAATCACGGAGGTGTATATAGAGACACGTAGAGCATTCTGACTACCTCAGAATACTGGATCCTATCACCCAAAGTCTGTGAGTGTTTGAATATAGCGATCGTGAATAACTTGTCGAGTAGTATAGTATAAGCGTATAACATAGCATAAGGTCGTCCACAATTTAGCGATTTGTGAGCGTTTTGAGATAGAAATGCAGTGCGAGTCGTGCGTGTCGATCGTAGTGAAAGCAAAATCGAATAAATCTCCAAAATTAAACATGTAAACAGATAAACACACATACAAACACATAAAATCAACGAATCATCAGAGTCAGCAGTTGCGGGCTCAGAATCGAAACACGTAAAAATCGAGAAATAGATCGTATGCGGCTATTAGACATCGACTTACCAAAGTGATTCGACTATTCACAAGGACTTGTTGTACACATTTTGACCTTCATGACTGTGCCTTTGCCTCGATTCTTAGGCGTTTGGCACATATCCCATTAGTCGTACCGTGACTTCAGGTCGTTGGAGTCCGTCGAGACCTTGGTGAGAGTTTTGTAAATCCAAGTAAAAGTCGGAACAAGTCGTCAAGGTTAGGGTTTCACCCCTGGCTTAACCACTTCGTTCCTGTTTTTAATGAAATAAAAGAGAATCGGGCGTCAAAGTATGGATTTCACTCCTGGTTCAACGCAAGTTCTCGTGTTTCCAGACGAAAGTGTGGGTTGATCAAGCAATTTAGTCGAGAGTTTGTGGTTTTCGCACCTATTCTCAACTTAATCGCTTATTCATAGTTGAAAATTCGAGTGCAGTGCTAGTGTAGCGTAGGTGAGAATAGCGAGGAATAGTAGTAAGCTCATGCATAATCCCTACTGGTCATACACGAGTCGGTCTGCTGGTTCCTAACTATAGACTAGGTCTCTAAGACATCGACCCGGACTAGGTCGTGTCTTGCCTAATTCCCTATAGTTATGGCTCTGATACCAATCTGTCACACCCCAACCGATGGCGGAAATATCGGGGTATGGCACTGAGCAAAACAGATTGTCCAGAAGTTTCCATAACAATTATAATTACCAATTAATTTAAAGTAACATGTCCCATACCATGTCTCAAAAGGTAAACAAATTATTACAGACAAAATCTAGGCAAATAGTTCTGTTCCGACAACTCAGATTTCAAATAGCCCAATTGTTTATCTGCTTCTAGAGACCCTTGATTTCATTTGTACAGACAACTATTTGTTGGCCTCTAGAGCCCTATCCTAGCCTCGATTTCCTAACAGATAAGCATCCTAAGCACCTGTCACATACGTTAAAATAAAAGTCAATACACATAGTGTAAAGGTGAGCATACAAGTTTGATAATAGCATAATAGAGTTCGAAATCGTTTACGCATAACCAGCACGTACGCATAGTGAAATGAAGCACGTTAGTTATCGACATAGATCTATCGATACCAATGACTGCGGGTTGACTGCCCAAGGCAGTTCGTAATACATGATCACCACTGTAATCCATGCAAATAATTGTCCTTAACAACCCCCGAGTGAACGGGTGCTGAGTCCAAACTATAGTACTATCGTTGCTAAGGCAGGTAGACAGCATTCCATGTGTAAACATAACAAACAAACATTCATTAAGCCATGTATAACATGCAGGAATGGTTAGCGTTTAAATAGTATTGCGTAGTGTGTTCGATGTGATTTTAATATTCGTAACGTATGTAACACCCAAAAGTGCATAAAGCAAAAAGGGATCGAGTATACTCACAGCGATGGATGGATTGAAGGGAGCGCTAGAGAGTAGGGTTAGCCTGATCAGAACGATAACATAACGATAAGTGACGCGTAAAACGATGCAAGGTGTAAGTGGCTCGGACAGCAGTCCGGTCGGATGGCCAGTTCGTGCGGATGACAATCCGTTCGGATGGTTATCTGGTCGGATGGTAGTCAGGTCGGATGACTATTCGAGTGGATTGTTTCTTCCTTTGAGAAGGAAGTGTGTTTGTGTATGATGGCTTGTATTTTGAAGTTTTCGTTGTAGCATTTTGAAAACATTGAAGTATCTCTACCTTTTAGGTCGGTCGGTCGGACGGTCAACCGATCAGACAGCGACTCGAAGGGCGAGGTTCCTTAGTGAGAACAAGTTCACAGCAGGGCGGTCACTCGGTCGGATGTCCATCCGAGCGGGTGGCAACTCTGTTGTTGAACATGTTGAAAATTGTTTAAGGGTTGAAGTTCAAATGTCTCATGACTCGGATGGCTGTCCGTTTGGATGGTAGTCCGGTCGGACAACAACTCGTTCAACAACCAGACTTCAATCGTTGGAAAGTAGTTAAGTGTGGGACCCAAAGTGCAAGTCGTTCGGGCAGCCGGTCGCTCGGATGGCTGTCCGTTCGGACACTAATCCGATCAGACGGCACTCCGTCCTGGTTGTTCCATTCGTCTTACACTTGGCTGTTTTGATTGTTTGTCGTGCTATCGAGAGGTGTTGATATCGTGCTAACCAACAGAGTCCCATCCTAAGCTCTAGTGACCCGACTGAACAGGAACCACCCAAATTCGGTCAGTCCACCAGTTTAAGATGATAGTTCTTGGTTAACCCGAAATCGATAGTCTCGTGGATAGAATGCGGATCTTGAACTAGCACAACCACGAGATTGAGTAGTGAGTCGGCACAAGCTCCGATTCTACCGGTTTTGAATGCATTGAGTGTAAAGGAGTTGAAAGAAAGTTGGAAAACCTTCTCTTAATCCTTTTCACCATGAATATGTTTAGATCTATGAAAGATCTTTGTTAGTTTATGTTGGTGCATTACATCTGTCGACTTCGTCTTGTATCGAGTCTAGTATTAAAATTGTTAGATCAGGGCGTGTTGTATGAGAAAATAGGAAGTTTTAGGGTGTGTTTGAGCTAATTCCGTTTGAATGTCCTAATTCCGCTTGAAAGTGACATTGCCACTTTCAAACGAAATTAACTTTGTTAATTCCGTTTGAAATGGTACATGACACATTCAAACGGAATTACCTATCCTATAAATAGGCTTCAAACGAGATCATTTGGTATGTTCGTGTTTCCGGTACCGAAGTGCTGCGGATGCGTCAATTGATCTGTATTGTTGTTAAATCAATAAAACAAGACGTTTAAGAGTGATACAAGCTGTTTTTCAAGTCTGTTTCTTTGTTTCCGCCTCTGAAACAGATAAGAACTCTTCTGATTGACTCGTTTGGGTCACGGAACGATCCTACAAGTGGTATCAGAGCTCAGGAAGAAGAGTTCTTGCCAAAACAGTCTTAATTTCTGACTTCTACACCTTCTTTTACAAAATTCACAAAATTTTACGGTCAAAATGATCTGAATTTCACATATTATAAGCAAAATTGTGTTTTAACGGATCCTTGAAAATATTGGACCTTAATTCGGCTTAAAACTGGTAAAAATCGTAATTCCGCTTGAAAACCAGATCGCAAAATATGACGTCAGCAGCATTTCAAACGAGATTAGGACCTGATTCCGCTTAAAAAAGTAGACCTAATTCCGTTTGAAATTATCTAATTCCGTTTCAAAGGGTAATTTCGTTTGAGCCGGTTCAAACGAAATTAGGTAATTCCGCTTCAAGTTGGTATTCCGTTTGAAGGTGTACTTGTTCAAACGAAATCAGTGATTCCGTTTCAAGGTGATTTTGTTTGAGGGTGTTATTGCGTTTCAAAAGGGTGATTCTGCTTCAACAGTAATTCCGTTTGAGAGATAATTTCGGTTGAGACTTGATTCCGTTTGAGATTGTTATTCCGTTTGAAACTAAGATTTTGAAACTTGAATTTTTTGTGAAAAAAATTTCGAATCATGGAAGAAGAATTCTACAATGCGTTTGCGACACCGATTGCCCCTGTTACTGCTGCCGAAACATTGTATAGTGAGAATGAAACAGGAACTTACCAAAAACCACCTAAGCTAATGTTCATTGAAGATTTTAAAGGTTGGCAAAATCGATTTGAGAACTGGGTGCAAGCATATAAGTTTGATGCATATGTGCTTTAAACAAAGATTATGAGAAACCGAAAAACGAGCGTGGACTGGAAAAAGCTTTTTATGATTTTTCAGAAAGTGATAAATTGAAGTATACAAGTGAGAAAATGATGATTAGTCTTCTACAACAAGCGGTAAAGGAAGATATTTTTGTCCTGCTTTAACATGAGAATACTGCTAGATCGATTTGGAATGCACTGATTCAAAAGTTCAAAGGAAGCGCAGATATGATCAAAAACAAAAAGGCTTTATTGAAGAAATCATTTGATATGTTTGCAGCTTTCGATCATGAAACAACTAAGATGACCATTGATAGATACTGTCATCTAGTTTTAGAAATGGGAAGGTTGGACATTAAGAAAGATGATGATGAATGGGTTGATAAACTTGCTGATGCATTACCACAGCAAAAATGGGGAACTTATCTGTTGATTGTGAAACACATGAGAAAATCGGAAAATATGAATCTGGCACAGTTTATTCAAAAATTGAAGAGCACGAGTTGGATATTCAGAAAACGGCAATCATGAAGAATCCAAATGCTCAACAAGATGTCAGTTTATATTACAGAGGGAACAAGTTTGAGGCTACCCCCAGCCCTAGCCCAAAGATCTAAACTGGTTTTAGTGCTGACAGATCGTCTGGAACAAAGAGTAGTAATGTGACACAGAGTGGTGGATCTTCATCTTCATATTCAAGCTTTGATCCGAATCATACAACATCAAGTCTTCAACAACAGAATTCTACAAATCTACAGTGCAATGTTACCTTAAACATTCAAAATGGTCAAAATTTGTCTCCAAAAATAGCAAAGCAACACATGGCATCACTCGTTGCTATGTTGGAATCATATGAAAGCTTGATTGGTGGCAGAATTGGAAATCTGATGCTTACCAGAGAAGATTATGACCAAATTGATGCGGAGGAACTTGAGTTGATGGATGTGAAGTGGTGTTTACCAGTGCTGTTCGAAGAGCAGAAAAATTTACACAAATCACTGGTAGAGATGATTTTCGGGGAATAAGTGAATCTCCAATAGGGTTTGACAAATCGAAAGTCACCTGTTTTCGTTGCAAAGGAAAAGGCCATTTTAAACGAGAATGCAAAAATAAAGAAGCAACTGGGAGACAAGATGGAAAGAATGATAATTATCAAAAGTCAATTTTTCATCAGATTGATCAACAACCACAAACTGTACGACAACCACAAACTGCTCATGCACGTACCATTGAAGAGAGAAGAGCTTGTTTTGGAATAATTGATCAAGATGATGAATTTGTTGCAGAAGGTTTCAGCTGGGATAAATACATTCCACCAGGTTCAGGTCTTGTTGCTAGAATTCTGGGTGAAGATGAGGCTAGTCAGAAAAGAATTCCAATTGTTCCAGATCTAGGAAGTGATATTGATACCGATGATGAGGAAGAATATCTTAACAAAGCTAGAAAAGGCATAGATCCTGACAGTTTTAATTTGTTTTTTGCAGATAAAGTTGAGTTGCTGAATCAGAAGAAGATTGCCAGATTGAGGAGAGAGCTGGAAGCAGCAAAAATACTCGCTGAAGAAAAGGCAAAGACGGAAGCTGGAGAAGCTAATGTTGAACCAGCAACTGAGAAAGTAGTAGAAAAAATCGTTGAAGTGGAGAAAGTGGTGGAAAAAATAGTTGAAGTTGAAAAAATAGTTGAAGTTGAGAAACTTGTCGAAGTAGAGAAAATTGTCGAAATAGAAAAAATTGTTGAAGTTGAGAAACTCGTTGAAGTTGAAAAGACTGTCGAGGTTGAAAAGATAAGTGAAAAAGTGATTGAAGTTGAAAAACCATGTTTGAAGTGTTTAGAATCTTGCAAAGTTTGTGAGGAGAAAGATAAGAAGATTGCTGATTTGGAGAAGATTAAAGAAGATTTATTGTCTGATTTGAAGTATGTAAAAGAGTCTTATGATGTTTTGAACAAGACAGTTGATGGTTTGAACAAAACAAATCGAGAAGTTGATGCTGCTATGACAATGATGAGCTCAACATTAATGACAAAGCAGAGCGTCATAAATGAGTATATCGAAGATTGTGCTAAGCTGAAGCAGGAGTTGGAACTTGAAAAGATTGAGAGTGAAAGGATTAAACGATTACTGTTGAGTTATACTACTTGTGATTATTTGATTGATCATGTTTATCCTACTGTTGCAGGTCTTGAAGCATTTCAAGATAAAAAAGAAGATCCGGATACTGGTAAGAAACCAAGTGTCAAATATAACAAGTGTCTGCCCCCGATTTGGAATAGTTATTCTCCCAGAAAGCCAAATGAGGAACGTTTAAATAAGGCTCTCAACATCAAGTTAAAGTCTGAAATCATTGATGAATTACCAGACAATATTGATGTCACATTCACAGCGTCTGACACTGATCATGAGTCTGAGTTGTTAAAGAAAGTGGTCGATCAGGTGTTGGATATGGATGAAGAGTCAAAGTCGGAATCTAAATCTGAAAGTCCGAGTTCGTTAGAAAATAGTCCGAGTTCACCAGTTAAACGAGTTTACAATAAAGAATTCTTGTTATCAAAATCTAATTTGAATGATGGATCGATCAAAGTAGCATATACTTTGAATGATTTAGACAAATTATATTCTGATGAGGAATTTCCAATAAGAAGTGTCAAATCTGAAATGATTAAACAGGTTTTCAAATTAACAGAAATTAGTATTTCTGAATTAAAAGATTTAAATTTTCATGAAAAACCTAAAAAGTACACTTCAAGAGTTCAACAGAGATTGAACAAGAAAAAGGGTTACAGTTCTGGTTCAGGTTATCGAAAGAAACCAAACCACAACGGTAATTTCAAAAAGCAAGGTTTAGGTTTCATTCCCCCGGAAAATTATAAAAATGAGAAAAATTATAAACCAAAAACAAAATTTGTTTCAGGTGGAAGTTCTGAAGATGAGCAGAAGAAACCATTCTGGAAACAGTCAAATCAAGAGTTTCTTGCTGAAGTAAAGAAGAATGTAAAGAAATTTACTCTGAGAGTTGATAGAAGAACCTGTTTTAAATGCCAAAAAGTTGGACATATTGCTTGGAATTGCCAACAGTTCAACAACACAAAACAGGGAGTTACTTCTAACTCAAAATTGAAAGAAAAACTTGTCATTGAGAAGAAACAATCAACTGAGAAATTTAAAGTGTTTGAAAATTCAACTTCCGAAGAAGGTGAAAGTTCAAAACGTTTTTACAAAAGAAAAGTTGATTTAAACAAACAAAAATGGGTTGTATAATCTGAGAATAGTTCTGACAATGAATCTGATTCCATAAAATCAGAGGAGTCATCTGTTGAGAAGAAGAATGAGAATTCCGTTCCAGAGGTGAACGATGAAAACTTTCCTAAATTGTCAAAGGAAAATTTGAAGTTGAAAGTAGGTAAAACTGAAATTTCAGGTCAATTCTTTGCTGGTAAGAAAGAATTTGATGCTGAAAAAGTGTTTAATAGAAAAGTTAAACATATTTTCGGAAAGATGGTTGATGGGAAAGTGAAGGGTGCAAAAGAATTTTATAAATCAAAATGTTGGTGGGACAGATGTTTGCCACCAAAATCACCCAAGGATGGTCAGGCTTGGGTGACAGCATTTTCACCATAAATTCCGGACTTGCCGGAGCTCCCAAGTTGGTAATCGTGGAGCAGGAATCGGCATTTTCCTACAAATAGTTATTTGGTAAACCTACAAGTGGTAATTGTTCTAAAAATTGTTATATTTCGATTTACAAGTGGTGTTGATTGATAAGTGAACCTACAAGTGACTGAAGAAGGTTTTCACTTACAAATGATTAATCAAGGTCATTAGGTTGAACTTGATTTGATCATTCCTACAAATGTTTGAGAAGACAATGTGATGAATGAATCCCCATACCTACAAGTGGTTCGTAAAATCAACAAAAACTTATTTTCTGGAAAAACCATTTGATTAAAATAAACTTAAGTGTTTTGAAATCACAATGGGAAAATAATTTGTTGTGAGGGGGAGTTCTGATTGTTTATGCCAAGTGGATGGCGAATTGAAGCAATTCACATCAAGTTGTCACTTTTACTTGTACAATTTGTTTTCAAATTTCCTTAAATGATTTTGAATTTTAGGGGGAGTAAGAAATTTTTCAGAAAATCCAAAAACATTTGAAAATTTGAAAAAGTCAAAAACATGATAAAATGAAAACGAGTTTTGGTGTATAAAAGAGGAAATGATAGTACATCAGTGGACTATCACAGCACGCTAAAGAAATGGAAAGTCAAAAATGTGATAAACGGTCTCACTGATGATGTGCCATTAGGTTTTTACACATTTAGTAGATTGTGACGAGATATAAACCTAAATTCAAACTTGCTTATATCGTGGGTAACATCTCTCGGATATATGGGTAAACCCCGAAATCTTGTTTGAAGGATCCCTCTTTCTGAGATACTAGGTCTTTATGCTTAGTGATATCTGGGGTATTATCCCGGGACTTCTGATTTTGCGGAAGCAATGGCCTAGTCCCCGGAGAATACTTTACGCTTGCTTGAAATATAGCCCCCCCTCAGCATAAAAAATGATGAAACATTGAAAAATGCTAATCATGTGCTGTTGTAAAAAAGATCCTCTAAAGGGGACCCACCAAAAGTCGAAGCCGTCATCTCTCTGCTGAACGGAAGTTCTGACCTGAGCTCTCACGGCCCTCGCAATTTAACCCCTTACAGATATCATCTAGGTATACTCACCTGTAAGACTGAATATTGGAATCTGGATACGGGAGTATATTCTGAGGTGGGACACGCGAATAAGTTTAAGTATCTAAAACACTAATCTCGTATCTCGAAACAGTTGAACTTTGTGTGAAGATTTAAGTGGATCAGTATACTGACAATCTAAGTGAATCGTTTAGAACTTAAAATGTTTAAAGCTTAACGGTGTTGGTGATTTGTCTCATAAACTGATATGATCCTCTTACACAAACTCACAAAAATATTGTTTGTAAATATTTCTTTACTGCATTTCATTCCTTTCAATTTAAAAAATCCAAAAAGATTTTCGGAGTGTTTTAGCTTAAAATTTTGAAAAATTCAAAAAGATTTTAGACAACTGATGTTGAAAAGCTGATTTTCAAAATTCCAAGTGCTAAACATGATGAACAGGTTGGGGAGTGTGTGTTTGAAAAGAAAATGATATATATACAAGTGGTTCATCAAAGATTAACATGTTAAATCATTTTGTACGATTCTTGAAAATGATATGTTCAGGGTGTATCTACAAGTAGTTAGCAGGGTTTCTAAATTTGTTATATTTTATCTTTTATGAAACTTATGTTTTGGGTAGAGAATATGCAGGTGAGTCAGGAATCAATCCTGAACCTGTAAATATGTGAGCAGAGTTTGAGCCAGACTTCGATCCCAGCATAATTCAAGGGGGAGTCTGCTAGTAGATCAACATTCGATGGAGAGAAGAGTATGTGGATACAAGAGCCAGAATCAGATTTTGAAGAAGGATTTGGAGTAAGGCAAGAGCCAGGTCGAGATCCTGGAAGCCCGAAGACTGATAAAGACTGAAGACGTTGAAGACTCGACACTTAAGACTCGTCAACATCCGAGGGGGAGTCTGTTGGTGCATTACGTCTGTCGACTTCGTCTTGTATCGAGTCTAGTATTAGAATTGTTAGATCAGGGCGCGTTGTACGAGAAAATAGGAAGTTTTAGGGTGTGTTTGAGCTAATTCCGTTTGAATGTTCTAATTCCGCTTGAAAGTGACATTGCCACTTTCAAACGAAATTAACTTTGTTAATTCCGTTTGAAATGGCACATGACACATTCAAATGGAATTACCTATCCTATAAATAGGCTTCAAACGAGATCATTTGGTATGTTCGTGTTTCCGGTACCGAAGTGCTGCTGACGCGTCAATTGATCTGTATTGTTGTTAAATCAATAAAACAAGACGTTTAAGAGTGATACAAGCTGTTTTTCAAGTCTGTTTCTTTGTTTCCGCCTCTGAAACAGATAAGAACTCTTCTGATTGACTCGTTTGGGTCACGGAACGATCCTACAGTTTATGTGGAAATCGGTTAGATCTAAGTTGTTCTTGGTGGATTGAGGCCAAAACATGAAGTTCTTCAAGAACACATGATGACGTCATCCTAGAACACCTTGAATCTTGATGATTTCACGGTTAAAAGTTAAGATTCAAAAGATAGAAAGGTGTAGGAGTGCGTGTAGATCAAAGAAGTACAAGATTTAGGGCGAGATCTTACCGGGATTGCGAGAAATCAGAGGAAAAGCGAGGAAAACGAGCTGTACGGACATCACTTGCCAAAAGTGGAAAGAATGAAAGTGACATGGGGTATTTATAGGATACCCAAAGTGGAAAGGGCTAGCCGGTCGGATGGCATCTCGCCCGGATGGCAATCCGGTCGGATGTCATCTCGGTCGAATGGCAGCCTGGCACCTTGATCAAGTGGCAGACCGGTTGGATGGCAATCCGGCCGGCTGGCACTTGGTTCGAGTGCTCGGCGCGACGATTTTTGCTGTTTTGATTGCGATTTAGAGCGATTCGATGCGATAGAGTTTCCTAGTCAAATTACTTTTAATCCCAACTACTCATATCTTGCGCTATCTCTTCTCCACTAATTATCATACCATTTCAATTGCGATTGAGTTTCGATTGCGATTCGATTGATTACCACGACATAACATAAATAAACATGCACAAGTAACACATAAGGCACACACACACGTATAACAATAACCAAAGTGCGTATTTCGAGTTGCGAGTACGATTACCATTCGATGTCAATTCGATTAGCATAGTTCAAGTATCATTTTAGTTAACTTTATCGCATTGTTACTTCCTATAGTTCACAGTCGTAAGTCGATTAAATAGCGATTAACACCCGTCGATTACTGCGATTACTGACACTTACTCCACATAATACAACTAAAGTAAACACATAAAATAAATTCACTATCAGTCAAGTCGCGCGATCGGTCGTTGACTTTGACCTTGACTTTGACTTTGACTTTCGAAAATACGGGGTGTTACAATATAAGCAAACCCGGTGAAGTTTACGGCGCAAGAGACGCAAAGTTGTGAGTTCATGTCCCCACTTTTAAACTTTTACATACTTTTTAAACTTGGGGAAAATACATGTGTTATGGTATGCTGGATACAAAAACTAAGGAATGATACTTTAAATCGTGTCACGAATAGGGTACCAGAAGCACCATTAATCGTGTACATACTAAGACCGCAGAACAAAAGGTTAGATCTAATGGGTTTTCGGGCAGCCACACTGTTGGTGATAACTAGTACCAAGTAGTGCTTTTGTGTCTCAGTCGTGAATCGACTACTAGAAAAATGCCTATGGTTTGGATGCTTCCTGTGTCGTGTAACATGTTAATGGCCTTGCAACCCATTAACAATCTCGATACATACAGAAATACTTGATTTATACAAATTACATACCATGTTTTCATACAAAGTATATAAACGTTCAATACAAAAACTGCATGAATTCACACCAACATTATGTTGACGATTTTCCAAAAACTCACATGTATTTCAGGTAACTAAAGTGGATGTGCGTGCGGTCTTACTCTTGCTCTTGGATGTTGTTTATGTTCATCTTTTAAATAAAGTTGTAAACTTTACAGACAATGTCTTATGCTGTCTTGTGATGTAAACACTTAACCTATGTTTTCAGTTACGTAATGTTATTGGTATTTGAAGTTATTTTTACGAGCATGTAGTATGTTTACCATTCGTATGCAATGAGAACCTTTCATGATCACACCTCGTGCTTCCGCCTTAGAAAGGGGTGTGACACACTGCACCTACCATCTACAATTACATGCTTTATTAGATACCGTATCATTCTTTTCTTTATCATTCATGCATTATTTTCTTTCAATAATTCATTTCTGTAGGTCATAAAACCATACTATCCTTCATTACGAACATTCAAGACATGTTAATCAAAACATACATTCATTCTTACACTTACTTCTTATTCCTTCGTTCTTTAACTAATAACCTTCGTGTTAGTCAACTTATATTCATGATTTCATTATCATTCACGTTTACATTGTCCGCTATCTACATAAAACATTCATTTCATTCATTAAATTACCTTTCATACTTTCCTTCATCATAATTAACTCATTTTATCATACTATGATCAATTTACATTTCATACTTAATGCATTATCGTCATCGATGATCATGTCGTATTGTGAAAATCAAAATCTTTGATCGCAACGATTTACCTTTTCATCCTTCATATATACTCTCCCTCATCATTCTTAATATCAAAATTACCTTAAACATTGTAGGACCGGTTTTAGATTCCATTTCGATTGCAAACCGATCGTGTAACGTGCGGAATCCGTACACGAACCTGACCCAACACACACGACGTAATATAACTGTGATTCTATTCAATGATCTGAAAACGTACAGCACCTGAATCACGTACACAGCACTTTCTCTCTCTAGACTCTCTCTCTAGCTCCTAGCTCTCCAAGTTCTCAAATGAGCAAAAGTTCTAATCTCTAACCCTAATGGTTCTATTTATAGGCCAAGGGGCTTAATGATAGAACTCATTAATTACAGAATTGCCACCTTGCCTTTTCCTACATATAACAATATAATGTCTAGAATTAAATTGTTTATGCTACGATCTGACTTGACGGAGGCGATAGACATAAATGCACCAACAGACTCCCCTTTGGATATTGTCGCGGTCAATCTCGAGGCGTGTTGTCTTTCTCTCTCTCTTTGAGTCTTCTTTGAAAGTTTGACGTCTTTAGCAAACACAGACTCCCTCTTGCTCGAACAGAATCCCCGTGGATCTGTCTTCAGCTTCAGCTCCCCCTTTCGTTAGACTTTATCTTCAGGCTCCCCCTTTCGTCAACCTTCCGTGCTTTTGGGATCGACACCTGGCTTTCCGGATATAAGCTTCTCTAGGATAGTTACCTGGCTCCTTGAATGCACGCTCCCCCTTGCGTTGAGCTCGTCTTCAGACTCCCCCTTAGACTCGGCTATCTGGATCGTAATCTGGAATAGTATCTGCAAAATCTCAAACATTTATAAGTAACAACTTTTTGAACATCCAGGATTGAAAAACTTGGCTTTCTTAGCATAATAAAAAATATTTCGACAGTGAAAGGATTTTTCGATTGTCCAGGAATCGGGACCTGGCTCTTAAAAACTTTTAATCAAGATCCTGGCTCTAAAATATAATAATATGAATATATCCAGGATTACTTGATTTTCTCCTATCAACAATCTTCATAGATTTGGCAGTATTAAGTATCCAACATCGAAATCTAGCTCTTTACAACTGATTTTAACACTTTAAGAATCCAAATCCCTCACAGTTAATCATCCAAGTTCAACTTAATAACCTTGGAGATATCACAAACTGTTTTTGATTTTTAGATTTTAAAACTACAAGTTTCAAATTAATGAACTTGTTTATTTTCAGAAACACGATCAGCATACTTAGATTTTGAAACTCAAATTCCCAGACATCGGTTGTCGAAAATAAAACGGAATCAAAATCTTTTTGAGTTTTTCTGAATCATAAAGTATGTAAAGAAATATATACAAACATATTTACAGACAATAATTTTGTTTGAGTTTGCATCAGAGGATCATATCAGTGTATGACAAATCACTAGCACCGTTGAGCTTTTAACACTTTAAGTTCTAAACGATTCACTTAGATTGTCAGTATACTGTTCCACTTAAATTTTCACACAAAGTTCAACTGATTCGAGATACGATTTTAATGTTTTAAGGACTTAACTTATTCGCGTGTCCCACCTCAGAATATACTCATGTATCAAAATTCCCTAGATTCAGTCTTACAGGTGAGTATACCAATTTGATATATGTATCTGGGTTAATGCGAGACCTTGAGAGCTCAGGTATGAACTTCCGTTCAGTCAAAGAGATGAAGGCTCGACTTTAGGTGTGTTCCCTTTAGGGAATCTTTTCTTCAACTGCAATTGATTCATATCTTTCGATATTTACTCAATTTTGTGCAGAGGGTAAGCTTTTAAAGCACATAAAGTATTATACGAGGTCTCGGCCATTGCTTCCGCAATATCAGAATACCAGGTATAATACCCCAGATATCAAACAGTATAAAGACCTAGTATCTCAGAATCAGGCAATCTCTCAAACAAGATTTCGGGGGTTACCCATATATCTGAGAGATGTTCCCCACGATATAAGTAAGTATTTGATATTTAGATTTATATCTCGAAATCAATCTACTAAACGTGTAAAAACCTACTGGCATATCATCAGTGAGACCGTTTATCACATTTTAACTTTCCAATTCTTTAGCGTACTGTGACTGTCTACTGATGCACTATCATTTCCTCTTTTTACACAAAAACTCATTTTGAATTTTATCATGTTTTTTGTTTTTTCAAATTTTCTAATGTTTATGGATTTTCTGAAATTTTCTTACTCCCCCTAAAATTCAAAACATTTAAAGAAAATTTGACAACCTGATACTGATAGCTTTGTCTCGCCATCCATTTTCTGCTTTTCATGCTCTGTTTTGCAGAAAATATACCCCCATGATTTACAGCCCATTGATTTTCGACAGTTTGAAAACCGTTTTTCAATTTTGTGAAATTAATCATGTTTGTTCCGCTGTGATGGTTTCGGCATATTCAATCAACGTATTTTTGAATTTTTGATTTTTGACAAAATTTAAAAAACAAACATATTTTTGATTTTTCAAATTTTTGACAAAATAAAAACATATTTTTGGTTTTTAAATTTTTCAATTTTTAGGGTTTTTAGAAATATTGTTTATTTATTTACAGAAAACACAAACTCCCTGTTTTAGTTGCAGGGTTCAACAGCCTTCTCCTCTCCTTGTGCCAGGCTGCTCCGATTTCCATTTTCACAGTCTTCAATTTTCTTGAGCACCTGCACATTTAACTATTGAATTTATTTGAACAATTTAACCCAGGTCTGTTTGACCTTAGGCATTTCAACACAAAATGCATCATTTAACTTCGGAAAATCTTTGTCATTTTATACAAGGACTTTGTCAATTTTGACTTCAACTTTTTCATCATTTACTAAAGCGATTTGTTTCTTAACAGACCATGTTTGACCTTTTAGAGTACCTCTTTTATAAAATTGTGAATCTTTTTGAACATTTTGATTCTGAACAACAGTTGGTTTCCAAAACTGTTGTGGTTTTGTTGCATCGATATTTGTTCTCCAACTATGTGTTGTTCTAAATCTGGGTGTGTGAGAATTCCAGGTCTGTCTAGAATCGAGCTTGTTCGAGTTTGATTTCCAAGTTTGATTCGAAGCAAACTTGTTTGTGTTGTACCTCCAAGTTTGTTTTGAATCAAATCTGGTTGACCTTTGTTTCACATCCTCAGATTTCTGTTTCTCAACATCATCAGACTTCTTTTTCGTTTCAACACCAACAGGTTTCAGATTTGGACACTTGCGAGCAAGATGTCCAGTTTGATCACATTTGAAACATGTTCTCTTGGACACATCTTTGACCTGTTGTTGTTGCTTTTTCTGAGCATAGAACTCTTCATTAGACTGTCGTCTAAATTGAAGTTCTTTCTCTTCTTCGGAACTTGTTCCGTGAACAAAGTTCGTCTTTTTCTGATAATTTGATTTTTCATTTTTATTCCAACTTTGTTTCTTCTTATAACCCAACTTAACCTTCATGTTTTTCTTCTTGAAACCAGGTTTGTTATAAAAAGTTTTGTGACCTTTTGAAAACTTTGAAATTTCAGATTTTTCAATTTCAACCATTTTGAAAACTTTATCAACCTTTTCTGAAATCACATTCTGAATCGGGGATACAATATCTAAGAATAATTTGTCCGATCCAATCATGGTATAAACCAATCCTTTTGAATCATCATTCAAATTTTTCTCAGATTTTGAGTTTTTCAGATATTCTTCATGAAAACTACCTTCATTTTCATCCTGTGATTCAGATTTACCTGTTTCAACCGACTCTTCTTTCAACACACTTTCAACGACCTTACCTACCACCTCTGAATCACTAGAATCATCAGATTTGGAATAGGTTATGTCAATGTTTTCTGGCAACTGATCGACCATGTTGAAAGCTTTTTCTACTTTCTAATCATCATAAAATGCAAACTTTTCTGGTGGAGGAACTTGATGATACTCAGAACCAATACCCTTTTTGTTTTTCTCAGAATCATCATCACCCAGTTTTATGTTGAAAATTCTTTCAAACACATATGATGACGCATGATAGCTTTTTAACTTGTTGTTATCCTATTCTAAATCGGCTATTTGACGCTTCAACTTAGCAACATCCTCAATATAAGAATTAACAACTTGTTGCTTTATTGAATACTGTCTCTTTAGCGTATCAGTTGTTTCAGAACAGTATCTCAATCTAGATTGAACAAGTTTCATTTGACTCTTCACATGACTGTTTTGTAATATGGTAAGCCAATTTTATTGAATCATACTCTTTCTTCATTTCTTGAAAAGCATTTTCTTTGTGCAAACATTCTTCATTCATTTTTGAAACTTTTTCTTTCAAAATTTCATTTTCTTTTTCTAAAATTTTGCATTTTGTGTCAATTTTTCATCATTTTCTTTTAAAACCTTTTCATTTTCTAGCATTTCTTTGTGATGTGTGCAAAATGCAACATATAAATTACATCAAATGTGGCATAAAACTAACCCTTTTTTAGTACTAATGTTGGAAAAAGTGTGTTTTTGTATTCCTTTTGTATTTTCAGGATTAAATGAGCTCAAATGAACAAAAGAAGCAAAAAGGCAGCTAAATCTAACACAAATACTAGAACAAACGTGGCATGCCCGACCCCCCAACAGCATCTTCCCAAGCAAAAACAAGAAGACAGAAGGCTGAACACGTCCCGTGCTCAATGAGCACAGGGGCGTGCCCAAGTGTCTGCAGAAAAGACAAAGCTGTAGAAGCTTCTATCACCCACCACGGGGGCGTGCCCAGCGGACACGAGACCGTGGTCAACTCTAAGATTCGCAGAATCTGGGGAAATCTTGATAGTACAGATACGCTTCTGCATACGGGGTCGTGCCCAGCGGTCACGGGGGCGTGGTCAACTAATGCAGACAAACTGCAATTAATGAAGAAAGAGAAGGAGGATGGACACGGGGTCGTGCCCAACGGACACGGGGCCGTGCCCGAGCTGCTGTTCAGGCTATAAATAGGGGTGCTTGGCTCATTTGCAAACCATCCCTTGGCAAACCACCTCTCTCACACTTCACCCACCACCCACCACCATCACAACACCATCATCCATCATAGAGTGTGTGAGTAGTCTCGGGATCCAAGATTGATCGTAAGAGTTCTTGACAATCAAAGGCCATGTTTGCCTAAGTCTCTTACATCACTTGGTGAAGACAAGTGTCTAGTGTAATACTTTTTATTTTTAATCTTTTCGCACTTTTTATTTGGTTATGTATTAATGACTTTAATAACTAGTTTCTTATGTTGAAGGTGATTCTTCCTTATCGTTTGTCCGTGGTGTCTTGGAGTTATTTTACTGTCTATATAAAATAAAAGATTTTCACCATTCATATCTCCACGGTCTATATGGAGGTATGTTGGCTACCTGGTCGGGGGTTAAGGGAACGGTTTGGTAAGAGTCTTGCCTTGTTCAGTGTATAGATCCTGCAAGGACCTGGGTCAAATTTAGTAGGACCTCCTTCAATACCCACCGGTATTGGATG
Organism: Helianthus tuberosus; assembly: GCA_030545235.1. Taxonomy (NCBI): domain Eukaryota; kingdom Viridiplantae; phylum Streptophyta; class Magnoliopsida; order Asterales; family Asteraceae; genus Helianthus; species Helianthus tuberosus. The sequence continues at coordinate 148,202,268 of CM060448.1, forward strand.
GCGGGGGTCCAAACTCTTTGATCCCCTCATATGTAAGCTACTATTAAAACTTTAACCCGGCTACTTAGGACTGTATCCCTGCTGACTCAGACTACTTAGCCGAGGGTAACGTCACCTTCAAAAGAGGGGCCTACCACATTATGCATTAATAACTTAATTAATTATCTTTCAATAATCCAACCCTTTAGGATTGTATCCTTGCTGACTCAAACTACTGGGTTGAGGGTAACGTCACCTTCAAAAGAGTGGCCTACTACAATAACTAAGATAATCTCTTAAAAAGTGCAAAAAAATAATCAAAGGTTACACTACACACGAGTCGGATCCAAGTGATTCATCTTGTCTATCTGTTTTTCTTTTTATTTTAATTTTCAGCATTTTAGTTAGTTTTATTTTTCTAGTTTGAAAACTTTTTTCTAAACTTTTCATTTGATTAGACGTTGAGGATAAACCGGTATTAAAAGCTCTTGTGTCCTTGGATGACCTCGGTATCTTACCAACACTATACTACACTCACGATGGGTGCACTTGCCCATTTGTGTGTTTGGTGTTAGTATAATATCGTGTTTTATAAATTTAAAACTTGACTCACGTGTAAAAAGGGCTAAAAATATACTTAAATATATATCACACCACACGCACATCAAGTTTTTGGCGCCGTTGGCGGGGACACAAGGATTTTAAGAAAGCTTAAAACCGACGGCCTAATCAGTTTTTCAAAACCTTTTTAAACGCGCGCATTTTTTCTGCATTTTAGTTAGATTTTGCATTTACAGTAGCCTGAACACAGGGTCGTGCTTACTGAACACACCCCGTGCTCAACGGAACCAGTAACTTTAATTCAAATGCCCAGATACAGATTCTGTACACGGGGCCGTGTCCACTGAACACGGGGCTGTGTCTAGCCTCTGTTTCCGTTTTTAATTTTGTTTTCTGGTCTCGAGACGTTGTTGTGGTCTGCTGAGTGATTCTTATGGATCAATACTCAGGAGGTTACAACTACACATATGAGGAGGATGATTATAGGGAAAACTATTGCACTAATTATGGAAACCCGCACTCGATACAATATTGTGACTTATTTCAACCATCCACTTCATACACCTACTATGAGGAGCCCAGGTACAAGCCATCAACTTCATACACATCCTATGAAGACCAAAGGTATGAACCTTCTCCCTCATACTCATATTTTGATGAACCAAGGTATGAGCCACCACCTTCGTATACTTATTATGAGGAACCGTGGCGTGAACAACCCACCTCATATGAGTATTATGAAGAACAAAATTACGACCCTTATCCATCATATACTTACAATGAAGAACAATGGTGTGAACCATCTACTTCATATGGGTATTATGAGGAACAAAGGATCGAACATCCGGATTCAAGCTCTGAAAATCCCGATCCTTACTCTATCGCCGACGTAACCGATAGGATACTAGAACACCTTAAAACTATCGAGCGTTACATAAAAGAATCTCGCGCAAGGGAAGAGGAGTCCCGCGCTAGAGAAGAATTAAATAAAAAAGAGATAGTTGAAAGTGTAAAAATGGAAGAACAAATAAGTGAAAAACCGACACATGAGTTAAACAACGAAAAAGGTGAGTCCGACAACGTTAAAATTCAAGAAGAGTCTAATTTTGAAGAAATTAATATCTTATCACCTTCTTTTGAAAATCATTGTTTAGTACCCACTCATGCTAAGTTTTTAAAAGGGTTAAACACTAACACTAAAATTGACAAAACGGTAAGCATTAAGTTAACTAATGATCAAACTTCGCTAATAAAAGAAGACCCATTTGAAATCAACATTACACCGGTTCCATGTTTTTTTCAAAATTCATTTATTAGTAATGTCACAATTGATAAAGATCTTTGTGTTAACATAATGCCCAACTACATTTTTGAAAAATTAAGTATTAGTGATTTTTCTCCACTTCAAATACCCATTTTTCTATCCAATCGGAAAGTAATAAAATCGATCGGTGTAGTTGAGGATGTCTTGATTCAAACAAATCAAATGGTAATCCCAACTGACTTTGTCATCCTCGATGACGCTCCCCTAGAGTTGAGACGACCTTTTGTAAAAACCCACGAAGCTTTGAAAAACCAGAAGTACAACAATCTATGAATTCAATTAGGGGCATTTAAAAAGAGTGTCGATCTTGAGCGTTCAATGAAATATCATTTCGGCAATAATGATCCCCTAATTGAAGATGAAGATGAACCACCCGATACAAGTGAAAAGATTGACCACTTTGTTGAAGAAGAGGTCGCCATAGAACAAACTTTCAAAGTTCTTGATCAAAACGAGCAACCAAATAAAGAGTCTCCTAAAGACCCACCTCTTGAGCTCAAAGAACTTCCGAAAGGTTTGGAATATGCTTTTCTAGACAAAGATGGTAAATCGTCTGTAATTATTTCGTCTAAATTAAGTAGTTTAGAAAAAGAAAAATTAATTAAACTTTTGAAAAAACACAAAAATGCGATCGCTTGGAAGCTTGTAGATATTAAAGGCATAAGTCCTTCCATGTGCACGCACAAAATTTTAATGAACGATGACTACAAATCAGTAATACAACCACAACGTAGAGTAAATCCAAATGTACAAGAAGTGGTTAAAAACGAAGTCATCAAATTACTTGACGCCGGACTTATTTATCCTATACCCGATAGTCCTTGGGTAAGTCCCGTCCAAGTAGTTCCAAAGAAAGGAGGTATGATGGTAATAACTAACGAAAAGAATGAATTAATACCAACGAGAACCGTCACAGGATGCAGGGTATGTATAGATTATAGGTGGTTAAATGAAGCAACAAGGAAAGTTCACTTTCCTTTACCCTTCATTGATCAAATGTTAGAAAGATTATCTGGTCATAAATTTTATTGTTTCTTGGATGGTTTTTCAGGTTACTTTCAAATCCCGATAGCACCCGAAGACCAAGAAAAGACAACCTTCACATGTCCCTATGGAACTTTTGCTTATCGACACATGCCATTCGGTCTATGCAATGCCCCCGCAACCTTCCAACGTTGCATGGTAGCCATCTTCCATGACATGATAGAAAAGACAATGGAAGTCTTCATGGACGACTTTTCTATCTTTGGTGATTCATACGACCAATGCCTCAATAACCTTGAACGAATGCTATCCCGATGTGAGGAAACTAACCTCGCCCTTAACTGGGAAAAATGCCATTTCATGGTAACGGAGGGAATAGTACTCGGTCACAAAATCTCAAGCGAAGGAATGGAGGTTGATCGAGCCAAAATAGACACTATTTCTCGATTACCACCCCCATCCTCCGTTAGAGCAATCAGAAGCTTCCTAGGGCATGCCGGATTTTATAGACGGTTTATCAAAGACTTTTCTAAAATTTCAAGGCCTCTAACAAAATTACTTGAAAAAGATACCCCTTTCATCTTTGATAAGGATTGCAATCAAGCATTCCTAACACTAAAGGAAATGCTAGTCAATGCACCTATCATGATAGCGCCTGATTGGAAATTTCCTTTTGAAATCATGTGTGATGCAAGTGACTTTGCAGTTGGAGCTGTCTTGGGACAAAGAAAAGAAAAGCATTTTCACCCAATTTATTATGCTAGTAAAACACTTAACGATGCACAAGAAAATTACACAACAACTGAAAAAGAATTACTAGCTGTGGTATTTGCTTTTGATAAATTTCGTTCTTATCTCGTTCTTTCTAAAACAATAGTCTATACAGATCATGCAGCCATTCGATATCTCTTCAAGAAACAGGACGCTAAACCCCGTTTGATTCGGTGGATATTACTCCTCCAAGAATTTGATATTGAAATCAAAGACAAAAGAGGAGCAGAAAACACTGCAGCGGATCATCTTTCACGCTTAGAAGACCCAGCTTTGGAGGCAACCAGGGACGAACAAATCAATGAAAAATTCCCAACAGAATCCTTGGAAATGGTGGAATACAGAGAAGAACCATGGTATGCCGACTATGCTAACTACCTAGCTAGCGGCATAGTCACAAAAGGGTGGCCACATCATCAAAGAAAGAAATACTTTGCTGATGTAAAGCATTATTTTTGGGAGGATCCTTATCTTTTCAAAATGTGTGCCGGCCAACTCATCCGACGGTGCGTACATGGTAGCGAAGCAAGGAGAATTCTCCGCCATTGTCATGAAGGTCCATACGGAGGACATCATGGTGCCGCTAGTACAGCACGAAAGGTATTTGATTCAGGATTTTATTGGCCAACCATTTACAAAGACGCCCAAAGTCTTGTCAAGACATGCGATGCTTGCCAAAGAACAGGTAATATTTCTTCCAAAAACGAAATGCCACAAAATGGCATTATCGTTTGTGAAATTTTTGATGTATGGGGACTCGACTTTATGGGACCTTTCCCACCATCAAAAGGAAACAAATATATACTTCTGGCAGTAGATTACTTGTCTAAATGGGCCAAGGCACTTCCAACAAATGATGGAAGAGTCGTGGTAAGATTTCTGAAAAAAATATTCTCTCGTTTTGGAACACCTAAAGCATTAATAAGTGATAGAGGTACCCATTTTTGTAACCATCAACTTGAAAAAAAAATTTAACAAGATATGGGGTCTATCACCGGGTCTCAACACCATATCACCCTCAAACAAACGGACAAGCCGAAGTGACTAATAGATGTTTAAAACGAATACTCGAAAAAACCGTAGGGTTAAATAAAAAGGAGTGGGCCGATAAATTAGATGATGCTTTATAGGCTTTTCGAACTGCTTATAAAACAACAATAGGGACAACCCCATATAAGCTCGTCTATGGAAAAAGTTGTCATTTGCCAGTAGAAATTGTACACAAGGCCTACTGGGCAATTAAAAATGTAAACTTAGATTTAGAATTTGCCGGTAGAAATCGATTTTGTCAATTAAATGAATTAGACGAATTAAGGAATTATGCATACTCTAACTCCGAAATTTATAAGGAAAGAATGAAAAACTTACATGACAAACACATTAAACATAATGAATTTTGAGTAGGAGATCAAGTTCTATTGTTTAATTTACGACTTCGGTTATTCCCTGGTAAATTAAAGTCTAGATGGTCAGGACCTTTTTCCATCACCCATATTTTCCCGCACGGTGTAGTAGAAATTAAATCTCGGAATGGAATTCCATTCAAAGTCAATGGCCAGCGGCTGAAGCTCTATCAAGGATTCATTGAGGATGAAGAGGAAGAAATCTCGCTTCAAACGGTCGAAGAATGAAAGCATCAACATCATACCTGTTAAGTTACGAACAAACGGGTTGACATCTAAATCGGTAAGTCTTCTAACCAAGTCTTTGGGAAACAAGGGGCACTCACACGAGCACTTAATAACTATAAAAAAAATTGTTGCCCGCCCACGGGGCTGTGTCCGCGCAACTGTCGGGATAAAACCCCTTTTCCAAACAGTTTCTTCATTTCTACACGCCCCGTTTCCCCGAAAACGCTCTGGTTCAGGCGATTTTTCTGCAAGATTTCGACGTCTCCTCTACTTCTAACAACATCAAGGTATGATTCTATCATTATTAGTAGTTAGATTAAGCATTTGCATGTAGTTAAAACATCAAAAATTTGGGGAAAAATCTAGGGTTCTTGAACTTCATCCGGATTGAACCTCAAATTTTTGCATAAATCTGTTAGCATTAGTTTAGATTCATGTTATAGGAAGTAAATCCACTTGTATTGTTCATAGATTTGGCCGATTTCTCACAAAAAACCCCAAACCCTTGTTTTTGAACCGAAAAAGATAAAATCGAAGGGGTAAACGGTTTGTTTTGAGAAAAACGGCACTTGGGGTTTCATTTTCGGGGAAAACTGCCCCTACTGGACCAAAAATTTTCAATTTTTCAGGACCGGTCGAAAAATGGGATTTTTGGGAAACAGACGTCTGGACACGGGGTCGTGCTCGCTGAGCACGGAGGAGTGTCCAGCTATTTTCTGACCAACATAGGGCGTGTCCGCTGAACACTGGGCCGTGTTCAGTCGACTGTTTTCAGTTTTCTCCGAAAATTTCACTGTTTCGTGCTAATTGTTTGGTGTATTCTTTCAGATGTCCAAGAAATTCACAAGGTTCAATGCAAATGAGTTGGATGCCAAAGCAAGATACGATGTGCTTCGAACCAGACCGGAAGAATGCCCACGACAAATGTGCATGGATCTTTTAGCAACAGTGAACCAACTTGACCGGTTTAACAACCTCGTCACCGGCCCACTACGAGCCGCCCTAACCACTCGACTTCGCTCAGTCCACGAGTATAATCTGGAATTCTATAGCACATTCGTGTTCAATTCAAGATGCGACCCATTTGATAATGATGGGGTAGAGTTCCGATGTGGGGGGACTAAGTACTCGATTTCGATGGCACAGTTTGGGTCGATAGTTGGGCTGTATGCGGAGGAAGATGCGGGTAATGAAGAGAACACTGGAGGGTTACGAGAGTTGTCAGAAAACGAACGCCAAGCCGCTTGGGCTCAGATAAGAAAAGGGTACTACAACCCAAGCAGCACTAAGAGCACTAAGCTGAGGGACCCTCTTTACCGCTACATTCATAGGGTCCTCACTTACTCTCTTAGCCAAAGGCATGATAGCAGTGGCGTAGTAGGGTTGAGAGATCTGGTGGTCCTTCATTGCATTCATACCCGCACCCACCTCGATGTTCCGTACCTCCTGCTCTGAAACATGCATTGGAACCGGCTCGCTACTCCACCAACCCCTATCTTCTTCGGGGGGTGGATATACCGTCTCTTCAAGCATTTCGTGAACATGCCCAGGTCTTTCCAAAAGAACCCATGGTCGGGAAGAGTGGACATACACATCTGCCGCTCCATGAACTTGATTTATGAATCCGAAGACGGGACGGTTAGCTTCCAAAGAGTCCAAGGGCATGCTTGGAACCCGCAAGAGGCGCTCGTCTTACACACTCCACACATCCAACCACCTCCTCAGTACCAGTACCAGCCCCATGGTGATCCGGGCCAATCCTCCTCACAAGGAGGCGGTTTTCCTAATTTCCAAAGTTTACATGATTTATTGCAGAAAAACCTCATGTGCACCAGGAACACCTATAACTTGGCAAGCAACACGTACACCCGGGTCGGAGCAATTGAGAGAAACATCTCCAACATACAGGATGACATTGGGAACATCCGGGAGTACATGGCGGGGCACGGAGGAGGAGATGATGATGAAGACGAGGACATGGACTAGGCGGGAGGAGTGGAGGTAGGAGCAGCTGGTTGGTGATCCCACAGGTTAACCCTCTTTTCTTATGAACAATTTCCGGACTGCGTGCCGTGTGTTGAACAATTTACTTCCTTTAACTCTTTTTATTTTCTGCATTTTTTTTTCTTTTTAACTTTGTGATGTGGATGTTTTGAACTATGGTAATTTAGGATGCTTGTTATGGTTTGTTGTAGTGTTTATTGATGAAACAGGTACATACGAGGCTTAGAGCACTAAATATTAGTACTACTAAAGCCGGAGCAGGAAAACCGAAGCCAGAAACCTGTTTTTCACCTTTGCAGATTGTCTACACGGGGTCGTGTCCAACCGACACGCCCCCGTGCCCATAGCCCAAGACCTGCTGTTTGTTAAAAAAAATCTGCAGATTTTTGCCAGACACGGGGTCGTGCTCAGCCGACACGCCCCCGTGTCCACCTTCTGTAAGTTATCATTACTGGCACTCTGAACACGGGGTCGTGTTCATCCAACACGGGTCCGTGTCCAGACGCCCAGTAACATAAATTTTTGCTTTTTCACACCTTTTTACACAGTCAATCAAACTAAAAACTTATTTTTGGGACACATTGAGGACAATGTGTAATTTAAGAGTGGGGGGGATGCTAAAATCTTGAATCTTGTAAGTCCTAATTATAAGCCTTACACAAAACTCTATTGGAACCGCTAATCACCCCAAATTTTTTCAAAAAATTTTTCAATTTTTTTTACTTGTCTAGGTTTAACTGGGGAATTTCAAGTTCTAAAAAGGTTATATTTTTACAAATTTACAACCGATAGCGTCGTGATAAAAAGAACCAACATAAGAAAATTATAAAACGGCATGACAAGTTTAGTTAAAATTTGATTATATATACTTGATCACATAAAAACCCATTCCCACAAAAAAGTGAGTTTTGAGCCTTTATTGAGCATACAAATACATATCTTTAAACTAAATGCTCATTTTTCGTTTCTTGTGTGAATAGTCGCTTGGTTCTTACGACTCTAGAACTTGCCACGACGATACATTCCTGGTCCTTACCAACTTAAACCCGAGTAAGTAAATGATGGAGGCATTAAGACTAACCTTTTTTATTTCTACACCATTATTATTTTTTACCACCTACCCAAAATCCCCCTAGTTAACCCCTTTGAGCCTAAACCTTTTCATTTCATAACCCAAAACAAACACCCCTTTCACCCACCAAAACCTTTTTATTTTTAACCCTTTTGTTTTAGTAACAAGCTCGGTTTTTCTTATGACTTACTTATCAAAAAAAATTTAAATAAATAAATAAATAAATTTGATGATGAAGCAAAAAGAAATAAACAAACAAGTTTATCAAAAATAACTTTGTTTGAATAGTGGCTTCATCAAAATAAAAATTGCAAAAATAAAAAGTCTAACGAAAACCGACGCTTTTTACGCCTTTCGCCTTTTTACTAACCACTAACCCAACCACCTACCTTTAACCCAAGCCTAACCCTTCACCCAAAATTCCTCTTGATATTTACAAAGGTGTATAGTTAAAAAGGAGGAGGATTGATTGCTTGGCAAGCCTATGGTAGGAGTAAGTTCCATGCCGTTCTCGAGTGATTCACAAAAATACATCTTCGGCCGAGTGTTGAGTGATCCCCTGTGAGGTATGTGAGCTTGTATATAAATGAAATTTTAAAAAGGCATGTTATGCCCTAATAAGTAATTTATCTTATGTAATGTTTTAAATAAATCATGACGAATAGGATTGTAAATAAATAAAAATAAAACTTAACAGAGAATCTTGGAAATCCCGACACTCTATGACAAGCCCAAAAACCTTCTCTTCTACCCATTCCATTTGGGAGTGTAAAGCCACATTTGGGAGTGCAAAGATTCAAGTGTGGGGGTATTTGATGTGTGCAAAATGCAACATATAAATTACATCAAATGTGGCATAAAACTATCCCTTTTTTAGTACTAAAGTTGGAAAAAGTGTGTTTTTTTGTCTTCCTTTTGTATTTTCAGGATTAAATGAGCTCAAATGAACAAAAGAAGCAAAAAGGCAGCTAAATCTAACACAAATACAAGAATAACCGTGGCATGCCCGACCCCCCCCCCCCCCAACAACATCTTCCCAAGCAAAAACAAGAAGACAGAAGGCTGAACACGCCCCGTGCTCAATGAGCACGGGGGCATGCCCAAGTGTCTGTAGCAAAGACAAAGCTGTAGAAGCTTCTATCACCCACCACGGGGGTGTGCCCAGCGGACACGGGGCCGTGGTCAACTCTAAGATTCGCAGAATCTGGGGAAATCTTGATAGTACAGATACGCTTCTGCACACGGGGTCTTGCCCAGCGGACACGGGGGCGTCGTCAACTAATGCAGACAAACTGCAATTAATGAAGAAAGAGAAGGAGGATGGACACGGGGCCGTGCCCAACGGACACGGGGTGCCCGAGCTGCTGTTCAGGCTATAAATAAGGGTGCTTGGCTCATTTGCAAACCATCCCTTGGCAAACCACCTATCTCACACTTCACCCACCACCCACCACCAACCACCATTACAACACCATCATCCATCACCATCATCCATCATCCATCATAGAGTGTGTGAGTAGTCTCGGGATCCAAGATTGATCGTAAGAGTTCTTAACAATCAAAGGCCATGTTTGCCTAAGTCTCTTACATCACTTGGTGAAGACAAGTGTCTAGTGTAATACTTTTTATTTTTAATCTTCTCGCACTTTTTATTTGGTTATGTATTAATGACTTTAATAACTAGTTTCTTATGTTGAAGGTGATTCTTCCTTATCGTTTGTCCGTGGTGTCTTGGCATTATTTTACTGTCTATATAAAATAAAAGATTTTCACCATTCATATCTCCACGGTCTATATGGAGGTATGTTGGCTACCTGGTCGGGGGTTAAGGGAACGGTTTGGTAAGAGTCTTGCCTTGTTCAGTGTATAGATCCTGCAAGGACCTGGGTCAAATTTAGTAGGACCTCCTTCAATACCCACCGGTATTGGATGGCGGGGGTCCAAACTCTTTGATCCCCTCATATGTAAGCTACTATTAAAACTTTAACCCGCTACTTAGGACTGTATCCCTGCTGACTCAGACTACTTAGCCGAGGGTAACGTCACCTTCAAAAGAGGGGCCTACCACATTATGCATTAATAACTTAATTAATTATCTTTCAATAATCCAACCCTTTAGGATTGTATCCTTGCTGACTCAAACTACTGGGTTGAGGGTAATGTCACCTTCAAAAGAGGGGCCTACTACAATAACTAAGATAATCTCTTAAAAAGTGCAAAAGTGCATAAATAATCAAAGGTTACACTACACATGAGTCGGATCCAAGTGATTCATCTTGTCTATATATTTTTCTTTTTATTTTAATTTTCAGGATTTTAGTTAGTTTTATTTTTCTAGTTTGAAAACCTTTTTCTAAACTTTTGATTTGATTAGACGTTGAGGATAAACCGGTATTAAAAGCTCTTGTGTCCTTGGACAACCTCGGTATCTTACCAACACTATACTACGCTCACGATGGGTGCACTTGCCCATATGTGTGTTTGGTGTTAGTATAATATCGTGTTTTATAAATTTAAAACTTGACTAATGTGTAAAAAGTGCTAAAAATATACTTAAATATATATCACACCACACGCACATCACTTTGCATTTTTCTTTAAAAACGTTTTCGATTTTAGTACATTCAAGATTTCTTGTTCTGAATTTTTCGTCTTTTTCAGTACAAGCACTGCATGTTTCCATGCATTTCTTACACTGTTCAGCAATTTTTAAAACTTCAGAATCAGTTGAAGTATTTACCTTAGTGATTGGCACCTCGGCTTTTGCTTCCATCTGCGCCTGATCAACTTCTTTCTTCTGTTCTTCACCAGAACCAGCATCACCACCAACATCAACATTCAACCTCTCTATCTTCACTTCTTCTTCTTCTTCTTCTTCTTCTTCTTCTTCTTCTTTCTTCTTCATCTCTTCTTCAGTCTGCTGTTCTTCACTAACAGCTTTCTTTTCAACAACTTTTTCTTCTATTTTCTCTTCCTCTTCTATCTTCATATCTTCCTTCATCTTTTCTTCTTCTTTTACTTCAACTTTAGATTCACATGCAACTTTCTTTAGTTCATCCACCATGCATTCAACATTCTTCTTCATCATTGTCACACCCCGACCACGTGGAACAACCAAACGTGGCGGAAACGTCGGGGAGTGTTGTAACTGAATTAATTGTTTCACAACCATGGCAATTAAAGTTTCGTTTTATTAATCAAACATGAAAGTTTACATTGTTTTAAACAAGAACCAAAGAGTACATAACATAAATTAACTAGTTCTTGTCTCGTTTTAAGTCACTAAGGCACAGGTCCGCCTAAGTATGTCTTGATAAGTCCTATGCATCATCTCCTGAAAACACATGTGAAAATAGGTACGTCAGCATAAAAATGCCTGTGAGATACATAGGTTTTGTGAAAACAGAATTCATGACTTATGTTTGAGAAAATGTTTAGTCATGAACCTTGTAATTTGCTTTGTCTTGTAAATCATTTGAAAAACGATAAGATCAGATGATATGTATAAATAAGAGAATAATGTATGTTTAAATGAATAACCATGTAAAATGAGTTTGTATAAGATAAGTTGTTTGTAAATCAATGTCTTGTGAAAAGTATGTTATTTGTATAAAATGTTATATGTCTCAAATTGAAATGATTCAAATAACGCTACAATATGTGATACCATACAAACACTTATATATAGGAAGTACCAGGGGCGTATCCACCGTGCTTGTATCATATTACATACGCCTCGTTACTTAAATCACTTACTCAAACCAAACCAAACCATCAAGATGAAATGTTTAACAATTGTAGAAATGTTTATGTATAGTCAAATGTCTATTGTCAAATGTAAATCATGTCAATAGATACAACTGGTTCACACGGTTCAATAGTTACAAACGGTTCATATAATCAAAGGGTTACGACGGTTCACATAGTCAAATGGTTACAACGGTTCAAAATGTAGTATAATGCGTTCATATGCTGGATGAGCATATGCAACAGAAATGCAAAGTAAAACAATGTACTAAGTATGCGCGTAATGGACATACATAGCATAAGTGTAATGTAAAACAATGTACTAAGTATGCACACAATGGGCGTATATAGCATGAAATGTATTGTAAAGTGATGTACTAAGTATGCACACAATGGGCATACATAGCATAAAATGTATTGTAAAGTGATGTACTAAGTATGCACACAATGGGCATACATAGCATAAAATGTATTGAAATCATGTACTATAAATGTACTAATAAACATAGCAAGTATATGATGTGAAAACAGGAAAGCACGAAAGTAACAAGTAGGCACATGTGTTCCACCCCAAAACGTTTGGAAAATAGTAAAAGAGGGGGTTCTATGTACTCACTTGAGATTTCTTAGTAGTCCTTGAGTAACAACCAAACAATGCTAGAGATCACGGATATCAAACGGCACCTAATATAGGTAACTACATTAATAAACCGGACCTATAACGGAAGATCGGATAGAATGAGGCTCGTAAACCAAATGAGTAGGGGAACTCATGTAATATGGTTTAACAAGGCCTTCATACTACAATGAAACCTAACCTAAGTGCTTACGACCCATTACGACCCGTTTAAGTAGCTTATGCTACTTTAACGCGTCGTTCGCGTAAAACGCGTTCGGAATGCCTAACTAGTCCTACGATAAGTAAAATATGCCTTAACATGTCTAATATTGTTACCAAATCAGTTTAGATACCAAAAGTTATGTTACATATGCTTAAAATGAATTTTGGCGTTAAAAGGGCATTTTGGTAATTTACCTAAGGCATATATACTACCTATCATACAACTAACTAAACGTCGTGACCATAAGGTATAACCTCGGAAGGTTATTCCCTACATACTATGGTCACCTAATGTGTTTGGTCGGATCTTAATGATCGACCAAACGGGTCGGGTTCGAAAGTATAAGCGATTGTTTAGATCGCTTACCTTACGACCCTACATAAGCACTAAACTAAAAGTGACGAGCTAAGCATGTTAAAACATGCTTAACTAAGTTTAGAAAATAGGTTTGGTATCAAAACAAACGGTTTTAATACCTAAGAGTAGTTTGGTTACAAAATACGCAAGAATGCGCATTTTGGCCGAAACTACGACTCGTCACTGAGTCTTGATAACGTGGTAATCAGTAGGTATAGTCACTAAGGACTATAACCATCGTGATCACGCTCATGTTATGAAGTTCAAACGAACTTCGCATCGACCATAAACTGGTCAATGCAGAAAGTCCAACATAGTTCGACTTTCGGACTAGAAAAGCGATAAAAGAACGAAGGAACACTTACAAAGGGTCCCCGCAAGATTGATTTCCAAGTAATCTCAGGTAGGAAGTGTATAAACACAACCACTTAGAGAAAACTCAGATTTCAAGTGGGTTTTGCAATGGGGATGGATGGGTATTTATAGTAAATGGACCACCGTTAGGATCATTCCTCGAATAACGTGATCGAATCTCATCCGTACAAGTGTTGGAATGTTATGGTAGCTCATTTTGCCCCCACCACCAGTTATTGACAAGTGGCATTGGCCTTTGGGGGGTTTAAAGGTTGGAAACAGGCTGTTAAAAACAAGTTTCTGCATCTGACCCCTGCTTACGGACCTCAACACTAAGAATGTTGAGGTCCGTAAGGACCTTGCAGGTCTGAAACTTTCAAAAATGGCAGAACAGGCCCCAGTGCGCGTATCGTCGTGTTTTGGTACTTCTAACACCCGTCAATCCCAATTTCAAGCTCCAAAATGATGTTAAGACATAGGGAACATGGAATATGCTTGAAAACATCACGGATGTCGGTTCGTTTGGCCGTACGGTTGCGATGTTCGTTTAATTACGACGGAATGCGCATAAGCGCGAAAAACGATCCAAATGGCGTGACGAATGGATTTTTCTTATGCCAAACACTAAAATAAAATATTATAGTGCTTACATAAATTTTTGGATGTCCGGATGTATTCAGAATGTAAGTTATGCGCGAAAGTGCAAACTTATGCACTTTTTGACGCTTTTAGTCCCCGGATGACCCAAAAGTTTATTTTAGCACACCGAACTCCTCAAAGCCTATTTCTAGGCTATGTAAAGGATATTTATGGTATGTTTAACTTATGGTCATGTTCCGGAATGTCTGTTACAGTTCAAATTGGCATACTTTCGCAGTTTGTCAAATTTAGTCCCTGTAGGCGAATTAACTTGTTTTTGTCATACCAAAGCCTTTAAAACTTATTTCTAAGTTATTTAAAGGTTATTTAAGGTATGTTAAGTATATGTTGATGTTACAGAGTATTTTTCACATTAAACTGGTTATATTTACGCATCAGTGCGCGTATAACCTTCCAGAAATCGATTTAGAGTTTGAAATTGAACAAGAACTGATATGTGCAAAAGATACACATATTTATACAGATCCCAAGTATGAAATACAATATTTCGTTGGCTTGGCATTTGTTTGATGGTCGCAGTGACCCAGGTGTCACAGTCTCCCCTACTTTAGGAAATTTCGTCCTGAAATTTATTCGTAGGAGTCTATTTGTGACTTTGTGTCAAATAACCACCAGAGATATGTAAGGCATAATCCTGTCATTTCCTTAACGGACATTCTTCAGAATGAAAATGAGCAGACGGAGTCATTTTCCTCAACGAGTATTCTTCAGAAGCGGAAATGAAGGAATAAACAAACGGGGATTCATTTCCTCAACGGACAATCTTCAGAAACGTAAAATGAACTTACGGAGTCATTTTCAACGGGTGCTTCATCAGAAATGGAAATGAAAAGGAGAAACAAACAGATATTCATTTCCTCCACGGACAATCTTCAGAAACGAAAAATGAACTGACGGAGTCATTTTCAACGGGTGCTTCATCAGAAATGGAAATGAAAAGGAGAAACAAACGGATATTCATTTCCTCAACGGGCAATCTTCATAAATGAAAAATGAACTGACGGAGTCATTTTCAACGGGTGCTTCATCAGAAATGGAAATGAAAAGGAGAAACAAACGGATATTCATTTCCTCAATGGACAATCTTCAGAAACGAAAAATGAACTTACGGAGTCATTTTCAACGGGTGTTTCCTCAGAAATGGAAATGAAAAGGATAATCCAACGGATATTCATTTCCTCAACGGACAATCTTCATAAACGAAAATGAACAAACGGAGTCATTTTCAACGGGTGCTTCCTTAGAAACAGAAATGAATAGAGTTAACTTCTAGGCACAAGACAAAGCTCGCTGTGGTTTCTGTGCACTAAATTCCATAATTATGTATGCCTCCATAATTACGTAATTCCTTGCACAGTCCGCACAGTCTATCTTGTAATGTTTAGGGAAAAAAATCAAACCTGTGATGAGGGTGACTAGACTACCATAGGGTCCTTTTAATTAGATTGACAAATGATCTTTTTAATTAGGCCACCAAGGAGTCCTTTCAGCTATATCATCACATGATGTTCCTAACCAGATTTTTGGATCAATCTGTTTAACTAGCCCACTCAAGGGGTCTAATTATGGAGTAGTACTTTATAACCCAAGGAACTTAACTACAACATAGAAGTCCATTAAGGATTTTAGATAACAAAAACTTGGATTACACCAAAAACATAAAAGGGAACACATAAGCACATAATCACATAGTTGCTTAACTCAGTTATTAATTTGTTATTAACTTGTTAGTGATTGAATATGGATATTCAAAGTACACCAGGAAACCAGTCGCTGGACTTCAATGTCCTCTGGGATCTATCTGAAAAGATAGGATGATCTCCCAAAATTCGATTTTGTTTTCAAAGAAACGTAATATTCGAATTAAGGAACACAACAATTTTAGGATTTACGGAAATATCCTTAAGTACCCTTATTAAGGATTTATAGTGGTACTTTGGGTATTCGTCTCGTGTTGTAACTTGCGCCTTGTACTTCGTTTCCTTAGAATAAACGGGTACTTAGGAATTTCGTGGAAACGCAAGAGATCATAAGATGGAAAAAAAAATTTGGGGGTAGTTTGCTTTACAAGGAATACGATTCCTTGATTGTCGGTATTGTAAGAGATATGTTGTTTATACATACAACCACATAAATACATTGCAATGTAAATAAAAGATTTATTTATAAACAATGATAACAATTGTTTCGTAGCTCTTGACAACAAAAGAGAATAATACATAAGGATTGATTATTTCTAAACAGCGTTGTCTTCCATTCGGTCAGATGCTCATCCCTGTGCTGGATTTGCATTAGCAAGCTTTGGGCAATTTCTTCGGAAATGACCCATCTCGCCACAGTTGAAGCAAGAACCTGGTAGAAAATGACCTTGAGCAGGATTGTTGCCAGCTTGGTTTGGTGCAGCTGCAGCTGGGCAGACTCTTGCTGTATGGCCTATAAGTCCACAAGTTTGGCATTTGCGGCACTTTACATTGGCATGATGATGGAGGCTACATTGGTTGCACAAGGGTGCAGTTCCATTGTATGGCTTCCTAGCAGGGGGTTGAGCTGGTTGGTTGGGGACGGCTTGATCATTGTGAGTAACCATGGCGAAGTTCTGAGAAGCCTTTCGCTTCTTTAACTTCTTAGGGGATCCTGTCTGTTCATCCATGGTCTTTGATTCCTCGATTGGGTTCGATTCCTCGACCGGTTTCTTGTCACCTTTTCAGAAAAGTTTACCTTTCCTGATCTTTGATTCAGTCAAGGTTGCAGATAGCTCAATGGCCTGTCTAACTGTAGTAGGGTTGCTACCAGTCACAATGTCTTGTATTGAGTCAGGGAGGCCATCAATGTACTTTTCGATCGCCTTATCCAAAGGCGTGACCATGTTTGGGCATAACAGACTTAACTCCTCATAACGGTCCGTGTAGGCTCGATGCTCGCCGCTATCTTGCGTAAGATCGTCAAATTCCCTTTCCAAGGCCCTGATCTCGTGACGAGGACAGAATTCCCTCATCATAAGGGCCCTAAGTTCAGCCCATGTCTGTGCTAGAGCAACTTCTGCACCACGATCTCTCATAACCCCGTTCCACCACGTAAGGGCCCTCTTCTGGAACACACTCGAAGAAAACTCGACCTTGCGATTGTCAGGACACTGCACGTGGCGGAAAGTATTCTCAATGCTCTCGAACCATTGAAGAAGCCCAGTCGCTCCCTCAGAACCACTAAACTTGAGTGGTTTAGCCGAGTTAAAACCCTTGAAATTGCATGGACCATTGTTGTTGTAGTTGGCTTGGTTCCATTGAGCAAAGAGGTTTGGGAATTGAGCAGCCATTTGCTGCACAATGATTTCTGCCAGTTCGGCAGTCGCTGTCTGGTTTTTGCGTCGAGGAGGCATTCTAAAAGAGAAACAAGAAAGAAAACAAATGAAATGGCATTGGGTAAGAATAGGATGTTACAATTACCGACCATAATCATGGTTGATGGTCATTTGTTTGAACCACGAAGCAAACAAACAACACAAAGACTGAATCAAAGCAAATAGATCCTCATAGTGTATCGCGAAGACATGCTCGCCTATAAGTGGACACTCACCCCAAGAGTTCCCAGGTAAGAGTGACTGGTCCGATTATGTGGATTTGTACGAACACTCTAGCCTTAGACAGAAAACCCAGGGTACAGGCATTCACTCTTCCAGTTTGCACGTGTTCACACTATTTAGGACCCAAAACTTTGACGAGAGTTTTGAAAATTCAAAGGGGTTCAAAACCTTATAACAGAGGGTTCAAAACCTAGTAATCAATCATCCTAGAACAGATGATTAGTTTTCAAAGCGGTTTTGAAATTTATGTTCTTGTTGTGGTCGTCGCCTAAGGATAGGTGACGGTATTGTTTTATGACTAAACGCAAGTAAACTCGCGTTAGGGTCCTAGGAAGGTTATAGTCTAGGTCAAAGCATTACTAATAACCTAATTCCCTATAACCATTGGCTCTGATACCAACTTTTATGTCACACCCCGACCACGTGGAACAACCAAACGTGGCGGAAACGTCGGGGAGTGTTGTAACTGAATTAATTGTTTCACAACCATGGCAATTAAAGTTTCGTTTTATTAATCAAACATGAAAGTTTACATTGTTTTAAACAAGAACCAAAGAGTACATAACATAAATTAACTAGTTCTTGTCTCGTTTTAAGTCACTAAGGCACAGGTCCGCCTAAGTATGTCTTGATAAGTCCTATGCATCATCTCCTGAAAACACATGTGAAAATAGGTACGTCAGCATAAAAATGCTTGTGAGATACATAGGTTTTGTGAAAACAGAATTCATGACTTATGTTTGAGAAAATGTTTAGTCATGAACCTTGTAATTTGCTTTGTCTTGTAAATCATTTGAAAAACGATAAGATCAGATGATATGTATAAATAAGAGAATAATGTATGTTTAAATGAATAACCATGTAAAATGAGTTTGTATAAGATAAGTTGTTTGTAAATCAATGTCTTGTGAAAAGTATGTTATTTGTATAAAATGTTATATGTCTCAAATTGAAATGATTCAAATAACGCTACAATATGTGATACCATACAAACACTTATATATAGGAAGTACCAGGGGCGTATCCACCGTGCTTGTATCATATTACATACGCCTCGTTACTTAAATCACTTACTCAAACCAAACCAAACCATCAAGATGAAATGTTTAACAATTGTAGAAATGTTTATGTATAGTCAAATGTCTATTGTCAAATGTAAATCATGTCAACAGATACAACTGGTTCACACGGTTCAATAGTTACAAACGGTTCATATAATCAAAGGGTTACGACGGTTCACATAGTCAAATGGTTACAACGGTTCAAAATGTAGTATAATGCGTTCATATGCTGGATGAGCATATGCAACAGAAATGCAAAGTAAAACAATGTACTAAGTATGCGCGTAATGGACATACTTAGCATAAGTGTAATGTAAAACAATGTACTAAGTATGCACACAATGGGCGTATATAGCATGAAATGTATTGTAAAGTGATGTACTAAGTATGCACACAATGGGCATACATAGCATAAAACGTATTGTAAAGTGATGTATTAAGTATGCACACAATGGGCATACATAGCATAAAATGTATTGAAATCATGTACTATAAATGTACTAATAAACATAGCAAGTATATGATGTGAAAACAGGAAAGCACGAAAGTAACAAGTAGGCACATGTGTTCCACCCCAAAACGTTTGGAAAACAGTAAAAGAGGGGGTTCTATGTACTCACTTGAGATTGCTTAGTAGTCCTTGAGTAACAACCAAACAATGCTAGAGATCACGGATATCAAACGGCACCTAATATAGGTAACTACATTAATAAACCGGACCTATAACGGAAGATCGGATAGAATGAGGCTCGTAAACCAAATGAGTAGGGGAACTCATGTAATATGGTTTAACAAGGCCTTCATACTACAATGAAACCTCACCTAAGTGCTTACGACCCATTACGACCCGTTTAGGTAGCTTATGCTACTTTAACGCGTCGTTCGTGTAAAACGCGTTTGGAATGCCTAACTAGTCCTACGATAAGTAAAATATGCCTTAACATGTCTAATATTGTTACCAAATCAGTTTAGATACCAAAAGTTATGTTACATATGCTTAAAATGAATTTTGGCGTTAAAAGGGCATTTTGGTAATTTACCTAAGGCATATATACTACCTATCATACAACTAACTAAACGTCGTGACCATAAGGTATAACCTCGGAAGGTTATTCCCTACATACTATGGTCACCTAATGTGTTTGGTCGGATCTTAATGATCGACCAAACGGGTCGGGTTCGAAAGTATAAGCGATTGTTTAGATCGCTTACCTTACGACCCTACATAAGCACTAAACTAAAAGTGACGAGCTAAGCATGTTAAAACATGCTTAACTAAGTTTAGAAAATAGGTTTGGTATCAAAACAAACGGTTTTAATACCTAAGAGTAGTTTGGTTACAAAATACGCAAGAATGCGCATTTTGGCCGAAACTACGACTCGTCACTGAGTCTTGATAACGTGGTAATCAGTAGGTATAGTCACTAAGGACTATAACCATCGTGATCACGCTCATGTTATGAAGTTCAAACGAACTTCGCATCGACCATAAACTGGTCAATGCAGAAAGTCCAACATAGTTCGACTTTCGGACTAGAAAAGCGATAAAAGAACGAAGGAACACTTACAAAGGGTCCCCGCAAGATTGATTTCCAAGTAATCTCAGGTAGGAAGTGTATAAACACAACCACTTAGAGAAAACTCAGATTTCAAGTGGGTTTTGCAATGGGGATGGATGGGTATTTATAGTAAATGGACCACCGTTAGGATCGTTCCTCGAATAACGTGATCGAATCTCATCCGTACAAGTGTTGGAATGTTATGGTAGCTCATTTTGCCCCCACCACCAGTTATTGACAAGTGGCATTGGCCTTTGGGGGGTTTAAAGGCTGGAAACAGGCTGTTAAAAACAAGTTTCTGCATCTGACCCCTGCTTACGAACCTCAACACTAAGAATGTTGAGGTCCATAAGGACCTTGCAGGTCTGAAACTTTCAAAAATGGCAGAACAGGCCCCAGTGCGCGTATCGTCGTGTTTTGGTACTTCTAACACCCGTCAATCCCAATTTCAAGCTCCAAAATGATGTTAAGACATAGGGAACATGGAATATGCTTGAAAACATCACGGATGTCGGTTCGTTTGGCCGTACGGTTGCGATGTTCGGTTAATTACGACGGAATGCGCATAAGCGCGAAAAACGATCCAAATGGCATGACGAATGGATTTTTCTTATGCCAAACACTAAAATAAAATATTATAGTGCTTACATAAATTTTTGGATGTCCGGATGTATTCAGAACGTAAGTTATGCGCGAAAGTGCAAACTTATGCACTTTTTGACGCTTTTAGTCCCCGGATGACCCAAAAGTTTATTTTAGCACACCGAACTCCTCAAAGCCTATTTCTAAGCTATGTAAAGGATATTTATGGTATGTTTAACTTATGGTCATGTTCCGGAATGTCTGTTACAGTTCAAATTGGCATACTTTCACAGTTTGTCAAATTTAGTCCCTGTAGGCGAATTAACTTGTTTTTGCCATACCAAAGCCTTTAAAACTTATTTCTAAGTTATGTAAAGGTTATTTAAGGTATGTTGATGTTCCGGAGTATTTTTCACATTAAACTGGTTATATTTACGCATCAGTGCGCGTATAACCTTCCAGAAAGCGATTTAGAGTTTGAAATTGAACAAGAATTGATATGTGCAAAAGATACAAATATTTATACAGATCCCAAGTATGAAATACAATATTTCGTTGGCTTGGCATTTGTTTGATGGTCGCAGTGACCCAGGTGTCACAATCATCTCTTCATCTCTTCGTCTAAGACTTACAGTCATGACGTCTCTGACAAGTTTCTTCATTTTTTTCTCATAATTCTTATCTTTTGCAAGATTTGAATAAAACTCGCCCGAAAGAGGGATTACTTCAAGAACATCTTCATAAACTATTTCCTTCTTGTGGACAACTGGTTCACCATCTCTGTTGTCATAGCACTCTCGCTTTTTGTCATATCTGCCATTGCTTATTGCTTCTTCATACTCTTTTTCCATCTCTTCAATTCTGTATCCAGCAATGCATCTCTCTTTGTATGTTTTCTCTTTCAGAATCTCTTCTCTTGTTTTCTCTTTTATTTCAGCAACCAAAGCATGAAGTTTTTCAGCATCATCTTTGGTTCTAACTTTGAATCGATAGTCAACACGATCTTCTTCTGGAAGAAACTCTCCCCAATCAAACCCTTCATCATCATGGATTACTACACATGCTCTTGACTTCTCTTTGGGATTATTTTCGATCAGTTTTGGCTCTTCTTTGCTACGGTGGTAAATCGCCTTTCGGTAATAATCTTCTTTGAAAGGATTTTCATTTCCATCAACTGCAGAATTATTGCATTCTCTTTTAAAATGACCTTTCTGCTTACATTTGAAGCAGGTCACTTTGGATTTATCAAATCCCAGCTTTGTTGACGGACCACTAATTGTCTGTTTCCCAGTAATCTCCATGTATCTTTGAGCTCTGCGAATGCAACTTGCTAAACACCAGCGAATGTCAATGAGTTCTATTTCTTCCGGATCAATCTGGTCGTAGTCTTCTTTTGTTAACTCTGAGTTTCCAATTTTACCAGCTACCAGACCTTCATATGATTCTAGGACAGATGCAAGAAAGCTCATTTGCTGCTTAGCGGAGTTGATGCTCATCGCAGGAGAATTTTTCAACTTAAGAGCGATGTTGCAAAGAATTTCCTCTGATTCTTTAGGATTTGCTTTTGCAGGAAGATGAATGATATCAAGGATTATAGCTTGATGAGCCTTTCTGTGGTTCTTTTGTCTTTTCAACACTAAATGTTGTCTTTGGTGATTCACCAACTTTCACCGAAGGTATGCTACCTTTGTAATAAAGACCAACATTCTGTTGATGTGAAGAACTGTTCATCTTGCTCTGTTTCTGCAATTCAAGCTCATGAGTTTCAATCTTTTCAATCAACACATCAAGAGTAATTGTATCATATAACACATCGTTTTTTTAAAATGAACACGAACGTTTGCCACTGATCAGCTCGTGGTAACGCTTCAATGATTTTATCTATAATTTCCTCTTGTGTTTTTACTATTCCAAACCTATCAAGTTCAATTTTTAAATGGCAAAACCTCTCAATCATTTGCCTCACCGACTCTCCTTTTAGACTATCAAACAAATCAAACTCTTTCTTTAACAAAGCAATTTTATTTTTCTTTATTTGTTTACCCCCCTCAGCCTTAATCCTTAAAGCTTCCCAAACAGATTTTGATGACCCGTCATGTTCAAGTAATGCAAAAATGTCATCTCTAATCGATGATTGGATTAGAGCAATCATTCTTTGTTCATATGAGAAGTTTTTCTTGTCATCAGTGGTTAAGCTCTTGAGTGGGATTTCTTCGCCTTTGTCATTGACATGTCTATCATATCCAAACTCTAAACAAAACCAGCTTTCGTGCGCATAAGCTTTGGCCCAGTTATTGAAACGCTCATTCCACCAAGTATAGTCTTCAATACTATCCAGCTTTGGTGGTTTTGAGTGCGTCCCATAAAAATTATCATGATTGATATTTTCTGTTATTGCTTTTGAGATGCTTTTCGGTGCAACAGTCGACGTTTCAGACGATTCGGATGTAAACGCCTTGTAGAACGTGTTATAAAATTCTTCAGCCATGATGCTCCTTGTTTTTCACACCTGAATCACGAACAAACACGATCAGTTCAAACACTATCAAACAACTGGATTGGACGGGTATCCGATCGAGTGAGGTCAATAAAAGTCAACAGTAACAAAGATCAGGTGGCAGTGGATCGGGTGGTGATCCGATCAAGTGACAAGCTCCTTGGATCGGGTCATGATCCGATCGAGTGACAAGTTGTCCGATCGGGTGAGGGGCTGTCCGATCGGGTGGGATGTTGTCCGATCAGGTGGGATGTTGTCCGATCGGGTGGGATGCTGTCTGATCGGGTGAGATGTTGTCCGATCGGGTGGGATGTTGTCCGATGAGGTGGGATGCTGTCCGATCGGGTGAGATGTGCCTTGGATCGGGCGGCTACTCGATCGGGTGACTATGTGCCTTGGATCGGGCGACTACTCGATTGGGTGACAATGTGACTTGGATCGGGTGACTACTCGATCGGGTGACAATGCTACCCGATCGGGTGAGTATCCGATTCTTTGACAATTACTTGTATCACAAACAATAATGAAATGATTAGGATCGGGTGGCAACTCATTCAGATTGCCACTCGATTCTTTGCACTTTAAACTTTTGAACAAACAAAATCCCTTGAATCGGATTGTGATCCGATCGGGTGGGTCAACAAAGTCAAACCTTTAGTGAAATGTAACGGATCGGGTGGTGATCCGATCGAGTCACCACTCGATAAATGGACTACAAGACAAACAAGGTGTAACGGATCGGACGGTGATCCAATCGGGTAGTGATTCTACGATTTGACCACAACAATGAACTTTGACTTTCACAACTGAATCACATGTAAACTGACTTGCTTTAATGATGTCTTTAAAAACTTTGAAATACTATTGAACCAAATTGTCCACTTAATTGTCTTGAAAACTGATGACCGACACCCTTTAATATCAATTCAATATTAATGAACAAAATATTAGTATGACTTCAATAAGTGGCCGACAATTCTGATTGCAAACAGAAGCTCACGTGATATCAAAGATGCTTTAAATTTCCAATTGGACCATTAATATTCAATCACATGATTTTCTGATACAAAAGCACATGGGCAGATTCACTTTAACTGACCTATAACACATGACACTTAAATTGAGTTAATGTAATCAGAATGAATCAGACGATGGATCGGGTGAGGTGTCGTTGGATTGGATTACCGCTCGATCGGGTGGTGATCCGATCGGGTGACAGTTAAAGTCAACTTTTACTAACAAGCAATGGAACGAGTGGGACTTGGATCGGATGGTCACCCGATCGGGTGGTCATCCGATCGGTGAGCATCATTCTCAACAGCAACAACAGTTAACATATTTCAACTATCTTCGAACCAAAAAATTTATATTTCTCCCAAACTACTTCGAATTAAGATCTGAAATTTTGAAGGCTTGTAGATCAAGTGTTTTCGCACAACATATCCAAAAATCAGCAATTTTTATCCGTAAAAATCCGTTTAATTTGGCGATTTTCAGTTAGAAACGTGAAGGAGATGAAAAACTGAAGAAATTTTGACAAATCTGGATGAAATTGGACCAGAATCTGATGAAATCTCGTGCGAAATTGTGTGTTTGATCCATGCAATCGAGCTCCTGCTCTGATACCACTTTTAGAACCGGTTTTAGACTCCGTTTCGATTGCGAACCGACTCGTGTAACGTGCGGAATCCGTACACGAACGTGACCGAACACACACGACGTAATATAACTGTGATTCTATTCAATGATCTGAAAACGTACATCACCTGAATCACGTACACAGCACTTTCTCTCTCTAGACTCTCTCTCTCTAGCTCCTAGCTCTCCAAGTTCTCAAATGAGCAAAAGTTCTAATCTCTAACCCTAATGGTTCTATTTATAGGCCAAGGGGCTTAATGATAGAACTCATTAGTTACAGAATTGCCACCTTGCCTTTTCCTACATATAACAATATAATGTCTAGAATTAAACTGTTTCTACTACGATCTGACTTGATGGAGGTGATAGACATAAATGCACCAACAAATATTGGTTACGAAGCCTTAGAAACCGTTTAAAACAAGTCCCGTATTCAAAACAAACAAATAAAAAATTTGACAGCATTTGAAGCCTTCGCGGGCCGCGAGGGATTACCCTTCAGGCTGTCGCGGGCCGCGACCACTGTCGCGTGCCGCACACCATTTCCTGTTCCCTGTCACGTGGCGCGGGGGAGCTGTTTTTCCAATAGGTTTGTCATAAAAACTTGCATTTGCCCAGCTCTAGATTTTACTCAAAATCAAACTTAAAACTTCCATAACTTTCAACCTAAAAGTCCGTTTTACGTGATTCTTTTTTTTCCTACATGTCGGTAATTTAAATGCGGACCTATTTAACATCGTCGTTTGCCTTAAAATTCAGTTTATAAGCAAGTTGCCTATAACTCCCTTTTTCATCTCTAACTATAAGTATAATCAAAATTTACAATTTACTTACTTGCATAGCGCTTCGGAACGAACACACCTTCATTCGAGCTTTCGGTTTCAGTTCAAGCATTTTGACTTTAATACTCGAATCTCTCAAACCTCGGCTCTGATACCAACTTGTAACGCCCACTTTTTCACATTCGAAAGTACAAATAATGACATACTATTTTTTAACGAAAATTGGGCATGACCCGTTCGTACTATAAACAATTCCCCTGTTTTTAACAAACATCATTCAAATAAACTTCTACGACACTTTTTCAAAAGAAATAAAAGTTGTGACTATACAAAACTTAACACAAGGGTTATGTCCGAACTACCCAAAAAGATTTTTAAAATTTCAAACTACTCACGAACATCCTAAATCATAAAATTTACTTTTACATTACAAAAATTATTTGACCCATTTCAAATGATAACTTGAACCGGAAGCGCATATATGGATGATGTGGTGTGTTCAAATCCGAGCTCGCCATCCTAAGCATGAGATTTACCTACATCCATAACATAAACTTGCATGTTAGTTCGGATAAAATGTTATTACTAATACATTTTTAGCTTTTACCGCATTATTTGACCCATTACCGAGTCACTTCATCTTTACATCATTTTACTTGAATCTTTCATACGACAATTCCGCTTTAACGAATATCATGCCATTTAACTTCCATCACCATAAATCATCATATTTCATCCGACCCATTCTCACGGATCATGCATATTTTTACTTTCTCGTTTATTATTCTCCACTAGTTTGACTTATAAAAGTCAACACCTAGTTACCTTAACTTCATAACAAATTCATCCTATTTGACCGGTTTAACTACGGGTTTAATACATCATCAAGAATAACATCCTTTACATACTTTAGACCCATTTGCACAGGCCGTCAACATACTTTTTCTCCTTTTTCTACTATCAATTCATATTAAGGCATTTTTACTAATGATTCCCGCATAAAAACATCAAATAATTATTCACAAAAGAACTAACATAAGATTCTACTTTCTATATAAGCGAAGTTCATAAGAACTTACCATGGTCTTGCGTTGCTTGTGACTTCGAATGACTCGTGCCTTCTTCTTTCTTCGCGCATATATGTCATAACTTTACATTTTTAGCTTTCGTATGCTTTACGTCACATATGCATTAGTACTTATTCATCATGGCGTTAAACGACTAAGCATACATCCATTTTCATTTCATATCATCATTTTATCAAGAATTCATGTCAAAGCATAACTAAATCCTTATAAGACATTTCATCAAACACATGGCGTGCATACTAACTATGAAGCATAAAGTACAAGTACTTAAAGCATGTTTTTCCCTAATTCATCCATTGACTCACATAAGCATTCTCAATTTCTCATTTCACCACCATGAGCATATACATATTGTTCTAAATCATCTATTCATCAAAATATCATCAACATTAATCTAATTTAGCATGTAGAATTTCATAAATTTTGATCATCTTTGACACACAAGTGGGGTTTACCCTAACTCATCATCATAGAGAAATTCAAGCATAATTTCAATTTCTACATGTTCATATCATCTTGCATTCGTGTTTGATTCCATACGAATTCACAAATTTCAGATAACCCACTAAATCAAACATTACCAAATCATGAAATTTGACTTACTTGATGTCAAGAACACTTAAGGGATCATGAATCTAAACTCATGCATCAAAAACCTAGCCTTAATCCTCCTTAATTTCTTGGATTTCTTGCAAAGCTTGATGGAGAAGGGTTTCTCCCTTCCTGCTCTCTGTCCCGTACGCACACATACACATACCCACATAAACTATTCTTTTTTTATAAAATTTCATTCCACATTTACACATTTAGCCCCTTGTCTTTTAAAGTTTGTTCATATTATTAATTTTCCATACTAACTTGGTTACTTTCCTTTGGTTAACTTCATTTACATAAAAGGGTTTAAACTTACTATTATTTGTAAAACTTTCAAAATGGTAAAAATCTATATTTACCATACCTTATCATTAAATCGTCACTATTAATTTATTATACTATGACATACGAAATTTGGGGTGTTACAGTTTGCCCCGATTCGACTAGTTTGTATATTTTATTTTAGAGTTAATTGCCAAAATTGTCCCTGAGGTTTGGGCATGTTTGCCATTTTCGTCTAAAATGACACTTTTGTACCAAATTGCCCCCAACGTTCGTAACTTTTTGCCATTTCATCCAAACCACTAACTTAGTTTATTTTTTCTGTTAAGTTGAGGATATTTGGATGTAACTGGCAAATATAAAACCACAGGGACGATTTTGGCAATTTACTCAAACTCTTTTAAATTTCTTTTATTTAATTAATTTTGTTACATATATAATAAAAAGAATATACATGCAATTTTTATATGAAAAAAATAATAGCTTTGTCACATAATTTTTATAAATTTTCATCCAACCACTAACTAAGTTAATT
This sequence comes from Helianthus tuberosus, assembly GCA_030545235.1. Classification (NCBI taxonomy): domain Eukaryota; kingdom Viridiplantae; phylum Streptophyta; class Magnoliopsida; order Asterales; family Asteraceae; genus Helianthus; species Helianthus tuberosus. Next base: position 148,230,752 of record CM060448.1, read on the forward strand.
TTTCTATTAAGGCGAAAGATGTTTATAAACTAAGACAGAAATTAATTTCTATTTTTTTATATAGATCAGTTTTATAAAAATAAAATCTACTTAAACCTCTAAATTTTATAAAACTAAAATGTTGTTGACCTTATTGAAAAATGTCAAATAAAAAAATCTTATCATATGTACCAAGTTTGTAATACATCTTCTACTCTTTTAAATTCGCTCCTAAGGAAAAACAGAAGCCAGTGCCCCCCTCCCCCCTCTATCAAACAACTATCGTTACCAAACCTTAAAATTACCCACCAAATTGTAGTTATAATGCTATGAACTAAAAGTTTCTTTACTCAAGCCACTCAGTTGAAGTATTAGTTAGCTACCCTCATAATCTTAATTAAATAAATTTTTTATTTCTACCAACATATTTCCTAGGTGCTCAACACATTTAAAAAATATGTAACATTTTACAATTTTTTTCTATCTCTACAACTGATAAATACTAAAAGTTGTAGTCGATTGTTTATGTGTTGAACACCAATGACGTTTTCTCTTTATAAAACTGATTTATATAAAGAAGTAGTAAATTAATTTCCGTCTTAATTTATAAAATTTAAAACATCCTTCACTTTAACAGAAAAAATAAACTGAGTTAGTGATTTGGATGAAAATTTATAAAAATTATGTGACAAGACTATTAATTTTTTTTTTCAAAAAACTCCATGTATATTCTTTTTTATTATATATGTAACAAAAATATTTAAATAAAAGAAATTAAAAAAGGGTTTGAGTAAATTGCCAAAACCATCCCTGTGGTTTTATATTTGCCAGTTTCATCCAAATATCCTCAACTTAACGGAAAAAAATAAACTAAGTTAGTGGTTTGGATGAAAATGACAAAAAGTTACAAACGTTGGGGGCAATTTGGTAGAAAAGTGTCATTTTGGATGAAAACGGCAAACGTGCCCAAACCTCAGGGACGATTTTGGCAATTCACTCTTTATTTTATTTAAACTAGTCATATGCGTGTATACAGAATCGGGTGGTTGAATAGGTCTATGACGAGTCTGATAAGTAAAAACACATTTTAAAATGTTACATGATCAGTCTCGAGGTCAGAATATAAACCGTATAGATTTAAAACCATTCGTACACCAAAAGGCCACTTTTCTACTTTTTATGATATATTTATTTGATCTGTCAATTGACCCATCAAACGTTATGACCAGAAGGTATAACCTCAGAGGGTTAGTCCCTATAATTTTATGGTCACATAACCAGGCTTGATTGGATTCTAAGGTTGACCGAACGGGTCAGAATCGAAAGTCAAAACAGAAGTCAAACTGTTTGACTTTCGACTTGGAATTGAAAGCTAAACTAATTATGATGAGTTAGACATGATCAAACAACCCTTATAATGTTATATAAATTGTTATAATGTTAAAACTTATAGTTTAATGCTTAAAAGTCCATTCGTCGTAATTTGCAAAATTTGCGTTTTTTACTTTTATTTTATACATGTTTGACTCGTCATTTTGCCTACTAAGTGTGATGATCAGAGGGTGTAATCTCAAGGGATTAACACCTTCATTATTACGATCACGTTGCAAAGTCAATTTGAACTTTGACTTGACCAAAATGGTCAGAACCGAAAGTCAAAGCAAAAGTCAATTTGCTTGACTTTCGATTAATAACTAGATAATGTAATGAAAAGAACTAGAGGGAACACTTACTAGTCTTAGGAGGGAAGCTTAGAAATTTAGGGAATGAGGCCTATTAGTTCAAAAGCAGCTCCAAGGAAAGTTAGAAAGAAAGTTATGAAGGTGTGCTTTGAACTCAAGAACTCAAGGCTATTTATACTTGATCAAGAGTTCTATAATCAAGCCAAGTGTCTTCTAAGTTGTTATAAAAGGGATTAGTGGCATCCTAGGTGTTAGAAGGAGAAAAAATGTGGCACAAATCGCAGGAGAGGTGGTAAGAAATGCAACTGCAACTGCTAGTTGCCATTACACTACCAGCGATACCCTTGCGGACCACAAGGGTATAGCCTTACGGTCCGTAAGGACTTGCAGGCGCGCAAAATGTTTGAACCCCTTGTGGTCCGTAAGGGACCTCCATGTAACACCCCGAAAACGAGTTTGGTAATCAAACCACGTTAATACTAAAGGACGGGTAAAGTACCGTTAGTGGTCAAAGTAACCCGGTAAATATTATGATTTAAATAAATAAACCTAATATTAAATAAAAGTTGAACGAAAACATTTGAGGAAATAAAAGTTTATAAACAGCCCGAGATAACGGGACTTAAAATAAACTGAGTCGTACCCGAAAATATAAACCCTTATATTATAAATTTAATGTCGGATATAAATGAGATGGAAATAACTAGGAATAAATAACCTAGTTAATCACAAGTCTTGTAGTAACGAGGAAACTTGACTAAAACACCCTAAATAAAACTTGGGAAAAAGTTAAGGGGCCAAAGTGGGACAAGTGCAAACTAATTTTAATAAAACAAAAATTAAAACACCAAAACACACACTTTGTGTGTGTTCTGGTCGACTTCTTTCACAGGAGCCAAGGAGAACTCCTTGTTCAAACCCTAACAAGTCTGAATCCAAGAAATTGAAAGGCCAAATCAGTCCCAAATTGAAATCCAAGCTTATATTAGTGATCACCTAAGTGAAGGGATCACAAGGTATGTCAAATCTCATCTTTTGGTTATCTCTTGAATTTTGGTGAAAACATGAAATCGAAAATTAAGCTTGCATGACCAATGTTTGAATGAAATTGGGGATGAAATCATGTCTAGGAGTAAACCCTAGTCAATAGCTTGTTAAATTGGTGTTCAAAATATGAATTTCATGATTTTCCATTTATGTGTTAAATGGGTTTTGTAGAAATAAGATGAACCCTAGAATTATGACTATCAAAATGGTGTTAACTGATTTACATAAGATGAATATGAGAATAGTATGCATGTTAGACAAAATGGAATTAAAATTTATGTTTATGTTTGGTAGAAACAACTAGTTATGAACTAGTTTGTAATTGTGTAAAAAAATTATGCCCACTAGGTGTTTGATAAAATGCCTAAGTGAAATCGCGCGTCTACTCGGTTGTAAGTAGAACTTGACTTGATTGGGTATCCATAGAAACGCCTAATAATATGATAAAAAAGGGGTTTCATTTATAGATGAAAACCCGTAGATGTTGTCTAATGAATAATGTGTCTTTGATAATAGATGGGTTTGCCTAAATGAGTTATTGAACGCAAATTTGCATTTTTGTATGATTAAGGGTAAATGACTTTTATAAGTCGTATCAACCAATGATGAAGTCGAATAGTAGATTCGACATAGAATTCGTAAGATGGAATAGTTGTATGTGATAATGACTAATCTAACTGTCATACGAATTATGATGATAGTTTGACGCTTAACAAGCTAGGTGGAGGCTTGGAAAGGAAGCGGGTCAAACGAATCAAGTGTGAAGGAAAAGCGTGTTTCGGATGCAAGGTAAGTAACGCTTACACTCCCTTTTTATAGAATGTCCTATTATTATAAGGGTTGCGAATATGTTTAGCTAATGATTAAAGAAAGGTGTTCCGACATAATTGATACGGCTCGGAATAAGTAAAAATGATGGAAAACCATGATGGATGGTAACAAAAAAAATGGGTAAATGGTAATATAGTCATGGAATGACAAACATACAACGAATTTTAAAATGTTGCCATATGGGGTAATTCATAATAATGATAGGGATAAAATGGGAATTAGTCGCGTGTCAACAAACGTAAGTTAAAGTTAAAAGATACCCTACGGCATAAGTCGGAATGGGTTAAATAACGAAATGGTAAATATATATACCATTCAAATACAAATGCAAAACGTTTGGTCGTTCAGACCAAACGGGTTAAATGGTGATTTTTAGCGCCATTTGACAAATAACGACTAATGAGTATTGTCACACCCCAATATTTCCACGTATTACCGGTGGGCCCGGTGAGGAGTATTGTGACGTAGTTGATATCATCATTGTCAAATATTCACAGTTCAATGCACAGCGGAAGTCTAAAAGTAATAATATTACAAACCGAATGAAAGTAACATAAGTATTACAAACGGAATGTAAAAGGATCCACAGGCGGATCAAAACAAAGGAAAGTAATGTTCAACAGATTTAAAGTGATAAGGCTTGCAAGACTCTTTATTTATTCACTCAGGAGTAGCCAGCCTACTTCGCATAGTACCTGCACTTAACCTTTTGGAAAATACGTCAGTTTACACTGGTAAATACAATTAACCGACTCTTTTGAAAAGTTGTTTGAGAAATTGATTTAAATGCACAAGGCACAAACAATCTTTTATAACTTGGGACAATTATTAAAAAATAATCTTGTATACAGTTTTATATGTTTGTCGTCCGTCAGGGCCGGTTAGGCGAGCCGGACAAGATTAACTGACACACCACAAGTATAATGCCCATAAGGAAAACTCCTTATTGTGGGATACCTTTTATACATACGCAACTGCCAGGTGTATGCCTACACCCCGTGCTTAAGTCGTGGCCATTTCAATAAATGAGCCGAGGATATCTAGGACATGGTCATTAACCCCACAAAGGCATTGCACCAAACAAAACAGATTAAAACGGGTTATGTAAATATATTAGTCACAATCCGATTTAAATAACTACACACCCGACCAAGCGGTATTATTATAATACCGTATCCCAAGCCCGTATAACGTAAAATAAGTTAAAAGTATTTACCTGAGCAAAATATACAAATTTATCTCAGCCGTATACAATCAGCAAGTGCAAATATCTTTTACTGGGCTCCTAAATCTGGAACGAAAGTTTTAATACCCTATTAAATTCCTAACGGGTCTTACTTAAGTTTAAACTTAGACCGGTTAGTTTTAAAGAGAGGTTTACGGTTCAAAATGCAAGATTAAGCGAAGACCGGATTAGAATGTGATTTAGACCCGACAAGTGTGAAGACTTGTATAATATGGGTAAACTAATCACATTCTGGATTTTGAAGTGAAAATGATAAGGTTTGACCCGTTTCGGTCAATTTATGCAAACTAGTCACATAAACCATACCGAACGCGAAAAATGCATAACGGGTAACCAAATGAGTCATGTACAGGTTTCACAAGTTATTTTCCGTAGGAGTATTTTGGTCATTTTCAAGATTATAAGAGAGGTTAAATAATAATCTGAGGTTCTGGTCTAAACTGATTAGTAAATATATTTATTTTAGTAGGTTATATCAGTAAGATATCACATATGTGTGAAATTTATCATTTATGGCCAAACTATGCACCATAGGGGCATTTTGGTCATTTCACATAAGCTTTAGGGTTAAATCTGGAAATCTGAGTTTAAAACTTTTACTTACTGTTAAAGTATAAAATTTTATTTATAACATCAGTAGGTAACAAGCTTTAGGTGCCAAATATGGTTTTAAACCATACTATACGCCTAAATCGCATAAAAGTCGGTATTTGACGGTATTCGAGTTAAATAAGGAAATCTGAGATTTTGAACAGCCTTTACAGTTTAAAATAACTTATTTAATATATAAAATTTGTAGCAAAAGGTTTGGTATGTAAAGGATGTGTAAAACTCATTTTATTAGCAAAAAGGGCATAATCGTCAATTACCGAGTCAATGCAAGAACCCTATGTTATGATCACTTTAAAATTCAAAAAAAATCTTCAAAAATCCCAAAATATTATATTACATCAGTGGGCAAAAGGTTTGGTGTTAAAATTTGGGTTTAAATAGGTTTTACGCCGAAAATGCCGTTTAATTAATAAAAAGGCTTCAATTTACGATATTGAGCATAACTCCTAATTTAGACCACAAACTGATGTCAAATTTTTAGGACATGTTTGTAATTCAGTAATAAAGGTTTCCGTCCTCTCACATTTTCAAATATCTTGTTTTTATATCAAAAGGGCATAATGGTCAACTTTTAAGCAATTAACGGAAACATGCAATGAACTAGGATTTCTAAGGAACCAAGTTGTATAACCTCAGAGGGTTATACTAACCTATATTATGGTCCTAAAGTAACCCTAAGGCATATCTAAAACAAGCTAAATTGGGTCAGAACTGAAAGTCAAAGCAAAAGTCTACTTTTGTGACTTTCGGTTCCGAACCGAGCCTAAACTCAGAATTGTCGGGTTGAACATGCCTAGACATGTTCTTACATCATTTACCAAGTTATTTTAATGTTAAAACATGTTCCATAACTTCTACATTATCAGTTATGAATTTATTTGCAAAAATAGCTTCTGTTGACTTTTTAATATTAAGTTTGACCCGACAATTGACCAAGTTAGAGTGAGAATCAGTAGGTGCCCTTTTAAGGGTTTATTACCTACATAATTACCAACTCATAGCCACTTTCAATTCGAATAATGGTTGGACCATTAGTGATTAATCACTAAGTCAAAGCTTAATTACGATGGCTTTGACTTTTGGTCATTAAGCTAATAAAACTTGAACTAGAGAGGCTAAGAATGCTTACAAGGACTCTTAGCACGAATTAGGAGCTGAGGAAAACTTGTTTGAACTTCAGAAAGCTCCAGAGAGAGTGTTGTGAATAAATTTTGTGAATGTGCAAATGAACTAGCAAACAAAGGCCCTTATATAGGATTTCAAACTTCACAAGATCATTCCACATAACCCTACAACTGATTTCTGATGATCCCAGGTGTCCCCTATGCATGAAAATATGTTGGCTCAGTCCCTGGAATTGAAAACAAGCATGCAAAGGCGGTGGAACTGGCTGTATATGCAGCTGTCCACTTTTTCTGCATCTGGCACTCTTACGCGACCCGCGTAAGAGTTGGCCTAAGGGCTACGCGGCCCGCGTGAAGGCCTATCTCCGGTAAACAGTTTGCCAACATTGCAATTTCAGTCCCTGGTCCATTTAAACTTTATTTAACTTTCATTTATTGCATTTTGGACCCCCATAGTTAACTTTTAAGGATCTTGGGTCATAAACTAACTCCGTTAAGCTCCCGGTTAGTTGTACGATCACCCGTAAAGTCTTGTATTCATCGAAACTCCATAAAATTAATATCCGACATTCTTGAGATCAAAATATATAATTATTACAATGTTTTTGGGATCGTCAAAAGGTCACTCAGAGGTTACTTTTAACATGTTGACACTTTTAACCCTTATGTTTCATAAGATCCTTATTTTGAGCACAAACGATTTTCCAAGTTTGATAAATTATTCGTTAAAGAATAAGAACGTCGTGTGAGGTCAATCAGAGGCACAAGAATGGCATGTTGACACTTTGGATCAGTTTTATTAACATATTTATGTTGTTTGACAATTTTGGTCCCTCCAGATCAATTCATTACACGTTTAAAGTCCATGACACGTGTCTTCATTATATTGGTCGTGATTTTACAAGGTGTTACAAGTATTGTCGAGTCTAGTGCTCACAGGATAAAAACGGCTTATGGAAATTTGCATTGCTATAAATTAGCAAAATCATTAATGCAAGGTATTAAAACGGGTCAATACTTGACCCGAGCCAGGTACGCATATTTAGTATTGTAGTTAGAAGTGATATTTTGGTCAAATATTAGTGAATGCCCTTCGTCGTAAAATGAAGGACTAGAATTGACCAAAAAGCCCTTGATGGGTAAATTGGGCAAACGACCCATATGGGTTATTTAGGAGCTTATATGGTAATTATGGAATATAGATAGATACGTTATATATGGAAATGTAAATTGCGAAAAGAGAAGAGTGAGATTAATGCATAAATGCATAAGACCTTCTAAACGGGTCAAAATGGGTTACGCACATAACTTAGATATTGGCCGCGTAACTCACAAATGTTGTAATTCGGGATAAAGAATTTGAGTTAGTTACATGGGCGTATGCCCCATGACTATTTTGAAAGAAGTTCGCGATTTCAAATACAAACGGGTCAAAATGTTGAATTTGAATAATAAGTCGAATGTTTAAAAATTTAAAATTTTAATAGTTTGAATGTTGAATTTTAACACCATAAGATGGAGAATTAAATTACGAACGTGTAGGAAAAAGAATCGTGCAAAACGGACAAGTAGATAAAAAGTTATGGCATTTTGAAGTTGGAATTTGGTTAAAAACTAGAGCTGGGCAAAAAATGCAGACCCAGAACCAGACCTGCTGGAAAATTGACTCCCCCGCGGCACGCGACGGGGAGCACTGAACCTGGTGCGATACGCGGGACCGCTCGCGGCCCGCGAAAGATTAAAGGAAGTCTGTCGCGTGGCGCGACAGACTAAATTCCGAAATTTTATTCTGTTTTCATTTGTTTGATGTTGGAACTTGAATATACATGTTCATATGTTATCAAAACTAACATTTAAGTTGGTTTTGATGTTAGGTGATGTTGGGGATAACCCGGATGGTAATCAAGCATAAAGTCAAGAACCGAACACAACACATTTGAAGCTTCCGCGATTGATATATTTTGTTTTAACTTAAATGCGATCATGTAACCCTTGATGCCACTTATTGTACATTTTAAACTAGTAGGGATGTTAATCCTAAATACTCTAATCAAGTATGAATATCAAACTTAACAAAGTTTTTGTTAACCTATATTTTATGCAAACTAATTGCGTATTTAGTGGTAAAACCATATTAAATTAGGTCAGGTATTACACTCCAAAACCTGAATTTTGGCATTTTTACACCTTTGACTCCTCAACTTTATTCCAAATCCCATTTTCATAGATTTATCTCTCTCCTCCAACAAATCTGAAATATCTTGAGAGTTTTCGGACACGTGTTGCCTTATGATACGATAAAATATTCGGATGTTACAGTAGTGATCGAGTATAATATTCGTAATTAGTAGAGTCTAGTGGATTCGATACTCGGACTTACTTAAGCTTTACTACATTTACCGATACACTTGCCGGTTGTGTGGTTTAGGTTTTCAGAAAGTATAGTTTAAAACTTAGAATGTCTAGTTTAGGGTTAAAATTAGTTAGTTTAATTAGACCGCTCAGAGCACATCAGTGAGAGGTAAGAGGGTTTGAGAAACAGATATGGTTCAACAAATATTGGTAGAGATTTAGGGTTTGTAAAAGGGTACAAAGTTAATTTTAGGCGAGGCTTTTTATGTTGAGAAAATATTTAGGTGGTTGAGATTAGGGTTCGTGATTATATACGATAGAAGAAGAAGGAAAGTCATTTCACAATATCAGTGGGTCAGAAAATGAGCGAGATTGAACCTTCTTCATAGCCAAACGATGCAATCGATGCTTCAAATCAAACTTTGATGTTGTGAGCACATAGATGCTTCAATTCTCATCGAGCGATGCAGAGATTTAGATGGCAAAGGAAAGACATTTGATGAGAGCATCGGAGTGGATATAGATAAGATATAGACGAGAATTAGGGGTTGTGAATGGTGAAAAAAAAAAAGAGGAAATAAGAGACATAGGGAAATTGCAGCTCAAAAATCAATTCTCTACCCCTAAAGCAATGTCACATCATCAAAATAATAGTGTAAATAAATGACATGTGACAAAGATGTTTTGCTTTAGTATAAGAGATAGACTCAATAACACAAGATATTAATTTGCCCATGACATTATAGTTTAGTGGCATCTTAGGTGTGAGATAAGCTTTAAGAACCAAAATTTCCATTTATAAAACAAGATATTATTAATTAATTAATTAAGAAGAAATATTTTTTAAGGTAAGATGTAAATAATAATAAATAATATTGTTGAGATCACACGCTATCAACGGGACATTTTCTCAAACTGCCGCCCCACCACAAACTCTCTTTACGTCAATTTCCTTCACCTCCAAGCTACAAATCCAGATCTGAGGCCACAATCAGGTATCAAATCCAAATTTATCATTCGATCTCATCACCACACTTTATAATCTCACTTTTCACTCCAGATCTCACACACACACACTTACATACATACATACAACAACAATCCGCTTCAGTTGCTCGCAGATTCACCCGATTTTCTCTCATAGGTTCGGTTATTTTGATCTCAAGCTATCAGTTTCAATGTTACTTGATTGTTCACTGTGTTTTGTAGTTTTACGAGTGTTTTTTATCTGATTTGTGTTGTGTTTTTGTATACGGTTGATTATTTTTGAAGTAGATGAATTTTCAGTAGATCTAGGGTTTTTGCAACTTAAGATCTGTTTTTATGTGAATTTTCTAGATCTGTTTATTACATTCTTATTGCGTGTACGTTACTGTGTTGATCGTTACAAATTTACGATAAATACAACAAATCGGGGGAAAATTCCGTACACGATAAGGCATTTAATGTAAGGTATTTTATTCGGTTTTATTTTGTGGTTTACTTGAACTTTTGATTGGTGAATTGTATAATAAGATGATGCTTTGATCAGGCAAAACCTAAAAGTTGACGCAGGACTGATGTCATTTTGCTTGAAATGGGAGGGAGGTTACTGATGCGTGTTCATAGCTGGTTTTTGATCATTTTAAAAAAACACAATATAGTACATGATTTGGTCTTGTTTGGTGTCTTGAGGTGGTATGATTCTGAAGTTTTTTTTTTTTGTTATAACTTTAGTTCAACATAAGCAGTAATATATTCATATTGTGGTGGCTATTTTTGTGGTCTCTCTCCTAACAAATAATGATATTAAAAGAATATTGTTTTAGATATTTATTATAGTAGCTGGTTTTTGATCATTTTATTTTATACACACAAAATAGTACATGATGGGGTCTTGCTTATCGTCTTATAGTGTTATGATTCTGAAGCTTAAGTTTATTGATATAAGTTTGGTTGAACATAAGGTGGAGTTATAGTTTTATATTGAGTTTTTTACTGCTACTTTGCGGTTTAATCGTTTAAATGCTACATGTTCTGTGATATCATCTAAATGCCCAGTTGTACACGCAGTAGCTTTTATGATATCCTTTTACACGTTACTGCATTGTAAACAATTTAATACCATCAGATGCTTATGATTCTTGTTTTTTTGACTTTACACAGATCCATTTGTCAGCTGTGAAATATGTGGAGAATCAAGCAGTTCATGCCTAAGGAGAAATCCGGGCTTGAAGGTCGTATGCTCGACATCGGGAATCTGAAAATCCATGTTCGCCATGTCATAGCTGAGGGTGGTTTCTCTTGTGTTTACTTGGCTCAAGATGCTCTAAATGGTTCAAAGCAGTACGCACTGAAGCACATGATTTGTAACGATGAAGAATCTCTAGAACTAGTGAGGAAAGAAATATCTGTGATGAAGTCACTTCAAGGACACCCGAATGTTGTTATGCTATGCGCCCATTCTATCTTAGATATGGGGCGGACAAAGGAAGCACTCCTTGTAATGGAATACTGCGATAAATCACTGGTTAGTGTGCTGGAGAACAGAGGTGCTGGCTTCTTTGAGGAAAAACAGATACTTTTAATGTTCAGGGATATCTGTAATGCAGTTTTTGCTATGCACTGTCAGTCACCACCCATTGCTCACCGGTAAATTACTAAATTTATACTAATTTGTGCCTGTATTGTTGCAGATAAAACCTGACAACCTGTCTCTTTAAATACCTTTTTCTTGTTGAAGAACGTTATTAGTCTTAATAATAATTTTTAATTGCAACTGTAGCGACTTGAAGGCAGAGAATCTTTTACTTGGACCTGATGGGTTATGGAAGTTATGTGATTTTGGTAGTACTTCAACGAATCATAAACGTTTTGAGAGGCCAGAAGAAATGGGCATTGAAGAAGACAATATAAGGAAGCACACAACACCTGCTTATAGATCCCCTGAGGTTTAATACAGGACTCTTTTTTCTCACATGACAAATAATAGTCAAATCCTTTTTTATCAATTTCTAATTTTGTTCTTGATCCAGATGTGGGACTTGCTCCTTAGAGAAGTTATAAGCGAGAAAGTTGATATATGGGTAAGTTTAGCGGACTTTATGTGTTTGTGTGATAGATTGTTGATCTAGCCTATGCATATGCAGTTAATATCGGTGATATATCGGTTATCGGTCCCCATGTGAAATATCGGTGTCAAATATCGGTCAGAATATCGGTACTGATATTATCGGCGATATTGACTGATATATCACCGATTTTCCTGATATCAATACTTTTCTTCTTATTTCTACCATTTGTCTTTCTTTTGATTGCTGTTATGAGTTCTTTAAGTCTTAAGTGTTAATTGTTAGTGTTAAATGTTATGTTTTAAGTCTTAATCAGTTCCTACTTGCTACAATTGTTAGTGTTTTGCAAGTTGCAAAAGGTTAGTTTGTTATTGGTAGGAGAGTATACTGAATTGTTAGTGTTAAATTGCTATATGTATATATAAATTCTGCATGATATTAAGTTACTGATATCCCACCGCGATAATCTATATCTCAAATATCGGGTCTTGACCGATATCCGATTTTAACTATTAACTGTTTAGGATCTAGCTAGAGGTGGCAAAACGGTCAGGGTGGCTAAAATGTGTTCGGGTTGAATCGGGCTAGTTTGACTCAAAAACGTACTCATGATGAACTTTTATTTCATGTAGGCTCTAGGGTGCCTTCTGTTTCGCATCTGCTATTTCAAGTCTGCATTTGACGGTGAATCGAAGCTACAAGTTTTGAACGGAAACTATCGAATTCCAGAATCGCCAAAGTATAGCTCATCGATGACGGATTTGATTAGGGACATGCTGCAATCTTCACCGGATTCCAGACCAGACATCACGCAGGCAAGAGCTTTGCTTGATTGGACATTCATCTCCATGAATTTAGGTTAGTTATAGATTATATATGTTCATGGAACATAGCAGCAATGTTTATGTCCATGTTCACTCATGCCACTTTGTTTTATTATTGCAGGTGTGGTTTCAAGTTAATGGACTGTTACCTGATGCGTTACAGAAGTCGTTACCAGATAGGCCACCTGAAATGCTTCAAACCGACATGACTGAAGGTGAGACACCATAGTTTTGTTCATCTCTTTAGTCTTTCCTTGATATCGTTCTGACTTCTGACAATAATACAGTGTGCACTTGCTGACATGAACATTTGATTTGCTCATATCAGAAACTCTGGTTTATTGTAGTTATAGAGTAGTTTTATCTCAATTTTCGAAGAATTTTCTTGACTTTTATTTGTCTGAGATATATTTGACCCATTCATTAATACCGAAAGTTCATGAACTGTTTGTGAACTTGTTCGGCTGGAAGTGCGTTTGCTTAATAAATGAATTTTTTGTTCATTTAATTAAACGAACGAAAATGAACATACATTTATTCATTTGTTTACGTTTTTTATTTATGTTCATTTCAGTTTAAATACATAAGTATATATATTAAACATATAAGGAACTTTCTTACTACTTAGTACTTACTACTAGTTTTAAAAATGGGTTTTCAATGGAATTTATCATAATTAATCACTAATTTGTATAAAAAAGATACTTTATGTTCGTTTAAGTTTGTTTGTTTATGTTTGTGAACTGTTCGTTTAGGTTTTAAACGAACGAACACTAACACAAACATGCCCTTTTTCTTAATAAACGAACATGAACAAAAAAACGTTAAAAGCGAAATTGCACTAATGTATATATGTGTGGGCCCTCATGGGGCAAAAGTGAAATTGCTCTAATTTTAACGTTATTTTACTAATTTCGTGAAAATAACGTTAAAAGCGGCTTAGCGGCGGACGACTAATCATGCATCATGTGGTGGCGTTGATAGCCGAAAGATAAGGGGGTACATGCACAAATCGGCCTTTGTCTCGATTGTTGAGTGTTATGTGCCTCATGTCCAAGGCTTGATACAAAACTACTATTGAGCCGGGGGTCTCATTGGAAGCAGTCTCTCTATTCTTACGGGGTAGAGGTAAGGCTGTCTACATCTTACCCTCCTCAGACCCTACCTTAGCTTTGCTATTGGTGGGATTTACTGAGTATGATGATGATGATGAACAAAAAAACGTGTTCGATTATATGTTGGTGTTTGTTCGGTTCATTTACAGGCCTAGTTAATATTACCACCTGATCCCAAGAATTGGATTTTATATATTTGGGCATGTTCGATTGTAGGATTTTATATCTTCAATTTAATATATTTGGTGCTGGTGGCTTAACAGGTCTTCAAAAGTCTGCAAATAAATCTAGTCCGATGCCTCGTAGAAGTCCACCACCTCCTCCAACCGCTGCTGAGTCGGCACGAACTGCACCTCAAACAAGTGGCGGGTCCATAGGCGCTTTCTGGGCAACTCAGCATGCTAAGGAATCTGCAGTTGTTGCCGAAGATTTTAGCAAACCTACATTCGATGAAGAGCCAAGTGTCCCTGAAAGGAGGTTTTCTATACATAGAACTAGTCCTCCTAAAACTGAAACTAGTCATTCCCGCCCCTCGCAAAAAACCGTCCAGGGCAATTCAGGCCATTCAAAGGACTTTGAAATGAACTTTTCAAGTGACGATTTCAATGCTTTTGCAACTGAGTTTGACGTTAAGAAAGTCAGCCCTAGAGGGAGTATTGGGAAGGAAGAGCATTTAGAGGCTGAGGTGGAAAGATTGAGGGAACAACTGAAGCAGGTTAACGTGGAGAAAGGTGAATTAAGTTCCAAATATGAAAAGTTATCTGCTATTTGTCGATCACAGAGACAAGAGCTTCATGATCTCAAGCAAACTCTTGCATCTACAACTCCGTCACCAAATAAAACTGCCTCCAAAACACAGACGTCTCCTGTCATTCAAAGTCAGTCTCCGTCTCAACAGGTAAAATTCTCAAAATCTCGTTGACTCATGTAATGTTTGTTTCTTCACATGCACAAATTCGTAAGCCTGACAAAATGGGTGGGTCGGGTTAGCTAACAGTATGGCTGCAAACGAACCGAATGACTGTTCGTTTGTTAAGGAAATTATGTGTTCATCAGTTCATGAACACTTATCGAACGAGATTTTCTGTCCGTGTTTGTTCGTTAAGGAAATGAACGTGTTGTGTTTGTTTGTGTCCGTTTTGTTAATTTTAGGTAGCGAACACAAATCAACGTACATGAACACAAACAAACACAAACTGATGTTCTTGAACACAAATGAAAACAAGCATACATTACACTAAAACTTATTAAATATTTAATTTGTTGAATTTTGAAGTATTTAGATAAAATATAAAAATTAAAAACACTAATGAACTACCGAACATAAATGAACACGTTCACGAACATAACTGAACGAACATGGCCTCTGTTCATGTTCGTTCGTTTAACTAAACGAACGAATTTTCTTGTTCCTGTCTGTTTATTTAACTAAACGAATGAACACAAACGAACATCCTGCCAAACAGTTCACGAACTGTTCAGTTCGTTTGCAGTCCTAGCTAACAGGTCAAAATATTATGGTAATGTGTTTTTCTATAATCATATTTAACAAATTAATATTCATAAAATTCAAATGATAAAGAGAAAGTGTTTTGGGTCAATCTGCTCTGACTGCTTTGACCGGGCCATATTCCGGCTTTAAGTTCAATCTGTATATGTTTTTAATTGATGTTTGTTTAAGGTGCATCAGAAAGACGAAACAGTTTGGGAGCTGCAGAAGGGACTGTTTGAAAATACCCCTCCAAAATCTGAACAAAACTCATGGCAGGCGTTTCCCGAGCCTCCACCTGTAACAACCACCAACTCTAAATCTGTTAGAACCAGAAACGGCCACCAGAACAACAAACCGCCTGTTGAAGCGGCGGCACCAGCCACCAGTTGGGGTTTTGAAGCAGAAAGCTTTACAGCAGTACCTACTCTGGGTCCTCAGGTAAAGACGCATGTAAATCATTCTTCTCAGCGTTTTGGTGACTCCAAAAACAAAGAAAGTAAGGCGAGTGCTCAACCAGCGGGATGGGCAGGTTTTTAAGATGTTATACAAATTCTGTGTCGAAAAAGAGATTTATGGCCTTGTTTGTCTGATGTGTGTTCTTGTATACAGATTTCAACTTGTGACTCCATGTTATCAAATGACTTGTCAGCTTTTATTTTTGTGTGGTTGTTTTGAAAATCTAATATATACCCTTTATGAAGAATGTCAAGCTTTTGAAATGTTGTATCATGGTGAATGATTTGTGGGTGTTGTAATTGGTTAAACCGACTGGACTTTTGAAGCTGAAGCTAGTTGATTGATTCAGTCGGTTTAATGTTCGATCAACAATTCGGTATGTTTATTTGTAGATCTGAACTAAAGTTCATTAGACTATTTTCACGAGTTCTCTATGTAGATACTGGAAAAAAGTTGCAAAATAAAGAAAAAGTTAATTAATATTTATCTATAATTTTACTATATTTCTAACTAGGTTAGAACCCCGTGTATTACACGGGTTTACTAAATATAATTTTATATTCTAAATAATAAAAATAATATATCCTTAAAAACTCGTCTATTGTATGGATTTAACAAATGTAATTTATATACCAAATAATAAAAAAAATTATATCTTTAAAAACTTGTGTAATACATGAGTTAAATAAATGTAATTTTGTATAGTAAATAATAAAAAAAAAATATTTTTTTAAAACCCTATTTATTACACGGGTTGAATAAACCTAATTTTATGTACCAAATAAGAAAAAAAAATTGTATCATAAAAAACTAATGATAACATATTAATACAAAGTTTGGTTTTCGTGATAATAAGAAAAAGTTATAGCATAAAAAAACAAACGATTTCGTTATAGGGAAGCATTCTGTTTCAAAATGGCTAATGAAAAAACTTAGTTATATGAAAAATATATCTATCTATAAAGACACCAAGTACCCATACTTAATATAATAATATGTTTAAGTTTTTTAAAAGATATGGGAACTTATGAATGCTCTATACGTATCTGTAAACACAAAAAGTAACATTTGCCATTGAAAAAAATAATAAAGAGAGTGAATCAACGTAATAGCATGGATAGATTAGGATCTATTTGGTGTAATTTAGAAGTAAAGTTATTATAAGTTATAACATTCGCCATTGAGAAATTAATAAAGAGTAAGTAAATCAACATAATATACGGTAGAATAAATTAAACAAAAGGAAGGATATTAGAATCAGAAATAAAAAAAAAAAATTGAGAATTGATTTTGTTGACCACATTGACACAATTCATTTTCAATGAAGATTTCTTCAAATAAAGTGTCGATCCAATCGCTTGTCAGTTGAATCCTTTATCCTAATATTGAATAAATAATTCAAAACGCAATACCGATGTTAGATAAAATTTGAATGGATTAAATTATCTTTAAATCATTAGGCAACAAACAACCATGAATTATTCAAATATAGAACAAAAGATATTATCACACTTAAATAATATTTATAAAAAAACTCAAATTTTGATAGCCTCGTTGATTGACACGTGTCCCTAAAGTGGTTTCTTTTATTATATGTATAGATTAATCAAGAGTTCAAGAGTGTCAAATATATTGTTATTTATTTATAAGCAAAGAAAATTTATAACTCACCTTTCTCTCTATTTATATTTGGGTAAATTACACTTTTCGTCCTTTATGTTTGTAGCAGGTTGCAATGGATGACCTTTAACTTTAATAATTACAGTCACAGTCTTTTATTTGCAAAACCTGTTACACCTTAGGTCCTTTAACCCTAACCTGGTTAAAACCTTCAGTTAAGTGAGGTCATGTACAACCTATGTGATGGCAAAACAGTCATTTAATAAAAAAAAGAATATCAAAATTTAAAAACTTATATAAAAATTATAAATCCTAAACCATCATCATCATCATCTTCCCCTTCCCCTTCCCCTGTACTCTCTCTCTCAATGACCAACACCGGACAATAGCAAATAACCTCTATACGCACCGGTTTCCGAACTTTTCGAACTCATACTCAAATCATCCTTACTAAAACCATTACAATAACTAGTTAACTACTCCTGTTACTCGAACTCACAGCAACATTATACGTCTCATTCAAAAGTAATAACTCTTAACAAATTCAAGGTCAAAATGCAGCTCTACAAAACAATCACAAAACCACTAACCTTTCTTCACGGAATTCAGAACATAATCAACACTAACTTGATCTAGATCCACATCATCCAATGGCATTACAACTTTCTCAATCAAACTACCAGACAAGAAGTAATTAAGAAGTATCCGCATATCTCTTCGGTACCGCTGCAAAAGTTCCACTTCGTATTCCCGTTCACAAATCCATACATATCAGTACTGGAAACATCTAGAAACGTTATTAAACTAACATTATTTTTGTTGAATTGGAATTAGAACTAACATTATACGTCTCAACCGCTCCATAACTATTCCGCCGGTACCGGAATTGCCATTGCCGGAATTCATACGAACAAATCTAGATTCATGTTCAGATCTCGTACCTCTAACCCTAACCCTAGCAACATCGGAATCCGGCGATACGAGACACGTGTCTGGCAGAAAAATACGATAAACACAAAGACGGATCTATATGTATATCTTTGGTGACAACGCCGTCGGTGAAAGACGGATCAACGCCGTCGATTGTTTCTTCCGGGCGTGACGTGACGTGACGCCGAATGAACTGGTGGCTTCGTCGGTTGAATTAGGGTTCTGGATTCGGTTATGTAACCGCCGCTTTAATATTATTTTGAAGAAGACACTGTATAATTTGACAGCAACGCTTGGCATTTGAAGAACAGTCTGTATTTGAAACCCTAATTTTGTATTTTGAGATGAATTTGTGAGAAATTGAAGAAAGTGAAAAGATTTGAAACATTGAATTAATAATGTTTCGGATTATTCAGTGATGAATGTTGTCACAGATCGAATGTCTTACTTGAATGGAGAATGAAGAGGGTGAAAAGGGGTAAATTAAATGGAGGATGAAGATGATTTTTTTTCATTAAATGACTGTTTTGCCCTCATATGGATTGCATATGATCTCATTTAACTGAAAGTTTTAACCAGGTTAGAGTCAAAGGACCTAAGGTGTAACAAGTCTTGCAAATAAAGGACTGTGACTGTAATTATTAAAGTTAAAGGTCATCCATTGCAACCCGCTACAAACATAAAGGACGAAAAGTGTAATTTACCCTTTATATTTTTACTATTATTGTTTGGGTTTTACAATTATTTCATATTAGAGTTCGGTTACTATAATGTTTGTTTCATATTAGAGTTCGGACAAACATGTGTCACTATAGTGGCATGTCACATTGCTCTACTTTTTTTTTTACTTCCGTAGATCCCAATGGCATCTTTTGGGTCCGTTCTTTTTCATAGATTCACATGATACTAAGAATCCATATAGTGGTATGTAAGATCTTTATGAGAGACTAGGTTAGAACCCCGTGTATTATACGGGTTGAATAAATGTAATTTTATATATTAAATAATAAAAAGTTATATCTTTATGAACCACGTATATTGTACGTGTTAATCAAATGTAATTTTATATATCAAATAATAAAAAAATAGTTATATTCTTAAAAACCATGTGTATAGATTAAATAAATGTAATTTTGTATACTAAATACTAAAAACGTCGTATCTTTAAAAAACCCGTGTATAATCGGGTTGAATAAATCTACCAAATAATAAAAATATTACATCCTTAAAAACCCCGTATGTTACACGTGTTGAATAGATCTAAAAAAGAGTTATATCTTTAAAAACCATGTGTATTACACATATTAAATAAATGTAATTCTGTATATTAAATAGTAAAAACGTCGTATCTTTAAAAAGCCCGTGTATAGTCGGGTTGAAAATCTACCAAATAATAAAAAAAATTGTATCCTTAAAAACCCCGTGTATTACACGTGTTGAATAAATCTAATTTTACATAGCAAATGATAAAAAGTTATATATTTAAAAACCTTATGTATTACACGTGTTATATAAATGTAACTTTGTATTGTAAATAATAAAAAAGTTATATTTTTAAAACCCCGCGTTTTACACGAGCTGAATAAATATAATTTTGTATACCAATTAAAAAAATTATATTTTTAACAAATTAGGATAACATTTAATATTAATTTATTATCTATATATTTAATACTAGGTTATAACCCCGTGTATTACACGGGTTGAATAAATAAATTTTATATACTAAATCAGAAAACAATATCTATACTACTATATTAAGAGAACTAGGATTTCTATCCTTTTGGTAATTTTTCCTTGTGTATACATCTTCAAGCAATATGTACAAGAGAGCCAAGCTATTTTAGAGGGGGTAAACTTGCCTATTCTTCAAAAATTTAAGACACTTTAGGGGTATTTTAGGGATTTTGGCACATGTGTAACTATAATATTAAGATAATATTAATATGAGATATCAAGAGTCTAGTCTATACTACTATATTAAGAGAACTAGGATTTCTATCCTTTTGGTAATTTTTCCTTGTGTATACATCTTCAAGCAATATGTACAAGAGAGCCAAGCTATTTTAGAGGGGGTAAACTTGCCTATTCTTCAAAAATTTAAGACACTTTAGGGGTATTTTAGGGATTTTGGCACATGTGTAACTATAATATTAAGATAATATTAATATGAGATATCAAGAGTCTAGATGAATTAATTAAATTTATTAAGAGTTGAGATCATGCATTTTTTCAATTAATAACAGCAACTCCAAACATTGGCTTTTTCTCCAATCGAACCGTCCAAACCAGGGGAGTTTCTTTCAAAGCAAAATTTTCCGTTCAGTGTAACTGAAACACATGCTACTCAACCGACAACCTATCAGGACATCTTGCAAAGATATCAGGTAACCGTCTGAATAATAATTATCAGTATTATTTATTTCAGTTCTTCCCAATGTTCTTTCCTGTGGACACACCATTTGTTTTTGCAGGTACCAGCAGCAGCACCCGCCGTTACTATGGTAATATTACTCGCCTGAGCCCTAACCGCTCTATAACTAACTCACTCTTATCATTCCTACTTTCTAATTGATATTTATGCTTCGTGATCCAGGGTATAGATCTCGTTGCAGGTGGAAAGAGCAAGCGGACCAAAAAAACCGCCCTAGATCCGATGATATCTACCTCAAGCTTCTCGTCAAGGTGTGAACATACATCGAGCACATTTTTGTTTACTGTTTGCGGTAGGTTTTGTAGAATGAACATACTAATTGTTTTTGTTTTCAGCTTTATCAGTTTTTAGTTAGGAGAACTGGAAGCAATTTCAATGCTGTGATTTTGAAGAGGCTCTTCATGAGCAAAATCAACAAGCCTCCGATTGTTTAAGGTTTAAGATTTTACTAATTTATGGTTTGTTGTCTGCCTGTTGGTTACTAATTTACAGATTTGGGATGTCAAATCTGAGTTTTTCTCAAATTTTTGAATTTCTCTTTTTTTTATATCGTTTGGGATGGCAAATTTGTTCAAGATTTGAATGATTTATGGGTTTTGTGGTTTGCAGTGGTTGAAGAAGACTAGAAGGAAGGCTCTGTTAGCTTCTTTAGAGAAGATCAAAGAAGGTTGGTCACAATATTGTGCTCAAATGGATATATTGATTTCTTTTAAGTTCATTTTGTCCTTAATAATTAGTTTAATTATGTTAATCACTTAATCTAATAAGATTTCATTTTGGGTTGAGCAAATGATGTTGTGGGTTTTGATTGAAAAAAGTTAATCAAAATTCTAAAAAAAGCAATTGATCTTTGACTTAAAAAGTCAAAATCAGTGTCTTTTTTGTTCCAAATCTAATAAAATGCAATTATTTGTTCTCCACAGTTGTTCATATTAGTTTGACTTCTCAAGTATAACTGGTTGATAAAAAATACTCAACTTGACTACCAAAATGTTGTGAAAGCTACATCAAGTGCTACGTTTAAACTATACAAATTTATACTTTTGATTTTGATTGATGCAGAGCTTATGCTTCTTGGACTGATATCTTTGTTATTGGGGCATTGGGCACATCTGATCTGACAGATCTGTGTGGATCCTCACTGTTCAGCAGTTTATTCTTTCTTTGCTCCAAAGAAGATTACGAGATGGATAAAATGGTCGTTTTCAAAAGATTACTATCCGAAAGGCCTACATGCCTACATACTCATCCTTCTCATCAGTGCGGTAAGGTAAACATGTTTCATAGAGGTAGCCCGTTGTTTTCTTCTACGGGATGAAACGGGTTGGGTTGACTGGTTACACTTGGTTCCAAAAATCACTAAATAGGTTCTTATATATTAGTTTGTTGTGTATGATGATTAAAAACAACCAGTTTCCGGTTGTCGGGGTTTGGAGATCCTTCACTTGTTGAAAACGCCTAACTGTTCGAATTTGGGGTTGACGTCTATCGTTGAGAAATGTACGCTTTTGAGGAAGCTTCATATAGACGGATGAAAAACGAGATGGATTAACGATGAAGGGTTGATCAGCGTGGCGAAAAACTGCCCTAATCTTCAAGAACTTGTGCTTATCAGTGTCGACATTACTCGCACTGGGTTAGATTTGTTATCCATGAACTGTCGGAAGTTGGAACGATTGGCGTTATGTGGGAGTGAGACGATTGGAGATGCGGAGATTTCTTGCATAGCGGCTAAATGCTGAGCGTTGAGCAAGCTATGCATCAAGAGCTGCCCGGTATCGGATTATGGTATGGAAGCTTTGGCGGTCGGCTGCCCGAACTTGGTGAAGGTGAAGGTTAAGAAATGCAAGGGTGTGACTTCTGATGGTGTGGGTTGGTTGATGGCTAGCAGAGGATCGTTAACCGTTAATCTTGTTGCACCCATAGTTGAAAATCGGATTGCAAATGCGGGTAATGATTCTCGGGTTCTGACAGTAGTAGCGGTCGGTCAAGATCAGATAAGGTGATCAAAATATATGTGATATTACTTGTGGAATTGTATTTGATTTGTCTTGCTATCTATACTTTTTGAGTGTATACTATATTGTGGGTAATTTTAAGATCGGTTTCAAGTCATAAAGACTACATATATCATGTCAAAGATTGTTGAAACATTCACTTAGTTGAAAAAGAAAATAATAACAATAATAAAACACTATTGTATCAAACCAAAGAGTGATTCTGTAAGCAAACTTTTGAAAACTAAATGGGTTTTTTTAGAGGAACTTTGCATTTAAAGATGGTCGCATTGTTGTGATCTTCTAATCTTTTTTCTTCTCTTTCTTTGTTGGCTTCTGGTAAATGATGATTTGGCTCAACATTGCATCATTCGTCAAGATCCCGACAACCGAGCCCATGGCCACTTCAAACAAAATTATGGATATCAGGTTAGGAAAAAAAAAAGAAAACAAAATTTTCCAGCAAGTGAAAAAGGTATAAAGAAGGATACCACTTGTTGGAGCTTTTTCTTATAGGCTGGTAAAAACTCTTTAGCATACAAACAACATAAATCAACTACTTGTTGGGTTGACCGAATACCTATGAAAAAACTGAATACCTATGATACAAATGATTTTCTTTTTTCAGTTTTTTTTTTTACTTTATGTGAAAAGACTGAATACCTATGAAAAAATTGAATTGCCCTTTAAGTTAACAAAAAAGACGGAAATACCCCTGACTTAACCGAGAAAAATGGATTGAGTTAACAAGCCAGATGAAAATGGCAAGATTTCAAACATTTTGGATCTAGATGCGGAAAAACAAACATTTGGACGAAAATCGCAAACTGGACCACTTTCGGCTCATTTTACTCATAAAAAAATGTATTTATTCGAATAAATGATTTAAGGGTTCTATGCATTAAATAAAACATTGGACCACTTTTGGCTCGTTTGACCTGTTTTCTTTTGATTTTTTATGTGTTTTTACCCGAGAGGAATAATGACTAAATTTGTTTTGAATTGTATTTGCAGGGATGAGAACCGTTTGTTTCTTATGAAGGTCTTGAGCAGCTTGGTCGATTCTTGTTTGTTCTCGGGATAACTCATGTTCTCTATAGTTGTGTCATGTGTGTCGGTTGGTTTAGCCATGATCAAGGTATAGTGTTTCTTGAATCCCTTTGAATTATGTCCATGGGCTACTACATCAAATTTGTTGTTTCGTCACCACCGGTAAGTTTCCAAACGGTGCCGTTTAATCTGTGGTTTATTCAAGTTTATGTTGGTGGTAATGTGAATATGTGGCTTATAATTCATTTTATGTTGGTGGAAACGTGATAATGTGGTTGATAATTCATCACTTGTGTTTTTGCAGTTGTTAGTTTTAGGAAGAAGAGGGGACCTAACTCATTAGAGAAGTAAACAAAATTTCAGTTTACTTTTTTATTTGAACTTGTCAGATATAAAACACTACTAAATTATTATTCTTGTTCATGCCAAACAATATTAATCATGTTAATGGCTGAGCAATCCTTAACTGCATTAAGTACCTTTTTTAGAGCCTGAATCTTTGAAATGACTCTCTCAGGGAATAAAGCCTATGAGAAGGCCTGGTGACAATGAAATTTACAAGATATATACTGCTCTTGCTATTTTCAATGCAATTACACAACTCTTTGGTTTGTCTCATTTTCTGTCTGCTCCCAATAGTTCTATTTAACCAATTGCTATATTCTTTGTGTTAACAGATTGGTTTTAAAAATAAACTATGTGAACTCTTTGGGCAACGTGCGGCAAAAACTCATAAATACCCGCGGCAACGCGCGGGCCTTCCCACTAGTATCTTTAAAAACCTTCTTTATTGCACAAGTTGAATAAATATAATTTTATATATTAAATAATAAAAAGTTATATCTATAAGAACAATATTGTACAGGTTGAATAAATGTAATTTTATATACAAAATAAAAAAAGTTATATCTTTAAAACCACGTGTATTACACGAGTTGAATAAATGTAATATTTTTTACCAAATAATAAAATAATACATCTTAAAAAAACCCCATTTATTACACGGGTTAAATAAATGTAACTTTATATACCAAATAATAAAAAGATTACATCTTTAAAAATATGTGTATTACACGGTTTGAATAAATGTAATTTTCTGTACTAAATAATAAAAAGTATATATCCTTAAAAAATCTCGTGTATTGTACGAATTGAATAAATCTAATTGTATACATCAAATAATAAAATTATGATTTTGGCCCCTTGGTTATATCACTATTACCCTTTTAGTAAAAAAAAAGAATTTTTTAACATCTAAGCTAAGCCCCCCTAACATTTTTGGCCCCTAACGTCTTTTTTTAACCCTTTTGGCCCCTAACATTTAATGGATGGGGTTAGTGTTAGGGGCCAAAAGGTTTAGAAAAGAAGACGTTGGGGACTCAGATGTTAAAAAAATATTTTTTGGGCTAAATTTACCCTTTTAGCCCAAAAAAAGAATTTTTTAACATCTGAGCCCCCAACGTATTCTTTTCTAACCCTTTTGGCCTCTAATACTAACCTCATCCATTAAATGTTAGGGGCCAAAAGGGTTAAAAAAAGACGTTAGGGGCCAAAAATGTTAGAAAAAAAGACGATGGGGGCTTAGATGTTAAAAAATTCTTTAGAGAAACTTATGCGAATTAAACTTAACCAAGTTTGTGATTTGATTCGAATTAAACCGAACCAAATTTATGATTTTTTAAACGAATCCAATAGCATATTATCTACTATACAAAATTATAAACTAAATAATATTTAATAGGAGGGTTACCTATAATTAATTAGAAAAGATTAAATTAAAATAATAATTATCTACAAGAGATGTCCTAATATGATGACAAGTGTCCCAAAAGTGGTTTCTTTTATTATATAGTATAGATAAGATAAGATAAGATAAGATAAGTAGGAAAGAGATGTATCTGTTTTAAAAATATATTAAATTAACAATTTAGATTTGATGATAATATTTTATTAAAGTATAATAAGATTTAATATTAATTTATTATTTATTTATCTACTACTTCTAATAAAGCAAAACAAGCTTAGGCCACTTGTCATCCTCTTACACCCCTAATTGCCACTTGTCCTCCTTACAGCCTCTAATTTCACAAAATCCCGCTCAAACTAAAACCCTAAACAATTTTCTTTATTTTACTGTTCATCTCTTTCGTTGTATACGATACACACTTTCCATAAATTTGAAATCAGTTTTCTTTCCTTCTTAATTCCAATCAAAAACCCTAATCAAAGCTGATTTCACCATCAATCTTTCTGTTGGTTCTCTTCCGTTGTTTTCTTCAAACCCTAGAATTGATTGTTCTTTGTTGAGGCTTGATCTAGAGCTCGAATTGATTGTTCTTTGATTGGTCTTGGGCTCGAATTGATTGTTCTTTGTTCATGTCAGCGATGATGGCTATTGAATAAACCCTAGATGATGGCTATTGAACAAACCGAACAACCCAGGTAACTTTTTCGTCGATCTTTAATGTTCTCCACATAAGTATTTTTGATGATTCGTGTTGAATTATGAAAACGTATAATTTATATTAATTTTACAATGTAGAGGGAAATCAGGGGATGGGGAGATAGAGGGAAATCAGGGGATGGGGAGATAGAGAGAGAAATGGATGGGTAAATAATTCCTGCAACAAGCATTTGATGATTTTTCATTTGGAATTGCTTGAGGTACTTTGATTTGTATATATATTGTTACGTTTTTATTTGTTTTTCTTCGTTTTACGGATGCGGATGGGTTGCGAGACCTGTAAATCTCTGTGTTTTTTTATGTCCGATTTGCAATCAGGTTGTTGATGGTCTGAGATGATGACTTTTTGTTGTTTGTGAGGTCAAATCCTTCAATCTTTTAATATGATAACAATTTAGTGTTTGGATTATTCTTTAACAGGTGCCACAAACGGAATATCTAGACAAAGCAGATCTGACTTGATATTAGTCGTTCTCATGTATCTGGTGCTTCTTCTTCTTCAGTTGTGAAAAGGGGCAAGGTTTGAACACGTTGACTGGCCACATGAACCTAAGAAGAATGAATTTTGGATACGGGAAAGACTGCACGCTTACTTTCTACAAGGAGAAACCAATAAGAGGCCGGTATGGGTATATATTTCACAAAGTTTTAATTTGTGCTTCTAATCTGGCTTATGTTTTGTATTTCGTATGTTGTTGTGTATTAATAGGTTAAGTTCTATCAGTTTCTAAAAGCAAGTTTGGAATAGAAATCTGAGTTGTTTTCATAAATTGATTTGATTTTTCCGGTTCGCAATCAGGATTTATCAATAAAAAGTTTCAATTTTTACTTTTTAATTTCATTTGATTCAGCTGGGATCTGCGGTTCACGCTTAGTGGCTTTTGCAGTCAATTAACGAAACCTGCGAATTATGGATGTTGAGAATGAAAATTGCTGGAAAAAATCTAAGGTCTGCCCATTAAAGTTATAATTTTTCTTCATTTTCTACTTAGTTTTGTTCATTTTTCTTCATGGAGGATGACGCGGCTATTAGCTTATCAAAGTCTCGGTGTAGTCTACGGTGACCTCAGCACGTCTCCTCCTTACGTTTATCGAAGCACATTTGCCGAAGATATTCAGCACTCACAAACAAATGAAGAGATTTTCGACGTACTTTCATTCGTTTTCTGGACTTTGACACTCGTGCCGCTTTGCAAATACGTATTCATAGTTCTGAGAGACGGAGACAACGGTGAAGGTAATTAGTACTTTTCTTTTCTTTATTTATGATTTTTTCAGTTAATTCACAGTTAGAATTATCTAACTGTTTAGTTGATGTTTAGGTGGTACATTCGCACTTTATTCCTCAATATGACGGCATGCTAAAGTAAGCCTGTTACCAAATAGACAGGTGATCTACTTGTGGGAAATAAACATATGGTTCAGTAATTTAGTGTTTATGTTTAGTATGGTGAGTGATTTACCGTTGTATGGTATAGAATATAACATATGGAATATGACATGTCATGTTTTAGGCCAAATGAGTTAGAAGTTTGTTGAGGATTTTCTACAAGATCTAAAGTCCAAAAGACTTTAGTATTCTCGCTTTTGTTGGTTTTCTTCAAAGTCAAGTCTTCATTTTTTTAAGCTTATTCATGTTAACAATCCTAAATTCACTTTTTATGATTTACAATAATCTATCTTCAATGCTTTCTTTGTCTACTCCACTCTCGCAGATCACTAAAATTGCCACTAATTTCGTTGTCGATTTCATCAGCGCATATGTACTGCTCCATCGATTTCATCTTTGTGATCTATGCTAATTGTTTCATGAACGTCTTTTTCTGACTGTATCGAGAAAGCTGAGATAGCGAGTTTTATCACTGACAGGAAATCACTCTTTTGTTTCTGGAATTTTCCAACCCCTATTCATTATTTCTAGGTTCTAATCTACTCATAACTTTATAGCATATCATGAAAAAATCATTTGTTGGCCCGGTTGTTCTGTCACAAAGATCAGTTACAGAGAAAGTAAAGGGGAAACAGATAAAAGTTAAGTGGAAAAATAGTGACAAGATCAGTCGAATGTACGCTTAGTGGCATTATGTGGCAATTTAACCCACTTTATTATGTTTGTTGGGTTGCTATAAAACATATCTAAGCTCAAGTCCAACTTTCCTCCTTAATCTATGGCAATTATGAAGTTACAGAATCCAACCATCATCTATGGTAGGTCACTGCTGCCATTGGTCAGCGGAAATTTAGTGCGAACTATTAAATGCCGGTTCTGGTAGTGCCACATGGGCTGGGGTGCTTTGGTAGAGACAAAGTAGAATGGTTACATGTCTTTGGGATGATCATTGAATCACTGATTAGCAAAGTATATAGGTTGTTTTAGCAGGGTGTGGGAACGTGGTACATGGTTGTTGCTTTTGTTCTCTAATGTCTTATAGGCTCATGTTAATTGGTTTTACGTAGGTTAGTTTTTTTAACTGATAAGATTATTTACTTTGCAGGCTTGCAGCCAATATTTGATGGTAAGATAATTTATATCTATTAATAGATTAAGAGAATGAATAAGGGCAAGCAGAAGGTACACCTGAATAGAAAAACGTAGCTTTAAGCATGGTTAATAGATCTATTATTGAAATACCTTCAAAAGGGAATCACATGTCCAGTTCTCTGTCGTGATTCAATTACATCAATGGGTATGATTTCCTCTATTCAATCTTTGTTTTCTTTCAACGATTTCGTTTAATTATAATGATTCTATGTCGTGGCATTTTTATTTGCTTTGTCTGTTCATCTAATTGAATCCGATTGTGACCTAATTTGGGGTTTTTTTGGATGATATATGTAAGCATGTAAGTAATTTTTATTCAAAGTTTCAAATTAATCTTTCTTCCCGTTATTTTCTTTGATTTGTGTATTCATATAATGTTTCCGTTTACTACCAAATTTTGGGGTTTTTTGACAATATTTGAAACCATAAGAGCTCGTATATTCAAATTAAATGATAGTGATAGGGTTAGGGTTAGCTGTATAATGGTATGATAAACCCTAAAAGTGATAATATCTGTAACCCTAACAGCAAATTATATTCAAATTAAATGATAGTGTAAGGGGTTGCTCTTTAATGGTATTATAATCCCTAAAAGTATATTTATTTTGTGTGTTTTTTGTTTCTATTGTATGGCTTGATTATATATTTATTTTTCTTTATGATTTGTTTGATACCATGATATGTGCTGGTATTTTTGGAAACCATGACTTTCCAGTATAATTATAGATGTACACCAGCTTAGGAAGCGCATTTGTGTATATTTCTTTGTCCGGAACCTTTGTCAAGTATATCGTTCATTGTTAAGATAATTTTGTGTTTACCTGATACTCTAATATGTTTCTAACTTTTTAATTTTTCTTTATTAATGTGGTTAATAGCAAATCATTGTTGCTTCTTTAATTATGTTTTGTACTCTACACAATCAACACTGGTAATTCTTTCTTATAGATTAACTTTGTATCACATACTACATATATTTTTTTTTTAGAAAGATTCTTGCTTGATTTCATTCCACACGAAAAAGGGAAATTACAAAGCAATGGCAGGTAGTCGGGCAACAAGTTGCGCCGCCACCCCCTTTTGAATAGAAAAACCAATTCTACTAAATACAAAGTTTGAAACCTTTAGTGACGAAGAATTACTACATATATGTATTATGTAAGTTTGTTTTTTCATGTTTTTTCCGTAAAGGCATACTTACATTTGTATTCACATATACAGCCTTTACCAACATCGTATAACCTGGACATTGGACTACAAGGCTATCCTGTTGGGTCTGTCATTCTCAAGACAGATGGTGGTGATTTTTTGACGGCTATAGTCAAACCGACATTGATTTGATACTGTATCTGTAAAGGTTGGGCTAAAGTTGTTAATAGTCTTGGTGTTGAAAACAAGGATATTACTCTATTTGAAGTCGTCAAAGATAACACTTTCAAAATTCGTCATTTCAAATATGATGGTGAAGATGATTTGAAGAATGAGTTTCATCATGTTATGTTATTCCCAGAACTTGGCAATCTGCTAAGCTATTTGTAATATAAATTAGTCAAACCATCTATTATTATTTTTTTTTTTTTTTTTTTTTGTAATTGATAGATGTTGTTCTTCACAGTTTTTGCCAAGGAAGTATATGGATCATCATTTCACATCAGAAAGTCTCAAGAAACCTGTCGTCATTCACTTTGGCGAACAACATAAGTGAACTGTTAAAATACTGAAGTTGTTTAGTATGCATTACTTTATCCACGACTTTTCTCATATTTCGAAAGACCTTTTTTGATACCATATGAAGTTATAATATTTGAAAAGGTCGGACATTATGATTTTAGAATTCAGTTGTTCCGTCCCCATGGTTTTCAGTCACTTACGCCTTACGCCTGAACTTCCTTTTATGGAGACTGTCACTTTTCCTGAGGCTGAACATGAACGTGTATTTATGAAGTTAAAAAAAATTAAAGACAAAATAATAAAGTGTTGGCGGGTCAACTTTACCCGTCCTTACAAGTTTTGACAGTCATAAAATTTACCTGTTTTGGCTCGAGTCCATTCTTACCCGTTACTCGCTGGCTCATTTTTGCTAACTACACCTAAAAGAAATTCTAATCCATACAGTTCTTTCAAAGTACTTTGAATGAACATGATTCTTGGTTGTATTCAAGCAGTGCTGATATATATATTTTT
Source organism: Helianthus tuberosus (assembly GCA_030545235.1). Classification (NCBI taxonomy): domain Eukaryota; kingdom Viridiplantae; phylum Streptophyta; class Magnoliopsida; order Asterales; family Asteraceae; genus Helianthus; species Helianthus tuberosus. The sequence continues at coordinate 148,261,783 of CM060448.1, forward strand.
TTGGATCTTATGCAGCCATGCCCCTATCACATCTGCATTCGGGCGACAAGAAAGGGATAAAGAGAAGGCCTGATGCTACCATGGCTCTGGAAGCGGTAACAGGTACGGATCAGAGATTGCAAGGTGATTTCATTAAGGAACTACCAATTATCAGAATTGATTGTCATCGTTATTACTTCTTACTCTATTTCAGGCATCATAGTCGACATGATGTCAGTTACGATGTGTGTATAACTTTTCGTATCAAGTAATCAGTGACTTTCCGTCAAATGAACTTGGGTCTCAATTAAGGTATATGCGTGAATAAGTTTGCCTATTGAGTAATTCGTGTCTTCATTATTTAGTTTTGAATTTGATTTATAGCCTATGTCAATTATTTGCTTGGTAGAGAACATTAGTTGTTAAATTTTTAAAACCATCCGTTGTGTTTTTTTGGCGAACTTACTTCAGCATCGGTTTTTGATTTGCATCATATCAGTCAGTTTGCTATCAAGCAATGGATATCTCTTATGACAATCACCTTATGCTTAGCAAGTGGTCATATAGTACAAAAAAGGAGTATTTTTCAGATCTTTTAAAATTTCATTGTTGGGCAAGGTATTAAGTCTCTGAATTTAATGTTTTAAAGGTTGGGTGGCCGATTATCTGACACATCAGTGATAATATTGTTCGTTTCAGCACCATTTGAATTGTTAACATTTGGATGCTTCTTGCTTTCACTCATTTTCACAATTCTTCGAAGATTCCAATGTGTCCTCAATCAATCTGGAAAATGAAGATTTGTAAGTGTTTATTGATTAACAATATTATGCATGACAGAGGTGGCAAATTGAGTGGGAATGGGATAGGTTAAAACGGTTTTTTTTTTTTTTTTATTATGTGCCAACACGGCTGGATCAATCAGTTCGGGTTGACCCAAAAACATCTTTTTGTCCATCTTTTTAAAAACCTTTTTCTAATAATCCAAAATTTGGAGGTATATGTTAAAAATAAACTTCGGGTGACCTTCAACCAGTTTGACTCATTCACCTTCAGCTAATTTTGTTCTTGAACCTGTTTTTGAGATAAAATAGAACCCGAGTTGATGGTTGATGTTGGCTCTAAGATTTTGCCATTATAAATTAACCTCCTTTCATAGTAAATATCTAATCTCCGTCTTTTATTCTCAATTAAATACAATTATTTGATTTTAACTTTCCTATGGGTTTGTAGCATATAGAACTGCATGTAAATTAAGCTTTGCAAGTATGGCTTACCTTTTGTTTGTTTCTATTTGTTTATTTATCATAGTAACTTTGCACATGAACTGTTGTGTTCCCGAGTTTAATAAACAAAAGAAAAGAAGAGAAAATTAATTTAGGAAAGAAAAAAAATGAGTAGAAAGGAAAATTTAATTATCTATCATGTTCCCGAGTTCGAAGGAAATCAAAGGAAAACTAAGGATTTTATGTATTAAATACATTTTCTTTCCAAATCTCTCCAATTTGAAAGGATTAAATATGAAGGAAAAAGACTCATTTAATCATGATTTAACTCACAAGGTGGTACCTTTTCATTCTAAAGTTTTGTTTGGTGCTTTAATATTTGGTCCAGAAGGTATCTATCTGGCGACTTTTAGACGTGAAGCCCAAGTTTGGAAAGGCCTAGAACAAAAAAATTGAGCAAAAAATGAACTTCTAATCATATCATACTTCTTAAACAGCTCACTTGATTCGATGATTGAATCTGTGTTATTATGTTACTTTTGGTACATTGATAGTATGACAAAATGAATTAATTAGATGGGTCAGGTCAAACAATTCCCATTCCACTAAAAGTGATTTTCTTGACCCGTTAAGGAGATATAATATCTTACACGAATCAACCCATTTTCAAGTAATTCAAAATTCATACTTGGCTCATGTATAAACAATTTTTTTTTCAGGAGGCAAAACTAGCTGAGTTGAATGAAAGTGAACCCATGTTACAATCTGTTACGCATAAGATGTGTGGTGTTGATACAGATCATGCTTCAAGAGCTACATGATATGGTCAAAGTTCTCAAACCACTGTGGTGTTGATACAGATCGTGCTTCAAGAGCTACCGATTTGCAGGTCAAATAAGCCAAGGGTATTGTGAACCGGCTCACTTCAGGTCAAGAGGTTCAAAGACTATGTGCATTAGCAGTCAAGTCCCTTGATACTCCTAAACCTCTTGCAAAAAGGTTCTTATTTCTTGATCTTTTTACTCTTCCAAAATTGTCCAAACCATAGGGACTAAAATGGCTTACTCTTTATTAATTCTAATAGCTTTGTAGTTATTACTTAGTGATGTGGCTCAAACGATCACTCTTTATGTAAACGCCCTCTTTTTTAAGATAAGTTATCTTTTTTTTTTTTCTATTTTCTTTTGTTTTAGAGTTTGTCCCTTTTGATTTAATTTTAATTTAATCTAAATAATAAAGAACTGATAACTTAGATTTTATTTTCTAAAGGTTTGTAACAGTGACACGAACTGAACACACTTGGACACCATCTTCCAATGATCGAATCCGCCTTGAAAAGGCCAGTAATATTTAGTTTATTCAGTTACTTAACATTATTTGCATCATGGGTCACATTCATATGATGAAATATAGTAGTTAACAAATTAAATTTATATTTTACAGCTTATACAGGAGGTGCAGATATTGCAGCATTTTACAATACACCACCAGGTAAAATGGCTGCAAATAGTAGTAAAAAAAGCTACAAAAGGAACCACTGGTTTGAGCTCATTGGACTTGAGATTAAAAGCCAAAAAGCAGTAAGCAAAAAAGAGAAATAAACAAGACAATTATGATTGCACAAGAGGAAGCGCAAAAGGCGTGGCAATGGTTTGAACTCTGTCCCCAATACATAGACTATTATTTTTTATGGTCTTTAGTGTCCAACCATAGAAGAAATTAAAAAAAAAGAGGATTATACGATTCAAACTTTGGCACTTTCAGTGAAGGGGCAAAATGATTATTTTCTTTTATTTCTATCAATTATTTATAGAGATCATTATCTGAAAACTACGGGTCAAACGATTTCAAGTTACTTATGACTCAAAGAGTTTGATAGAACTAGCATCATAGGGAAGTGGTCGACCCATGATGATGAAGTACATCAGAAGCAAGTTTTTATGGAAGCAGGTAAATATTCCAAGATTAATGAAAAACAAAAGAGAAGTTGTCATATTTTGTAATTATATTCGGTTAGTGTTTATATCAATCTTACATGCTCTTTTTAGTGAAGAAAAAGATGAAACTCAGCATGCCTATGAATAGTAAGAGTTCTTAATATTGTGTTTTGTACTTCTTTTAATCAGTTCATTATTACGTCCAAGTCACATTTCGTATTCATTTATTTTAATTAAGTGTATTTTTGTATTTATGTAGTACTAATACTGAAACAAATCTTTCATTAAAAGATTTATGTCAACACCGGTAAATATTTTTTTAGGCCACCCGACTAACACAAGGGGTCATGTTTGTTGATGGAAAGAAACCAAAAGTAACTGAAAGATGCACGCAAATAACATGGCAAGTGGTGCACTTGAAACTTGGCACAAAGGTATGCTACCCTATATATATTAATTAATATCATTGTTGATTAACCCTTCAGTTCTTCAACCCATGTATGTTTTAGGTGGGTATCACTAAGCCATCTACCAGGAAGAATAACATTTGTAGTATGTGTTTGGTTTTCCTTCTTATTCAATGAACTTTTAAAAACAAATGTATATTCTTTTAGGCCGACTCAGTAATATCTACACTTTGCTTTCAGTTATAAAAATGTTTTAAATACTGTGATAATGATTTTGGTTGCAGGATAGAACATCGAGCACTATGCATCTGGGTTAGGCGAGGGTTAAAGGCTACAACATTAAAATATATTGGCAAGGGTTAATAAGTACTTATCCAAGATGATTTACAAGACGATTACCAAGTTTCTTAGGGATTGATTTGTGTAATTACTTATTGCATATTAGGCAACTTATATGTATATTTTAGCATCTATAAATCTAATTTTAAGTTGATACACCATGAGTTTTCATATATTCAAGCGCAAAATATAGTGGTATGTTGTGATTTAGTTCCGACATGCTTCATCAATGCTTTATGTTACCTTTTCATTCTAAAGTTTTGTTTGGTGCTTTAATATTTGGTCCAGAAGATATCCTTCTGGCGACCCTTAGACGTGAAGCCTAACTTTGGAAATGCCTAGAACAAAAATGATGATTTACATGGGCTTCAATGTCAATAGATATTATATGTTTGTATTAAGCCACCCGAGAAACTCGCGGGATCTTAGGCTAGTTTAGTTAATATAAGATAAGTATATATTTGATAATACCTTCTATGAATGACATGTGTCCAAAACTTAGTTTCTTTTATTATAGTAGATAGATAGATAAGGCCACATGTAGGTTGACTTTGAAAGGTTGTGCTTGGGTCCGACCTCTGGTGGGGCTTTGAAAAGGTGTAAAGATTGTTGGGACCATGGATGAGTGGGGATGTGACTAATGTGAACTTTAGAGTTTTTGCTTTGAGAAAGTAACATAGGTTGGCAGTGTAGTTAAAGGGTAGTGTTGGGTGAAATGAGCAATTGCTGAACTACACGGCTTTCACACGAGTTTATAGGTATTGCAACCTCTTATTCTAAGGCTCCTTCCTCATGGTAGGACCATTGGACTTGTGTTCCCCTCATCCTATCTTCTCGTTCATGCTAAAAATACTGGACAAACCATATGGTTTTTTTACGAGCCAATTCGAGTGTTATGCCACCACATATTCAAGCCACGAAAACGCCTGTGGGGTTCCAATATTCGTCACACCTAGAGGATGATGATATTGCATGTTTTTAGAAGTTTGACAACTAAGTACTAGTCAAACCAATATCATAACACATTGCAACATATAGATGTTGTAGTGATATTATAAGTTTGCCTAAGTTGGTTGGTCACAATAAACATGTGGTAAGAGAAAATTGTTAGGTTTGTCATAAAAATGGAGTTTCTAGTGACCAAACTCCCGTGTAAGGATAAGTATGAGTTGAAAAAGACAGGAAGTTGAGCATGGAAAGAGCATTGAATACAAAGTTAATAAATCAACCTGCGTTTGTTTCAGCTTTCATGCGTGATATATATCATTTGGATAATTCAATGCTCTACATTGGATTATTTCATGGTGTTTTTTAGAACGACAAAAACTTTCAATAAATAAAACAAAGTTACAAAAAAGGAAAATTACATGACGAGCACATGATATTGAAGTCGCACTGGCCAACTAACATTACTACAAAAATGAATATGAAGTTATCGAATAAACATTTCGATCAGCCGTCTTGTGCAAAAAGCCAAAAACAACTACGTTTTGACTTTTCCAAAGCGTCAACCAAGTTGTTAGAATCACTCCATGAATAAGTTTGTGTTTCTTATTCTTGTTCTTAATCAGCAGAGATTCCAACTATAACATAATTCACTTCGGACGATAATCCAAAGATAAAAGGAATATCAAGCCATTTACAAATAGTCTTCCACATTCTAAGCGTCATATCATATACTCCACAGATATGATTAACCGACTTTCCTACCATGAAAGTAAAGGGTATAAAGTACATGGAATGGTATGTTAACATCCCCCCTAAACCTACCTAATAGTTGAGGGAAATTCGTGTCTATCGTGCACTAATTCATTCATGATCTTTTGGATCTTCCATACGCTTAATTTCCAAATTCATTTAAACAACTTATCTTTTTATATACCAATCATCATTTCCTTATTATAAACACTAACATTTTTATAAATTCAAACATGAAAAATTGTTTCTCAAAATTTCTTACTTGATTTCAAAAAGATAATTTGTAAATTTAATAATTTAAAAATAAACAAAATTACAAAGATTTTGTGTCATCTCTACATTGAAAGAGGATGAATGTACTTGAAGCCATCAACACAAAACCACATTTCTTGATTGACCATAACCTAAAGTCAAAACCCCAAAACAAGCCGGAACTCAAAACATAACAATTAACTAAAAACAACCAATCGCTTTCAAATCCGCCCCTCATACCCCTTTTCTCATCACTCTTTCTAAACTCCAAATTCAAACCCTAATTCGCCTTCGATCTTCGTCTTCAACCCTCCAATCAATCGATTAACGTCAATTTCATCTCTACACACCCGAATCCACGAAACAATTCGGTCCGTATCAGATTCATTCGCGTTTTTACCAACCTTTTCGCGAAATTTAGGGTTTTTGTGCGCTTAATTCTTGTCGAATTTCGATTAATCAATCGGTTAGTTTGCAAGCTGGCTATGGACTACGAACCTTATGATAGCAGCGGTGAGGTTTTACCTTTGTACCGATTGATAATATTGTTACTCTTTGTTGGTGAATTTGTTCTCGATGAATTTGAGATACAATTCGCTTCCTGCATTGCCTTTTTTTGTTAATTATGTATAATTAATAATCTTTTTTCAAATTTGACGGTGAAGAAGCTGAATTTGGTTGTTTATTAAGGATTTTTAGCTAAAAATTTTGTCTTTTTGTGTTGTTTATTAAGGGGATGTGAAATTAATGAGAATGTGAAGTTTAGTGTTTGGTTTGTGTACTGTAATTAATGGTATTGACTAGATGTGTAGAGTGTAGACCAATTGTTGCTTTTTTTCTTTTCTTATAATTGGTCATGTCACATGTGAGTTTGTATAGACTGGACCGGATAGGTGTATTGGATTTCTGAGAGTCAATTCAAAATTGGGTAGTTGTTAGTTAGTTAATTCAACTGACGGCTGTAGTTGATAATGAATCATTGGTCAAGTAGGGCCCTTAGATTTTGAGAAAGCTTCCTTTTTTGGGTTTAAAGATTGTTGCTTGTGTATGTGACTTTACCGTACACGGTTTTATTGTTATGTGGGGGTGTATTATGGCGCCGGTTTCTTTCGGTTGGTTTGTTTTTAGTCGTGCTGTTGAAGTATGGAAGGTCATGGTGTTTTAGATTGTTTTGACATGGTTTGGACTTATGGATCAGGTGAACATATATATGTCATTGCTGTTTAGAATGTTGTCAAAGGTCTATCTTTGAAACAAAACACCTTTAACCTCTTTGTACGTAAATGCTTTTATGCAATGCGATCATCAACTCAGCCTTTGTTGTGGCTGGATATAAGGGCTGTTCAGCAAAGTTTGCATTCTGCCGTTTTAAAATAAACACCATGCTGTTCAGATTGGAGTTAGGAGTAGAGGGTTGTTGTTGGGTGAGAAGTAAACCAAATTTAGGAACCGTAAAAAGAGTATTAAGAATAAGATCGTTATCTGTTATATAGATGTGAATACTGTACTACTGTGTTGGGTTTAGGTTCATGCCTTAATGAGCTGGATGGATATATACTATATAGTACTGTATATTATTAGAATCTACGTTGCTTGTTTTATTATCTCAAGTTCACACACATGTGAATGGAGGTTCCTTTCTTTTTGGGTGACTGCAAGTACAAGATGATGGTGCAACTCGACTTTCTATATGCTGATGCCTGTATCACACCCATAAATGGACTGGATGATAAGTTAATGCTAACAGTTTGGATTAATTGCAGGAACCGATGATGATCTTCCGCCGTCCCATCAAAACAGAATTCCAAGAGGTGGACATGTGGCAGGCAACGGAAGATCTGCAGTTATGGGTGCCGTACAATATCCTCCTCGTATGTATGGGGAAACTGATATGGAAGCCCAAATTCATCTCCTTGAACAAGAAGCTTATAGTTCTGTCTTACGAGCCTTCAAAGCCCAAGCAGATGCAATTACTTGGGTATGTTTTGTCATTATATATACACGGATCTTATTCTTTTAATCAGGTTTTTGTTTGATCTTCATTAATTAATAATTAATTTATTCAGGAAAAGGAAAGTTTAATAACCGAGCTCCGAAAAGAACTGAGACTGTCAAATGAAGAACACAGGGAGCTTTTGCTCAAAGTAAATTCAGATGATGTTATCCGAAGAATAAGGTCCAATAGTCTTAATAAACACACACTGTCATCTTATGCAAACAAACTTATTTTTCTGAGTTGTGGCAATGTTGGGTGATGATAATAGGGAGTGGAGACAGTCGAGTGGGCTTCAACCTGGGATGGTCAACACGGGTCAAGCGGTCCACGATCCATTACCTAGCCCATCTGTCTCAGGAACCCGTAAGAAGCAGAAGATGAACTCATCAGGTCCTTCTCAATCCTTCGGTGTGCCACCTCAGCATGTACCTCTACCCACTTCTTCATCTGCTAGAAGAGCACCCGTGACCGGGAGTAAGGCGAAAAACAAGAAATCAGTAAGCTCATTTTTTAAATCTATTTTTTTTAACAAATGGTAATCCAGATGTCACACGTTTGTTATGGCCTGGTCAGATGATGGGTGGAGCGTCTTCCGTAAAAACTCAGCATCCTACATCAAGCTCAACTGGGCGGGCCCAGCTTGGTAACCGTGCGACTTCTGGTGCTCTTGCAATCGTGCCTGCTGAAACATCATCATTTTCACCTTTAATTGGGAGAAAAGTAAGAACCAGGTGGCCTGACGACAACAATTTCTACGAAGCTACAATAACAGATTACAATCCTGTTGAGGTAGTTTGATTTCTTAACATGCATGCATAAGGTATACCGCATGATGTTCTGAAAATACGGTTTTCAGGGTCGGCATGCACTAGTTTATGATATGTATACCCCAAACGAGACGTGGGAGTGGGTCAATCTTGCAGAGGTAAGTGTAGATAAATCTCTCAGTCTCAGTTCACATTATCGGTTTTTTTTTTCATTTTAAAAATATTGTTTGTTGTTGATGCAGATATCTCCAGAAGATATACAATGGGTGGAAGGTGAGGACCCCGGGATTCCGCATCGTGGATCGGGTCAACCCGTTGGACGTGATGGTGGTCCAGGTGGAGGAAGAGGTAGAGGGATGACCAAGGGTCAAACAAGAAAAGAGTTTCCACCGTCACAGAACGGCATAGGAAAGAAGGGTGTAGATGAAATTCAATTACTCAACACTGATACTCTAATAAAGGAGGTAAATATATCAACATTCAACAGTTAGCATCAATTCCGGATGCGTAATCTTATTCTTAAGTATAACGATTCATTTGTTGGACATGTGCAGGTGGAGCGGGTATTTGGATCTAGTCATCCGGATCCTCTTGAGATAGAGAAAGCTAGGAAAGTCTTGAAGGTTAGAAAAAGAGTTTGGTACTATTTTTTTTTTCTTCAAAAAGTATCGTTATTGATTTTGATATAATGCAGGAACATGAACAAGCACTTGCCGATGCCATTGCAAGGCTAGCAGATATCTCCGATGGTGAAAGTGGTACAAACTCATTTAACTATAATATGGTTTTTACGTTGAAGACATAATGCTTAAATCAATCACCCTTCATTTGAATGCTGTTAGATAAAAAAAACATGATAAATCATTTACTATGTTTTGATATTATTACATAACACTTGCTTGTGAGGAAATCTCGGATCACAAAACTGAATGGAAACATGCTTTTGTTTTCTGGTTTTACAGATGGAGGTCGGCCTATGCGTGGACAGCCAATGGACCGAGAATGACCCAAAGATGAAAATAATGAGTAGCTAATACGGACCGTAAATGGCACGGTGAGAAGTCATAGCGACACAAAGAGATGTTTATTTTAGGGGTAGAGATTGCACAACTGCAATGAGAGTGTTAAAAGGCGTTGTAAAATATTATGTTTGTTGATTTATACCTCTTAGTTATAATGTGTAGCAGGTATTCTAGTTTTTTACAAAAAAATTTTCGTAGGGGGGCAGGGGCGGGGTTAGTGATGGTTAACTTATCATGTTCATACTTCATATAAAAATTCATCTGCAATTCTTTATGCACTTCAATTTGAGAATGTGGTGTTTAGATCTTGCAAATTCGGTTTTGGGTGTGAAGACTATGTCTGAGTATAGGAGATGATTAATGATTATATTATTTATCTTTTCTGTTATGTTTTCTTGAATAAGTCTGTCTAGATTAGAGTGTTGCATTGGGCTATCTGATTATGGATGTGGTAAATCCTTAAACATAAATTTTCAAAGCAATCTGAATTATTTTATAGACTTTTGTTTAATTATAGGAAATAAGCATTCAATTTCTGCTATATAAAACTAAAAAGACTGGTTGCATGAATGTTCATACAAAGCGGATACCTATCATAATTCATAAAGAGCATTTGACCACTGTCATTAAATGGGTTGGAGACTTTGTTTATCCAAAAAGATCAAACTTCTAAAGGCCAATTTGCCCCATCAATCAAGGGTCTCCACCTTATCCACATATTTGCTCTCACGTCGGTGGAAAGTCTCAAGCCCCAAGCACAACGCGGGGCACGGGGTGATTTTGTGGGCGTGGACTGGCAACGTCATGTTTCTACGCCCACACCGTGTGGTCTTAGAGAGGTCTCAGGTTCAAACCTGAGCAAAAGGAGAATTATAGTGTTATTGGTGTAAATTTGCCATTAAAAAAAATCACAACTCTAATTAATATTTTTCACTATTATTAGCCTATGAAACTTTGATGTATGGTTCTCGGATTAGAGAATCAGGTACAAAAAAATGTTAAAAAAAAAAAGAATTTGATAGAGTTGAGCGTCTATTTCTAATTCTCTTTTGTTGTCTAATTATTTTATGGAATATAAAAAATAATATACCATTAGCAACATCATGATATGTGGGATGCACCACGTCTTATCCAAAAGTGAAGTCGATCTTCAACAATATCCTTTTCTACACCATGAACTTTGGATCTTCTAAAAGGATATGTAAGCTAGATCTTTACGACAATACAATTATTAATTTCGTGATAACTGATGAGAGGTCATAGGTGACATAATAGGGTATCAAATAAATGGTTAAAATGGGCCGGGTTAAGTAAGTCTGGTCTGGACATTCTCTGCTCATTTCATATCAATATTTAATGCGCTCAATGCAGATTACAGAAACTATGTTATTACAATAATAATGATAATAATAATAATAATAATAATAATAATAATAATATAATTTAGAAAATAGATCCGTATAAGTTGTGAACTTGACAAAACACAGCTTAGGTGACTCTCAAACTATTAATTTTTTTCATATGATTAATTTGACTTCTTAGAGATGGACAGGAACAACAACACAAGTAACGATTTTGGGTCAAATTTGACAAAGTCTTGTGTACCGGTTAAAAGAGGTCACGTAGGGTCGAAGTGGGTTGACGAAACAACACTTTTGTCTATTTTACCCGATTAAGAAATAACTAATGAGGCTTAATGTGATGACTGTTAAACATGTTAAAAAAACTATATAATTATAGTAATTACCTAGTTTTTTTTAATAATGCTAGTTTAAAAAGGTTGCATGTATTTGAACATTTTCACGCCTAAATTGAATGACAATACCATTATAGAAAGCCTCCCACCATCCCTAACTGTCATCATTAATAATTTTACTACCTTCAGGATTAAAGGACTGATCAAAAAAATAACAAATACGATTTAACAACTAACAGAAAAAAAACATCACATAGTCGTCCATGGTCATATAGAAGAAGACATTCAAAACAAATCAATTGCAGTGAGTGACATTCAAAATAAAGAACAAAAAAGATTCTAAAGGACACCAAAAATCAGTTGCCATCCTGTTAATTGTGCTAGAATAAACAAATTAAATATTGTTTCTATATAAGAAAAATACTCACAACAACAACTACAGATTAGTTGTTAGGATTTTCTTCCTAAATTTCTCTCTTCATTCAATATAGAAAAATCAAACACAGATGAGTATACAAACAAAATAGTAAACTGCAAACAAATGGAAGAAACAGCTAATTACTAGAAAACAAAAAATGAACTTGCAAGTCTCTTAGGCTGGAGGGTGTGGTTGGAGCCCCCTAGGGGCTTTATCAGGCCACGTCTGTGCCACCTAGAATCCACATCAGCCATGAAGCCCTCTTTAATTTGCATGGTGTGAATGGAGCCCCCTATTAAACAAAAAAAAAATTCATTGGTTTAAATCAAGTGGGCCCCTCTATAGCGCCCCTTCTCAATCTTTACCATGATGGAGCCCCTCTTATAGCCCCCCCCCCCCCCCCCCCCCCCCTTTAATTCGGACGGTGTGGTCGTATAACGCCCAGGGGCGCTATAGTTGCTGAGTTGGCGGGGGTGGCGCCCCCACACCCTCTAGCCTTAGAGCATTCACATCCACTCCATCATATTTTCACCCTAAATTACAATAAAAAACACTACATTTTCTCTCATTTTCAATTAAATAATATTTTTATACCTTTATCATTATCTTTTCTCCTCCACTCACAACCATTTTCAAAATATATTAAAAACTTAGGGGTGAACAATGTCCCCCAAATATACAGATAAACAGTAACATTTTATCTCTCATCCACTCAAAATCACTTTTTATACTCTTTATATTATAAAAATTCTACACACATAATTTGATGGCATGGATATGTTAGGAACTTTGCAGCCTTTCTCATAGTTGTACTGTCAACCTAAAATCAAGCACATAAATTATTTTTGTAGAACTTTGAAAATTTGGAACATAACTTGACAGAAACGATTGATACAAATTCCAAAGACTTTAATTTCTCTCTTTGGTGCTCAATGCAAAAGGCTTACTTCCTCTATGGATTATATAGTGGTTGTTAATTTAGATATCCATCATCTTAACTTGTTCTTCTTTTACGAGGCCCTTTTGATAATGGTGCTTTAGGTCGATGAGACCATAGATTGATAAGAGGGGCTAAATGTGAACTTCCAAGTACAAAAGTGTTGTTGCTCTTATAATTTTTTAACGGCCAACTAAATCACCGTATAAGCATCCTGGGATGCCCTTAATCGAGCAAATGCACCTCTCCTCCATGACTGTCAGAGTTGGATGCATATCCGAGTCACCAAGCCACCAGTTCCGGGGAAAACCCGCCCGCCCGAAGGCCCACTGCGGTAAAACCGGGTTTGGCTCAGTTCGAACTGGCGACCTCCAGAAAGGCCTAGTTCTAAACTTCATTGCCACCACCAATGTCCTTCAAAGTGATGCTAGTGGGAGTTTAACTTGTGACCTTAAGGAGAGAAACCAAGTGACTAGCCACTAGACCAACTTGTCAGAATTGTTGCTCTTATAATCGATCGCAACGATCTATGTAGTTATGGTGGTGGGCTTTGCGTTTGCATTAAGCAATCTGATGTTGAACTTTGAGGCTTCAGAAAAGTTGCATAGTCATTGCGTTTCACCGAGACTCCTTCCTCACTATAAGACTATTGTGCATTCTTTGTTCTTGCCCGTGTTCATTTAGAGGCGTTATGTCACCACGAGATCAACGTTAACAAAAAGAAAACTAATCATAATAAATATTTCTATAGTAGCAACTAAATATATATAGGGTGTTTAAAAGTCAATAACTGATTCTTGCAAAGATTATATTTTCAAACTAAAATTAAAAGTTGAATAAACTACAAAGATTTTCTTCAGTTGACCATATTTGTACTCACAAGCAGAAAGTCAAAACCCAAAACGAGGGCGGACTCAAAACACAAGAATAAATTAATAACAATCAGTCTCTTTCAAATCCGCGCCTCTTACCCCCCCTTCTCTCATCACTCTTTATAAACTCCAATTTCAAACCCTAATTCCCCTTCAATCAATCCACCTAAAAACGCCAATTTCATCCCTACACATCCAAATCACCCAAAAAATCTGATTCGTATTCGATCCATTCGTGTTTCTTCCAACCTTATTGCGAAATTTAGGGTTTTTGTGTGCTTAATTCTTGTGGAAATTTGATTCAACCTTTGGTTTGCATTGCAAGCTGGCTATGGACTACGGGCCGTATGATAGCAGCGGTGAGGTCTTAACTCTCTAGCGATTGATTATTATTATTATTATTATTATTATTATTATTATTATTATTATTATTATTGTGATTTTGTTTTCGATTAGTGTGTGATACGTTCTGCTTGATAGTTTTACCAGCATTGTTCTTTTTGTGAATTGTGGTTAATATATAATTTAATTTAGTCAAATTCGATGTTGAAGAAACTTGAATCTGTTGCAGTTGTGTGGAATTGACTGTAAAGATTTATTAATTTTTTATTGAGTTTTATCTATGTTTTTTTAATTGAATGAATGTAGAAAGAAAGAGAAAGTAAAGTTCAGTGTTACTGGAATTCTTGGGTGGTTGTTAGTGCATTGAAATAGCAGAAATAACTGAAAAGAAGATTAGAGCTAGGACCCTTAGATCTTTAGTTAGCTTCCTTTAAAGTTTTATAGATTGCTGCTTGTGTACCGGACGGAAACTCGTAGGTGTGTTTTGGGTTTGACTTTTTATCTGTACCATTTTTCTTCTTTTAAGATGTTAGATTTCTTTTGGTTGCTTACTCTTTGTTCTACTGTGATGTTGAAGAATCGAACTAAGTGTGGAAGCTCATGGCTTTTAGATTGTTTTGACATATGATCGTTTAGGTATGATCAGGTGAACACATATTTATGAAGTTTTTAGAATGATGTCACCGGTAGAACCTAAACCCTGATTGAATCCCACTTAGATGCGCCAATGCTTTTATGCAATGTGATCAGCAACTCAGTATTTGTTGTGGCTGAAAATAAGCGATGTTTGGAAAAGTTTGCATCTTGGTATCTAAAAAGATGAACACCATGGTATTCAGATTGGTGGCTTGTAGTAGACACTTGCTGGTGGATTAGAAGTATGTTCAAGAAGTTTACCAATTAGGAACCAGAAAAGAGTATAAGTACATTTCTCTGTCTGATATATGGATGTGAGTACTGATTAGGCGACTATTGATTAGGTTGTGGTGCTTGTCTTTGCAACAGTTAGCTTCACAGTAAACACATATAAAAGCCTTGACCAATATTAACTCTCACCCAATAGCATTGCAACTACACACATGTTACTTGAACTTAGACAATATTTATGTGTTTTTATACTTATGAGAGAGGGGTCCTTGTTGAGCAGGGTTACTTCTTGAAAAAATGTGCTACCGTGTTGGATTTAGGTTCATGTCTCATTAAGCTGAAAGGGTATATAGTGCTGTATATTATTAGAATCTGTGCGTTCTGTTTATCCCGTTTTCACATGCATGAATCCTGCTTCCCAACATAAAGAGGATTCTCACTCTTGTTTGTGGAGATTTATTAGGTACTTTAAAACCTACGTAGCCATGTATACAATCTAAGAGTAACACGTATCATATGTTTTACATATAATTATCATGATAGTCTAGATGTTGAAGGATAGCAAACCCGTATAGATACGGGATCACTCATGAAATGATCACAGACACACACATAAATGGACTAGATGATGAGTTTATGCTAATAGTATGAATTAATCACAGGAACCGATGATGATCTTCCTCCATCCCATCAAAACCGAATTCCAAGAGGTGGGCATGTGGCAGGTAATGGAAGATCTGCAGTTATGGGTGCTGTACAATATCCCCCTCGGATGTACGGGGAGACTGATATGGAAGCACAAATTCACCTCCTTGAGCAAGAAGCATACAGTTCGGTTTTACGAGCCTTCAAAGCCCAAGCGGATGCAATTACTTGGGTATGCCTTGTCATTATATATGCATGGATCTTATATTTTTTAATCAGGTTTTTTTGTTAAATGTTTATCAAATGAATTTGTTCAGGAAAAGGAAGGCTTGATAACCGAGCTCCGTAAAGAATTGAGATTGTCAAATGAAGAACACAGGGAGCTTTTGCTCAAAGTAAATTCAGACGATGTTATCCGAAGAATAAGGTCCAATAGTCTTAATAAACAGTTAAACACACGTTGTCGTATTATGCCAAGGAATTGTCAACTTGTTTTTCTTCTGATTTGTGGCAATGTTGGGTGATAATAATAATAATAGGGAGTGGAGACAGTCGAGTGGGCTTCAACCTGGGATGGTCAACACGAGTCAAGCGGTTCATGATCCATTACCGAGTCCATCAGTGTCGGGAACCCGTAAGAAGCAGAAGATGAACTCATCAGGTCCTTCTCAATCCTTTGGTGTGCCACCTCAGCATGTACCTCTACCCACTTCTTCATCTGCTAGAAGAGGACCCGTGACAACGACTAAGGGGAAAAACAAGAAATCCGTAAGCCGGTTTCCCCTTTTATATTTTAACTATCATTTCTATATTATGTTCTTTCCAAAGTCATCGTCTTTTTATATATATATATATATTTGGCATGGTCAGATGATGGGTGGTGCGTCTTCTATAAAACCTCAGCACCCTCCATCAGGCTCAACTGGGCGGGCCCAGCTCGGTAACCGTGTCATTTCCGGTGTACATGCAAACGGGGCTGCTGAAACATCGTCATTCTCCACATTGATCGGGAGAAAAGTGAGAACCAGGTGGCCCGATGACAACAACTTCTATGAAGCTACAATAACAGATTACAATCCTAACGAGGTATTTTGGTTTCTTAGTATGCATGCTTTTTGATGACCTTCTACGGGTCAACCCTGAATGCTGCGCTGATAATCTTTCTATACAATTTTCAGGGCCGGCATGCTCTAGTATATGATATGTATACAACAAATGAGACATGGGAGTGGGTCAATCTTGCGGAGGTGAAAAATAATTATTTTATTATTACTAATTATTAATTATTAATTAATATAATAAAAGAGGGTATCTCAGGAATAGTACCTAGGACACAACCTCTATTTTTTATTGTTTTTATTGCCACATTTACAACAATGCCATCCAACCAATGTTCTTTTTTTGTATACAACCCTTCAACTTTTAGCATTGTCACTTACACCCCCTCAGTTTTCTAAAAACTTTGTAAAATGTCATTTTGACCTCCTCGAGATTTACGTGTATATTTTTATTTACGTGGGTCAAATATAATACGTTTTCGTGCTTATTTTTATGTACGTTTTTGGTTGGTCGATGTTTTGTTCGGGAATGAGTCAGGTCAAATATAATACGTGTTCACTAGGCGGTATAAAAACGAGTTATTTTACGTTTCAACTCCGCCGCAATGCATGGTACCTTTCTTTAACATAAAAAACACTATTTTCTTACATGCTTATTTTTAAGTATGTTTCGTTATAAATCCAAGTTGGTTTACATTTCGAACGTAAATTTTCTCGGTAATGAGTCATGTCAAATATAATACGTTTTCGTGCTTATTTTCATGTGTTTTTTCAGTTGATCTACGTTTTTGACATAAATTTTGTTCGAAAATGAGCTGGGTCAAATATTTGACGGTATAAGTTCGGGTTACATTAAGTTTCGACGCCGCCGCAACGCGCGGCGGGTCAAAATACTAGTTTCACATAATTTTCGTGGATCTGTATTCACATTCTTGTTTTTCCCATTTTTGAAATATTCGTTTTCTTTAATGGTTCTTCGACTCGGGAAGTTCCCGTTACAGTTATTTTGTTGTTAATGCAGATATCTCCAGAGGATATACAATGGGTGGAAGGGGAGGCTCCTGGGATTCCTCATAAAGGGGGCTATGGTGGATCGGGTCATGGAATGGGCCGGCCCGTTGGACGTGATAGTGGCCCAGGTGGAGGAAGAGGTAGAGGGATGAATAAGGGGCAAACGAGAAAGGATTTTCCACCGTCACAGAATGGCGTAGGAAAGAAGGCTTTAGATGATATTCAGTTACTTAACACCGACACTTTAATAAAGGAGGTAAAATATTCAACAGTCGGGATCAATTCCAGATGCTGTTAAATTTTCATCGTCTAGTGAAACGGTTTATTTATTGATGGACGTGTGCAGGTGGAGAGGGTGTTTGGATCTAGTCATCCGGATCTTCTTGAGATAGAGAAAGCTAGGAAAGTCTTGAAGGTTAGAAAACCAGTTTGGTACTATCTTTTCAAAAAGTATTGTTATTGATTTTTGATATAATGCAGGAACATGAACAAGCGCTTGCTGATGCCATTGCAAGACTAGCAGATATTTCGGATGGTGAAAGTGGTACAAATTTCTCAACTTTAATATGGTTTTTTTTTTTTACATTAGTCATAATATGCTCAAATCAACAATCCTTCATTTGAACGCCACCTGTTTAACCCATTTTTCAATTTTTTTGCATATTATTAGGTGAAAATTTTACAATAAAAATTACAAATTTATATACAACAATTACATTTTTATGTAGCATCTTACAACAGTTTCCTTCACTATTAAATTCTGGCCTAAAATAAGCACAAAGTTTAATTTATTGACAAAATGTACATTTTTTTATTTTTAAAAAATCTACGGATCAATCTGTGAACCCCACATGTTGACCCAAACATGATCCATTTACCTAAACGCATCTTTGGGTTCGACCCAAAACAAACCCTAACCCGTTTATGCTTTTAGCCCAAACCCATGAATCCCCTGCTTAAGATTGGCAATTTGATTTTACAGATGAAGGTGGGCTATCTATGCGTGGAAATCCAATGGATCGAGAATAACCCAATGATGAAAAGAATACAGGCGGGGGGAGGTCATAGACTCAATAGGGATGTTTATTTTAGGGATAGAGATTATGTTACAAAGCAAGCGTTGTAAAATATAATATGATGGTTGTTGATCGTTACCCCCTAGTTATAATGTGTAGAAGTAATTCTAGTATTTGGGGTAAATTATCTTCATCATGTTCATCCTTTATATATATTTATTTGCATTTTTTTCTTTTGATCTCTTGTAAATCCTAAACCGCGTTCGGGCTGTTGGCAATCAATGCTGTACAATAGAGAGTAACTAAAAACTTGAGCAAATTCCATTTTGATCTGTTCAATATTATTTACTTATTTGTTTTCCAATTTTTGTACATCAATTTTGCACCAACTTTATACGTAGTATAAAGCTGGAGGGTGTGGGGGCGCCACCCTCGCCAGCTGGACGCCTATAGCGCCCCCCCTCCGCCATCCACCACACCCCCGGCGCTATGCCGGGGCGCCATTGAAGGCCCGCCATGGTGGTAACGAGCTGAAACGCCATTCAGGTGGGGTCCACTAGTTTTAAACCCATCAAATGTTTTTTTTTTAATTTTGTTTAATAGGGGCTCCATCCACACCCTCCAAATTAAAGGGGGGCTCCATAGATGAGTTGGATCCTATGTGGACTTGATAAAGCCCCATGGGGCTCCATCCACTCCTCATAGCCTAATAGAGTGCAAAAAGATCAAAGATTTCATAACTTGGTATTATGGCTGGTGGAAACAAAGAAACGTCTTTATGAACCTTGTGAAGTCAAACTTACGCAATCAAATTAGTGATGATTTTTTCTGAATGTTTTGTACCTAGAAAAAGATGCACCCGCGAGTTATGGGTGTGCATGGGTCGGTTTGGGTCGGTTTTTACTATTAACCATAACCATAACCGCTAGTTCGGTTATGGAGTTTTGGTAACCATAACCATAACCAAACTTCGGTTACGGTTAATCGGTTATGAAGTCGGTTATGGTTCGGTTTTGGTTAATTTCGGTTAAGTAACCAAGCAAGGTTTGAAATAAATAGGGTTGTGCACGATTTGAACTTAGCTTGAGCCTATTTTATAAGATAACGGAGACTAAACTTTTTGGTTAAACTATCGATTTAGAGTTCTTTTTAATAAGGTAATTCTCAAACAAAAACAATTATGGCCGTAACACCTTAGTTTTTTATCAAAATAAATGGCATCTACATCAAGATTATTTTTGTTACTAACATACTTTTATCTTAGTAAAAATCCTCTATATGATTTTGTAAAACACAAATCTATTATATAAAGTTAACATCATAACTTCGGTTCGGTTTCGGTTATATTCGGTTAACCAAAGCTTCATAACCATAACCATAACCGATTGAGCGGTTATACAAAGCTCATAACCATAACCATTGGTTATATTGGTTATCGGTTATTAGTGGTTCGGTTATGTCGGTTATGGTTCGGTTATCGGTTATGGTGGTTAATTTGCTCACCCTACCGCGAGTGTAGAATGCACTTTGTTTTATGATATTTATTATTGGAGTTTATGTTCCTTTTCTGAAAAGATATATAGAGGACCAAGTGTAGAATGCACTTTGTTTTATGATATTTATTGGAGTTTATGTTCCTTTTTTTCTTCTTATTATTTTTACACTTTTTAACCATGATAAGAATTCTGGATTTGTTACTACTAATAGTAATTAATTTTAGCATTTTATTTTTTTAATGTAAAAGTGTTGCCTTAGATTATACGTTTTGCTTTAAAAAAACTATCAGGCTGCCCGCATGATGCGACAGGGTCACAGGGTGACACTTTTCATTGCAGTACTCGTTTCTGGTAATTTTTTTATTGAGTTAAATGCCATTATAGTCCCTGTGTTTTGGGTCTTTTGTCAGTTTGGTCTAAAGGTTTGAAATGCTGCCATTTTAGTCCAAATAGTTTCAAACGTTGCCATTTTAGTCCACTGGGTTAACTTCATCCATTTTTTCTGTTAACTAGAAGGGCAATTCAGTCACTTTTTATGTAATTTGCTAACTAAAAGGGCAATTCGGCAATATAAAATGACTGAATTGCCCTTCTCGTTAACAGAAAAATGAGATGAAGTTAACCCAGTGTACTAAAATGACAACATTTCAAACTATTTGGACTATAATGGCAACGTTTCAAACCTTTAGACTAAATTGGTAAAATGACCCAAACCACAGGACTAAAATGACATTTAACTCTTTTTTTATTTGTATCATAATTGTGGTGGATATATGTCACAAAAGAAGTCATCGGTTAGTCCATTTCATTGTGGTGTGCATGGTTGCCGGTTCGGTTATTATCCTCAACCGAAGTTGAAACTGAAGTCATCGGTTAGTTTATTTTATTAACCGACCGGTTTTCGGTTAACTAATTCGGTTTATTTGGTTAGATTGACGGTTTTTGGTCCGATTCTTTTAATTTCGGTTAATAACCAAAACCAAACTTGTGTTAATACTTTTCCTAAAAAAACATGAAATTGAGGTATTTGTAGTATAAAAGCAAGAAATATATGAAAATACGAATTGTTCAGTTAATTTTGGTTAAGCGAGGATACAACAAAAAATAAATAAAACAGTGATAACCAGTTCTTGTTTCATTCGGTTTTCGGTTAATCAATATCCAGTTAATTCAGCTTTTGGTTTATTCCGGTTCGGTTTTGTTTGTTTTCGGTTTGATTTCGGTTAACAATTTAGTTATTGCTTACCAAAAGACACTGTTAATCATGGAACATGTCAATTTTTTAATTAAAAAAAGTTATAGCTAATCTGTACTCAAATTAAAGAGAATAAAATGTTTGTTTTTTGGCGTACTTTTTTCAAAAAAAAAAAATTAACATATGAAAAAGTTATGGCCTAAAAGTTGTGAGATAGTTCGTTTTTTTATAGGGGGTTAAAATGTTACTACTGACTAGTTATCCATAATTTGTTAAAGATTAGGGAATTAAAGTGTAATTAAGATGAGAGAATTAAAGTGTAAGTAGTGTTTGAAATACTAATTTACCTTTTTTTTATATTATATCTTATGCATTAAAGCAAAAAAAACAAAGTTCTTATTTTTGAGTATCTTAAAATGTCCTTATGAAAGGCATTATCTTCTTATACTAATAAATGAAAATTTTTTATGGACACGTGTCACTTCCTGGTGATTTCACACCTTATTTTCCTATTTATCTCTCATATTAAATAATAATAATAATAATAATAATTTTAAACAAAAATATTAGATAAGAATAAATATTTAGATAAGGATAAACATTTGTTTTTATTATGATCATATTAAATAATAATAATAATAATATATAATAATAGTAATAATAATAATAATTTTACACAAAATATTAGATAAGAATATATACGTTTATTTTTATTATGATTAGATTAAATAATAATAATAATAATTTTAAACAAAAAAATTGTTAAAAATACATATTTAACAAAGTAAAATGTTATAATAAGTAAATAGTACATTAAAGTTCATTTCTAAAAGATAAATCTTGACAACTGTATGTGTTAACATATGACATTATATTTTATTAAACACGTGCAATATACGAGTTTTTTTTAAAGAGATATCTTTTTTATAAGTTATTATATAAAATTACATTTATGCAAAATAAAAACAAAAAATGGTATAATAAGTAAATAGTATATCATATCAATGTTCATTTTTAAAAGATAAATTTTGATGACTGTTTGTATTAACATATGACACTATTTTTATTATTTATTATATATAATTATATTTATGCAATCCGTGTAATACACGGGGTTTTAACCTAGTATATAATATACAAGAAAACCGAGGATATCGGATCATTAAAAAGAGTATCAACCAAGTTATAAATAAAATATTTAATATATCTTTTAGGAGATTTTGTTTGATTACGTTGGTTGATAAATACTTGGTAGAGATTTTAGATTCAAACCTGACAAGGAAAAATAATTTAGGATTATTGGCGTAAATAAATAATATTTATCCGTTAAGAAAAACAAAAAGATTAATGACTTGTCTATACAACATGTTTCTTTTTCATTATACTAGTTTTTTACTATCGCCGCGTTGCGGCGAACGTCTTTTGTTGTTTAGTCTGTGTTTACATGTGTTTTGAAATCACTACGAGCGCGTTGCGCACGGAAACCGCTGACAAGATTAAAAAGAAAATATAGAAAAAACACTAAAAGATAACCAAAAGAAAATCAACCAAAAAAGTTGTATGGTAATAATGTTGTTCGTATGAAACTTGTGGTTAGAGATGAGCAAATGATACTGGGTATCGGTACCGAATTTCTCGAACCGAAAAATCTTAAGTACCAATTCAGTACGACTTTTGGCGTTCCTGGTATCGGTTCGCTACCGTTTTTTACCTTCATATACAAGTATCGTAATTGGTATTTTCGGTACCAGTACCGATTCGGTATTGGTTGGCACCGAGCTCATCCCTACCCCTGAAACTAAAAAAAGAAATCATTAAAAGTTGAAGAAAATAAAAAAAAAAAGTTGCACGATACCGTTGTGTTCATACGACACCCGTGATCAGGGATAAGCAAATGGTACCGGGTAGCAGTACCGAATTTCCCGAACTAAAAGATTTTCAAAATCATTTCGATACCGACTTTTGGTGTTTTCTGTATCAGGCTGGTGTCAGTTTTTACCTTTATGTACCGATAACCGTACTGGTATTTTTGATACCAGTATCGGTTGACAAAAGCTGATCTAAGTTAAAAAGTAAAGAAGATAATAAAACTATTAAAAAAAACCATATATATTATTATAACTTTTACTGTTCAAACATTATATTATTAATATATAGGAGAATTATCATTTATCATGTTTGAATGTAAGATATTTTACATGTTAGAAAATATCTTCTAAAAGAAAAATTAATTCATATGTTTAAAGTTTGGTAAAATGGAGTTCCTAAGCGTAAACAACTTTACATTTTTGATGATAACATGTTTAGAATTCTCAGATGTACAAATTTGGAAGTTCAGCTAATGAGCTGGTGGTGAAGTGGTAAGGGAGAGACCTGGTGTTCCAAGTGACCCAGATTTGATTCTTGCCCCTCACCATTTAGTTTCGGCGCATCTTGTGATGATGAGAGACTGTCGTGCCTTCGGGCGGGCGAGGGTTTTTCCCAGTTCGGAGGCGAGTATATCCCGATTTGGTGAATTTCACCAGTAGCCTATTTGAAGGATTCGTTGGCCGTTAAAAAAACACAAATTTGGAAGTTCGGTAAAATATAAATAAAAAGCTCAATGTGCACAATCGGAAATTTAGTAGAATTGAGAGTTTTAAAAGAGAAAATGATGTAAATGACAGTCGATTAAACCGTATTAGTAAAGGATATTGATGTTTATTTAACAAATATAAGAAATTTAGTAAAATAACAAATTGTAAGAGAACTTGAAATCTACATTTACCGGTAAAATATTTTTTTTTACTCTTAAAATAAGTTTACTAAAGACAAACCCAGTGCACGAGACTCCTGTACGTGCGGGGTCCAGGAGGTGTCAGGCTAAACTTGTGCTTGTTGTAAGCATTCTTGCCTGGTATTTCTGCAAGAGCTCGTGACCTCTAAGTCACATGACAACAACTTTACCGTTGCTCCAAGGCTCGCCCCAAATAAAACTACTACAAACTCTAAACTACGAACTTTAAATCCATGTTAATTACATGTCAAAGACTTCTGTTGATAAAATATGACTATACCAAATACATAAATACCTTCTAAACAATGCAAGTCTATGATATCAATTTTATAATACTTGGTCATCCTTGTAAGTTAATGTGTCAATCAAATGGAGCTAGCTCACTTGGTAGAGGCTCTTGCCTCTTAGTGGGAGGTCTTGGGTTCAATCCCAAGCAAGGGTGAGTTATTTGTAAATATATAGGAGTTTGGGAGAGTAACGTTAGCCATTCAAAAAAAAAGTTAATGTGTCAAAGTCAACCAAGCAGCTACATTGTCTAGTGAGGTAGTATATCAATCAGTGAGTTGTATCATTAGTATATCATATAAGAATTTTGGGTCGAAGTCTATTTTTTTTTTTAAATTGGGTGACTTTAAACTTTATGTAGTAAGTTGCGAGAGCCTTTACGTATATGAGATTAAACATATGAATTTACATAACAAATCCGAGCACAACATGAGTTTTTGCGCCCCATTTGACCCGAAAAAATTAGTTTATTTTAGATTGTTACATATCAATACTCAATATTTAGAGAAAAACAGGTGTATGTAGTAGAACCTTGAAGCTTGACGCTCATTTTTTTTTTTATCTTTAAAACTTGATTGAAATAAATTACCCAATTAGTTTAACTGACTAAATGATTTTTTTTTTAATTATATATAAAGTTAAATGGGTTAACATGGGTCAACAACTTGAACACAATCCGTTAAGCTAACGTGTTCAATCCGAAACCCATCTGGACCCATTTAGAGTTTAGACCACACTCAAGATGAAAATTTCGTGTTAAGTCAAACACACCGGACGGTTAAACCATCCCACCTGCTGCAGCCAGCTTTGGTCAGTATGGCACAAGCCAAGATCAGCATAGATACATCTCTGGCTGTAATAGGCAAATATGCTGGCTCACCAGGGTCAAGCGGGCTACATGAGACCCATGAGTCAGATGAGAATCAAACGAATATCAAGCTTGAAGGAAGTTTTGATCAGATTATACAGATAAGTACACTAAGCAAATGTAAAACAACAGCAGTGATGACAGTTGACACAGGCACTTTGTATAAGCAACAAATGTTAAACATGTTACAACATATGATGTGTTCAATGACAGACTATGAAAGAAGAAATAAAACACCCAACATCTAAAACATGCTTACTATGAAAAATCAATGTGACGACGAAAACATGACTAAATTTAAATATCAGGTAACAGGTCATACGCACTAAAGAACATAAACATCACCTCACACGTCTCCTCCTGAGTTCGCGAGATGTTCCACCTTCTAATAAACTCAAAGCGCGTGAAACGTTAGCTCTTCTAGTATTAGGAGACGGGTGTGATTGTGATATAGTAAGATCAATCTCTACAGCACTATCGGTTGATAAGTTATCCACTTGTACAACGGTAGTCGCAACAGATCTTTGCGAAGAAGTAGAAAGCGGTAAAGATGGACTCATCTCCGCGTGCTGAGGTTCCGGTTGAATTTCAACCATTTCACCGTATAAAGTATCCATTTCTTGATTACTTGGTAGAATCTGTGCATCCGTCCTCCTCAGAAGGCTGTCACTGATGTAAGTTTCCAGATCCTCAACCAACCGTTCTGCATTGTTCAATGCAGACGAAATGGAAGAAAGCGAAGCAGCACTTTCGGATATCACCCTAGAGAACTGGCGGGAGCGGTGGCGGCGACTGCCACCAGCTTCCGAACCATGTAACAATGATGGATTGGTTTCCGAACCGGGAAGCACACTGTTAACTCCTTGAAGATTGTTTTCCCCAATCGACCCGATTCCAATTCTAATCCTTCTAAGCGCTTCTGCTACCGGAATATGCGAAATCCCTCTAACAACCCTTTGCTGCCTAACACTTTCCACTCGTCGGGCTTGCGGTCTTGGAGGTATCTTAACACCGTTCTCCAACTTCATAACAGGCTGATTCCTACCATTCCCGTAAATCGGTGTAATACTCGAATCTGTCACTTCCCCCTTACAAACAGGACACTCTTTCGCACTCGAATCCACATACGACAACTGATAAAAACAACACCAACAAAACAAGTGACCGCAGCATGTCAAAACCGGATCCCTAGCCATCTCCAAACAAATATTACAATCAAAGAAACCACCACTACCGTCATCATCCTCATCACCACCACCTTGTTCGTTATCACTCTTCTTCGAATCCAAATCCATCTCCAACGCTTTCGCCAACTGGCTAACATCTCTCTTACTGTTCCTCCCACTCTCATCGCCACCGTCAGGACCATCTCCGACACGAATTCTATCATTATTAATGTTTCCTGCACCAACACCTGGTCCAATGACAGTCATGTAACTCAACTCCGGATTATTCCGCGTCTGTCTCCAGCGCTGGCGTAGTCGAGCCCTAGCGCTAACCGCTTCAAGCTGCCGAATCCGGTCCTCGATTCGACCGTGTGTGGTCTCTAGATTGGTTAACAAAGGTCCATAACCAAAAGGTGGAGGTGGTGGTATGTCTACTACAGGCTCTTGGTTCAAATCTAGATCCATAATCATATCATCGTTCATGTTATCAGCCATCTAGGGTTTACAGATCCCTAAATTTCAATTTCTCATAATTTTTCACCTACTACACAAATTAGAGCAAAAAACATGAAATTAAACATCAGATTAGCATAATATACATTAAATTTCAACAATTGAAAGGTTATTGAAATGAATTAAACGATGTATTGATTGAATTTAACAATCTGACCTGATCGAGAGGGTTTCATCTCGAATTCTTCAAATTAAAGTATACGAATTGGACAGATCTGTGAGGAAACAGTGTTAAGCACGGCGGAGGACGGCGGAGGAACGGCGGCGATGGGAGGGGAGAGGAGAGGATAAAGGTGAAGCACATGCCTTTGGCGCACTTTTGGAGTGGCACTCCTAATGGGAAATGATGATTTATTACGGTTCACGGTTCAGGATACGACGTCGTGTTAGTTTCTCATCTTCAAATTTTCAATTTGAGTTAAATGTAATTTTAGTCCATGTGGTTTGGGTCATTTTACCAGTTTGAGTTATATGGTTGAATTGTCATTCTAGTTAACAGAATTACATATAAAATGACTGAATTGTCTTTCTCGTTAACAGAAAACATAGATGAAGTTAACCCAGTGGACTAAAATGGCAACGGCGAAATCTATTTGGACCTACATGCAAAAAATGAAACATTTGAACTAAACTGTCAAAATGACACAAACACAGGGACTAAAATTACATTTAACTCTTTCAATTTTCAAACATAGTTTGACTTTCAAAATTTTCAATTTTGTAACATGTAACGAACTAGTGAAATTCCCCGCGCTACGTGGCGGAAAATTCAAACGTTATCGATTCATTTCGTTTTGTAACGGGATGAGCACGGTACCCGTTCGGTTCGTTACTTACCGGTGTTTTACCCGTAAATACCGGTACCGTACCCGTTGGTTATAAAAATTACAAATTTAGAAGCAGAGAAAAGATTAAAATGCACGGATAGTCCCTATGGTTTGGTGAAATTTCATCTTTAGTCCCCAACTTTTCAGAATTACACTCTTAGTCCTTATGGTTTAACAAGTTGTTACTCGGATAGTCCCTAAAGCGGATGAAGGTTACTCGGATAGTCCATGTGGTTTGACAAGTTGTTACTCGGATAGTCCCTGTGGTTTAGCAAGTTGTTACTCGGATAGTCCTTGTCATTTCACACTCCCTTAACCAGAAAAACTAATTTCCATCCGCTTTGGGGACTATTCGAGTAACAACTTGTTAAACCACAGGGACAAAGAGTGTAATTTTGAAAAATTAGGGACTAAAGGTGAAATTTCACCAAACCACAAGGACTATCCGTGCATTTTACTCCCGAGAAAATAACATAAAAGTGAAAAAAATAAAAATAAATAAATCACGCAAAATATTATTAAGAATAATAGACAGAAAAAAAATAAATGAAACAATTTACTCAAACTTTTATTTAGCAGCAGATAATAAAAATTTTTCTTTCCCATGAAGGGCTTCGAACTGAGACACTCACTATATTTGAATGTTCATACATCCAACCGCATTGCGAAAGTTTTTCTTAATAGTTTCGTGCAATAATAACTATAATATATACATAAAGCGCAAAAGTACAAAAAAGGAAAAGAAACAACAAAGCAAAGAAAAACGATGGCAAAACTGTAAATTTAAATTGAGGCAAAATCGTAATTTGGCTGGGAGTAGAAAAAACAAAACTAATTGCAAAAGTGTAAATTTAAACGGGGCAAAATCGCAATTTTGAACCGAGGGCAAAATTGTAATTTTTAATTGTTGGCAAAAGCATAATTTTATTTTGAAATGGGGGTAAAACGTCTTTTTTAACTGATGGCAAAATCGTAATTTTAAAGAGGTGATAAAATCGTAAATTGGTTGGGCCAATGGGGGAGTCCCAGGCAGCTATCTGGCACTATTCCCCAATCTTGTGTCTGTAGTTATACAATGGGGGCAAAATCGTAATTTGACTGGAAAAACAAAGAAAACCGATGACAAAAATGTAAATTTAAATTGAGGGCAAAATCGTAATTTACCTGGGAGGAAGAAAACATAACTAATGACAAAACTGTAAATTTAAACGGGGCAAAAGCATAATTTTATTTTGAACTGGAGGTAAAAACGTAATTTTAAACTAATGGCAAAATCGTAATTTTAAAACGTGACAAAATCGTAAATTAGTTTGATTCCAATTTCACAACCAAAGGCATATTTATCTTTAAAATATTATATATGGACTGTTTACCAAACTTTGAAAATGTTATGGAGTTAATGTAGGATAGGGTTAAACCTAAATTCATTGATTTGAACTAAATTGTTCGATCAACTTTTTTTGTAACTAGTTATTTTCTGCCCGCGCGTTGCGGCGGGACCCAATGACTACAAAAGGCGTGTCAGCAACGGCAAACAGATACCGAATATCAAAACATAAATAAAATGACGTGGTAAGGATAGTCACTCCGTCATATAAAAACGATTTTAAATAACCTAAAATATAATAATATGACCC
This sequence comes from Helianthus tuberosus, assembly GCA_030545235.1. Taxonomy (NCBI): domain Eukaryota; kingdom Viridiplantae; phylum Streptophyta; class Magnoliopsida; order Asterales; family Asteraceae; genus Helianthus; species Helianthus tuberosus. The sequence continues at coordinate 148,291,031 of CM060448.1, forward strand.
ACACGTCCTACACATTGGAAATTCGGTTGTTTTCAGTTCAGTTATTACGGTGCTAACACGTTAAAATATGGATGAGCTCGGTACCGGTAACGGCAGCGAAAGTACCGATCCGGAAAATCATCGAAATTAGGTATCGGCACCGAAAATGCTCGGTACAATACGGTATGGTATTTGAAGGTAAAAATCAATAAATACAGGTATGGTGCTAGACCGGTGTCGAACCGAAAGTAACGATTCTGAAAACGCCAAAAGGTGGGTACCAAATTGGTACCGAAAATGATTTGGTATTGTAAATTTGGTACCGATACGATACCGGTTCGTTTACAGGATTTGATACGATTTGCTCATCAATATTCTAAATATCCAAGTTAATTTTACATGCTACAATTCATTCATTACAGAAAAAGACAAAAAAGAAAGCAAAATAAGTTGTTGTGTATATAAAACCTCATTCAAACGAAATACAGTTTACTTACTGTGTGTGTGAAAAGTAATCTAAACGGTGCAATTACTTGCATTGCTGCGTTGCTACAGGATTTGATGAGCTCGGTACCAACCGGTACCGAAAATACCGTTACCGAAATCCCCAAAAGTGGGTACCGGTACCGAATATACCTAGTATGGTACGGTTCAGTACCGGTCGGTACTGGTACGACACCGGTATTTAAGGGTAAAAACCGGTGAATACCTGTACAGAACCGGTACTGAAAATACACCGATTTGGTAAATTTAAGACCAGTACCTATACCCGATACCATATACTCTATAAATTAATGATAAATTCTAATTTTAATTTAATAATAAATCTCACTCACTGTTCATTAAGTTTCCTTTTTATCATATATAGATGTCCGAAGAGTGCGTGTGTGTGTGGCTTTAAGTTAATCTATTTGTATATATAAAGTTTATCACTAATAATGGTCAATCTGATTTTGCAACAACTATTGTTTTTCGGTTTTATGTTGTTTTCTGACAACATTTTAAATTTTTGTTCATTCAAGTTATGGATCTGTATGTCTCAAGATAGAGTAAAATGCACGGATAGTCCCTGTGGTTTTGCAAAGTTTCAGCTATAGTCCCCAGATTTTGGAAATTACACTCATAGTCCCTGTGGTTTGACAGTTTGTTACGCGTATAGTCCCTGGAGTGGATGGGGGTTAGTTTTCTCAGTTAAGTTGGTGTAAAATGACTAAAATACCCTTAATATAAAATAAAATAAAATAAAGGATATATATACATCTCTTATTCCCCTCTCTGTACCGCCATTAACACCAACACCCCACCTGATTAGTGATTACTTCCACCAGCCACCACCTCCACATCCCTGTGACCACGCCACCACCTCAACCTGACCACCTTCACCAGAAACCACCTACACATCCCTTCAAATCCCCAATTCTTCAAACCCTAATTTACCCTCAAATCCCCAAAGTTTCACATATCTCTGATTCAAATCATGGCAGCCAGCAGGAGCAAAATCACAGGTAGGTTGATGGCGGAATGGTGGCGACAAGGAAGAAGGGTTGTAGTGGTTGGTATTATAACTGAGCTAGCTTTCTGATTTTTGTAGAACAATCCTTTCTGATTTGTTCATAGGGTTTCCACCACCACCACCACCACCTTCAACCTTCACAACAACAATCGACAAACAAAAATCAAAATCAAGCAAATCATCACTACTTATACACACAACATACAGATTAACTACGAGATTAACAAAATAGCATGATTCAGATGAAGGGGAGAGAGTTGAACGTTGCTCCACTGTTCACATCGCCGTACAAATTGATGAAGGGGACCGTCACTGTTAAGATTCAGATGGAGGGACCCGTCGCCGTTCAAATTAAGATGAAGGGCACCCGTCACGTTCAGATTCAGAAGAAGTAGAGCCTTCACCGTTCAGATTCAGATGAAAGGGGTCGTTCACGTTGTCGCCGGAGCTTCTCTATCTACCATCTCGCGCCACTCTCTCTCTAACTTTCCTGTTTTTCTCTCTCTCTAAGCTTTTCTCTGTATCTCTCTCTCTCTAAATTTTTCAGATTTGAAAAGGGGTGTGTCTTAATGGGTGTAGGACGGTAGAGGTGGGTTCTGAAATGGAGGAGGGAATTAAGGTGGTAGAGATGTTGATGGTGGTGGAGTGGCAGGTGGTGACGGCTGGTGTAAGTGGTGGCGGCAGATGGTGGTGACTGGTGAGTGAGTGTTTGTGTGTGCGTGAGATGAAAGAGATACAAGGGTTTAAAGGGTTAATGTTTTAATTTAATCCTAAGGGTATTTTAGTCATTTCACACCAACTTAACTGCGAAAACTAACCCCCATCCACTCCAGGGACTATCCGCGTAACAAACTGTCAAACCACAGGGACTATGAGTGTAATTTCCAAAATCTGGGGACTATAGCTGAAACTTTGCAAAACCACAGGGACTATCCGTGCATTTTACTCCTCAAGATATTATAGAAAACAATTGTATCTAAAAACATATTTTGATTCACTAATATATTAATCTTTTTTTTGAGATTTACAAAATTGTTGCTTTAGTATGGTGTTGTAGAATGGAGATAAAACAAACAAAGAATGCTTTGCATAAACTTAACAACTTTCCCATCTCATGTGGTAATACTAAATACATTCAACATCTCGTCGCAACGCGCAGGTCAACGTTAACTCGTTAGTTACATTACAAAGTTTGGATAGCTATTAATTATTGTATGTGAAATTCTTTTTTAACGGCGCATGCAACTCTTAGACCATGTGTAGTGGTTTGGGTGAATAATGCCCCCACCCTTGGGCGTTTTCCGCCATGTGCCAGTACAGTCAGCAAGGGGCATTATTGGGTGTTTTTCTAAAATGGGTGTAGTGGGGATGTGGGCATTATATTAAAGTGGAGGGTTCAAATGAGAAGAATTTTTTTTGTAAGAAGAAAAAAGAAGAAGTTTCAACCAATAAGAATGCTTCATTTTACTTCATTTAATATTTGCATTTAATTTTAATATAAGGGTATATTGGTAAACTTACATAAATCATTAATTTGTATTCTTCCCCTTTAATAACTAACTAAATTAAATTTGTAACTTCTTTTCAAAATATATATACTTTTTCCAAATTAAAAAAACAACTTAATTTAAAGTGTAGAATAAATTACTAGTTATGTAGGATAAATTACGAGTTGTGTAGGATATATTTCGAGGTGTGTAGGATAAATTTCGACTATGTAGGATAAAATTCTATAACGTGTAGGGTATATGTAGGAAAATTTTGATATGTGTAGGTTTTGTAGATTATATGTGGGATAATTAATGATTAGTTGACTAATTAATTAAAGAGATAAAAATTAATGATATGAGTTATAAATGAAATAGTATTTTACTAATATGCCCTTTCTTATTTTTCTTCTCACATTAAATTTCTTCTCAAATGAACATTTCCCTATTATATTAAAAGGGTGTAAAGAATTAAATAAAATAAAAAAAACTAACCAAAAAAGGGTATTGGTTAAACCTAAAGAAGATAGCTGTGATTGGTGGGTGTTTAATTGTTCCGGCGTGATTTAAATAACGCCAAAACGAAAAAAGTGATGAAAAACGCCCAGGGGGCGGGTGCTGGAAGTGATTGGGCGTGATTGTGGGGGGGGGGGGGGGGAAACGTCAGGATATAGCCCACTACGGATGGTCTTACAACCAAATATAACCAATTTTACAACTTTAATTCCGGGAGCAACTACTCTTGCATTAATCAATCACACGCTCTCAAAAATGTTTTGCCCAATGCAACATTTACCAAATACGTAGTCGATTTTAATTCCATGTCCACCCATACCAACACACATTATGACTACCACATGTGAGATTCTTGTTTAACAACGCGTGTTAAATTCTAATTTCACATAGTTTGAGCACACAAGTAAAAACCATTTTGGGGCACTTACACAATTAGATATTCCAAGATCGCCAATCTTCCTATATAATAAACCAAAACATTTGATAGCCACGTGTCAGCAGCAAATGAAGCCTCCCTTTCTTCTTCCCACGTGTCATGTACCTGTGATTTTTTTTTTTTTTTTTAAACTCTTAAGTCAATTTTGTACACAGATGGATGAAGAAGGTGGGCGACAAAACGTCGCTGTCTCTCTTCCTGCAGGTTTAAAGTCCACAAGCTCCCAATTTTCTTTCCTTTTCCTCCTCTTCTTCTTCCTTCCATTTTGTAACCCTCTGTATATATTCCACTTCGAGCTAGGGTTCAAAAAAAAACCCAAAACAACAGTTCTGTATCTCACTTTATCTCTGAGATACGTATCACACAGTCCCATCTTTGCATAAAACGCCAATTCCTATTCAAGAAACACAAATCTCACACAAGAAACACAGATCCTACGGTTGTCCCTGATTTTTAAACCTAATCTGACGGTGTAGATCAGCATTCACACGGATTCACCTTCGAATTTCGGTTCATCTTCTGCATATTAATCTTGTGATGGAGTCTATAAAGCCATACCATATCATACTCTCTCTTCCTTCTGGATCTGGTTGTGTTTTCTGGTAAGGGTAAGCTTTTTAAAACAACTTATTGGCTTCTTGGAAAAGTCAGGATTTTGTGACTTATTGACTTATTGGTTTTTTCCCCTCACATACACCCTTTTGCCAAACATCATTTTAAATCTTATGACTTTTCAAAAAGCCAATAAGTCAATAAGTTGTTTCAAAAAGCTTACCCAAACATGCCCTAAGTTGTATTTTTTAGAGAATTTTAATTTTAATTTTCTGTAATTTATGATGTTAATTAGTGAAGTGTATGTACAGGGTGTTATTTATTGAAGGAAGGTTTTCTGTTGTTTCAAGAAATCAGGTGCGTGAATTTCACCTTTCACTTAAATTTTGGTTGAATTTGAATGTTTGTTTCAGTTATTAGGGCAAATTTAGCATAATATGATTTTATTGGTTTATGGTTGGGACAAGGTTGGATTCTGTTTATTATTTGCTGTTTGTTAATTACCCTAAACAATAGGTTTATTTGTAGTGAAATCTCGGTGAAAATTGATGTATAATTGGGTAATACCGTAATATCTTAAATAAAGCAGCTAATTGAGATTGAACAAGTGATGAAACATATGTGTATGTTTGAATTTTTGTGTACTACACTGTTGATTAGACATATCTATATGTTTGAATTTCTTGTGTACTGCACTGTTGATTAGTAGGAATATGTGAGGTGAAAATTTCTTTGTCTATTAGGGTTTCATAGTCCTTCAAATAAGATTTTAGATTCGGGTGGGTTCAAATCAGAACTACTTAAAGATCAAATTTACACCAAGTTGTAAACCACCTAAACCTAATGTTGTTATACGGTTACAAATCAAATTTACATCATATGATTATCGAAACATGGTTGCGGTTGTGGATGAGTTGTTTGGGTTGAGGGATAGTTATTTTCTGGTGAGGTATGGGGGAGTATGATCCTGTATCAGGATGCACACGTGCGAGAGGGCCGGTTACAGGAGATTGAAATGGATGAGGGGAAGGTTTTTAAGCAGAGAGGATGTTGGGAGGATATTTGTAATGCTATTTTGGAGGCTCATCATCTGGTGTTATATTGTTGGCTGGTTGATTTTTGATACGGTGAAACTGGTTAGAGAGCCCATGAAACCGTTGCGAAGTGGTTGGGATTTGACTCTTGAACTGTTGAAGCATAAGTCACAGCAAGGGATTAGGGTTTTGTTGTTGGTTTGGGATGATAAAACTTCGAACAACAAGTTCTTTATTACGACAGTATGAATCTGTCTTTAGTTCGTATTCATCGATATTTAGTTGACTTTCGACCCGTCACAGATATTGCATAACCTGATTATGGCTTCTTTTTTATAATTTTTGATAGACAATACAACTTATTTTATGGTAGTTATCTGCAGAGAGATTGGCTGTTTGAATTGACTTTTTGTTCCTTCTAAGAAAATATGTATAAAATTTTCAAATGATAAAATGGTTCATGACTATAATATATCTACATAACTACATATTCCAAAAATGTATTTAAATATAAATATAATAAAAGGTCAATCGGCTGGTTCGGTTTACATGACCGGTTTCAAGTTTCAAAATGAATCAAACCGTTTGGATCTCAAACTAGACGGCTTGCTTCGGTTTAAGCGGTTGTGTTGGTTTCAACGTCATTTAATTACCCCTAACTGTTAGCATTTAATTTAGTTTGGATTGTGTATCTGAGCTCAACATGCCTTTAATTTAGTTTAGGATATCTTTTAATGTTTGTTGTCGTGACAGATCTAAAAGCCGCAGATCAGATCAAATGAAACGAGAAATTGAAGGTTAGGGTTTCAACCTTCAATACACTCATGGAGTTGTATTATCGATGCCTGCAACTTAAATGAAGACAATTATATGTAAAATCTCTTAAATTTTAAAAAAAGAACGATTAAATCATTAGAATGATGCTGGTATTTGGTTAATGTAGGTATGAACTAGAAAAGAGAATATTCATCAGGTTGATTATTTTTTTCTTAATAAAAGAAATTCCAACAGTTTGTATATTTGTTTATTGATAATTGATATTGCGTGTGCAGTTCTGTTGCAAGATAAAGAGGTTGAAGGTCTTTAGGTTTTGAAAGATGATCAGTAGTGGTCTGGAGTTCCTATATCCCTGATGCTCTAACCATCAATGAGACCAAATCGAGGTAAATGTGCATTTTTATGTTAATATGACAACTCTAAATCAGTCTTACTTGTCAAATGGTGAACGATATGAAAATGTGCATATAATGTAAAATAGGATATTTAAGAGCCCGGTGCATCAAGTGTTAGTGAACATTGAAAATCAAAGGATTACTCTGGTTGTCTTCTGCATGGCTCAAACAGGAAAGGATATTGGACCTGTTGACGGGTAGATTACGGATGGCACACCAAGGTTATACAAGAATGTAACATTTTTGTCCGACTTCTTTTTCCAGAATTACCAGCAAGGTAAGAGTCTAAGAGACCAATTGATGCTTGCAAGATTTGACTATATATGTTCAAAAGATGGTCGTTTTATCTGTTCTTAGGTGATTATTTCTTTTTCACATCATCATTTATATGTTATTATTTTGTAGCTGTGACCAGAATAAGAATAGAAACCATCGTTATATGGTATTATGAATTAGGTAGTTATTTTTTAGTATACCTCGCTAAACGAGCAGGTTGGGTCGGATAGGTTAGAATGGGTTCTGATGATAAGGGGACACTTTAGAGAATGCTTATTTTAGTTTGAATCAGAACATGTTGTTTAGAAAACTGTCAAAAGTTGATAACTTTTAAACCATCTAAGTTAAAGTTTTTATTAAACAAACTTGGTTAAGTTCTCAATCCACTGAAATTGGTAGGTAACAAACCCTTGGCTCATCATTACCGGTCTAAACAACAAATCAAATCAAAATTGCTAAAATATATATAAACAATCATGCAGATCTTCAGCCCATGAATGAATAGCAACTTGTAAATTAGTCGAACTAATGAATTTGGTGACAAGGTGAGTGTGTATATTGATCACCATGAGAAACAAGATTTAGAGATCTTCATCGCTAATTACCCTAACAACTTGAAGGAAAACCACTTTGCAATATTTAAAAACCAGACCAGTTCAGTATTTGTTCTTTATTTGCTTCAAGCCCAGTCCAACCCGTATGTATTTATCCAGTTTTATAAATAGCCCAATATGACCATCGTTCAGAATATATAGTGGTTTGCCTAATAATCACCAAGAAGTTATGTATTGTCAAAGTAACCACAAATGCTTTTTTGTTATTTTTTTAGTTTTTATCTGTTTTTATGTTGTTTTTGCTGGTGTTTTGCAGCTTTTTGCTGTTTATTTTACATTTTTTTGTTGATTATCCATCTTTGTTTAAAGCTACATCATTTACCAGCATGGCGAAGCAGGGAAGTCCTATTGTCTAATGAATGAAATACGTCTATCTTTGTTTAAACCCATTGTCCTGCAGCTGCATCCTATATTAAAGTATGGCCAAATGAATGAAATACTACCAGCTTGAAGGCGAGTCCCAGTGCATTGCATGTTTGAGCTCCCGAAAAGAGAAAACTACCATAGATTTAGTATGGTAAACTTACCGATGATGCATCACTGTTATATGCAAAAACAAGTTAGTGCTACCGGTCATGTTTAAAAACAAGTTAGGCGCGCTGTTCATAATAACTGGTTGTTAACTTAAGAAAATGGAAGTTTACGAGGATAAAGAAAAATCCAGGTCTAATTTTTCTTTTATATTGTTTAATTATCTTTTTATGTTTTTTTTTTACTTTGAGGGATTGATGCTATGTGTTTCTACTTTCTATTTGATCCTATTTTGCAGCGTTCATGTGTCAAATTGTTGTAAGCATATATGGAGATGAATGATAGAGTGAATCCCACATGACGTTTTCATCCCTATAAAGTTTGTTGTGGGTTAACAGATTCTGAAATTGGAGAAGCTTTGAATCATTTGGACTCCAAAGATGACACCAGAGTAGTTAATGGACCTCTTGTATGTTAGGGGAGATGACGAAATGCTCATGGAGGGATGAGTAACACCTATTTTGAGCTTTACTGAAACTGAAACAGGTTTATTTTTTCTTGCACTTCATTGTGTAATAAAAATTGTTCGAACCTGAACCTGCTCATCTTTTATTTTGTATCGACGTATCGTGCCTATTGATACATCTATTCATATGTTGTTTTTTATTTTGTTTGGATGTATTGTGCCTGTTGATCTTTTATTAATTTTGTTAATGTTAATAGTCAGTTGGATTTTTTAGCTTTACTGGTTTCAAAAGGTAATGAGGTGTTTTATATAGTAAAGGTTGTGAAATAGGGAATCCAATCATGAATACTGGATCTAAACCTAATGTATTTCTTATTGAATGAGTCACAACAACTCAATATATTAGGATTTTAGGATGCAAGTTAAACATAGGTTAATTGTAATTGCTAATTGAAAATATTTTTGGTTTTTATATTTGAAACAATGAAGCATCGTATATATACTGTTGCTAACTTCAATATATATAGGATTAAAGTATTTGTATCACGTTTGTCTTAAAGTATTTGTTAAGGAAATGTGTGAACATGTCGGTCAGGAGGGTTTAGCAATGGGGTTTCTTGCAAACACTTATTTTGTCCATTTTATTTTATTTTATTTATTTTTAATATATTTACAACTACTATATTAATGCAATAACATACTCTCATTAAGAGGCTGTTTGGTAGCCTCTTAATGACCATTCAGATTCTACCTCTTAATGATTTAAAACATCTGAATGAATAAGTGGTAACCTCAAGTCTGAATGGTTAAGAGGTAACATCTGAATGGTAAATCATCACATGTTACATTCTTCTACCTTCTCATTGGTAAAATTCTTAATGGTTCTATTAAGAGGTAGCCTCTTAATGACCATTCAGAGGATACCAAACAGCCCCTAAGAAGAAAGTGAAGACAGATTAGGAGGCTATATGAGACAAACCGAATAGATTGGCCTGTTTTTTTAACCTGTGTAACACAATATATATATATATATAATTTGATTATTATAATCGCACATATCCGATTTTTATTGAATTCAGTGAAAACAATATAAATAATTTGATTAATATAAATTAAATTTTCCTTCCCAGGAAATTCCCGGGTTATAACCTAGTTCCAACATAAATTAAAAGTTGATATTACCATAGAGGAAATATCCAAGCTCATATGTAACATAGTTAAGTTTTGAGACCACCAATTCCAACATAAAGTTAAAGTTGACGCCACCACATATGAAATATCCAAGTTGTTGATACCAAGCGAAAAACATTTCATTTGTCAACATCGTTGCAACTTATTATCAATCAAGCACTATAAACTATGAAAGAGGAAAGAACTGCCATCATAATATACCAAACAATAAAAAACCTAACCTCCTAGTTCAAAAATACAAGGACTAGATACTGATGTGTGTATAATCTATCTATTATAATAAAAGAAACCAAGTTTTGGACACGTGTCATTCATAGAAGGCATCCTCAAAATTATCCTTATTTTATATTAACTAAATACATAAATAATAAATTAATATTAAATCTTATCATGCTTTAATAAAATATTATCCTCAAATTTAAATTGTTAATTTAATATATTTTTAAAACAAATACATCTCTTTCCTATTTATCTTATATTAAATATATAAATAATAAATTAATATTAAATGTTATCCTAATTTATTAAAATATAACTTTTTTATTAATTGGTATACAAATTTATATTTATTCAACTCGTGTAAAACGCGGAGTTTTTAAAAATATAACTTTTTTTATTATTTACTATACAAAGTTACATTTATATAACACGTGTAATACACGAAGTTTTTAAAGATATAACTTTTTATCATTTGCTATGTAAAATTATATTTATTTAACACGTGTAATACACATGGTTTTTAAGGATACATTTTTTTTTATTATTTGGTAGATTTTTCAACCCGACTATACACGGGTTTTTTAAAGATACGACGTTTTTAGTATTTAATATACAAAATTACATTTATTTAATATGTGTAATACACATGGTTTTTAAAGATATAACTATTTCTTAGATCTATTCAACACGTGTAACATACGGGGTTTTTAAGGATGTAATAGTTTTATTATTTGGTAGATTTATTCAACCCGATTATACACGGGTTTTTTAAAGATACGACGTTTTTAGCATTTAGTGTACAAAATTACATTTATCTAATCTGTGTAATACACATGGTTTTTAAAGTTATAACAATTTTTTATTATCTGATATATAAAATTACATTTATTTAATCCGTACAATATACGAGGTTTATAAAGATATAACTTTTTATTATTTAATATATAAAATTACATTTATTCAACCCGTGTAATACACGGAGTTCTAACCTAGTTATATATATATATATATATATACACACACATCATTTGAAACCTAATTTTTAATGTTTTCTTAGAAAATTAAATAGTTCTATGTTAGTTTATTTTGAATTTTTAGAAGAAACCGGGCCATAAACGAATAGACGAAACAAAAGGACGAAAAAATAACGACATGTCAAGAAGATAGGACAGGCACGTGCCTAGTAGGCACGCCCCGTGCCCCATCCTAGAAATGACAAAAAGATCCTTAGAAGACTTTCGAAGATCTCCCATGTCCCACAAGAGTTGATCACGCCCCGTGCTAGTCATTGTACGAAGATCGTGCTAAAATTTGTACTAGGCATGAGCCGTGCCCGGTCGCCCATTTCAGCCTATAAATAGAGAGCTTTTCCAACCATCTTCATTGCTCAATTGTTCCCAGTCTCTAGATTACACTCTAGTTCAGCCTCTTTCTACTTTGGTTTTGTAATTCAAGATTGTAAGAACGCTTAAATATATTTTCAACCTTGTAATGTTGTTGAAACACGGCATCACCACCGGGATGATTGGGCCGCTTTCTCCATGGGGTGAAGAATCACGTCTTATTCTTCCTCTCCTATCCAGATCTGCACAGAGAAAACAAAGGTGGAACCGTAGAGATGACCGGTAGGGGAAAGAATCCCCTGTTTCCAGTAACAAAAGTGTGGCGGCTCCATCTTTTCTGACCCTAATAATGAGGTGAACACCTCCTTATATAGGGGACATGGGCCTCCCCTAACCTCAATGGGCCAGGCCCAGTTAGGGGTTATCTCTACAAGTCCCTAGCCCAATGTAGTATATACTACAACGCGTTGGGCCTCGCGGTTGGGTTAGTCAACACAATAATAAATAATTAATATAAAAGCAATAAGTAACGGGAAAGTCTGACCGCTCGGGTCGGGTCCAATACCATACCTCTACAAGCCCCCCAGTCTAGTGTTGCTCACGAGTGTAAGCGCTGGGAGGAGCACTAGACTTATTAGGAGTGTTGGGAAGTGAGGATTATTAATTCTATGTTTACCTGTCACCGAGGCGCGAGAGCTTTGCTGGCCATGTTTATTGCGTCTGTCTTTCGTTGTGAGTAAAGATAATGGAGCGGTGAAATGTGCACGATAGTTCATCGTGGTAATTGGCTAGGCAAAGGCTGGTTGCTGCCTTTTGTACTGGCCCATTCTCATGAGCTGCCAAGGTTGCACGTATGCGTATATGTCCCGCGCATGGACCTTGGAACTGGGTGAGTGTTTTTTGGCTGTTGAGTGTGGGAGTATAAGGAACAAGGTAATTCAACCTGGATGATGAAGGGTCCTATTTATAGCCGGAGGGTGAGAGAGGGATGAGCATCTTCGCCAGCTGGTATAGGGCGCCAGCTGTTTGACCAAGGGGAAAATCCTCTCGGTTCCCTCTGTTGTGGTCAGTGTAGTGGTACACGTGGCGCGCCTATATTTGTCCATGCTGGAGACATCGTACTGGTACTGTCGGTCTGCTCCTTGACTTGCTGCAGGTCTACATGGCTCTTGATGAATGGAGACACGTGGTGTCCTTTATGTCGGAGGGAGCATCTTTGGTGCCACCTTGACGTCTTCCAGAAGCTTCTAGAAGCTTCTGGATTCTCTTGCTGATGTAGGTGCCATGTAGAATGAAAAAGTGGTGTGGTCCTTGCCATGTGAGCAGGGAATTAGGACCGTACCTCTTCAAGTCCCCCAGTCCAGTGTGCCTTCTAGTTGAGTTGATCGTCTAGGAGGGATTCTGGACTTATAAGGGTAGTGGTTGTTGGGACACATGTTTGATTTTGTAAAGTTGAGCCTACTGGGCGCGCCGCGCATGACACATTGGCAACTTGTAGAGTTGAGCCAACCGGACGCATGGCGTATTGGCAACTTGTAAAGTTGAGCCAACTAGACGCATGGCGTATTGGCAACTTGTCAAGTTGAGCCAAATGGACGCATGGCGCATGGAACTGAGCCGAAACGGCGTGAGTCACTATAAAATATTCGACCTTTTGTATGACTATGTTGGTTGGCGCATGATGCGCGCGTGTTCATCCTTATGGAATACATATACCTGGTGTTTAAATCTTTGTAAACTGTTGTCTACAATATTTGCACATGTTAATCCACTTTGAGTCAGGTTATCGCGAATGAGAATTGGCATAAAGTTGCGTCAGGATAATGAAGTGGAAACCCTAGCCTGCGCTAATCCTTCGCTGTGCCATAGCAACAATCTGGCGTGAGGCAAGTAGGTGTGGTTTGTCTTGAAGAATGTAGGTGTAAACGAAGCTTTATTTTGGCCAATGTGTTTTTGCGTATACCCAAAGTGGTGCGTGCATTTGTAGCTCAGTTTACGTTTTGTAAGCGTTGTCGTCTATGGCTAAACATGCGCGCGTGCGTGACATACACACCCGTATGTAAAGGTAGCAGGGCCGCATGGAGCTTAGCATGCTTGCATGTGTAGCGGCAAGCTCGCCTGGAGACTGGCGTGCTCATATCTAAAGGAGCATGTGCGTATGGCGACTTGCGTGTTCATGTGTGGAGCGTCAGGCTCGCATGGGGACAGAGATGATCGTATGTATAACACCAGACTCGTATGGAGACCGACGTGCTGGCATGTAACAAAGCTTGCGCATATGGTGACTTACGTGCTCATAAGTAATGGAGCATGCGCGCGTGGCGACTTACGGGCTCGTATGTGGAGTAGCGTGCGCGTGTGGTGACTCACGTGCTCATTCGTAGAGGAGCGTGCGCGCTAGCGCATGTGTGCTCGCTCATAAGTAAAGGAGCAGCAGGCTCGCATGGAAACTGAGATGCTCGGTATGTAGAGCAGCAGGCTCGCATGGCGACTGCGATGCTCATATGTAAAAGGAGCATGCGTGCAAAACGCATGTGTGCTCACTCGTATGTAAGAAGGAGCAGACGCGTATGGCGACTTACGTGCTCATAAATAGAGGAGCATGCGTGCAAAACGCATGTGTGCTCGCTCGTATGTAGGAGGAGCAGGCGCGTATGGCGACTTACGTGCTCATAAATAGAGGAGCATGCGTGCAAAACGCATGTGTGCTCGCTCGTATGTAGGAGGAGCAGGCGCGTATGGCGGCTTACGTGCTCATAAAATAGAGGAGCATGCGTGCAAAACGCATGTGTGCTCACTCGTATGTAGAAGGAGCAGGCGCGTATGGCGACTTACGTGCTCGTAAATAGGGGAGCATGCGTGCAAAACGCATGTGTGCTCGCTCGTATGTAGGAGGAGCAGGCGCGTATGGCGGCTTACGTGCTCATAAAATAGAGGAGCATGCGTGCAAAACGCATGTGTGCTCACTCGTATGTAGAAGGAGCAGGCGCGTATGGCGACTTACGTGCTCGTAAATAGGGGAGCATGCGTGCAAAACGCATGTGTGCTCGCTCGTATGTAGGAGGAGCAGGCGCGTATGGCGACTTACGTGCTCGTATGTGATGCAGTTTTTCGGCTTTCATCGGTGTGCGTGAGGAACCCTCGCCGCGTTTTCCCGATTAAATGTACTGCCAAACCGAAACTTTGTCCTTGGGAGGTGTTTGTTCTATGCCTCCATACTCCGTAGTATATGAAAACAATTTTGGCCTTCCAAATGGTGTTGCACCATGTTGGTCATTCAGTTTGTTGCTTCTAAATAGATGTTAGTAGCATTCCGCTAAAATATGGATTGTAGATAATCGATGAGCGTATACCCATGTCTACAAATATACTACATGTAATTGGTATGTCATATGATTGCCTCAATAAAAATATACACACATTAGACATGCACGCAAGTAGCTTTTCATTCAGCATAATCGTTGAATTGTTTTTTGAGGACAAGCATGGGTAAACACAAAGGATCTTTGCTGGCGGAACCATTTGCACGCAAAGTACCCGTAGGCGGAGCTTTACCTGTGGATACGAAGTTGATCGCAGGCAGGCGGAACTTTCCGGCGTGCACAGGACACCATCACGGAGGTGTCTCCGCCGCGCACGGGTGGCCGAGTGTGTGATATGTCGTTCGCGAACCATTTGTACCAAGTTATGTTGATCTGAGCAACTATGGTCGCCATGTTTCGATCCGGTAAACATAAAGGATCAGTTTTGAAAACTATGAAGTTGCATAGAATAAAGCAAGGTTTAACTTTATATAAGTACACTATGTACCATTGAGTCTTTCGGTTCATTGTTACCAAATACATGTAAGTGGTGTTTTTCAAAAAATTGGTTATGAATAGCAAAAAGTGTTTGCTCATATATTGATACACCGTATGTATCATGTATAACATGTGATTGTGTAAACAAAAAATAAACACATGTATATGTAATATCAATAAGGTCTTCTGCTCATATGTGATATGTGTCATCCTTTAGAAAGGAGTTTTTAATTGTTTTTTTTTTTTTTTTATGACAGGTGTCTCTAGTTGGCATGCAAAGTTCAGTGCATGCTTCACTTCGCTTGTTTAATGCAAGATGAGACATCTAAATTTAAAAGCTCCCGCTCAGAACTGTTACATGATGTTAATGGTCCGGAATTTGTAATAAATTTGCCGATCAAAAGTATAAGCGTTGTTATAGTGTTCTGTTTAAAAAGCATGATGGAACTGTGCGCATGCACAAAGTGCCCGCGCGCGGAGTTTTACTGACGGATGCGGAGTTGCTCGCGGGGAATTGGATCTGTCCGGGGTGCGCGAGACTCCAACAAGCAGGTGCCTCCGGCGCGCGGGTGCTAGAGGGTGTGTCTAACATGCGCGGGTGCACGAAAATGCGAGTTGTAAAACTTTTTTTTTTTTTTTTTTTTGTTGAAGTGGCGTAGGGACCTTGTGCGTTTGGATGCTCGCTCGGTGAAGTATGCTAGCGACCAAGGAGCTTGTCCGCCATATGTAGGGACGGAAGTGGCCGTGCGTCAGTCGTGTGCCAGCGGGCTTAAAAACTCTTAGACAACTGTGAAACCTGTTGTGCCAAAGCGGATTTCGTATGCACCAGCTGGTCAAAACAATTGTGTTGTAGTGTACATATTTTATTTGAATTAAAAATCTAGGCCCACTTGCCAATAAACATCTAATTCACTAGAAGTGCAGTTATAAGTGATATAGATGGATACTTTGTAAGATGAGTTGAGCATCATAGGATCCAACGAATCCCTTAAAGGTATTGATCAATATTGAAGTTAACTCAAACCTCAAGGGGCAAACTTGGAAAATATGAAAGTATGTAGACTAAGCACGTGCAACAAGGTGTGAAAAATAATAATATGCAATAGCTTTGAAGCTTTAGTGTGTGTATTAAGCACTGGATCCAGTTTAAAGAGTTTGCAACTGGGCTGCTGTGATTATGTTGTGTTTGTGGGCCACTAGTACTGGGCTGGACTTCTAGAAGACATCAGATGTGAAACGGATCGGCTTTTATCTACTATATATCAGATGTGTTGATATGTTTTTAGATTAAGAAGCACATATTCCAGCAACACACATTCTAGACCCTTCGTTAGTCTCTCTCACATTCTTGCTTAGGGTATTTACCCTTTGATCAGATTCGAGCATGTGTTAAAAGATCTTGTGTATAGATCCGTTCGTGAGGGTTAACAGTTCGTTGTGTCTTGTAACCTATCACGCCACGCGCCGCCGCGCGTTTGTGCTTACACAAATAAATATAAGAATCGTGTTCGGGTTTCTCAGTTTAACCTCCCAACCCGACGCGATTACCTTCAATGTCCAATGCCACCAAAGCTAAAGTTGTGGTCAAACTTAATTTCCATAATATATTGACTCACAATACTTGACTTTGATTATGATTATTTTATGTGGTTTTGACTGGATCTAGAACTAACTGTACTACTAACTCTTTGCACAAGCAATACCACATTAAAGAAGAGAAGCTATAGCTATCAGGTAGGTTGTTTTTTTGTTTTGTTTTTTTTTTTTAAAACCAAGAGATGATATCATCACTCTTGTAAGTAGGCAGGCTTTAACCAGAAAAGTCAAGTGCATACCCCAATATCCTAACTTGATCAATTCACTGTCGTTCCACATTCTAAAGATTGGTAATAATGGGTATTGGGAGAGCTAATGCAGCATACCGCCTTCGCATGGCATGCTTGTATATCTTGATTATCTCATTACGACACTGCACAGCAACTGATACGTTGAGTAAAGACAGTCCCATCTCCTTAACACAAACGCGTGTCTCTTTCAATCAACAGTATGAGCTAGGCTTCTTTAATCCAGGTAATTCCACTAACCGATATCTTGGGATATGGTTCAAAAACACTGATGCAAAGAAAATGATATGGGTCGCGAACAAGGAAAACCCACTCTCGCGTTTGTGCTTATCGGACGCACGGCGTACGGCGCGTCGGAGTTTGTGCACCCATGCGCGGTGCGCGTTTGAGCTTATCGGACGCACGGCGCACGGCGCACGGCGCGTCGGAGTTTGTGCACCCATGCGCGGTGCGCGTTTGAGCTTATCGGACGCACGGCGCACGGCGCGTCGGAGTTTGTACACCCATGCGCGGTGCGCGTTTGAGCTTATCGGACGCACGGCGCACGGCGCGTCGGAGTTTGTACACCCATGCGCGGTGCGCGTTTGAGCTTATCGGACGCACGGCGCGCGGCGCGTCGGAGTTTGTGCACCCATGCGCGGTGCGCGTTTGAGCTTATCGGACGCACGGCGCGCGGCGCGTCGGAGTTTGTGCACCCATGCGCGGTGCGCGTTTGAGCTTATCGGACGCACGGCGCGTCGGAGTAGGATCTCGCCAAGCACAGTGGTTTTTTCGCTGAAACCTTGTTTTTTTTAAGGTGAGGTATGAACACTCATATTTCAACTTCAACTTGGTGCTGATAACAAACGTAGGAGGAGCATGGATGTAACAAGGGTTGCAGACTTTGCAAGAAGACAACCATTTTCTCCTTGGAAGTGAAAAGGAGGGAAGCTTTATTAGGACTACTTTGGCTGTTGACAGCTGTAGAGGACTAAATTGGACTAAATTGGTGTTACCTTGAAAGTGAGAAGACAAAAAGGTGCTCTTAATTATCCGGGTGAGGACAAGAATGAGCTGGTACATGTCAGACAACTTTGTATAGTTGTTTACAGCTGTATTATGTATATTATTTACAGCTGTAAATGTATTGAATTTGAACGTCTGACATTGGCCGTATTTTTATATTATTTATCAATTTAAAATCCTCAAATAACTTTGATCTATTAAGACAAAACTTCAAGATTTCTCGAATATCAAAGAATAGAGGTGAAGTTCTCCTTTCATGAGTTCTCGAATGTCCCAACTAATAAATCAACAGCCCGGTTTTTTTTTTTTGTTAAAAAAAAAAAAAAAAATTAGGGCTTCTAAAGGTGACATAAGAAAGGGATTTGTAATTTCATTTTCTTTTGTCATACCTTCTTTTGATAGAATCTTGCGTCAAGTAAGAGAAAAACAAACAACGTACCCGGTTTTTTCTTTTGCATAAATCGTGGCTAATCCTCGTTAACGGAGGCATAAAACCCACAAAACTTGGATCTTCGAAATTTTAACTTGAAAAAGTCTGGTACGGCGACAGATCTGAGCTCCCTTGTACATGAGGTTGTGAACCCTGTGGATCTGGAGAATTTGAAGCACTGAAACAAATGAAATACCACAGATCTAGAAGTTGTGGAAAACATAACACATATCTGTGGGGTTTATTCATTCGAGGGTCAAGAGTGTGACTCTAAGAACACAGATCTAGAGATCTGAGGATAAAACAAGATGTGATCAACAGATGGTTAACATAAACTCGGATGGCGCCAATGTTGAAACACGGCATCACCACCGGGATGATTGGGCCGCTTTCTCCATGGGGTGAAGAATCACGTCTTATTCTTCCTCTCCTATCCAGATCTGCACAGAGAAAACAAAGGTGGAACCGTAGAGATGACCGGTAGGGGAAAGAATCCCCTGTTTCCAGTAACAAAAGTGTGGCGGCTCCATCTTTTCTGACCCTAATAATGAGGTGAACACCTCCTTATATAGGGGACATGGGCCTCCCCTAACCTCAATGGGCCAGGCCCAGTTAGGGGTTATCTCTACAAGTCCCTAGCCCAATGTAGTATATACTACAACGCGTTGGGCCTCGCGGTTGGGTTAGTCAACACAATAATAAATAATTAATATAAAAGCAATAAGTAACGGGAAAGTCTGACCGCTCGGGTCGGGTCCAATACCATACCTCTACAAATGTTTAATTTAAATCAATCAAGTTTGTAAATATCTACTTTAAAGCCACGAGTGACTAAGTTCTTTGGTCACTTTGGAGAAACAAACCCTTGATGGGTCTTTAACTATAAGATTATGAGGTGGTAGTGGTAAAGACAAAGCTTTTAAACATCTAGATTTAAAAGGTGGGGATCTTGGTGTTGAAATATAAAAGTTTATATTTATATAATTCATACTTAAAACATATTGTTGATCCGGTTGTGGCCCAGTATGGTTATGGTCCAGTATAGTCTTTTATGTATTAATATTGGGCTAAGTGGTGTTTCAGTTGGGCTGTTAAAGTTGTTATTCAGGTTGTTATGGGCCAAGGATCTAAACGGGCACATTGTGAAAGCTTAAGGACCTGATTGTATCTCTGAAGGGGCTAAAGTGTAACTCTCGTTGTAGCTGCTATATAAGAGGAGAGAGAGTGGTTCTTCTCAGTTGTTTGAGATATTTCTTAGGGTTTCTTTGAGTTCTCTCTGTACCAGTTCATCTTCATTCTTAGATCTCAGTGTTGAGGTCATTTTGTTCATAGATCTCTTTGTTGAGATCATTTCTGTATTAGATATCGTGTTGATCTCCATATCTGTATCATTTATTTTGTTTGTGTTCAACATATTTCTATAATCTGTTGAATCTGTACTTTGTATCATTTAGATCTCATAATTTTGAGATCTAGGGTTTCTGGTTGGGGCTTTTCTGGGTTGGCTAAGCAATAAAGTTTTTGTCACCTGTTTTGTCACTATTTCTGGTGTATTCGAGTATTTCTTGTGTTCGGTATAGATCTATACCGTTTTACACTTGGGTTAAAGTCCCATGGTAGAGGAGGAGAGCATTCCATGATATTTAAGCAGTGAGGTCCTTGGCTTTCCAAGGTTGTAGGTACAAGGTACTCTTAGAAGAACAAAAGTAATTCTATGCATATACATAGAAATTAGATCATGTTAAAAATAATTTTTGTTTGTTCCTCATCACAACTAAGAAAATGTTATCTAATATTTGATTTAGATGTGAACAATCCAAAAGGGTTATTTTGTTCTTGTACTGTACTTGTTTGTGGATTTTATTTAACATTCCCTGTAAAACAAATAGCTTTCACATCGACATCTAAAGTAATAATATATGTATTTGTAAAACTTGTAGGCAACCCAATTATATAAATATTCCGTGAAAATCTTTAGGTTGACTTCATGATCGTTACAAATCTTTACTCTTAAAGGCAATTTGCCATTAATTAACCAGAGGTATTATAATTATTTATACCAAAAGAAAGAAAACGGAAAGGGGAAAAGGAAGAGGTTAACACTCATGACCATTGAGTTTTATTTTTCTCACTTGCTTGAAGAATATGATGAAAGATGAACACTTTAACAAATTGGATTCTAATAAGTCAAACTATAACTTATAAGCCGATAATAATTCATATTGGTAATGTAACCAGTGACGCTCCTAACATTCACTTTCATTGCCCAGAGCAATCCCACTCAAGTGAAGAAAACTTCGTTTACGCCCTCTTTCATTTATTTCGTTTCAACATTATGATTGGGATAAAAATTAGCCACTTTATTAAAGGCAGACAGCGTTATTTACTCTTCTGTTAAGGTGGATCACCCCTTGCTACGAAAATAAAAATTAAGAATGCCATTATTCAGATTGCTTGTATGAATTTTTATCGGCAATAATTTTTAGTTTGAATTATTAAAATCTAATTTGCTTAATTTAAAGTCCAAAACCTCCCAATCCAGCACCCATTAATCCACCAAAATCACCAACATTTCCAAGAACCGAACTTAAATCCAACCCGCCAAGTCCACCATTCGATCCATTAAGCAATGATTGTATCAAGTCTCCGCCACCACCACCACCACCTCCGCCACCCATGAATGCTTGCAGCAATTGGTTGCTCCCACCACCGCCGCCCCCCATGACCGCTTGCAGGATTTGGTTATTCACGTTACCACCACCACCCATCATCGTTTGCAGCAACCGATTATTCACGTTACCACCACCGCCATAACCCATCATCATTGCTCGGCGAATTTGGTCTCTCTGATTATTGATTTGATTCATAAACAACCTCTCTTGGTAAGTACTACTTCCAGCCCCAGACACCCCTTGTGCCTGTAAAATAATTGAAAAGAAAAACATTCAATATTAGTTAATATCATTTTATGTTTATTGAATAACTGAAAATTGATCGGGTCTCCATAAGGGGTTACAATAAAAATAATAGAGTAAATTGCGAAAATCGTCCCTGAGGTTTGTGCGTGTTTGCCAGTTTCATCCAAAACAACTTTTTTTGTACAATATTGCCCTTCATTTTTGGGATTTTTTGCCATTTTCATCCAAATGTCTAATTTGTTTTATATTTTCTGTCAAATATTTGGATAAAAATAGCAAAAAATCCCAAATCTTAGGAACGATTTTGGCAAAAAAGTTACAAGTTTGGATGAAAATGACAAAAAATCACAAAAGTGAGGGGCAATATGGTATAAAAAAGTTGTTTTGGATGAAACTGACAAACACACTTAAACCTTAGGGACGATTTTGGCAATTTACTTAAAATAATAATAATGATAAGATAAAGCGGCAATAACTGTCCTAATATTCAAACTATACATAGAATAAAAAAGACAAGCAAACATAGAAAATAAAAATAAATGATAAAATCAAATAATAATAAGTATAGAGAAGATGCAATAAACCTTGGATGTGGCACAAGACAAATGAGCATCAAATCCACAAGAGCCGCACCTATACAACCAACACTTCCCTCCCTCAATCACACCACACACATCACAACGAAACCCACCGGTCGCATACGGTGACGCAAACACCAGACCGAGTTGGTGACCGTGGCTCTGGTGAGACAAACACAATGGCAGCGTAGCACACACCAGATGGATATTAACACCACAGTCTTTGCAGTTGTATGAAAAGCCATCTCCATTGTTGCCGCAAGCGTTGCAGGCGTAAACGCCATTAGGGTTGTGTGATTTTGGGAGGAGGGAGAGAGGGTGGTTGTGGTGGCAAGGGTGGGTGATTCTGTGAGGGAGGTGGGAGCATTTGAGGTGGAGGGAGAAGGTGGTGCATGATGGTGATCTGCATGTGTATAATGGTTCAGTTTCTAGGGTTTGTTTGCAGGCTGAACATACTCTAGATGGTTGAGGGTTGGTTAGGTGTAGAGGGTGTTGATGGCTGAAATGGTTTATTATGGGTTCAGATTGCCTCCCCATATTCACTAGAAAAAACTTGCTTCATACAATACATACACACACATCATAATATTTATATAAGTGTATATAACCCCTTCACCATATAAATTGTTTTTGTAAATAAACAATTCAATGAAAAGACTTTACTATCAATTCAAGATGTAACATGTATTTATTCAATAAAAAACTAGATAAAGAATATTTGTAGGTGAAATTCAATTAAATATTAAGATGTGATAAACAATACATAAGAGTTAGGTTAGCACTCTTCTTCCAATCTTGTATTAATGAGCCTTTCTTTTATTACCACTTGTTTTAAATTATGGGAACAATAA
Source organism: Helianthus tuberosus (assembly GCA_030545235.1). NCBI lineage: Eukaryota > Viridiplantae > Streptophyta > Magnoliopsida > Asterales > Asteraceae > Helianthus > Helianthus tuberosus. Next base: position 148,313,726 of record CM060448.1, read on the forward strand.
ACGTTTACAGCATTATTATTGGTTATTCATATATAAACGATCACTTTAAATCTGTTATATTTAAAATTAGTCTTGCTATTTGTTTTTCAATTTTCTTTAAATTTTATTAACGTTTCCATGATAGCCCATGAATTTTCTTCAATTGAGGAGGTAATTATATTGTAGGATAGTGTTATCAAGCAATATCAGATCGACACGAAGAAGTGAAGGACTTCCTATTAATAAAGTTGTGTAACCTGTTTTAACTACACCTTAAGGAGGAGTGACATAAAGCATGAGTTTTGGGTCTCATTTTCTTCGGACCCTCAAATAATAAAAACAAAAACAAAATATAAATAGGTAATTTAGTCTTTAAGATTGGTAACACCTTAATTTGCTATAAGAATCATATAGGATGTAAGCATATGTTTTTTTTTTTTGACGAATTAACACCAAGCTTATTATCCTCTTTGAAGAGGTATGGTCCCAAATCAGTGCACATATGGTAGGGGGACAACACCACTTTTCCAGAATGGTGTTCACATCATCCGAATGCATCCAGAAGCTTCTGGAAGAAATCTCAGGTGACAAGGAAGATGCTCATTTAGACAAAAAGGACGACACGTGGCACCAATGGATGGACGCCAACCTTCATTGCGAGATTTCTAGAGGACAGGCCGACAACCAGTACCAGAGAGCGCCCAGCTGGACGAATGAGTACGCGCCACGTCACCCACTACACTGGCGACATCAGAGGGGACAAAGAGGATGTTCCCCTTGGTCGGACAGCTAGCACCCACTGAATAGCTGGCAGCCTGGCAGGTCTCCTCCTTCTTCATCCTTCGGCTATAAATAGAGGATTCCATCTCCAGGTTTAAGGATTCTGCTCTCTCACTATTTACTCTCAACACACACTATTCTCCTTAGAATAATACTTATTCTCACTCCGGAGGGTGGTCATAAGGAGAATCCCCCTGATGTATTGCAAAATACATTATTTATTCGTGTACCGTTTGTATAGGTTTCGTTATATTTAGTTTTGTTTTTCGTTAGAATATGCATACTATTGATCAAATCGTGTTTCGCAGGTCTTGATGTTTAAATATGCGAGAAACCGAGTGAAACGAGCCAAAATATTGAAGTGTCAAGTCTTGAAGCATGTTGGAAAGGTCGAGGAGTTGAAATAGAGCTAAATAGCTGAAAAAATCACTCTCTGGCACCCCATCACCCACTAAGCAAGTCTGTGGCACCCGGCGAGAGACTAAAGGTAGTACATGAGAAAAAAAAAACAAGGTGGCACCCCGCCACCCATTCCTTCAGTGGGTGGCGCCCCGCCAGAAGGCTGTAGCTGGCAATTATTACGAATTTAATAAGGGGTTGTTATGGAAAGTTATATATATTGATCTAAAACTTGGAAAAAACCCTAATTCACGAACTAGGGACTTCTTGGGGTAATTGTTGAGCATTCTTGGAGCACTTTCGGAGATTTTAAAGCCTAGGAATCATCGGTATGAGTTCGGGGAAGAAGACTTGAAGATTTAATCGTGTTTTCTAGTTCTTTGTTCTTGACTTTTCTTACGAAACTTGTTATGATGAATTCATGTTTAGACATCTTTGATTTGTTTTCACGTTTTAACATGCTTGGCTAAATTTATAAACCACCTAGACTTGATGAATGGATTAATATAAAGTTTTTACCGTTTATGTTATTTGCATGATTATTATGGATTAATTGTGTTTTGTAAGAAGTTTGGTTTAATGATTTGATGTATATGCATACTTTGAGTTGGTTTTTTGTTATTATTTGCTTCATATGATTCTTAGTGACGGTCTATATCACAACATAGAGTCATATTAGGGTATAGGATTTCGGTGAGTGTCTATATCACGTAAGAAAACCTTAACTCTTTAGGGAGAATTGCGCAATAACCCCTAGAAGTAATTGGTAATAATTTGCTAAGTCTTAGTGTTCTACTAGTCCTAATACCTGGAAAGTGAGGGGCTATTGGTAGGTCTTACCCGGCGAATTGCTTTAGATAGTCTTTGGAAAAGGTTGAGTCTTGGTTTACCTGTCGGTTTTATTAGTCTATCAAGTCAAATTAATTAATTCAAACTACCCTAGATCTATGATTGGAAAAGAGTAGGTCAACATTAGGGTACTTACGCAATAATTAGACAACTGGAAAGGCGTCTAATAACCGGTAGGATTAACGGCCAAGGTAGTTCCACAGGTTTCTCCTTGAGAAGGGTCGAGGGGCTTAGTTGGTTCTTAATAGGTTTAGTACTTTAAGATCCCGGTTCCATAATTCATGCATTTAACTTAATCGGTAATCTCCTAAAAACGATCCAGGATTCTTGTCTAGGTGGTCTTGTTCTCCATATAAGAAAAGTCTTTAGTCTTCGTTCGTATTAGTTTAATTTAGTAGTTTAATATAGATTTCCGTAACCCCCCCCCCCCCCCCAAAAAAAACAAATTAACATTTTAGTCGTGTCTGTCAGTGTCTGTCAGAGTCTAGTTTACGTGATACATAGAGTCTCGTGGTTCGATATCCGGACTTCCTAGGTTATACTACATTGATCGGTACACTTGCCGATTGTGTGGTTTTAGGTCGAGTCTAGAATTAAAGCTTTGTAGTGTCTAGTTTAGAGAGTCTAATATAGTTAATTTTTATAGTCTGTTTAGCACACATCACCCCCTATTCCCCTCCTTGTGGCGAGTCACAGGTGTTCTGTTTTGTAAGATATCAGCTAACGGCGAGTGGAGGAAGAGATTGAACCCCTAATCCACGAGACAGTCAGCTGGGATAACCTCGTGTTAACCGGTGTTTCATCACCCTTCTTGTGGTGAGTCACTGGTGTTCTATTTTGTAGGACATCAGCTAACGGCGAGTGGTGGAAGAGATTGAACCCCTAATCCACGAGATAGTCAGCTGGGATAACCTCGTATTAACCAATGTTTCATCATTGGCGCCCACCGTATTTTTTACAACCATTTTCATCTCTTTTCTCTTTGAAAACACTCTTCAAAGGCTGAACCAAACCCCTCCTTTCAGATGGACGGAGAAAACTCTCCGTTTGGTCTGGCTACGGACAACGTGCACATCCAAGGCCACCAAAGGGACGAGCCCGTCAAAGAGAAGTTAGCAAGTGACGGAATCCCTAACTTCTTTGGAAGTACTTCCCGGGTGATCAATCAGACAACTCCCGGCACTCAAAACCCAAGCCATGGTGCTGGCCCTTCAGCACCATTGGCACCAACACAACCAAATGTCTCAGCATTACTGGGATTGCCAGAAGGAGAAACTCTCGCTTCCTGGTACACCAAGTCACAAGCAACACTGAATTTGATCTATGCGCAACTAAGCGCACAACAAGCACTTCACCAAACGCAAGCACAGCCGTCTCCTTTTGTAACTCCAGCTCCACGACAAGTGAGCAGTCAAACTCCACAGCACGCGCACGCGCGGACGCAACAACATGAAAGGTCATCCACGATAAGGAGGCAAAGCGCGCATGACACGCGCGATACATACGACGAAACAGAGAGCAATTATGAACAACATACTCACCAATAGAAGAAACCCCCATTGAGCAGTCAGCTAGGGCCGCGCAACATCAACAAAGAATGGGAGTATAACAATGAAGAAGAGGATTCCACATATAGACAAGAAGAGACTTCCGTCTTCAACAGACTGCCACCGAACCATGAGGCATACAGGACCCGCGCGCGGGGTACAATCCAAAGCTCTAATAGATGTCTACTTAGGCCCTATCACACTTCGAGCGGGGGAGGAGTCGGTAGTTTTTAATGTTACCAGTACGAGAGGGTCGAATGATAGAGTGGAGGCAGTGGCGTTGGTGGGGGAGAGTGGGGAAGATAAGAGAAATGAGAGAGAGGTAGTAAGTGGTCCTAGTCTAGAGGAGGCGATAAGACCCAAGTGTGGGGATCCGCCAGATATAAGGGTAGAGGAATTAGAGAAGAAAATGGTGTGTTTAGAATCCAAGCTAGAGACACTGAGCAAGGCTCAGTGTGGGGATGGGGAGATTAAGAATACGTTTAGATTCAAATTGCCTGATGATGAGTTGAGAGGTTGTGAGAGGTATGAGGGAGTTTGGAGAGATTCGGGTAATCATAGGTATAATGGTGCTACAGCCCGTGAGTTTTGGTACGGAAGGTGAGCTGGGTCTACATGATCCTTCGTGAGTATTAGAAAAGTTGATAGCCCACTTGTAGAGTTTGTAGATTTTGAGTCTTTATCGTAGTTTTAGGTGGAGTTGTGTTTTTCATGTTTTTAGTTGTTTTACAGGTAATCATGTCCGTGGAAGAGTTCGGTTTGCGAAGATACGACGTCTAGAATTGTTTTCGACTAAAAAATTTGGGTTAGAAAGTGTTTTGGACGAGTTGTGAGGAATTTGGAAAAAATTCAAAGGCATGAAGGCCATCAAACCACGAAACTTTCTTTGAAAAAGGGCCCTTCGCGTCACTCGAAGGGCACATGGAGATCTGACCGCGTAGCGCTAAGCTAAACATATAAAATATTGGAATTAGTGGCTTCGTGCCACGCTAAGGAATGAGGTGAACCTGTCGCGTAGCACGACGGGTGTGTTTCCGGGCTGAAGTGTTTCCCATGTCTGAATTGGTTAGTTTTTCGCACCCGGTTCATTTATGGTATGTGTTTACTTGTACTTTGAGTCATTTATTTTGTACCATAAGTCTAATTTAGTATTTTTGAGCCCGTATTTTGTGTCGAGTCAGTACTGCTTTGGTTTTTGCTTGTCTTTGTGTATGAAGGTTTGAATCGTACCACCAATACTCAGTCTCCATTCGGGTGATTTCGGAGCTGTTCAGCAAATTTCAAGGAATTTTCCAAGTATACCGGTCAGTGTCAGAGCCGATCACAACCGAAATGCTATACGATCGAGCTGGATTGGACGAGAGTTTTGGAGCTTACGCGTTAATTAACCAACTAAGTCATTTCCATTTTTGCCCTTTGTTTTTTATTTCTTATTTATTTTTAGTCTTTTGAATCGGTTTCCATCCTACATTGAGGGCAATGTAGAGTTTAAGTGTGTGGATGAGAAACTATTGTTTGAGTTTTTTTAGTGTTAGTTTGAGTCATAAAAATTTGAAAAAAAAATCGAAAATTTAAAAAATCCAAAAAATTGAAAAAATCAGAAAGAGTTAACTGCCATTTTCGTCCCTGTGGTTTGGTCACTTTGGCCATTTCAGTCCATTTTTCAAAAATGCGCCATTTTCCTGCCCGACGTTCTGGAAAGGTGCCATTCCAGTCCAAAAATCATAACCCAGTTAAGTCGGTTTGTAAATAAGGACTGATTGTGTAAATTTGTAACATAAAGGACCATTTAAGTAAAATGTATAAATATTAATATAATTATAAAATAATATATATATATATATATATATATATATATATATATAATGTATACACACACTCTGATTCAGTTCACACACACACACTCTCTCTCTATGCTCTGCAATCACCACCACCATCACCTTTACCTCTCTACTCCGGTGACCGGAGTAAATCCGGCCTTCTTTCCGACACCCCACACCCCCACGAACCAAACTAACCACACACCCCTCCACATCTCACAGATCAGACGAGAGAGGGAGAAAGTCGGAGAGAGAGAGAGAGATAACGACGAGAGAGAGAGAGAGAGAGAGAGAGAGAGAGAGAGAAGGAGGCGGGAGAGAGAACCGGCGACGGTGGGGGTGCCGTTTTTCCGGTGAGTTGCAGGCGGCGGCAGTGGTGATGAAGGTCTGATGATGATGATGAAGATCGCGATGATGATGATGAAGGTCGATGATGAAGGTCGATGATGAAGGTCTGATGATGATGGTCTGATGATGAAGGTCTGATGATGATGATGAAGATCACGATGATGATGATGAAGGTCGATGATGATGATAACAGATGATGACGATGATGACGTTGATGGTGGTGGTTCCGGCGGCGGCGGTGGTGACCACCGGAGCTCCGGTTCCGGCGGCGGTGGTGAGTATGCAGGTAAGGTGTTTGATGAAATGTCTGTGTGAAATGAAATGTTTTAGGTGTTAGGTTTGTTTGGCTGTTTTGGTGATGGCGATGGTGGTTATGGATGGGATGTTGACTGTGGTGAATGAGGGTGGTGAATTGGTGATGGTTGTCTGAGATGTTGTTGTTACTGGAGTTAGAGAGAGAGAGAGAGAGAGAGTAGAGAGACAAAGGGTAATGTGGTGGGACGATGGTTATGGATTGGATGGTGACGGTGGTGAACGAGGCGGTGACGGTGGCCTGAGATGTTGATGGCGGCCAGGGCTAGTGGTGGTGGTGTTTTTATATAGAGTAGGGAGAGAAAGGGAGGCGGCAGGTGTGGTGGTGGTGGTGGTGTGTTAGTGGTGAACGAGGTGGAGATGGTGGTATGACATGTTGGTGGCAGATCGGAGTGGTGGTGGTGGCAGTGGCTGTGGTGGCGGTGGTGGGAACTGGTGATGCAGGTGGTGGAGAGTGTGGAGATAGAACAGGTTTGGTTTTGGTGGATGGTGGTGGTGTTGGAAGGGGATGTGGGTGGGGTCTGGTGTGGCGGCGGCGGTGGAGGTGAAGGTGATGGTGGTGGTGGTGGTTTAGAGAGAGAGAGAGAGAAAGAGAGAGAGTAGAAAGAGAGAGAGTGGCGGTGATGGTGTGGTTACAGGTTACTGAATGTGTGTATATTTTGTATAATATAGATTTTATAATTATATAAATATTTATACATTTTACTTAAATGGTCCTTTTATTAACAAATTTACACAATCAGTCCTTATTTACAAACCGACTTAACTGGGTTATGATTTTTGGACTGAAATGACACCTTTCCAGAACGTCGGGGAGGAAAATGGCGCATTTTTGAAAAATGGACTGAAATGGCCAAAGTGACCAAACCACAGGGACGAAAATGGCAGTTAACTCAATCAGAAAATATCTCTTGTTTTAGATGTTTGCAATAAATACGGAAAATGATAGAAAAGTCAGGAATGTTCAGGTTTCAAACAATAATAATATGAGCTAAAAAAAGTTAAGTTTGTGTCTAACTTGGGATGTGTGAGTAGGCCCGATCTGGTTTCTAGGTTCCTTTGATATAAATATACCTAATTGTTAATTTGCTAGTGGGTTCTCATTTAGGAAAAGTAGATAGCCGAAACCACCAATAATAGTATAAGGAACGCCGTTATAAGCTAAAGTTATTATAATTTTTTATCAAAAGAAAAAAAATATAATAATTGAGCTAGATTGAGAAAAAACGAGGCCTATGTAATCTCTGTTGGGGATGGTGACTCTGACTTAGATTCCCTCTGGGATAAGTTAAAAACAAAAATGCAAAAATACCGACACCTACTTTGTCGCTCTCGGGGATGGTGACTCTAGTTGAGACAGCCTCTGGGTTAGGTATGAAAAGTCTAGTGCTCAGAAAAGAAAAAAAATAAGAAAAAGTTTGATGTTAAATTCTTTTGATTTTAGTATAAAACAGTTAGAAAATAGTCCAGTGACTGTTCCTTTTGTTCTATAAGCTTGAGACGGGATTAGGTGAAACAACATATTCTAGTGTGAGACCCTAGGTAAATTAACCGAACTTGAACTTAAATTGCATGATAAGGGCTTGGAACCGGGTTTGGGTTGAAGGGGACAAGTATACTTGCAATCGCGGTTAACGCGAGTTTTAATTTTAATAAATAATCTAAATTTTTGAACCTGAATATTATCTGATTCTGATTCCATTTGCATAAGTCTTTTTCGGGGACGAAAACAGAGTAAGTGTGGGGATATATGATGTATTGCAAAATACATCTATTTATCATGTATAGTTTGTATAATTTTCATGTCGTTGTCGTAGTTTTATTTAGATTATCCGTATACTTGATTCAATTATGTTTTACAGGCCTTGGTTGGAGAAAGGTTTTGGAATGTGATGATGAAAGGATGGACCGATGGATGCGGTTTTACTGATGGATGGTTAAAACCGATTGAAGAATTTCCGATAGCAGTTGAATCTTGGTTGGTTTTCACCATGATTGCATCTAAAACGTTTGAGCTTTCTGTTTTCCATCCCGAAACTAGAACTGAGGTTTTTTTTAAAGAAAGTTGATGTTGTTGTTTTGGATGATTCGGTTTATGGTGATGACGGGTTTGACTTATTGGTTGTGGTATAAAAATTTGATGTTAATATACATTTGTTTGATAACATGACGTTGATAAGTAAGTTTTATTATATTATGCTAATAACTATTGAAATGCCATATTGTAGACTAAACACAAACAAATTCTGGATTCCTGGGAAGTTGCTTTAGATGATGATGAGACTAGAGCCACACTTGGTAATCCTACGCAGTTTATGAGTTTTGAGGATATTTTTAATGTATATATACACATGTAATATTTACTTATTATTATGATTTAAAATATGGTTTCTTATATATGACCATTCTTATAAATATAGTCTGTTGATGATGGGCTATTCAATTCAAAGGTAATGCCTCTAGTTAATGAGTCAGATGTTAAAAATGCTGTAAGTTTAAATTTTCCTACTTTTCTTACCTATTGTATATAAACATATAAAAATATATTTTATTGTATAATAAGTATAACAAGCTTTTTTAAAATTTTTTTGTAGCCTCAAGATCATTCTGTATAAATAGCTAATGATGTTAACGATCCTCAACTTCAGTCTAAAGATTTTTCTATTCATGACACTCCTGCCTCTTCAAGTGTTGTATCTAATGTAAGAATTTATTAGTTTTACACTGCCCATTTTATTATTGTAACAACCCAACTTTTGAAGTCAAAGTACAAGTCAAAGTCAAAGTCAAGTCAAAGGAAGAGAAGATTGCTAATTGGAATCCGTCGTTCCTTGATTAATTATTGCTTGTACTCCCAAACCTAGACAATCGATACTTTAATTTATGCTTGTTAGTTGTATTATGTGGAAGTAACAATGCGATAAAGATAATTAACGCTAATCTACTCAACGCTATCACATCGCTATCGCATCGCAATTCGAATTACAGGTTATGGATATTGTTTTACGTGTGTGTGCTATTAGGTGTTACTTGTGCATGTTTATATTTGTTTGTGGTGGTTATTCGCAAACCCAATCGCAACTCTATCGCAACGCAATCTCATCGCAAACTCGAAATCTAAGGTTTACTTTTGTGGTTAATAGTAGTTATATTATTTGAGTAACTAGTGTGTAATACTATCGCAACGCATACTCGCAACCCATCGCAACGCTCAACGCATGAAACAAAAAGTCGGAAACCAACTGGAAAAAGCCATCTGATCGAAGGACCATTCGATCGAATGGTCATCCATCCGGATGCCCATCCGATCGGAAGGCCCTCCGACCCTATCTCTACACTGCCTTTTCTCCTCTCTTGCCTATAAATAGCACCTGTCACATCACTATTCATGTGATGTGACAGCTCTTGTTCGACCAGCACGCTTTTGGCCTATTTTCTCTCGATTTCTCGCGATTCTTGTAAGTTTCTACCTCAAATCTTGTACTTCTATCATCTTCACACACTTCTTCATCATTTCCACCATCAAATCTCGTCTTTTAACCATGAAATCACTGGATTCCGGGCTGATCAAGGGTGACGTCATCACGGGTTAGTATGAACTCGGGAGAATGACTTCATTCCATCAAGAACAACTCGAATCTAACAGATTTCTACAATGTTTAAACACTGATTTCACCTAAATCTAAACGTTTTTCAAGTGTTTCAAACTTTTCTTCAAACATTCTCAACTTTTCACATAAAACCTATAGGATCCGAACTTGTTCAGTCCTTTTGCTCATTCTCTAGTGAAGTGCCGCCCTGAGAACGGATTTCTATCAACGAGATGACCAACTTAACGGGTTGAACATGAAGTTCCGTCAAGAACCGTTACTGATCGGACGGGGTGATTCCCATCCGATCGGATGACTTGGGCATGATGGGGTTTCCGTTGTTTAACACATTGTCATGCCATCTCAGTTTAATCATAAAACTTCCTAAACTTTGCAAAATTTTACAAGTTTCACAAATGAACAGGTTGCCAAGTGGATTGCCGTCCGATCGGATTACCATCCGATCGAACGACAATCCGGACGGATGACTTGTGGTTTTATTTTCAACACTAAACATTTTCACAACACTTCAAGGAAGATCGGTTTCAACGAACTGCTGTCCGACCGGACGACCATCCGGCCGGATGACCTGATTTGTAGAAACACTTCTGGATTTTTAAAATGCTGCAACGAAAACTTCAAAGTTCCATCATACACAACACATCCATCCCAGACGAGTGACCATCCGACTGAATGGTCATCCGTCCAGACGGTCATCCGATCGGATGACTATCCGTCCCACATCACTCCAACACACCGTTTTACGCACCGTTCAACGCTCATACTGTCGTAGTGTGTTCAGGCAAATCTCTCAGCGCTCCCTTCAATCCAAGACTGTGTTTATTCGTTAAACAAGATTTGTGAGTATATTCGATCCCTTTTTGCTTTAAGCACTTTTGGGTGTTACATACGTTACTTATATTCAAACACAATCGACACATAATGCAAACCCTCTTGTACGCTATCCGTTCTGCATGTTATATGTGTTATTCGATTAATGCTAGTATGTTATGTTTACACAGTGATTGTTGCCTGACACCTTAGCAACGATAGTACTATAGTTTGGACTCAGCACCTGTCATGGACAAGGGTAGTTAAGGGATTTTCTTCACGTGTCACAGTGGTGATATGTGTTGCGCATTATACAACTCGCAGTCACGTCTGTGCATATTTCATTGTCGATGACCTACCTGCTTCACATTATACATGTTACATGCTGGTTATGCGTAAATCTCTTTCGCTACTGTTATACTATCAAACTTGTATGCTCACCTTTACACTATGTGTATTGACTTTTATTTTAACGTACGTGACAGGTGTTTAGGATGCTATGCTATATCTGGCTTTTATGGAATCAAGCTAGGGGAGTCTAGAAACAAACTAAATAATTCATGAGTTGTTGGAACATTTGATTGTCTTTTGAGAAACAATATGTATGTAATAACTACTTTTATTTGATGTGTTATGGTATGGGACATAGCGTTAATTATCTGGTAATTTTAGTTGTTATGGATTCTTCTGGACAATCTGTTTCGCTCAGTGCCGCGCCCCGATGTTTCTGCCATCGGTTGGGGTGTGACAGATTGGTATCAGAGCCATAACTATAGGGAATTAGGCAAGACTCGACCTAGTCCAGGTCGATGTCTTAGAATTGACCTAGTCTATAGTCTAAGTACCAACAGACCGCCTTGTGCAAGCCCTGTAGGGGTTCTGTACAAGCTTACTCTCTATGCTCTCGTTTACACTCGCTAAATTCACAACTTTGCACGAACATCACATACTTCAGCTTCGTGTCGACACTCAGCCTTTCCTAAGGTTGATGACACACACAATTTTCAAGAGATTCGGACGAGACTAGGTGTGAAAACCGCAAACTCTCGATAGAATCACTCGCCTGACGCGCATTTTACTTTAAACACGAGAATTTGCGTTGAATCAGGAGTGAAATTCATACTTCGACGCGATTCTCCCTATCTATCTCGTGATTCTATCACACAAGCAGGAAGGAAGTTATTAAGTTAGGGGTGAAATCCGCATCTTAATGACTTATTCCGCTCTATATTTTGGTTTTTACAAAACTCTCACCAAAGTTTCGATGGGTTCCAACGACTAGGGTCATGTGATGGCTGAAAAGATGCGTGCCGATCGCCCGGATTGGGGCGAGAGCACAACCTATTAAGCCAACACATGCACTCAAAGCCCTTGAGAATAGTCGAATCACTTTGGGTAGTCAAAGTCTAGCACGCCCAAGACATTCCGATTTTCGCTGATTTTTACGCTTTATCGCTCCAATGTGTTTTGATTCTGGACTCGCAACCGCTGATTTTATGTAAAATTTTAAGTGTTTTATGTGGTTTTCTTGTTTATGTGTTTTGATCTTGGAGACTTATACGCTCTTCGTTGTTCGCTTCAATAAACACGCACAACTCGCACTACACTTTTATCTCAAAACACTAACAAATCGCTTATGTTACTCGCGCTCGCTACTCGCTATTCGCACTCACAACTCTCGATCGCTTTACGCAGCTGTGAAAGATAGGTGAATACGTGCAAAATATGAAAGTGAATACATGCAAAATATAGTGGAATACGTGCTTAAGTGGACTATGTGTTTCTGTGATATACGTGCTTATGTGCTTACGTGCCTATGTGGATTATGTACCTACGTGACTTATGTGCCTATGTGATTACATGCCGATGTGTTCCCGAGCTTTATCTAGTAGTAGTATGTTGTGAGGTGAGATTCAAATGCATAGTGTTTGAATCCTATGACGATGTCTGTTGCAGACAATGTCGTCATTTGGATCGCATACTTCTCGAGCCGCCCAACGCAATCACGCTGACAAGCGTATCGCTTCTCTAGTCGCAAAACAAATGGCTAAGGTCATTCCATAAATTGTCAGCGAATTTAATGAAAACACTAGCAAGTCCTCCGAGGAATCAAGGACCGACTCTCCCCGAGCTACTTTTAGCTTCAAGCAGTTTAAGGCCTGCGACCCTAAAGACTTCACGGGTGAAGATGGGCCTACTGCCATGTTTCAATGGTTCGATGCAATTGAAGTCACTCTGCGCCAAAGCGGCTGTCCTGAAAACCTACGCACTGTCAACGCAACCGGCGTTTTCCAGTCCAGGGCTCTGGACTGGTGGACCGCCGAAAGGAACAAGCGGGGGAATGACGCAACTTATGGGCTTAGTTGGGAGGAGTTGAAGGAGATCATGATGAAGGAATTCTGCCCCCCCCCCATGAGCTTCAGAAGCTGGAGGACGAGTTTTGGAACATTAAGCAAGAGGGTGGTGATAATGCTGGTCTAACTGGCTGCTTTAAGCAGCTAAGCATTATATGTACCGGTCAAGTCTCTACTCCGGACATCACCATCAAGAAATACATCCGTGCTTTACCGGATTGTGTTGCTGATTTCGTGCAAGCCGCCAAAACAACCACCATTGAAGAGACTTATCTGCTCGCTGCCGAGATTAACGACAAGCGAGTCAGGGCAGGTTACTTCGATAAAACCACCAAGAGTCTTCATCAAGTCACTGCTGCTCTCACCGCTGAAATCGCCACACCGTAAGTTTCCAAGTCTTCACTTAGCAAGCGTAAGAACAACAACAACAAAAAGAACTGTGCTGTCACTACCATTCCACTCAATGCAGTACTTGCTCCACCGCAAAACCAGAACCGCCAGGTAGCAGCACCAGTGACCAATGCACCGCTAGTAAAGCGTGCATATACTGGTCCACACCCGCTATGCCCTACCTGTACCTACCATCATCCTGTTGGGATTGCATGCCGATTTTGTGTTCATTGCAACCTCTACGACCACTTCACTGCCAACTGCCGTACTGGTCCCCGTCAAGCTCAAGCTCAAGTTCAAACGCCTGCTCTACCAGCTCCTCAGGGACAACAAGCAGCTCCTGCTCCCGTTACTCATGCAAGAGCCTTCTATGCTTGTGGTGATCCCAACCACTTCGCAAATGTCTGCCCAAACAGAGTGGTGAAGCAAGAGCCACAATAGCAGCAGCCAGCGCAACAACAACACCAACACCAACAGCAGCAGCAGCAGCCAGCTCAGCAAGCAACACGTGGGCGAGTCTTCAACATCAACGCCCATCAGGCTCAAGCAGAAAACAACGTGGTTAATGGTACGTTTCTCGCAAATGGTATATATGCTTCGTGTTTGTTTGATACTGGAGCCGATAACTGTTTTGTATCGTTCGAATTCGAAAGGCTCCTAAATCGTAAATGCGTTAACCTCCCATCAACATTCGACGTAGAAGTTGCCACTGGAAGAACCGTCACTGTTAGTTCCATTCTTTTTTGATTGTACCCTTGAGCTCAACAGTCACGTTTTCCCGATCAACCTTATTCTGATGCAGCTCGGTAGCTTTGATGTCATAGTAGGCATGGATTTCCTTCGGGAGAATCATGCTGAAATTGTTTGTTTCTATAAAATGATTCGTTTCTCTCTCGGAAATGGCGATCAATTGTGTGTTTATGGCAAAGTTTCTTCGAAGAAATTACAACTCATGTCATGTGTCCAAGCTAGCAAGTATCTCCGCAAGGAATACAACGCTTTCTTGGCACACATCGTAGTAGCGAAGGAAAAGGAAAAGAAAGTGAAGGCAATGGAAAAGGTGTCTATGGTTCGTGATTTTCCTAACGTCTTTCCCGAAGATTTACCTGGCTTACCGCCATCTCGTGATATCGATTTTCGAATTGACCTCATTCCTGGAGCAAATCCTGTTGCTAGAGCGCCTTATCGCCTCGCTCTGTCTGAAATGCCCGAAATCTCGAGTCAGCTCCAGGAATTGCTTGATAAAGGCTTCATTCGCCCTAGCACCTCTCCATGGGGCGCACCTGTCCTTTTTGTCAAAAAGAAGGGCAGATTGTTCCGGATGTGCATCGATTATAGGGAATTGAATAAGCTTACCACCAAGAATCGCTATCCCTTATCTAGAATCAACGATTTGTTTGATCAACTACAAGGTGCTACGTGTTTCTCGAAGATTGATTTACGTTCAGGTTATCACCAGCTACGAATCCAAGAGGAAAATATACCCAAAACCGCTTTTTGAACCCGATACGGTCACTACAAGTTTGTTGTTATGCCCTTTGGTTTAACTAACGCCCCTGCAGTTTTCATGGATCTAATGAATCGCGTGTGTAAACCCTTTCTCGACAGCTTCGTCATCGTGTTCATCGATGATATCCTGATCTATTCCAAGTCAAAAGCCGAACACGCGCAACATCTCCGTTTGGTTCTTGAACTACTCCAGGGAAACCGTCTCTATGCCAAGTTCTCCAAGTGTGAATTCTGGCTTGAGGAGGTTCAATTCCTCGGTCACATTGTCAATAGTCAAGGTATTCATGTCGATCCTGCGAAGATTGAAGCAGTTAAGAGTTGGGTTACACCAAAGAACCCGTCCGAAGTTCGTTCTTTTCTCGGATTGGCGGGTTACTATCGCCGATTCATCGCTGATTTTTCGAAGATCGATGTCCCTCTCACCTCTCTTACGCACAAGGACAAACCTTTTGTTTGGGGAACCGAACAAGAGGAAGCCTTTCAAACGCTCAAACTTGTGCTCTGTAACGCTCCCGTGCTCTCACTACCCGACGGAAACGACGACTTCGTAGTCTATGGCGATGTCTCTAACCTCGGCCTCGGTTGTGTCCTTATGCAATGGGACAAGGTTATCTCATACGCCTCTCGTCAGCTCAAGATCCACGAGAAGAACTATACAACCCATGATCTCGAGCTTGGTGTGGTTGTTTTTGCATTAAAGATTTGGGGACACTACCTTTACGGTACCAAGTGTACGGTCTTCACCGACCATAAGAGCCTACAACACATCTTTAACCAGAAAGAGCTGAATATGCGCCAACGCCGATGGGTTGAACTTCTCAACGATTACGACTGTGAGATTCGTTACCATCCAGGCAAAGCAAATGTCGTTGCCGATGCTCTCAGTCGACGAAACTATTTGCATAGCGTTCGTAATACTCAAGCCCAGCACAATCTCGAAGCTCTTATCCCGACGCTCAACATGCTTGTTTTACCGAACACACTTTGAAGAAGGAAATGAGTATGTATAACGGCGAACAACTGGTGAATAAATTGAATGGTATATTTCATTACCTAGACTGAATTTGGATTCCCAAGCGCACCAATTTACGAGAGATTCTGCTAAACGAAGCCCACAAGTCCCGATATTCCATTCATCCCGGTGCCAATAAGATGTACCAGGACCTTCGCTACAAGTACTGGTGGCCAGGCATGAAGAAAGATATCGCTATCTATATTTCGAAATGCCTAACTTGTTCGAAAGTCAAAGCTGAGCATCAACGCCCTTCTGGCTTACTCGTGCAACCCGAAATCCCTATGTGGAAGTGGGAGAGTGAAGGTATGGATTTCATAACGAAACTTCCGTGCACGCCATCAGGTCACAACAGCATCTGGGTTATTGTTGACCGTCTCACCAAATCTGCTCACTTTCTACCGATATGGGATGACTACAAGGTAGAACGATTAGCTCGGATCTATACCGACGAAGTTATTTATCGACACGGGACACCTCGTGACATCATCTCGGACCGTGATGGTCGATTCACTTCGCGTCTTTGGGAAACATTTCAATTTGCTCTCGGTACTACTCTCAATCTTAGTACCACATTCCATCCCCAGACCGACTGTTAGACTGAACGCATGATTTGTACCCTTGAAGATATGCTTCGCTCGTGTGTTATAGATTTCGGTGGTAATTGGGATTCGCATTTACCTTTAGTCGAATTCTCGTACAATAACAGTTATCACTCTAGCATCCAAATGGCACCATTTGAGGCATTATACGGAAGAAAATGTGGATCGCCTATTGTATGGCACGAGATCAGGGATGCGCAAATTACCGGCCCTGAGTTATTGCAAGAAACAACTGACAAAATCCTCCAAATTCGACACAACCTCCTGAAAGCTCGGAGTCGTCAAAAGAGTTACGCCAATAGATGCCGCAAGACCCTTGAATTTGACGTTGGCGATCACGTACTCCTAAAGGTTGCACCTTGGAAAGGGGTGATCAGATTCGGCAAGAAAGGAAAGCTCGCGCCTCGATATGTTGGACCCTTTAAAATTCTGGAAAGAATTGGTAAAGTGGCCTACAGACTCGAACTACCAGAGGAACTTAGTAACGTCCACCCGACTTTCCACGTTTCGAACCTCAAAAAGTGTTTAGCCGACCAGAACCTACATGTCCCTCTTGAGGATCTACAAGTGGACGAAACATTACACTTCGTAGAGAAACCAGTCGAGATCATGGACCAAGATACCAAGAAACTCCGACGCTCACGCATTCCCATTGTGAATGTTCGCTGGAAGGCAAACGCGGCGCCGAGTTCACCTAGGAACTCGAGAGTGATATGAAGGCTAAGTATCCACAACTGTTTGTTACGCCCGCGCCTTAAATTTCGGGACGAAATTTCCTAAAGTAGGGGAGGCTGTAACAACCCGACTTTCAAAGTCAAAGTCAAAGTACAAGTCAAAGTCAAAGTCAAGCCAAAGGAAGAGAAGATTGCTAATTGGAATCTGTCGTTCCTTGATTAATTATTGCTTGTACTCCCAAACCTAGACAATCGATACTTTAATTTGTGCTTGTTAGTTGTATTATGTGGAAGTAACAATGCGATAAAGATAATTAACGCTAATCTACTCAATGCTATCACATCGCTATCGCATTGCAATTCGAATCACAGGTTATGGATATTGTTTTACGTGTGTGTGCTATTAGGTGTTACTTGTGCATGTTTATATTTGTTTGAGGTGGTTATTAGCAAACGCAATCGCAACTCTATCGCAATGCAATCTCATCGCGAACTCGAAATATAAGGTTTACTTTTGTGGTTAATAGTAGTTATATTACTTGTGTAACTAGTGTGTAATACTATCGCAACGCATACTCGCAACGCATCGCAACGCTCAACGCATGAAACAAAAAGTCGGAAACCAACTGGAAAAAACCATCCGATCGAAGGACCATTCGATCGAATGGTCATCCGTCCGGATGCCCATCCGATCGGAAGGCCCTCCGACCCTATCTCTACACCGCCTTTTCTCCTCTCTTGCCTATAAATAGCACCTGTCACATCATTATTCATGTGATGTGACAGCTCTCGTTCGACCAGCACACTTTTGGCCTATTTTCTCTCGATTTCTCGTGATTCTTGTAAGTTTCTACCTCAAATCTTGTACTTCTATCATCTACACACACTTCTTCATCATTTCCACCATCAAATCTCGACTTTTAACTATGAAATCACTGGATTCCGGGCTGATCAAGGGTGACATCATCATGGGTTAGTATGAACTCCGGAGAATGACTTCATTCCATCAAGAACAACTCAAATCTAACAGATTTCTACAATGTTTAAACACTGATTTCACCTAAATCTAAACGTTTTTCAAGTGTTTCAAACTTTTCTTCAAACATTCTCAACTTTTCACATAAAACCTATAGGATCCGAACTTATTCAGTCCTTTTGCTCATTCTCTAGTGAAGTGCCGCTCTGAGAACGGATTTCTATCAACGAGATGACCAACTTAACGGGTTGAACATGAAGTTCCGTCAAGAACCGTTACTGATCGGACGGGGTGATTCCCATCCGATCCGATGACTTGGGCATGACGGGGTTTCCGTTGTTTGACACGTTGTCATGCCATCTCAGTTTAATCGTAAAACTTCCTAGACTTAGCAAAATTTTACAAGTTTCACAAAAGAACAGGTTGCCAAGTGGATTGCCGTCCGATCGGATTACCATTCGATCAAACGACAATCCGGCGGATGACTTGTGGTTTTTTTTTCAACATTAAACATTTTCACAACACTTCAAGGAAGATCAGTTTCAATGAACTGCCGTCCAACCGAACGGTCATCCGTCCGGATGACTATCCCCCCGGATGACCTGATTTATAGAAACAATTCTGGATTTTTAAAATGCTGCAACGAAAACTTCAAAGTTCCATCATACACAAACATATCCATCCCAGACGCTGTCCGGATGACCATCCGTCCGGACGTTCATCCGATCGGATGACTATCCGTCCCACATCACTCCAACACACCGTTTTATGCGCCGTTCAACGCTCATACTGTCGTACTGTGTTCAGGCTAATCTCTCAGCGCTCCCTTCAATTCAAGACTGTGTTTATTCGTTAAACACGATCTGTGAGTATACTCGATCCCTTTTTGCTTTAAGCACTTTTGGGTGTTACATACGTTACTTATATTCAAATCACAATCAACACATAACGCAAACACTCTTGTACGCTAACCGTTCTGCATGTTATATGTGTTATTCGATGAATGCTAGTATGTTATGTTTACATAGTGATTGTTGTCTGATACCTTAGCAACGATAGTACTATAGTTTGGACTCAGCACCTGTCGTGGACAGGGGTTGTTAAGGGCTTTTCTTCACGTGTCACAGTTGTGATATGTGTTGCGCATTCTACAACTCGCAGTCACGTCTGTGCATATTTCATTGTCGATAACCTACCTGCTTCACATTATACATGTTACATGCTGGTTATGCGTAAATCGCTTTCGCTACTATTATACTATCAAACTTGTATGCTCACCTTTACATGCTGGTTATACGTAAATCGCTTTCGCTACTATTGACTTTTATTTTAACGTATGTGACAGGTGTTTAGGATGCTATGCTATATCTAGCTTTTGTGGAATCAAGCTAGGGGAGTCTAGAAATAAACTAAATAATTCATGAGTTGTCGGAACATTTGATTGTCTTTTAAGAAACAATATGTCTGTAATAACTACTTTTATTTGATGTGTTATGGTATGGGACATAGCGTTAATTATCTGGTAATTTTGGTTGTTATGGATTCTCCTGGACAATCTGTTTTGCTTAGTGTTGCGCCCCGATGTTTACGCCATCAGTTGGGGTGTGACAATTATTGTCTCAATGTGTTGATATTCTTCTGTATGATTGAGTCTTAAACTTCAAAGCTGAGTTGAAAAGATAGTTTGTGTTGATAAAGAAAGTTACAAAATTTCAAGAATTCAGAGTTGTTATAGTCTAAATTAATTTACTTAGGTTGAAAAGATGCGCAATCTTCGTGGCAAGACCATTGTAGAGGATAAACAAGCTGTTGATAGACCGTGTAAAGTTCAAAATGTTCAATTAGTATCATCCACTTCAGAGCCAGTCTTACACTTCACCACCCAAGCTGAACACAGGCTTGTAAGTTTTTGCAGTCCTTACTTTGTTTCGTTATTTCAACAAGTTCAGTTATATATCAATATTTTATAAAATTCATTATTCAATTTTCTGTTTTTTAACATCTGCCATCAGATGTATCCTCTGCGTTGGATCTGCATACTGATAATCTTAAGCCTGTCAAGATCCGAAATCTGAAAGGTGAAGTCCAGGAACTGCTTACAAGATCTCAAAAAACAAATACTGGATTCAGCTACGGTATTGTTGGATGACCTGGTTATCTAAGATCTTGCAATATTGTTTTTGGTGATGAACTTTCGTTTGAATTTCACAAGTCTACTCAGTTGCTGAAGCTAACAAAAGTTGTGCATTTCGTGACAAAGAGAAAGCCATCTTCATGAGTGTTGCATTGATTGAAGATTTATAAACAATGTTTCATGTGATGATTGTTTGTGGTTGTACATTTGGTTCCTTGGTGGTACTAATTTAGCTTCTTAGACATGTTTTATATATAGTTATGTCTATAAACAGGTTACATTGTCAATGGGTGGGTACTTTTTTTTTTGATAGGACAATGAAAATAGTCATATGTAACTAATATATTAATCGATGATCTATGTTTATAGTTATCTATCATCTATAATAGATAACAAGTTTTGGTACACGTATCTATACTTTCTATTAAAATGTGTTATGCATAGTTTTCTAAAAACCACCCGTATTTACACACGGGTCTTACTACTAGTTATCTTAAAACAATGATTGTAAATGTTAATTTTCCAAAAAAAAAAAAAAATACTTTTCTTTGTTTATTCATAATATAATACATAAAATTATTCGATTTAAGATGTTACATATATCCACAATTGTATATTTTATTGGTTATAGCTAGGGTTAGATCATTTTGTCAATGTTTCTAGCAAATTTATAAGAAGTATCTTTTAAATAAACTCTTGTTGATTTAGTCAATCAAAACTCATACAACATGATACATGGTAAGATTGAAAGAGTTGACAATCAACTCTCATTTCCATTAAACTATTGCCATTGGGCCATTAGACAAAACTTACATTTGACTTTTTATAAGTTCACCAAACTTGTTCTCATTCACATTCCGATTCGATCCATCACTCATTAAACAACTCCCATTATGCAAGTTGACTAAAACACTCCTATTTTACATCTTCATCTCTTTGAAGTTTGAGCACAAACAAAAAATAAAAAAATGAACTCCGGCTACAAGCATTTTAGCCATGCACACAACCTCATCATGCACCAAACACATGATGCAGCCAACATGCCATGCTCCGGCTGCAACTCGTTGGTCAACGGGACCGCTTATGTTTGCTGGCAATGCAATTTCGTGTTGCACGAGCAATGTTTTCACGCAACGCGGTCCCTAAAACACCCTTCCCACCCTTCTCATCCTCTAACTTTAGTTCCTTACCCTACTTATCCCTCTAACTCCTTCTACTGCAATATTTGTAAACTCACTGGAACCGGATTATCCTATTCCTGTTCGGATTGCGAGTTTGACCTTCATGTCCTTTGTGCTCAATCGGGTACTCGTCAACAAATGGTGTCACAAAATGTTTATGCTCCTGTCAGTGGTCAAATACAAAATGGTAACAGTAACACTCCTCTTCAACATGCACACATGCATGGGCAACATGCAGGCTTTGTTTCTGCTCAAACCAATGCTCATAATCCTAATACTAATCTCCTATATTCTTCCACGGGTCCAAACATGCGGGTGGAAGAATATGGTTTGGCTATTTCGTATTATGAACAGCTCAAAATGAAGCATGATGCGGAAGTTGAACACGTCAAAATGAACATGCAAAGGCTACAGATCGCGAGGGAGGAGTCTCGATTAGCTGCCATCAATCGTCAACGTATATTAGACTTGATATAGTTGCACAATAATGGTCATAGTCGTTCTCTTAAATCTTAAATTGATCGTTGTTATGTCAATTTAATAAATTTCATTGTGTGTGGTGTTTTTTAAAGATTAAACTTATGATGTCTTTATATTGTTGTTTGTGTCCTAGTTTCTTCACTCATATTGCTTTTCTGTTTGAATTGTAATAAGTATTTATAGTTGATCTATAGATGACGGTCATTATGTTTAATCAGAAGTTGTAATTCAAACTCCAATCTCTATATAAGGCTAGTGGGTATGGTGATGGTCCATCCTTGGAGGATGATCCGCCACGTAGGCGCCACGTCATAGTCCTCCCAAGGATGGTCCATCCTCCAAAACTAGAGGGTATGGGAGGATGGTCCTAGTCATAGTCCTCCACCACTTTTATGTTTTTTTTTTTATTTTTTTTTAATCTTCTACTTTTCAAATCTATATAAAACATAATAAGGAAAAAAATAGTAAAATACCTTCTTGGTCTCGGTTTAACTTTGCTCGTCTAGTTAGCCGTTGGGACGACGCTTCATCACCCGCCATGAAGACCTGAGCCGCGTTCATAATCATGTTGTGCATAATAGTATCCTCTTCCGAAGATGATGAATACCATGAAGACGAAGATGATGAAGAGATGGAAGAAATTGAAGAAATGGAAGAAGGTGAAGCCATGATAGAGTATAAGGTTTATAAAAGTGGAAGAAGATTTATAAAAATTATGTGAGAGAGATGAAATTTTGGGGTTATATTTGTGAATGGAGGTGAAAATGGAATGGAATTATATATATTTTAAAATTTTTGACCGTTCGTTTAGTTTTGAAAAATGGATTTTTTTTTAAATAACGGTCACTTTTTGAAGGGAGGGGGCCCACATTTGGTCCGTCGCCGACGTCCAAGAAGAGACGGAGAGGACGGGGACGGGGGGGGGGGGGGGGTTTGGTGTAGCCCGCGTCGCCGGACCAGGACGTATGGGGGGACGGTCCCATACCCACTAGCCTAAGAAACTAACAAATACAAAAAAACTTGGAACACTTTAGGTTAAATAATTATTGTTTCCGTCTCACTACTATTAATTATTATGGGTCAGGATATACTAGAAAGTTTATTTTGGTAAGAAAGTAATCATGATCATCTATTAAGTAATTAAGCGCTAAGATTAAATGGGTGGAATAGAACAAAAAAAAAAAAAAAAAAAAAGAGGCGCGTGAGTTTGTGGAGGGGTATTCTAGTCATTCCAATGTAATAATTTCTCTCACCTCCAATCTCCCCCATTTTTAAAACGTTAATAATTTTTTATACGTCATTATTTTTTTATAAAAATTGCACCAAAAAACGAGTGATTTTTATCTTTAAACCGAGTATACTATAGCTGTATTTAAAAAAAATTCAAAAACCCAAATGCATAAAATGTACTGGACAAAAAACACAAAAATATTTTTTTTTTCTAAAACGCAATTGACAAAAAACACAAAAAAATGTCTTTTTCTAAAACGCTATGGACAAAAAAAAAAACATAAAAAAAATATGTGTAATACTAAAACGCAATAGACAAAAAAGCATGTGTATTTCTAAAACGCAATAGACAAAAAAACACAAAAATGTGTTTTTCCTAAAACGCAATTGACCAAAAACACAAAAAAAAATGTTTTTCTAAAACGCAATAGACAATAAACACAAAAAAATGCGTTTTTTTTTCTTCCTAAAACACAATGGACAAAAACCACAAAAAATATGTTTTTCTAAAACGCAATGGATAAAAAACATAAAAAATGTGTTTTTCCTAAAACGAAATGGACTAAAAACAAAAAAAAAAATGTTTTCTCGTTGTGTTATAAAACGTAATGGAACAAAATCTGGTTTTACATTGTGTTATAAAACACAATTAAAAAATGCAATGATATTTCACAATTACGTTTTACAAAACAAAAACATTATATAATTAAAATAAAAATTGGAACAATTCCCAAATATCACATTATCTAATAATATTTCACTAGTTTTTTTTTACGTCACGTGTTGCGGCTAAACCAATCAAATGATAATGTAAAAAAACGTGATTTGAAAATAAAGCATGTTGTTTAGAAAGCAAAACCATTAGAACGGTTTAGTTTATCATTGTACCGTTTCATGATACCAAATAATATTTTATTTTGAGTACAATTTCGTTTTTTAACAAAACTTATAGCGAAATGTCAAGAGAAAAAATCAAGCACAACTACGTACTTAAGTTTTTAGAAGAAAGTTATAAATGTAAATTATTAAAGAAGTATCAAATTATTTGATAAATTAATATATGCTTCAAAAAGAAGAAAAAAAAGAATTATTAAAAAATAGTAAAGGAAATATATTGTATTAAAAAAGGAAAAGAAATTAAAAATATGTTATTAAAAGTAAATATAGTAATAAACTATGATAATATATTCAATAAAAAATAGAAAAAAGCTATATATTATTTTAAAAATAAAGTTACTATTCATCATCCTTTGTTAACTATGTATATATAATATAATATAATATTTAATATAATATAATAATTTTTGCGTTTTACGTAACATAAACCCACATTATTTAATTAAAATCAGTCACTGTTGCGTTTTACATTATCTAATTAAAATTATTGTTGCATTTTATGAAACATAAACCTACAAATTAAAATGAAACAAGATGCAAAGCACTAACAGTAACAAACTCAACAAATGGAATTTTATTTTTGCTATAGAAAAAAAAAACATAATTGTTCAAAAATTTCATCTATACCTATTTCTCAAATTAATGAAACTAGGGTCATCTAAACATAATTGTTCAAAAATTTCATCTATACCTATTTCTCAAATTAATGAAACTAGGGTCATCTACCGTCACGCATTGCGCGATTTACATTGTGGTTAGCATATATGATTACAAAAGCATTGTTTAATCTTTATCACGTTTGGTGTCTTTGCGCTAAAATCTTTATCATGCTTCATTTCTAGGTTTGGTTACTACGAATGGACATTGAACTCCGTAATTGTAAAACCAAGAGAAGAAATGACGGCTTTACTTTAACGCATTTTTTTCTTGTCGGAGGTATTCTATCCATAAAAAAACTCCCAAGATTACCAAAACTGCTATATTTCACAAAAGTACATAAATATTGAATATGTGCGGTACTTCAAATGGCCCATTAACTATAGAAAGCCTTGCATACCATACCCGTGTTAAGTCACACACACAATGGTTGTGCTTGTGGCTTTAATTCCATCTCAATTTTAAAATTGATCTGCAATGTCCAAATGAGTAATTATCACTTTTAGAACAGGACTAAAAACTTTAAAATCAATATTATATAAATAAAAAGTCATTTCAACCTAAAGATGAAAATACAAAATGGAATTTCAAATGTATGTATAATAAGATGCCAAATTGTGAATACCTGGTGGCTATCCAACTTTGAGACCATTAATCATTTAAGTGCAAACGACATTCTTTAAGATAGATAAGCTGGAATCCATAAAGTTGGCTTCTCGGCCATTAGTCTCTTCAACATGAATCATCTGAAAATTCATCATAAAAGATGCAGCATCATATCTACGAATTTAGAACAATAAATATTGAGGAGAAGAAATAAAGATCACACTTGTCTTTGGGAAGCAATGCCTACTCTCATATGCTTAACCATTTATGTAGGTTAGCAAAGGATTTGTCTCCTATAAGGGAATACATAAATGAAACAGAAAACAATAAAAATAACTGGAAAATTGAAGAAAATGATATCTACATACATCAGAAGCACTTAAGCTTATAGTGGTTTAAGAAGGCTCTCTGAATGCAAAACCCTGCTGGATCCATTTAGTGGGGAACAAAAGAATTTCAGGGTTAGCATCTATATACCCTTGAGCTGTATAGAACAACCTTTAATGAATAACCAAAGACTTGCTAGCAGCTATAATAATATATAGAACCATCTTCAACTGCTTCTTTTTAAATGTAGTTGCGAAGTTTCTTGCTGTCTAAGGTACCCAACACGCCTAAAACAGAAGAAACCTTATCAATAGATGAAAACCCATTATGTTCCCAGCTAAAATTTGCTAATACAAAAAATCTTGTTGAATGGTACCAAAAAACTTGGCTCAAAATTTTCTAAATAATTTACTAAAACTTTTATGAGTTTTAACTAACAGTTTTTATAAACACATTAAAAAGTTTATTAAAGACGAAACCATAAAGGTGAGTTAAAACTGAAAAACCATAAAAAGAACGATGAAGATATGAAACTGCATATAAATTTACATTGCTCAAAAAGAAAAAAAGGAAAAGAAAGCAAAGTATAAAACCATTTGTAGCTCGTATATGTTTTAAACTATTAACATGTGAACCTTATTCATGCAAAGGAACAATACCGAGGCTTATAATGTTTAGATTCGAAGGACAATCACCGTGGATTTAGTATCTGAATTGAGCAGAAGCAGGTGCTTGTAACTTGCTGTAACTTCCAACTTTTCCTAAAAATAAGGTAGACTATTGTTTTAGCATGAATAAATAATTTTGATCATATGCATGGAGATCACAACATCCAAAGAATACCCCAATACATATAAATAGAAAATATGTAAGTTATTTACTACCTCACATGTCGTTGCATTCTCGCATCGAGTTCGTATTGGTTCACCACCATCATCTTATTTTGTTGAAAAGAAATGAAATAAAGGTGTATGACAATCACTCAGTCTTAAATATCAAAATTACACTTAATAACTAAAATTAAGATATCAATATTAACCCTATTTTATAATCATTGCCAATGGGTTAAATGGTAATCTGAATTGAAACTTTGCTGGACCCAAATATGGCATTTATTTCTTGATTGCAATTATTTTATGATGAAGGAAGTAAAATTTTGTTATTAGATCAGAAAAGAGATCTCAATATGTACGGAACATACACATACAAATACAATGGGAAGAAAAAAAAATTAATCATAATGTCAAAATATATAGAGAAGTTGCATTCTTCAGTGAAAAGATTACACTTAGGTGTTTTGTATGGTACCTGGAACCAATGTAGTCAATATCAAATTCATAAAATTATGGGACTCTGACCAAAATCTCGATTTCCCCAAAACATATATCTCTACAAAATTAAAGAATTTGCTTACAGAAGACCATTTATAATGAATCCCCAGCATCTTCTTCCAGTATCCTGAAAGGCAAGTTGATTTTAATCTTATTACTCAAAGTATATTAATGGATGACATTAGACATCAGAATGAATTTGGTAAAAGGTCTTACCTTAGCACTCATATACAATTCTCTTTGTTGATACATGCTTTTCAAGTAGCATGGAAGGAGCATGATATGCCAGTCATTAGACAACATCTTCCCCTGCACCAAACCAAACCAAACATTTCATTAAGTTTTCTTGAAAAGTTGGTTGAGGCATTTCATCGAACATCTAATGTACAACGAAACCACTTAAGATATACAACCTTTACAACTCAACTCAAATCATATCATTTTCAGCATGATTTAGAAAACATAAATGCAAAACACATATTTTTAACATGGCTTTATTGGAGACCAATCAAATTTATATGAACATTGCATTTTGTTGCCATTAAATGCTTCACCAATGTAAAAGTTAATGTCAAAAGTTGAAGAACTCCTCTGTTTAATCTTAGCCCTGGCATAACTTATAATTACAATTTTCTAACCCTAGCAACATAAACTGAAATCAAAGGCACTGTTATTATAATTATTATTAATGATTTATTATATACCTTTCAAGCCAGTAGACGACACGATCTCTTGATATCCGAAGTTAAAGCACCTACTGATACACCGAGAACAGCGCAGTGGTTGTTGGAGGCGATGCCCATAACGCTGATCCGGTGGAGGTGGAGCGACGGGTAAGGGAGGATTAAGAAGATGATACTAGGGTTGAAGATATGAGAGATACTGATGTCATCGACGGAGCACGACATGTTCACATCCGCCGCCAACGAACTTCTCTCCGTCGCAATAGTCGCCCGGCTTATACATCAAGGCATCGAGCTCTAGAATCTGAACAGCCACCACCTCTCTCTCTCTTTTCTCTCTCTTGTTTCCTTCTCTCTTTCTCTGAATCGATATTACATGCAAATGTCTTCATGATGTTGTCTTAGAAAAAGACACGTGGAGAATATTACTGTTGACCACCCTTAGTAATCATTGGAGGCCAGCCAACTATACAATTACTATTTATATTAATAGATATTAATATATATTAATGCCTAAACCTTCTTTGCATATTGTTATGAAATGCCTAAACCTTCTTTGCAGATTGTCAGGTATCTTCCTTTTAACTTTCTAGAAAAGAACAAATATCTTCGGGAAGAGACGACGACGACAACGGTGGTTTAGGAGGTAAAACACAATATCGTCGTTCTCACTTAAACTTCTGGCACTGGGTCCGACGGCGGCGACGACGACTTTTACGGCGCCTTCACCTTTCTAAGATCGAAACTTGGTTGTTCCAGTTGAGTTAACTCGCCGTGATCGAAGATTGAAATCGAGCTTATATTCGAATTCGAACCAAATCAGTAACAATTATTACATAGAAGGAGAAGATTCAAGTGGAGGTTGGTGGTGGTTGCACGGAGGTACGGCAGCAAGTGCCGCTTCTAGTGGTAGAGGGGTGGGAGGTAGGGTGGATGGTGGAGTGGTGGTGGTGGTGTGAAGGTGGAGGTGGAGGTAGGATGAACTGATCTGGGTTTTCTTAGATATAGGATTATATGATTAATTTGTGTTTGACTAAAATGCCCATTCTTATGTTTTTTTTATCTTTGCCATGTGTCACTCTATTATTGCTACCTAGACATCCTATCCAAAACAAACTTCCTATTTGATCCTCACACTAATTATTATATCATTAACCAAATGAATTTAATATAAAACTAAATTTGATTTTTCTAAATACACTTAGGGTGTCGCAACCCCCGGCCCCTATCTCCTGGGATCGGGCGGACGCGAACTCAGATTAAGTGGTATCATGGTTTATCATTATTTGGCAGCGAAATTTACATCTAGACCGTAGTTAGGAAATATTTTATCAGAGAAAAATACCATATTTTTTTTATATTAATAACCACATAGGTAAAACCCAAGTTTCTATTACAAGCATGTTTATAGGGGTAAACCCTAATTTATTGAATTTAAAACATCGTCTTTATTTAGGTAACTTTTATAGCCATATTTTCCAAGCCTTCAGTGCTCTCCAGCTGGCTTCTATTTAGCTTTCACATTTTGTTACCTGAAACGCATTTTAAAAACATTTTTCAGTGGGAAATACTGATGAGTGAATCCCAATTTAATCAAGAAGCATTTTATCCTTTAACAGTATTGAGAGCGATTACAATGTTTACATCTACACAATTACTCATTCAGTACTGTCAATCCCTGACTGGTGGGTCATATTACACATTGGCTATCTCGTTGTCCAATGGTAACGTGTTCCACATTTTGTATACAAAACCCCAATATACCGGCAGTAATTGAAGAACTACAAAGACTCAATCACTGCTAATCACATTGTAAATTATTTAAGGTTTTATATAAAATTTTGTAAAAATGTTTACAAAAAGGAGATTACTCACATTGCTACTTTAGACTTTTCTTGGTGGATTCCTGGTTATAATCTAACTAGTGAGAAGCCCGCGCGTTGCGGCGGGGTCGACAATGTGAGGCGAGAAAAAAATTCAAACATTAAACGTTAAGTTTTTAACGGCCACAGGAGACAGTTAAATAGTAACATGCTACCTTCTATCTAAATTATACCGTAACAAAATGTTTGAAATACCACATGCTCGACAAAATGTCTGTGTGAGTTCCAAAATAAAAATGAGCATTGAGCATTTAGCAATCAAATGACTCAAAATAAAAATGAAAGAAGTATACACATGTTTCTGTTAGTTTTGGTCAGATAACATTGAAGGGAAATCATAATATATGCACTGATGGAGTTCACTAAATTAAGTATACTTATGCTTGGAAGATAATAACAAAAGTAATAAATCATGAAAGCATGCACACAGTTGAATGAACTTTCTTGTTCATGTCTATTGTAACTGTGGGCATATTGATGATGCGTATAAGGTGTTCAATTAAAGTCTTGAGAGATATGTTGTTTCCTACGATGTAATATTGGATGGGTTAATTAAGGCTTGGGAGATTGAACGTGCTCGTCAAGTGTTTGATGAAATGCCTATAATGTCATCAACTTGGGGTACGATGTTAGCTGGTTATGCACAAATGAAACACTACGACCAGTGTTTGAGTCTATATGATCAGATGAAACACTACGACCATCATTGTATGAACCACATAAATTCTTGTTTTTATTTATGCTGTTGCACGATTAATTAATGATGTTTCTCATATTCATGTGAACGTGAGCAGGTGAAATTTAAATGAAAGTTTATCACTTATAGTAAACGTCTCTTAGGGAGAAAAGAGAAGTTCTTTTTTTTTCAAACTAAAAATAAAAGAAAAGAAAAGAAAAGAAAAGAAGAAAGCATCAAAATTAATCTAAATTAATTACAACCTTTTTATTCCACATAATATAAGTGTAATAGATATGTTTCGATGGGAATGGTTCATGACTTCAATACGATGGTGTAGGGAAGCAAGGGGTTGGGGAAGGGTTAATGGCTTCAATGCCGGCTTGAAGAGACGGTGCATTTACCCCCAATACATGTATATCCGGTGGTCAGGTACTTCAATCCCATTGACCCGGTTAACTTTTACCAAATACTTTTTAAACCTATTTGACCACATATAAGATCAACACCACCCCCAAACAGGCTCACATAGCAAATTCAAGAGTTAATTATAAATACTGCAATTAAAAAGCAAACATGTAAGGAAAAAATAACAATGTGCTTCAATCAAATCTACAATGAAAAAGTTATCACACATAAACAAAAGTACTAATTACCTCTCGAATTATAATCACTTTCTCAATTTGAGCTTTAAATAATGACTTTACACAACTTGTGCCATTTTACTATATAAATGATCATCTAGATAAAAGGAGATGGATATGCATACAAATTACAAATGAGGTTTCGGCCCTTTTCACCTTGTCTTTTTAGAAATTTTCCATCTGTCTGGTTAAAAGATAAAATATTACTTCATTTGACTCATTTCTTAAGATAATGACCACCTCTAAAATGTCTGGTTAAAAGATAAATTATTATTTCATTTGACTCATTTTTTAAGATAACACCACCTCTAAAATAAGGAAGCTAAATCTAAGATATCATCTTAAGAGCATTGGAATTCTTCATGCTGTCACTTTTTTTCCATCTGTAAGATTTTAAAATAAAAAGAAACAAAAGCATTAGTAATGAAAATAAGAAACACGATCAATAAAATGAATAAAGACATTAAGCAAAGGCAAGTTTCTGTAAATAATTAGTGTCGACATTTCTATAAGACATTAGCTTAGCCAAATAAATATTATACTCAGCAAGGTTCAACAACTCTCTGTGAATTAAGCCGATAGTAATATCTTTGTTAAACTTTCTATCTTCATCGGAATATATTACCTACACACCCCTCGATGTGAGCAATTAGTAATGAAATTCACTGAAAAAAGTCAATAACAAACCATTGTAGAGGCTAAGCGAAGAAGAAATGAAATAATGCATACCCAGCTCGTCAGTTGATTGAACACAAGCTTGCTGACATCACGAATGGTGGTTAACATGGTAAGATGAGCATTAACGTGAGCGCTGTTTGCTGCATTTTCATATAAACCTTGGAAGACCTTCTGAGTTACAGCCAACGCAGCCTCATCCCGACTAATGCATCTGAGAATCACCCCAGGAACCTTGCCAATAATAGACTGAATTCCAGCTTCGTTAGCATCCTTCTCTATCAGAGATTCCAGGTGAACAACAATCAATTGGTCCGGTAAGCTCTAAACCAAAATTTCCTGAAGTAAACAAAAATGAAAGTGAAATGTTTATGAAGTTATGAACCTCCTCTGAGATAAATTGGTATCCATCCACTGCATCTTTGGTAGTCAATGAAAGTTCTGCAGTGGTATTTATAATGCGATCCGAAGTTGAAGACAAAGATTGTGCATGCACTCCCAGTTCCCACCAATTAACAGAAAGCATGTTAAGCAATGCAAACACATTACAACCCATCTTGAACCCATGCTAAATAACTTTACTAACTTTGGGAACACTGGAATATTCGGGAACGTGCAGTTTAGGAGCTGGTGCCGAAGAAAACGAAGACGGAACAGCCTCAAAGTTGTGAGAACCATGGTTGCAAAAGTCGCTAGGCGCTCCCTAGTCGGTCGACCGGGGAGTTGAGAGTACTCGGCCTAGGCGGAGTGTACTCGGGGAGTACTCGGACATGTTAAATTATAAAGAAATTTGTTTTTGGAAATTATATATATGTCAAATAACATAAATTTACTAATATCTAGAACAAAATACGTGAAAATGATATTAATTCTTTAATATGATAGGCATAGAAAATATGTTTTATTATTTTTTAAGTCAAACTCGGCCTGAGTTGACCTACTAGATACGATTTTGGCCGATGTTGACCGTGTTTGACCGATTTCGAGTAATTAGGCGGAGTAAAAAAAAGTCGTCTTGGCAGCCTTGTAGCGACTACTCGGGGAGTACTCGGCCTTGGAAACCTTGTTTTACAACCATGGTGAGAACCCATACCGCTGCCCATCGTGCTATGGACCGCAGAACCACTGGAAATATAAAAAAAAAATTGTAAAAAAGAGGAAAAAAGATAAAACACGAGGATCCAAAATGGAAAGCCGTTTAACGAATCATACCTGAGAAGTTTTACTGAGCTAGGCTCCATATCCTCGTGTGCTACAGCATTGATACCAGATGAGAAAATTCCAGGGTTCAGTTGACCTGAAACCGATACTGAACTTGTGATATTTTCATCAACGCCAAATTTACCTTCATCATCACTATCCTATTAAACGAATATATATGCAACCAACATAAGTGATGCAAATATTAAGAAAAATAATTACAAAAAACAGAATAGCCAAAATTGATAACTGGAATTTCAAAATAATGAGACAAACCTGTCGAACGATGTGCCCCATTCCTCAATGAGGACTAAATTCCTCTGCAAGTGACTTCAACTTATTAGCAACAACATTTCTGATAGAGTAAATCTGCAACACACAACACTAAGTAAAGATTTCAGATATTTTTTTTTCACAATCGGCCATCTATATGAAATTAGCAAGATATGAAACAGAATGCTTGAACTTTGTTGGCCAGAGATCTCGCCAGAGTGTGACCTAAACCCTAGCTTGGCCGTAAAAATAACACAAAGTTACGGATCAGAAACCCAGATCTAATTCATCATTTTTATAACAAAATTAACAACCCATATAAACATTTTTCTATCAAATGTTAAACACATATCGAATCTTTAACAACCCAGACAAAAGCTAGTGCTTATAAACCCTAAAAACACCATATTATCAAAACCTAAACCCAGACTATTTCCAAGCACGTTATGAAACAAACAACATCATATTCAACACAACATTCAACTAACTAACAACCAATTACACCATCCAGAACAAAACAAACCTCTTTTGACCGACAATTTCCCAAATCTGAGCATTTATAATCTTCTACTCAACACGGATGCTTCTGGTGGCAAATTCAACGTCGATTGTCGACTTGGATTCAAGATTTACACCTTGATTTGGAGCGCCTACGGGTTGTTCTCGGAGCCAGGAGGTAAGAATCTTCATCGAACTTCATAGATCTGGTGAATCGCCAGAGAGAGAGGGGAGCAGGGAAGCGGATGTTAAATGGGATTCAACCCACGTCTTCAATTGCATTCAATGCGAAAATGGAATGGACATTCAATTATGAAATTGATTACACACTCCATGATTAAAATTAAAGAATTAAACTTAGTATTTGTAACTGATGATCATGCAACGTTTCAGTGATACGAGGAGTCTCAATTTCAATACATGTTCGCTGATGTAGGGTAGAACAAGGGCAAGAATGGAAGAAAAGGGCAAATAATTTAGGATTTGAACGGACCATTCACATGACATCTTAAAAATTGAAAGGAAATTACATTTCTATCCTATGGAAATGCTTATTATAGTATTATAGATAATTAAACAATGCACACGCGTTAGTATAATAACCCAATATTTACATTAGCTATACCCTTCCCAAGACAGAACTCCAACGACTACGTCGGGTAGAACCTCGACAGCCGTTACGGAGCACTAGATCAATCGGGCAGTGTATCTAATACGTAACCGGGGGTTAAAATACTTACAACGAGGCAAAGCTTCACTACTTTAGTGGGTATAATACCCAATTATAATGCTTATACTTCAGAATTTAGAAAGAGAAATCGAGTTGGTGCCAATTGTGAACTGAGGCCGATTGCATCTATTTATAGGGCTGGATTTTAAGTTCGTCGCGCCACGCGTAAGCCAAAGGCTTAGCCTTCGCGGCCCGCGACGTAGGGTTCATAGGCTTTAGCCTTGTCCGGTCATTATGGTAGACTCGACATGATCACGCCACATGGCAGCACCGGGTGAGGCTGCGTAGCCAGGTTGTCGCGTCCCGCGTAAGACAAATAGAGGGTCTTCGTGGCCCGCCAGAAACCATTAAAAATTGTTTTTATTTTAATTAAATAAAATTAAAGGTATTTAAGGCCATTTCTCGTATACGGGATGTATTTTAGGGCGTGTAGGGATATTCTAAATATATTAGGGGTGTCGGAAATAATTTAGGAGGGTTGTTATATCCTCCCCACCTTGTTTTAGAACTCGTCCTCGAGGTCTACTGGAACAGGTGTGGATATTTCCCCTGCATTTCTGATTCAAGCTCCAATGTGTACTCTGGTCTAGGGATGAGCAAATACCGATACCATCCCAATACCGTCCCGATCCTGACCAATACCGATCCCAAATTTTGTGTAAACTTGGTACCAATACCTGTACCGAAATACGTCGGTTCGGGATGGTATCGGTATTTTAAGGGTAAAAGTTGGTATTTTACCAATACCATACCATACCGATACCGAAAAATCACAAAAGTGGATACCGTTTCCGGTACCGAAAACGGATCGGGATTTCGGGATCGAAACGGTATTTTATACCCTTTGCTCATCCCTACTCTGGTCCTCTCTTGGAATCCCATTTTACTTTGACTAGAAATAATCTTTTGTGTTTGAGATTCTTGACTTTCCTGTCTTCAATTTGTAGAGGATTTTCTACGAACTTGAGCTTCTCATTTACCTCTATGTCCTTAAGAGGCACCATTAATGTTTCATCGGCTAAACACTTTTTGAGATTACATACATGAAATACATCATGTATTCCTGCCATTTCCTCTGGCGGTTGTAGCTGATGAGCTACTGGTCCTATTCTTTTAATAATCTCAAAAGGTAACATACTTGGGGCTTAGTTTTCCTCTTTTGATGAATCTTACCACTCCTTTCGAAGGAGAAACTTTTAATAAGACTTTGTCCCCTACATGAAATTCCAATGGCTTTTGCCTGTTATCAGCTTAACTCTTTTGTCGATCGCGTGCTGCTTTTAGTCGTTCTTTGACTTGGATAATCTTGTCTCTTGTTTCTTGTACTATTTCTGGCCCAGATAATTGTTTTTCTCCAATTTCTGCCCAACAGATTGGGGTTCGGCATTTTCATCCATAAATTGCTTCGAATGGTGCAGTATTGATACTGGTATGATAGCTGTTGTTGTAGGAGAATTCTATTAATGGCAGATGATCGTCCCAATTTCCTCCGAAATTAATTACACAAGCTCTAAGCATATCTTTCATTGTCAGAATCGTCCTTTCACTTTGTCCATCCGTTTGAGGATGATAAGCGGTGCTTAGATTTAGCTTGGTTCCCATTGCTTTTTGGAAACTTGTCCAAAAATGAGAAGTAAACGGCTATCTCTATCAGAAACAATTGATAAAAGAATTCCATGTAATGAAACTATTTCATTTACATATAACTTGGCTAGTTGTTCCATACTGAAAGTTTCCTTCATTGGTAAGAAATGAGCTTACTTGGTTAGTCTGTCTACAATTACCCAGATTGTTTCATTACCTTTTTCTTGTCTTGGGTAATTTGGTAACAAAGTCCATTGTTATCAATTCTCATTTCCATACAGGCATTTCTAATTGCTGTAACAAACCTGAAGGTTTCTGGTGTTCATCTTTAACCTGTGAATAAGTTAGACACTTGGCAACATAAGCTGCTATATCGTTTTTCATTCCTATCCACCAGAAATTCTTTCTTAAGTCTTGATACATTTTATCACTTCCAGGATGTATCATATATTTAGACTTATGGGCTTCTTCTAATATTCTGTTACGTAGGTTTCCTAATTTAGGTATCCAAATTCTTTTCTTATGTAATCTCCAAATTCCATATGTTCCTTATTCTAATTTCTTAATCATTCCCTTCAATTTCTTAGTATCATCCTTTATTACTGCATCCTGTGCTTTTCTAATATGTTC
Organism: Helianthus tuberosus; assembly: GCA_030545235.1. Taxonomy (NCBI): domain Eukaryota; kingdom Viridiplantae; phylum Streptophyta; class Magnoliopsida; order Asterales; family Asteraceae; genus Helianthus; species Helianthus tuberosus. The sequence continues at coordinate 148,350,017 of CM060448.1, forward strand.
GTTTAAATCTATATGCAGATTTAATTTAAGAGAACGTACTCTTTTTGGCTTTTCGTGATATTTTCGACTTAAAGCATCGGCTACTACGTTAGCTTTTCCTGCATGATATTGGATATTACAATCGTAATCACTTAGTATCTCCATCCAGCGTCTTTGTCTCATATTCAATTCTTTTTGCCCGAAAACATATCTTAAACTCTTATGGTCGGTGAAAATTGTAAACTTACTACCATAAAGATAATGTCTCCAAATTTTCAGGGCAAAAATTATGGCTCCTAATTCTAAATCATGGGTTGAATAATTTTCTTAACGATTAACTAAATGTCCAAGAAACTGCACTTCTTCTAACCAGAATTCGCATTTCAAAAATTTAGCATAAAGTTTCTCTTTTCTCAGCAAATTTAGAAGGGCATGCAGATGCGCTGCATGTTCTTCTTTTCTTTTAGAATAAATAAGAATATCATCTATAAAGACAATTATGAATTTATCCAAATATGGCTTACATATTCGGTTCATCATGTCCATAAATGCGGCTGGGGCATTGGTTAAACCAAATGGCATGACAGTAAATTCATAATGGCCATACCTTGTTCTAAAAGCGGTCTTAGAAATGTCCCCTTCCTGTACCTTTAATTGATGATATCCTGAACGTAAGTCGATTTTAGAAAAGAATCGAGCTCCTTGTAACTGATCAAACAAATCATCGATTCTCGGTAATGGGTACCGATTTTTTATCGTGACTTTATTCAATTCACGGTAATCAATGCACATACGCATTAACCCGTCTTTCTTTTTAACGAATAAGATCGGTGCTCCCCAAGGCGATGAACTTGGCTGTATGAATCCTTTCTGCAACAGTTCGTCTAATTGTTTCTTTAGCTCTTGCATTTCTGCGGGTGCCAAACGATAGGGTGATTTGGTAGTTGGTGCTGTTCCTGGTAGCAGATGAATTCTGAATTCGACTTCTCTATCCGGCGGTAATCCTGGTAGTTCTTCTAGAAATACATCTAAAACTTGAGATACTACATGGATATCTTTTAATTCCTTTCCTTTAGTGTTAATGATTATGGAAATTATATACACTAGTGATCCTTTCCTAGCATAACTTGCAGTTTTCATCACAGAGATGAATTTTGTGGATCTAGTCGGCTTATCTCCTTTAATTATGATCTTTTCACCTTTTGGTGAATTTCCTTGTATTGACTTTTGATCTCATAGAATACTGGCTTTATTAGCTATTAACCAATCCATTCCTAATACAATATCAAATCCTGCCAGATTCATTGGGTAAAGGTTTGCAATAAAATTTTGATTTAAAAATTCTATTCTTGCTCCCTGCAAGATTTTGGTAATCTTAATGGATTCTCCATTTGTTGTTTCTACTAAACATTCTTGTTGGAGTCTAGTTAATGGTTGATTGAGAAGTTTGCAAAATGAAGTATTAATAAAACTTTGGTTTGCACCGGAGTCAAATAATACTTTGGCAAAAACATCATTAACTAAAAACGTACCGGCAATCACGTCCGGAATCATCTTTGCTTCTTCTGCGGTCAGAATAAATGCTCTATCATTCTTAGTAGTCTTGTTGTTTGTTGCTGGAGCTAGTTTCGGACAGTTTGGCTTAATATGACCTTATTCTCCACAATTGTAGCATATCTTATTGTCGCAACCCCCGCTCCCTTATCTGTCCCAGGAACGGGCGGCCGCGAACATTCGTTTGTGGTGGTATCAGTTATTTTAATTATTAATTTGGCAGCGGAAATTACATCAGGACCGTAGTTAGGAAATTGTTTATCAGAGTAAAACCACCATATTTTATATTAATAACCACATGGGTAAACCCAAGTTTCTTTATTACAATACGTTTATAGTGATAAACCCTATTTTATTGAATTTAAAACATCGTCTTTTTGGTAACTTTTATAGCCACATTTTTCCAAGCCGTCAGTGCTCTCCAGCTGGCTTTTTACTAATTGGTTGTCACATTGTGTTACCTGAAATGCGTTTTAAAAACATTTGTCAGTGGAAAATACTGGTGAGTGAATCCCAGTTTAATCAAGAAACATTTTATCAATTAACACAGTATTGAGAGCGATCACATTGTTTATTTCTACACAATTACTTATTCAGTACTGTCAATCCTGACTGGTGGGTCATATTACACATTGGCTAACTCGTCGTCCAATGGTAACGTGTTCCACATTTTGTATACAAAACCCCAACATACCGGCAGTAATTGAAGAACTACAAAGACTCAATCACTGCTTAATCACATTGTTAAGCATTTAAGGTTTTGTAAAATAGTTCACAAAAAGGTTTACAAAAAGCGGATAAACTCACATTGCTGTTTTAGACTTCTTCTAGGGTTTCCTGGTGTTAATCTATAATCCCTTTATTTATATTAACGATACCCTCCCTGAGACGGTATTCCAACAACTACGTCGGGCAGAACCACGACAGTTGTTACGGAACCCTGGATCAATCAGGCAGTGTATCTAATATGAAACTGGGGTTATAATACTTACAACGGAGTAGAACTTTGCTAATTAGGGGGTATTATGCTCGGAGATTATGTCTACTACTCAGAAATTTGTTTAAGAAAGAAAGAAATGAACGACGGAAAACGAAAACCCGATGCTTTCTTATATAGGGCCTGATTTGGCCTTTCTCGCGGCCCGCGTAAACAGAGACCACGGGCTACGCGGCCCGCGTATTAGCCCGGGTAGGGTTTAGGTGATCCGGGTCAGCTTCCTAGCCTCGACGTGTGTCTGCCATGTGGCAGCACCAGGCTGCGCCATCTTTTACCTTGTCGTGGCCCGCGTAAGGGTTAAGGGTGGCTTACGCGGCCCGCCTCAACTCCAAAATTTCCATTTTTAATTTATTTTAATAATATTTAAGGTATTCAGGGCCCGTTTTCACGTATTGGGTGTATTTTAAGACATATAGGGGTATTTTAAAATATATTAGGGTGTCAGAAAAATATTCAGGAGGGTTGTTATACTTATTGTTGGGTTTCTTTCTGCAGTTTTCCTCCTTGTGTCCAGATATTTTTCAAAAATTGCAGTATATAGAGCATCTCCCAGAATGCTTCCTTTTGCTATACTTGCAGTAAGGTGCAAAAGTAGAACCTACGTTTTTCCCACGGTTGGAATTACCGTAGCGAAATTCCTGGGTAAGTTTCTGGGCTAGGTTCTTCCTTTGGTTTTCTTCTTGGGTACGCACTAATTCATCAGTCAAGGTATTTGCTAGTTCTACTGCTTCTTCTATAGTCTGTGGTCTAGTTCCCTTGACTACATGTCTAATTTCACTGATTAATCCCCAGATGTAACGGGAGATTAACACTGGTTCAGGTGATGCTAGGGTTGGTACTATTCTAGCATATTCAAAGAATATATTAGTGTACCCTTACTATCTACTCCAGTCATTCTTAGGTTTAAAAATTTATTAGCTATCTGTTCCTTTCATTAGGAGGACATAATTTCCTTTCTACTACGTTCTTAAACTCGTTCCATTCCATACTATAGACCTTGTCACTTCCTCTACATTGGAGGATAGTGTTCCACCATTCTAGTGCTGCATTCTTAAACATATTAGAGGCAAACATAATTTTATCTTCTTCTGCGCACTTGCTTATTTTTAGGACTGCCTCAGTCTTTTCTATCCAGTGTAGAGCTGCAATGGCCCCTTCAGTGCCAGAGAATTCTATTGGTTTGCAGAACCAGAATTCTTTGTAAGAACAACCATAAGACGTGGTTCTTCTTCTTTTTGGAATTGACATTTGAAAAATGGGTCCATTGTACATGCTGTGACTAAGTTCAATATGGGTTCGCTTACTCCCATTATTGCTTTTATTATTATTTTCCGCGTCCCTAACATTTTGGATGATAGCTGGCATAGCATCTCTAATTCCTTAGGTTACAATGTGTCGAATTTCACTGTTATTTATTTGATTTTCATTATTCTGGTTTTCTTGATTTGCTGCATAGGCCATCTGGATTTTAAACAATTACCAAATATTAATATCATAATACAATATCCAATGCAAACAATCACACAACAAGCATATTGATCCAAAATCGTCGAACATTGCGACTTTACTCTATTTTATATTATGCATCTAGATCTATTACAAATACAACTGGAATTAAAAATTACAATACTAATATGCATCACTAACCATAAGATGGTCTATACTATTATATATATATAGGGAGAAGATCATGCGAGAACCACCTCTTATTGCGAGAACCGCGAGAACCAATGTGAACACAACCAAAAATGCCTAAAAATAGCTAAAAATCACACAAATTTTTTTTTTTTGATTTTTTTAATATTTTTTAGGTTAAAATCGCTACTTTTCGAAGCCAAAAAAAAAAAAAAATTTTTTTTTTAATTTTTTTTAAAATTTTTTTTTTTGGCTTCGAAAAGTAGCGATTTTAACCTAAAAAATATTAAAAAAATCAAAAAAAAATTTTTAGATTTTTTTTTTATTTTTTTAGATTTTTTTTAGATTTTTTTAGGTTTTTTTTGGGGTTTAGTTTTTAGCATTTTAGCTTGGGGGGGGGGGGGTGGGGGGTTTAGGTTTTTGGGGGGTGGGGGAGGGGGGTTTAGGTTTGGGGGGGGGGGTGGGGTTAGGTTTTTTTTAGCATTTAGCTTGGGGGGGGGGTGGGGGGGGTTTAGGTTTTTTTTTTGGGGGGGGGGGGGGGTTGGGGGTTAGGTTTTTTAGGTTTTTTTAGCTATTTAAGTTGTGTTCACATTGGTTCTCATGGTTCTCACAATAAATGGAGTTCTCGCATGAGTCCCTCCCTATATATATATATGTATCATTTTTTAAATCACACACATATACATATATTTATTATTATTATTATTATTATTATTATTATTATTATTATTATTATTACTATTACGGATAGGGGTTCATCCAAAACTGCATATTACGCTCGTCATATTTTCAGATGAGTCGTTCCCCTATCTGTCTCATTCTCTCACTTCCTTCTAATATCTCCTCACCAAAGGTTCGGAGTTCTTGCACATTCTCAGTGCTCATGGGTGGTGCAGGTGCTAGTATGGGGTCAGGGTATTATGGCATTGGTTGCTCTCGTGGGTATGGATTTTCTAGAATCTCCCTGATGTATTAGTCATTATCATAATATGGGTCTAGGGGATCCAAGTCGGGATAGGGTCCTACTAGGTCTTGCATGGGCTCCTCTATTGAGATTGGGTAACGTTGTTGTTAATCCCTGTGGTCGTCAAACCATGGGTCATAGTCTGGAGGAGGGGGTGCCGGTACCCTAGAAATCTCAGCTGGGTTAAAAGCAGGTGCTGGAATTTGGTCTACTAGGTTTAGTTCAACTTCCATAGGTTGTGTGGGAAATAGTGGTAAAGGCTGGGGTGCTATGAGTTTTTCCAGATTAGGGTCGGTAGCGGTAGTAGCTAATATGTGGAAATTAGCTAGTCTCTTATTGGGGATATCCTGGGTTTGAGCATTCATTTCTCTATTGGCCGCTGCAAAGGCCCGCTGTTGTTGCAAATTTTCTCATCCTCTTTCTACGTTCATGAGCTCTTCTGCTGAACCATCCTCTCTTCTTAGGAGGGAATGGCTCCTCAGATTGTGCTTTGAACACGAAAATCCCTTCTTCGGTATCAGCTGAATACCCCGAGGGGGTAGGCTGTGAAGAGGTGCCTTCGTCCCTAGGTGAACCAGACAGTTGACGATAAGCGTCTGAAGGTCCTTGGTCACTCATGCTGTAAACTAACAAATTGTCAAATAACACAAAATAATAATCTACATGTAGGCACATAGTCTTATCTTTAGTTCATTATATAATTATGAATTTACATCGAGATAGTTGGTAAACGGGCAACAAGCTGCGCCGCTACCCCTTTTTGAATAGCAAAACGAAGCCTTTTAAAAACTAAGTCCATAGATCTCGGGGTCATAACATTACTATGCATGACCCTTTGAACTCGACTAAGTAAGTCCACAGCCTCTGGCGCCAGAAAACCAAAAGTATCAAAAGCAAATGGGATAAACACGTGTTGGTTGTCAAGGCACGCTTTCTCATGTTTGGTCACTTTACCTGAAGCAGCCTTTAAAGCAGCCTGACCTACCGTGAACGCACCACCCCCGAAGCCCACAAGCGGGGAAACCCCTGTTAGATCCACACAGGCATGTTTTCCTCCTACCCATCCAAAGACCAGAATGTCGGCTGGTCGAAGGGTAGATCTCCCTTCCAACGGGTCTATTAAGAAATCAACGGGTGCCTCTTTCTTAGCAGAAATACCAGCATACCTGAATATGTCAAAAAGGACATCCCTAACCAAATCATGTCGGTATTTGAACCCCGGGAGCTCTCTACAATGAACTGCATGCTCCCCAAAGGAATCCAAACACGCCTTATGACAGACAGGGCATACCTCATCAACTGGGAATAAAGGAATCATGAGGCGATACTTAAGGATAGTACGATACTCCACCGGCGACATATGCTGGCCTAACCCATCTATAGGTATAGCAAGAAGGAAATCTTGTGCATGTGGTGCTCGGAGACACTCAAAAACGGCTTTTTGTCTAACGGTCAAGTCAAACTGTACTTCAATTTCGTGGACAATTTTACTAAAAAGAGCACTCGCCAATGCATGTTGAGCTTTAGGGGGGCGGTGTCCTTATTAGTGAAACCGCTGAAGTCAAAGCTTGGAATCGTATCACGAAGACAAGCCAAAGCACAAACATAATCAGAATCCATACCACATATGCCACTGTCTCTTAAGATGTGGTCCTGTAGCACCCATGATTGGGCCCTCGAGGCCACAAAAGCATAGGATGAAGCCTCTACAGCCGAATACAACCCCAAACCCCCAAACCTAATAGGTAAAGAGGTAAGTCACCACTGGAGGTCTCCAAAGAAGGGACCTCCACAAACCACCAATTCCTCAATCGCCTCACGCAAACCTTTGTCAAAGAACAACGCTGCGTCTTCCATGTGTACAGGTTGGCATGTCCTCAGGCCAAAGAAAAGCTTGGCAATGCCCATACAAGATCGAAGCAAGAGTAGTTCGCTTTGCGGGTCACCTAATTTGGGTAGAAGATGCATCAAATCTACCGCCTTAATAGCTCTTTCCTTTGCCAACCCACTAATAAAGCTTGCGTCTCTACTAACGGCCCCCCCAAGAAGCTTCACCCCGACTGATGGCCTCCCGATGTCCTTAGGAAATAACCCTTCACGAAACTTGCTACCATCACAAGAAGGCCAAAATAGCTCAGTTTTCCTAATATTGAGTTCAAGACCCAATGTTGGACCCGTCACCTTAATGATGTCCAACACTCTAGCCACCTCTTCTGAACCTCCAATGACAGTCCCATCATCAAGATACCAAGCATGAAGGAGAAGCTTGCATTTGTCTCTAATCTGATGCACAAGGGGGTGCAAAACAAGAGTGAAAAGAAGTGGTCCCAATGGGTCCCCTTGCTGAACTCCCGTGGTAGACCAAATCTGTCCATCTCCAAGATACAATCTTGCTGGCTGCCCATATAGAAATTCCACCCACAAAGAAATAGAAGGGCACCTCATCCTGACCTCACGAAGTAAGGCTGATCTATCCACCTGGTTAAAAGCATTAGAAAAATCTACAGTAAGCATTGCAAGAGACCCATCAGTGTGACGTTCACTTAGAACCCTGTTGACACTGTGTAAATTGGCCTCAGCGCCACCCGACACGCCGACCCCGAACTGAAAATCATTAAGGTACTTGGTCATTTCTTTACCAACACCCTTCATAGCAACCTTGGAAACCACACGCCTCCATATAGTACCCACTGCAATAGGCCTAATCCCATTGTCGGGTTTTAAAAGCGGTGTAAGGGGAGCAGACGCGACAAACTCTGCTAAACACGATGGGCATTTCCCCTAACCATAAGTTGACTACCGCAGTGATAGCGCATAAAAGATCAGTGGCAATAGCAGACCCCTCTCCACATAAAGCATCCAAAATGTGTTGTGCCCTTAAGCCATCCCTCCCACTTGAGGTTCCTTTAGGAAACGATTTAATGCAACAAAGGACACTATCCACCTCTACTACAAGGGAGGCTCAGAATATATAGTACCTGGCATAGATGGAGGTTCTCTGTATGGGTGTTTAGCCTCTAAAGCTTGTATGGTATTATCATCGTATGGAGCAACATCAGATGAACATAACACCTTCACTGTAGCTGTAAAGTGGCCATCAGCAACCTTTCGAAGGCACTGTCTAACATTGGTGTTACTAACAGTACTCTCCTCAGGATTATCAACACCTCCTTGACCTAGAGACCCCAAAGCAGGACTATCAAATATATTTTTAACTAACATGAAAATACCATCTTCTTTCCCCCATGTGGCTAAAGAATTCAGAATTGATCGTTGTTGCAATGCCTTCCTATTCCCAGACCTTCTTTCTTGCCTATTTTTTTGGTCTGACCACTTGCAAAGTGCAGCGAGGAAGAAGGAACAACCTAACCCTCGCTTCAACGGATCTAGGTTGGGCAACCACTTTGTAGAGAGCGGTTTTCAACGCCTGTGTGAAAGCCAACCGACAGCTATGAGGGATGCTCTTCACGGTGACAATGGGTGTTTTAAAGACACGATCTAGTAGAACAGTATCCAACATGAACGACTCATGAACATTGGTCACGTGCGCCTTGGGAGAGGGTCTCGAAATCCCTATAATGTAGCTATCTATGTCATTATCATGATTGGTAAAACGGACAAGCCCATCGGGGTGATGGCATGCACGACTCAATGCATGTATACTCAAACACTTTCCACACATCCATTGGCCAAAAAACTTCAAAGTACCTTCTACGTCCATGAACAACCCATGGTCCGTAGAAATAGCCTCACGTAACACACTTCTACGTTCATCGCTAGAAAGGTGCAACCTCTTGAGATGAGAGATCAACCGAGAAATCCCCTTATTTCCCACTTCACCATCCGGGCAACAATGAAACATACGAAAAGGACATGGCCAGGAGCCACTCAAAGGCGTAGAAGGGGTTGTCATTTAGGCGAAATAAATCACGCTTCAAGTTGAGACACGAAATTTTGATGTAAAAACCAAAATTTAAGCGTAGGCATTTTATCGAACACTTGGAGTGCATCCATAGAAAAACGAATTAGGGAGTGGTAAGGAGGTTCGATTTTGACTAGATGAAAAAACAAATTATTCAAGATTCTATGTAGAAGGTGGGTTCATCAACATCAGTAGATATATATATATATTCAGGCAATCGAGCAAAAAGAAAGATAAAAGAAAAGATAATATTTAATAGAATGAACAAAGAATTGTATGTGATCGAACAAAAAAGGGGTTGGTTCATGGAAGATCGAACAAAAAGGAGCTTGAAACATCATCCATGGAAGATCGAACAAAAAAAGGGTTTAGTTCAAAAGAAGAGGCTTGGAATTGTTAATGTCGGTTGTCAAATTAACTAAGAAAATGAAGTAGGAATCCACGTGTTTATTTAAGTCGATTGAGTTTGGGCTTACGGCGGATTCGGGATCGGAGATGAGTGGATGATCGGAGAGAGGGGTGTTGATGGAATTGTCAACATAATATGTACCTAATTTCAAAAGAATTTTCGTTACATAATATGACTAATAAATTCATAACCTTTCCTTTTCAGAATTCAAAAGGGGGATTTAACTGATAATAATTTAGAAAATCATCTAACAAAAATACAAAATTAGTAAATTACGAAATTGAATTGAATAAACATAAACAATAATAAACTTATAAACATAAACCCCACAGAATTACACACACAAAATGCAGTAGTGAAGGAAACAGAGTTACCGAGCAGGTGGGTAGAGAGAGAAAGTGAAGAGAGAGAAAAGGTGATGGGTCAAGTTTTCTGCTTTTAGTGTTTGTGGACATTTTTTTGGAGTGGAAAAGAGATGAAATGAGGGGTTGTTTGTTAATTGTTTTTTTTTATCAAAAAATTTGAACGTTCTGATTCGGCAGGGACGGCAGAGAGGTTGTTGTTATTGGTGTTTTCTTATTTATTATTTCCTAAAATAATTGATAATTTAATTGTCAGCAGAACACTTCCTTGGCTGAAATTAGTGGCTGTGGCTCTGATACCACTATCTGTCGCAACCCCGGCCCCTATTTCCTGGGATCGGGCGGACGCGAACTCAGATTAAGTGGTATCATGGTTTATCATTATTTGGCAGCGGAATTTACTCTGATTAAATGGTATCTCTCTCTCTCTCTCTTGTTACCTTCACTCTTTCTCTGAATCGATATTACATGCAGATGTCTTCATGATGTTGTCTTAGAAAAAGACACGTGGAGAATATTAGTGTTGACCACCCTTAGTAATCAATCGAGGCCAGCCAGCTATACAACTACTATTTATATTAATAGATATTAATATATATTAATGCCTAAACATACTTTGCATATTGTTATGAAATGCCTAAACCTTCTTTGCAGATTGTCAGGCATCTTCCTTTTAACTTTCTAGAAAAGAACAGATATCTTCGGGAAGAGACGACGACGGCAATGGTAGTTTAGGAGGTAAAACAAAATATCGTCGTTCTCATATAAACTTCTGTCACTGGGTCCGACGGCGGCGACGACGACTTTTACGACGCCTTCACCTTTCTAAGATCGAAACTTGGTTGTTCCAGTTGAGTTAACTCGCAGTGATCGAAGATTGAAATCGAGCTTATATTCGAATTCGAACCAAATCAGTAACAATTATTACATAGAAGGAGAAGATTCAAGTGGAGGTTGGTGGTGGTTGTACGGAGGTACGGCGGCAAGTGCCGCTTCCAGTGGTGGAGGGGTGGGAGGTAGGGTGGATAGTGGAGTGGTGGTGGTGGTGTGAAAGTGGAGGTGGAGGTAGGATGAACTGATCTGGGTTTTCTTAGATCTAGGATTATATGATTAATTTGTGTTTGACTAAAATGCCCCTTCTTCTGTTTTTTTTATCTTTGCCATGTGTCACTCTATTATTGCTTCCTATACTTCCTATCCAAAACAAACTTGCTCTTTGATCCTCACCTAATGATTATATCATTAACCAAATGTATTTAATATAAAACTAAATTTGATTTTTCTGAATACACTTAGGGTGTCGCAACCCACGGCCCCTATCTCCTGGGATCGGGCGGACGCGAACTCAGATTAAATGGTATCATGGTTTATCATTATTTGGCAGCGGAATTTACATCAGGACCGTAGTTAGGAAATATTTTATCAGAGTAAAATACCACATTTTTTTATATTAATAACCACATGGTTAAAACTCAAGTTTCTATTATAAACATGTTTATAGGGGTAAACCCTAATTTATTGAATTTAAAACATCGTCTTTATTTATGTAACTTTTATAGCCACATTTTCCAAGCCTTCAGTGCTCTCCAGCTGGCTTCAATTTGGCTTTCACATTTTGTTACCTGAAACGCGTTTTAAAAACATTTGTCAGTGGGAAATACTGGTGAGTGAATCCCAATTTAATCAAGAAGCATTTTATCCTTTAACAGTATTGAGAGCGATTACAATGTTTACATCTACACAATTACTCCTTTAGTACTGTCAATCCCTGACTGGTGGGTCATATTACTCATTGGCTATCTTGTTGTCCAATGGTAACGTGTTCCACATTTTGTATACAAAACCCCAACATACCGACAGTAATTGAAAAACTACAAAGACTCGATCACTGCTAATCACATTGTAAATTATTTAAGGTTTTGTAAAAACATTTTGTAAAAAGGATTACAAAAAGGAGATTACTCACATTGCTACTTTAGACTTTTCTTGGTGGATTCCTGGTTATAATCTAATAATTAAACAATGCACACACGTTAGTATAATAACCCAATATTTACATTAGTTATACCCTTCCCGAGACAGAACTCCAACGACTACGTCGGGCAGAACCTCGACAGCCGTTACGGAGCACTAGATCAATCGGGCAGCGTATCTAATACGTAACTGGGGGTTAAAATACTTACAACGAGGGAAAGCTTCACTACTTTAGTGGGTATAATACCAGATTATAAGGCTTATACTTCAAAATTTAGAGAGAGAAATCGAGTTGGTGCGAATTGTGAACTGGGGCCGATTGCATCTATTTATAGGGCTGGATTTTAAGTTCGTCGCGCCCCGCGTAAGCCGAAGGCTTAGCCTTCCCGGCCCGCGACGTAGGGTTCATAGGCTTTAGGCTTGTCCGGTCATTAGGGTAGACTCGACACGATCACGCCACGTGGCAGCACCGGGTGAGGCTGCATAGCCAGGTTGTCGCGGCCCGCGTAAGACGAAGAGAGGGTCTTCGCGGCCCGCCAGAAACCTTTAATTTTTTGTATTTTAATTAAATAAAATTAAAGGTATTTAAGGCCATTTCTCGTATACGGGATGTATTTTAGGGCGTGTAGGGATATTGTAAATATATTAGGGGTCTCGGAAATAATTTAGGAGGGTTGTTATATAGGGACTTTTGTTTAGCTCTTAATGAATCTCTTAGTGGTTTAGACCTCTTACTGGTTCAACAATTAATGGTTCAGACTATTTGTTTCGTGAGCAGATGTCTGAATGATTCAGACATTTGCCTGTGAATGGTTCAGCATTATACTGAGTCGGAATGGTTAAGACCCCTTATCTGAATTGGTGAGACATTTTCCTCTGAATGGTTAAGCATTATACTGGCTCTTAGTGGTTCAGACCTCTTACTAGTTCAGCACTTAATAGTTCAGACCTTTTACTGATTCAGCACTTACCCATTCAAAAGTTGCCAATTGGCCCTTTATACTTTTGTACTTGCAAACTTGAGTTAATAGTAAACTAATTTTGATTTTTCTAAATACACTTAATACTTTTAGAGTAAACAGCAATTTTACTCACTGGGGTTATATGTGATTGGCACTCTGACCCCCTCCTAGGGAAATTTTGCTGTCTGACCCCCCAAACTAATGAGAAACTATGCAATATTACCCCCTGCTGTTAAAAACTGTTTAAAGTCAAGCTAACTTATTAACGGTCAAAGGGTATTATTGTCTTTTCCACTTGTTTTTGATAGCTTACTCAAGAAAACACCCTATATAATAACTTAAGTAAACATCTTACCCCCTAAGTATTCCCCCATTCCCAAAACCTTCCACCGGTGATCTTAGCTCAGCTTAGGCGATCTTCCAACCGACGGCGACAGCATGTTTGATGACACTACAGCTGATACAAAATGCCGATCTCCTCGACGATCAGAGAAGTGTTGACCCACATGTCAGGCATAATCGAACAACTGAACAAGGGTTATTGCAATAGGGGACAGGGGAATCACTGTGTATGTAACACAGGGGTTTAACCGAACAACTGAACAAGGGTTATTGAAACAGGGGTTTAATCGAACAAGGGTTTAATGGATCAGGGGGTTTTATTACAACTGATTTTTTGTAATCTGTGTTTGCAGTGGACATGAGGATACATGTAACACTAAGAACGATTGTGTTCTCGATGGTGGTCAAAATGCGAGGCCGCCCTTTCCTGCACTTCCAGTTTCCCCCTCAGCAGGAAATGGTTGCCTAGTTATGATAACTTTATGAACTCTAATATATAATGTATTTATGTAGGCTGACTGTAGGATGTTTTAGCATCATGTGTATGATAACTGTATATATGGTTGCTGTAGGATGTTTTGGTATTATGTGTATGATGTTTTGATAGCAGGAAATGGTTGCTAAGCATGCTGTTTTGATATCATGTGTATGATGTGCATTATAACTGACATGCATGTTTGATTGTGTTTAGATGATCACAGGTAGCATGTTGATCACAGGCAGCATGTTTAAGTTATTTATAAGGTCAAAATGACCATTTATATCAATTACAGCATGTTAGAAATGTTTATAAGGTCAAATTTATTATGTGTATCAATTGCAGCAGGTTAAGGTCAAAATTATTATGTGTAGGTTTGTTTATATCAATTTGCAGCCTATATAAATTTGCAGCATGTTTGGATAATTGGATCATTTGCAACATGTACCATATTGCAGCATGTCCCATTTTGGTTAAAAATGACCATTTATAAGGTCAAAATGACCATTTTGGTCATTTGCAGCGGGTTTGACTTGTTTATAAGGTCAAAATGACCATTTTGCAGCAAGTATCATTGGCAGCATGTATCATTTGCAACAGGTGTCATTGGCAACAGGTTTCATTGGCAGCATGTACCATTTTGCTTATTTATAAGGTCAAAATGACCATTTTGGTCATTTTGCAGCAGGTTTGACTAATTTATAGGTTGTTTTTAGATGATCACATTTTTCCTTGTGTATTGTAACTGTAAGGGTGTTTTTAGATGATCACACTTGTTCCTTGTTCCTTGTCTTTTGATTTATGTGTATTATAACTGTCTGGTCAAACATTTTTAGGCAGGAAATTAAGGTTTTTTTTTTTCTTCAGGGGGTAAGGTTGCCAAGAAATATTTAACACCGGGGGGTAATATTGCAGAGTACAACAAAGCATAGGGGGTAATAAGAAAGGGTAATATAGTCATTTAACACCGGGGGTAATATTGGAGAGTACAACAAAGCATAGGGGGTAATAACAAAGGGTAATATAGTCATTCAACATACCATTTAACAGAACTGTTAAGTTTTTTGACAACATGGGGTAATATTGCATAGTTTCTCATTAGTTGGGGAGTCAGACAGCAAAATTTCCCTAGGAGGGGGTCATAGTGCCAATCACATATAACCAACCCCATGGGGTAAAATTGCAGTTTACTCATACTTTTATACTTCGCAAACTTGAGTTAAATATTATTTTAGTTCTTGTGGTTTGATTAAAACTAGAGGTGAACCCCTGCGTTGCGGGGGACGTGAGGTCAAAAGTGTTTTGGTCAAAAATCACACAAGGATAATACAACCAAATCCGATTTTGTGAGGTGTGATGCTTGAATTAGTAAACAAATGTATGAACAATGTATGAATGAAATGAATGTTGGACACAAGGATTTATACGAGGAAAAAGCCCTTGATCAATGTATGATCTGCGGCACAAAAAAACCTCGGGTGATGGAAACTACCGATCACCAACTATATTAAACAAATAATGTGTACAAATCGGGATGATAACAAGCTTGTTACAAGGATCAGTAGTGTGCAAAAAGTGTGTAATCGCCAATAAGTTGCAGAGAGTTGTCGAGAGTAGTGTGTGTTGCTAATTATATCACTATCAAGCTTGTTATCCCCATTAAAAATAGAAATCAACTAAGCTAACTAACAATCCAAAAAAGATGCTAGCTTCCCACGATCTCCACAACGGTCACGAAGGCCATGCACGCGCAAAATTAGAAGGCATATTCCCCTGGAATCTCGGCAAGACCAAGTCCCACTCGAATACTCCTGCAAAACAAGTTCAAATATAATGGAAACAATTGTTAGTATAAGGATCATAATGAGGATTCTGTATCGTTAATCCTGCAACGTCTTCTGAGGATCCTTAATCCAAACTGAACTAAGGATCCGTGATCCTAGCTGCACTTGAGGATCCTTTATCCACAAATTGTGAAAATCCATCCCTAACAATTGCCCCCAAAATATGAGGAATTAAATATAACTAAATGAGTCATATTTTCTGCTTTATCTCGAACAAGTTGGTTAGTGTAAATATAGCCGTTGTAATCTGACTAGCCGTTGTGGATGTGACGTCAGCGACAAGACATCCCTGCATAATCATCATTATAAATTCAGAGTTAGAGATAAGGATCAATATGCATTTAAATTCGAGCGTTTCTCTCCTTTAAATCTTCATCCGGAGATCAAACAGGTATTCTCTCTTTCCTTCTCTCTAAATTCTTCTATTCCGATCCTCTATTCTCCGAGCATCCATGGCGAAGATGACTCTCCGATCCTCACCTTCTAAGGATCCTAAGAAAGACAGCCCCTTGAAGAGCCAAGGTGTTACCAAAAACCCTTCGCTAGAACTCTGTCGTTTCACCGATCCTGAAATTGATCGGATACGTCATTGCTTTCCGGCGGAAGCCGTCTTCAGATCCTTTGACTCTTCAATGAAGAGTGACTGTGTTTCCCTTTTCTGATAGGGTTTTCTTATCCTTTCCCTACTTTTACACAATCCTTCTTCATACTCACTGGCATGTGCTACATACAGGCCATGCCCATGATGTGGAGAGTTCTTTATACCCTTGAAAACATCATAGAGCAAGAGGGTGTTGAATTAGGGATGTCTGAGTTGAGTCAAATGTACAACCTTGTTAGCCACGGTTCTTACCGCTTTTTATTCAAACACAAACCTGGTCAGCCTCATCCAATCCTCAAAACCACCAAAAATGATACCCACTGGAGGAACTAGTTCTTCTTTGTAAGGAGGGACTCAATTCCAGATGGGAAGGATCTCCCCAAAAAGTGGATCACCCAGGGTAGGATATGGGATCCTTAGACAAGGATCATAGTAGGACTCTTTTTCTTTTAAGGATAACTGATCCTTCTTTCTGATTTTGTTGTGCAGCTATTTTGATCTCTCACATTCAAGAAACCCCTAAAACAAAAGAAAGACTTGCTGCTTTCTGGAGGCTTGATCCTGCTGTAAGGACATTTCAAATCAAAGCAAAGGATTCACAAGAAGCATCCTCCGGTTCCTTCACAATGTCAAGTAAGTATCCAAGTCTATGCATGAATAAATATTTAAATGAATGTAAAATATGAATACTTATCTGTGTTTTGCATTTGTAGGCGCTGGAAAATTCTCAAAGTCAGCTTCCAGGTTCAGCGTCAGTGACCTTGATGCATTTGCTTCCTCAAAGTCCATCAAGAAGGAACTAGCTGCCAGTCCCAGCATCCCAAACCCTAAAGGCATGAGCACACTGGGCAAGGGTGCCAAGAAAAGGAAAACCTCTGAGCCCACTGAATGCCTCCCTCTCATCCAACACTAGTTCGAGAAGTATGTATCCGAGGTAAGGATCATGGATCCTTAAGTCTGATCTCTACTTTCCGAGGATAACGGATTCTGATCTTATGCTTCTTTTATGCAGAAATTTGCTGAGATCCAAATGCTCCTTGATAACAATCTGGCAGAGGCTGAGTAAAAGAACCTTGACTTCCAGCAGATGTTCCTGGCCAAAGACAAAAAGATCTCCTCCCTTGAGAAGGATCTTAACCTGGCGAAGAAGGAGTTGGTCCTGACCCGGATCACAGCTCAGCCGGAGAAGGAAGAGGTGATGGAAGGGGCAAAGCTCTCTGCTACAATCGCCATGCTCAAGATCAAGCTACAAATGACTAAGGGGGCTGAGGATCCTTCTTTTGACAGGTCTTCCTGGAATCAAGAGGCTTGGAAGCAGAAGCTGGCGGAGCTGGATGATGAAAAGGAAGCTGAGGAGGTCTTGGAAATTGAGGCTGGTAGCAGTGGGATGAAGGATCCGGTGGAAGAAGCAGCTGGTGGTGGTGATGCAGCAAAGGTGTAGGCTGCAGCAATGGGCGATGATGGATTTATCTAGACGCGGCCGGAGCCCATTTTTTATGATTTGGTAGTTTTTTGGTTGTTATGTTTCGAACAATGGTCTGTATGGTGAACAATAGCTTTAGGTTTAAGGATAACTGATCCTCTGGACAATAGGGGGTAGCAAAGGTGGATGGGTCCTTCTGTTTGTGGAGGATGAAGCCTTTGGTGCCCCTAGCCTTTATTTCCTGCACTTTATCGAACATTTAGTATGGACACCCTTTGCCAACCCAAGTGGACGGGCCACGTTTTGCTGGTAGAAGCTTGGGTTGGCAATTTTGACAACCTTTTAAAGGGTTAACTAAGATAAATAAATAAACTTTAACCTTTTGACTATCTTGGTGTTGTTTATCTTTCATATGTTTAACTTTCAATTGTTATTGTACAATTCTTTGAACTTACAAGTTATTAGTGAAAGTATAAAATCAGTTTATGTCAAAAAGTTTAGGATATGATCAAGGATCAAATATCCTATAATCAAAAGGTTTGAAAAGTGATATAACCTTAGGATCATATATCCTGTTGTCAAAGAATAAGGGTAACATTGATAAATCAAGAATAAAATTAAAGTAAATAAGGATCATACCAGAGAATCCAAGTTAGGATCCTAAATCCTTGATACTTACAATCATGATAACCATAAAACAAACCCTAGTATGAAGTTAGGATCCAGGATCCTTAACTGTTTAGCTATAGAAACCTGAAATAAAACATAACTTGGGACTAAACCAACTACAAAAGGAAGAGTTAATGTCTGGAGACAAGCCCAACAATCTGGGGACAAGCCCAATAAACTGGGGACAAGCCCAAAAACAGGGACAAGCCCAAAAGCTGGGGACAAGCCCAAAAAACTGGGGACAAGCCCAAAGGATCTTGTGTAAAATGAAGTATGGCCCTTACTGGCGAAGATCCAAACTTAGTGACATGAAAATGCCAAAACCTTAGCTAACGTGAAAACATTAGAGTACTTAGGATCCTGAATACAGCCAGTACAATGAAATTGTCAGCCCCTAAAGCAGGTACTGGTCCAATTGCCTTTAACTGCATCAGGATAATCATGCACTACTGGCGAAGGTAGTAGATACCTTAAACTGGGGTCAAGCCCAAAAACTAGGGATAAACCCATAAAACTGGGGACAAGCCCATAAAACTTAGAAGACTTCTGTGGATACTCGATCCTTTATCAAGGATGCATGAACTTCTGCAAAACTCAAAACTTAGTGAAAAAGGATAAAAGATCCTGAATCCTTCTCCTTGTAATAAAATAAATTAAAGGATTTGGTTAATTAAAATCAAATCATTACCAGAATGAGGATTATATATCCTCTAAGGATCCTTCGTATATATCTAACATGAGGATGATTAAGGATCCTGGATCCTTCTTACATGAAGTATCTTTTTAAATGGACAACATTCCAAGCTCTTGGTAGCAAATCACCCTCCATTGTTAATAACCGATATGCCCCCTTTCCTGCCTCAGCTTCAATAAGATAGGGGTCTTCCCACTTTGGTGCTAGCTTGCCATTAGCAGGATTTGTGGTATTTTGGAATGCTTTCCTTAACACCATGTCACCAACTTGAAACTTTCTGATCCTGACATTCTTGTTATAAGCTCCAGCCGTCCTTTGTTGATAACTAGCCAATCTTATCCTTGCCAAATCCCTGAGTTCTTCTATGGTATCCAAGTCTTGAACCAAGTTTTCAACATTTCCTTCAGGATCACAGATGCTTGTTCTTGCAGTAGGGACTACCATCTCTGTAGGGACCACTGATTCTGCTCCAAACACTAAAGAAAATGGAGTTTGGCCAGTAGCATTCTTGGGAGTTGTTCTATCAGCCTATAACACATAAGGTAGCTTTTCTGCCCATTTTCCTTTCTTGGATCCAAGCTTCTTCTTCAAGTTGTTGATGATGATCTTTTTGGATGATTCTGCTTGACCATTAGCTTGTGGGTGGACTGGTGTTGATGTTATCATCTTAATCCCCCAACTGTCACAAAAGTTAGTAGTTCTTCTCCTAATAAATTGGGATCCATTATCACAAACAATTTCAGAAGGGATACCAAATCTGGTAATAATGTTTCTTTTAATAAAGGATATCACTTCTTTTTCTCTGACTTGAGCAAAGGCTTCAGCTTCTATCCACTTGGAAAAGTAATCAGTCATGACAAGCATAAACACTTTTCCTCCTGGTTCTTTTGGAAGTTTGCCAACTATATCCATTCCTCATCTCATGAATGGCCAAGAAGAGGATATAGGATGCAAGAGCTCTGCTGGTTGATGAAGGATATTGCTATGTCTTTGACAAACATCACATTTCTTAGCATAATCCACAACATCCTTCTTCATAGTAGGCCAATAGTATCCTGTCCTAAGGATCCTTGAGAACAGTGCTCTGCCCCCAGTGTGGTTTCCATAATCTCCTTCATGAAAATCCTTGAGGACTTCTTGAACTTCAGGATCCTCGATGCACCTTAGATGTGGACCTGCAAGAGATCGTTTATATAACATGTTATTTAATATTGTAAATTGAGATACCTTGACTTTGAAAGCTCTGGGGTTTTCTTCTGTAGGAGTCTCTCCATGTTGTATATATCTCATAATTAGGAGGATCAAGGATCCCGAATGTGATTGTGCACCATCACTAGGTATGATTGCAGAATCCTCTACTATTTCCATAGCTGTGTAATCCTCAATAGCAGGAGCCAAAATGTAGATAATGGGAATTTTAATATCCTCTGGGATCTTCAATGATGATCCAATGTTGGCTAGAGCATCAGCTTCTGCATTCTCTTCCCTGGGTACCTGTGTCACACTAAAAGAAGCAAAAGAGTCTGCCAATTTCTTGATTATCTCTAGATATTTGATTAGTCTTTCACTTTTAACAGCATAAGAACCATTAAAGTGATTAGTAATTAACAATGAATCTACATGTATCTCAAGATACCTGATCCTCATGTGCTTGGCAATTTGCAAACCAGCTATCAAGGCTTTATATTCAGCCTCATTATTAGTAGTTTGAAACTCACAAGCTATTGAGTGGCATATTATGTCCCCCTATGGTGATTTTAGTAGTATTCCTAGTCCAGTTCCTGTTTTGGCAAAAAATTAGACTAGGATAATGCAACCAAATCTTCTTTTGTGAGGTATGATGCTTAGATCAATGAACAAATGTATGAACAACTTGTAGATGAAATGAACAAGTGACACAATGATTTATACGAGGAAAAAGCCCTTGATCAATGTATGATCTCCGGCATAAAAAACCTCAGGTGATGGAAACTACCGATCACCAACTATAATTAAACAAATGATCGTTACAACTCAGGATGATAACAAGCTTGTTACAAGGATCACTAGTGTGCAAAATGTATGAAATTGCTAATGAGTTGCAGAGAGCTTGCGAGAGTGTGTGTGTTTGCTAACTTGTTCTAATTCAAGCTCGTTATCCCCTTTAAAAATAGAAATAACTTAAATAACTAACTATCCGCAAAATATGCAAGCTACCCACGACTTCTAAAACGGTCATTAAGCTATGCACGTGCAGAATATTGAGAGCATATTCCCCAAGAATATCGGCAAGACTAAGTCCACTCGTCCATTCCTGCGAAACAAGCTTAAACATAGAGGACACAACCGTTAGTGTTAGGATAACAATGAGGATCCTGGATCCTGATCCTGCAACGCCTTCTGAGGATCCTTAATTCAAACAGAATTGAGAATCCGTGATCCTGGCAGTACTTGAGGATTCGTGATCCTTAGGTTTAGAAAATCTATCCCTAACAATTGCCCCCAAAATATGAGGAATAAAATATCACTTAAATGAGTCATATTTTTCAAGATTATCTGCAACGAACTATCCAACGGGACTATAGCCGTTAGAATCGAACTAGCCGTTACACATCTTACGTCAGCGAAGTGACAACCTGCAGAATCATCATTATATATAGGTTAGAGATAAGGATCAATTTGCATTTAAATTCGAGCGATACTTCCCTTTCAATCCTCATTCAAAGACCGATCAGGTATCTCTCTTTCTCCTTTTCTCTTCATTTTCTTATTCTGATCTTCATTTTTCTGAACATCCATGACGAAGATGGTTCTTAGATCCTCACCGGCTAAGGACCCAAAGAAGGATAGTCCCTTGAAAAGCCAAGGCATTATTCAAAATCCTTCAAAGGAACTCTGCTGCTTCACCGACTCGGAGATTGACCGGATTCGCCATTGTTTTCCGGCGGATACCGTCTTCAAATCCTTCGACCCTTCTGCAAAGAGTGATTCTGTTTCTGACACTTGGGTTGCTTTTCCAGCCACCCCATTCCTGATAGGATTCTCCTATCCTTTCCCTGCCTTCACTCAATCTTTCTTTTCTCTCACCGGCATGTGCTACATTCAGGCCATGCCGATGATGTGGAGAGTATTGTACACTTTAGAGAACATCATTGAGCAGGAAGGCATAGAGTTGGGGATGTTGGAACTGGCTGAATTGTATAACCTTGTGAGCCATGGTTCACACCGTTTCTTATTCAAACACAAACCTGGTGATGCACACCCAATCCTCAAGACCACAAAAAATGACACAAACTGGAAAAAGCGTTTCTTCTTCGTTAGGAGAGATTCTATCCCAGACGGGAAAGATCTCCCCAAAAAGTGGACCACCCATGGTAGGATATAGGATCCTTATAGAAGGATCATAGGATAACCCTGTTTCTGTTGAGGATAACTGATCCTTTTCTGTTTTGTAGCTATCTCGGTCTCTCATCTCATTCAGTCACCTGCAACAAAAGAAAGGATCGCTGCCTTTTAGAGCCTTGATCCTGTAGTTAGATCATTCTAGGCAAACACAAAGGATTCACAAGAAGTATCCTCCGGTTCAGTGACCATGTCAAGTAAGTGTTTATATTTATGTATGATTAAATAGACATAGATTAAGGATACTTATCTGTTGCTTGCCGTTTGTAGGTGCTGGAAAGTCCTCAAAATCAGCTTCTCGCTTCAGCGTCAGTGATCTTGATGCTGTCACTGCCTGGTCTGGCAAAAAACGACTTGCTGCCAGTCCTAGCGCTCAAATTCCTAAGCCTGTCAGCACCAAGGGCAAGGGCGAAAAAAAGAGGAAGACCGCTGACGATCTTGAAGGCCTGCCCCTCATCCGACATCAGTTTGAAGAATACTTCTCTGAGGTAAGGATCCCTGATCCTTAATTCTATCCTGCCCATTTGAGGATAACGGATCCTGAATTGTATCTTTTCTTTTTTGCATAAATTTGCTGAGATCCAGATGCTCTTGGATGCGTACATTGAAGAGGCTGAGCAGAAGGAGCTGGACTTTCAAAAGATCTTCCTGGCAAAGGATGAGACCATCTCTACCCTCGAGAAGGAGCTTAACTTGGAAAAAAAGCAGCTGGTCATGGCCCACATCAATGCTGATCATGAGAAGGCTGAAGTAATGGAGGGTGCTAAGCTTTCTGCCGCCATTGCTATGTTCAAGATCAAATTGCAGATGGCAAAGGAAGCTGAGGATCCTAGCTTCGACAGAACTTCCTGGGACCAAGAAGGCGGGAAGGCCAAGCTAGCCGAGCTGGAGGATGAAGAGGACACCGAGGAGGTTCTGGTAATCGAGGCAAGCGACAACGGGGCTCAGGATCAGGCTGGTGATGCAGAGGCTGGGGGTGATGGTGATGCAGCGAAGGTGGGAGATGCAAAAATGAGCGATGATGGATTTATCTAGACGCGGCCGGAGCCCATTTTTTATGGTTTGGTAGTTTCTTGAATGTTGATGTTTTTCTTGAACAATGGTTGGTCTGTACTTTAACAATAGTAATTAGGTTTAAGGATCACTGATCCTTCAGACAATAGGTAGGATAACAAATGGTGGAGGGATCCTCTGTTTGGGGGATGAAGCCATTGTGATCCTGCCGTCTTTTTATTCCTGCACTTAGACACACCCTTTACCAACCCAAGTGGACGGGCCACGTTTTGCTGGTAGAAACTTGGGTTGGCAGTTTTGACAACCTTTAGAGGGTTAACCTCTTGCTAAATAAATAAAAGCTTAATCTTTTGACTATCTCATGTGTTGTTATATTTGTGAATACTTTATCTTTCAACTGTTATGATACATTTTGTCTTAATTCATGAGTTAAGAACAAAAGTTTGGTAGATTATATTAAAAAGTTTAGGATATGATCAAGGATCAAATATCCTATAATCGAAAAATTCAAAAAGTGATGTAACTTAAGGATCATGTATCCTGTTGTCAAAGAATTAGGGTCACTTAGATAAACAAAGAATAAAATTAAGGTGATTAAGGATCATACCTGAGAATCCAAGTTAGGATCCTAAACCTTCAATACTTACAATTAGGATAACCAAAAGACAAACCTTAATAAATGGTAAGGATCAAGGATCCTTAGTTCTTTAGCTTCAAAAACCTGAAATGGGGACAAGCCCAACAATTCTGGGGACAAGCCCAATATACTGGGGACAAGCCCAAAAAAACTAGGGACAAGCCCAAAAAACTGGGGACAAGCCCAAAAAACTGGGGACAAGCCCAAAGGATCTTGTGTAAACTAGAGTATGGCTCTCACTGGCGACTATCCAAACTTAGTGACATGAAAATGCCAAAACCTTAGCTAACGTGAAAACATTAGAAAACTTAGGAACGGATGTATGGTACGTCTACCATTATACGTAGGATCCCAAATACAGCCAGTACAATAAAATTGTCAGCCCCTAAAGCGGGTACTGGTCCCATTGCCTTGAACTGCACTAGGATCATCGTGCGCTACTGGCGAAACTAGGGACAGGCCCAAAAAACTGGGGACTAGCCCAACAAACTGGGGTCAAGCCTAAATAACTGGGTTCAAGCCCAAATAACTGGAGACTTCTGTGGATACTCAATCCTTTGTTAAGGATATATCAACCTTCTGCAAAACTCAGAACTAAGTGAAAGAAGGATAAAGGATCCAGGATCCTTCTCCTCGTATATAAGTTAATTAAAGAAGTGGATAAATTGAGGTTAGGTCATTACCAGAATGAGGATCATTTATCCTCTAAGGATCCTTCATGAACATCGGACACGAAAATGGCTAGGGATCCTGGATCCTTATTACATGAAGTATCTCTTCAGGTGGATAGCATTCCAAGCTCTTGGTAGCAAATCAACTTCCATTGTTAGCAATCGATATGCCCCCTTTCCTACCTCAGCTTCAATAACATAGGGGCCTTCCCATTTTGGTGCTAACTTGCCATCAGCAGGATTTGTGGTGTTTTGGAATGCTTTCCTCAACACCATATCACCAACTTGAAACTTCCTAATCCTGACATTCTTGTTACAAGCTCCAGCCATCCTTTGTTGATAACCAACCATTCTTATCCTTGCCAAATCCCTGAGTTCTTCTATGGTATCCAAGTCTTGAACCAAGTTTTCAGCATTTCCTTCAGGATCACGGATGCTTGTTCTTGCAGTAGGAACCACCATCTCTGTAGGTATCACTGATTCTGCTCCAAATACTAAAGAAAATGGAGTTTGGCCAGTAGCATTCTTGGGAGTTGTCCTATCAGCCCATAGTACAAAAAGTAGTTCTTCTGCCCACTTTCCTTTCTTTGATCCAAGCTTCTTCTTCAAATTGTTGATGATGATCTTGTTGGATGATTCTGCTTGACCATTAGCTTGTGGGTGGACTGGTGTTGATGTTATCATCTTAATCCCCCAGCTGTCACAAAAGTTAGTAGTTCTACTCCCAATAAATTGGGATCCATTATCACAAACAATCTCAGAAGGAATACCAAATCTGGTAATAATGTTTCTTTTGATAAAGGATATCACTTCTTTTTCTCTGACTTGAGCAAAGGCTTCAGCTTCTATCCACTTGGTGAAGTAATCAGTCATGGCAAGCATAAACACTTTTCCTCCTGGTGCTTTGGGAAGTTTACCAACTATATCCATTCCCCATCTCATAAATGGCCAAGAAGAGGATATAGGATGCAATAGCTCTGCTGGCTGATGAAGGATATTGCTATGTCTCTGACAAGCATCACATTTCTTGGCATAATCCACAGCATCTTTCTTCATAGTAGGCCAATAGTATCCTGTCCTAAGGATCCTTGAGAACAGTGCCCTGCCCCCAGTGTGGTTTCCACAATCTCCTTCATGAAAATCCTTTAGGACTTCTTGGATTTCAGGATCCTCTATGCATCTTAGATATGGTCATGCAAGAGATCGTTTATTTAACATGTTATTTAATATTGTAAATTGAGATACCTTGATTTTGAAAGCCCTGGGGTTTTCTCATGTAGGAATCTCTCCATGTTGTATATATCTCATGATTGGAAGGATCCATGATCCTGAATGAGATTGTGCACTATCACTAGGAACCACTGCAGAATCCTCTTCTATCTCCATAGCTATGTGATCCTTAATAGCAGGAGCCAAAATATGGATGATAGGGATCTTGATATCCTCTGGAATTTTCAATGATGATCCAAGATTGGCCAATGCATCAGCTTCTGTATTCTCTTCCCTAGGTACATGTGTCAAGCTAAAAAAACAAAAGAGAGTGCCAATTCCTTGACTATCTCTAGGTATTTGATTAGTCGTTCACCTTTAATAGCATAAGATCCATTAAAGTGATTAGTAATTAACAATGAATCCATATGTATCTCAAGATACCTGATCCTCATATGCTTAGCAATTTGCAAACCAGCTATCAAGGCCTCATATTTAGCCTCATTATTAGTGGTTTGAAACTCACAAGCTATTGAGTGGGGTATTATGTCCCCCTGTGGCGATTTTAGTAGTATTCTAAGTCCTGTTCCTTTGACATTAGATGCTCCATCAGTGAAGAGTATCCAAGGATCCTTAGTCTCTTCAAGTTGCTGAACTTCCAACTCAGCTTCTCTTTGTAAATCACTACTAAAATCTGCCACAAAGTCAGCTAAGGCTTGGGATTTGATGGCAGTCCTTGGTTCATATCTAATATCATAAGCACTAAGCTTTACTGCCCATTTAGCCATCCTCCCTGACATTTCAGGTTTCCTGAGAACATTCTTAATTGGGAAGTTAGTCTTAACAATAATGGCATGAGTTTCAAAATAATGTCTTAGTTTAGTAGATGCCATAATCAAAGCAAGAATAAGTTTTTCTAAATGTGAATACCTGGATTCAACATCAAGCAAACTCTTACTTACATAATAGACAAGATGTTGTGTATCTTCGTGATCCTTAACAAGGACTGCACTTACCGCTTTAGAGGATACCGCTAGATATAAGGATAATATATCCCCTTTTTTCTGGTTTCATCAAGGCAGGAGCTGAGGATAGGCAATCCTTAAGGGCTTTGAGAGCATTTTCATGCTTTTCAGTCCACTCAAATTTCTTGTTCTTTCTCAAAATGTCATAGAATTCCTTGCACTTTTCTGATGACTTCGATATGAACCTATTCAAGGCTGCGATCCTGCCTGTCAGCCTTTGCACATCCTTGGCATTGGCAGGAGATTTGATATTCACAATTGCCTTGATTTGCTTTGGACTTGCTTCTATGCCTCTTTTTGTTACTGTTAGGGCATGAATTTTATGCTAAGGATCATCTATCCTGAGACTGGGCATGGATCACGGATCCTTAATGGATGATGCAGAGAGTCTGAGGATCCAGAGTCTGAGGATCACGAGTCTGAGGATCCAGGATCCTTACAGAACTTATGTTTTCTAACAATTGTCACGTTTTTAATGTTTAAATGCAGGTAATGGACGTAGTGGGCTCATTCTTAGCTGGAATTTCGGGGAATATTCGTTCATATGGCACATGCTTGATGAAATATAACCGTTTTTGGAGAACATGGGCCATTTCCACCTTTTTAGGAGAGTTGGTTTCTTGATATTTTGCTATCTTTTAAGGGGAAAACAGCTCATTAGAGGCATAAGTCGAACACAAAAAAAAAAAAAAAAAACACACACACACACAACACTCAAATTCTCTGCAAACACTTAGCAAAAACACACACTTATACTAGAAATTCATTGTATTGAGCTTGTTTTCTTCCGAAGTTGTACAAGGATCATTATTGTTTTTGCAATATATTTGGTGATCAGTAGTTTCCATCACCCGAGGTTTTTTATGCCAGAGATCTTCTAAAGATCAAGGGCTTTTTCCTCGTATAAATCTCGGTGTTCATTGTTGATTTCATATACTTGTCGTTCATATAATTAACCAAGCATCATACCTCACAAAATCAGATTTGGTTGCATTATCCTTGTGTGATTTTTGACCAAAACAGTTTGGCGCCCACCGTGGGGCAATTGGTGCTTCGTTCTTGAGAAACTCTTGTTTTTGTGATCATTTCGGTTCATCACCTTCAACCACATGGCTTCTCAGGGAAAAACTACTTTAAGTTCCATGTCGGCGGTTTCCTCATCACATGGCATTCCACCATTGGATCATCTTCCCCCTGCATTCCAGAAGAATGCTCCGAAGAAGACAACCCCCGTTTTCACAAAACCAACTGTTGTTTCTTCCTCTACACTTACTAACAGTGATCTTTATGCTTTGATTTTGCAGATGAGAGGATACATGCAACAACAGGACGAAACTAATGGCAGGATCCTTCGCGAAATTGATAAAATCAGCAGAGGATCATCCCCTTTGCTGCCGAGGTCGTCGAATTTCGACACTCCGGTCATAACTTCCCAGCACTTTGCAGCTCCAGATGTCCAATACCAGGGTGGATCAACAGGAATGCGTTCTGGATCATCGACAATGTCTCAGGCTCAAGGATCCTCTTTCCAGCCTTCAGGATCCTCATTTCAGCATAAGGGATTCTTCACCAGTTTAGGAGGATGCAAGGGGATGCAGCTGATTCAAGGATCCTCTCAGGTTCAAGGATCCTCCTCTCAGGTTCAAGGATCCTCTTAGGTTCAAGGATCCTCTCAGGTTCAAGGATCCTCCTCTCAGGTTCAAGGATCCTTTCAGGTTCAAGGATCCTCTCAGGTTCAAGGATCATCCTCTCAGGTTCAAGGATCCTCCTTTCATGTTCAAGGATCCTCATCTCAGGTTTTCAGATCCATGGATTATCCTCCAAGACCTTCATTCACAGCACATTAAGGATCCAACATCTTCTAGGATCAAGGATACTTAAGGAGTGTGTAACCCGGAAGTTCAGATGTTCATCTAGGAGACTTCATACCAATGCAGACCATTGCTTCCCCTGGTCCCTCGGTTATGCCAGAATCCCGTCAACATGGATTCACATCTGGAATTCCAAACTTGAATCCTTCAGGAGGTAACACTTTGAATAATTTTTGCAATGCTAACCATGGCTTTGTGCAGGATACAGGTGTTTTGGTCAAAAATTACCGAAGCAATTAAGTGATCAAATTAGTTAAGTGAGGTAGTGTGCTAGAAATATGTGTGAAAAATATTTTAACTAAGTTAATTGTTAAAACAATTTTAGGATACGGCTCAGGATATAGAGCTGTATCTGTGATCAAACAATGAGCAAAAAAGTAAAGGTTGACACGTGATGTACGAGGAAAGCCCTTGATCAATCTAGATCGCCGGCACAAAACCTCGGGAGCTGACAATCGCAGCTGCCTTGTTCTTCTATTACTTCAAATATCAGGATACAGTGTAGGATATGATGCGGATCAACTAGGTGTTACTATCACACCCCGACCACGTAGAACATACAAAACGTGGCGGAAACGTCGGGGAGTGTTGTAACATAATTAATTGTTTCATAACCATGGCATTCAAAGTTGTATTTTATTTATTAAACAAGAGTGTTATATTGTCTTAAACAGGAAACAAAGAGTTCATAACATAATTAAACTAGTCTATCTTCATTTTTAGTCTCTAAGGCATAGGTCCGCCCTAGTGTCATGATCATCATCCTACGCAATAGCTCCTGAAAACACATGTGAAAATAGGTACGTCAGCATAAAAATGCCTGTGAGATACATAGGATTTGTGAAAAGAGGATTCATGACTTATTAGTTTAGAAAAAGTTGTTTAACAAAAGTCAGTCATGAACCTTGTAAATTGTTTTGTTTTGTAAATCATTCAAAAAGCGATGATATGTATAAATAAGAGAATAATGTAAGGTTAAATGAATAACCAAGTAAAATGAGTTTGTATAAGATAAGTTGTTTTGTAAATCAATGTCTTGTGAAAATAAGTTGTTTATATAAAACGTAATATGTCAAATATTGAAATGATTTAAGTAACGCTACGACATGTAATGTCATACAAACACTTATATATAGGAAGCACCAGCGGCGTATCCACCATACTTGTATCATATTACACACGCCTCGTTACTCAAATCACTTACTCAAACCAACCACCAATGTAAATTGTTTATGTATAAATGAATTATCATGTGTTAATGTGTAAACCATATCGAAATGTCTATGTCCAATGTAAACCACTAAATGTGTATATAAATGTCAAAATGTTTATGTTTAATATAGATCATGTAATGTGTACCCAAAAATATCATGTATGGTAAGTGAAATATATCAACTAAACCATATGTAAAATGCACAAAAACAAGGTATTGAAGTAAAACATGGTTTAAATCAAAGTTATGTTTTGTGGAACAAATGCATGCTATACTGATACAAACATTTATGCGGTATTGTGAAAATGCATACATCCAAGCCTTGAGACTGTGGCGATAAACCCTTAAACAAATTAAAGGTTTATCTAAGTTATGTATATCGAATTCGGTCATTCCTTCCAATCCAAACAAACCCAGGATTTCAGGAACGGGAGTTGTCAATTCCTATGGTACCACTACCTACTAACGAACGGCGTAGCTAATGTTAATGAATGTATTGTTCCATTGTAAACAACCCAAATGTCATACCAAAATGTAAACATGTGATGGAAACAATTGTACTAAGTACGCACACAATGGGCATACATAGCATGAAATGTAATGTGAAACAATGTACTAAGTATGCACACAATGGACATACATAGCATGAAATGTAATGTAAAACAATGTATTAAGTATGCACACAATGGACATACATAGCATAAAATGTAATGTAAAACAATGTACTAAGTATGCACACAATGGACATACATAGCATGAACACAATGAAATCATGTACTATAAATGTACTAATGAACATAGCAAGTATATGATGTGAAAGCAGGAAAGCACGAAAGTAACAAGTAGGCACATGTGTTTCACCCCAAAACAGTTTGGAAAACAGTAAAAGAGGGGTCTATGTACTCACTTGAGATTGCTCAGAAGTCCTAAGATAACCACCAAGCAATGCTAGAGATCACGAAATCAAACGGCACCTAATATAGGAAACTATGTTAATATACCGGACCTAAATCGGAAGATCGGATAGAATGCGGGTTCGTAAACCAAACGAGTATGGAGACTCGTGTAATATGGTTTAACAAAGCCTACATACTAAATGAAACCTAACATAAGTGCTTACGACCCATTACGACCCGTTTAGGTAGCTTATGCTACTTTAATGCGTCGCTCGCGTGAAACGCATTCGGACTGCCTAACTAGTTCTATGACAAGTAAAATATGCCTTAAAAATATCTCAGATGTCGGTTCGTTTGGCCGTACGATCGCGATGTTCGCTTAATTACGACGGAATGCGCATAAGCGTGAAAAACGATCCAAATGACGCGACGAATGGATTCTTTCTCAAGACTAAACACTAAAATAAAATATTTTAGTGCTTACATAAATTTTTGGATGTCCGGATGTATTCAAAACGTAAGTTATGCGCGAAAGTGTAAACTTGTGCACTTTTTGACGCTTTTAGTCCCTGAATGTCCCAAAAGTTTATTTTAGCACACCGAACACCTCAAAGCCTATTTCTAAGCTATGTAGAGGATATTTATGGTATGTTTAACTTATGTTCATGTTCCGGAATGTTCGTTACTGTTCAAATTGGCATACTTTCGCAGTTTGTCAAGTTTAGTCCCTGTAAGCGAATTAACTTGTTTTTGCCATACCAAAGCCTTCAAAACTTATTTTTAAGTTATGTAAGGGCTATTTAAGGTATGTTAAGTATATGTTGATGTTCCGGAGTATTTGTCGCATTAAACTGATTACGTTTACGCACCAGTTTGCGTATAACTCTCCAGAAAGTGATATAGAGTTTGAAATTGAATAAAAGTCAAAACATGAAAAATGTAAAACATAACCAAACAAACATTGGGATCAAATAACATTGTTTTATTGATAATTGAACTGTTCACAATGATTACAAGCACAGATGTTACAGTCTCCCCTACTTGTGGAAATTTCGTCCCGAAATTTATTTAGAGGAAACTCGTGGGAAAAGATGCGGATACTTCGCCTTCATTTGATCTTCGCGTTCCCAAGTAAACTCGGGTCCACGTTTAGCTTCCCAGCGAACTTTGACCAAAGGAATGCGCTTGCGTTTGAGCCACTTGACTTCACGTTCCATGATTTCCACAGGTTTCTCAACAAATTTCAGTGTTTTACCAACACAAATTTCGTCAAGTGGTATGTGGAGGTTCTCATCAGCTAAACACCTCTTGAGATTGGACACGTGAAAAGTTGGATGAACATTTCCAAGTTCAGGAGGTAACTCAAGCCTGTAGGCTACCTTTCCGATTCTTTCGACGATCTTGAATGGTCCAACGTATCTAGGTGCAAGTTTTCCTTTCTTTCCAAATCTGATCACACCTTTCCAAGGTGAGACCTTAAGTAATACTCGATCACCGACTTGAAATTCCAAAGGCTTGCGTTTCGGGTCCGCGTAACTCTTTTGACGGCTTCTAGCTGTCTGAAGGTTATCACGAACTTTCTTAATCTTGTCAGTTGTCTCTAAAATGAGGGCAGGTCCAGTACGCTGAGCCTCGCCGATCTCATTCCAGCAGACTGGTGAATGACATTTTCGACCATAGAGAGCCTCGAAAGGAGCCATTTTGATGCTGGTGTGATAACTGTTGTTGTAGGAGAATTCAATTAACTGAAGATGTGAATCCCAACTACCACCAAAATCGATCACACAAGCTCTAAGCATATCCTCCAGAGTCTGGATTGTTCTCTCAGATTGACCATCCGTTTGCGGATGATAAGCTGTGCTTAGGTTAAGTTGGGTCCCCATAGCAGATTGCATGGTTCTCCAAAAATGAGAAGTAAAACGAGCATCTCTGTCAGAAATGATGTTCAAAGGAACACCATGTCGAGCTACAATTTCATCCACATAGATTTTAGCAAGTTTGTCAGCAGAAAAATCCTCACGGATTGGCAAGAAATGTGCTGACTTAGTAAGACGATCAACAACTACCCAGATGGCATCATGACCTTTCTTTGTGCGTGGAAGTTTGGTAACAAGATCCATAGTAATGTTTTCCCATTTCCAAACTGGGATCTCTGGTTGCACCAATAAACCCGAAGGACGTTGATGTTCAGCCTTAACTTTGAGACAAGTAAGGCATTTTGATACATATAAGGCAATGTCTTTCTTCATACCAGGCCACCAATAGTGAATACGAAGATCTTTATACATCTTATCTGAGCCAGGATGAACGGAATAACACGATTTATGGGCTTCATCCATAAGCAAGGTGCGAAGATTTTCTTGGCTTAGGACCCACAAACGGTCCATGAAGTAATACGATCCATTGTCCTTCAGTTCCAGATCAGGAGTTATGTGATAGGGGAATTCTTTATCCATCAAACCTTGTGAAACACAAGATTGTTGAGCCTGAGAAATACGGGCTTGGATATCGGATCGAGCTTGAATAACAGATTGAACACGAACACAATGAAGCTTAGTACGTTCCTTACGACTCAATGCATCGGCTACGACATTCGCCTTACCAGGATGGTAGCGAATTTCGCAGTCATAGTCGTTTAGAAGCTCGACCCAACGTCGTTGCCTCATGTTGAGTTCTTTCTGTTTGAAGATATGCTGAAGACTTTTTTGGTCTGTGAAAACCACACATTTTGTACCGTACAAATAGTGTCTCCAGATCTTTAGAACGAAAACAACTGCACCCAACTCAAGATCATGAGTGGTGTAGTTCTTCTCATGTATCTTCAACTTCCTCGATGTGTATGCTATGACTTTGTTCCTTTGCATCAGGACACAGCCAAGACCCAATTTAGACGCATCGCAATAAACGACGAAATCATCATTGCCCTCAGGCAAAGTTAGAACAGGCGCGTCACAAAGTTTCTTCTTCAAATGTTGAAAAGCTTCCTCTTGCTTGAATCCCCAATCAAAGGGTTTGTTCTTCTGAGTTAGAGCAGTTAGAGGAACTGCAATCTTTGAGAAGTTTTCAATGAAGCGGCGGTAATAACCCGCTAGACCAAGAAAAGAACGAACTTCAGTAGGAGTAGTAGGCGTATCCCAATCCTTAATCGCACTGATCTTGGAGGGATCTACATGAATGCCTCATTCATTGACAATATGTCCTAAGAATTGAACCTCTTTAAGCCAGAATTCACACTTGGAGAATTTGGCGAAAAGTTGCTCTTTCTTTAGGAGTTCCAGAGTAAGACGAAGATGTTGCTCGTGATCAGCTCGCGTCTTAGAATAAAACAAGATGTCGTCAATAAAAACAATGACGAACTGATCCAAATAAGGTTTGCAGACCCTATTCATTAAGTCCATGAAAACAGCAGGAGCATTAGTCAGACCGAATGGCATGACTGATAATGCCCATAACGAGTACGGAACGCTGTCTTGGGAATATCTTCTTCATGCACCCGAAGTTGATGATACCCAGAACGTAGATCAATCTTCGAAAAATAAGAAGCACCCTGTAACTGATCAAAGAGGTCGTCTATGCGCGGTAGGGGATATCGATTCTTGATGGTAAGCTTGTTAAGCTCACGATAATCGATACACATCCTAAAAGATCCATCCTTCTTCTTGACAAAAAGAACGGGAGCACCCCAGGGTGAAAAGCTAGGACGGATAAAACCTTTGTCAGAGAGTTCCTGAAGCTGCTTAGACAACTCTTGCATCTCAGACGGTGCAAGACGGTATGGAGCTCTGGCAATGGGATTTGCACCAGATACGAGATCAATGCGAAACTCGACTTGGCGTGCTGGGGGTAGACCAGGTAACTCTTCAGGGAAAACTTCAGAATAATCCCGAACGACAGGAATATCTGAAATAGACTTACCCTTGCCTTTATCTGCTGTAACATGTGCTAAGAAGGCTACATAGTTCTTCCGCAGATAATTCCGAGCTTTAAAACAAGACATGAGTTTGAGACCTCCGGCAGGCTTCTCACCACGAACCTGTAGGATCTCGCATGTCGAAAGCGGCACACGAACAATCTTCTCAGAACAAACTATCTCTACGTGATGCTTAGATAACCAATCCATACCCACTATAACGTCGAAGCTTCCAAGTTGCATTGGCGTGAGGTCAATAGGAAAAAGATGGTCGTTAAGGTTCAACTGGCAGTTGTGAAGAATAGAATCAAGAACAATGGGTTCACCACTAGCAACTTCTACTGTCAAGGGTTTTCCTAGTTTCGTTCTAGACACGCGAAGCATTGGCTCAAAAGACAATGACACAAAACTCTTATCGGCACCCGTATCAAAAAGAACAGATGCAGGCTGATTATTAATAAAGAACGTACCGTTCACCACATTATCGTCCGCCTGCGCCTCTTGGGCATTCAAGTTAAAAGCTCGCCCTCGAGCCTGAGCCTGATTCTGGTTTGCATTCACCAATCTTGGGCACTGGTTACGGTAGTGGGTCAGATCCCCACATTTATAACAAGCACCTGGTGGGTAGTGTGGTCGTGCAGCTTGGCCCTGTTGTTGAGCAGGAGGCTGAGCAACTTGTTGAGCCGGGTTCTGAACTGCGCGATTTTGAGCAAGTCGACAAACATCGGCAAGATAACCTGACTTCCCACAGTTAGTACAGAAACGGCACTGATGTTGCGGCTGATGGTGACTGTTGCATCTATTGCACAAAGGTGCATTCCCTGAATAGGGTTTCTTCGCTGGAGGCTGTGCGGGTTGGTTGGGAGCTGCCTGGTTAGCTTGGGCAGTGACAGCAAAATTTTGGGAAGCCTTAGGCTTCCTTGACCCTCTCGAAGAACCAGAATTCTTTCCATTCTTGTTTTGACCTTTCTTGCTATCTTCCTTGTCAGCCGACTGTTTCTTGCCCTTGTCACCCTTCGTGTGTAACTTATTCTTCCGAATCTGCGACTCAGTCAATGTCGCTGATAACTCGATCGCCTGACGGAGTGTGGCAGGGTTACTACCAGTAATGATGTCTTGCACTGAGTCAGGTAGGCCGTCGATGTACCTTTCGATAGCCTTGTCGAGTGGGGTAACCATAGTCGGGCAAAGCAGACTCAACTCCTCAAACCTATCAGTATACGCCCTGTGCTCACCACTATCTTGCTTCAAATCATCAAACTCTTTCTCCAACGCTCGTTGTTCATGACGAGGATAGAACTCCCTCATCATAAGAGCTCTAAGTTTAGCCCATGTCTGTGCTAGAGCAACTTCTGCACCACGGTCTCTCATTACCCCATTCCACCATGTAAGAGCCCTCTTCTGAAACACGCTCGAAGAAAACTCGACCTTGCGATTGTCAGGACACTGCACGTGGCGAAAAGTATTCTCAATGCTCTGATACCAACTCTTCTGTCACACCCCGACCACGTAGAACATACAAAACGTGGCGGAAACGTCGGGGAGTGTTGTAACAGAATTAATTGTTTCATAACCATGGCATTCAAAGTTGTATTTTATTTATTAAACAAGAGTGTTATATTGTCTTAAACAGGAAACAAAGAGTTCATAACATAATTAAACTAGTCTATCTTCATTTTTAGTCTCTAAGGCACAGGTCCGCCCTAGTGTCATGATCATCATCCTACGCAATAGCTCCTGAAAACACATGTGAAAATAGGTACGTCAGCATAAAAATGCCTGTGAGATACATAGGATTTGTGAAAAGAGGATTCATGACTTATTAGTTTAGAAAAAGTTGTTTAACAAAAGTCAGTCATGAACCTTGTAAATTGTTTTGTTTTGTAAATCATTCAAAAAGCGATGATATGTATAAATAAGAGAATAATGTAAGGTTAAATGAATAACCAAGTAAAATGAGTTTGTATAAGATAAGTTGTTTTGTAAATCAATGTCTTGTGAAAATAAGTTGTTTATATAAAACGTAATATGTCAAATATTGAAATGATTTAAGTAACGCTACGACATGTAATGTCATACAAACACTTATATATAGGAAGTACCAGCGGCGTATCCACCATACTTGTATCATATTACACACGCCTCGTTACTCAAATCACTTACTCAAACCAACCACCAATGTAAATTGTTTATGTATAAATGAATTGTCATGTGTTAATGTGTAAACCATATCGAAATGTCTATGTCCAATGTAAACCACTAAATGTGTATATAAATGTCAAAATGTTTATGTTTAATATAGATCATGTAATGTGTACCCAAAAATATCATGTATGGTAAGTGAAATATATCAACTAAACCATATGTAAAATGCACAAAAAACAAGGTATTGAAGTAAAACATGGTTTAAATCAAAGTTATGTTTTGTGGAACAAATGCATGCTATACTGATACAAACATTTATGCGGTATTGTGAAAATGCATACATCCAAGCCTTGAGACTGTGGCGATAAACCCTTAAACAAATTAAAGGTTTATCTAAGTTATGTATATCGAATTCGGTCATTCCTTCCAATCCAAACAAACCCAGGATTTCAGGAACGGGAGTTGTCAATTCCTATGGTACCACTACCTGCTAACGAACGGCGTAGCTAATGTTAATGAATGTATTGTTCCATTGTAAACAACCCAAATGTCATACCAAAATGTAAACATGTGATGGAAACAATTGTACTAAGTACGCACACAATGGGCATACATAGCATGAAATGTAATGTGAAACAATGTACTAAGTATGCACACAATGGACATACATAGCATGAAATGTAATGTAAAACAATGTACTAAGTATGCACACAATGGACATACATAGCATGAAATGTAATGTAAAACAATGTACTAAGTATGCACACAATGGACATACATAGCATGAACACAATGAAATCATGTACTATAAATGTACTAATGAACATAGCAAGTATATGATGTGAAAGCAGGAAAGCACGAAAGTAACAAGTAGGCACATATGTTTCACCCCAAAACAGTTTGGAAAATAGTAAAAGAGGGGTCTATGTACTCACTTGAGATTGCTCAGAAGTCCTAAGATAACCACCAAGCAATGCTAGAGATCACGGAATCAAACGGCACCTAATATAGGTAACTATGTTAATATACCGGACCTAAATCGGAAGATCGGATAGAATGCGGGTTCGTAAACCAAACGAGTATGGAGACTCGTGTAATATGGTTTAACAAAGCCTACATACTAAATGAAACCTAACATAATTGCTTACGACCCGTTTAGGTAGCCTATGCTACTTTAACGCGTCGCTCGCGTGAAATGTGTTCGGACCGCCTAACTAGTTCTATGACAAGTAAAATATGCCTTAACATATCTAATATTGTTACCAAAACAGTTTAGATACCAAAATTTATGTTACATATGCTTAAAATGAATTTTGGCGTCAAAAGGGCATTTTGGTAATTTACCTAAGGCATATAAACTACCTATCATACAACTACTTAAACGAAGCGACCATAAGGTATAACCTCGGAAGGTTATTCCCTATATACTATGGTCACCTAATGTGTTTGGTCGGATCCTAATGATCGACCAAATGGGTCGGGCTCGAAGGTATAAGCGATTTATCAGATCGCTTACCCTTACGACCCTAGACAACGTGGTAATCAGTAGGCATAGTCACAAGGGACTATAACCATCGTGATTACAATCACGTTGCGAAGTTCAAACGAACTTCGCATTGACCATAAACTGGTCAATGCGGAAAGTCAAACAAAGTTTGACTTTCGGACTCGAAAAGAAATAAAAGAACGAAGGAACACTTACGAAGGGTCCCCGAATGCTAATCTAGATCAAAATAGCTCAGGTATGAAACAAAGGTTTCAACTTAGAGCACATTAGATCAGATTCTTGTGAGGAAAAGTGAAGGGTGGAGGTGGGTATTTATAGTTTTCGGTTCACCGTTAGGATCATTTCTTGGAAAAGGGGGCACGATCTAAGCCGTACACTTGTTGGAAAGTTGTGGTAACTCATTTGCCATCCACCATAAGAGTTTGACACTTGGAACTTGGCCTTTGGAGAGTGTTAAGGGCTGTTAACAGCTGAAGAAAAACGTTTTGCTGCATCTGGCCCCTGCTTACGGACCTAGTTTGGCAGATTTACAGTTTCACTCCCTGCAACCTCAAAACTTGGTTTTCGATGCGTTTTTTTTGACACGTTTAAGCCCCGTTAACCCCATTTCAAAGCTCTAAAATGAAGTTAAAGTATAGGAAACTTAAAATGTGCTAAAAAATATCTCAGATGTCGGTTCGTTTGGCCGTACGATCGCGATGTCGCTTAATTACGACGGAATGCGCATAAGCGCGAAAAACGATCCAAATGACGCGACGAATGGATTCTTTCTCAAGACTAAACACTAAAATACACTAAAATAAAATATTTTAGTGCTTACATAAATTTTTGGATGTCCGGATGTATTCAGAACGTAAGTTATGCGCGAAAGTGTAAACTTGTGCACTTTTTGACGCTTTTAGTCCCTGAATGTCCCAAAAGTTTATTTTAGCACACCGAACATCTCAAAGCCTATTTCTAAGCTATGTAGAGGATATTTATGGTATGTTTAACTTATGGTCATGTTCCGGAATGTTCATTACTGTTCAAATTGGCATACTTTCGCAGTTTGTCAAGTTTAGTCCCTGAAAGCGAATTAACTTGTTTTTGCCATACCAAAGCCTTCAAAACTTATTTCTAAGTTATGTAAGGGTTATTTA
Organism: Helianthus tuberosus; assembly: GCA_030545235.1. Taxonomy (NCBI): domain Eukaryota; kingdom Viridiplantae; phylum Streptophyta; class Magnoliopsida; order Asterales; family Asteraceae; genus Helianthus; species Helianthus tuberosus. The sequence continues at coordinate 148,389,444 of CM060448.1, forward strand.
AGGTATGTTAAGTATATGTTGATGTTCCAGTGTATTTTTCGCATTAAACTGATTACGTTTACGCACCAGTTTGCGTATAACTCTCCAGAAAGTGATATAGAGTTTGAAATTGAATAAAAGTCAAAACATGAAAAATCTAAAACATAACCAAACAAACATTGGGATCAAATAACATTGTTTTATTGATAATTGAACTGTTCACAATGATTACAAGCACAGATGTTACAGTTACAATGTAATTCAAATACAAGTGTTTGTGTATAGTGTTTGCAGTGAGCTAGAGAGTAAGAGTGTTCGAAAGTGTATGTGTAAGTTGCATGCCTTAATCTGATCCGTCCCATCTATTTATAGTAAAAGAAATGCAACAAACTATCCTAAATAACCAGGATCCGATGAATATTCCCCACTCGAACGTTGTAGACCTGGTCTTTCGGGTTCAACGTCTCTCACATAACAGATACGCCCGAGTCTTGAGGAGAAGAAGTCCATCTGACCGTTAGTAACCCACAGCCTCTAACCTGCACGTGGTTAATTTAGTTAACACCAGGATATCGCCCAGGATGTTAGCAATATCCTAATCCAGTATCCTGATCACAAGCAAACAATCAAAAGCAGGATATTAGTCAGGATATGTACGCTCATAAAATGACCCATAACAATTGTCCCCAAATATATATGTTGGTATACCAATCCAATGAATATATTTTAAAAATTCTATCTCGTAAATCAAGGCAATTAAAACGAAACGATGGTTGAGGTGACATTGTGCCATTTTCAATGCAATATTTACTCTTTACCCCCTATATTCAGCCTATAATTAGCTGAGATATTTCTTCTTGTTATCATTACTCTCCAAGCGATTCTCAGGTAACCATCCTTTCCTTCATTCTCTGTTCTTTTTCCAGAGTTTCTTTTAGTTTGCTTAATACCCTTCATGGCATCACGGACAAGATCTCGTTCAGATGAACCAGTCCCAACCCTCGTGTGTCAAAACCTCATACGAGAACCAGAAAAAGAAATCTGCTGTTTTAACAATGCCGATATCGCTGCCCTCAAGAATTCCGGCGCCTTTCCCGCTGGAATAGTCATTCGCCCTTTTGATCGGGAGGTCCGATCAGACGTGTCATCAGACGAGTGGGTCTGTTTTTTCGCCTACCCCTTTTCTTTGGGACTCCGGTACCTATTTCCACCCTTTATCTCTCGTTTCTTCGACCTCACCGGCCTTAGTTATGCTCAAACTATGCCAATGGTCTGGCGAGCTTTGATGGTGCTAGATCAAATCAGATCTCGCCATTGCCCTGACCAGTGTATTGAAGACCTTCCTATAGCATACCGGTTAAGGTCCCATGGCGATAGCCGTTTTCTTTTGTTTTCCACCTCCAAGAGCCCTTTAGTCCTTAAGGCCACCAAGAACGAAGACCGATGGCGGTGAAAGTTCTTTTTCTTGAAAAGAGACTCTATTGACAAGGGTTTTGATCTGCCGGTTAGATGGTTAACCAAGGGTAGGATCTAGGGTTTTAGGAATATCCCAAGTGTATCCTTAAACTATATTCCAAACTTATATCCTGATGTTTTTATGCAGCGAACTTCAAAGATTTAGCACCCCCAAGTGCGGAATCTAAGTCCAGGATCAAAGAAATCTACCAACTTCCTGCCAGTGAAAGAACTTTCTCCCTGTCTCTTACAGATTCAAGCCAAAAATCAAGTTCAGAGATGTCTAGTAAGCATATTCTCAGTAATTATCTTTATTTATTAAACCGATTATCTTTCAGAGGTGTTATGAGTCTAAAAATATCTTCCCTTGTGCAGTACCGGTTGTCAACCTCGAAGGCTTCCAACTTGACGAGTTGGATAGTTACTCCAGCCTTGTACCTGTTAAACAAGAATCTAAGCCGAAGTCATCTACCACACCGAAGCCTACCACTTCAAAGACTACTACCGCTCCTAAAGCTCCTCCGGCATCCAGGACCCGGGCCTCTAGCTCCCAGAAGAGAAAGGAAATGGATTCTCCAGCCGCCTCCGAGACATTCTCTCTCGAGAATCATGGATTTAGTGAAGCCACTTCATTCCTCAAGCAGGTAAAAATTCCCTTCCGATATCCTGAACATGCATGTTGATCATGATCCTGCTCATTTTAAATTGATACCTTTATCTTTAACTGCAGGGCTTGGAACGTCTCATGCACTTGTATGAAGACGCCTGTGGGCTTAATAAGATGCTGGAAATTAAGCTCGAAAAAGCTGAAGCCACTATAGCTGATCAAGGAACAATTGCAACTGCCAAGTCCCAGCATTATGAAGACAAATACAAGGAAATGACCCAGGAACACCAAGCTGCCCTCCACAAAGCCAGTGAGGATGCTCAAGCCAAACTAGATGCCGCTCTTCTTCAGTACAAGCAGGATATGAGTTCATATCGGGACAGTCTCAAAGCATCCGTTGTTATCTCCCTTCTCCAAGCCAGGTTAAGGATGGCTTATGAGGCCAAGAGCTTGGGCTTTGAATGCCCCTCCTGGAATGTAAAGGCTTGGGAAGCGAAACTACAGGATCTTGGAGGTCATCCTGTCGCTCATCCCGCAAAGCATGCTGGTGAAGAGCCTTCTAAGGCGGCAGAGGAAGTGGCCAATGCTGGTGATGATGCCGAGAAGAATCCTGAGGGGGATGCTGGTGCAGACGCTGGGAAAGAAGTTGCTGATCAAAGGTGCTGCCCCTTAGGCAGCAAAGTGGGCGATGATGGATATACGTGCCAAGGCCGGAGCCCACTTTTTTTTTTAAATTTCACGGTTGTGGTTTGTACAAACAATTTACTTTTCCTGTCGTTGAACAATTTATATTTCCTGCACTAGAACAATACGATGACCAAAGGTGGATGGGTCCTGGGTTTCAGGATGAAGCCCTTGGTCATCGGTTAGTATAACCTGTTTTGAATGTCATAACGGTTGAAGGTGGACAGGTCCCGTTTTGAGATAGAACCTTCAACTGTTACATAAGTACGGTAAAGACTAATTGTGCTTTTGGTGGATGGGCCTCGGTTTGAGGTGAAACCAAAAGCACAACTTTTGACATGTTAATAATATAACTTCCTTTTGACTTATTTGTTGTTGCCTTTTAATTTCTGTCATGCACTTCTTAATGTAGACTTTAGCTTCGCAAAATTTCGTACAACTATCTTTTGAAAATATCCTGATCAATATACTCAGTGATATATTATGAAAACTTTCATTAAATAGAACTTCTAAAAATTCAATCAACTTTAAAAAAAAAAACTTCTAAAGAATAAAAGATAGTCCACTTTCTAAAACCTGTTTTGACAATACTTGTTTGATCAAGGTTTTAATTTCAAACTAGTATCACTTCCAAATATTTCAATCAAATATCCCGAAACGCATCCCAAAAACACATTTTGAAGATATATCCTGAAGATATATCCTTTTCAAGATACTTAAACCTTAACCTGAGTTATAAAATTTATGTATGGTTTATAAAGGAAAGATCATACCAGGAACTGAGTCTAACCCTAGTATTAATCTCCAATCCCTTTTGCAACTTCTCCTACTGAGATGTCCCCAGTTCGAGACTCTTAGCTCAACTTTGATCCTTTATGCATCATACAATTGCTTTAGATGGAATGTCCCCTGTGCATGAAGTCCTCAAACACTTAGAAAATTTTTAAACACTAGTTCCAATTGTATAGACAATTTTTTGTGTTACAGGGGTAAAACCCAAAATATACTGGAGATAAATCCTTCGTATCCTGGGGAAAATCCCAAATTTTCATGCGCTACAGGCGGGAGTGTATAAACTCCAAGACTTAGAAAGGTGAAAACATTTAAACCTTAGAGAGTATGAAAATACCCTTTCGTGAGAGAGGGTGTTCAATCCTCATATACCTTTAGGATTCAGGATATAGCCAATAGTAACGAAATTGTCAGCCACTTTTACATGGACTGGTCCCGCCACCTTGAACTATTCCCGAATAACTTGCGCTCCAGGCGGGGTGTTTAAACCCAATTCGAAAGAAAGGTGAATACCTTTAAACCTATGAAGGGATCAGGATCCCTTATACGTGAGAGAGGGGGCCAATCCTCTAATCTTCCGAAGTATCCTGAGTGTGTATCCTGGTGCTATATCCCGAAGTATATTCTGCAAAACCACCATAAGCTAAGGTGGGTGTTAGGCTGGCTATCACCCCTCCGATGCTTAAGTCAGTAATAGGTTCAAAATAGTAAATAATATAAAAATTTAATAAGAGAGACAGAATTCATACCATCCTGAGTTGGAATTTAAATTCCATACTCACTTGAAATAGAGTTTTAGATATATAGCATTCCAAGATCTTGGTAGCATATCCCCCTCTATATTCTTGAGTCGGTATGCACCTTTTCCTGATTCTGATTCAACCTCATATGGTCCTTCCCATTTTGGAGCCAGCTTTCCATCAGCAGGATTAATAGTCAACTGAAAAGCCTTTCTTAACACCCAATCTCCAACTTTGAACCTTCTAGTCCTTATATTCTTATTGTATGCTCTGGATATCCTTTGTTGATATACTGCCATCCTTAGCCTTGCTGCATCTCTTGTCTCATCAATAGTATCCAGTTCCTGGCATAGGACTTCAGGATTCTGCTCAGGATTCTTGAGGTTGTATCTTGCTGTAGGTATCACCATTTCCGTCGGGATCACCGCTTCTGCTCCAAACACTAAGGAAAATGGGGTTTGACCAGTTGCATTTTTTACCATCGTTCTATCAGCCCACAAAACAAAGGGTAGTTCCTCTGCCCATCTTCCTTTCTTGGCCCCTAATCTCTTCTTCAAGTTGTTGACAATTATCTTGTTTGAGGATTCAGCTTGTCCATTTGCTTGAGGATGTACCGGGGTAGACGTAATCATTTTGATTCCCCAACTCTTGCAGAAGTCAGTAGTCCTTTTACTTATAAATTGAGATCCGTTGTCACAAATTATCTCAGCTGGTACTCCAAACCTAGTCAGAATATTCCTTTTTATGAAGGATACCACTTCCTGATCTCTAACTTGAACAAATGCTTCCGCTTCAACCCACTTGGAGAAATAATCCGTCATTGCCAACATGAAAACCTTTCCTCCTGGAGCCTCTGGAAGCTTTCCCACTATATCCATACCCCACTTCATGAACGGCCAAGGGGAAACAATAGGATACAGCGGTTCAGCAGGCTGATGTAATATGTTACTATGTCTTTGACATGCATCACATCTTCGAGCATATTCTGTGGCATCTTTCCTCATCGTCGGCCAATAGTATCCTGTCCTTAATATCTTTGAGAATAAGGACCTGCCCCCAGTATGGTTACCACAATCCCCTTCATGTATATCCTGAAGTACTTCTTTGGTTTCGGGATCCTCCAAGCACCTCAGATATGGTCCTGCAAGAGATTTCTTATTCCAAACATCATTTATAATAGTGAATCGTGATACCTTCATTCTAAAGGCTTTAGGATTCTCATTCTTTGGGATGTGTCCTTCCTTGAGATATCTCATGATTGGAGCCGTCCAGGACTTAGGATCCTCCTCAGGATAGTCATCATCAGGATCCTGAATACTTATTACTTCCTTATCCTGAGGATTCGTCGCAGGAGATAGGATATGTAATATTGGTATCCGGGTTCCTTCCGGTATCCTGACCGATGATCCCAGATTTGCCAAGGCATCAGCTTCAGCATTATCTTCTCTTGGTACCTGTTCAAGTGTAAAAATATCGAAATATCCTGCTATTTTTTTGAGAATTTCGAGATACTCGATTAACTTCTCTCCTTTAACTGCATAGGTTCCATTAAAATGATTAGTGATTAACAAGGAGTCAACATATACTTGCAAATTCTTGATATCCATATTTTTAGCCAACTCTAATCCTGCAATTAAAGCCTCATATTCTGCCTCATTATTAGTAGCAGGAAATTCACACTTAATAGCCTGGGGTAATATGTCCCCCTATGGCGATTTTAGTAGTATACCTAAACCTACACCTCTTACGTTAGATGCACCATCAGTATACAATGTCCAGCATTCTAAGTTTTCTCCTAGCTGCTGTACTTCTAAATCTACTTCATTTTGAATGTCACTACTGAAATCAGCCACAAAGTCAGCTAAAGCCTGAGACTCTATGGCATTTCTAGGCTCATATACTAAGTCATAAGAACTCAGTTTTACTGACCACTTGGCCATCCTACCCGACATCTCGGGTTTCCTAAGCACGTTTTTAACAGGATAATTTGTTTTAACATGAATCCTATGTGTCTCAAAATAATGTCTAAGTTTTGTTGATGCCATAACTAGTGCTAATATCAATTTCTCTAGATGAGAATATCTAGTTTCAGCATCTAGTAAACTTTTACTAACATAATAGACTGGATATTGCTGACCTTCATGATCCTTTATAAGAACGGCACTTACAACATTCCCTGATACAGCGAGGTATAGGGATAGTGGTTCACCATTTTCAGGCTTCATCAATAGAGGTGTAGTCGAGAGACATCGCTTCAAATCCTGCAAGGCTGCTTCATGCTTTGCTCCCCATTTGAACTTCTTATTCTTCTTGAGGATATCATAAAATTCCTTGCATTTTTTCGAGGATTTTGAAATAAATCTGTTCAATGCTGCTACTCGGCCTGTTAACCGTTGGACATCCTTCATATTCGAAGGTGATTTTATATCCAGGATAGCTCTAATCTGCTCCGGGCTCACCTCTATGCCTCTTTTCTTCACCATATATCCTAGAAACTTTCCTACCCCCACTCCGAAATGGCACTTAGCAGGATTCAGTTTCATGTTATACTGATCCAGGATATCAAATGCTCCCTTGATATCCTGGAGGTGATCCTCAGCCTTTTTAGATTTCACCACCATATCGTCAATATATACCTCCATGGTGTCCCCCAGCTTATCTTTAAACATCATGTTTACCAACCTCTGGTATGTTGCACCTGCATTTTTCAAACCAAAGGGCATAGCAGTATAACAATAAATACCTGTTGGTGTCATGAAGGCAGTATCTTCCTGGTCCGAAGGCTCCATTTGAATCTGCTGAAATCCTGAGGATGCATCCATGAACGTTAACATCTCATGCCCGGCAGTAGCATCCACCATTGCATCAATATGGGGAAGAGGAAATGGATCTTTAGGACAAGCCTTGTTTAAGTCCGTGTAATCTACACAGACTCTCCATTTCCCATTTTTCTTCTATACCACGACTACATTTGCCAGCCATCTTGGAAACTTGACTTCTCTGATCATTTTGGACTTCAACAATCTTTCAACTTCCTCTTGTATGATTGTATTTCGTTCAGGAGCAAACTTCCTTCTTTTTTGCTGAACAGGCTTGAACGACCTGTCAATTCCAAGCTTGTGAGTGTTTTGGTCAAAAATCAGACGAGGATAATGCAACCAAACTCTCTGTTACGGGGTATGATGCTTGAATTGGTAAACAACAATGAGGATCACTATGAAATGAATTGCACAGGAGACACAAAGATTTATACGAGGAAAAAGCCCTTGATCAATGAATGATCTCCGGCATAAAAAACCCCGGGTGATGGAAACTACCAATCACCAACTCAAATTAAACAATAATTCTTTTACAACTTCGGATGATAGCGAGCTAAATACAAGGATCACTACAGTGTATCGTGTAGAAATGTATGAAAAATGCTAAGTGTTTTGCCGAGAGCTGGTGAATGCAGTTATACGAGTGTGTGTAGCCAAAAAATAGCCAAGTGTTGTCTAATTAGCTCGCTACCCCTTTTAAATTTAGTAAAATATCTAAATAACTAACTATCCGCAATTCATGCCTTCTCCCCACGATCTCCATAACGTTCACCATGGTCAAGCACGTGCGGAATAAGCGTGGAATATTCTTCAGGAACGTTACCAAGACTGAGTCCAAGCTGGTATTCCTGCAAAACAATATCGAATTTAAAGCAGACAATCATTAGTATAAGGATCCTTAGGATGATCCATGATCCTGATCCTGAAGCACTTCTGAGGATCAATAACTGACACAGAAGTAAGGATCACCAAGCAGGATAACAATTGAGGATCACGGGTTATTAAAAAATCCTCCCCTAACAATTGCCCCCAAAATATAAGGAGTAATATTGTAAATAAACGAGTTGTATTTTGTTGATCTTATCCGTAACAGACTAACGGATAACTAGCCGTTGAAGACGGACTAGCCATTGCAAACCTGACGTCACTGAAGTGACAATCCTGCAAATCATCATTATAAATAGGAGTTGGAGATAGGATCAATATGCATTTAAATCCAAGAGAAACTCCCTTTAAATTCTCAGCCGAAGATCAATCAGGTATCTCTTTTCCTATTTCTCCTTCTCTTACTCTGTTTTTTTTTCTTTACCATCATCACGTTAAGAATGATGCTCCGGTCCTCCCCCGCCAAGGATCACCAGAAGGATAGCCCCTTGAAGAGTCAAGGAATCATCAAAGACTCAGAGAATGAGAGGTGTTGCTTTACTGATCCACAAGTAGATAAGATCCGGTACTGCTTTCCGGCGAACACCTTTTTCATACCCTTCGATCCCACTGTTCTGAGCGACTATATTTCTGAGACATGGGTTGCCTTTCCGGTTACCCCATTCACCATAGGATACACCTATCCTTTTCCAGCTTTTACCCATTCCTTTTTCTCCCTTACCGGCATCTCCTACATCCAAGCTATGCCGATGATCTGGAGGGTCTTATATACCCTTGAAAGGATCATAGAGCAGGAAGGGATTGATTTAGGAATGTCGGAACTGGCAGAGATGTATGATCTCATGACGTTTGGATCTCACCGATATCTGTTTAAGCGAAAACCCGGCGAAGAACATCCCATTTTTAAAGCCACCAAGAACGATACAAACTGGAAACGACGCTTTTTCTTTGTCAGAAGGGATACCATTCCAAACGGAAAGGATCTACCAAGGAAGTGGTCCACCCATGGTAGGACAGAGGATCCTGAGAAGGATCACCAGGTAATCTTGCTCTTGTGATAGGATCACTAACTCCTTTTTGTTTTATGTTATGCAGCTGTCACTGTTTCACACCTCATACCGTCTCATGATACTAAGGAAAGGCTTGCTATTTTTAGAAGACTCGGTCCTGAAACAAGATCATTCAAGACAATCACCCAGGATTCTCAAGAGGTATCCTCAGGCTCAGTCACCATGTCAAGTAAGTATCCTGCTTTTTATATAGTTAAAGATTTAAATAAATAGTTAAATAGAAATAGGATAAGGATACTTATCTTGCTTTAAATGTATAGGTGCCGGAAAAGCTTCTAAGCCTGCCTCCCAGTTCAACATGGCCGACCTTGACACTGTTCGATCCAGAAAGAAGAAGGCCATTGCCAGCCCTAGTGTCTCCATCCCCAAGGCACCCACTAAAGGAAGGGGTGGCAAGAAGAGGAAAAACTCTGAGATAGAGGATCTACAAGGCCTGCCACTGATCCGCCACCAGTTCCTTGAATACTTCAATGACGTGAGGATCACCAATTCTGCCTAGGTATCCTACTTATTTGAGGATCACCTGATCTTGAACTGCTTTGTCTTTTTTGCAGAAATTTGCTGAGATTGAAGACTACGTGGGGAGCGTTGAGGAGCTGGATAAGAAGATTGCTGACCTCCAACAAGTTGCAGTGCTCAAGGATCTTAAGATTGCTGATCTCGAAAAAGCCCTTCAAGACGCCAAGACTAAGACAGCTAAGATCTTGATCGACACTGACTACGAGAAGCATGATCTCATAGAAGGTGCAAAGGTCTCCGCTGCCATCACAATGTACAAGACAAAACTGAAGATGGCCGAGGAGGCTCAAGATCCTGACTTCGACAGAAGCAGCTGGGATGTTGAGGGTTGGAAGGCGAGGTTAGCTGATCTGGAAGATGATGAGGAGGCTGAGGAGGTTTTGGCGATCGAGGCTTGAAGCAGTGGAAAGGATCAGGTGAAGGATACTGAAGCTGGAGGGGATGAAGATGCAACAAAGGTGTAGGCTGCATGATTGGGCGATGATGGACATTCCTAGACGTAGCCGGAGCCCAATTTTTAAATTCGGTAGTACTTTGTTTTGTGGTTGTGCTGTTTTAAAACAATGATGGTCTGTATTTGAACAATAGTTTTAGGATTAAGGATCTAGGATCCTTTGGACAATAGGTAGGATTACAAATGGTGGAGGGATCCTCTGTTTGGGGGATGAAGCCATTGTGATCCTGCCGCCTTTTGATTTCCTGCACTTACTATAACCGCATAAACAATGGACACCCGTTGCCAACCCATGTGGACGGGCCACGTTTTGCTGGTAGAAACGTGGGTTGGCAATTTTGACAACCTTCGACGGTTAAACCTTTGTTAATAAAATAACTTTAATCTTTTTTGGCTTATCTTATGTTGTTATCCTTGTTTGTCCTTTTAATTTTCAATCGTTTTGATGTACACTTGTCTGAGTAAGAAAAGTTGAACAACTTAGATAAAAAAATTTAGGATATGATCCAGGATCAAATATCCTATAGTTGAAAAATTCCAAAAGGTGGTATATTTTAAGGATCATGAGTTCAGTTGTCAAAGTATTAGGGTTATTCAAATAATCAATGAATAAAATCAAAATAGTTAAGGATCATACCTGAGGATCCAAGTTAGGATCCTAACCCTTAATACTATAACCAGGATAACCATAGGACAAACCTTAGTAAGAGGTAAGGATCAAGGATCCTTGGTTGTTTAACTTCGAAGACCTGAAATAGAACATAACTTGGGACTAAGCCATTATAAGATAAAAGTTAGCAACTGGGACCAAGCCCAAAGGATAACTGGGGACAAGCCCAAGGATAACTGGGGACAAGCCCAAGGATAACTGGGGACAAGCCCAAGGATCGTGTGTGAACTGGAGTATGGCCCTAACTGGCGACTATCCAAACTTAGTGGCATGAAAATGCCAAAACCTTAGCTAACGTGAAAACGTTAGAAACCTTAAGAACGGATGTATGGTACGTCTACCATTATACGTAGGATCCTAGGTATAGCTAGTACAATGGAATTATCAGCCCCTAAAACGAGTACTGGTCCCACTGCCATGAACTATACTAGGATCATCGTGCGCTACTGGCGGAACTGGGGTCAAGCCCAAATAACTGGGGTCAAACCCAAGTAACTGGTTGCTTTTGTGGATAATCATCCTTTTGCTAAGAGTACCTGAACCTTCAAAACTCAAAATCACGTGAAAGGGGGATAAAGGATGCAGGATCCTTATCCTTATGTGAGAAAGTAAGGAAATGAAATAGTTTAAGAGTAGAATGTTACCAAAATGAGGATCATCTGTGCTTTAAGGATCCTTTAAGGATATTTATCATGTGAGGATCATGGATCCTTATCACATGAAATATTTCTTCAAATGGACAGCATTCCAGGCTCTAGGTAGCAAATCACCTTCCATTGTTAGCAATCGATATGCCCCCTTTCCTGCCTCAGCTTCAATCAAGTAAGGTCCTTCCCATTTTGGTGCCAACTTTCCATCAGCAGGATTGGTGGTATTCTGAAATGCTTTCCTTAGTACCATATCACCAACTTGGAATTTCCTGATCCTGACATTTTTGTTGTAGGCTCCAGCCATTCTTTGCTGATAACTGGCCATCCTTATCCTTGCCAAATCTCTGATTTCTTCTATAGTATCTGGGTCTTGAACCAAGTTCTCATCATTTTCCTCAGGATCACGAATACTTGTTCTAGCAGTTGGAACCACCATTTCTGTAGGGATCACTGATTCTGCCCCAAATACCAAAGAGAATGGAGTTTGGCCTGTAGCATTCTTAGGAGTTGTCCTATCAGCCCAAAGCACATAAGGTAGTTCTTCTGCCCATTTCCCTTTCTTGGATCCAAGCTTCTTCTTAAAATTATTGATGATGATCTTATTGGAGGATTCTGCCTGACCATTAGCTTGTGGGTGGACTGGTGTTGATGTTATCATCTTAATCCCCCAGCTGTCACAAAAGTTAGTAGTTCTGCCCCCAATGAATTGGGAACCATTATCACATATAATTTCAGAAGGAATACCAAATCTAGTTATAATATTTCTTTTAATGAAGGATATAACTTCCTTTTCTCTGACTTGGGCAAAAGCTTCAGCCTCTATCCACTTGGAGAAGTAATCAGTCATAGCAAGCATGAACACTTTTCCACCAGGTGCCTTAGGGAGTTTACCAACTATATCCATGCCCCATCTCATGAATGGCCACGTGGAGGATATAGGATGCAATAATTCAGCTGGTTGATGAAGGATATTGTTGTGTCTCTGACAAGGATCACACTTCTTAGCATACTCCACAACATCTCTCTTCATAGTTGGCCAATAGTATCCTGTCCTCAGGATCCTTGAGAATAATGCCCTGCCCCCAGTGTGGTTTCCACAATCTCCTTCATGAAAGTCTTTTAAAACTTCTTGGATTTCAGGATCCTCAATGCATCTTAAATATGGTCCTGCAAGAGATCGTTTATACAACATATTATTTAAAATTGTGAATTGAGATACCTTAATTTTGAAAGCCCTAGGGTTCTCTCCTGTAGGAATCTCTCCATGTTGTATGTATCTCATGATTGGAAGGATCCATGATCCTGAATGAGATTGATTATCATCACTAGGGATGATTGCAGAATCCTCTCCTATCTCCATAGCCACATGATCCTCGATAGCCGGGGTCAGGATATGAATAATAGGGATCTTGATATCCTCCGGGATCTTCAAGGATGATCCTAAATTGGCTAATGCATCTGCCTCTGCATTCTCTTCCCTTGGTACCTGTGTTAAACTAAAGGATACGAAAGAGAGTGCCAATTCTTTGACTATCTCCAAATATTTGATTAGCTTTTCACCTTTAACAGCATAGGATCCATTAAAGTGATTAGTGATTAACAAAGAATCTACATGTACCTCAAGATACCTGATCCTCATATGCTTAGCAATTTGCAAGCCAGCTATCAAGGCTTCATATTCAGCCTCATTGTTAGTGGTTTGGAACTCACAAGCTATAGAGTGGGGTATTATGTTCCCCTGTGGCGATTCTAGTAGTATTCCAAGCCCTGTTCCTTTGATATTTGAGGATCCGTCAGTATAGAGTATCCAAGGATCCTTGGTCTCCTCTAGCTGCTGAACTTCTAACTCAGCTTCCTTTTGCAAATCACTACTGAAATCTGCCACAAAGTCGGCTAATGCTTGGGATTTAATGGCTGTCCTGGGTTCATATCTTATATCATATGCACTAAGCTTCACTGCCCACTTAGCCATTCTTCCTGACATTTCAGGTTTCCCGAGGACATTCTTAATTGGAAAATTAGTTTTGAGGATAATAGCATGAGTTTCAAAATAATGTCTCAATTTAGTAGATGCCATAATTAATGTGAGGATAAGTTTTTCTAAGTGTGAATACCTGGATTCAGCATCAAGTAAACTCTTACTTACATAATAGACAGGATGTTGTGTACCTTCGTGATCCTTAACAAGGACGGCACTTACTGCTTTTGAGGATACCGCGAGATATAAGGATAACACATCTCCTTTTTCTGGTTTCATCAAAGCCGGGGCCGAGGATAGGTAATCCTTAAGAGCTCTTAAGGCACTTTCATGCTTCTCAGTCCACTCGAATTTCTTGTTCTTCCTCAGGATATCATAAAATTCCTTGCACTTCTCTGAGGATTTGGATATGAATCTGTTTAAAGCTGCAATCCTGCCTGTTAACCTCTGAACATCCTTAGCATTGGCAGGGGACTTGATGTTCACTATAGCTTTGATTTGTTCTGGACTGGCTTCAATGCCTCTCTTTGTCACCATATATCCTAAGAATTTACCTGCTTTAACACCAAAGTGACATTTTGAAGGATTAAGTTTCATGTTATATTTGTCAAGGATATTGAATGCTTCCTCCAAGTCTCTTAGGTGATCCTCAGCCTTTTTTGATTTTACCACCATATCGTCTATGTAAACCTCCATAGTTTGTCCAATCTGATCCTTGAACATCATATTCACTAGCCTTTGATAAGTTGCACCTGCATTTCTTAGTCCAAATGGCATAGCAATATAACAGTATATACCAGTTGGAGTCATAAAGGCTGTATCCTCTTGATCGGATGGTTCCATCTGAATTTGTTGAAATCCAGATGAAGCATCCATAAAAGTTAACAGTTCATGACCCGCAGTTGCATCCACCATGGAGTCAATGTGGGGTAATGGGAAAGGATCCTTGGGACATGCCTTATTTAAATCAGTGAAATCGACACATACCCTCCACTTTCTATTTTTCTTTTGAACAACAACCACATTGGCCAACCATCTTGGATACTTGACCTCTCTAATCATACCTGCTCGGAGTAATTTCTCTACCTCCTCCTGGATAATAGCATTTCTTTCTGGTGTAAATTTCCTCCTCTTTTGATGGATTGGTTTGAAGGACCTATCAATGCCAAGTTTGTGAGTGATTATATCTTTAGATATACCTGTCATGTCTTCATGTTTCAATGCAAAGGTAGTCTTTCTCCTTTTGAGGAAGGATATGAGGTCTTCCTTTATTTCGCCAAGGATCCCTGATCCTATATAAACTTTAGATTCAGGATCATCAGGATCCATAAGGATTTCTACTACATCCTGTTCTCTTGCCTCCAAGACATCCCTTGGAGGACGCTTTAATTGCTATTGCTCCCTTGACTTTGATGCTGGTTTCATTGATGAGGTGTAGCAGTTCTTAGCCTCTTGCTGATCACTATCAATCTTCACTATTCCCCAAGGACTAGGAAGCTTCACACATTGATGATAAGTGGATGGGACTGCCTTCATGTCATGTATCCAAGGCCTGCCAAGGATAACATTACAACAAGATAAACAGTTAATAACACAAAACTTTTGGTAAGAATGTAGGCCTTCGATATAGATTGGGAGTTTAATGTCCCCTAGAGTATTTTTAGTCTTGCCACTGAATCCCACGAGCACAGAGGATCTTGGTATGATATCGGATTCAGGAATATTCATCTTCTTGAGGACATCAAGCTGGATAATGTTCACAGAGCTTCCTCCGTCTATAAGGATCCTGCGAACAAAATGGTTAGAAATAAAAAGAGTGATAACCAAACCATCATGATGAGGATCCTGAATGTCAACACGATCATCCTCATCAAAAGTTATAACTTTTCCTTCGGAGACACTGGATGTTCGAATGGGTCTATCTCCATTATCCATCTTGGTTTCCTTTGCATGTCTTTTAGCTGCAGAGAAGGATGTTCCACAAATGTCTGATCCTCCAGAAATAAAGTTTATAACTTGTGCACCTGCTGGAGGGGCTGGAGCTTTCTCTGGGATCCTTTCAGGATACTGAGTCCTTGACTTCTTTCTCCCCAATAATTCTTTCAAGTGCCCCTTGCTCAACAAGTATCCAATTTCTTTTCTCAGTGTGATGCATTCTTCTGTGAGATGCCCAAAATCTTCATGATATGCGCACCACTTTGACTTGTCTTTAGTTGCAGCTGGTCTGTCATTTTTCCTTGGCCATCTAGCTTTATCACCTAAATTCTGCATCACAAGGATTAGTTCATTGTTATCAACAGAAAAGCAATATTCGGAAATTGGAGGATAATCCTCATCATCCTCTTCTTGTTCAACAACATGCACATTCTGGTTATCAGATTTGTTATAGGATCTGAACTTGTTGTTCTTGAATGAGGATCCTTGCTTCTCTTGCTTTGAGGATCCTGCTAACCTCTCTTGGATCCTTTTGTCATCCTCTAGCCGGATGAACCTAAGGGCCCTGGTTCTTACCTCGTCTAGATTCCTGCATGGTGTCATAACAAGATCATCATAGAATAATGAATCCCTAAGCAATCCCATTTTAAAGGCTTCAACAGCCATAGCTATATCCAGGTTAGGGATATCCAAGGATTCTTTACTAAATTTAGTGATATAATCCCTTAATGATTCATTATGACCTTGGGTTATCCTATACAGATCACTAGTTAAACGCTCAAATTTTCTACTACAAGAAAACTGGTTATTAAATAGGTTAACTAGATTAGCAAACGAGGTAATAGAGTAAGGGGGAAGACTTAGCAGCCATTTAAGAGCCGATCCAGTAAGAGTGGATCCAAATCCCTTGCACAGACATGCTTCCTTTAACCTTTCTGGGATGGGATTAATCTCCATCCTTTCCCTGTACTGTGCTATGTGTTCTTCAGGATCTATTGAACCATCATACAACTTCATGGTAGGCACATGGAACCTCTTGGGTATCTCAGCATCACAGATTGGTGGTGCAAAACGAGATATCTTGTGGCTCCCATCTGCAATCTCCGGGATAGGCTTGACCACTCCTGGGACACTTGATATCATATCCTTTAACTTTTGCAATTCTCTGGCCATGGCATGATTGATACCTGTATCCTGCATAAGGCCATGGTTAGTGGTATAAGAATTATTGAAAGTGTTACCTCCCATTGGATTCAAATTAGGAAGAGCGGATGTGAATCCATATTGTTGAGGCTCTGGAATGACCGATGGACCAGTAGAAGCAATGGTCTGCATTGGAATGAAATCTCCCTGATGGATATCGGAGCTCCCTGATTGCAAACTCCTTAAGGATCCCGGAATCTGGAAGGATCCCTGAAACTGAGAGGATCCTTGGACCTGGGAGGATCTTGGGACGTAGGAAGATCCTTGAACCTGGGAGGATCCTTGAAACTGAGAGGATCCTTGAACCTGGGAGGATCCTTGAACCTGGGAGGATCCTTGAAACGGCCAGAATCCTTGAATCTCCTGCGCTCCTGAGTATCCTCCTGAGCTTACGAAGGATCCTATATGCTGAGGATGGGATCCTGCTGGTTGGAAGTATGACCCTGAAGCCTGAGTCATTGCTGATGATCCGTAATGCACTCCTTTTGGCCCTCCCACATATTGAACATCTGGAACTGCTGAAGGCTGAGAAGTTATAACCGGAGTATCGAAATTCAAAGATCTGGGCATCAGTGGGGAATGATCCTCTGCCGATCTCTTCTGTTTCTTGATGTCTCCAATTTCTCTAAGAATCCTTTCATTGGTCTTATCCTGCTGCTGTATATGCTCCTTCATCTGCAAAATCAGAGTAAACAAGTCACTAGTAGTAGGAGTATAAGAAGCAGAAGAAGTTGGAGGTTTTGAGAAAATGGGAGTTGGTTTCTTCTCAGCATTTTTCTGAGGTCCAGAAGGTGGTGGAGGCAAAGGTGGAATGCCCTGGGATGAATTGACTGCAGACATCGCACTGGAGGTGTTCTTTGATGATGAAGCCATCTGCTTGGATGTAACGAACCGAAATGATCACAAGAATGAGAATTTCTTAGGAATGAAGCACCAATTGCCCCATGGTGGGCGCAAAACTGTTTTGGTCAAAAATCAGACGAGGATAATGCAACCAAACTCTCTGTTACGGGGTATGATGCTTGAATTGGTAAACAACAATGAGGATCACTATGAAATGAATTGCACAGAAGACACAAAGATTTATACGAGGAAAAAGCCCTTGATCAATGAATGATCTCCGGCATAAAAAACCTCGGGTGATGGAAACTACCAATCACCAACTCAAATTAAACAATAATTCTTTTACAACTTCGGATGATAGCGAGCTAAATACAAGGATCACTACAGTGTATCGTGTAGAAATGTATGAAAAATGCTAAGTGTTTTGCCGAGAGCTGGTGAATGCAGTTGTACGAGTGTGTGTAGCCAAAAAATAGCCAAGTGTTGTCTAATTAGCTCACTACCCCTTTTAAATTTAGTAAAATATCTAAATAACTAACTATCCGCAATTCATGCCTTCTCCCCACGATCTCCATAACGTTCACCATGGTCAAGCACGTGCGGAATAAGCGTGGAATATTCTTCAGGAACGTTACCAAGACTGAGTCCAAGCTGGTATTCCTGCAAAACAATATCGAATTCAAAGCAGACAGTCATTAGTATAAGGATCCTTAGGATGATCCATGATCCTGATCCTGAAGCACTTCTGAGGATCAATAACTGACACAGAAGTAAGGATCACCAAGCAGGATAACAATTGAGGATCACGGGTCATTAAAAAATCCTCCCCTAATAGTGAGTAATAATGTCTTTGGATATACCTGTCATATCCTCATGCTTCCATGCAAATGTTGACATCCTTCACTTCAAAAAGTTAGTTAATTGTTCTTCAATATCCTGAGGGATATTGGTTCCTACGAGCACCGAGATATCAGGATTATCCTGATCCAAGATAACTTTCTTCATATCCTGCTCTGAAGCCTCCACGATATCCTGGGCCCGCATCTTTAATTGCTATGCTGGATTAGGCTTAGTTGAGGATTTCATTGAGGATGAGTAGCATTCCTTCGCCTCCTGCTGATCACTATCAACTTTGACGACCCCCCAAGGGGTAGGGATCTTGATGCACTAGTGATAAGTCGATGGCACAACCTTCATGTCATGGATCCATGGCCTGCCTAGTATGATGTTATAGCAGGATAGGGAGTCCATCACACAGAAGCGTTGTATCGAGTTGACCCCCTTCAACATATACTGGTAACTTTATTTCTCCTACGGTATTCCTAGCTTCCCCACTGAAACCAACGAGCACAGTGGACTTCGAAGTAATGTCCATCGGAGATACATTCATCCTCTTCAATGTTTCCAGCTGAATTATGTTGACAGAGCTACCATTGTCCACCGATATCCTGTGTACAAAATGGTTAGCAACATATAATGTTATTATGAGAGCATCATGGTGAGGATCCTGGACAGTATCCCTGTCATCACTATCGAAAGTGATCACTTTATCGGTTGTAAGGGTAGTCATCCTAGCTGGTTTGTCTCCCCTCTCAGTCTTAGCTTCCGTTGCATGTCTGTTGGCCGCAGAATACGAAGTCCCACAAATGTCGGATCCTCCCGAAATAAAGTTAATTATTTTGGCATCTGCTGGGGGTGATGCTGCTCGTTCAGGATCCTTCTCAGGATCCTGCCCTTTATTCTTCTTTCTTCCCAGCAAATCCTTCAGATACCCCTTGCTTAACAGGTAACTTATTTCTTTCCTTAGAGCAATGCAATCCTCGGTCACATGTCCGAAATCTTCATGGAAGGCACACCATTTGGATTTATCCTTCCAATCAGCTTTCTGCTGATTCTTTCGAGGCCACCTAGCTTTGTCTCCTAAACCCTGCATAGCATACATTAACTCAGGTATATTAACAGAAAAGCAGTATTCAGATAATTCAGGATATTCTTCAGGATCCTCGTCTTCAACAGCATTCACTTTCTTGTTATCATTTCTACCATATGGCTTGGAGCGATATGGTTTATACGAGGATTCTGATTTCTTGTTGGTTGATTAGTAGGTTGAGGTAGAATTCATCCTCTCTTGCATCTTTTTGTCATCTTCCAAGCGGATATATCTCAAAGCCCTATTACGAGCTTCGTCGAGATTCCTGCAGGGATTCATTACAAGATCCTGATAAAACTGAGAATCCTTTTGTAACCCCATCTTAAAAGCCTGCACAGCTGTTGCAACATCAAGATGTGGGATATCCAAGGATTCTCGACTAAATTTGTTCACATAATCCCTCAAGGGTTCCTGAGGTCCTTGAGTTATCCTGTAAAGATCACTGGTTAGTTTCTCAAAACTCCGTCTGCAAGAAAACTGACTATTAAATAAATTAACCAAATGAGCAAACGAAGTAACTGAGTGAGGAGGAACATTTAACAGCCATTTTAAGGCTGATCCTGTCAAGGTAGAACCGAAACCCTTGCACAAGCATGCTTCCTTGAGTTCCGGAGGGATAGGGTTAATCTCCATTCTTTCTCTATACTGGGCAATATGCTCTTCAGGATCCGTAGTCCCATCATATAGTTTCATGTTGGGGGTCTGAAATCTTTTTGGGATTTCAGCATCACAGATAGGATATGCAAAGCGGGATATCCTGTGGCTGTCTTAGGATACTTCTAGAATTGGCTGGACCACTCCAGGTACACTGGATATCATGTCCTTCAATTTCTGAAGCTCCCTAGTAAATGTTGACGTCATACCTGCATCCTGCAAAGACCCATTGTTGTTAGTAGCAAGAATATTATTATTTGACAGGTTACCGGTCTGAGGATTCTGGCCATATCCTGAAGCATATCCTGAGCTCCTCACAGTTGATATCCTAACCGAGGAGGGTATCTCAGGGGTATGATTCTAGGAATGGCTTGGGACGATGTTCTCTCGGTTATCCTCAGTGTAAACTGCAGAACTGAAGTTCAAAGCCCTAGGCTGTAAAGGAGTGACAGTTTCTTCAGCAGGTCTACTTGGGCCGGATTTCAAGAGTTGTATTTCTCTCATCAGCATCCGATTAGTTTCTTGCTGCTGCCTCATCTGTTCCTATACACTACCAAACAAATTCAGAATTTCATCATTAGACGCTAAAACAGGACCGGATCCCTGGGTACTGGGAGCGGGGATAACATCCCGAGCTACATGACTTTCAGCTCCATGTGATGAAGCTTGCATTCTTGGAGGAGGAGGTGGAAGCACCGAACCAATTGTGGTAGAGGTTGTAGCAGAGATGGTGGAAGAGCTCATGTTTGATCTCGAGGCCATTGAAAACAATGTAGCAAAAAGTTTTGACAAAAGAAAACCGAGTAATGATTTTACTAAAGTTTTTAGCAAAAATAGCACCACTTGCCCCACGGTGGGCGCCAAATTGTTTTGGTAAAAAATTACCGAAGCAATTAAGTGATCAAATTAGTTAAGTGAGGTAGTGTGCTAGAAATATGTGTGAAAAATATTTTAACTAAGTTAATTGTTAAAACAATTTCAGGATACGATTCATGATATAGAGCTGTATCTGTGATCAAACAATGAGCAAAAAAGTAAAGGTTGACATGTGATGTACGAGGAAAGCCCTTGATCAATCTAGATCGCCAGCACAAAACCTCAGGAGCTGACAATCGCAGCTGCCTTGTTCTTCTATTACTTCAAATATCAGGATACAGTGCAGGATATGATGCGGATCAACTAGGTGTTACAATGTAATTCGAATACAAGTGTTTGTGTATAGTGTTTGCAGTGAGCTAGAGAGTAAGAGTGTTCGAAAGTGTATGTGTAAGTTGCGTGCCTTAATCTGATCCGCCCCCATCTATTTATAGTAAAAGAAATGCAACAAACTATCCTAAATAACCGGGATCCAGTGAATATTCCCCACTCGAACGTTGTAGACCTGGTCTTTTGGGT
Source organism: Helianthus tuberosus (assembly GCA_030545235.1). NCBI lineage: Eukaryota > Viridiplantae > Streptophyta > Magnoliopsida > Asterales > Asteraceae > Helianthus > Helianthus tuberosus. The sequence goes on from CM060448.1 coordinate 148,410,706, forward strand.
TCAACGTCTCTCACATAACAGATACGCCCGAGTCTTGAGGAGAAGAAGTCCACCTGACCGTTAGTAACCCACAGCCTCTAACCTGCACGTGGTTAATTTAGTTAACACCAGGATATCGCCCAGGATGTTAGCAATATCCTAATCCAGTATCCTGATCACAAGCAAACAACCAAAAGCAGGATATTAGTCAGGATATATACGCTCATAAAATGACCCATAACAACAGGTATCAACCAAGCTATGGCCAGAGAATTACAAAAGCTTAAGGATATGATATCCAGCGTTCCAGGAGTGGTTAAGCCCATTCCTAAAATTCTGTATGGAAGCCACAAGATATCTCGTTTTGCACCACCTGTTTGTGATGCAGAGATACCGAAGAGACTTCAAATACCAACCATGAAGCTGTATGATGGTTCAACGGATCCAGAAGAGCATGTAGCTCAATACAGAGAAAGGATGGAGATGAATCCCATCCCGGAGAGGTTAAAAGAAGCATGTCTATGCAAGGGTTTCGGATCCACCCTGACAGGATCAGCTCTTAAATGGCTGCTAAGTCTTCCCCCTTACTCTATTACTCCATTTGCTAATCTAGTTAATCTGTTTAATAGCCAATTCTCATGTAGTAGAAAATTTGAACGATTAACTAGTGATCTATATAGGGTAACACAAGGTTAAAAAGAATCACTTAGAGATTACATCACTAAGTTTAGTAAAGAATCCTTAGATATCCCTAACCTGGATATAGCTACGGCTATAGAAGCCTTTAAAATGGGTTTACTTAGGGATTCAATGTTCTATGATGATCTTGTCATGACCCCTTGCAGGAACTTAGATGAGGAAAGGAACAGGGCCCTTAGGTTCATCCGTTTAGAGGATGACAAAAGGATCCACGAGAGATTGTCAGGATCCTCAAAGCAAGACAAATAAGGATCCTATCTCAAGGATAACTGATCCAAGCAATACTCCAAGCATGATAACCAGAATGTGCATGCTGTGGAACAAGAGGAAGATGATGAGGATTATCCTCCTATTTCTGAATATTGTTTTTCTGCTGATAATAATGAACTAATCCTTTCTATGCAGAGTTTAAGTGACAAGGTTAGGTGGCCAAGGAAGAATGACAAACCGCCTGCCACCAAAGACGAATCGAAATGGTGTGCTTACCATGGGGATTCTGGTCATCTCACAGATGAGTGCATAGCATTAAGGAAGGAGATAGGTTATCTTTTGAGCAAAGGATACTTGAAGGAATTGCTTGGAAGGAAAAAGTCAAGGATCAAGGTTCCTGAGAAAGTTCCTGAAAAAGCTCCTCCTCCACCAGCTGATGCTCTAATCATCCATTTCATCTCCGGAGGTTGTCAGCAGCTAAGAGACATACAAAGGAATCAAAGATGGAGAATGGAGATAGACCTGTTCGAACTTCCATTCATACCCAGGAAAAAGTCATATCCTTTGATGGGGATGACCATGTGGACATACAGGATCCTCATCATGACGGTTTGGTTATTACATTATTTATATCTAACCATTTTGTTCGCAGGATTCTCATTGATGGGAAAAGCTCAGTGAACGTAATCCAGTTGGATGTCCTCAATAGAATGGACATACTTGAATCCGATATTGTCCAAAGATCATCTGTCCTTGTGGGATTCAGTGGAGAGACAAAGATTACATTGGGGGGACATCAAACTTCCTATCTATATAGAGGGAGTGAATTATGTTAAAAAAATTCTATGTTATTGATTGCTTATCTTGCTGTAATGTTATCTTTGGCAGGCCATGGATACACGATATGAAGGCAGTCCCCCTCAACATATCATCAATGTGTCAAGCTCCCAACTCTATGAGATATGGTGAAGATAGAAAGTGATCAGCAGGAGGCAAAGAACTGTTACACTTCTTCAATGAAGCCAACCTCCAAGGAGCAAGACATCATGGAGGCAAGAGAGCAAGACGTCAAGGATATTCTGTTGAACCCAGAGGATCCTGAATCCAAAATTTTAATAGGATCCGGGATCCTAGACAGTATTGAGCAGGATTTAGTATCCTTCTTGGAAAGAAGAAAATCTACCTTTGCTTGGAAACATGAAGACATGACAGGTATATCTAAGAATGTTATTACTCACAAACTTGGTATTGACAGGTCTTTCAAGCCAATACACCAAAAAAGGAGAAAGTTTGCACTTGAAAGGAATGCCATTATCCAAGAAAAGGTAGACAAATTGCTCAAGGCAAGTTTGAGTGGACTGATAGGCACAAAGCTGCACTCAAGGTTCTTAAGGATTATCTATCCTCAGCACCAGCCCTGATGAAACCAGAAAATGGAGAATCATTATCCTTATACTTAGCTATTTCAGCTAAAGCAGTAAGTGTGATCCTAGTTAAGGATCATGAAGGCTCTCAACATCCGGTATACTATGTAAGTAAAATTCTACTTGTTGTTGAGGCCAGGTATTCTCATTTAGAGAAATTAATTCTTGATTTAATTATGGCTTCTGCTAAACATAGACATTATTTTGAAACTCACACCATTATTGTGAAAACTAACCTTCCTATCAAGAATGTTCTCAGGAAACTTCAAATGCCAGGTAGAATGGCAAAGTGGGCAATCAAGCTTATTGCATATGACATTAAGTATGAACCCAGGACTGCCATCAAGTCCCAAGCTTTAGCTGACTTTGTGGCTGATTCCAGTAGTGATCTACAAAGGGAAGCTGAATTAGAAGTTCAACAACTTGAGAAGACCAAGGATCCTTGGACACTCTTCACGGATGGAGCTTCAAATGTTAAAGGAAATGGACAAAGCACACTACTAAAATCGCCACAGGGGGACATTATACCCCAATCCATTGCATGTGCATTCCAAACCACTAATCATGAGGCAGAGTATGAGGCCTTGATAGCAGGTTTGCAATTAGCTAACAATATGAGGATCAGGTATCTTCAAGTATATGTAGATTCTCTATTAATTACTAACCATTATAATGGTTCTTACACTGTCAAAGGTGAAAAGCTAATCAAGTACTTAGAAATAGTCAGGAAACTGGCAAATTCTTTTGCTTTTTTCAGTCTATCACAGGTACCCAGGGAAGAAAATGCAGAAGCTGATGTTCTAGCTAATCTTAGATCATGACTGAAGATTCCAGAGGATGTGAAAATACTCATCATCCATGTTTTAACTCCTGCAATTGAGGATCACGCAGCTATGAAGATAGTAGAGGATTCTGCAATCATACCTAGTGATGGTGCACAATCAAGTTTAGGATCCTGGATCCTGAGATATATACAACATGGAGATATTCCTACAGGAGGAAATCCTAGAGCTTTCAAAGTCAAGGTATCTCAATTTACAATATTAAATAACATGTTATAAAATGAACTCTTGCAGATCCATATCTAAGGTGCATCGAGGATCCAGAAATTCAAGAAGTTCTAAAGGACTTTCATGAAGGAGATTGTGAAAACCACACTGGGGGCAGAGCACTATTCTTATGGATCCTCAGAACAGGATGCTATTGGCCTATGAGGAAGAAGTATGCTGTGGAATACACAAAGAAATGTAATGCTTGTCAAAGACATAGCATTATCCTTCATCAACCAGCGGAGCTCCTTCATCCTATTAATACCAGATTTGATGGCCAGTTATCAACAAAGAATGGCTGGAGCATACAACAAGAATGTCAGGTTCAGAAGATTTCAAGGTCCCTACTTATTTGAAGCTGAAGCAGGAAAGGGGGCATATCATTTGTTAACAATAGATGGTGACCTCTTACCAAGAGCTTGGAATGCTGTTCATCTAAAGAAATACTTTAAGTAAGAAGGATCAGGGATCCTCAGCGATACCAGTATTCTGATTAAGGATTCGGGATCCTCAAAGGATATATGATTCTACATTTGGTAACACATTACTTTCATTTTCATTCATTTTATACTTATTACTTATCATAAGGCAAAGATGTTAAACATTTAACATCTATTTTCACAAAGTTTAAGCTTTTGCAGAGTTGTTATCATTTTACAGAAGATCAAAGTGGTTGGCCAACTCTCCAAAGTTATTTGGGCTTGTCCCTAGTTATTTGGGCTTGTCCCTAGTTTTTTTGGCTTGTCCCCAGTTTTTGGCCTGTCCCCAGTTTCGCCAGTAGCGCACGATGATCCTGGTGCAGTTCAAGGCAATGCGACCAGTACTCACTTTAGGGGCTGACAATTCATTGTACTGGCTATATTCAGGATCCTACGTATAATGGTAGACGTACCATACATCCGTTCCTAAGGTTTCTAACGTTTTCACGTTAGCTAAGGTTTCGGCATTTTCAAGTCGCTCAAGTTTGGATAGTCGCCAGTGAGGGCCTTACTCCAGTTTACACAAGTTATATGGGCTTGACCCCAGTTTACATTCATTTATTTGGGCTTGTCCCCAGTTTGTTGGGCTTGTCCCCAGTTTATTTGGGCTTGTCCCCAGTTTGATGGGCTTGTCCCCAGTTTATTTGGGCTTGTTCCCAGTTTGTTGGGCTTGTCCCCAGTTTATTTGGGCTTGTCCCCAGTTTGTAGGGCTTGTCCCCAGTTTATTTGGGCTTGTCCCCAGTTATTATGGGTTTATTCCCAATTATTTGGCTTGGTCCCAAGTTTGTTTTTCATACAGGATCTTGGAGCTCTAAAGTTATACAAGTTCTGACGATAAGGATCCTTGATCCTAGAAGCTTTACTTTTCATAGTTTGCTTATTCAGCAATAATTTACAAGGATATAGAATCCTAACTTGGATTCTCTGGTATGTTATATTCTAACTTTTTCTAAGCTGTAAGTTGTCTCTTATCCTTTTTGGTTAAGGATCATTGATCCACATTTGTTCGAACACTTCAAGTTTTCTGTTAAAAGTTTAACATAATCATCAGATTTCCAATAACTTTCCAGTTGTTTGGCGATGATATCTTTGAAAATAGAAAGCATACATGAAAAATAAAGAGGAAAGAAACAACAACAGTTGTAGCAAAAAATGTTTAATGTTATTACCCATTCATTATGTATCAAATCATCTGGCCTGGATTTCACCAGCAAAACCGTGGACCATCCACCCAGGCTGGATAAGGCAATCTAACAGTTAAAGTGTCTATGTAGAAATTAAAGTGCAGGAAGGTTAATAGCAAACTGTGTAGAAGGATTCATTCTCCACAAATAGAAGGATCTTCTTTTCTGTAAAGGCATTTGAGGAGTTATCTCTAACTCTATATTTTGCAATAATGATTATAGCAGGTCTTATCAGTGACGACATGCAGTGTAACGACTAGTTACCGGCAGCAACGACTAGTCCGCTTCTGACGGAAATATGACAGCTGTGAATCCTTATCACAACTGCCATATTGGGGGCAATTGTTAGGGCATGAATTTTATGCTAAGGATCATCTATCCTGAGACTGGGCATGGATCACGGATCCTTAATGGATGATGCAGAGAGTCTTAGGATCCAGAGTCTGAGGATCACGAGTCTGAGGATCCAGGATCCTTAACAGAACTTATGTTTTCTAACAATTGTCACGTTTTTAATGTTTAAATGCAGGTAATGGACGTAGTGGACTCATTCTTAGCTGGAATTTTGGGGAATATTCGTTCATATGGCAGATGCTTGATGAAATATAACCGTTTTTGGAGAACATGGGCCATTTCCACCTTTTTAGGAGAGTTGGTTTCTTGATATTTTGCTATCTTTTAAGGGGAAAACAGCTCATTAGAGGCATAAGTCGAACACACCCAAAAAAAAAACACACAACACTCAAATTCTCTGCAAACACTTAGCAAAAACACACACTTATACTAGAAATTCATTGTATTGAGCTTGTTTTCTTCCGAAGTTATACAAGGATCATTATTGTTTTTGCAATATATTTGGTGATCGGTAGTTTCCATCACCCGAGGTTTTTTATGCCGGAGATCTTCTAAAGACCAAGGGCTTTTTCCTCGTATAAATCTCGGTGTTCATCGTTGATTTCATATACTTGTCGTTCATACAATTAACCAAGCATCATACCTCACAAAATCAGATTTGGTTGCATTATCCTTGTGTGATTTTTGACCAAAACAGTTACCATGTAGCCTAGGAACTTGCCTGCTTTAACACCAAAGTGACACTTTGAAGGATTCAACTTCATATTGAATTTGTCAATGATATCGAATGCTTCCTCCAGGTCTCTAAGGTGATCCTCAGCTCTCTTGGACTTAACCACCATGTCATCTATGTAGACTTCCATAGCGTGTCCTATTTTTTCCTTGAACATCATATTGACTAGCCTTTGATAAGTAGCACCTACATTCCTTAGTCCAAATGGCATAGCAATATAACAATAGATACCAGTTGGGGTCATAAAGGCTGTATCCTCTTGATCAGATGGTTCCATCTGAATTTGTTGAAATCCAGATGAAGCATCCATAAAAGTCAACAACTCATGGCCCGCGGTAGCATCCACTATGGAGTCAATGTGGGGTAATGGGAAAGGATCCTTGGGACATGCCTTATTTAAATCCGTGAAATCGACACTTACCCTCCACTTTCCGTTTTTCTTTTGAACAACAACCACATTGGCTAACCATCTTGGATACTTAACCTCTCTAATCATACCTGCTCGGAGCAACTTGCCTACCTCCTCCTGGATAATGGCATTCCTCTCAGGTGCAAACTTTCTCCTCTTTTGATATATGGGTTTGAATGACCTGTCAATACCAAGCTTGAGAGTAATAATGTCTTTAGAGATACCTGTCATATCTTCATGATTCCAGGCAAAGGTAGTTTTTCTCCTTTTAAGGAAGGATACCAAATCCTCTTCAATTTCGTTGAGGATCCCGGATCCTATGAAAACCTTGGATTCAGGATCATGAGGATCCATAAGAATATCTTTCACATCTTGTTCTCTTGCCTCCAAGACGTCTCTCGGAGGATACTTTAGTTGCTATTGCTCCCTTGGTCTTGAGGCTGGCTTCATTGATGAGGTATAGCAATTCTTTGCTTCTTGTTGGTCGCTCTCAATCTTTATCACTCCCCATGGACTAGGAAGCTTTACACACTGATGGTATGTAGATGCAACTGCCTTCATGTCATGTATCCATGGCCTGCCAAGGATAACATTGCAACAGGATAAGCAATCTATTAGACAAAATTTTTGATAAGAATGAAGTCCTTCAATGTAGATGGGAAGTTTAATGTCCCCCAATGTATTCTTGGTTTCTCCGTTGAATCCCACAAGAACTGAGGATCTTGGGACAATATCTGATTCAGGGATGTTCATTTTCTTGAGGACATCAAACTGAATGATGTTTACTGAGCTTCCTCCATCTATCAAGATCCTGCGATCAAAATGGTTAGATATAAATAAGGTAATAACAAGACCATCATGATGAGGATCCTGGACATCAACACGATCATCCTCATCAAAAGTTATAACTTTTTCCTATGTAACAGTAGAGGTTCGGATGGGTCTATCCCCATTATCCATCTTGGTTTCCTTGGGATGTCTCTTGGCTGCTGAAAAGGAAGTACCACAAATGTCCGATCCACCGGATATGAAGTTTATAACTTGTGCATCTGCCGGAGGAGCAGGAGCTCTTTCTGGAATCTTTTCAGGATCCTGGATCCTTGACTTTTTTGTTCCCAAAAGCTCCTTCAAGTACCCCTTGCTTAATAAATAACCGATTTCTTTTCTAAGTGCAATACATTCTTCGGTGAGATATCCAAAATCCTCATGGTATGCACACCATTTGGACTTGTCTTTTGTTGCAGCTGGCTTATCACTTTTTCTGGGCCATCTTGCTTTGTCACCTAGGTTCTGGATTGCAAGGATTAGTTCATTGTTATTAACAGAAAAACAGTATTCAGAAATGGGAGGATAATCCTCATCATCCTCTTCCTGTTCGACTGCATGCACATTCTGGTTGTCAGACTTGTTGTAAGATTTGGACTTGTTGTTCCTGAAGTAAGATCCTTGTTTCTCCTGCTTTGAGGATCCTACCAGACTTTCTTGGATCCTCTTATCATCTTCTAATCGGATGAATCTGAGGGCCCTGGTTCTTACTTCATCAAGATTCCTGCAAGGGGTCATGACAAGATCATCATAGAATAATGAATCCCTAAGTAAACCCATTTTAAAGGCTTCCACAGCCGTAGCTATATCCAGATTAGGAATATCCAAGGATTATTTACTGAACTTAGTAATATAATCTCTAAGTGATTCATTTTGACCTTGTGTTACCCTATATAGGTCACTAGTTAAACGTTCAAATTTTTTACTACATGAGAATTGACTATTAAACAGGTTAACTAGATTAGCAAATGAAGTAATAGAGTAAGGGGGAAGACTTAGCAGCCATTTAAGAGCTGATCCCGTTAATGTGGATCCGAAACCCTTGCACAAACATGCTTCTTTTAACCTCTCCGGGATGGGATTGATCTCCATCCTTTCTCTATATTGAGCTACATGTTCTTCTGGATCCGTCGAGCCATCGTATAGTTCATGGTTGGTATTTGAAACCTCTTTGGGATTTCTGCATCACAAATGGGTGGTGCAAAGCGAGATATCCTGTGGCTTCCATCTGCAATTTCAGGAATGGGCTTAACCACTCTTGGAGCGCTGGATATCATATCCTTCAGTTTCTGTAATTCCCTAGCCATAGCTTGATTGATACCTGTATCCTGCACAAAGCCATGGTTAGTGTTATAAGAATTATTCAAAGTGTTACCTCCCGGAGGATTCAAGTTTGGAATTCCAGATGTGAATCCATATTGACGAGATTCTGGTATGACTGAAGGACCAGAAGAAGCAATGGTCTACATTGGACTGAAGTCTCCTAGATGAACATCTGAACCTCCGGGTTGTACATTCCTCAAGAATCCTTGATCCTGAAAGATGTTGGATCCTTGATGTTCTGTGATTGGGGGTCTTGGAGGATACTCCATGGATCCGTAAACCTGAGATAAGGATCTCTGAACCTGAGAGGAGGATCCTTGAATCTGGAAGGGTCCCGGACCCTGGGATGAGGATCCTTGAACCTGAAAGGATCCCTGACCCTGGGATGAGGATCCTTGAACCTGAAAGGATCCCTGACCCTGGGATGAGGATCCTTGAACCTGAAAGGATCCCTGACCCTGGGATGAGGATCCTTGAACTGTCTGGGCTCCTACATATCCTCCGGAATTGAAGAAGGATCCCTGATACTGAGACGATGATCCCAAAGGCTGAAAGTAGGATCCTTGAGCTTGTGTTATCGCTGATGATCCAAAACGCATTCCCAATGATCCACCTTGAAGCTGGACATCAGCTGGAGCAGAGTGTTGGCTAGTTATGACTGGAGTGTCAAAATTCAACTACCTTGGCATCAGAGGAGAGTGATCCTCCACTGATTTCTTCTGTTTCTTGATGTCACCAATCTCCCGGATGATCCTTTTGTTGGTTTTATCCTGCTCTTGTGTGTGATCCCTCATCTGCAAAATCAAAGTAAAAAGATCACTGTTAGTAGGGCTAGAAGAAACAACAGATGTTGGTGGTTTTGGGAAAATGGGGCTTTGTCTCTTTGCAGCATTTTCAGCATTCTTCTGGGATCCAAAAGGTGGTGGAGGCAAAGGTGGAACGCCCTGTGAAGAGGTGACTGCCGACATGGAACTTGAAGTGTTCTTTACTGAAGAAGCCATCTGCTTGGAGATAATGAACCGAAATGATCACAATGACAAAAATTTCTTAGGAATGAAGCACCAATTGCCCCACGGTGGGCGCCAAACTATTTTGGTCAAAAATCAGACTAGGATAATGCAACCAAATCTTCTTTTGTGAGGTATGATGCTTAGATCAATGAACAAATGTATGAACAACTTGTAGATGAAATGAACAAGTGACACAATGATTTATATGAGGAAAAAGCCCTTGATCAATGTATGATCTCCGGCATAAAAAACCTCGGGTGATGGAAACTACCGATCACCAACTATAATTAAACAAATGATCGTTACAACTCGGGATGATAACAAGCTTGTTACAAGGATCACTAGTGTGCAAAATGTATGAAATTGCTAATGAGTTGCAGAGAGCTTGCGAGAGTGTGTGTGTTTGCTAACTTGTTCTAATTCAAGCTCGTTATCCCCTTTAAAAATAGAAATAACTTAAATAACTAACTATCCGCTAAATGTGCAAGCTACCCACGACTTCTAAAACGGTCATTAAGCTATGCACGTGCAGAATATTGAGAGCATATTCCCCAAGAATATCGGCAAGACTAAGTCCACTCGTCCATTCCTGCGAAATAAGCTTAAACATAGAGGAAACAACCGTTAGTGTTAGGATAACAATGAGGATCCTGGATCCTGATCCTGCAACGTCTTCTGAGGATCCTTAATTCAAACAAAATTGAGGATCCGTGATCCTGGCAGTACTTGAGGATCCGTGATCCTTAGGTTTAGAAAATCTATCCCTAACAGTTCCTTTGATGTTTGAAGCCCCATCTGTGAAGAGTATCCAAGGATCCTTAGTCTCTTCAAGTTGTTGAACTTCTAACTCAGCTTCCCTTTGTAGATCACTACTGAAATCTACCACAAAGTCAGCTAAGGCTTGGGATTTAATGACAGTTCTTGGCTCATATCTTATATCATAAGCACTAAGCTTTACTACCCATTTAGCCATCCTTCCTGACATTTCAGGTTTCCTGAGAACATTCTTAATTGGAAAGTTAGTTCTAACAATGATAGCATGTGTTTCAAAATAATGGCGTAATTTAGTTGATGCCATAATCAAAGCAAGGATAAGTTTTTCTAAATGTGAATACCTAGATTCAGCATCAAGCAAACTCTTACTTACATAATATACAGGGTGTTGTGTACCTTCATGATCCTTAACAAGGACCGCACTTACTGCCTTAGAAGAGACGGCCAAATATAAGGATAATATATCCCCTTTTTTCTGGTTTCATTAAGGCTGGAGCTGAGGATAGGTAATCCTTAAGAGCCTTGAGACCATTTTCATGCTTTTCAGTCCATTCAAATTTCTTGTTCTTTCTCAGGATGTCATAAACTTCCTTGCATTTCTCTGATGACTTTGAGATGAACCTGTTCAAGGCTGCGATCCTCCCTGTCAATATTTGCACATCCTTGGCATTGGCAGGAGACTTAATATTCACAATCGCCTTGATTTGCTCTAGACTTGCCTCTATGCCTCTTTTTGTCACCATGTAACCTAGGAACTTGCCTGCTTTCACACCGAAATGACACTTGGAAGGATTCAATTTCATATTGAATTTATCAAGGATATCAAATGTTTCCTCCAAATCTCTAAGGTGATCCTCAGCTCTCTTGGACTTAACCACCATGTCATCTATATAGACTTCCATCGTGTGTCCAATTTGTTCTTTAAACATCATATTGACTAGCCTTTAGTATGTAGCACCTGCATTTCTTAGTCCAAATGGCATAGCAATATAACAATAGATACCAGTAGGGGTCATAAAGGCTGTATCCTCTTGATCAGATGGTTCCATCTGAATTTGTTGAAATCCAGATGAAGCATCCATGAAAGTCAACAACTCATGACCCGCGGTAGCATCCACCATGGAGTCAATGTGGGGTAATGGGAAAGGATCCTTGGGACATGCCTTGTTTAAATCAGTAAAATCGACACATACCCTCCACTTTCCATTTTTCTTTTGAACAACAACCACATTGGCTAACCATCTTGGATACTTAACCTCTCTAATCATACCTAGTCTGAGCAACTTATCTACCTCCTCCTGGATGATGGCATTCCTCTCAGGTGCAAACTTCCTCCTCTTTTGATGTATGGGTTTGAACGACCTGTCAATGCCAAGCTTATGAGTAATAATATCTTTAGAAATACCTGTCATGTCCTCATGCTTCCAGGCAAAGGTAGTTTTTCTTCTCTTTAGGAAGGATATTATATCCTCTTCAATATCGTTGAGGATCCCGGATCCTATAAAAACTTTGGATTCAGGATCCTGAGGATCCATGTGGATATCCTTGACATCTTGTTCTCTAGCATCCAGGACGTCTCTTGGAGGATACTTTAATTGCTATTGCTCCCTAGGTCTTGAGGCTGGCTTAATTGATGAAGTGTAACAATTTTTGGCTTCCTGTTGGTCACTTTCAATCTTCACCACACCCCATGGAGTAGGGAGTTTGACACATTGATGATAGGTAGATGGAACTGCTTTCATGTCATGTATCCATGGCCTGCCAAGGATAACATTGCAATAGGATAAGCAATCTATAACACAAAATTTTTGAAAATAATTAACTCCATCTATGTAAATTGGAAGTTTAATGTCCCCCAATGTGTTTTTGGTTTCTCCACTGAATCAAGAACTGATGATCTTGGGATAATTTCTGATTCAGGGATGTTCATCTTCATGAGGACATCAAGTTGAATGATGTTCACTGAGCTTCCTCCATCTATGAGAATCCTGCGAACAAAATGGTTAGATATAAATAAAGTAATAACAAGACCATCATGGTGAGGATCCTGAATATCCACACGATCGTCTTCATCAAAGGTTATAACTTTCTCCTGTGTGAGGATCTAGGTTCGAATGGGTCTGTCCCCATTATCCATCTTCGTTTCTTTGGCATGCCTCTTGGTTGCTGAGAAGGAAGTGCCACAAATATCTGATCCACCAGATATGAAGTTGATAATCTGTGCATCTGCTGGGGGAGCATGAGCTCTTTCCGGAACTTTTTCAGGATCCTGGATCCTTGAATTTTTCTTCCAAGAAGCTCCTTCAAATGCCCTTTGCTTAACAAATAACCAATTTCCTTCCTGACTGCTATGCATTCTTCAGTGAGATGGCCGAAATCTTCATGATATGCACACCATTTGGATTTGTCTTTTGTTGCAGCTGGCTTATCACTCTTTCTGGGCCATCTTGCTTTTTACCTAGATTCTGCATTGCGAGGATTAGTTCATTGTTATCAACAGAAAAGCAATATTCAGAAATGGGAGGATAATCCTCATCATCCTCCTCTTGCTCCACCGTATGCACGTTCTGGTTTATCAGATCTGTTGTATGGTTTGGATTTGTTGTTCCTGAAGTAGGATCCTTGCTTTCTTGCTTTGAGGATCCTGCCAGTCTTTCTTGGATCCTTTTATCATCCTCTAAGCGGATGAATCTAAGGGCCCTGGTTCTTACTTCATCAAGATTCCTGCAAGGGGTCATGACAAGATCATCATCGAACTGTGAATCCTTAAGTAAACCCATTTTGAAGGCTTCTACAGCCGTAGCTATATCCAGGTAAGGAATTTCGAAGGATTCTCTACTGAATTTAGTAATATAATCTCTAAGTGATTCATTTTGACCTTGTGTTACCCTATATAGATCACTAGTTAAACGTTCAAACCTCCTACTGCATGAGAATTGGCTATTAAACAAATTAACTAGATTAGCAAATGAAGTAATAGAGTAAGGGGGAAGACTTAGCAGCCATTTAAGAGCCGATCCTGTCAATGTGGATCCGAAACCCTTGCATAGACATGCTTCTTTTAACCTCTCGAGGACGGGATTGATCTCCATCCTTTCTCTGTACTGAGCTACATGTTCTTCAGGATCAGTTGAGCCATCATACAACTTCATGTTTGGTGTTTGGAACCTCTTTGGTATTTCTGCATCACAAATAGGTGGTGCAAATCGAGATATCCTGTCACTCCCATCTGGAATTTCTGGAATGGGTTTGACCAATCCCGGAACACTGGATATCATATCCTTGAGCTTCTGTAACTCTCTAGCCATAGCTTGGTTGATTCATGTATCCTGCACAAAGCCATGGTTAGTATTATAAGTAGTATTTAAAGTGTTACCTGCTGATGGATTCAAGGGTTGAACTCCTGATGTGAATCCATATTGACGTGATTCTGGCATTATCGAGGGACCAGACGAAGTAATAGTCTGCATAGGGATGAAGTCACCCAAATGAATCTCTGAAGTTCCGGGTTGTACACTCCTTAAGGGTCCTTGATCCTGAAAGATGTTGGATCCTTGATACACCGAGACTGGGGGTCTTGGAGGATAATCCATGTTTTGGTCAAAAATTACCGAAGAAATTAAGTGATCAAATTAGTTAAGTGAGGTAGTGTGCTAAGAGAATGTGTTCAAAAATATGTTAATTAAGTTGTTTGCAAAAACAGTTTTCAGGATACGGCTCAGTATATTGAGCTGTATCTATGATCAAACAGTGAGCAAAAAATGTAAAGGGTGACACGGGATATACGAGGAAAGCCCTTGATCAATCTAGATCGCCGGCACAAAACCTCGGGAGCTGGCAATCGCAGTTGCCTTGTTCTTCTTATTGCTTCAAATGTCAGGATACAGTGCAGGATAAGATGCGGATCAACTAAGTGTTACAATGTAAGTTCGATACAAGTGTAAGTGTGTGGTGATTGTTTGCAACTAGAGAGAAAGAGTGTATGAGAGATTGTGTGCCTTAATCTGATCTGATCAATCCTTTTTATAGTAAAAGAAACAAACTAACTAACTATCCTATTATTCCGGGATTCAACGAATATTCCATATGTGAACGTTGTAGTCCACGTTTTCCAGCTTCAACGTCTATAATCCAACTGATTTGCCCGAGTCTTGAGGAGAAGAAGTCCACTTGAACGTTAGAGACTTGCACCTATTAATCTGAACGTGGGTTAATTAGTCATTACCAGGATATCGTACCAGGACGTTACCAATATCCTGATCCAGTATCCTGGTCACAATAAAACAAACAAAGTCAGAATATTTGTCAGGATATATGAGCAGAAAATCACCTATAACAATTGTCCCCAAAATATATCTGTTGGTATACCAATCCAACGTATATATTTTAAAAATTATCCCTTAAATCGAGGTTATTAAGTTGAAGCGACGGTTGATGTGACTTTGTGCAACTTCCCATGCGTTATTTACTCTTTACCCCGCTATATTCTGCCTCTATTTAGCAGGCTTAATCAGCATTATGATCATCACATTTCAAGCCATTTTTCAGGTATTTCCTTTCTCTCTTCTCTGTTTTTCTTTTCTTGAATTTCTTGTTTCTTGGTCGATACCTTTCATGGCATCACGAACAAGATCACGTTCAAATGAGCCAGTCCCAACCCTCGTAAGTCAAAACCTTATCCGAGAACCAGAAAAGGAGATTTGTTCTTTCAACAATGCTGATATCGCCGCTTTGAAAGATTCTGGTGCCTTTCCTACCGGAATGATCATCCGTCCTTTTGATCGGGAGGTCCGATCAGACGCGGTATCAAACGAGTGGGTGTGCTTTTTATCTTATCCTTTTTCTCTGGGACTTCGGTATCCATTTCCACCCTTCATCTCCCGTTTTTTCGAACTTACCGGCCTCAGTTACACTCAGACCATGCCAATGGTGTGGCGGGTTTTAATGGTATTAAACCAAATTAAAGCTCGTCATATCCCTGAGCTGTGCGTCGAAGACCTCCCCATGGCATATCGACTGAGATTGCACGGTAACAGCCGTTTTCTTCTGTTCTCCACTTCCAAGAACCCCCTAATCCTTAAGGCCACCAAGAATGAAGATCGGTGGCAACGAAAGTTCTTTTTTTTAAAAAGGGAGTCTATCGACAAGGGTTTTGACTTGCCAATTAAATGGTTGACCTCGGGTAGGATTTAGGGTTTAGGAATATCCCCCAAATATATCTTAAAACCATATCCTTAACTGACATACTAATTTCTTATGCAGCAAACTTTAGAGATCTAGCCCCTCCAAATGCAGAATCGGAGCTTAGGGTCAAAGAGATCTACCAACTTCCTGCCAGTGAAAGAACCTTCTCCCTGTCTCTCATAAGCTCAAGTCAAAAATCAAGCTCAGAAATGTCTGGTAAGTATACGATTAGACTAATTATAGAATATGAGTGTTAAGGATTAAACATTTATCCCTTTTTATAGTGCCGGTCATCAACCTCGAAGGCTTTCAACTCGACGAGTTAGACAGTTACTCCAGCCTTGCACCTATCAAGCAAGAATCCAACCCAAAGCCAGCTGCCATGCCAAAGCCTACTAGTTCGAAGACTGCTACTGCTCCCAAAGCTCCCCCAGCATCCTGGACCCAGGCCTCCAGCTCCCAGAAGAGGAAGGAAGCAGACCATCCTGCTATACCCCATGTATTCCCATTCGAGAACCATGGGTTTACGGAATCCAGCAAATTCATGACCTGCTTCCTCAACCAGGTTAGTATCCTTAACCTATATCCTGCACCATATGCTGGTTATAAACGTTAATTAAGGTTAATACCTGTTTTCTTATTTTGCAGGGTCTCGAACGCCTTGTTTTCCTCTACGAAGATGCATGTGGCTTAAACACCATGCTAGAGAGCAAGCTGAAGAAGGCCGAAGCCATCATTGCGGATCAAGCAGCGATTGCCACCGCCAAATCAGAACACTATGAAGCTAAGTATAAGGCAATGGTCCAAGAGCATCAGTCTGCCATCCAGAAGATCACCCACGAGGCTCAAGCCAAGTCCGATGCTGCACAAGTTCAACACAAGCAGGATATGGCTTCCTACCGGGAAAGCCTCAAGAATTTTGTTGTCATCTCCCTCCTCCAGGCTAGACTAAAAATGGCCTATGAGGCTATGGCCTTGGGCTTTGAATGCCCTTCTTGGAACATCAAGGCTTGGGAGGTAAAATTGAAAGATCTTGGTGGTAATCCTGTAGAGCCTCCTGCGAAGTCTGTTGCGGAGCAGCCTGCTAAAGTGGCCGAGAGGGTGGACGATGCTGGTGCTTCAAAGGACGCTGGTGGCGATGCTGGAGATGATGCTGAGAAGGATGCTGCTGACGAGGTCATGATGGAAGAAGGAGCTGCCCCTTAAAAGCAGCGAAGTGGGCAATGATGGATGTATGTGCCTAGGCCTGAGCCCACTTTTTTAGTTCTGATGGTTGTGGTTTGTGATCCGTGAACAATTCACTTTTTCTGTCTTTGAAAAATTTATATTTCCTGCACTAAGACAATATGATGGCCAAAGGTGGATGGGTCCTGGGTTTCAGGATGAAGCCCTTGGTCATCAATTAGTATAATTTGTTTTGAACAATACAACGGTTGGAGGCGGATGGGTCTCGGTTTGAGATGAAACCTTCAACCGTTGTGTAAATATAGTTAGAAACTAATCGTGCTTTTGGTGGATGGATCTCAGTTTGAGATGAAACCAAAAGCACAACTTTTGCTATCTTAATAATATAACTTCCTTTTAACTTATTCACTGTTGCTTTTTAATTCTTGTTGTGTACTGCCTTAGTTTAAATTTCAACGTTCCAAAAACTAGTACAATTCTTTCCAACGTCTTATCCAAATATTGTGAAAATATCTTGATCAGCATATTCGGCAATATCCTATTAAGACTTTCGTCTAATAGGGTTTGAAATTCAAACAATTTAGATAAAGTTAAAAAGAAGAAGACAGTCTATCTTACAAAGTTTGTTTTGATAATATTTGTTTGACTAGAATATAGTTTTAGTTTTTAACCCAAGTATTATATCCCGAATATTCCAACCAAATATCCCGAAACATATTCTGAAAATATACTTCGAGAATATATCCTGAGAATATATCCTAATCAGGATATTTAAGTTTTTGTCAGACACGGTTTCAAAAATTCAAATAACTCAGATAGGGTTTATAAAGGAAAGATCATACCAGGAATAGGGTGTAACCCTATTCTCAAACTTCAATCCTATTGCAACTTTTTCCACGAAGATGTCCCCAGTCCGAGATACCCAGTGTACTAAGTCCAAGCTTGATCCTTTGAGTCTTACACAATTGCCTCAGTAGGAATGTCCCCTGTGCATAACGCCTTTGAACACTTAGAAATTTTTAGAACATTGGTTCCAATTGTTTGAACAGTTCTTGTGTTACAGGGGGTTAACCCTAAAATATATTGGAGATAAATCCTTGGTATCCTGGGGATAAACCCATAAGTATTCTGGGGAAAATCCCAAATTTTCATGCGCTACAGGCGGGAGTGTATAAACTCCAAGACTTAGAAAGGTGAAAACCTTTAAACCTTAGAGAGTATGAAAATACCCTTTCGCGAGAGAGGGTGATCAATCCTCATATACCTTTAGGATCCAGGATATAGCCAACAATAACGAAATTGTCAGCCACTTTTACATGGACTGGTCCCGCTATCTTGAACTATCCCTGGATAACTTACGCTCCAGGCGGGGTGTTTAAACCCAATTCGAGAGAAAGGTGAATACCTTTAAACCAGTGAAGGGATCAGGATCCCTTAAACGTGAGAGAGGGGGCCAATCCTCTAATCTTTCAAAATATCCTGAGTACGTATCCTGGAGCCATATCCCGAAGCATATTCTGCAAAACAATTGTAAACTAAGGTGGGTGTTAGCCTGGCTAACACCCCTCTGATACTTAAGTCAGTATTGGGTTCAAAAGAATAAATAATATCAAATGCATTAAAAGAGATAGAATTCATACCATCCTGAGTGAGAAATTAAATTCTAAACTCACTTGAAATAGAGCTTTAGGTGTATAGCATTCCAGGATCTTGGTAGCGTATCCCCCTCCATATTCTTGAGTCGGTATGCTCCTTTCCCTGATTCTGATTCAATCTCATAGGGTCCTTCCCACTTCGGAGCCAACTTTCCATCAGCAGGATTAGTAGTATTCTGAAAATCTTTTCTTAATATCCAATCTCCAACTTGAAACCTTCTAGTCCTTATATTCTTGTTATATGCTCTGGATATCCTCTGTTGATATGCTGCCATCCTTAGCTTTGCTGCATCTCCTGTCTCGTCAATAGTATCCAATTCTTGGCATAGAGCTTCAGGATTCTGCTCAGGATGCTGGAGGTTGGATCTCGCCGTAGGTATCACCATCTCTGTTGGGATCACCGCTTCTGCTCCAAATACTAAGGAAAATGAGGTTTGACCAGTTGCACTTTTCACCGTCATCCTATCAGCCCATAAAACAAAGGGTAGTTCTTCTGCCCATCCTCCTTTCTTAGCTCCTAGTCTCTTTTTCAGGTTGTTGACAATTATCTTGTTCGAGGATTCTGCTTGTCCATTTGCTTGAGGATGCACTGGTGTCGATGTAATCATTTTAATTCCCCAACTTTTACAAAAATCTGTAGTTCTTTTACTTATGAACTGAGATCCATTGTCACAAATAATCTCGGCTGGTACCCCAAACCTGGTAAGGATATTCCTTTTAATGAAGGACACTACTTCTTGGTCTCTAACTTGAACAAATGCTTCAGCTTTAACCCATTTAGGGAAATAATCAGTCGTTGCCAGCGTGAAGACTTTTCCTCCTGGAGCCTTTGGCAATTTTCCTACTATATCCATTCCCCACTTCATGAATGGCCAAGGGGAAACAATAGGATACAGTGGTTCAGCGGGCTGATGTAATATATTACTATGTCTTTGACATGCATCACACCTTTGAGCATACTCTGCAGCATCTTTCCTCATCGTTGGCCAATAGTATCCTGTTCTTAATACCTTCGAGAATAACGACCTGCCCCCAGTGTGGTTACCACAATCCCCTTCATGTATATCCTGAAGCACTTCTTTAGTTTCGGGATCCTCCAAGCACCTCAGATACGGTCCTGCAAGAGATTTCTTGTACAAAACATTATTTATGATGGTGAATCGTGATACCTTTATTCTAAAGGCCTTAGGATTTTCATCCTCTGGGATGTGTCCTTCCTTGAGATAACTTATGATTGGAGCCGTCCAGGACTTAGTATCCTCACCAGGATCATGATCAGGATCCTGAATGCTTGCTACCTCCTTATCCTGAGTCTTGAAGAGATCCACGGCAGGATGTAGGATGTGAAGTATTGGTATTTGGGTTCCTTCTGGTATCCTGACTGATGATCCTAGGTTTGCCAGGCATCCGCTTCAGTATTATCTTCTCTTGGTACCTGTTCAAGTGTAAAAACATCGAAATATCCTGCTAATTTTTTGAGAAAATCGAGATACTCGATTAATTTCTCACCTTTAACTGCATAGGATCCATTAAAATGATTAGTAATTAACAAGGAGTTGACATATACTCGCAAACTCTTGATATTCATGCTCTTAGCCAATTCTAGTCCCGCAATTAAAGCTTCATATTCTGCTTCATTATTAGTGGCAGGAAACTCACATCTAATAGCCTGGGGTAGTATGTTCCCCTGTGGTGATTTTAGTAGTATACCCAAACCTACACCTCTTACGTTAGATGCACCATCAGTATATAGTGTCCAAGATTCTAATTTTTCCCCTAGTTGTTGCACTTCCAGATCTACTTCATTTTGAATATCACTACTGAAATCAGCCACAAAGTTAGCTAAGGCCTGAGACTTTATGGCATTTCTAGGCACATATAGTAGATCATAAGCACTTAATTTTACTGACCATTTAGCCATTCTACCTGACATCTCGGGTTTCCTAAGCACATTCTTAACAGGATAGTTAGTTTTAACATGAATCCTATGTGTTTTAAAATAATGTCTAAGTTTTGTTGATGCCATAACTAGGGCCAAAATTAATTTTTCTAAATGAGAATATCTAGTTTCAGCATCTAATAAACTTTTGCTAACATAATAGACAGGATACTGCTGACCTTCATGATCCTTTACAAGGACAACACTTACTGCATTCCCTGATACTGCAAAATACGGGATAGTGGTTCACCATCCTTAGGCTTCATCAATAGAGGTGCGGTCGAGAGATACTGCTTCAAATCCTACAAGGCTGCTTCATGGTTCTCTCCCCATTCGAATTTCTTATTTTTCTTCAGGATATCATAAAATTCCTTGCATTTTTCCGAGGATCTAGAGATAAATCTGTTTAATGCTGCTACTCGCCCTGTTAATCTTTGAACATCTTTCATATTTGAAGGCGACTTAATATCCAAGCTAGCTTTTATCTGCCCTGTGCTTGCTTCTATCCCCCTTTTGGTCACCATGTATCCTAGAAACTTTCCTGCTCCCACTCCAAAATGGCATTTTGCAGGATTTAGCTTCATGTTGTATTGGTCCAGGATATTAAATGCTCCCTTAATATCCTGGAGGTGAACCTCAGCCTTCTTAGACTTTACTACCATGTCATCAATGTACACTTCCATGGTATCCCCCAGCTTGTCTTTGAACATCATGTTCACCAATCTTTGGTATGTTGCACCTGCATTTTTTAAACCAAAAGGAATAGCAGTATAACAATAAATACATGTCGGTGTCATGAAAGCAGTATCCTCCTGATCCGAGGGTTCCATTTGGATCTGTTGGAATCCTGAGGAGTCATCCATTAAGGTTAACATCTCGTGGCCAGCAGTAGCATCCACCATTGAATCAATATGAGGTAGGGGAAATGGATCCTTGGGGTAAGCCTTGTTCAAGTCCATGTAGTCTACACAGACTCTCCATTTCCCATTTTTCTTTTGCACCATAACTACATTTGCCAGCCATTTAGGAAATTTCACTTCCCTAATCATCTTGCTCTTTAATAATCTTTCAACTTCCTCCTGAATGATCATGTTCCACTCCGGAGAAAATTTCCTTCGTTTCTGTTGGACAGGCTTGAAAGACCTTTCAATTTCGAGCTTGTGAGTTATAATATCCTTGGAAATACCTGTCATATCCTCGTCTTTCCACGCGAATGTTGACATCCTGCATTTCAAAA
The DNA here is from genome assembly GCA_030545235.1 of Helianthus tuberosus. Classification (NCBI taxonomy): domain Eukaryota; kingdom Viridiplantae; phylum Streptophyta; class Magnoliopsida; order Asterales; family Asteraceae; genus Helianthus; species Helianthus tuberosus. The sequence continues at coordinate 148,432,358 of CM060448.1, forward strand.
AGTTAGTCAATTGGTTTTCAATATCCTGAGGGATATTGCTTCCTACGAGCACCGAGATATCTGGATTATCCTGATCCAGGATAACTTTCTTCACATCCTGTTCCGAAGCCTCCATGATTGTGACAACCCTCGTAATTACATGTATCCGTACGATTAATTAATATTAAATTATGTTTAATGATTGTGCAGAAAATTGACTAAATAGTCCTGAATGTTTTCCTAAGTGTTGGGAATTAATAATGTCACAAAAAGTTACATAAAAGATACTATACGGAATAAATTGACACTTTAACGAACCGGTATCTAACCGAACAACCGGACACTACCCGGAACACTAAAATATTCTATGAAGCATTGTTTCACTTTTCTGAGCTAGTTATGGTTCCCGAGCACTATAACACATTACATAATACATAGTACACACTAAACATTAGAGTTTACATCAAACACCCTACTAATTAATTACTTACCTCAACAAATTACAATTTGCCCCTCATAAGCTAATTCACGGTTCTAGAGCATGCCCCCCCCCCCCACTAACTAATAATTGTTAAATCTCCACTAAAATATCTTGTATTGGGAGTTGTTGTAATCTTAGGTGAGAATTGCAGGGTACTTGAGATAACACATGGACCCATGATTATTAGAAAAGTTAATCATTTACCAACTCCACTTACCACAACCTTTCCTACTTCCACAATATAAGCTACGGCCAAAACCCTTACCCATACACTACCATTTTCCAATTTAATCCAACTAATTCAAAGCTACATTCAAGTGCTACAAGGTGATTTAGAAGGTTTGGTGTTCATGGATCGTGAAGGACCTCTATTACAAGCTTTTATCCACTCATTTTTTTCTCCATAGATCTTCCCTAGCTTTAAGCTAGTTGTAAGCTTCTTGTTAACTCTTGGTTACTTCCTATTTTTAGTAGTTAAAGGATGTATTATGATGTTGTCTTGTTTATGTTGGTTACTTGATGAAAACTTGTATTCTAGAAATCTGATATGAACGATGGTACTTGACATGATAAATCTGAGTTAAATAAATGATAACCTGCTGCAAGTGATGTTAAAAGTTATTGTTGGTCACTAGGCATGTTAACGGAACAAATAGAACTTGCGTTAGAGCGCTATAAGCTGAAAACAGTAAGCTGTCAAACTATTACAGCCGCCTTCAGTCGGCTGTAACTGGGTCATAACTTAATGAAAAATTGATTTTCTTGAGTCTATAACATGTTATTTCGAAATACGGTTCTATTGCCACTGGAATCATAATTTTTGGACTTCGTTTGCTATTTTTAAAGGGGCGTTTTGTACAGCAGCAAAAGCTGCGTTTTTACTGCAGAAAGTGTGTGTTATGTTTTTCGTCATAACTTGTAATCTGTGTAGAATTAGCTCATGAAATTTGTACTGTAGATGACCACTGATGTCTTTGTAATACTCCAACTGGAATTTCATCAATCGGACTTATGATGAATTTTAAATGAATTTTTCCGTGGACTGCAGTCAGAAAGTGACGAATCTGATTATAGTCCTGTAAATGATTTTTTATAAAATATTGGTAATAAACTGGATCCTGATATTTTTCACACAGTAATATTTAGATTGTTTAAAACATTCTGTAAAAATTTAGGAATTTTTGGAGTAAGTTAACTATTTTATTAAAATACCCGAAAACAGTCCAGTTTTGGATGTTCAAGCTGAAACAATATAACAAGTGAGTGCATGTTGTGTAGTAGATATGTGTAGGAAATTTGTGCTCTATTTGAAACCACTAAATGACTAACTGGTAATCGTATTAGGACGTGATTGACCGACCTTGACTGTTAGCTATTTTTGAGAGTCAAACCGAGCAAACCAATGTAAGTTCACACACTTTCTAAGGCATGGGATTCCCGGTGGTTGGGAATGGGTTAAAGAATTATAATGGAACCTACATATCCTCCTTGGGTAGGGTATGTACCGCCATCCTCCATGGGTAGGATGCCAATACTAATCCTGCGTATTCTCCTTGGGTAGAATACGTACGTTCGTCCTCCTTGGGTAGGACAACAACCTTAAACTTACTAGACAAAACTCTATCATTAAGTCCCTCATTTTTATATCGACTTAATCGCCAGGCCAATGGCGAGCGGGTCATTAGTTAATAGCGCTATTAGGTTTGACAAACCTCACACCGTGCCGGTCGGACGGGCGTGTACTAATAGATCTGGGCAAACTGTCAATGATGATAGACATTGACGTAGGGCACAACTTACTTTCGTCAGTAGTCGATATGGTAAAGGTCTAGTGGTTCACATGGGGAAACCTCCACTAATTATGAATATGGTTTGGGATACTGGTTAACTCGTGGTTTACGAAACAACTTACGGTTTTCAAAGCAAACTTGCAAAACTAAACAACCAACTGTGAACTCGCTCAACTTTGTTGTTGACTCGTTGTTACATGCCTTACAGGTCGTTAGATGCTTATGGAGCTTGCACGAGGAGGAAGTCGTTGTGGGATATGGACTGTTATGTTTCGTGCTTAACATTTGAACTTATTACTTATGTTTGGGTTTCACGTTTTATGCTTTCGCTGTTTAAATTGAACTTGGTTAACTTGTTTGTGAACACCTATTATATTGTGTGGTTGAACTTTTATTTACTTTACTATATTGTTCAATATGATTGGTGGCTTGATCCTGGTCATGTCACACCTCCAAGCGGTGATACTCCGCATGGTGGGTTTTGGGGGTGTGACAGATTGGTATCAGAGCCATTAGTTATAGTGAACTTGGTTTTAAAAAGGGGAAAAGCTTTTTGATAAAACCAGACTATAACCTGTACAATGCTCAACGATCCACAACGACGCTTCGCTTCACGTGCAAGACTCAACATTATAGGTGATATGGTTTATACTTACATTGCCTGCTTATTAGTTTGCATAGTGTATTGCATGCTTAGTTACTAAAGCAACTGTTAAATTGAAACCTCGTGTGCTTACCCTCTTCTGTCATCCCACACATGCACACTTTCGCCACACATTTCTCACTTATGTTCGCTTCATTGTGAAGAATCATGAACGGACGCGGAGGACGTGGTGGTATCAACATGACGCAAGCCCAACTGACGGCTCTAATCAATGAACGAGTGGCTGAGGCACTCGCAGCTGTCCTTGCAGGAGGTCAACATGCTCAGCCTCCCGTATGTACGTTCAAAACATTCATGGATTGCCGACCTAGTACTTTTAGCGGCACAGAAGGAGCTGTAGGTCTTCTCCATTGGTTCGAGAAGATTGAGTCTGTTTTTGAGATGTGTGAATGCCCTGAAGATCGTAGGGTGAAATTTGCTACTGGAACACTCGAAGGTGCTGCGTTAACCTGGTGGAAAGCACAGGTCCAACTGCTAGGGCTGGCGGTTGCTAATGCCACCCCATGGAACGACTTCAAGGAATCGATCAAAGAAGAGTACTGTAGTCGTGACGACATCCACAAGCTAGAGGTGGAATTTTTCAATCTGAAAATGACGGGGTCTGAAATCGAGGCATACACAAAGAGATCGAACGAATTAGCTATCTTGTGTCCCACTATGGTGGATCCTCCTATCAAGCGTATCGAGCTGTACCTTAAGGGTTTGGTGCCAGAAATTCAAAGCCACGTGACCTAAGCTAATCTTGGCACCATTTAGCAAATCATCAAGTTGGCTCATCGTCTCACTGATCAGGCAGTTGAATAGAACAAGCTGCCCAAGCGTATTAGCGCTACTACTACTGATGCTCCCAGTGATAACAAGCGCAAATGGGATGGAAATTCGGGCAAGGGTTCTACTTTAGTTCAGTCTCAGCAGTGAAAGACTGATGACTACCAGAGTCCTGGTCAGCAATCTTCTGGTAATTAAGGACAGGGTGGATATCGAGGGAACCACCCCAAGTGCAACCGGTGCAACAAGCATCATAGCGGGCAGTGCAACAAGGGTCGTTGTCTTAGGTGTAACAAGTTTGGTAATGAAGCCAAGGATTGCAGAAGCGCACGACCAGCAAATCAGAATCGCCAACAACAACAACAAGCTCCACAGAACCACCAGCAGCAGCAACAGCAGGGCAATAAAGGATGCTTTCAGTGTGGCGCTGAATGTCACTTTAAGAGGAACTGTCCTCAGCTGAACCAGAATCAGAACAACAACAACCAAGGAAACGGGAACAACAATGGAGGCAACAACTGGGGTAACAATAATGGCAATGGCGCCCGAGGTCGTGCCTTCATGATTGGTCAGGGTGATGCAAGGAACGATCCCAACGTTGTGATGGGTAAGTTTCTTCTGGACGACTTCTTTGTTACTGTATTATTTGATTCGGGTGCCGATACTAGTTATGTGTCCACAAAAGTTAGCCAAATGCTTAAGCGCACTCCAACACTTTTGACCACCAAACACACGGTAGAACTAGCAAACGGTAAAAGCATCGAGGCCACGCACATAGTTAAGGGTTGTAACCTCGTCTTAGCTGGTCAGACCTTCTCTACCGATCTTATTCCTATCGTTTTGGGTAGTTTCGACGTTGTTATTGGGATGGATTGGTTATCTCATCAGCAAGCGGAAATTCTTTGCAACGAGAAGATTGTCCGCATCCCTCGTTCTGGTAAAGAACCCCTCGTAATTTGTGGCAACAAGAGTAGTGCTGTGGTGGGCATTATCTCTTTCCTTAAGGCCCAAAAGTGTTTGCGAAAGGGCCACACTACCATTCTAGCTCTCGTTACTGACGCATCAATGGAAGAGAAGAGAATTGAAGACATTCCTATTGTACGCGATTTTCCTGAGGTATTCCCCGAGGAATTACCTGGTCTTCCGCCTCATCGACAAGTCGAGTTTCAAATCGAGCTAGCTCCTGGAGCAGCACCAATAGCTCGTGCACCTTATCGTCTAGCTCCATCAGAACTTGAAGAACTGTCCACGCAACTACAAAAACTCTTGGAAAAGGGTTTCATACGTCCTAGCTCTTCGCCTTGGGGAGCTCCTGTGTTATTCGTGAAAAAGAAAGACGGTACCTTCAGAATGTGTATTGACTATCGCGAACTCAACAAGGTGACCGTGAAGAATCGTTATCCTCTCCCACGCATTGATGACTTATTCGACCAGTTGTAAGGGTCGAGTTGCTACTCAAAGATTGACCTGAGGTCAGGCTACCATCAACTGAGAGTCCGAGATGAGGATATCTCTAAGACAGCATTCAGGACTCGGTATGGGCATTACGAGTTTCTGGTTATGCCTTTTGTATTAACGAATGCACCTGCGGTTTTCATGGATCTCATGAACCGAGTTTGCAAACCTTACCTGGATAAGTTTGTCATAGTTTTCATCGACGATATCCTAATCTATTCGAAGAGTCAGGAAGAACACGAGCAACACCTGAGGCTTATTTTGGAACTTCTTCGAACAGAGCAGTTATATGCCAAATTTTCGAAATGTGACTTCTGGCTTCGCGAAGTCAACTTTCTAGGCCACGTGGTAAACAAGGATGGGATTCATGTTGATCCATCCAAGGTTGACTCGATCAAGAACTGGCCTGCACCCCGTACACCAACAGAAATCCGCCAATTCTTGGGTTTGGCAGGATATTACAGAAGGTTTATCAAGGATTTCTCAAAGATTGCTCAACCTCTCACTTCACTGACTCAGAAGGGTGTCACCTATCGTTGGGGTGATGTACAGGAGTCCGCATTTCAGCACTTAAAAGATAGACTTTGTAGCGCGCCTATCCTCTCATTGCCTGAAGGCACAGATGATTTTGTGGTTTATTGCGACGCTTCCATCCAAGGGCTTGGTTGCGTGTTGATGCAACGTGACAAGGTCATTGCCTACGCATCACGCCAACTTAAAGTTCATGAAAGGAACTACACTACGCACGACTTGGAATTAGGAGCAGTTGTTTTCGCACTTAAGATATGGAGACATTACCTGTACGGTACCAAGTGCACCATTTACACCGATCACAGGAGTCTCGAGCATATTTTCAAGCAAAAGGAGTTAAACATGCGACAACGTCGATGGGTCAAACTCTTGAATGATTATGAATGTGCGATCAAGTACCATCCGAGCAAAGCCAATGTTGTGGCCGACGCCCTTAGTCGAAAGGATACTATACCTAAACGTGTGCGAGCGCTACAACTTACCATCCAATATAGTCTTCCTGCCCAGATACGAGATGCTCAGGTTGAAGCATTGAAGGCAGAGAACATCAGGGCTGAGTCCTTATGAGGATCGAGGAAGCGGTTAGAATAAAAGGAAGACGGCGCCTATTATGTAATAGGGCGCATCTGGGTCCCACTTTAAAGAAACTTACGCGAACTTGTGATGGATGAAGCGCACAAGTCTCGTTATTCGGTACATCCTGGTTCGGATAAGATGTACCACGATCTCAAGACTACGTATTGGTGGCCTGGTATGAAAGCCAACATAGCAACCTACGTCAGTAAATGTTTGACTTGTGCGAGAGTCAAGACTGAATATCAGAAACCATCAGGCCTACTCCAACAACCAGAGATCCCGACATGGAAATGGGAGCAAATTTCCATGGATTTCGTTACTGGCCTGCCTAGATCTCAATGCGGAAATGACACTATTTGGGTGATAGTGGATCGATTGACTAAGTCTGCACACTTCTTGGCTATCAAGGAAACCGACAAGTTTTCTACTCTAGTAGACGTCTACCTAAAGGAAGTAGTATCAAGGCACGGAGTGCCAACCTCCATCATTTCTGATCGTGACTCACGTTTTACATCTGAATTGTGGCAAGCTATGCACAAGTCCTTTGGTTCTCGATTAGACATGAGCACGACATATCATCCACAGACGGATGGGTAATCTGAACGCACCATCCAAACCCTTGAAGACATGCTTAGGGCATGTGTAATCGACTTTGGTAATGGCACTGGGAAAAACACCTCCCGTTAGTGGAGTTTTCGTATAACAACAGTTACCACACCAGCATCCAGGCCGCTCCGTTTGAGGCATTATATGGACGGAAGTGCCGATCACCTCTTTGTTGGACAGAGGTTGGCGACAATCAAATCACAGGCCCAGAACTTGTAGTGGATACAACCGAAAGGATTGCTCAGATACGACAACGAATGGCGGCAGCTCGTGACCGTCAGAAAAGCTATGCAGATAAGCGACGAAAACCACTCGAGTTCCAGGTTGGGGATCGAGTGCTACTTAAAGTCTCACCATGGAAAGGTGTAGTTCGTTTTGGCAAATGAGGCAAACTCAATCCGCGTTATGTCGGACCGTTCGAAATCATTGAGAAAATTGGCAAGGTCGCTTACAAGTTGAATCTACCTGAAGAACTCAGCGGAGTTCACAATGTGTTCCATGTGTCAAATCTGAAGAAGTGTCTGTCAGATGAGACCCTCATAGTTCCCTTAAAAGAGCTCACAATCGATGACAAGTTGCGATTCGTCGAGGAACTAGTTGAAATCACAGACCGAGACGTTAAGATTCTCAAGCGTACCAGAATACCTCTTGTTCGAGTTTGTTGGAATTCCCGTCGTGGCCCAGAGTATACCTGGGAACGAGAAGACCAAATGAAACTCAAGTATCCCCACTTGTTTAAGAAAAGTGCAACCACTACTGAGGCTGAAGCTACTGCAGAATTTCGGGATGAAATTCCAAATCAACGGGGGGATGATATGACACCCCAGGAAAGCCAGGAAACCACGCAACTTAACTAGCTTCCTCAGAAACCACGTGCTAAATTTCAGGACGAAATTTTCTTAACAGGGGAAGAATGTGACAACCCTCGTAATTACATGTATCCGTACGATTAAGAGTTAATTACATAGTTAGTCCCTGTGGTTTGCACAAAATAACATACTTAGGTACTAATAGTTTAAAATCACCTTCTAGAGTATTAACTTTTCATTTTGTAACGTTTGGAGGTATTAACTTCTAGGGTAGTAACATAGGTAGTCCCTGTGGTTTGCACAAAATAACATACTTAGGTACTAACAGAATGTGATTTTAAGCCTACAAATAACCTTAATACCCCCAAACGTTACAAAATAAAAAGTTAATACCCTAGAATGTGATTTTAAACTATTAGTACCTAAGTATGTTACTTTGTGCAAACCACAGGGACTAACTATGTAATTAACTCGTACGATTAATTAATATTAAATTGTGTTTAATGATTGTGCAGAAAATTGACTAAATAGTCCTAAATGTTTTCCTAAGTGTTGGGAATTAATAATGTCACAAAAAGTTACATAAAAGATACTATACGGAATAAATTGACACTTTAATGAACCGGTATCTAACCAAACAACCGGACACTACCCGGAACATTAAAATATTCTATGAAGCATTGTTTCACTTTTCTGAGCTAGTTATGGTTCCCGAGCACTATAACACATTACATAATACATAGTACACACTAAACATTAGAGTTTACATCAAACACCCTACTAATTAATTACTTACCTCAACAAATTACAATTAGCCCCCCATAAGCTGATTCACGGTTCTAGAGCATGCCCCCCCCCCCCCACACTAACTAATAATTGTTAAATCTCCACTAAAATATCTTGTATTGGGATTTGTTGTAATCTTAGGTGAGAATTGCAGGGTACTTGAGATAACACATGGACCCATGATTATTAGAAAAGTTAATCATTTACCAACTCCACTTACCACAACCTTTCCTACTTCCACAATATAAGCTACGGCCAAAACCCTTACCACACACACTACCATTTTCCAATTTAATCCAACTAATTCAAAGCTACATTCAAGTGCTACAAGGTGATTTAGAAGGTTTGGTGTTCACGGATCGTGAAGGACCTCTACCACAAGCTTTTATCCACTCATTTTTTCTCCATAGATCTTCCCTAGCTTTAAGCTAGTTGTAAGCCTCTTGTTAACTCTTGGTTACTTCCTATTTTTAGTAGTTAAAGGATGTATTATGATGTTGTCTTGTTTATGTTGGTTACTTGATAAAAACTTGTATTCTGGAAATCTGATATGAACGATGGTACTTGACATGATAAATCTGAGTTAAATAAACGATAACCTGCTGCAAGTGATGTTAAAAGTTATTGTTGATCACTAGGCATGTTAACGGAACAAATAGAACTTGCGTTAGAGCGCTATAAGCTGAAAACAGTAAGCTGTCAAACTATTACAGCCGCCTTCAGTCGGCTGTAACTGGGTCATAACTTAACGAAAAATTGATTTTCTTGAGTCTATAACATGTTATTTCGAAATACGGTTCTATTGCCACTATAATCATAATTTTTGGACTTCGTTTGCTATTTTTAAAGGGGCGTTTTGTACAGCAGCAAAAGCTGCGTTTTTACTGCAGAAAGTGTGTGTTATGTTTTTCGTCATAACTTGTAATCTGTGTAGAATTAGCTCATGAAATTTGTACTGTAGATGACCACTGATGTCTTTGTAATACTCCAACTGGAATTTCATCAATCGGACTTATGATGAATTTTTCCGTGGACTGCAGTCAGAAAGTGACGAATCTGATTATAGTCCGGTAAATGATTTTTTATAAAATATTGGTAATAAATTGGATCCTGATATTTTTACACAGTAATACTTAGATTGTTTAAAACATTTTGTAAAAATTTGGGAATTTTTGGAGTAAGTTAACTATTTTATTAAAATACCCGAAAACAGTCCAGTTTTGGATGTTCAAGCTGAAACAATATAACAAGTGAGTGCATGTTGTGTAGTAGATATGTGTAGGAACTTTGTGCTCTATTTGAAACCACTAAATGACTAACTGGTAATCATATTAGGACGTGATTGACCGACCTTGACTGTTAGCTATTTTTTAGAGTCAAACCGAGCAAACCAAGGTGAGTTCACACACTTTCTAAGGCATGGGATTCCCGATGGTTGGGAATGGGTTAAAGAATTATAATGGAACCTACATATCCTCCTTGGGTAGGATATGTACCGCCATCCTCCATGGGTAGGATGCCAATACTAATCCTGCGTATTCTCCTTGGGTAGAATACGTACGTTCGTCCTCCTTGGGTAGGACAACAACCTTAAACTTACTAGACAAAACTCTATCATTAAGTCCCTCATTTTTATATCGACCTAATCGCCAGGCCAATGGCGAGCGGGTCATTAGTTAATAGCGCTATTAGGTTTGACAAACCTCACACCGTGCCGGTCGGACGGGCGTGTACTAATAGAACTGGGCAAACTGTCAATGAAGATAGACATTGACGTAGGGCACAACTTACTTTCGTCAGTAGTCAATATGGTAAAGGTCTAGTGGTTCACATGGGGAAACCTCCACTAATTATGAATATGGTTTGGGATACTGGTTAACTCGTGGTTTACGAAACAACTTACGGTTTTCAAAACAAACTTTCAAAACTAAACAACCAACTGTGAACTTGCTCAACTTTGTTGTTGACTCGTTGTTACATGCCTTACAGGTCGTTAGATGCTTATGGAGCTTGCACGAGGAGGAAGTCGTTGTGGGATATGGACTGTTATGTTCCGTGCTTAACATTTGAACTTTATGAACTTATTACTTATGTTTGGGTTTCACGTTTTATGCTTTCGCTGTTTAAATTGAACTTGGTTAACTTGTTTGTGAACACCTATTATATTGTGTGGTTGAACTTTTATTTACTTTACTATATTGTTCAATATGATTGGTGGCTTGATCCTGGTCATGTCACGCCTCCAAGCGGTGATACTCCGCATGGTGGGTTTTGGGGGTGTGACAATGATATCCTAGCCTCACATCTTTAATTGCTATGCTGAACTAGGCTTTGTTGAGGATTTCATTGAAGAAGAATAACACTCCTTCGCTTCCTGTTGATCACTTTCCACCTTAACTACTCCCCAAGGGGTAGGGATCTTGATACATTGACGATAAGTTGACGGCACTGCTTTCATGTCATGGATCCAAGGCCTACCTAATATAATATTATAGCAGGATAGGGAGTCCATGACGCAAAAGCACTGCATTAAGTTGACCCCTTCAACATATACGGGCAACCTTATCTCCCCTACTGTATTCCTGGCTTCTCCAATGAAACCAACAAGCACAGTGGATTTCTAAGTAATATCCATCGGGGATACATTCATCATCTTCAATGTCTCTAACTGAATTATGTTGACGGAGCTGCCATTATCCACCAGTATCCTGCGCACGAAATGGTTAGTAACATATAACGTTATTACCAAAGCATCATGGTGAGGATCCTGGACAGTATCTCTGTCATCGCTGTCGAACGTGATCACTTTATCAGTTGTGAGGGTTGACATCCTGGTTGGCTTATCTCCCCCTCTGCCTTGGCTTCCTTCGCGTGCCTTTTCGGCGCAGAATATGACGTCCCGCAAATGTCGGATCCTCCTGAAATAAAGTTGATTATTTTTGCATCCGCAGGAGGTGATGCTGCTCGCTCAGGATCCTTCTAAGGATCCTGACCCTTATTCTTCTTTCTTCCCAAGAGGTCCTTCAGATATCCCTTGCTCAAGAGATAGCTTATTTCTTTCCTCAAAGCGATTCAATCCTCAGTAACATGTCCGAAATCTTCATGGAAGGCACACCATTTGGACTTATCCTTCCAATCAGCTTTTTGTTGATTTTTCTGGGGCCATATTGCTTTGTCTCCTAAACCCTGCATAGCATACATTAGTTCATGTATATTAACAGAAAAACAATATTCAGACAACTCAGGATACTCCTCAGGATCCTCGTCTTCAACAGCATTCACTTTTTTGCTGTCATTTCTGCCATACGGCTTAGAGCGATATGGTTTATACGAGGATTCTGATTTTCTGTTGGTTGATTCATAGGTTGTGGATGAATTCATCCTCTCTTGCATCTTTTTGTCATCCTCCAGCCGAATATATCTTAAAGCCCTGTTACGAGCTTCGTCCAGATTCCTGCAGGGATTCATTACAAGATCCTGGTAAAATTAAGAATCTTTTTGCAATCCCGTCTTGAAAGCCTGCACTGCTGTCGCAACATCAAGATGTGGGATATCCAAGGATTCCCGACTAAACTTGTTCACATAATCCCTCAAGGATTCCTGAGGTCCTTGAGTTATCCTATAAAGATCACTTGTTAGTTTCTCAAAACTTCGACTGCAAGAAAATTGACTATTAAATAAATTAACCAAATGAGCAAATAAAGTAATCGAGTGAGGAGGAACGTTTAAGAGCCATTTTAAGGCTGATCATGTTAAAGTAGAACCAAAACCCTTGCATAGGCATGCTTCCTTGAGATCCGGAGGGATAGGGTTGATCTCCATCCTTTCCCTATACTAGGCAATATGCTCTTCGGGATCCGTAGTTCCGTCATAGAGCTTCATGTTGGGGGTCTGAAATCTTTTTGGGATTTCAGCATCACAAATAGGATACGCGAACCGGGATATCCTGTGGCTGTCTTGGGATACTTCTGGAATTGGCTGGACCACCCCAGGTACACTGGATATCATGTCCTTCAATTTCTGAAGCTCCCTAGAAAATGCTGATGTTATACCCGCATCCTGCAAAGATCCAATACTGTTAGTAGCAAAAGTATTATTATTATTAGATACGTTACCAGTCTGAGGATTCTGGCCATATCCTGAAGCATATCCTGAGCTTCTCACAGTTGACACCCTGACCGAAGAGGGTATCTCAGGAGTATGATTCTGGGAATGGCTAGGCACAATATTCCCCCTGTTATCTTCAGTATATACTGTAGAACTAAAGTTCAAAGCTCTGGGTTGCAAGGAAGTGATACTATCCTCAGCGGGCCTGGTTGAACTGGATTTCAAGAGTTGTATCTCTCTCATCAGCATTTGATTGGTCTCCTACAGCTGCCTCATCTGTTCCTGTACACTACCAAACAAATTTAGAATTTCTTCATTAGAGGCTAAAACAGGACCGGATCCCTGAATATTGCGAGCGGGGATAACATCCCGAGCCACATGAATTTCAGTTCCTTGAGAAGAGGCTTGCGATCTCGGAGGAGGTGGTGGAAGCACCAAACCAATTGTTGCAGAGGTTGTAGCAGACACGGTGGAAGAGCTCATGTTTGATCTCGAGGCCATTGAAAATAGTGTAGCAAAAAGTTTTGAAATTAGAAAGCCAAGTAATGATTTTGCAAAAGCTTTTAGTAGAAATAGCACCACTTGCTCCACGGTGGGCGCCAAATTGTTTTGGTCAAAAATTACCGAAGCAATTAAGTGATCAAATTAGTTAAGTGAGGTAGTGTGCTAAGAGAATGTATTCAAAAATATGTTAATTAAGTTGTTTGCAAAAACAATTTTCAGGATACGACTCAGGATATTGAGTTGTATCTATGATCAAACAGTGAGCAAAAAATGTAAAGGGTGACACGGGATATACGAGGAAAGCCCTTGATCAATCTAGATCGCCGGCACAAAACCTCGGGAGCTGGCAATCGTAGCTGCCTTGTTCTTCTTATTGCTTCAAATTTCAGGATACAGTGCAGGATATGATACGGATCAACTAAGTGTTACAATGTAAATTCGATACAAGTGTAAGTGTGTGGTGATTGTTTGCAACTAGAGAGAAAGAGTGTACGAGAGATTGTGTGCCTTAATCTGATCCGATCAATCCTTTTTATAGTAAAAGAAACTAACTATCCTATTATTCCGGGATTCAACGAATATTCCATATGTGAACGTTGTAGTCCACGTCTTCCGGCTTCAACGTCTATAATCCAACTGAGTTGCCCGAGTCTTGAGGAGAAGAAGTCCACTTGAACGTTAGAGACTTGCACCTATTAATCTGCACATGGGTTAATTAGTCATTACCAGGATATCGTACCAGGACGTTACCAATATCCTGATCCAGTATCCTGGTCACAATAAAACAAACAAAGTCAGAATATTAGTCAAGATATATGAGCAGAAAATCACTCATAACAATCCATGGATCCGTAAACCTGAGATGAGGATCCCTAAACCTGAGAGGAGGATCCTTGAACCTGAGAGGATCCCTGAACCTGAGAAGATGATCCCTGACCCTGGAATGAGGATCCTTGAACCGTCTGCGCTCCTGTATATCCTCCAGAACAGAAAAAGGATCCTTGATGCTGGGAGGAGGATCCTTGAGGCTGAAGAGAGGATCCAGAAGGCTGAAAGTAGGATCCTTGAGCCTGAGTCATTGCCAAAGATCCATAGCGTATACTCGACAATCCACCCTGGTATTGAGTGCCTGATGCTATGGAGTGCTGGGCTGTTATGGCTGGAGAATTAAAATTCAGTGATCTGGGCACCAATGGAGAGTGATCCTCTGCTGATCTCTTCAATTTCTTGATGTCATCAATCTCTCGAATGATCCTGTCATTAGTTCTGTCCTGCTGCTGCATGTGTTCCTTCATCTGCAAAATCAAAGAATAAAGATCATTGATAGTAGGATCAGAAGAAGCAGTAGAAGTTGGTTTTGAGAAAACGGGGGTTTATTTATTCGCAACATTCTCAGCATTCTTCTGGGATCCAGAAGGTGCAGGAGGTAAATGTGGAATGCCCTGTGAAGAGGTGATCGCATGCATGGAGCTTGAAGTGTTTTTTTCCATGGGAAGCCATGTGGTTGAAGGTAATGAACTGAAATGAATGAAATGAACAAAATTTCTCAGAAATGAAGCACCAATTGCCCCACGGTGGGCGCCAAACTGTTTTGGTCAAAATTCACACAAGGATAATACAACCAAATCCGATTTTGTGAGGTGTGATGCTTGAATTAGTAAACAAATGTATGAACAATGTATGAATGAAATGAATGTTGGACACAAGGATTTATACGAGGAAAAAGCCCTTGATCAATGTACGATCTCCGGCACAAAAAACCTCGGGTGATGGAAACTACCGATCACCAACTATATTAAACAAACGATGTGTACAAATCGGGATGATAACAAGCTTGTTACAAGGATCACTAGTGTGCAAAAAGTGTGTAATCGCCAATAAGTTGTAGAGAGTTCTCGAGAGTAGTGTGTGTTGCTAATTATATCACTATCAAGCTTGTTATCCCCGTTAAAAATAGAAATCAACTAGCTAACTAACAATCCGAAAAAGATGCTAGCTTCCCACGATCTCCACAACGGTCATGAAAGCCATGCACGTGCAAAATTAGAAGGTATATTCCCCTGGAATCTCGGCAAGACCAAGTCCCACTCGAATACTCCTGCAAAACAACTTCAAATATAATGGAAACAATTGTTAGTATAAGGATCATAATGAGGATACTGGATCCTTAATATTGCAACGTCTTCTGAGGATCCTTAAACCAAACTGAATTGAGGATCCGTGATCCTGGCTGCACTTGAGGATCCTTTATCCACAAATTGTGAAAATCCATCCCTAACAAAAAGTTATAGCATCAAGTGACTCAAAGTCAACAATGTCAAACTGATATTTTATAACGTGTTTAAGAAGCATGAGTTAAAAGGGATAACCTAGAAATTTGAGGGAAAGGAAATAAAACAAAAGCGCCCTTGAATCAAATATTTTTAAATACTCGGTATTTATTCTATATTGAAAAATAAATGCTAATTAAAATAAGTAATAAATAATATTAGGAGTTTTTAGATTTGTTACAACTCTATATCTAAAAATAATTACGTGTTAATCGTGCTTTAATTTATATACACCCTTCTATGAGTTTTTAAAAAGTATATATTTATTTAATTAAAATAAATGAATTTCAAAGTATAAGTTAAAGCTCTTAAAATTTCATATTTAGTAATGAGTTTTGGTTATATTTTTTTTTATATCAAATCAAACCAAACTAAATAATATATCCATAATATATTAGTTTTGATGTGTATTGTGTACATACTTCACTCAAAATTATGTATTTACTTTTTTTTTTCAATTTTCAACTTTGATGGTATTTAAAATTTCAACATATAGTTTAAATAATTTAATATGATAATGAGTCATCTTGATTTATTTTACATTCCCAGATAATTTGATTTTCTCATCCAAGTATGTGTTTTTTTTTTACTAAAATCATCACATCCTCTAGAGAAAGATAATTGACAGACGGATGGCCCTGCCGATGAGTATCCGGCCACCTCATGATTGTCATCTAAATATATGTTTTAAATGTTAGTTCCTGATTGATTCCGACAGTGACACAGACACAGACACAGGCACAGGCGTGGCGGTGGAGGTCATTTGTGACATTGACCGTGAAATACGGTAGGGGGTCGACCGGAATTAGAGATGACGTAGGTTTCAAGTAGATCTGAGAAATCGGCCTTGCATGTCCTTAAGGCAGAAGTGAAATTTCATAGGTACCTTGTCTTTTTCCAGTGTATTTCGTTGTTGTTAGCGTCGGCGACAACCGGCCATGGAGTGTTTTTGTTGTTTTGTGCAGGCAAGCGGCAATGGTGGTGCTTGGTGATTACCGGTGACTGTTGCTTAGTGTGTGTAACGTGTGACGTTGAACAATGTCAACCTAAAAAAAGCAACATAGAAGGGCATATTGTAATTTTCAACGATGGCACTTTTGTAATATTGATCGATGCACTGTAATGGCTTGCTGTTACCGTTACCGTGAATCCACTGTTCCTCATTTATATTATCAATTAATATAGTATATCAATATGAGTTTCAGTTTAAAAGACTTTTTTTTATTTTTTAATCTAATAGTTTGGTTTTTATATCAATTTAAATATAGTCGACTAACTCTAATCCAAATTTATTGTTAATTTATCTTGAAAATACCAAATTACCACTAGCCTATTTATAAACTAGCTCAAAATTAAATTAATTGAAATATTGAAAAAACGAAGGATAATGATAATAGTGTTATGAATATATTTATTATTAATGTGGTTATCAACACCAAAAATAGATTATCTTTCTCTTCAAGTTTTGTACACCTATATATACCACTATTGTATCTTATTGTAAATCATACCTATCAATGGAATATAAACATCTTTTTCTCTACATCTCTTTCTCTTATTGTTTGCTATTTTCACAACACGTTATCAACACGAGTTGCTTTTGAAGTTGGATCATATTCATGGGTGTCATCAATTTTAATTCTCTAAACATGTCATCAACACCATAGGTGGTGAAGGTTCAAAGTTATCTACGACTTTCAATATCTTCTACGGCTAAACCCTTCAAGCCATTCCGGCGGCATTCTCTATCTCTCTACAGGTTGAGGTTAGTTTTTTTTTTATCTGACATGAAATATTTCATGAATTCATATTCTTTTATTCTTTCTGTGCGATATTCAAGAAATACGAAACAAAGATGCTTAATAGATTCTTATTTAATGAAATCACATTAAAAGTCAAAACCAAATGGCATGAAATCAATTCGTTTGTCATATGGATATTCATTCATTGTTAATGGAATTATATTAAAAGTCATTAAATCAATTTAAAACAACAATTTTTGTCAACAGTACGTTTGTGTTTGTTTTTGAATATTCTTACATAATATTTTTTGGTTGTTTTTTTTATGATTTTTTGGTACCGTAATATTTAAAAATTATTATTTCTTAAATGAGTAAAATGTTTATTTTATTGTAATATTAAATTATTTATAGAAAATATAACTTTATATTTCTAATTATGATAATTGAAAAAGGTAGAAATATGATTCATACCAAAATATATCTTTGTAATTTAAGAATCAACATTATATGAAAAGAATATAATGAATATGTATATCAGAAATAGCATTTTTAGTTTTAGATATGTGATTGAATTAAAGAAAAAGTGAAAACTATTTTAGTTTAATTATTCTTATTGATTCTTCCATTTAACGATTCCTTTTATTTGGATAATTATACGAGTTTTGCTTTGGTGATAAAATTGAAAAGGAAAGAAAATTGACAGGGGTATGATTTTTTTTATTACTCATAACATTGTTTTGTTTATAATGATGTGTTTGAATTCATCATAGGGGTTTATTAAAATTATGGATACTCCTAATCGTTATTATAATAAATAAGAAAAAAAAAACTTATATTAAATGTGATTAAAACAATATGCACTATGATGGAGATATTCGTTTATGTTTTCAGTTAAGTGATAAATATTTATATGTATCACATTTATAATTGGATATACCGTAATATGTTGATATATGAATTACATTTATATTAGCTCCTAGTGAAGAAAATTTCTTATTTCATAAAGTTTTATAATTAACTAACTCATATCGTATGATAATATGTATAAGGTCATATATTGTGTTATTTAACCTTAGTATACCTTATATTCTATATATTACTATTTGTTATATATAGTGTTGAATATAATAGTTCAACCAGAGTTGTGATTTATAATCTCTCATGATGAGAGAGCATATATATTTGTTATATATAGTGTTCAATAGAATAATTAAACCAAAGTTGTAGTTTATTGTCACTCTCAAGAAAGAGTATACATATGGTTAGATATGTCACTCAAATTGTCATACTCCCTAAAATCTCATTATCAGTTTGTAGAATGTTATATGATTTTAGACCAGGAAATCGCATATGGCTCGTTCATATAAATATATATATATATCTCAGTTTATATTTATATGGAAAGAGGGTTGTTTATAATGAAAAACTAGATAAAAGATTTTCATTTGTCATACCTAAAATATGCTACTAAAGTAGGAATATTATTAAGAGAGTATGATAGTTTGAAATGATTTCATACTCATGGGACTGAGTAAAGGATGAAAATTCATGAATTTTTTTAGATTCTATCTCATTTCCTAAAGTGAATGTGATTACATATTAATCATGGTAAAGGTAGTGATCATGGACATAATTGAGAAAGTTGTAATAATGATATGACCATTTAGAATTGTAAATGGTCATGTTAATGATGAGATGGACCACTAAAAGTGGCAAACTAAGGAGTGATAATATAACATGATAGTTGAATTATAAAGTTACAAGACACTCTCTCGTATCTAAAGTTTTATATTACATACGTGTAAGTAATACATATATGTTCATAAACCGGAAGTTTATGGATCATGATTATTTACTTTATTGGCATGACCGGTTAGACCACACCGAGTCAATGATGATGTGAAACATAATGAAGAACTTGAAGATTCTTCTAGCTGATAGCATATTATGTTTGCTCTTAAGGGAAATTGTTTATTTGCCAATTGAGGAAACCTACCTGCTCGCCGCTGAGATCAACGATAAGTGAGTCAGGGCTGGTTATTTTGACAAAGCCTCCAAGAATCTGCATCAAGTCACCGCTGCTACCGCCGCTGAATCCACCACCGCACCATAATCTTCAAAGCTCTCATGCCGCAAGAGAAAGAACAATAGCAGTTCCTGCAACAAGAACTGTGCAGTTACTACCGCTCCACTCCAAACAGTCCCTGCCCAACCGCAACCTCAACACCGCCAAGTAGCGGCACCTGTGGTCAATGCACTGCCTGCCAAGCATGCATACACTGGACCGCACCCGCTCAGCCCTACTTGTACCTATCATCACCCGGTTGGTATCGCATGCCGGTTCTGTTTTCATTGCAACATGTACGGCCACTTCACCACAAACTACCGTATAGGTCCACGCCAAACTCCAGCTCCAGCTCAAGGTCAAGCTCCGGCACCCCAAGCTCTACTTCCTGCTCCCCAGGGCCATCAAGCAGCTCCTGCACCCGCCGCTCACGCTAGAGCTTGCTTCGCATGTGGTGATCCCAACCACTTTGCAAACATGTGCCCCAACAGGGTAGTGAAACAAGAGCTCCAGCAGCAGCCGCAACAACACCAACAGCAGCAGCCTCAGCAGCAGCAGCAACCAGCAGCCCGCAGACGTGCTTTCAACATCAACGCCCGCCAGGCTTAAGCAGACAACAATGTGGTTAATGGTACGTTCCTTGTGAATGGTATATATGCTTCGTGTTTATTTGATACTGGAGCAGATAATTGTTTTATATCGTTTGAATTTGAAAAGCTCCTGAATCGTAAGTGCGCCCATCTACCCTCGACGTTCGATGTCAAAGTTACAACTGGAAGAACCGTCACTGTCAATTCAGTTCTACGTGATTGTACACTTGAACTCAACAATCACGTCTTCCCTATCGACCTTATTACAATGCAGCTCGGTAGTTTTGACATCACAGTAGGCATGGATTTTCTTCGTGAAAATCGTGCTGAAGTTGTTTGCTTCGATTAAATGATTCGTTTCTCGATCGCTAATGGTGATCAACTTTGTGTGTATGGCGAAACTCCTTCGAAAGGTCTTAAACTCATGTCATGTGTCCAAGCTAGCAAATATCTCCGCAAGGAATAAAGGGCTTTCTTGGCCAACATTGTAGTAGCGGAGAAGGAAAAGAAAGGAAACACAGGAGTGAAAGACGTTCCCGTTGTTCGTGAATTCCCTAACGTTTTCCCCGATGATTTACCTGGTCACCCTCCCACTCGTTGTCGCAAACCCCGTCCCTTATCTGTCCCGGGAACAGGGCGGCCGCGAGACCAGTTTTGGTGGTATCGGTGTTTATCATTTTGGCAGCGGAAATTTCATCAGGACCGTAGTTAGGAAATATTTTATCAGAGTAAATACCACTCTTTTATATAAATATATTGGGATAAAACCCAAGTTTCATTACAAACTGTTATACTGGGATAAATCCCATTTTATTGAAATAAAACATCTTCTTTTATTTAGGTAACTTTTATAGCCACTTTTTCCAAGCCTTCAGTGCTGTCCAGCTGGCTTCTAGTTGGCTTTCACATTTTGTTACTTGAAACGTGTTTAAAAATATTTTGTCAGTGGGAAATACTGGTGAGTGAATCCCAGTTTAATCAAGAAGAGTTTTATCTTTTAACAGTATTGAGAGTTATTACAATGTTTATTTCTACATAATTACTCATTCAGTATTGTCAATCCTGACTGGTGGGTCATATTACACATTGGCTAACTCTTTGTCCAATGGTAACGTGTTCCACATTTTGTATACAAAACCCCAACATACCGGCAGTAATTGAAGAACTACAAAGACTCAATCACTGCTAATCACATTGTAAAATATTTAAGGTTTTGTAAAAAAGTTTACAAAAGGGAGATTACTCACATTGCTGTTTTAGATTTCCTTTAAGGGTTTCCTGGTGATTATCTATTAATTACACAAATGTACACGCGTTAGTATAATAACCCAATATTTACATTAGTAATACCCTCCCCGAGACGGCATCCCAATGACTACGTCGGGCAGAACCACGACAGCCATTACGGAACCCTGGATCAATCGGGCAGCGTATCTAATACGTAACCGGGGTTATAATACTTACAACGGGGTAGAACTTCGTTAATTAGGGGGGGTATTATGTCCGGGTATAGTGCCTACTATAGAGAAATTGAGAGAAAGAAATGAATTTTGAACGATTTGTGAACTGTGCTCGTCGACTCAATTTATAGGGCTGATTGATGACCCTGTCGCGCCCCGCGAACGAAACCACGGAGGGCTTCGCGGCCCGCGACGCCAGCTAGGGTAGGCCCAAGCTTGGCTGACTTGGATGCTAGACTTGACACGGTTATGACACGTGGCGGCACCAGAGGTGTCCTGGTGGCCTGGCTCGTCGCGGCCCCCGACGGAAGTGACTAGGGGTATCGCGCCCAACGAGCACTTATGAAATTTTTGTTTTTAATTTAATTTAATTTTATTAATTTAAAGGTATTTAGGGTCCGTTTTTGCATACGGGGTATAATTTGGGATATATAAGGATATTTTGAAATATATTAAGTAGGGGTGGCAAAATGGGTGGGTTGGGTAGGTTTGGGTAATGGGTTAGGATAGGCATGGGTTAGAATGGGTTTGGGTTAAGATGGGTTTATTAAGAGATGGGTTAGAATGGGTTTAGGTCAAGATGGGTTTTTGTTAAAAAATTCAAAAAAAATTAAAAAAATTCAAAAAAATAAAAAAATTCAAAAAAATAAAAAAAATTCAAAAAAATAAAAAAATTCAAAAAGTTCAAAAAAATAAAAAAAATTCAAAAAATTTAAAAAAAATCAAAAAAATTCAAAAAAATAAAAAAAAAATCAAAAAATTCAAAAAAATTCAAAAAAATCAAAAAAATAAAAAAAATTCAAAAAAATCAAAAAATTCAAAAAAAAAATCAAAAAAAATCAAAAAAATAAAAAAAAATAAAAAAATTCAAAAAAATAAAAAAATTCAAAAAAATAAAACAAAATAAAAAAAAATAAAAAAACTTTGGGATTGCAGGCCATCATCAGAAAATTAAAAAAACTTTGGGTAAGCGAGCACTGGCGTTAGGCATGGAAACAACCTGCCATAAAATGATCTTGGCACGCCCCAAATATAACAAAATACTACAGGCATTTAATCAATCATATAATGTACCATAATGTAAGCAAATACTATTAATAGAGTTGTTAAAAGAGTTTTAATACATATTAAAAAGCTCCCTACTACAAAAAAAAAGACACGAACTGCAATATCGGCATCTTTTTCATCCCCTTTGCTGTTTCAGATCACCTTGAATATATCCTCCACCCTGAAAAGAGAAGCGTCAAGTTCTTCACAACTTGATTACAACCCACCAACAAGACACGATTGACACCCCTAGTATTTAGACCAGAAAAGATAAGCATAGCCCGAAAAAGTGATTGGAAGATAATGTTTGGTGGCGTAAAAAAATATTTTCTAAACATATACTACTTTATCAGTATGGTAGTCAATATTACCTAAACATGGCTATCATCATATGTCGGATACAATGATTCAATATCTTCTGCAAGTCCTTCCTCGATATCATCCTCGTTTTCATCATCTGGATATGCAAAAAGAGTAAAATATTAATTAACATTCTATACATAGTGAAGTCATAAATAGAACGAACTTAATACCTTCTAAATCAAACAACCAATCACGGGTGCATAGCAAAGCCTCAACATTCGATGAGAGTAATGAAGATCGATATTTACTTAGAACCCGACCCCCAATACTGAAAGATGATTCTGAGGCAACGGTAGTGATTGGGATGCTCAATATATCACGAGCCATGAGAGACAATTGAGGATATCTCCCTTGATTATCCTTCCAATACTGTAAAATGTCAAGTTCTTCTTTTCTATTAAGTCGATCCTCCTCCAAATACATGTCTAGTTGTGATTTTTTTTTCTCAACATTCCTAAATTCGCCTGTAAATGACTCAAATCCATCCATATCATCAGACGTATCAACACAAATATTTGAACTCCCGGCTGTTGAAGAAGTTGTTCTTGACAAAACACCATACTCCGTATCATATAGCTTATGTATCCCTTTGAAAATAATATCCAATTTCTCTTTACATACTTTCTCTTCCATGTTAAGCTTTTTGAAAAAAAACTCAACAAGCTCAAACTTATATCGTGGATCTAGAACAACCGCAAAAGATAATATCATGCTATAGTTTTCCCAATATTTATCAAATTTCTTTTTCATTTCTTTTGCCATGTCACTTATCACCTTATCAACATTGTCCATCTGATCTTCAATACACTTTTGAATCTTCCACACATTATAAAAATATAAGTTGGAAGTAGGATAAGAGTTACCAGAAAACAAAGTTGTGATGTTATGGAAGGGCTTCAAAAATTTTGTGATTGTTTCCACCCTTGTCCATTCCTGTTCTGATGGGAAAGTCTTATACCTCGAATCAACAAGTGCTAGCCGCTCATATGCATTACGATAGGCCAATGCACTATCGAGCATGAGATAGGTAGAATTCCATCTGGTTACAATATCTTGACGCACTTTTTTCCCGCATTGTAATGACAGTTGGTGTACACATTCTGCAAACTTGTACTTTCTATCAGAACTTCCTCTAACATACTTCACCGACTCTCGAACCTTTTCAATGGCTCCTTCAATCACCTTTAATCCTCCTTGAACAATAAGATTTAACACGTGTGCACAACAACGTACATGCTAAAATCCCCATCACAAAGTAAAACACGATTCAAACGAAAATGACTGTTTAAACAATCTACCAAAACATCATTATATTTGGCATTATCTACTGTGATCGTAAACACCTTTTTTTCAATACCCCAATTTCCTAAAAAATTAACCAAGTACTCTGCTAAAAGTTTGCCACTGTGTGGAGGTGGTATAACTTTAAAGTTTAGAACTTTTTTTCTTAGAACCCAACTATCGTCAATATAATGAGCCGTCAATGCCATATATCCATCAGTTGTGATAGAGCTCCATAAATCAGTGGTCAGACATATTCTACTAGTTATCTTTTGCAACTTTTCTTTCAGTTTTGTCTTCTCTCTATCATATATTTTTAAAACATCCGCCTTTGCCGTGTTTCTTGTTATAGGAGTCACATCTCTATGTAAAAATTTATGTAAATCTCGTGTCCCCTCATGTTCAACATAACTAAAAGGATAGTTGTGTTTAATGATAGAATATGCTAATTTTTCCCGATACATTGCTTGATCTAAAGGAGCACGTTTTCTTAGTGGGTCGGGTTCATCAATGTAGAAACACTTAGGTAAATGACGTTTCATGGTAGTTGTTCCCTTGTTAGCCTTAAACACCTTTCCACAACCATTACAACTCGCTTTCTTAATCCCATCTTGTCCCGGTGGTATTTTCTCAAAATAATTCCAAACTATTGAATGGTCTTTACTCGAACTGAATGAACTAACTTCATCTTCGAACTCAGGATTAGTCGACATAATTTGTCTCCTACAAATAAATAAACAAATATACTCTATTAATCATTCTCCATAGAATCAATGATAATCGACCAATTCTAAAAGTCAACAAGCAAGTAAAGGTACAATGATAATCGACTAATTCTAGAGGATCTGTCTATCTCTCTATTTAATTTTAAAACACATACAAAGAAAAGAGGATGGGGGATGAGGATAGACTATAACATAGGTTAAAGAAAAGAGTGAGTTAGCTAGTTGTTTAGCTATCTATCTCAAGAGTCTTGAATCAGATGCTGAACATGTTATAGAGTTCTTTTTACCAGAATATATCGCAAACGAAACAGGCCTGAGAAGGTTGTTGGAAACAGTTAAGCAGCAGATCAAAAGCTCTTATCAGATGCAATTAGATATTATATCACCTCCCCAAGTTATTGGAGGAGTCCCCTTTAAGTTTTGCTACAATTACGTTTCTAGTTTCAGCCCCCTGATATAATCATTTTCTTGTAAAAAGATTGTTGCCCACACCAGTTTGTAACGGTTGCTGGTGGCCACTGGGACACCCCAAGTGGTTATAACCTAGTAAATTTCATTATATGATTTATAAAAAAAAAAAACTAATTTAGCATGACAATTTGTCGAGTCCAAAAGCAAATTTCACTTTGACTTTTCTTTTTAAATTTAGCTAATAAAGATAAACTAAAAGGTTCAGTTATAATTAAAATGAAAAACTAATGTAGAACTTATCACAGTCGAAAAGATTGGGGGTCGGGTGTGTGTATGTGAGGGGGGGGGGCATGGATTCATATTCACAAAACATTTATTCGCATACCGTGCAAGATGTAACACAGCATTTAACTTGCTGTAGAACAAACATAGTTTGATCCATTTCTTTTGCTTAGGTGTTACACTTACAATTTACAAATGCCTTACTAGCAAAACCATCAAAGACTGATCACAAAGGAGTGACCTCACCTCACTACTCAATACTCATCAACCAAAACATTACAATAGCCAATCTAATAACATAAGGTTCATATTACAATACTTAGTCCAAACTGTCATCCCATGTCATATTTCCTTATGTCTATAATTATATTCTTAAATGCATAAGAACAAAAACCTATAAATAGCAACGGATGCCTAACGCGATTCGACACATAATCAAGCGAGATTAATGCCCTCTCTAGTCAGATAAGTCTGTTTCATAAACAAAGCTGCTAACCCAGTTGACTAATTAAGCTGCAACCATGTTAAGAACACCCTAACTGTTCGCCCAGTTAACACGTTAAGCTGCTGACCCAGTTGACCCATTAAGTTGTTGACCCAGTTGACTAATTAAGCTGCAAAACAGTAGATCATTCAGTTGACCCACTACTTTTCTATGTTCTTACAACTCAGCTTAACTAGTCACTAGTTTTTTTAATTCGTTTTATGCTCTCTTGTACACCGATATCGGTTACAGACTAGTGTTTGCCAGCATGGAATCCAACTATCCAAGACTAGTGTACATCGATTCGTTTTCTATGCTATAACCAGTTCTAAAATATTGTTCATTCACATCTGGCTCAGTTAATAAAGTGAGCAGAGACCATTATGTGTTTCACACTTACCCAAGCATTTCATAGAACACCTGGTAGGCATTCATTCAACACACTACATAAACATCATACCAAACAGCACAGAAACCCAACAATTAACACATCATTATAATCTATAAAAGCACAGAAACCCAACAATATTTGCAAACAATAACATAAAAAAACTCATTATTTCTAGTACGTACCAAATAGAGGGATCTGATGCTGAAGGTGTAGGCAAATTTGTGGTGAAAACAGGAAGAATCCACGATGATGATGTTGATTTAGGGTTGAATCCACGGGTGATTTAGGATCTGATTGAAATCAGATGATGATGGACAAGAAACAGATTAAAACATTACGTGGTGATTGAAATTTTTTACCTTTATACCTTGAGAGATTTATATAAATTGAAATCTGATTGAAATCATTGATGCGTGTTTTTTGATGGTGATTGAAATCTGATTGTCTGATGCGTGTTTTTGGCTTAAAGAGTAAAACCCATCTGGCCCATGTTAAAACTTAGATAGGTATTTTAAAACCCATTCTAACCCATCTAGATTAAATCCTTAGCCCATTCTAACTTATTTCCTATTTTAAAAAGGCCCAAAATAACCCAAAAGGCCCATGTTGGGTTTTTATTGCCACCCCTAATATTAAGGGTGTCGGAATATTTTTGGAGGGTTGTTATATCCTCCCCACCTTGTTTTAGAGCTCTTCCTCGAGATCTACTAGAACAGGTGTGGATATTTCCTTTGCATTTCTGATTCAAGCTCCCATGTGTATTCTGATCCTCTTTTGGAGTCCCATTTCACTTTGACCAGAACTAATCTCTTGTGCTTGAGGTTCTTTAATTTCCTTTCTTCAATCTGTAGAGGCTTCTCTACAAACTTAAGTTGTTCATTTACCTCTATATCCTTAAGAGGCATTACGAGTGATTCATCAGCTAAAGCATTTCTTGAGATTAGATACATGAAATACATCATGTATTCCTGCCATTTCCTCTGGCAGTTGTAGCTGATAGGCTATAGGTCCTATTCTTCTAATAATCTCAAAAGGTCCAATGTACCTGGGACTTAGCTTCCCCTTTTGATGAATCTTACCACTCCTTTCCAAGGAGAGACTTTTAATAACACTTTATCTCCTACCTGAAATTCCAATGGCTTTCGTCTGTTATCAGCATAACTCTTTTGTCGATCACGTGCTGCTTTCAGTCGTTCCTTGACTTGAATGATCTTGTCTGTTGTTTCTTGTACTATCTCAGGTCTAGATAGTTGTTTTTCTCCAATTTCTGCCTAACAGACTGGAGTTCGGCACTTTCGTACATAAAGTGCTTCGAATGGTGCAGCATTGATACTTATGTGATAACTGTTATTATAAGAAAATTCTATCAATGGTAAATGATCGTCCCAATTACCTCCGAAATCAATTACACAAGCTCTAAGCATGTCCTCCATTGTCTGAATTGTCCTTTCGCTTTGTCCGTCTGTTTGAGGATGATGAGCGGTGCTTAGATTCAACTTGGTTCCCATTGCTTTTTGGAAACTTGTCCAAAAATGAGAGTTAAACGGCTATCTCTGTCAGAAACAATTGATAGAGGAATTCCATGTAATAAAACTATTTCATTTACATATAATTTAGCTAATTGTTCCATACTGAAAATTTCCTTCATTGGTAGAAAATGAGCTGACTTGGTTATCCTGTCTACAATCACCCAGATTGTATCATTACCTTTTCTTGTTTTGGGTAATTTAGTAACAAAATCCATTGTTATCAATTCCCATTTCCATACAGGCATTTCTAACTGTTGTAACAATTCTGAGGGTTTCTGATGTTCAGCTTTGACTTGTGAACAGGTTAAACACTTTGCAACATATGCTGCTATATCCTTTTTCATTCCTGTCCACCCGAATTTCTTTCTTAAGTCCTGATACATCTTATCACTTCCACGATGCATCGTATACTTAGACTTATGGGCTTCTTCTAATATACGGTGGCGTAGGTTTCCTAATTTAGGTATCCACATTCTTTTCTTATGGAATCTCCAAATTCCATCTGTTCCTTGGTCTATTTCCTTAATCATTCCTTTCAACTTTTCAGTATCATCCTTGATTCCTGATTCTTGTGCCTTTCTAATTTGTTTATTTAAATCTACTTGCAGATTTAGGTTGAGTGAACGTACTCTTTTTGGTTTTTCATGATACTTTCGACTTAAAGCATCAGCTACTGCATTTGCCTTTCCTGCATGATACTGGATATTACAATCATAATCAATAAGTATCTCCATCGCTGTCTCATATTCAGTTCCTTTTGTCTGAAGACATACCTTAAACTCTTATGGTCGGTGAAAATGGTAAACTTACTACCGTAAAGGTAATGTCTCCAAATTTTAAGAGCAAAAATTATAGCTCCTAATTCTAAATCATGGGTTGAATAATTCTCTTCATGATTTTTAAGTTGTCTAGAGGCGTAAGCTATAACCTTTTGACGTTGCATTAACACACATCCATAACCTAACTTCGAAGCGTCACAATAGACTACAAAGTCTTCAGTTCCTTCTGGTAACGCTAGTATGGGTGCATGGGTTAGTCTTTTCTTAAGAATTCCAAAGGCTTCTTCTTGTTTTGGTCCCCATTCAAACTTAACGGATTTACAGGTTAACTTAGTTAAGGGAATGGTTATTCTAGAAAAATTTCGAATAAATCTTCTATAATAACCGGCCAATCCTAAGAAACTTCTACCCTCAGTTGGTGACTCAGGGGTTTTCCATTTGGTAATTGCCTCGATCTTGGTGGGATCCACATGAATTCCTTCATGATTGACTAAATGTCCAAGAAACTGTACTTGTCTTAACCAAAACTCACACTTCGAAAACTTAGCATAAAGCCTTTCTTTTCTTAATAGACTTAGAAGTGCGTGCAGATGCTTTGCATGATCCTCTTTGCTTTTAGAATAAATAAGAATATCATCTATAAAGACAATTATGAATTTATTCAAATATGGCTTACATATTCGGTTCATCATGTCCATAAGTGCAGCTGGCGCATTGGTTAAACCAAATGGCATAACAGTAAATTCATAATGGCCATTCCTTGTTCTGAAAGCGGTCTTATCAATGTCCTCTTCCTATACCTTTAATTGATGATATCCTGATCGTAAATCGATTTTAGAGAAAAATCGTGCTCCTTGCAGCTGGTCTAACAGATCATCAATTCTCGGTAATGGATACCGATTCTTAATTGTGACCTTGTTCAATTCACGGTAGTCGATGCACATACGTATTGATTCGTCCTTCTTTTTAACGAATAAGATCGGTGCTTCCCATGGCGATGAGCTTGGCTGTATGAATCCTTTTTCCAATAATTCATCTAACTGTTTCTTCAGTTCCTGCATTTCTGAGGGTGCCAAACGGTAAGTTGCTTTGGCAATTGGTGCGGTTCCTGGTATCAAATGGATTCTAAATTCAACTTCCCTGTCTGGAGGTTGCCCTGGTAGCTCTTTTGGAAATACATCTGAAAACTGGGATACTACTGGAATATCCTTTAATTCTTTTCCTTTAGTGTTAATGATTATGGAAATTAAATACACTAATGACCCTTTTCTTACATAACTGGTTGTTTTCATCACAGAGATGAATTTTGTGGTTCTAGAGAGTTTATTTTCTTTGATTATGATCTTTTCACCCCTTGGTGAATTTACTTGGATTGACTTTTGATCACATAAAATACTGACTTTATTGGCTATTAACCAATCTATTCCTGTCACGACATCAAATCCTGCCAGATTCATTGGGTAAAGGTTTGCAATAAATTTTTGATTTAGAAATTCTATTCTTGCTCCTTGCAAGATTTCAGAAATCTTAATGGTTTCCCCATTTGCTGTCTCTACTAGACATTCTTGTGGGAGTTTAGTTAATGGTTGATTGAGAAGTTTGCAAAATGAAGTATTAATAAAAATTTGGTTTGCACCAGAGTCAAATAATACTTTAGCAAAAACATCATTAACTAAAAACGTACCGGCGATCACATCCGGGATCATCTTTGCTTCTTCTGCAGTTAGAATAAATGCTCTAGCATTTTTAGTATTCTTGGTGTTAGTGGCTGGAGCTA
Source organism: Helianthus tuberosus (assembly GCA_030545235.1). Classification (NCBI taxonomy): domain Eukaryota; kingdom Viridiplantae; phylum Streptophyta; class Magnoliopsida; order Asterales; family Asteraceae; genus Helianthus; species Helianthus tuberosus. The sequence continues at coordinate 148,462,670 of CM060448.1, forward strand.
GTTTTGGATAGTTCGGCTTGATATGACCTTGTTCTCCACAGTTGTAGCATATCCTGTTGTTAGGTTTCTTCCTGCAGTCTTCCTCCTTGTGTCCAGATATTTTGCAAAAGTTACAGTATATGGAGCATCTTCCAGAATGCTTCCTTTTGCAATACTTGCAGTAGGGTGCAGAAGTAGAACCTACATTTTTCCCTCGGTTAGAATTTCAAGAACGGAATTCTTGGTTAAGTTTCTGGGTTAGGTTCCTCCTTTGATCCTCTTCTCGTGTACGTACTAATTCATTTGTCAAGGTGTTTGCTAGTTCTACAGCTTCTTCTATGGTTTGAGGTCTAGATGCCTTGACTACATGCCTAATCTCCCCAATTAATCCCCAGATGTAACGGGAGATTAATACTGGTTCAGGTGATGCAAGGGTTGGTACTATTTGAGCATATTCAAAGAATAATGTAGTATAACCCTTACTATCTACCCCAGTCATCCTAAGGTTTAGGAACTTATTGGCTATCTGTTCTTTTTCATTGGGAGGGCATAATTATCTTTCTACCATGTTCTTAAATTCCTCCCATTCCATATTGTAAGTTCTATCACTTCCCCTAGACTGGAGGATAGTGTTCCACCATTCTAAGGCTGAGTTCTTAAACAGATTGGAAGCAAACATTATCTTATCCTCTTCCGCGCATTTGCTTATTCTTAAGACTGCCTCAGTCTTTTCTATCCAGCGTAGAGATGCAATAGCCCCTTCATTGCCCGAGAACTCCATTGGTTTACAAGATCATAATTCTTTATAAGAACAACCATAAGACATGGTTCTTCTTCTTTTGGGAATGGGCACTTGAAGTATGGGTCAATTGTTTACGCTGTGTTCAGGTTCAGAGGGTCGTTTACTATCATGTTTACTTTTATTTTTTGCTTCCTTAACCGTTTTGATAATATATGGCATCGCATCTATTATCCCTTGTGCCACTATGTGTTGCATGGCACTGTTATCCACTTGGTTTCCATTATTGTTGTTGTTCGGGTTATCGTTATCTGGGTTATTGTTACTCTGGTTATCGTTATTCTGGTTTTCCTGGTTCATTTCGTTGTCCATCTGAATTTTAAACATTTGCCAATTATTAATATCACAAAATAATATTTAAGGGAAACAATCACACAACACACATATTAGTCAAAAGCGTCGAGCATTGCGACTTACTCTTTCTTATAGTATGCATCTATTACAAACTAAAACTGGAATTTAAAATTACAATACTACTATGCATCACTAACCATGAGGTGGTCTATACTACAACATTTATTATTATATTATTATTGTTATAATTTTTTTCATACACACATATTATATATATATATATATATATATATATTATCACCGTCACTGATATGGGTTCATCCAGAACTCCATATTACGCTCGTCGTACTTCCAGACGAGTCGTTCTCCAACTTGCCTCATCCTCTCGCTACTTTCTAAAATTTCTTCTCCGAAAGTTCGGAGCTCATGCACATTTTCTGCACTCATTGGGGGTGCAGGTGCTGGTACTGGTACTGGTTCTGGGTACTGGGGCATGGGTTCTTCCTGAGGGTACGGATTCTCTAAGATCACCCTAATGTATTCATCGTTATCATAGTAGGGATCTAGAGGGTCCAGACCTGGGTAGGCTACTAAGTTTGGCATGGGTTCGTCCATCAGGTGGTAGTGTTGCACATAATCCCTATGATCATCAAACCTCGGATCGTAGTCTGGGTCTAAGGGATTAGGTGCTGGTACCCTAGGTATCTCCTCTGAGTTGAAATCATGCATTTGGACTTGGTTTTCGGGGTTGTTTTCTATCTCCATTGGCTGCGTGGGAAACAAGGGTAATGGTTGAGGGGCTACTAGTTGCTCCTGGTTTGGGTCGGCAGCTGTGGTTGCTAGGATATGAAAATTGGCTAAGCTCCTATTAAGAATATCCTGTGTGTGGACATCTGTCTCTCTCTTAGCGGCTGCTAGGACTCGCTGCTGTTGCAACTTTCTCATTCTCTTCCTACGCTCGTGTGCTCCCTTACTGAACCATCCTCTCTTTTTCTGAGGGAATGGCTCTTCAGACTGAGCCTTAAACACGAATATCACTTCTTCATTGTCAGCTAAATACCCAGAGAGGGCAGGATGTGAAGAGGTGCCTTTGCTTCTAGGTGAGCTGGACAACTGACGATAAGCGTTGGAGGGTCCTTGATCACTCATACTGTAAACTAACAAATAGTCAAATAACACACAACAACAAAATACAAATATGCATGTATTTCCGTAATTTATTTCCTAACAATTTGAATAATATCATGGTGTCAGTAGAACACTTCTGTGGCTGAATTAGTGGCTTAGCTCTGATACCACCTTCTGTCACAACCCCCGTCCCCTATCTTTCCCGGGAACGGGCGGTCGCGAGACCAGTTTTGGTGGTATCGGTGTTTATCATTTTGGCAGCGGAAATTTCATTAGGACCGTAGTTAGGAAATATTTTATCAGACTAAATACCACACTTTTATATAAATATATTGGGATAAAACCCAAGTTTCATTACAAACTGTTTTACTGGGATAAACCCCATTTTATTGAAATAAAACATCTTCTTTTATTTAGGTATCTTTTATAGCCACTTTTTCCATGCCTTCAGTGCTGTCCAGCTGGCTTCTAGTTGGCTTTCACATTTTGTTACCTGAAACGCGTTTAAAAATATTTTGTCAGTGGGAAATACTGGTGAGTGAATCCCAGTTTAATCAAGAAGAGTTTTATCTTTTAACAGTATTGAGAGCTATTACAATGTTTATTTCTACACAATTACTCATTCAGTATTGTCAATCCTGACTGGTGGGTCATATTACACATTGGCTAACTCTTTGTCCAATGGTAACGTGTTCCACATTTTGTATACAAAACCCCAACATACCGGCAATAATTGAAGAACGACAAAGACTCAATCACTGCTAATCACATTGTAAAATATTTAAGGTTTTGTAAAAATAGTTTACAAAAAGGAGATTACTCACATTGCTGTTTTAGATTTCCTTTAAGGGTTTCCTGGTGATTATCTATTAATTACACAAATGTACACGCGTTAGTATAATAACCCAATATTTACATTAGTAATACCCTCCCCGAGACGGCATCCCAATGACTACGTCGGGCAGAACCACGACAGCCATTACGGAACCCTGGATCAATCGGGCAGTGTATCTAATACGTAACCGGGGTTATAATACTTATAACGGGGCAGAACTTCGTTAATTTGGGGGGGGGGTATTATACCCGGGTATAGTGCCTACTATAGAGAAATTGAGAGAAAGAAATGAATTTTGAACGATTTGTGAACTGTGCTCGTCGACTCAATTTATAGGGCTGATTGATGACCCTGTCGCGCCCCGTGAACGAAACCACGGAGGGCTTCGTGGCCCGTGACCTCAGCTAGGGTAGGCCCTAGCTTGGCTGACTCAGATGCTAGACTCGACACGGTTATGACACGTGGCGGCACCGGAGGTGTCCTGGTGGCCTGGCTCGTCGCGGCCCGCAACGGAAGTGACTGGGGGCGTCGCGCCCCGCGAGCACTTATGAAATTTTGTTTTTAATTTAATTTTATTAATTTAAAGGTATTTAGGGTCCGTTTTTGCATACGGAGTATAATTTGGGACATATAGGGATATTTTGAAATATATTAAGGGTGTCGGAATATTTTTGGAGGGTTGTTATACTCGTGATATCGATTTCTGAATCGACTTCATTCCTACAGCAAATCCTGTTGCTAAAGCGCCTTATCATCTCGCTCCTTTTGAAATGCGCGAACTCTCGAGTCAGCTCCAGGAACTACTTGATAAAGGTTTTATTCGCCCTAGCACCTCTCCTTGGGGCGCGCATGTCCTTTTCGTCAAAAAGAAGGATGGATCGTTTCGGATGTGCATCGACTATAGGGAGTTGAATAAGCTGACAATCAAGAATCCCTATCCCTTACCTCGAATAGATGATTTGTTTGGTCAGTCACAAGGTGCTACGTGTTTCTCGAAGATCGATCTACGCTCAGGCTATTACCAATTAAGCATTCAGGAGGAAGATATACCCAAAACCGCATTTCGAACCCGATATGGTCATTACGAGTTTGTTGTAATGCCTTTTGGTTTGACTAAAGCTCCCGTAGTTTTCATGGACCTAATGAGTCGCGTGTGCAAACCCTTTCTTGACCGCTTCGTCATCGTCTTTATCGATGATATCCTGATCTATTCCAAGTCAAAAACCAAACGCTCGCAGCATCTACGTTTGGTTCTTGAGTTACTCCAAGGAAACCGTCTCTATGCCAAGTTCTCCAAGTGCGAATTCTGGTTTGAGGAGGTCCAATTCTTGGGTCACATCGTCAATTGTTAAGGTATTCACGTCAACCCCGCGAATATCGAAGCTGTTAAGAGTTGGGTTACACCCAAGAACCCGTCTGAAGTCTGTTCTTTTCTCGAACTGGCAGGCTATTATCGTCGATTCATCGCTGACTTTTCGAAAATCGCTGTGCCGCTTACCTTGCTACGCATAAGGACAAACCTTTTGTTTGGGGAACCAAACTTGAGGAGGCCTTTCAAACTCTCAAAGCTATGCTTTGCAATGCTCCCGTACTCTCACTTTCTGATGGAAACGACGATTTCGTAGTCTACTGCGATGCCTCTAACCTCGGTCTTGGTTGTGTTCTCATGCAACGAGACGAGGTTATCGCGTACGCCTCTCGACAGATCAAGATCCACGAGAAGAACTATACCACACACGACCTCGAACTTGGCGCAGTTGTTTTTGCGTTAAAGATTTGGCGACACTACCTTTACGGTACCAAGTGTACGGTCTTCACGGACCATAGGAGCCTACAACTCATCTTTGACAAGAAAGAACTGACTATGCGTCAAACGCTGGTGGGTGGAACTCCTCAATGATTACGACTGTGAGATCCGTTACCATCCAGCAAAGCAAACATCGTTGCCGATGCTCTCAGTCGACGAAGCCATTTGCATAGCATTCGTAATATCCAAGCCCAGCACACTCTCGAAGCTCTCATCCACGATGCCCAACATGCTTGTTTTACTGAACGTACTTTGAAGAAGGAAAGAATTCTTAACGATGGATCCCAACTCGAGAATAAATCGAATGGTATCTTTCATTATCTAGACCAAATTTGGATTCCCAAACGTACGAATTTGCGACAAATTCTGATGGACGAAGCCCACAAATCTCGGTATTCTATTCATCCCGGTGCCGACAAGATGTACCAGGACATGCGCTATAAGTACTGGTGTCCGGGCATGAAGAAGGATATCGCTATCTATATTTCGAAGTGCCTGACTTGTTCCAAAGTCAAGGCCGAGCATCAACGCCCCTCTGGCTTACTCATACAACCTGAGATCCCGATGTGGAAATGGGATAGTATAGCTATGGATTTTATAACGAAACTTCCACGCACGCCATCAGGTCACGACAGCATTTGGGTTGTTGTTGACCGTTTGACCAAATAAGCTCATTTCCTGCCGATACAAGAAGAGTTTAAGGTAGAAAAATTAGCCCGAATCTACACCAACAAGATCAACTATCGACATGGGACGCCTCGTGACATCATCTCTAACCGTGATGGCCGTTTTACCTCGCGTCTTTAGGAAATGTTTCAATTTTCCCTCGGTACTACTCTTAATCTAAGTACCGCTTTCCATCCCTAAACCGACGGTCAGACTGAAAGAACGATTCGCACCCTTGAAGACATGCTTCGCTCGTGTGTCATAGATTTCGGTGGTAATTGGGACGCGCACTTACCTTTAGATGAATTCTCGTACAATAATAGTTATCATTCTAGCATCCAAATGGCACCATTTGAGGCATTATACAAAAGGAAATGTCGATCGCCTATTGTATAGCACGAGATCGGAGACGCTCAAATTACCGGTCCAGAGCTGTTGCAAGAAACGACTGACAAAGTCCTCCAAATTTGAGACAATCTGTTGAAGGCTCGGAGCCATCAGAAAAGTTACGCCGATAGACGCTGCAAGCCCTTGAATTTGACGTTGGCGATCACGTACTCCTAAAGGTTGCACTTTGGAAGGGGGTGATCAGATTCGGCAAGAAAAGAAAGCTCGCGCCTCGATATGTTGGACCCTTTAAGATTCTGGAAAGGATTGGAAAAGTGGCCTACAAACTCGAACTACCGGAGGAACTTAGTAATGTCCACCCGACCTTCCACATTTCGAACCTCAGAAAGTGCTTAACCGACTAGGAATTACATGTCCCTCTTAAATATTTACAAGTGGACGAAACATTACACTTCGTGGAGAAGCCTATCGAGATCATGGGACGAGAAACCAAGCTGCTAAGACGCTCACGCATTCCCATTGTGAAGGTTCGATGGGAAGCCAAACGCGGCGCCGAGTTCACCTGGGAACTCGAAAGTGACATGAAGGCGAAGTACCCGCAACTGTTTGTTACGCCTACTTCTTAAATTTCGGGACGAAATTTCCTAAAGTAGGGGAGGCTGTAACAACCCGCTTTTTGGGAAGTCAAAGTACAAGTCAAAGTCATAGTCAAAGGAATAAAAGATTGCTAATTGCGATTTGTCACTCCTTGCTTAACTACTGGATGTGTCTCTTGACTTGTAATCGAATTCTATCATTTGTTTACTTTAGTTGTATTATGTGGAGTATCTATTAATAATCGAGGTTCAATCGCAAGTTTAATCGCTAGTCGACATATCGCTATCGCATCGCAACTCGAATTATATGATTTGGATATTGTTTTACGTGTGTGTGCTATTATGTGTTAATTGTGCATGTTGTGTTTATGTTGAGGTGATTAATCGCAATCGCAACTCTATCGCAACGCAATCTAATCGCAAATGCTAAACGCAAGTTATTTATAGTGATTGTATGTTAGATATAGTAGTTAGGTTATTTGTGTAACTAATGGAAAATACTATCGCATCGCTCACTCGAAACGCATCGCAACGCTCCTCACGCAAAACAAAATATCGAAACGCAACCCGTCAGAGCCACTCGATCGAATGACCATTCGATCGGATGGCAATCCGATCGGATCACTTTCCCTTTTTGGCAACCTATAAATACCCCCCTGTCACATCACTTGTGATGTGACAGCTCTCCCTCACTCGACCAGCATGCTTGATGCGTGTAAATGTCATATAGTTTTTAATGTATATTTTAAGCCCTTTTTAACACTGTAGTCAAGTTTTAAATTTATAAAACATGATATTTTACTAACACTAAACACACATATGGGCAAGTGCACCCATCGTGAGAGTAGTATAGCGTTGGTAAGATACCGAGGTCGTCCAAGGACACAAGAGCTTTTAGTACCGGTTTATCCTCAATGTCTAATCAAATCAAAAATTTAGAAAAAGGTTTTAAACAAGAAAATAAAAACTAACTAAAAATGCTGAAAATAAAAATAAAATAAAATAAAAACAGATAGACAAGATGAATCACTTGGATCCGAGTCGCCTTTAGTGTAACCTTTGATGTTTTCCGCACTTTTGTACTTTTTAAGAGATTATCTTAGTTATAGTAATAGGCCCCTCTTCTGAAGGTGACGTTACTCTCAACCCAGTAGTTTGAGTCAGCAAGGATACAATCCTAAAGGGTTAGATTATTGGAAGATAATTAATTAAGTTATTAATGCGTAATGTGGTAGGCCCGTCTTTTGAAGGTGACGTTACCCTCAGCTAAGTGGTTTGAGTCAGCAGGGATACAATCCCAAGTAGCCGGGTTAATGTATTAATAGTAGTTTACATATGAGGGGATCAAGCCATTCGCACCCCTGCCATCCAATACCAGTGGGTATTGAAGGAGGTCCTAGTAAGCTTGACCCAGGTCCTTGGAGGATCTGTACACTGAACAAGGCAAGAACCTTACCAAACCATTCCCTTAACCCCCGACCAGGTAGCCAACATATCTCCATATAAACCGTGGAGATATGAATGGTGTAAATCTTTTGTTTTATATAGACAGTAAAATAACGCTAAGACACCACGGACAAATGATAAGGAAGTTTCACCTTCAACATAAGAAACTAGTTATTAAAGTCATTAATACAAAATCAAATAAAAAGTGAGAAAAGATTAAAAAACAAAAGTATTACACTAAATGCTTGTCTTCACCAAGTGATGTAAGAGACTTAGGCAAACATGGCATTTGATTGTCAAGAACTCTTACTATCAATCTTGGATCCCGAGACTACTACACACACTCTATGATGGATGATGGATGATGGTGGTGGATGTGGGTGTTGTGATGGTGGTGGAGTGTGGGTGAAGTGGGAGAGAGGTGATTTGTCAAGGGATGCCTTTGAAATGAACCAAGCACCCCTATTTATAGCCTGCACAGAAGCCTGGACATGGCCCTGTGCCCGCTGGGCACGGCCCCGTGTCCACCCATCTTCTCTTTCTTCATTTAATGCAGTTTGTCTGTATTAGTTGACCATGCCCCCGTGTCCGCTGGGCACGGCCCCGTGTGCAGAAGCGTATCTGTACTATCAAGATTTGCTTGGATTATGCGAATCTTAGCGTTGACCATGGCCTCGTGTCCGCTAGGCACACCCCCATGTTGGGAAATAAAAGCTTCTACAACTTTGTCTTTTCTGCGGACACTTTGGCACGCCCCCGTGTCCGATGGGTACGGGGCGTGTTCATCCTTCTGTTGTTCTGTTTTTTCTTGGGAAGATGCTGTGGAGGGGTCATGCATGCCACATTTATTCCTTTTCTTGTATTATTGTTAGATTTGGCTGTATTTTTGCTTCTTTTGTTCATTTAAGCTCATTTAACCCTGAAAATACAAAAGGAAGACAAAAGCACACTTTTTCCAATATTAGTACTAAAAAAGGGTTAGTTTTATGCCTCATTTAATGTAATTTATATGTTGCATTTTACACACATCAAATACCCCCACACTTGAATCTTTGCTTGTCCTCAAGTAAAACTCTTTACAATGTGGGTTACACACCCAAATGGAATGGGTAGAAGAGAAGTTTTGAGCTTGTCTTAGAGTGTCGGGATTCCAAGATCTTTATTAGGCTTTATTTTTATGTTGTTTACAATCCTATTCGTTATGATTTATTTAGAACATTACATAAGAGAAATTACTTATTTGGGCATAACATGCCTCTTTAAAATTCCATTTATATACAAGTTCACATACCTCATGGGGGATCACTCAACACTCAGCCGAAGATATATTATTGTGAAACATTCGAGACCGGCATGGAACTTACTTCTACCATATGCTTGCCAAGCAATCAATCCTCCTCCTTTTTAACTATAAACCTTTGTAAATATCAAGAGGACTTTGGGGAATGGTTAGGCTTGGGTTAAAGGTAGGTGGTTTTGGGTTAGTGGTTAGTAGAAAAGGGCGAAAATGCATAGAAAGCGTCGGTTTTCTTAAAACATTTTTTTTGTGACTTTTTATTTTAATGAAGCATCTTTCAAACAAAGTTTCTTTTGATGAACTTGTTTGTTTATTGCTAAGCTTCATCATCATTTTTTATAAGGATATCACAAGAAAACCGAGCTGTTTTACTAAAATAAAGGGTTTAAAATGAAAAAGGGTTTTTGGTGGGTAAAGGGTGTTTGTTTTGTGTTTAGAAATGAAAAGGTTTAGGCTCAAAGGGGTTAACTAGGGGGATTTTGGGTAGGTGGTAAAAAAAAATAATGGTGTTGAAATAAAAAGGGTTAGTCCTAATGCCTCCATCATTTACTTACTCGGGTTTAAGTTGGTAAGGACCGGGAGTGTATTGTCGTGGCAGGTTCTAGAGTCGTAAGAAACCAAGCGGCTATTCACACAAGAAACGAAAAATGAGCATTTAGTTTAAAGATGTGTATTTGTATGCTCAATAAATGCTCAAAACTCACTTTTTGTGGGAATGGGTTTTTAATGTGATCAAGTATATATAATCAAATTTTAACTAGATTTGTCATGTCGTTTCATAATTTTCTTATGTTGGTTCTTTTTATCCCGACGCTATCGGTTGTAAAGTTATAAAAATATAACCTTTTTAGAACTTGTTATTTCCAATTTAAACCAAGACAAGTAAAAAAATGAAAAGTTTTTGAAAAAAATTTGGGGTGTTTAGCGGTTCCAATAGAGTTTTGTGTAAGGCTTGTAATTAGGACTTGCAAAATTCAAGGTTTTAGCATCCCCCCCACACTTAAATTACACATTGTCTTCAATGTGTCCCAAAAATAAGTTTTTAGGTTGATTGAATGTGTAAAAAGGTGTGTTTAACAAAAATTTTCTGTTACTAGGCATCTGGACAGGGGCCGTGGTGTCCGGGCACGGCCCCGTGTTCAGACTGACAGTATCAGAAGGTAACAAAAAGTAACAGAAGGCTGGGCATGGGGGCGTGTTCAACGAACACGCTCCGTGTCCAGATGCCTGAACTGGGCGTTTTCTGCAGACCCTTGAGCACGGGGCCGTGCTGGCGGGACACGACCCGTGCTGAACTTGCTGTAATGAAGAAAAATGTTCGGGAGGCTCTGTTTTTGTGCATGGGGCATTGGTTCAAGTCTCCCTTTAAATCCTTCACCATCCAAGTGTGTTTTATTCCTGAAAATTAAAAACTAAACTAGAAAACATAAAGGTTAATCTAAACTAAACTATGGATAGTTCAGGGGAATGCCTCTGTGGTGCGACACGTTTATAAGGGTCCTTGGCTAGACCCAAAGCCAGTCATATGTTACCCAAGTGGGATGGTTTGCATCCCATGTTGCACCGTCGGAGAGCATCATCCAAGCTTGAGTCTATGACTTTCATGTAATTGACCGGGTCGTCATCTTCTACTCTTTTCCCAACCCCAAACGTCATCTCCTTGTCCCCAACCCTCATTGTTAGCGTTCCACCATTCATGTCTACCATTGCATGAGCCGTGGCTAGGAATGGTCTTCCTAATATGAGTGGTACTTCGGTATCTTCCTCCATATCTAATATGACAAAGTCGGCCGGGAAGACAATTCCCCGATTCTAACCAATAGATTTTCGGCGACACCTTGTGGATATTTAATGGACCTATCGGCGAATTGTATGCTCATTTTTGTAGGGCTTGTTTTTCCTAGGCCAAGTCGGTCGAACATTGATGCGGGCATGAGGTTAATGCTAGCCCCAAGATTGGCTAGTGCATTACACATGGGTGATTCTCCAATTAAACAAGGGATGGTAAAGCTTCCGGGATCGATCTTCTTTTGCGGGAGTTTGTTGAGTAGCAAGGCGGAGCATTCTTCACTTAAATTAACTAATTGCAATGATTCAATTTTCCTTTTGTGAGTGAGGAAGTCCCTCATAAATTTTGAATATTTAGGCATTTGAGTTAGGACTTCGACAAATGGAATATTAACATGCAATTGTTTTAATAAATTTACGAATTTTGCGAATTGCTCATCGGTCTTCTAGCGAAGTAACCGACCAGGGTATGGTACCGGAGGATTCTTGGTGGGCTCTTGATTTGGTGGAGGAGCCGTCTCTTGTTGGGGCGTCGGTGAAGTTGTGGTTTGGCTAGATCGGCTTTTTTCAGTTGGAGGTAGCGGAGCCTCCTCGGGACCTACGGTACGGTTTCTCAATGTGATGAGATGCACTTGCGCCTTTGGGTTTGTTTTGGTATTGCTTGGTAACGCGCCTTAAGGTCTCTCAGGGAAATTTTGTGTCACACCCCGGCCACGTAAAACAACAAATCGTGGCGGAAACGTCGGGGAGTGTTGTAACAGAATCATTGTTTCACAACCATGGATTAAATTATTTCGTTTTATTGAATTATTGAACTTATTGTATTATTACAATTCAGATAAATACAAATATTGTCTTTCGAATTTTAAAGTCACTAAAGCACGAGTCCATCCTATGTATAGCATGCATCAACAATCATCATATAACAGCACCTGAAACATATATGAAAATAGGTACGTTAGGATAAAAATGCCTGTGAGTAACATAGGTTTTGTGAATTAGATTCACGGCTTTGGTTAACACAAGAAAAAGGTTTTATGTTTTACAAAAATAGCCATGAATCCTCGTAAAAGTTTTGTTTCTAAAAATGTATTGTTTTGATAAAAGGTTTGTAGTATATACAAAAATATACTTTGGTTTAGAAATAGTTAAACGTATAGTATATCAAAATATACTTTTGTAACTAAAATAATAGATTTGGTAGTATATCACAAATATAATTTGGTTTTGAAAGATAGCATATCAATTATGCTTTGGTTTTGATAATAGCATATCAACTATGCTTTGGTAAATAACAAAATAGTATATTAAAACATATGTTGGATTTTGTACATAGTATATCAAAAATATACTTTGGATAATATCACATTTGAGAACACATCAAACTGTACTTTGGTAGTATATCAAAATATACAAAAGAAACTGTGATTTAGTATTCATTCAAACCTTAGTGTATCAAACTACACCTTGGAGACTATAGAAATGCCACAAAGGCAATTTCTATTTGGTTAAAATTTGGTTTCTGACATTCCATACAACAGGAATGGGGTGTTTAGTCCTATAGCGTTATATCATACTACCAATCGGCTTGGTGAATGTATTAAAATGAGTACAACCCAACAATTAGTTTTACAAGCTTTGAAAATTAGTGTTTAAAACATAGATAATCGTTCAATTCGTCAAAAGAATAAGTACTAAGCATGTGTAATCAAATAGTTTAAAATCATGAAAATAACAAATAGGCACATATGTTTCACCCCAAAACATTTGAAAGCAGTAAAAGCGGGGACTATGTACTCACTTGAGATTGCAAGTATCCTTGATTAAGTGTCCTAACAAAGATCGGGAAATCAAGGAATCAAGTGGCACCTAGTATGGATTCACTGTGTTAAATAATCGGATCCTAAATCGGGAGATAGGTTAGAATGAAGTTCTATAAATCAAATGAGTATTGGAACTCATATGGCACGATTTAATAGACCTATCATTCTGATTTGGTAGTCTACCTAAGTGCTTTTGACCCGTTTCGACTCATTGTGGTAGTATAAGCTACTTTAACGTTTCGTTTGCGTAAAACTATGGTCGGATGGTTAACTATGTGCTATGTCAAGTATTACATGCCCAATAATACCTAAACATGTTACTAAATCAGATTATATGTCAAAAAGTTGATCACATATGCAAAATATGGATTTATGCTTCAAAAGGGCATTTTGGTCATTTCCTATGGGCATATAAACTACTTAACAAATAACTAACCAATCCTATGTGATCATAAGGTATAACCTCAGAGGTTATTCCCTATGCAACTATGATCACTAAACATGCTTGGTCGGATCCTAATGATCGACCAAACGGGTCGGGTTCGAAAGTCTAAGCGGTTGTCTAGACCGCTTAACTTACGACCCTAAACAAGCACTAAACTAGTAGTGTCGAGTTAAACATGTCAAAACATGTTTAACTAACTTAGAAAACTGATTTGGTATCAAAACAAAGTGTTTTGATACTTAAAAGTAGTTTCGTTGCAAAATGCGCGCAAATGCGCATTTTGACCAAAACTTTGACTCGTCACTACACCTAGTTAACGTGGTAATCAGTAGGTATAATCGCTAAGGATTATAACCATCATGATTACAATCACGTTGCAAAGTTCGAACGAACTTTGCGTTGACCATTGACTGGTCAAAGCTGAAAGTCAAACACTGTTTGACTTTCACGCTTGGAAAGCGATAAAAGAACGAAAGAAGCTTACAAAGGGTCCAAGCTAGGGAGAACTTGATCTTAAAATTCTCAGGTATGAAGTTATAAACCTCAACTTAGAGAAAATAAGATCAAGGGTGAGTTGAAATGAATGAAGAGCTTGGCTATTCATAGTTGTGGTGAAGAAACAAGATCAAGACATGTGTTTATTTGGCCAACAAGCAAAGAATCCTGACCATACATGTGCTTGGTGCAGGTTTAAAGCCATGGAGAGGTGTTAACTTGCTCCCCAAAACAAGAAAATAGCATAAATGGTCCATGAAATTCAATCTGCTGCACAAAATGAAGTTTCTATCCAGATCACATGGTGGCGTGGCGCGACAGCAAGACCAGGGAGTGGTCGCGCGACGCGAGCACCAGGCTGATACTTTCAAAAATTGTTAGAAACAATCCCTGCACACCCAAACTCGCGTATTTGACGTATTTAACCTCCGTTAAGCCATTTTCAAGGCTCTACAAGGTCATCAAAGTGTAGGGGACCTAAAATATGCTTGAAAATATCACGGATGTCAGTTCGTTTGGTCGTACGGTCACGTTGTTCGGTTAATTACGACGAAACTCGAACTGATGCGAAAACGAACCAAATTAAGCGACGAATGGTATTTTTGCTTTCCAATCACTAAAATAAAAATATTTTAGTGTCTACAAAAATTTTGGATGTCCAGATGTGGCCAGAACGTAAGATATGCGCGTAAATGCAAACTTACGCCATTTTTGACACTTTTAGTCCCTGTAAGATCAAATAAGCATGTTTTCGCATACCGAACCTATCAAAGCTTATTTCTAAGCTATGTTTAGGTTATTTATGGTATGTTTAGCTTATGATCATATTCCAAAATGTTCGTTATTATACAAATCGGTATAGTTTCGCAGTTTGACACAAATAGTCCCTGCGAGCGAATAAACTTGTTTTCGCCATACCAAACCCTTTAAAACTTATTTCTAAGTTATGTAAAGGTTATTTAAGGTATGTTAAGCTTGTGTCACTATTCCGGAGTGTTTTTCGCATTAAACTGATTACGTTTACGCATCAGTTTGCGTATAACTTTCCAGAAAGCGATTTAAAGCTCGGAATTGAACAAGAATTGATATGTGCAAATAATACACATATTTATACAATTCCTAAGTATGGAACACAATATTTCATTAGTTTGGTATCTGTTTGATGATCGAAGTGACACAGGTGTCAGAGTCTCCCCTACTTTAGGAAATTTCGTCCCGAAATTTAATTTTAGAGGAAACATGTGAAGACAACTGTGATTGTTTCGCTTTTGAATGAATCCTCCGTTTCCCAAGTAAAACTCTAGGTCATGTTTGGATTCTTAGCGAATTTGTTAATTGCCAAAATGTTGTCGTTGTTGTAACAAAAGCATGGAGCTTTGAACAACGGATAGGAGTATGTTTCCTATGAAGACTATTATAGGAAACTTGTGTGTGCTCGAAATCAGAGTCGGAGAATGCAAGCTAAAATAACAATGGTCAAGGTCCAGTTCTCTAGTAACTTAAATAACGCTACACTTGCAATGTAATAAGGAACACTTATATATAGGAAGTACCAGCGGTGTATCCACTATGCCCTTTTTACATTGTTCTCGTCTCGTAAATCTCATCACTATAGGTCTTAACACATGACAAAATTTGCTGTGGTTTCTGTGCACTGAATTCCATAATTATGTATGCATCCATAATTACGTAATTCCTTACACAGTCCGCAAAGTTCATTTTATAATATGTAGGGGAAAAATCAATCGAACAAACATGTAATGACTTGAATAGACCACTAGAGGATCTTTTTAACTAGATCAACGAATGATCTTTTTAACTAGATCAACACATGATCTCCTTAACTAGATCGTCGTATGATCTCTTTAAATAGGCCACCAAAAGGTCTTTTAACTTTGAACCAAATAATCGTTTTGAAACAGCACTTTGGAATCCAAGTGTCTGACTATTTGCATAGAAAGCTCCTTAAGGATTTAAGATAGTACTTTGAGTATCCTTCCGAGAATCTAACATATGAAAATACGGAAGATTCTACCAGGACTTTGATAGCGAGCTTTAGAAATTACACATAAACACAAAATCACAAAATTGTGCATTCGTTAATTTAGTTATTAGCTCGTTCGATAATTTGAATTAATGCATTTAAAGTACACCCGAAATCCAATCACGGACATCGATTAGTACTTAAAACATCCTCAAAAATCTAACTATGAAGATAGGAAGATCTTATAAGGATTTGGAATTTGTGTGGTGAAAATGTTTTGAAATCCATGTACTAGGCATGTTAAGGCAACACGCGAAGCAAAAAATGTACTTGATAATCGTGTACATAGTCACAGAACATGGGTCCAGTTAAGGACTTATGAAAGTACCTTTAGATATCAAATCAAAGATTTGAAATGGTACTTCAAATATTTGTTTAAGAACTTGTAACTTGTACCTAGTACTTTGTTTCTTTAAAAGAAACGAGTACTTAGGATTTTTGGGGAGATCACAAGTGATCATAAAATGAAAGAACCACATGAGTAGTTTGTCCTGCAAGGAACACGGTTCCTTGGTGTCGGTATCGAAGAGGTATGTCATACAGACGCACAATCGTATCAGTTTCAAAAAATAAAATTGGAATGAAAAATTTATTTATATAACAGCTGAATTGTTTCAAACGTCAGAAGATAACAAACAAGGAAATACAAAAGTCCAATTATTCACTGCTGCATTGTCATTTGCATTTGCCTCGTTTATGTTGAATACTCGTCCACGTGCTGGATTTGCATTAACAAGTCTTGGGCAATTGTTTCGGTAGTGAGTAAGGTCACCACAGTTATAGCACGATCCAGGTGGAAACTGTGCTCGAGCAGCAGCAGGATTTGCAACATTCTGGTTTTGGAAAACATGATGACATGTATTGACCAAATGTCCCAATCGCCCACAGTGGGTACATTTGTGACACGGTGTCTGATTCACATGATGACGGTTGCATTTATTGCACAAGGGTGCAGTACCAATATAGTTTTTCCTAGCACGATGTTGTGCTGGCTGGTTTGGTGCAACTTGATCATTCTGAGCAACAACTGCGAAGTTTTGTGAAGCCTTACGCTTCTTCGACTTCTTAGAGGACTCGGTCTATTTATCCTTTCGTTTTTCTTGTGCAGACTTGTCAGAAGGTTTCTGGTCGCCTTTTCTGAAAAGTTTACCCTTCCTGATTTGAGATTCAGTCAGGGTAGCAGATAGTTCAATGGCCTGTCTGACGGTAGTAGGGTTGCTACCAGTAACAATGTCCTGAATTGGATCAGGGAGGCTATCGATGTATTTTTCAATTGCCTTCTCCAAAGGCGTAACCATGGTAGGACATAACAGACTTAACTCCTCATAACGATCAGTGTAGGCTCGATGTTCACCGCTGTCTTGTTTAAGACCGTCAAATTCCCTTTCCAAAGCCCTGAGCTCATGACGAGGACATAATTCCTTCATCATTAGAGCTCGAAGCTCTTCCCAGGTTTGTGCCATTGCCACATCGGTACCCCTATCCCTCATTACGCCATTCCACCATGTGAGTGCTCTCTTCTGGAATACACTCGACGCAAACTCAACTTTTCGCTCGTTTAGGCATTGTACATGACGGAACGTGCTTTCGAGACTCTCAAACCACTGTAGGAGCCCAGTGGCCTCTTCAGACCCAGTAAATGTGAGTGGCTTAGCTGAGTTGAATGTCTTATAGTTGCACTGAACATTGTTATTGTTTTTGTTCTCTTGATTTATCTGGGTAATAAGGTTCGGGAGTACAGCAGCGATTTGCTGAGTGATTAAGGCTGCCATGGCGGCATCCTGAGCTTGATCACGTCGAGGAGGCATTCTAAAAGGGTAAAGAAACATGAGGGAAAACGAGTGAGATGTTATTGGATATTCAAAAGTGGATGTTAAGAATATCGACAAGGCATAAAGATTGTGATCGTTCGTTACTTCAAACAAACAAACATCACATAGTGACTAATCAAAGTAAGTGGGTCATATTAATGTATCGCGAAGACATGCTTTAGCCTATAAGTGGACACTCACCCCAAGAGTTCCCAGGTAAGAATGACTGGTTCGATACTGCGGATTTGTACGAACACTCTAGCCTTAGACAGAAAACTCGAGGTACAGGCACCCACCTTCCGTATTGCATGTGTTCACATTATAAAGACCCAAACTTTGACGAGATTTTGAAAACACCAAAGGCTTAAAGGCCTAAAAACAAATCATCTAAGGATAGATGACTTCTTGTGATGTTTTGAAAAATTTTGACTCGAGAGAATGGATTGTGTTTTGTTTTTGTTAATCACCTAAGGATAGGTGATTGGTATTGTATTAAGAATCTAAACGCAAATTTCTTGCGTTAGTGTTGGATCGTCGTGTGACCCTAACGAGTTAATCTGGTGAGTTCATCATCAAAAACAAAGGCGGAATCAATGTAATTGATGTAAAACAGCTTGTTCCTTTCTAATTATCTTCTTATTGATTGATTCTGAGCTTTTTACAATTCTGATAACAATTTGGCAGCACCTCTACTCAGAGACAATGAACTAATTCCGTTTCAAATGACATGCACACATCAGATATATATAGGCGTTTAATTCCGCTTGAAATCGTTTCATGCGGAATTACAAGTTCAAACGGAATTAGTTAATTCCATGCGGAATTACCTAATCTCGCTTGAAACCTTAATTCCGTTTGAAATGATATATATCCATTTCAAGCGGAATTACCCTCCAATACTGTTTTCTCGATTTCCGTGCCCTGATCTATACATGACTCGATACAAGACAAAGTTAACAGACATCTAATGCACCAACAGACTCCCCCTTGGATGTTGATGAAGTCTTCGGGATCGAGTCTTCAGTCTTGATCGGTCTTGACTATCTATCCAAATTGATTTGACATTGTAAAAGCTTCCTTTAATCTTTATCTACAAACTCCCCTTTGAATGTTGATCCAGAATTTTGACTCCCCCTTTCGAAGACTCCCCCTCACGATAAGCTAGGGCTCGAATTCTTATTCAAACTTTGACATTTTCTTTGCCATGGGGAACTTGACTTTTGTTTCCTGCACAATCTCTACCTAAATATAAGATATATGACAATAACAGTTTCAATTCCAAACTTACCATTCACTTTCATTTGTTGTTTTTGTCAGAATTAGAAATCCACTTAAGTATTCAGGTCCAAATTAATGACCCTGATTACTCAATTTGTCTACCAAGTCCAACTTAATGACCTTGGTTGATCTGAGACAATTCACACTGACATTTGTACAAACTTTTTCAAACAATTTTCTAAAATTCACAAGTTTCAAATTAATGAACTTGCTTTAACTTTTCAACTTTCACAAACTTATCATGTTAAGCTCACAACTCATCCTCCAGTTCAGACAACTTCCTGCATCTGCTTCAATTTGAATCTGAAGATCAGCTTTCCACTTTGGTTTGTCAAAAATAAAGCAAAAGTGTAAAATCTTTTTGGATTTTTTTATAAAGTTTCTAAACTAGAAATGAAATACAGAAATAAAATGCAGTAAAAGTAAATTATTTACAAACATATTTTTGGTGAGCGTGTTAGGGAATCATATCAGCTATTCGACAAGTCACAACTACCGTTAAGCTTTAATTACATACTCAGAATTAAACAATTCGCTTAGATTGTCGATATACTGATCCACTTAAATTCTCACACAATTTTTAATTTGTCCAGGATACGGATTTAGTGTTTTAGAGACTTAAACTCATTCATGTGTCCCACCTCTTGAATATACTCCCGTATCCAAATCCCAATATTCAGTCTTACAGGCGAGTATACCACATATGATATCTGTAACGGGTTAAATTGCGAGACCGTGAGAGCTCAGGTCAGAACTTCCATTCAGCAGAGAGATGACGATTCGACTTTAGTGGGTCCCCCTTAGAGGATCTTTTTTACAACAGCACATGATTAGCATTTTTCAATGTTTCATCATTTTTTATGCTGAGGGCGGAGCCATATTTCAAGCAAGCGATAAAGTATTCTCCGGGGACTAGGCCATTGCTTCCGCAAAATCAGAAGTCCCGAGATAATACCCCAGATATCACTGAGTATAAAGACCTAGTATCTCAGAAAAAGGGATCTTTCAAACAAGATTTCAGGGGTTACCTATATATCCAAGTAGTGTTCCCCACGAAATAAGTAAGTAAAGATTTAGGTTTATATCCCGAACAAACCTACTAAATGTGCAAAAACCTATCGGCACATCATCAGCGAGACTGTTTAATGCATTTAAACTTTCCATATCTTTAGCATACCGTAACTGTCAAGCCGATGTACTATCATTTTCCCTTTTTACACAAGCTCTTTTTTGGTTTTCTATTATTTTTGTATTTTGAAAATATCTCATGTTTTTGGATTTTTGAAATTTTTTACTGTTTTTTTATTTTCTGAAAATATTACCCTATACTCTCCCCCTAAATACCAAAACAAGTAAAAAATCGACAAACCATCGCAGATTGCTTCTCAACATCATCATCTACATGTCTCCTTCATCAACGCCAAGAATTTCTTCCAACACCGATAAAATATTCATACCGTTTAATTTTAACAAGTATTGAAAACAAGTTTTATCAAACGCTTTGGTATGTAAATCAGCTTTTTACTCATCAGTGTGGATTTTCTCAATTCGTATCAACTTCTTCTCGAAGCAATCTCGGATGAAGTGATGACGAATTTCAATGTGTTTGGTTTTAGCGTGATGAACATGATTTTTAGTAATATTTATCACTGCCTCATTATCAACAAAGATAGGGGTGTTTAGAAATTGCAAACCGTAGTCTCACATCTGTTGCTGGTTCCACAAGATCTGAGAGCAGCAAATGCTAGCAGATACATACTCCGCTTCACAAGTGGATAAAGCCATAGAGGTCTGCTTCTTGCATTGCTAGGTGACCAATCGTGACCCAAAAAACTGACACCCCGCTGTTGTTGATTTAGCGTTAACTTTGCAGCATCCGAAATCGGAATCGGAATAACCTTTGAGCATGAATTCGCCATCTTTTGGATACCACAACCCCAATGATGAAGTTCCTTTAAGGTAGCGTAATATCCTTTTGACAATTATCATGTGTGACGCTCTTGGGTTAGATTGAAATCTTGCTGCGAGGCAGGTTGGGTACATCATATCGGGTCTTGAAGCTGTCAAGTACATCAGCGATCCGATCATGGAACGATACAACGTTTCATCTACCTTCTCTTCGGTGAGATCAGGGTTTATCCCATGGTTCGTTGCTAATGGGGTGGAAGCTGGAGTAGATCCTGACATTCCAAATTTCTCCAAGATATCATGAACGTACTTCGTTTGATGTATGAAAATTCCTTTGGGTAGTTGATCAACCTGAAGTCCCAAGAAGAATTTCATCTCACCCATCGATGACATTTCAAATTTTTTCTTCATAACTCGTTCG
The DNA here is from genome assembly GCA_030545235.1 of Helianthus tuberosus. Lineage (NCBI taxonomy): Eukaryota > Viridiplantae > Streptophyta > Magnoliopsida > Asterales > Asteraceae > Helianthus > Helianthus tuberosus. The sequence goes on from CM060448.1 coordinate 148,483,878, forward strand.
AAATCTTTGCACAGATTCTCATTTGTAGACCCAAATATAATGTCGTCCACGTATATTTGAACTATCAGAAGATGTCCGTCGACCTCTTTGGTGAAGAGAGTTGCATCCAATTTTCCTCGGATGAAGCTGTTGGCTAGCAGGTGTTGAGATAAAGTCTCATACCAAGCTCTTAGGACCTGGTGTAAACCATACAGCGCTTTATCCAGCAAATAAACCTTGTCTTTGTGGATTGGGTCGATGAAGCCCGGTGGCTGTCCGACATATACCTCCTCTTTTACCTTCCCATAGAGAAACGCTGATTTAACATCTAGCTGATAAACTTTTAAATTTTTCCAAGATGCAAATGCTTGGAAGATTCTGATCGCTTCTAGTCTAGCAACCAGAGCATATACTTCAGTGAAATCTATCCCCTCTTGCTGACTGAAACCCTGGACTACGAGTCGAGCTTTGTTACGAATAATAACCCCTCGATCATCTCTCTTACACTTGAACACCCACTTGGTGTTTATCTTCCTTTGACCATCAGGCAAGTCTACCAATTTCCACACACCTAACTTCTCAAACTGACTCAACTCTTCTTGCATAGCATTGACCCAAGAATCTTCAGTTAATACTTCCTTGTATGTTCGCGGTTTGATCCGCGAAATAAAACAACTAAGTGAAAATCAGTTTGTAAAGGAGCAACTGTAGAATAAAAACAAGTAAGTCCTTGGTCAATTTGTCGTCTAGTGCGAACGCCTGATTGTAATTCACCAATAATCAACTCCTCTGGATGGTATGAAAGAGTTCTCGGCATCACCTCTCCTGAAACATCTACCTCGCCTTCCAAATTAGTGACATTTTGATTTGCACCTTGTTCACTGACTGGAACTGATTGTCTTGAGATCTGGATTTGCTCCCCCTCAGAATATGAATCACCATGATCAAATACTGGTCCATTATCAGATTCTTGATTATCATTGACTGCCGTCTGATTGTCAAGAGATTGTTGAATATCATCATGTTCACCAGCATTACTTGGACCTGCTTCATCATCGTTCGAAGCTTGTCGTTGACGACTGAAAGTTTCTGCTGGGAATCTTTCCTGCGATTCTTCATACTCTCTCAAAATATCCAACTCGTCAAAGAAATCTGGTTCTTCTTCAATGTCAAACGAATCCCATAGTTTATCGTAATTAAAACGCCATGAGTCACCGGGATTCTGAGGCGGCATAGTATACCCCTGACACTCAACATGTTGTGCTTCGATGATCCCCTTCAAGCTTGGAATAAAAACTCGTTTCAATGGACTTGAGTAACCCACGAAAATTCCTTCAATGCTCTTTGCACCAAACTTTCCAAAAGGCTCTAGAACTGTGCAGGGAGACCCAAACGGTTCAAAATACTTCAGGTTCGGTTTGCGGTTATTGATCAGCTCGAAACATGTTTTGTTGAATTTCTTTACAGTGAGAACCCGGTTGAGTGTATAGCAAGCGGCTGATACTGCTTCTGCCCAAAAATTGACTGGTAACTTTGAATCAGCAAGCATCGTCCTGGCCGTTTCAATTAGTGTCCTGTTCTTTCTTTCAGCTACTCCATTTTGCTGCGGAGTGTAAGGAGCACTAAATTCTTGCAATATACCTCTCTCATCACAATATTCTTCCATCTTGCTATTCTTAAACTCAGTACCGTTATCACTCCTGATTCTTCTGATTCGAGTTTGGTACAAGTTTTCAATTTTTCTGAACAATGGCATCAAACTGTCAAACGTCTCATCTTTTGTCTTCAAAAATGATACCCATGAAAATCTTGAGTAATCATCTGTTACTACTAGACAGTAGAGATCCCCAGTTATGCTTTTGATGTTTACTGGACCAAACAGATCCATATGGAGTCTCTCTAACGGTCTTGAGACTAAGTTGACTTTCTTTTGAGGATGGGATTTCTTCTTTTGCTTGCCCTTGACGCAACTAATGCACTCTCCTTCCAGATGAAAACCTTTCACATGAACACCAGTAACTAAGTCATTATGCACCAGGTGATTCATTTTTCTTAGGTGAATATGTCCCATCTTTCGATGCCATAACTTTGACTCTTTTTCCGTTGCTCTTGACATAAAACAGTGAGCCTGACCCGTGGTAGTAGTTGCTACACTCATGTCCAACACATACAGATCATTCACTCTGGGCGCTCTCATGATAACCCACTCTTCGGGAACAACAAATCCTGGTTTCAAGATCAAACACTCTTTGTCTGTAAAGTGCGTTGTATACATGCGATCACAAATCTGAGATATGCTCAGAAGATTGTTTTCAAGCTCGGCGATATAGTTAACTCTTTCAAATGTGACAATTCCATTCGATAAAGTTCCTTCACCTACTATTCGACCACCCTGATTTCCTGCGAATCCTACGTACCCTCCATTAAACCCTCTAACATCGTACAGTAGGGTCTTCTTCCCCGTCATGTGCCGAGAAGCTCCACTATCCATAATCCATCGTGAAACGGATCTTGGAAGCTCCTGCACATTTCAAAAACACTTTAGTTAGATTTTGATGCTACCCAAGCCTCTTTTGACTCAGGTAGGTTGACTTTGATGTGAGATTTAACAGTATAAAGTGACGGAAAATTCTTATCATTCATTTTTAAACTCTCCTCAGATCCAATCTCAACCTTTTTGTATAAGAAATCATCTTGTGAAGGTTGACTAGATGATTGGTCTGTCTTTGGTACATTCTTCTTTTCAGAAGTAGTAGCCTCTTGTGGTTCAAGTTTCTCATAGTAATCCAAAGGAACATTCATCTTTACCTGAGTGGTAGAAGACGATTGTTTTTCTGACTCTGAAACCTTTGGTTTAGGAGAACTTTTTGGCTTCCATGTTTGTTGAGATGAAGCAACCCGTTTGTAAAAATTGTTATTTTTAGTTACCACATTCTTAACAGGTTCAATTTTGATTTTTGTGTTCTCATTTTTCAAAATTTTCTCAACAACCATTGGAGCTTTTCCTTTTGGATCAACTTTCTTTTTCTGTCTTTCAACAACTTCAGTCTTAGGCTTCAAGTTGGTACACTTTCGTGCAATATGTCCAACTTGATTGCATTTGAAGCATGTTCGGGTGTTAACTACCCGACTAGTACCTTCAGACTGAAACTGTGAAGCTTTCTTCTCAAAGAACTCTTTGTTTGATTTTGAAAAAAAAAATAGATTCTTCATCAGAAAGTGAACTTGAACTCGAAACAAACACCTTTTTCTCAGCAAACCTTCTGTTTTGAACATTCTTTTTCTGATAATTCTTACCACCCTGATAACCACCCGACCATTTGTTATGATTGTTGTTATAAAAACGTGGCGGTACAACAGGTTTCTTATAATAAGCTTTATCTTTTTCAAAATTCAGTTGCCTTTTCGCATTTCTCAAACCTTCAATTTCAGACACATCAATTTCTATCAACTTGAACACATTTCTCAATTTTCCAACATTCACATTCTCTAAAGGAAAATCAAGATCCGAATACAACTTATCAGATCCAGCCATCTTGTACATCACAAGACCCGGTTCATCACGTAAATTGTTTTTGGATTTTGATTTTGGAATATATTTGTCCAAAAAGCATTCATCATCCTCAGTAGTGTCACTATCAGATTTCAAAACACTTTCAACCACACTTTTAACAACTTTAGATTGAACACTTCCTTCATCGGATGATGAAGTGAATGTGACATCGATTGTGTTTGGAAGTTTCACTTCATTTTCATCTTCATCATTAACCAACCCTGAAATTTTCTTTGAATAATTGTTTAGAACAGGTGGTGGAACCTGATGATACCCCACCCCGGTTCCATTAGCATATACATCTTTGCCTGCTTTGTTCTTTCCAATCAGTTTAGGAACAATATGTTGAAGAACAAAACTTGCGGAGCTGTAACTGTTCAGTTTCAACTGAATGCGTTCATTTTCAATTTTAGCTTCTTGAAACTGAAGCTTCAACTTAGCAATTTCATCCAGTTGTTGGTTGATTAACTCTTCTTTAACCCTAAGAACTCCTTTTAATTGCACATTTTCTGTACATGTCTTACCATTTCTTTCATCAGAATCTTTCACCGTTCGTTTTAGCTTCTCAAAACTTTCTGAAAGTTGACGATTTTCATGAATCAACTTTTCGTTTTCTTTCCTAACTCTTTCTACTTCAATTTTATCATTTTCTATTTTCTCAGTTAGTTCTTTTATGCGATCATTTGAAGCTTTTACCATTTTATCACGGTTTAAGATCTGATCCTCCACATCTCTGACTCTTTTTGTCAGATCCTCAATCTTTTTACCACTGTGGTAAGTAATTGTACTACAAACCTTGCAGTTTTTCATGCAATTTTTGCAGTCGCTCTCAGTTTTATCTTTCTTACCTGACTCTTTGATAGAATCATTCTGACTGACCTTGTTTTTGGACTCAGTGCCAGAACCAGAAACTACCTCTAGCTCTTTCGCAGCGAACATTTTGTCAGCCATCTTCTTCAAATTCTCAGCGATAAACTCTTGTGTCGTATCAATAATCCCATTATCAATTTTCTTTGGCTGCTGCTCTATCTCTTTTTCTTTTTCTTTTTCATCAGCTTCTCCTCCTCCCCACCATTCTCTCTGTAAGGCTTCTTCTTCTTCAGCAACTTGTTTGGTGCGAACTTCAACATCAAGAGACTTTGGATCAATAGCAATGTTTTCGTTGGGATCAAGGTAACATTCTCTATCAGCATCCCATCTTTTTGCCTGTTTTGCTTCTCTGTATATATAACCAGCTTTAATCATCCTGTCTTGGGCTTTCATTTTTCTTTTGATGTATTTCTCTTGTTCATTCTGCTATCTCTTAAAGGAACAGGTTTTGCCACAAACGCATAGCCCACTGCATCTTCTTCCGGTAACACTTGACTCCAATCATATCCCTCATCGTCATGAATAACAGCAAGTGCTCTGGATTTTTCTTTGGGATTTTCTTCTATCTGCTTCATTCTGGGAGGTTCCGATTTGTTCTGATGATAGATCACTCTTTTGTAGTAATCTTCACGAAATGGATTTGCAGTATCTTCAGTTGGTGCGTTACGACATTCTCTTTTGAAATGTCCTTTTTGTTTACACCTGAAGCACGTGACTTTTGATTTGTCAAAGCCAAGTTTTGTGGACGGCCCTCCAATTGAATGTCTGCCTGTAATCTCCATAAACCTTTGAGCTCGTCTGACCGCACTAGCCATACACCACCTGATGTCGATCAACTCCATTTCTTCTGGGTCGATCTGGTCATAATCCTCCTTGGTGAGATTTGTGTTTCCAATCTTTCCCGCAACCAGGCTCTCGTACGACTCTAGAACAGACGCTAAGAACACCATCTGTTGTTTTGCTGAATCCTCACTGAAGTTTTGTGCATTCTTCAGATCTACAGCAATATTACACTGGAATAGATTCTTCGGAACAGATTGGCTTGGAGTTTTTGATGAAGAACCACTATGAAAACCACTGCTCGGACTCTCTTGATTTGTTTTGTAAGAACCTTCAGCTGAGAAAGCTGTTTTAGGAGACACATTCTTTGAAATTCCATCTCCTCTGTAATATAAACCAACATTCTGTTGATATGAAGAATGATTGACTTTGAAAGATTTCTTGATCTCCAGCTCATGGCTTTCTAGTCTTTCAATCAACAAGTCAACCGTCAGTTTCTCCGACTCGATAGTATTCTTCAGCATCAATGCAAAGTATTGCCAGTCATTGTCATCCGGCAATGAGTCAAACAGCTTATCAACAAGTTCTTCTCGAGAATAAATGATTCCATGTCTCGCCAGCTCCATTTTCAGATGTCCAATCTTTCAATCATCTTAGAAACAGACTCATTTTTCAAACAGCCAAAAAGATCAAACTCTTTTCTTAACAATTTCTTTTTGTTTTTCACTATTTCTGCACTACCTACACATTTCACTCTAAATTTCTCCCATAGATCTTTCGAATTTGTGTACTCAATCAATGCTATTATGTCGTCTCTCACAGACTGATGAATTAACGCAATGCACTTTCGTTCAGCAACATATCTTTCTATCTCCTCAGTTTCTGTCAAATTTTCAAAATCTGATCTTCCCATAACGAAGCCATTCTTGAACATTCTCCAGCTTGGATATCCAAACGCTTTTAGCCATTCTTCAAACTTTATAGCCCATTTATTGTAATCTTCAATCGCCATCAGCTTGGGAGGTTTGTTGTATGTCCCATAAGCACTCTCCACACTCAAAGTATCAGAAAGAGTTTTCTTCGCACTCGGATTAGAAACATTCTCATTTGTGTTGCTTGAAGTATCATCTCCGTTGTTTCCCGTGAAAGCAAAAACATCACAAAACGGATTCATGAACTCATCCATCTTCAAGTACCTGAAACAATCAACAAACACTTAGAAAAATTTTTGAAATTTTGAAAAATATTTTCAAGCGGAATCAGTTGAAACAAAATTGCTTCAAACGAAATTAACTACTTCAAACGGAATAAGGCTTTTCAAACGATATTAACCTTTCAAACGAGATTATCAGATCACGCAGAATACCAATTCAAACGGAATTAAGGTATTTCAAGTGCAATTAAGCCAACTCAAACGGAATTAGCTACTTTGAAGCGGAATCAGTAATTCCGTTTGAACGTTTCAAACGAAATTAGATCTCGTTTGAAGTAGACTGCACTTTTCAAGCGAAATTAGACCAAATATGTAATTCCGTTTGGAATTACACTTATATTTTCAAACGGGATTAGGATGATGTCAGCAAGTTCGAACAGATTTTCAAACGGAATTACCCATTTTTATCAGAATTTGTTCGATTTAAGGTCCAATTCTTTCAAGGATTAGTTAAAACTATATTTCGCTTGATATATGTGAGTTTTAAGCCATTTCAACTGTTAAATTTTGTTCAAATCAGAAAAGAAGGAGTAGAAGTGAAAGAATCTGGTGAAATCAAGCTGAATTGGTATGAACTCCTCGTCCTGAGCTCTGATACCACTTGTTGGATCGTCGTGTGACCCTAACGAGTCAATCTGATGAGTTTATCATCAAAAACAAAGGCGGAATCAATGTAATTGATGTAAAACAACTTGTTCCTTTCTAATTATCTTCTTATTGATTGATTCTGAGCTTTTTACAATTCTAATAACAATTTGGCAGCACCTCGACTCAGAGACAATGAACTAATTCCGTTTCAAATGACATGTACACATCGGATATATATAGGCGTTTAATTCCGCTTGAAATCGTTTCATGCGGAATTACAAGTTCAAACGGAATTAATTACCTAATCTCGCTTGAAACCTTAATTCCGTTTGAAATGATATATATCCATTTCAAGCGGAATTATCCTCCAATACTGTTTTCTCGATTTCCGTGCCCTGATCTATACATGACTCGATACAAGACAAAGTTAACAGACATCTAATGCACCAACAGTTAGGGTCCTAGGAAGGTTATAGTCTAGGTCAAAGCATTACTAATAACCTAATTCCCTATAACCATTGGCTCTGATACCAACTTTTCTGTCACACTCCGACCATGTAAAACAACAAATCGTGGCGGAAACGTCGGGGAGTGTTGTAACAGAATCATTGTTTCACAACCATTGATTAAATTGTTTCGTTTTATTGAATTATTGAACTTATTGTATTATTACAATTCAGATAAACACAAATATTGTCTTTCGAATTTTAAAGTCACTAAAGCACGAGTCCATCCTATGTATAGCATGCATCAACAATCATCATATAACAGCACCTGAAACATATATGAAATTAGGTACGTCAGCATAAAAATGCCTGTGAGTAACATAGGTTTTGTGAATTAGATTCACGGCTTTGGTTAACACAAGAAAAAGGTTTTATGTTTTACAAAAATAGCCATGAATCCTCGTAAAAGTTTTGTTTCTAAAAATATATTGTTTTGATAAAAGGTTTGTAGTATATATAAAAATATACTTTGGTTTGGAAATAGTTAAACGTATAGTATATCAAAAATATACTTTTGTTACTAAAATAATAGATTTGGTAGTATATCACAAATATACTTTGGTTTTGAAAGATAGCATATCAATTATGCTTTGGTTTTGATAATAGCATATCAGCTATGCTTTGGTAAATAACAAAATAGTATATTAAAACATATGTTGGATTTTGTACATAGTATATCAAAAATATACTTTGGATAGTATGACATTTGAGAACACATCAAACTATACTTTGGTAGTATATCAAAATATACAAAAGAAACTGTGATTTAGTATTCATTCAAACCTTAGTGTATCAAACTACACCTTGGAGACTATAGAAATGCCACAAAGGCAATTTCTATTTGGTTAAAATTTGGTTTATGACATTCTATACAATAGGAATGGGGTGTCTAGTCCTATAGCGCTATATCATACTACCAATCGGCTTGGTGAATGTATTAAAATGAGTACAATCCAACAATTAGTTTTACAAGCTTTGAAAATCAGTGTTTAAAACATAGATAATCGTTTAATTCGTCAAAAGAATAAGTACTAAGCATGTGTACTCATATAGTTTAAAATCATGAAAATAACAAATAGGCACATATGTTTCACCCCAAAACACTTGAAAGCAATAAAAGAGGGGACTATGTACTCACTTGAGATTGCAAGTATCCTTGATTAAGTGTCCTAACGAAGCTCGGGAAATTAAGGAATCAAGTGGCACCTAGTATGGATTCACTATGTTAAATAATCGGATCCTAAATCGGGAGATAGGATAGAATGAAGTTCTATAAATCAAATGAGTATTGGAACTTATATGGCACGATTTAATAGACCTATCATTCTGATTTGGTAGTCTACCTAAGTGCTTTTGACCCGTTTCGACTCATTATGGTAGTATAAGCTACTATAACGCGTCGTTTGCGTAAAACTATGGTCGGATGGTTAACTATGTGCTATGTCAAGTTACATGCCCAATAATACCTAAACATGTTACTAAATCAGATTATATGTCAAAAAGTTGATCACATATGCAAAATATGGATTTATGCTTCAAAAGGGCATTTTGGTCATTTCCTATGGGCATATAAACTACTTAACAAATAACTAACCAATCCTATGTGATCATAAAGTATAACCTTAGAGGTTATTCCCTATGCAACTATGATCACTAAACATGCTTGGTCGGATCCTAATGATCGACCAAATGGGTCGGGTTCGAAAGTCTAAGCGGTTGTCTAGACCGCTTAACTTACGACCCTAAACAAGCACTAAACTAGTAGTGACGAGTTACACATGTAGTGACGAGTTAAACATGTCAAAACATGTTTAACTAACTTAGAAAACTGATTTGGTATCAAAACAAAGTGTTTTGATACATAAAAGTAGTTCCGTTGCAAAATGCGCGCAAATGCGCATTTTGACCGAAACTTTGACTCGTCACTACACCTAGTTAACATGGTAATCAGTAGGTATAATCGCTAAGGATTATAACCATCGTGATGTCACACCCCAACCGATGGCGGAATCATCGGGGTGCGAGCACTAGGCGTTCAGATTGCTCATGAGATTTCCATAACACTATTATTTCGATAAAAGTTAATTGATTTCATGCAATAGTCTAACAATGTTATCACAAATATCACATTACAAGCCAAATCATAAATTGATCAAAATTGTTCAAAAGACTAAATTATCTAGGCGACGTTTCTAAGCATCTCCTAGCTTGATTTTCCATGTTCCATCGCAACCTATCAGCCTGCAACATGTATTAAAATATCAATACAAAAGTATTGGCGAGTATACAAGTGTTGGTGCATACATCTGTCGTCTTCGTCTTATGTCGAGTCTCAGTCTCGTTGCAGATCTGAAAGATGATGATGTCAACATCTTGGATGATGATGTCATCGACATCATAATAGTGATGTCATCATTGCATCACCTCACAAGAGACAAAAATATTTATGATAAGAAGTTTGAGTTCGGTCAAATTGTATTTCATGATTTCGCTTATGTGTCCTTATTTGGTTTCGCTTTTATGTCATGAGAGGGGTTTCGCTCATGTGAACATGTATGAATGAGCGAAACCTGATCACTTATAAATAGGGTCGTATGAGCGAAATCATACACATAGTTCTAGGTGTTGTCTTCCGGTGAGCCACGAAGTGCTGCCGAAGTGTCGTCAGGTTGTAAACGTTATCCAGATCAATAATATCGACAGTTTATAGTGAATACTTGCTGAATTGTACTCGGTTTGTCTGTTTCCGCCGTTCAAACTGAGATAAACTCTTCTAAGCGACTCGTTTAGGTCCGAATACGATCCTACAATTGGTATCAGAGCTCAGGAGGAAGAGTTCTTGCCATTTCAGCTGCATTTATTCTGATTTTCTACACTTTCTTCAAAGTTTCAAAATTTTTCACGGTAAAATCAGCTCAATTTCACACACAGCACTCGGAATCATGTATTAATAAACCCTTGAAAGTTTCAAAACTAAAATCGACTTAGATCTTAGGATTTTCGAGGTTTCGCTCGTATGGACTTGTGCAAAAGGTGACGTCATCACCTGGTTTCGCTCATCTGATCACCTGGTTTTGCTCATAAGATCACCTGGTTTCGCTCCAAGGTCACTTAAGGTTTCGTTTATTTGAACACTTAAGGTTTCGCTTATTTGGTCACTTAAGGTTTCGCTTATAGTGACACTTAGGTTTCGCTCATAGTGACACTTAGAGTTTCGCTCATAAGTCTTTAGTTGTTTTCGCTCCTGTTGACCATCAAATCTGATTTCGCTCCAGGATAGTTGTTGAAATAATTATGTCGGTCATTGAACAGGGTTATCACGTGAATATTTGTTAGTAAACTGGAAACAACAATCTGCATGTTATATAGTAATTCATCGATTCATGTGATGTGTCAGGTCTTGTTATTTGAAGTATATGTGAAAGTTGATAAAGATGTGTAAGTCGGTTTGCATGTGAAAGAGTCAGTTGTTTTTAGTCAAAGTTCGCATGTGATAAATCTGCATGTTCTAGATATAAGTGATGTCGGCCACTTTAACATAAAGGTTTATTGATTCTAAGATTGCATGTGATCTGATATTTCCAATACATTGTAAGTTGTTTCGATAAAGTGAGGTTCAGTCAGAATGGAATAAACAATCATCAAAAGTTGTCGGAAATCAAGTGATCTGGGTATAATATTTCATCGGTTCAATAACATTTTCATTAATAAAAAACTAGCAGCCCACTACATGTCATAGGCCCAATCATGAGAAGTTAATATTTCGGTTCAATCAGATTGTAGTGTGTTTAATACTTTTGTCGACATATGCGAATCATTCTTAGAGTCAAATTGAGCAGCTACATGTGATTAATATTTTTGATTAATATTGTGTTTCATAGTTTTGGTATAATCAAAATTGAACAGTGTGATTTTAAAAAAAGTGTTGGCCACTGTGTTAAGTGTTTGCAGCCCAGGTCAATAGTTCAGCCCATGTGATTCATTGTTTGCGGCACATTGAAAGCCCAATTTGACGGCCCAATCTAGTTCATTTAGTGTCAAACATTTCATACAAAGGTCAAGTTCACGAGAGTTTCGGTTGTTGGGTTCATTTCACCGGCCCATGTGACTTGGATTAGTATCAGATACACAAAGTTGGTTTCGGCTCATTCACTCAGTTTGCACAATTTGGAGTTTAGTCAGTCCGCGAGTCTTCGACACGAGTCCACAAATCTTCAACACGAGTCTTTGATTGATTTCATCAACAAATTTTTACGTGTTCAGTTCGTTTAAACTGATAGTTTGTTTGTTTGTTCATCAGGAATTTTTACAAAGTGATAAAGCTCATTTGAAAATTCGAAAAAAATGGACGAAGATTTTTACAACGCATTCGCTACACCGGTTACTCCTATCAGTATTGCACAGAACACAATATTGGAAAACGAAACAGGAACGATGCAAAAACCGCACAAACTAATGAACATCGAAGAATATAAGGGTTGGGAAGGTCGTTTCGAGAATTGGGTGCAAGCTAACTATCTTGATGCATGGGAATGTGTCGAAACAAAATATATTCGACCGATGAATGATGATGAAGAAGTGGTTCCGATTAAAGATTTAAGCGCCGATGCTAGAAAGAAATACAAAGATGAGAAAATGATGCTGAGTCTTCTACAACAAGCTGTGAAAGAAGATATCTTGGTGTTATTACAACATAATGGAACTTCTTACTCGATTTGGAAAGCTTTAAGATCAAAGTTTGTTGGTAGTCAAGAAATGATAAAGAATAAGAAGTCACTTCTGAAGAAAGAATTCGATTTGTTTCGTGGGTTGAAGAATGAGAGCACAAGGGAAATCATTGAGAGATACTGCAATCTGCTAGCAAATATGAAGAGATTGAGTATTGAGAAAGACAATGAAGAATTGATCGAGAAGCTTGCAGATGCTTTGCCACACGAGACTTGGGGCACATATCTTATGATGCTTAGAAACAAGAAAGGTTTTAGCAGTTTGACACTCAGCAAGTTCATTGAGAAGTTGGAAGCTCAAGAGATGGAGCAACGAAAGATTATTCGGATGAAAGATTTCGATGGTGAACAGGATATTGGATTGTATTACAAAGCAGGGGTGCATGAGAAATCTACAAATTTATCTCCAAAAATAGAAACTGCTTACAATGCCAAGAATTCTTCTGGAAGTTCATCATCAGGATCAAACAGCAAAACAAGTTTCACATCATTTCCGTCTTTTGATCCAAACGTTTCAACAACAAGAAATGGAAAAAAGCTTCAATGCAACATTGTGTTGAACATTGAAAATGATCAGGAATATTCTGAAGAGTTAGCAAAAAGCCATATGTCTTTATTGCGAACTGTTCTTGAATCTTATGGTAGTTTTGTTGCAGGTCGAATCGGGAATCCAATGCTGACAAAGGAAGATTACGACCAGATCGATGCTGAAGAGATGGAACTGATGGACATAAAATGGTGCTTGGCCAGCGTGTTGAGGAGAGCTGAGAAATTCAAGCAAATCACTAGAAGAGATGATTTACGTGAAGCTAATGTTTCTACTTTAGGTTTTGATAAATCTAAAGTCACTTGTTTTCGTTGCAGGGAGAAATGACACTTCAAAAGGGAGTGCAAAAACCGCGAAGCAAGTGGAGCTCAGAATCCTTTCAACAACAACAATGATTACTACAGAAAAGCCATCTACCATCAAGTTGCTCAACAACCATTACAACAGCATCAACATCAAGCACAAACTGCACATGGAAGATTCATAATTGAAGATTCTGGAAAGAGAGCTTGTGCGGTTAATCAAGATTCTTCAAAGAGAGCTGATGGTAGTGCCTTGATAATAGATCAAGATGACGAAAAATTATCTGAAGGGTTTAGCTGGGAAAATTTTACATGGGATAATTATGTTCCAGATCAAAATCAGACTCATAAAGCCTTTGTAGCCCGAGTTAAAGAAGATAGTGATGATGATCGTGAGTATTGGGCGAGAAAATTCAATGCTGATATGAAATTGATTGCTGAGAGTGATAGTGAAGATGAAAAAAGTTAAAAAGAAAAAGAAAAAGATCAAGACACCAGTGAGCAGTGATGATGAGACTGTTCCAGTAATCAAAAGGAAAGTAAAGGTTGAAGTTCCAAAGTTCAAGGTTGATCAAGAAGTTGATGCTAAAAAGATTCCAGTAAAGTGTGAAAACTGTGAAGCTGTGAAGAAACAGAATAGTACATTGATCTATAACTTGAATAGTTTGAAGGAATCTTATGATGTGTTGAACAAAGCGATGAATCAGTATAATCAAACAAGTGAAGAACAAGCTACAGCAATGAAAACACTTCAGGGTGCTTTTATGACAAAGCAAAAAGTGGTGAACAATTACATTGAGAAGTGTGCTGTGCTAGAACAAAAGCTGGAGCTGCAAAGAATCGAAACTGAAAGAGTAAACCATTTGTTGAAAAGTTACTCATGTACTTCATATGTCATTGACAGGATTTATCCGACTGTTGAAGGCATGAAGGCATTTGAAAAGGATGAAGTAACTGAAGAAAAGAATGATGATGGAAAAGTGACTGAAGAAAAGACTCTTGAAAAGAAGAAAGCAAAGAAGAAGGATACTAAATTGAATGATTCTGATAAGAAACAAAGTTTCGGTTACAACAAGTGTCCACCCCCTCTAGAAAATGGATATTTGCCCAGAAATCCAAATCAGGAAAGTGTCGAAAAAGCAACAAATTTACAGTGGGAGTCGGAGTCCTCGGTCAATTTGCCAGAAAATATAGATGTCATCTTTACATCATCTGACACTGATCATGAGTCCGAGTTAATAAAGAAAGTCGTCGATCAGGTGTTAGATAGAGATGAAACTGAGGAGTCAAAGTTGGAGTCAAACTCAGAGTCAAAGTCAGAGTCAGAGTCAAAGTCTGGTTCTGAAAGTTCGAGTTCGACAGTCAACAGTCAAAATTCTTCGGTTAAAAGAGTTTACAACAAAGAATTCCTGTTATCAAAATCTAATTTGAGTGATGAAACATTCAAAGTTGCATATACATTGAATGATTCCGACAAATTATATTCTGATGAGGAATTTCCAATAAGAGGTGTAAAAACTGAGATGATAAAAAAGGTTTTCAAACTTACAGAAATTAACATTTCTGAAATAAAAGATTTAAATCTTAATGGTAAACCTAAACCTTACACCTCAAGAGTACAACAAAGATTAGACAAGAAAAAAGGTTATAGTTCTGGTTCTGGTTTTCACAAGAAACCAAACCCTAACTGTAATTTCAAAAAGAAAGGTCTTGGATTTATTCCAACAGAAAAACAGAAAAATGAAAAATATGTTCGTGATTTTAAAGCAAAGATGACATTTGTTTCAGGTACATCAGCAGAAGAAGAAGAAGAAAAGAAAGAATTCTGGAGACAATCGAACAAAGAATTCCTTGCGAAGAAGCAAGAAGAGATGAAATTTGCTGATCAGATGAAAGATACGAGAACCTGTTTTCAATGCAACACTGTTGGACATATTGCCAGAGATTGTTCTAAGGCAATACCATCAAAACAGGGAGTTTCTCGTAAACAGAAAGAGAAAGTGGTTGAGTTTGAACCACCAATTGATAGAACAAAATTGTTTAAAAAATCTACTTTTGAAATTGGTGAATGTTCAAACAAATTTTACAAGAAGAGAGCTAAATCTGACAACCAGAAATGGGTTGTTAAGAAAGCAGCTGAAAGCTCTAGCGATGATTCTGATAGGTCAAAATCAGAGGAGCTATCTTCTGGCGATGAATCTGATTCCACAAATTCAGATGAGCCACAGGTTGTTTTGAAAAGTGAAGCTAGTTCAAAAGATGAAAAATCAGTTCCAACTGTGAATGATGAGAATTTTCCATCACTTCGGGCTGAGAATTATAAAAAGAAAATTGGTAAAGTTGAAATTTCTAATCAATTTTATAATGACAAACAGGATTTTGATGCTGAGAAGGTCTTTAACCCCAAGGTAAAACATATCTTTGGTAAGATGATTGACCGAAAAGTCAAAGGGGTTAAAGAGTTTTACAAGAAGAAGACGAAGAAAGATAAAGTTGAACCATCCCTGGTTTGTGACTGGGATGGTTCATACTATGAACAGTAAGTTTGTGGACTTGCCGGAGCTCCCAGGTTGGTAAGCGAGGAGCAGGAATCGGCATATTTCTTGAGAAATTCACAGGATGGTAACTGTGATATTTCGACTTACAAGTGGTTGAAAAGGTTTTCACTTACAAGTGGTAAATCAGGGACATTAAGTTGTACTTGATTTTCTACAAATGATATTTTGGGAACAATATGATGAACCATGCCCCTATAAGTGATAAAAACAAACTTATTTTCCGGAAAAATCATTTTGATTAAAATAAACTTAAGTGTTTTGAAATCTAAATGAAAAAATAGTTTGTTGAAAGGGGGAGTTCTTATTGTTTATGCCAAGTGAATGGCGATTTGAAGCAATTTGATATCAGTTGTCACGTTGTTTGTATAGTTTGTTTTCAAATTTCCTAAAATGTGTTTGCATTTTAGGGGGAGTAAAATTTTTCAGAAAATCCAAAAAAAATTTGAAAATTTGAAAAAGACAAAAACATGATAAATTGAAAATGAGTTTTGTTGTCTAAAAGAGGAAATGATAGTACATCAGTGGACTATCACAACATGCTAAAGAATTGGTAAGATAAAAAGTAATAAACGGTCTCACTGATGATGTGTCAGTAGGTTTTTGCACATTTAGTAGATTGTGACGAGATATAAACCTAAATTTCAAACTTGCTTATATCGTGGGGAAACGTCTCTCGGATATATGGGTAACCCCCGAAATCTTGTTTGAAAGGTCCCTCTTTCTGAGATACTAGGTCTTTATACTCAGTGATATCTGGGGTATTATCCCGGGACTTCTGATTTTGCGGAAGCAATGGCCTAGTCCCCGGAGAATATTTCCGCTTGCTTGAAATATAGCGCAGCCCTCAGCAAATTGATGAAACAATAAAATTGATAGTCATTGCTGTTGTAACAAAAGATCCTCTAAAGGGGACCCACCAAAAGTCGAAGCCGTCATCTCTCTGCGTATACGGGAGTATCGACCTGAGCTCTCACGGCCCTCGCATTATAACCCCTTACAGATATCATCTGTGGTATACTCACCTGTAAGACTGAATATTGGGATCTGGATACGGGAGTATATTCTGAGGTGGGACACGCGATTAAGTTTAAGTGCTTAATACTTTAATATCGTATCTCGGATCAGTTGAATTTTGTGTGAGAATTTAAGTGGATCAGTATACTGACAATCTAAGTGAATCGTTTAGAGCTTAAAATGTTTAAATCTTAACGGTGTTAGTGATTTGTCTCATAAACTGATATGATCCTCTTACACAAACTCACAAAAATATTGTCTGTAAATATTTCATTTCTGCATTTTCTTGATTCTACTAGTGATGTCAGTTATTTTCTTTCAGAAAATTCAAAAAGATTTTTGACGACTGATATGGAAAAGCTGATTTTCAAAATTCCAAGTGCTAAACATGATGAACAGATGGTTTGGGAGAGTGTGTTATTTTGATAAGAAAAACGATATAGTTTCAAGTGGTTCATCAGAAATGAATTGATATATTTGTTTGAGATAGTTTCAAATGATGTCTATATGCTTAAATGTTTATCATAAAACTTATGTTTGTGGTAGAGTTTTATGCAGGATGAATCAACATTTGAGGGGGAGTGCATGTTGATGATGATGAATTTAAAGTTGTTAAAATCTAAGAGAAGAAGTTTGTTGGTGATTTAAGAGAAAGAGATGAAGATAGAGATTGAGGATACTTACAACGTCAAATACTTCAAAGAGGTCGAGAGGACTGATCAAGACTGAAGATGCAAAGACTCGACACTGAAGACTCCGTCAACATCTGAGGGGGAGTCTGTTGGTGCATACATCTGTCGTCTTCGTCTTATGTCGAGTCTCAGTCTCGTTGCAGATCTGAAAAATGATGATGTCAACATCTTGGATGATGACATCATAATAGTGATGTCATCATTGCATCACCTCACAAGAGACAAAAACATTTATGATAAGAAGTTTGAGTTAGGTCAAATTGTATTTCATGATTTCGCTTATGTGTCCTTGTTTGGTTTCGCTTTTATGTCATGAGAGGGGTTTTGCTCATGTGAACATGTATGAATGAGCGAAACCTGATCACTTATACATAGGGTCGTATGAGCGAAATCATACACATAGTTCTAGGTGTTGTCTTCCGGTGAGCCACGAAGTGCTGCCAAAGTGTCGTCAGGTTGTAAACGTTATCCATATCAATAATATCGACAGTTTATAGTGAATACTTGCTGAATTGTACTCGGTTTGTCTGTTTCCGCCGTTCAAACTGAGATAAACTCTTCTAAGCGACTCGTTTAGGTCCGAATACGATCCTACAACAAGTTTGACAATAGAATAATAGATTAAAACAGCTCATATCCACGATGTAAGTATAAAAATAGTTTCCGCCGTGCTAGTGTCGCAGTCCACGCAGTGATAGCCCAAGTATCCCGATGCTTTAGTGTTTACCCAAGACTCAAGGTAAACTAGAATCCTCCTAACAATACCCCCGAGAATAATGGGAGAGGTGCACCCCCCTATAGCGCTACTATTGTTAAGGCGGAACTATACACTCTGGATTAAACGTCACATGGCACAAATAGAATACTAGAATGCACAAGTTTCACATATACGCAAGATAGAGTTTAGTTTGTAAAGATTCAAGTTTATATAGAATACATGTTACAACCCAAAGTTTAAAAGTAAAAAGGGGATCGAGTATACTCACAGTGATTGCTTTAGCAGTCGCAACTGTTATTGGATCATAGGGAGCTCTTTTAGAATTAGCCTGATTAGATTACAGTAGTATATGAGTCAGCAAGATAACGAGATTGAATAAAATGTTGGAAGTTGTCATTGGATCGGATGGCTGTCCAATCGGATGGTTATCCGATCAGATTGCCAGCCGAGTGGTGACATGCGTGCAAGGAATCGGATGGCTGCCCGATCGGATGGCCATCCGAACGAGTTGCCACTTGACTTAAAATCTGGAAAATAAGGTGGCTGCCCGATCGGCGACTGTTCGATCAGGTTGCCACTCGATCCAAAATGATTAGTGCCTTGGTCACCTCAATCGGATGGCTGCTCGATCGGACGACTGTCCGATCGGGTTGCCATTTGATCAAGATTTCCAGGTTTTGAAAAAGTTACAAGTGTTTGAAAGATTTCAAGCAAGTGTCACCTGATAGGGTGGCTGTCATAGCGGATTGCTTTCCGATCGGATTGCCGCTCGATCGGGTGACCCTTGTTCTTGTTTGTCATTTTGTAAAATTTCTAAGTTTCTCGCTTAACGGTGACGGTACGGCACGTACTGTGACAACAGTAAACTCATTAGCACACCGCCGTTCTGATCGGGAGGGAATCACCCCTGTCCGATCAGTCGTCTATTCGTAATGAGTTAATGTCCGAATCCGTGCCTTGCTCGTCTTTTCCCGTAAGAATTCAGATCAACACCAACTCTAGACTATTCATCAGATCTACAGTTAGTTTAGACCCGGTTTCCACCAAATAGAGTAAAAGTTTGAGAAAAGGTGAAGATATTCAAGTTTTTAGGAAAAACTCTAGATTTAGCTTAGATTTAGTGTGAAAACGCAATGAAATATCTTAGATCTGTGCTAAATCTTACTCAGAGTGACTTCACATGGCAATTTGTACAGACCCCCATGATTACATCACCCTCAAGAACTCAGATCCCAGAGATTTCACAGTGAAAAGTGTGATTTCAAGTGAGAATCACGTAGAGAATGTTGTGTAGATCAAGAAAGTACAAGAATCTAGCCTAAAACGTACCAAAATCAGCAAGGAAATGAAGAAAATGAAGAGTGCGTGTGTTTGGTAGAACAGAGCTGTCACATCACTCAAAACGGTGATGTGACATGCCTATTTATAGGAAGGGAGTTAAGTGGGGGAGGCATAAGGTGGATAGGATGGTCATCCGATCGGGTGGTCATCCGATCGGACGGTCATCCGATCGGACGGTTACTCCGGCCATTCCATCTTTCCGCGTTCCCGATTTTGATTCGTTTGCGCGTTAGGTTAGGCGTTGCGTTACGTAGTTTGGGGTAAAGTATCTAGATTACATTTCATACCAAAAGTTTCCGAGTTTCATAGATTTCGCCAGTGACAAGGCTCCAGCCTCTCGTTCCACCAAGAATCTAGTTTCACGAGTCTAAGGAGTCAAGCACCAAATAAGTTTTAGGAGTCAAGAATCATAGTTTCTCAAGCATCAAGAATCAAGAGTCCAAGTATCAAGTGTCAAGAATCATAAAGAATCTAGTTTCCATAGTATCAAGAATTAAGTGTCTATATTTAAGTATCAAGAGTCAAGTATCATAGTATCAACAATATTCACACTGAAAGTATCAAAACATCAACTCCATAAACCACGGAGACTAAAATTGACAACTTATTAGAAGCTCAGGGACTGTTCTTGCCAAATGTCTAAAGTTCAGGGGTGCTGGGCGTTACAGTCTCCCCTCCTTCAGGAGATTTCATCCCCGAAATCTTAGAAGTAGACTGCTTGAAGTGCTGTGGGTACTTGGCCTTCATATCACTTTTCAACTCCCAAGTGAATTCGGCACCACGCTTTCCTTCCCATCGACCCTTAACAATGGGAATTTTTCTGCGCCTCAGACGCTTGACAGTTTGATCCATGATTTCGACCGGTTTCTCCACAAACTGAACTGCTTCGTTTATTTACAAGTCCTCAAAGGAACTTGCAATCCTTCGTCGGCAAGGCATTTCCGTAGGTTAGACACGTGGAACACTGGATGCACGTTGTTTAGCTCTTGTGGCAAGTAGAGTTTGTATGCTACCTTGCCAATCCTTTCAAGTATCACGAAAGGACCCACATAGCGAGGAGCAAGCTTTCCCTTCTTTCTGAAATGAACTACTCCCTTACTGGGAGATACCTTAAGAAGAACTCGGTCACCAACAGCAAATTCCAAAGGCTTCCGCCTATTGTCAGCATAGCTCTTTTGTCTGCTCCTAGCCTTGATCAAGTTATCACGAATTTGAAGAATCTTATCCGTCTTTTCTTGAACAATCTTAGGGCCAGTGAACTGCTTTTCCCCAACCTCATGCCAGCTGAGAGGAGATCGGCATTTTTGCCCATATAAAGCTTCGAAGGGAGCCATCTGAATACTGGAATGGTAGCTATTGTTGTACGAGAATTCTATTAATGGTAAATGTACATCCCAGTTACCACCAAAGTCGATGACACAAGAACGTAGCATGTCCTCTAGGGTTTGAATAGTGTGCTCGGTCTGTCCATCCGTCTGAGGATGAAAGGCCGTGCTAAGATTCAAGTACGAACCCATAGCGGACTGGAAGGTTTGCCAAAGACGTGAAGTAAATCGACCATCACGATCAGAGATTATGTCTAAAGGTACGCCATGACGGCTTATAATCTCATCGGTATAGACTCGAGCAAGTTTCTCCACTATGAAATCCTCACGAATGGGAAGGAAGTGGGCGGATTTGGTCAAACGATCTATTATCACCCAGATACTATCATGACCTTTAGAGGTACGGGGTAGCTTAGTAATAAAGTCCATAGCGATACTATCCCATTTCCAAACTGGGATCTTAGGTTGTTCTAAGAGTCCAGAGGGACGCTGGTGTTCAGCCTGGACCTTCGAGCAGGTAAGGCACTTAGACACATATACAACAATATCCCACTTCATGCCAGGCCACCAATAAGTCGTACGCAGATCCTGGTACATCTTATCGACACCTGGATGGATAGAGTAACGGGATTTGTGAGCCTCGGTCATAATGAGCTCACGGAGATTATCACGATCTGGCACCCAGATGCGATTCAGATAATACTGCAGACCATCGGACTTAGTTTCGAGTTGATTAACATTTGCGCCAAGAACTTCCACAAATATACTTCCTTCATTGGCAGACGAATACTGAGCTTCACGAATACGAGCATGCAAATCACTGGATAGACGAATAGCCTTGACATGAGTCCTATGACTAAGAGCGTCGGCTACTACATTTGCCTTGCCAGGGTGATAGCGAATTTCGCAGTCGTAGTCGTTAAGTAGTTCCACCCAACGTCTCTGCCGCATGTTCAGCTCTTTTTGGTCAAAGATATGCTGAAGACTCCTATGGTCGGTGAAGACCACACACTTAGTACCATAAAGGTAGTGTCGCCAGATCTTTTACGCAAAAATAACCACACCCAGCTCTAGATCGTGAGTAGTATAGTTTTTCTCATGTACTTTGAGCTGTCAAGAGGCATAAGCAATAACCTTGTCCCGCTGCATGAGCACACAGCCCAATCCACGGTTCAAGGCATCACAATATACCACAAAATCGTCGTTGCCATCAGGTACAGTTAACACAGGAGCATTACACAAAAGATTCTTAAGGGTCTGAAAGGATTCCTCCTGTTCGGAACCCCAAACAAAAGGTTTCTCCTTTTGGGTTAAAGTTGTAAGAGGAACAGCGATTTTTGAAAAATCCGTGATGAATCGGTGGTAATAACCCGCCAATCCTAGAAAAGAACGAATCTCAGGCATGGATTTAGGCGTACATCAATTCTTCACTGCCTCGATTTTCGAAGGGTCAACATGAATACCCTGACTACTAACAATATGACCTAGAAACTGTACTTCATCAATCCAAAACTCACACTTAGAAAACTTAGCATACAGTCGTTCACCACGTAAAAGTTCGAGCATAAGACGTAGATGGCGAGCATGATCAGCTTGAGACCTGGAATAGATAAGAATATCATCAATAAAGACTATAACGAAACGATCCAAATAAGGTTTGCAAACACGGTTCATAAGGTCCATGAATACTGCAGGTGCGTTGGTCAAGCCAAAAGGCATGACTACGAACTCGTAGTGTCCATATCGAGTACGAAACGCAGTTTTTGGAATATCATCTTCGAGGACACGTAGTTGATGATATCCCGAACGTAGGTCAATCTTAGAGAAATAGGACGCGCCTTGTAGTTGATCAAACAGGTCATCGATACGAGGAAGCGGATAACGGTTCTTCACGGTATATTCAGTTCGCGATAGTCGATACACATTCGGAAGGAACCATCCTTCTTCTTGACGAATAGCACGGGAGCACCCCACGGGGAGGTACTTGGACGAATGAAACCCTTATCGAGTAACTCCTAAAGTTGACTAGATAATTCTTGCATCTCAGAAGGTGCAAGACGGTAATGAGCCCTGGCGACAGGAGTCGCACCAGGTACGAGATCAATACGAAAGTCAACGGATCTGGGAGGAGGAAGACCAGGAAGATCTTCAGGAAAGACATCGGTGAAGTCACACACCACTGGAACGTCGCTTATGTTCTTCTCCTTGCCTTTTTGTTCCACCACGTGGGCCAAGAATGCAGGGTTCTGTTTACATAAGCTTCTTCTCACTTGTGTGCATGACATCAATCTTAGTCCTTTTGAAGGTCGGTCTCCATAGACGATTAAAGTATCACCAGAGGGAAGAGGAAGACGAACAAGTTTCTGGTGACAAACAATCTCGGCATGATTCTTACGCAACCAATCCATGCCGATAATAACGTCAAAGCTACCTAGACGCATGGGTATGAGATCAATAGAAAACACGATATCGTTAAGCGTCAGGGAACAATTACGCACGATAGAATTAACAAGAATCGACTTACCATTAGCGACCTCAACGGAGAATGGCTCAGGTAACTTGGAGCGTGTACAGTTTATCAAAGACTCAAATTCCACGGACACAAAGCTTTTATCGGCACCAGTATCAAATAGAATCAAAGCATAAAGGTTATTAACAAGGAACATACCATTGACAACGTCATTGTCATTACGAGCCTGATTTGCATTTAGATTGAACGCTCGTCCACGAGCGGCTGGCTGCTGATCCTGGTTCAGCTGAGGACACTGGTTACGGAGGTGGGTAGTATCTCCACACTTGTAGCATGCACGAACAGCGTTGACTGGCCTTGGGTTCTGCGGAGGTGCTGGAAGAGCTGCTTGAGCTGGTGGAGTAGGAGCTTGCTGAGCTTGAGGAGCAGGATTAGCTTGACGACAGTAGGGAGCCGTGTGACCATAGCGGTTACAGTTGGTGCACAGTCGGCATGCAGAAGTAACAGGATGATGAAAGTTGCAGGTCGCACACTTGGGGTAAGGCCCAGTGTATTGTTTCTTCACTTCCGGAGCAGCAGGGTTAGCAGCAGCCGTAGCAGGAGCAGGCTTAGTGGTAGAGTTAGCAGCAGGGTTAGCAGCAGGGGTAATAGCATTACATCCCGAACCCTGAGTTTTCCGTTTCTTGTTCCTGCTGCCACTTGGCTGCTGAGTGACTTGATTTGCAGACTTCGAAGGAGCAGGGGTAGCAAACTGCTTATCACGCACACGATTGTTGTTAACACTAGCTGCGAGACTGTAGACTTCCTCAATAGTTTCTAGCTGAGCCGCTTCGATGGAATCATGCATAGCAGGAGGTAGGCCATTGATGTACTTGGTTATCATTCGCTTAGGAGTCGAAACCAAGTGGGGAATGATAAGACTCAGCTGCTTAAAACGGGTAGTATAAGCCAGATTATCATCACCAATCTGCTTTAAGTGCGAAAACTCTTCTTCAAGCTTCAGTTGTTCATGAGGAGGGCAGAACTCGAGCATCATGAGTTCACGCACCTCAGCCCATGGGAGAGCATAGGCTTCTTCATTAGAACGGATGTTTCTCTCATTCGACCACCACTCCAACGCTCTGCCTTGAAACATTCCAGTCGCACTCCTGGTTTTCAAATGATCTGGGCACTCGCTGTTAATGAAGGTAACTTCGATGCTGTCGAACCACTCAAGCATTGCAGTTACCCCATCACTGCCCGTGAAAGGCTTAGGGTTGCAAGAGATGAAATGTTTGTAGTTGAACTTGGCAGGCTTCTGTTTCTCAGCCTTGGAGTCCGCAGAGGATGGCGGAGTGTTTGATCCTTGAAGCTCAGTGACGATTCTTGGCATAACTCGAGCGATCTGATCGGCCATGAAAGACATCATCTTCTTCTGAGACTTCTCTCTGGATCTCCTAAGAGCATCTGATGTTCTGCGAGCAGACATCTACAGATCCAACAAATGGGACCGTATAAGTCTAAGTTCACTAGATCTCACAATGATAGATTACACACACGATAGATTTAAGAATCTAGATTGAACCATCACAAAATTCACGACCTTCGCATGGCACGTTGTACGAAGCTCGGTCAACATGCCAAAAACGCTTATATATAGGAAGTACCAGTGGCGTATCTACCACGCTTCGGGCACATCGCCTTTCCCCGTACTCGGTGTCATGTTACGTGTCGCAATTACCACACATAACAATTTACTCACCATCATCATCATCATATATCATAGATTTGACAGATAGTTTAGCATAGATTGCTCAAATAGATTTCATAGATTAGCTTGGCAGTTCACCATAGATTAACTCAAAATATTATCATAGATTAACTCAGCAAGTTAACACAAAAGATCAACATATAACATGCTAGAGCACACATTAGTTCTCACGTAGATTCCCTTATGTTGAACTAATAGCTTTAGTGCTCACGTAGGTTACATAGACTTTCATAGATTTTACAAGTAGAATTTTCATAGATTACATAGTCCGCTTATAGATTGCATCGGCTTCCTATAGATTGCATAGACATTTCGTAGATTACGTAGACTTTCCACACTGGTCTGCAGACACTAATCTCGTATGGCACTTGGTACGAAAGTTGGTAACTTGCCGGAAGCACTTATATATAGGAAGTACCAGCGGCGTATCCACCATGTTTCGAACATGCCACTTCTGTCTCGTACTTCCATGTCATTTTAGTGTTTCATACCCACAACAACACAACACATCACATCACAATAGTCAATCAAGACTACCACATAGATTACACATAAAATAAGAATTCATAAATTTAGTTCGATCTGAGATTAGAATTAACGTTTTAGGTTGCGGACAACGCGCAATTTGTGTAAGAATATTTCAAAACAAACGAAGAATCAAGTTCAAAACCTGATAGATAAAACCATATTCATAAGAAATCAAGATGACATAAAAGTAAGATAGGCTTATAAAACACAGGATTGTTCCGGGTAGAGGAACGGCGACTAACCAAAGTGATTCGAACCCCTTTCGAATTGAGGTAACGTGTCTCGACTTACTTGGACAAATACATCATCGATGTTAGGCCTACGTTATTCATCCTTTTAGCCATTCCACGTTCCTAATTGATTGGAAGTCACGAGACTTTGGCGAGACATAAAATCAAGGATTGGGACTAGTTATCAAGATCTGAGTTTCACCTCTAACTTGACAACTTCGTACCCTAAATAACGTTGGTGCTTATCCGCAGACAAGACCTACTAGAATAATTTGGAGATTTTGCCATCAAGGTTCGGATGTCACCCCTGACTTGAGAGCAAGTCTCGTGAAGGTATAAACACCGAGTAACAGTGTTTTCCAAACATAAAGTGTATATTATGTTAGCCTTAGGAAAGGCGTGTAAGTTTAACAGGAATATATGCTGCTAGGAAGCAGATATGGTAGAATGCAAAAGTCTTAAACAACAAATAAGAGTCAGACATCCTAGAACTATAGACTAGGGCAAGTATTCCTACTTATCCTAATTCCCTATAGTTATGGCTCTGATACCAATATGTCACACCCCAACCGATGGCGGAAACATCGGGGTGCGAGCACTAGGCGTTCAGATTGCTCATGAGATTTCCATAACACTATTATTTCGATAAAAGTTAATTGATTTCATGCAATAGTCTAACAATGTTATCACAAATATCACATTACAAGCCAAATCATAAATTGATCAAAATTGTTCAAAAGACTAAATTATCTAGGCGACATTTCTAAGCATCTCCTAGCTTGATTTTCCATGTTCCATCGCAACCTATCAGCCTGCAGCATGTATTAAAATATCAATACAAAAGTATTGGCGAGTATACAAGTTTGACAATAGAATAATAGATTAAAACAGCTCATATCCACGATGTAAGTATAAAAATAGTTTTCGCCATGCTAGTGTCGCAGTCCACGCAGTGATAGCCCAAGTATCCCGATGCTTTAGTGTTTACCCAAGACTCAAGGTAAACTAGAATCCTCCTAACAATAACCCCTGAGAATAATGGGAGAGGTGCACCCCCTATAGCGCTACTATTGTTAAGGCGGAACTACACACTCTGGACTAAACGTCACATAGCACAAATAGAATACTAGAATGCACAAGTTTCACATACACGCAGGATAGAGTTTAGTTTGTAAAGATTCAAGTTTATATAGAATACATGTTACACCCCAAAGTTTAAAAGTAAAAAGGGGATCGAGTATACTCACAGTGATTTCTTTAACAGTCGCAACTGTTATTGGATCAAAGGGAGCACTTTTAGAATTAGCCTGATTAGATTACAGTAGTATAAGAGTCGGCAAGATAACGAGATTGAATAAAATGTTGGAAGTTGTCATCGGATCGGATTGCCAGCCGAGTGGTGACATGCGTGCAAGGAATCAGAAGGCTGCCCGATCGGATGGCCATCTGACCGAGTTGCCACTTGACTTAAAATCTGGAAAATAAGGTGGCTGCCCGATCGGACAGCTGTTCGATCAGGTTGCCACTCGATCCGAAATGATTAGTGCCTTGGTCACCTCAATCGGATGGCTGCTCGATCGTACGGCTGTCCGATCGGGTTGCCATTTGATCAAGACTTCCAGGTTTTGAAAAATTTACAAGTGTTTGAAAGATTTCAAGCAAGTGTCACCTGATAGGGTGGTTGTCCGAGTGGATTGCTGTCCGATCGGATTGCTGCTTGATCGGGCAACCCTTGTTCTTGTTTATCATTTTGTAAAATTTCTAAGTTTCTCTCTTAACGGTGACGGTACGGCACGTACTGTGACAACAGTAAACTCATTAGCACACCACCGTTTTGATGGGGTGGGAATCACCCCTGTCCGATCAGTCGTCTGTTCGTAATGAGTTAATGTTAGAATCTGTGCCTTGCTCGTCTTTTCCAGTAAGAATTCAGATCAACACCAACTCTAGACTGTTCATCAGATCTACAGTTAGTTTAGACCCGGTTTCCACCGAATAGAGTAAAAGTTTGAGAAAAGGTGAAGATATTCAAGTTTTTAGGAAAAACTCTAGATTTAGCTTAGATTTAGTGTGAAAACGCAATGAAATATCTTAGATCTGTGCTAGATCTTGCTCAGAGTGACTTCACATGGCAATTTGTACAGACCCCCATGATCACATCACCCTCAAGAACTCAGATCCCAGAGATTTCACGGTGAAAAGTGTGATTTCAAGTGAGAATCACGTAGAGAATGTTGTGTAGATCAAGAAAGAACAAGAATCTAGCCTAAAACGTACCGAAATCAGCAAGGAAAGGAAGAAAATGAAGAGTGCGTGTGTTTGGTCGAACAGAGCTGTCACATCACTCAAAACGGTGATGTGACAGGCCTATTTATAGGAAGGGAGTTAAGTGGGGGCGGCATAAGGTGGATAGGGTGGTCACCCGTTCGGGTGGTCATCTGATCAGACGGCCACTCCGGCCATTCCATCTTTCCGCGTTCCCAATTTCGATTCGTTTGCGTGTTAGGTTAGGCGTTGCATTACGTAGTTTGGGTAAAGTATCTAGATTACATTTCAAACCAAAAGTTTCCGAGTTTCATAGATTTCTCCAGTGACAAGGCTCCAGCCTCTCGTTCCACCAAGAATCAAGTTTCACGAGTCTAAGGAGTCAAGCAGCAAATAAGTTTTAGGAGTCAAGAATCATAGTTTCTCAAGCATCACGAATCAAGAGTCCAAGTATCAAGTGTCAAGAATCATAAAGAATCTAGTTTCCATAGTATCAAGAATTAAGTGTCTATATTTAAGTATCAAGAGTCAAGTATCATAGTATCAACAATATTCACACTGAAAGTATCAAAACATCAACTCCATAAACCACGGAGACTAAAATTGACAACTTATTAGAAGCTCAGGGACTGTTCTTGCCAAATGTCTAAAGTTCAGGGATGCTGGGCGTTACAGTCTCCCCTCCTTCAGGAGATTTCGTCCCCGAAATCTTAGAAGTAGACTGCTTGAAGTGTTGCGGGTACTTGGCCTTCATATCACTTTTCAACTCCCAAGTGAATTCGGCACCACGCTTTCCTTCCCATCGAACCTTAACAATGGGAATTTTTCTGCGCCTCAGACGCTTGACAGTTTGATCCATGATTTCGACCGGTTTCTCCACAAACTGAACTGCTTCGTTTATTTGCAAGTCCTGAAAGGAACTTGCAATCCTTCATCGGCAAGGCATTTCCGTAGGTTAGACACGTGGAACACTGGATGCACGTTGTTTAGCTCTTGTGGCAAGTAGAGTTTGTATGCTACCTTGCCAATCCTTTCAAGTATCACGAAAGGACCCACATAGCGAGGAGCAAGCTTTCCCTTCTTTCCGAAATGAACTACTCTACCTTAAGAAGAACTCGGTCACCAACAGCAAATTCCAAAGGCTTCCGCCTATTGTCAGCATAGCTCTTTTGTCTGCTCCTAGCCTTGATCAAGTTATCACGAATTTGAAGAATCTTATCCGTCTTTTCTTGAACAATCTTAGGGCCAGTGAACTGCTTTTCCCCAACCTCATGCCAGCTGAGAGGAGATCGGCATTTTTGCCCATATAAAACTTCGAAAGGAGCCATCTGAATACTGGAATGGTAGCTATTGTTGTACGAGAATTCTATTAATGGTAAATGTACATCCCAGTTACCACCAAAGTCAATGACACAAGAACGTAGCATGTCCTCTAGGGTTTGAATAGTGTGCTCGGTCTGTCCATCCGTCTGAGGATGAAAGGCCGTGCTAAGATTCAAGTACGAACCCATAGCGGACTGGAAGGTTTGCCAAAGACGTGAAGTAAATCGACCATCACGGTCAGAGATTATGTCTAAAGGTACGCCATGACGGCTTATAATCTCATCGGTATAGACTCGAGCAAGTTTCTCCACTATGAAATCCTCACGAATGGGAAGGAAGTGGGCGGATTTGGTCAAACGATCTATTATCACCCAGATACTATCATGACCTTTAGAGGTACGGGGTAGCTTAGTAATAAAGTCCATAGCGATACTATCCCATTTCCAAACTGGGATCTTAGGTTGTTCTAAGAGTCCAGAGGGACGCTGGTGTTCAGCCTTGACCTTCAAGAAGGTAAGGCACTTAGACACATATACAACAATATCCCTCTTCATGCCAGGCCACCAATAAGTCGTACGCAGATCCTGGTACATCTTATCGGCACCTGGATGGATAGAGTAACGGGATTTGTGAGCCTCGGTCATAATGAGCTCACGGAGATTATCGCGATCTGGCACCCAGATGCGATTCAGATAATACTGCAAACCATCGGACTTAGTTTCGAGTTGATTAACATTTGCGCCAAGAACTTCCACAAATATACTTCCTTCATTGGCGGACGAATACTGAGCTTCACGAATACGAGCATGCAAATCACTGGATAGACGAATAGCCTTGACATGAGTCCTATGACTAAGAGCGTCGGCTACTACATTTGCCTTGCCAGGGTGATAGCGAATTTCGCAGTCGTAGTCGTTAAGTAGTTCCACCCAACGTCTCTGCCGCATGTTCAGCTCTTTTTGGTCAAAGATATGCTGAAGACTCCTATGGTCGGTGAAGACCACACACTTAGTACCATAAAGGTAGTGTCGCCAGATCTTTTACGCAAAAATAACCACACCCAGCTCTAGATCGTGAGTAGTATAGTTTTTCTCATGTACTTTGAGCTGTCAAGAGGCATAAGCAATAACCTTGTCCCGCTGCATGAGCACACAGCCCAATCCACGGTTCAAGGCATCACAATATACCACAAAATCGTCGTTGCCATCAGAGACTAAAAGTGACAACTTATTAGAAGTTCAGGGACTGTTCTTGCCAAATGTCTAAAGTTCAGGGACGCTGGGCGTTACACGTGATTACAATCACGTTGCAAAGTTCAAACGAACTTTGCGTTGACCATTGACTGGTCAAAGCTGAAAGTCAAACACTGTTTGACTTTCACGCTTGGAAAGCGATAAAAGAACGAAAGAAGCTTACAAAGGGTCCAAGCTAGGGAGAACTTGATCTTAAAATTCTCAGGTATGAAGTTATAAACCTCAACTTAGAGAAAATAAGATCAAGGGTGAGTTGAAATGAATGAAGAGCTTGGCTATTTATAGTTGTGGTGAAGAAACAAGATCAATACATGTGTTTATTTGGCCAACAAGCAAATAATCCTGACCATACATGTGCTTGGTGCAGGTTTAAAGCCTTGGAGAGGTGTTAACTTGCTCCCCAAAACAAGAAAATAGCATAAATGGTCCCTGAAATTCAATCTGCTGCACAAAATGAAGTTTCTGTCCAGATCACATGGTGGCGTGGTGCGACAGCAAGACCAGGGGGTGGTCGCGCGACGCGAGCACCAGGCTGATACTTTCAAAAATTGTCAGAAATAGTCCCTGCACACCCAAACTCACGTATTTAACGTATTTAACCTCCGTTAAGCCATTTTCAAGGCTCTACAAGGTTTTCAAAGTGTAGGGGACCTGAAATATGCTCAGAAATATCACGGATGTCGGTTCATTTGGTCGTACGGTCACGTTGTTCGGTTAATTACGATGAAACTCAAACGGGCTCGAAAATGAACCAAATTAAGCGACGAATGGTATTTTTGCTTTTCGATCACTAAAATAAAAATATTTTAGTGTCTACAAAAACTTTGGATGTCCAGATGTGGTCAGAACGTAAGATATGCGCGTAAATCCAAACTTACGCCGTTTTTGACACTTTTATTCCCTGTAAGATAAAATAAGCATGTTTTCGCACACCGAACCTATCAAAGCTTATTTCTAAGCTATTTTTAGGTTATTTATGGTATGTTTAGCCTATGAACATATTCCGTAATGTTTGTTATTATACAAATCGGTATAGTTTCGCAGTTTGACACAAATAGTCACTGCGAGCGAATAAACTTGTTTTCGCCATACCAAACCCTTTAAAACTTATTTCTAAGTTATGTAAAGGTTATTTAAGGTATGTTAAGCTTGTGTCACTATTCCAGAGTATTTGTCGCGTTAAACTGATTACGTTTACGCATCAGTTTGCGTATAACTTTCCAGAAAGCGATTTAAAGCTCGGAATTGAACAAGAATTGATATGTGCAAATAATACACATATTTATACAATTCCTAAGTGTGGAACACAATATTTCATTAGTTTAGTATCTGTTTGATGATCGATGTGACATAGGTGTCACATTTTGAGCTAGTTGATTTATTTGTATTTCAATGTTTTGAATACTAGCTTTTTGATTCCTAAAGTTCGATTCCAAATGTTGAAATCGATCTGAGTTTTTCTTTTCGGTGTCGGAGATGAGGCGAGAGACGGTATCCTTAAGCCTCTCTCGTCCCCCTTGTTGTTGTTGAGAGAAATTTTGTGACTCGTTTCTTGGTTGTTGAAAGTTTGTCCGTTGGTTTTGATTTTGTTGGTTACTACTATTGCCGGGGTCTCTCCAACCAAGGTTAGGGTGGTTATGCCATCCTTGGTTGTAGGTACCCGTTGGAGGACCTGACGGCCTAGGTCTATTATCAATGTAGTTAACCGTTTCTGTTTGATTATCCATTTCTTTCATACAACTCCAATTTTCATGTGGTCCACCACACCCCTCACAAGCCATAACCGAGGCCGTTTTTACCATTTCTAACTTTTTGATTTTTGAAGAAAGGGCCTCGATTTGGGCTAGCAAAGAGGTGCTTTCGTCAACCTTATGGGCGCCCGGGGAAATAGATTTTATGCCTCGGGGAGTGTGCCACTGAAAATTAGTTTGAGCAATTTCCTCAATTTGATTATAAATTTCATTTGGGCGACGATTACCTAAAAGTCCCCCAGAGCTAGAATCAAGTGTTTGTCTTGTGTGTGGCAGCAACCCGTTGTCGAAAGTGGATACTTGTTGCCACAACGCAAGACCATGATTGGGATACTTTCTTAGAAGCTCCTTGAACCTTTCCCAAGTTTCATATAAGGATTCCCCGTCCTCTTGTGAATATGTATTAATTTCAGTCATTAATTTAGCCGTTTTAGCAGGAAGGAAATACTTATATAGAAATTTTTGGGCTAGTTCATCTCAGGTGTTTACCGAACCAACTGGGAGGGTATTAAGCCAAGCCTTAGCTCGATCTTTTAGCGAAAATGGAAACATTCGGAGGCGGATGGCATCGTTTGATGCTCCATTGATCCGAAAAGTATCACATATTTCCAAGAAGTTAGTAATATGCAAATGGGGATCTTCGTCCGCAAGCCCATGGAAAGTTGCGGAGTTTTGGAGCATTTGTATCAAATGCGGCCGAAGTTCGAAGTTGTTGGCTTCGACGTTTGGTGCCTTGATAGCGGCGCCAAGATTACCTATGGTGGGCCGTAGGTAATCCATGAGGGTACGTTGATCCGTCATTGGAAGTAGGTCCCCCGAAACTTTCTCTTGGTTTTTAGCTTTAAGTCTTTTTCTTAGAAAGCGTTCGGGTTCGTCTAGAGGTTCTTTTATGCCTCTACTGGAACTGGAGCTCATACACTGCGTAGAAAGTTCAGATGTGGTGCCTGGGTTCCAAGTCCTGCAACAAAAACAAAACGAACGTTGGTCAGAAGCTTAACCACGGCCCCGTGCTCGGATGAACACGGCCTGTGGTCGGAGATACAGTAATTGTTTCCCGGATCCCTGTTACTGGGGAGCTCGACACGGCCCCGTGTTGCACCGACACGGCCCCGTGCTCAGCTCTCTATAACTCGGAAAATAAAAACTGTCAGTAACAATGCTGGGCACGGCCCGTGTCCGACCAGGCACGGCCCATGCTGAGCTCTGCAGAAGCTGAAAATCTAAGAAAAATCCTAAAAAAACAGAAAAACGATTAGGCCGTTGATTCCTAACTTCCTTAAAATCCTTGTATCCCCGGCAACGGCGTCAAAAACTTGATGCGTGTGAGTGTCGTGTAGTTTTTAATGTATATTTTAAGGCCTTTTTAACACTTTGGTCAAGTTTTAAATTTATAAAACACGATATTTTACTAACACTAAACACACATATGGGCAAGTGCACCCATCGTGAGAGTAGTATAGCGTTGGTAAGATACCGAGGTCGTCCAAGGAAACAAGAGCTTTTAGTACCGGTTTATCCTCAACGTCTAATCAAATCAAAAATTTAGAAAAAGGTTTTAAAAAGAAAATAAAAACTAACTAGAAATGCTGAAAATAAAAATAAAATAAAAACAGATAGACAAGATGAATCACTTGGATCCGACTCGCCTTTAGTGTAACCTTTGATGTTTTCCGCACTTTTGCACTTTTTAGAGATTATCTTAGTTATATTAGTAGGCTCCTCTTTTGAAGGTGACGTTACCCTCAACCCAGTAGTTTGAGTCAGCAAGGATACAATCCTAAAGGGTTGGATTATTGGAAGATAATTAGTTAAGTTATTAATGCGTAATGTGGTAGGCCCCTCTTTTGAAGGTGACGTTACCCTCGGCTAAGTGGTTTGAGTCAGCAAGGATACAATCCCAAGTAGCCGGGTTAATGTATTAATAGTAGTTTACATATGAGGGGATCAAGCCATTCGCACCCCCGCCATCCAATACTAGTGGGTATTGAAGGAGGTCCTAGTAAGCTTGACCCAGGTCCTTGCAGGATCTATACATCGAACAAGGCAAGAACCTTACCAAACCAATCCCTTAACCCCTGACTAGGTAGCCAACATATCTCCATATAGACCGTGGAGATATGAATGGTGTAAATCTTTTATTTTATATAGACAGTAAAATAACACCAAGACACCAGGGACAAATGATAAGGAAGTTTCACCTTCAACATAAGAAACTAGTTATTAAAGTCATTAATACTAAATCAAATAAAAAGTGCGAAAAGATTAAAAAACAAAAGTATTACACTAAATGCTTGTCTTCATCAAGTGATGTAAGAGACTTAGGCAAACATGGCCTTTGATTATCAAGAACTCTTACTATCAATCTTGGATCCCAAGACTACTACACACACTCTATGATGGATGATGGATGATGGTGGTGGATGTGGGTGTTGTGACGGTGGTGGAGTGTGGGTGAAGTGGGAGAGAGGTGGTTTGTTAAGGGATACCTTTGAAATGAACCAAGCACCCCTATTTATAGCCTGCATAGAAGCCCAGACACGCCCCCCCCCCCCCCCCGTGTCCACCCATCTTCTCTTTCTTCATTTAATGCAGTTTGTCTGTATTAGTTGACCACGCCCCCGTGTCCGCTGGGCACGGCCCCGTGTGCAGAAGTGTATCTGTACTATCAAGATTTGCTTGGATTATGCGAATCTTAGCGTTGACCATGGCCCCGTGTCCGCTGGGCACGCCCCCGTGTTGGGAAATAGAACCTTCTACAACTTTGTCTTTTCTGCAGACACTTGGGCACGCCCCCATGTCCGATGGGCACGGGGCGTGTTCAGCCTTCTGTTGTTCTGTTTTTGCTTGGGAAGATACTGTCGAGGGGTCAGGCATGCCACGTTTATTCCTTTTCTTGTATTTTTGTTAGATTTGGCTGTATTTTTGCTTCTTTTGTTCATTTAAGCTCATTAACCCTGAAAATACAAAAGGAAGACAAAAGCACACTTTTTCCAACATTAGTACTAAAAAAGGGTTAGTTTTATGCCTCATTTGATGTAATTTATATGTTGCATTTTACACACATCAACGCTCAAGGCCTTCTTTCTCTCGATTTCTCGCGATTCTTGTATGTTTTCAACTCAATTCTTGTACTTCTATGATCTACACGCACTTCTTCATCATTTTCACCTCTGAATCTTAACTTTTAACCATGAAATCAACGGATTTGAGGTGTTTTAGGATGACGTCATCATGGAGTTCTTATGAACTTCAAGATTTAGCTTCATTCCACCAAGAACAACTCAGATATGAAGGATTTCCACATGATTTCACAACGACTTCGCATAGATCTAAACATTTTCAAAGTTAAAAGGATTGAAAGATGGTTTCTAACTTTCTTTCAACTCTTTTACATGCAATGCACTCAAAACTGATAGAATCGGAGCTCCTTCTGGTCTTCTACTCATTTCATAGTGAAGTGTCAGTTGAGATCTGATTTCTATCAAAGAGACAACCGATTCCAGAGTAAACATGAATAACTGTCAAAGAACAGTCAACTGGTCGGATTAGGGTGATTCCTGTTCGATCGAGCGACTTGGGACTTGACGAGGTTCCGTTGTTTAGTACGTTATCATACTGTCTCGAACAAACCATAAAACTTTCAAAATAATCAAGTCAAGACGATCAGATTCATTGGGACGGATTGCCGTCCGATCGGATTGCCATCCGATCGAACTGCAATTCGATCGGATTGCACTTGGTTCCACACTTTACAATTTTCAAGTTTTCAAAAGATCTGAACGTCGGACAGATTGTCGTCCGATCAGATTGCATCCGATCGAACGACCATCCGATCAGTTGACATTTGGAACTTCGACACTTAAACAATTTCATAATTCCAAAGACCATCAGTTCTAACGGATTGCCATCCGATCGGATTGCTATCCGATCGAGTGACCATCCTGCTGTGAACTTGTTCTCACTAAGTGTCCTGCCAATCGGATCGCTATCTGATTGAACGACCATTCGATTGAATGATCTGAAAGGTAGAGATACTTCTATGTTTTCAAAATGCTACAACAAAAACTTCAAATCCATCATACACAAACACATCCTTCTCAAACGAATGTCAATCCGACCGAATGGCCATCCGATCGGATGACCTTCCGAATGGATTGACATCCGATCGAATAACCATCCGATCGGATTGCCATTCGATCGGATTATCATCCGACACTTGTTCACTTCGCACTGCTTATTGCACCGTTCATTCGCTTATGCTACCGTTAACTGTTCAGGCTAATCACTCTAGCGCTCCCTTCAATCCACTAACTTCCATCGCTGTGAGTATACTTGATCCCTTTTTGCTTTACGCACTTTTGGGTGTTACATACGTTACTTATTCTAAATCACATCGATCACACAACGCTAATACTATTTATACGCTGACCGTTATTGCATGTTACGTGTTACTCGATGAATGCTTGTATGTTATGTTAACACAGTGATTGTTACCTGACGCCTTAGCAACGATAGTACTATAGTTTGGACTCAGCACCTGTCGTGGACAAGGGTTGTTAAGGTTACCTCTTCACGTGTCACAGTGGTGATATGTGTTGCGCATTCTACAACTCGCAGTCTTGTCTGTGCATATCTCATTGTCGATAACCTACTAGCTTCACACTATACATGTTACATGCTGGTTATGCGTAAATGCTTTCGAACTCTATTATTACTATTAAACTTGTATGCTCACCTTTACACTATGTGTATTGACCTTTATTTTAACGTATGTGACAGGTGCCTAGGATGCTGTGCTTTACCTGCTTTTGTGGAATCAAGTAGGAATGAGAGTCTAGAAACAAACAATTTAAATCTGAGTTGTCGGAACATGATATTTGTCTTTGAGATATTTGGTCTGTAATAATTCTTTACTTTGGTATGTTATGGTATGGGACATAATAATTAATTATCTGGTAAATTAGTTGTTATAGATTTCTCCTGGACAATCTGTTTTGCTCAGTGCCGCGCCCCGATGTTTCCGTCATCGGTTGGGGTGTGACAAATATGAATGAGAAATAAGCCCAATATATTTCAACATAGTGATATAAGTAAGTGATTATTATTATTATTATTATTATTATTATTATTATTATTATTATCATATTTACTATGACGAGTTGGCCTTCAATGTTATATTAGCTACTGTTAATGAGGTGTTGTGTTGGAAATGCTTTTTTTATGAACGATAAATTTGGATCACTAACAGACCACTGAAGTATCATCGTACCACTAACGAAACCACCCGATCATATCCATCTCCACTAGGCAATAATGCCTATACACCAATTCAGAAGGAAACCCAATAAATTTAAGAAAAGCCCCCTTGTGGAAATCGAACCTAGAACCTAATGGTCTTTAAGGCTTATCTCACTCTCAAAATGCCACTAGGATATAATTATAATGCCATGGGCAAAAAGATAATTATCTATTCATCTCTTCAGGATTTTCATATAAACCTGATAGTAGGTAGTAATACCCTCATTGTTAAAAGGGTGACATCTAAATATCATTCATATTGTGTTATATTATTTGTGATTTTAATCTGGTTTTTAAGTGTTGATGTATTAGAAATATAACTTGAAGGGTCACAGTGTAACTCTGGAGGGACTTAAGTGAAACATGTTATAAAGGCGGTGTATTTATTGTAAAGATCAAGGTGCAAAGTGAAACTTATGAAGATGCTGGTATAAAAAAGGGAAACCCTAGTTTCCAGATGATTCTTTTGCTGCTCATTCACTCGCACTTGTTCTCTGGATCGATTTGCTCTGATCTGTGGCGATCAGATTGTATTTTGTGTGATGTTCATCATCTCGCCTGTGAGATTGTCTTAGATCTGGTTGTATTCTTTCCCTGTGCACTTTTATCTTTTGTTGTTTGTATTGTGATCAACTAATTGTATATATTAGTTGTTCTGAACCTTATTGTTAACAAGATCTTACTAAGTGTAAGATCAAGGGTTTGGTTGGGAGTTTTTTGTTTTGGGTTAATAATAAGATTTTGTCATCGTTTTGTCGTTATTTCTGTGTGTTCCATCCTGTGTATTGTTGATACCATCTGTTTTTACATGGTATCAGAGCAATTATTACTCTTGATTATTGTTTCCGCTGGTATTATCTCTGGTTTGTTGTGATTGTGTAGGTCATTGTTAGGGTTTCTGGACTCAAGAAACCCTGGAGGAGCGATCTTGGGTGTGTTATCAAATTTGGGCTTAGAAACCCTAACTTGAGGCTGTTAGTGATCTTCTTGATGTCTGTTGGTGGAGTGAAGGTCTGCGTTGGTCTTTGTGATTATCTATTATCACAAAGCAAACTAACCAGATTTTTTTTGCTGCTTGTCTTCTGATCTTGATCGTGTAACCCTTGAAGGTTACAGATCAGATCTGCTAAGGAGGGAGCTAAAAGCTTCTGTAAGGGTGTTCTAACTTTCTCTTGTTATTTCTCTGTTTCTTTCATTGAGTCTTGATTGTTTGTTAATTTCTTTGTTCTTGGTCTTGGGTTGTTTGTTGCTTCTGTTGATAAGCTTGTCCAGGCACCTACAGAGTGATGAACCTGGAATCTGGCCTCTGTCACAGACAGCGGTGTAGGATCGGTTTTGACACCAAACGATTGCGTAACGAACGTGTGACGTGCGGAATCCGTACACGAACGTGACTGAACACATGAGAACGTACAATAACCGTGATTCTATTGAATTAATATAACGAGTACATGCACCGAGAATCACGTAGAGAACTTTCTCTCTCTAGACTTTCTCTCTCTAAGATTAGCTCTCTAATTCCCAAAATGAGCAAAAGTCATAAACTCTAACACTAAGTATCCTATTTATAGGCCAAGGCTTTAATGAGACTTCTCATTAATTACAATATTGTCACCTTGCCTTTTTCCTACTTTATGTAACATAAGGTCTTGATTTCTTCAGTTTCAGCTACGGTAACGATTGATGGAGGCGATAGACATTACTGCACCAACAGACTCCCCCTTGGATATTCCCACAATCAATCTCGTAGCGTCTTGTCTTTCTCTTTCTCGAACAGAATCCCCGTGGATCTGTCTTCAGACTTCCATTGCTCTTCCTTTCGATCAGACTCCTTTTCTTCAGGCTCCCCCTTTCGTTAAGCTTCCGTGCTTTTAGGATCGACGCCTGGCTTTCCGAATACAAGCTCCTTCAGGATAGTCATCTGGCTCCTTGAATGCACGCTCCCCCCTTGCGTTGAGCTTGTCTTCAGACTCCCACCTAGACTCAGCTGTCGGGATCGTAGTCTGGCCTTCACATGTTCACAAGTTTAGAATCAATTCCTGGCTCTATTCTGCATCTGCTCAGGATTTGAAACCTGTCTAACCTATACATCCTCTACCTCAATATAAGTTTCACAAATTTATAACATTTAGATTTAAGAAACTTACTGGTAGAACTCATTCATTCATCAATCTGTATAGTTACATCAAGTTCAAATGAATGACCTTGATTAACTAACCACACAATCTTTCAAAACATTTGTATATAACATTCAATGTTTTCAACATATTCTCCCAATCCAATTCATCATGTTTAGCACTTGGAATTTTGAAAATCCACTTTCCAACATCAGTTGTCGAAAATCTTTTTGTATTTTCAAAAATCTATACTAAAACACAATCTTTTTGGGTTTTTGTTTTTAGAAAAAATGCAGTAAAGAAATATATACAGACAATATTTTTTGTGATTTTGTGTAAGAGGATCATATCAGTTCATGAGACCAATCACAAGCACCGTTAAGCTTTAATCATTTTAAGTTCTAAACGATTCACATAGATTGACGATATATTTGTCCTCTTAAGCTCAATCTAAAAACTTTCGAAATGCTTACCGATACGTTAAGGTATATTAACTTTGCACTAAATTCTTATGGACCCCACGATCTCAGCATATCCCCTCATCATGCAATACACTAACTCAAGTAATGCCTTTAAACTTTTATCAACAGTGATATGTGCGAAAAACAAAGCAGAATGTTTAAACATTAACAATCAGTTTGATACTTCCGTATACGCAGAGAAAGTCCAATGTTTAAACAAAATAAGAAAATAAAACAAGTTTAAATCTTTGCAAAATAAAATGCACAATCATAGCGACTTTTCAGCAAGTTGTGAAAGTTCATAAACAAACTGGTTTTTATGCTCTTTTAGCATTCAGCGATTACTGAGTAGGTACACAATCACGAAGGACAAAACTAAGTACTATGCTTTCAACCGTGTTTCCCACTAGAACTAGGCTTTTTCATTTAAGTTTGTATCGTTATCACAAGTCTACTAGTCTAGCTGAGCCTATCGTCACATCAGTTAGTGAGATTTTTTATCACTTTTGAACATTCCATATCTTTAGCATGCTGTGATAGTCCACTGATGTACTATCATTTCCTCTTTTCACAACAAAACTCATTTTTGCTTTTTCAATGTTTTTGACATTTTCAAATTTTCTAATTTTTTAAAAATTTTTCTCCCCCAAAAATCAAAATATGTTTCAATTTTGATTTTCAAGGAAAATTTGAAAACAAACTGTACAAAAATGACAAACTGATATCGAATCACTTCAATTCGCCATCCATTTGGCGTAAACAATCAGAACTCCCCCTTACAACAAACTATTTTCCCATTATGCTTTCAAAACATTTAACTTTGTTTTAATCAAAATGGTTTTTCAGGAAAATTAGTTTTGTTGATTTACACAAACCATTTGTAGGTTAGGGGTTTCATCAAATTGTTTCTTTCTCAAACACATTTACCAAGAATGATGCCGATACCTGCTTCACACTTACCAACCTGGAAGCTCCGGCAAGTCAGGTTTTTCTATTTGAAAAGTTTCACCCAAGCCTGACTGTCCTTGGGTGATTTAGAATTCTTGTTCAACAATGGTGGAAAATTTTCATAATCCATTGTTAGACTAGAATTCTCTATTTTTACCTCAACACATGGCTCTTCTGGCTTTGATGAACCAGAATCATTGCCTGAACATGGCTTGTCTGACTTTATTGAGCCAGATTCATCGCCGACAATTTTCTTCTTCTTTTCTTTTGCCCCAAGATTTGTATCTGATGAATTCGTTTTGTTTGACTGGTCGGTCTTAGGAGAGTAAAACGATTTATCAGAACTGTTATTCGCTTTGACGACTGTATCCGAGGACAAAATCCTTTCACTTGATTGGGCAGTTCAATTTAACATGAATGTATTAATCAAACATGTGATCTTCTGATGTATCTTAATAATAGTGCCATCAATTCATTACTAAACTCTCATTGGACCTCAATATGCATGACCAACAATTTAGAATCACAAGACACTTTAATTGGGCCGATTACTGAATAATCTTTTCAAGCGAAATCAGGACAATAATGTTCAAGCGGAATCTGATTTTTCAAGCCGAAACAACTTTTGAAGCGAAATCACTTATTTCAAGCTGATTTCGCTTGAAATTACATAAGCTAGTTCAAGCGGAATATGCTTTTTCAAGCGAAATTAAACGTTTTTTCAAGCGGAATCAGACTGTTTACACGAAATCGGACCTAAAAACTCAGATTTCTCCTAAACAGCTAGGAATTAGGATCTGAAACTTGGTAGGGTTATAGATCAGGTGTTTTCGCACAACATATTAAAAAATCATGAATTTTCGACCGTAAAAACCCGTTCAATTTGACGATTTTCAGTGAAAAACGTGATAAAAATGAAAAAGATGAAGAAATAGATGAAATTCAGATCTGAAATCGATGAAATCATGTACGAATCTATGTGTTTGATCAGTGCAATCGAGCTCCTGCTCTGATACCACTTGTAGGATCGGTTTTGACACCAAACGATTGCCTAACGAACGTGTGACGTGCGGAATCCGTACATGAACGTGACCGAACACACGAGAACGTACAATAACCGTGATTCTATTGAATTAATATAACGAGTACATGCACCGAGAATCACGTAGAGAACTTTC
The DNA here is from genome assembly GCA_030545235.1 of Helianthus tuberosus. NCBI lineage: Eukaryota > Viridiplantae > Streptophyta > Magnoliopsida > Asterales > Asteraceae > Helianthus > Helianthus tuberosus. The sequence continues at coordinate 148,526,163 of CM060448.1, forward strand.
TCTCTCTAATTCCAAAAATGAGCAAAAGTCATAAACTCTAAAACTAAGTATCCTATTTATAGGCCAAGGCTTTAATGAGACTTCTCATTAATTACAATATTGCCACCTTGCCTTTTTCCTACTTTATGTAACATAAGGTCTTGATTTCTTCAGTTTCAGCTACGGTAACGATTGATGGAGGCGATAGACATTACTGCACCAACAAGCGGTATGTGTTGATTTGTTGTTAATTGATTGTTAATTGTTTACTTGTTATTGTTGTGATTAATATGGGTGACACTACTACTTCTGCTACTCTCATTAGCAAACTTGATATAGGCGATCCTTTATACCTCCTTCCTAGTGACTCTAGTACTTTAACCATTGTTAGTATAAAGTTAAAAGGTACTGAAAACTATCCGGTTTGGTCAAATGCTATGAGACTTACTTTAGAGGCCAAAAATAAATATGCTTTGATGGTAAGTGTGTGAAGTCAAAAGATGATGAGGTCTTAGCAAACCAGTGGGATAGGTGTAACTCAGTGGTTATTACTTGGCTTTTGTATTCTATATCTGAGGAGTTATTTTTGGGGCAAGTTTTTTCCAAACTTGCCTTAGAGTTATGGACTGATTTAAAAGAGTCATTTGATAAGGTGGATGGTTCTACTGTGTATGCCTTATATAAAAAGATAAATGGAATTTCTCAAAATAGAAGCACTGTTGCTAAATATTATGTAAGGACTCTCAAAAATGTCCTAAAAAGACCCATCAGTAAAAACCTGAACCCCTGAAACCATACTGTGCATGAAAAATCAACAAAATGTGAAATCTAGGTTTTAGGCGGGCCGCGTAAAGGTTAGCTTAGCTTTACGCGGGCCGCGTCAAAGTGAGGCTTGACCGGATAAGCGTCCAGATCCACGTGTCACACACGTGGCATGCCTACCAGTGACACGGATGCCCTAATCTATAAATAGACCTCCACGTGGGCTGCGTAAAGATTGGCCGGAGGTTCACGCGGGCCGCGACAGACTCCAATTTCACCTATAAATAGCTTGTCGCATGGCCTGTTCTCTGGTGTCGAAAATCAAACACAAAAACGAAGTTATACTGTTAGAAATCACAATTTCTATTAGCGAGGCGCTGGTACGATACCGGGTATTAACTCGATCGCTGCTACGATTCAATGTCCGATCGATTGAAACTATCCGATGGATGTTTAAGTGCTGCCCACATTCGGGCCATACTTTGTCATTAGTCGTGAATTCGATGGATGTTTAAGTATAGCACTTTGTCATTAATCGTGAGGGTTTTAGTCTCGTGAGTTATCGTAAATGTTTTATTAGTTACTAACCTAGTTCGTGTGCATTGTTATTAAATTAGGTTATAAGGCTAATCAGTAGGCTAAACTCTGCCCATATAAATCTGCAATGTGAGTCATTCTCTTTTTATCAACAGTATTTTACAATACTCCAATCATTTTCAAAAGTTATAATTACAGGGATTAAGTCATGGTTATCTTGAATCACTGGCTAATTGGGGTATTGTGCACATTACTAATTTCTCACTGTTAGGCTAATAAATCCTAACAGTGATAATCATCACTACTTGGGGAAAGACCCAATAGTGGTATGACCATCGTCACCAGGTGACACGGCGCCAGATAAAAAAATAAGATAGAAGCCATTGTAATCGCTCTTATGCTGTAATTTATAACTATGTGTCATTTTATCAAATTGAGTGACTCGCCAGCATTTCCCCGCTGATAAAATATTTTTAAAACATGTTTCAGGCAACCTACTGTGAATCAAGGAAAACGTGCTACGGAGCACTAACAAGCTTGAAGAGGTGGCTCAGTTAAAATGAATAAACATGTTTTATAAATCAGGGAATTTATTTATGAAATTCCTCTATTGTAAATTACGGGGTTTATCCTGAATTATGAAATAAAATAATCGGGCATTTTTGAGTTTTAAAAGATCCTGTAAAATCTTCCGCTGTCGCATCAATCAATTAAATACCACGGGTTCCTGTCCCGCGGCTCCTGACCGGGTCAAACCGGGGCTGGGGCCGTGACAGGAAAAGTTGGTATCAGAGCCACTGATTTAAGCCTATTAAGTATTTAAAATACTTAATTTTCCTGATTATCATCTTCTGATTATGTGTTTTTAACTGACTATCTGTTAGTTACTGTATGGGTAAGCAAAGAATCTCGGATATCTATCTTAAATTAGATAGTTCACCGAAAGATAAGGGAACTTCATCCCAATCAAATTCCTCAAGATACTCAGCAGATACTGAGGAGGGAATATTTGTTCGTAAAGCTCAGTATGAGAAACCACTTACCCCTAATAAAAGGAGTTTGATTATTAGAAAAAGTCTAGAGAAAATGAGGAAATTACAACCAAAAGAAGGAATAATTAATAAGGAAGCCCAGGAAATAAGCAATAAACCACCATGGGAAGATGAGTTAGATGAACAATGGGCAAATCTCTATATGTTAGCCACTATAGCAGTAAATGCTAACTTATAGTTTAAATCGCCAAACCAGTACTAGCACCTATGTCACCTACCAGCCCGAAACTTTAATATTTTAGTTGTACAAAAAAAAATTTTGTTTCAATAAAATGGTTTGTTAAAAATTTGTAATTAATATCAAATTTTCTGCTTTCCATTCTGTGATTCTGTGAAAATTTAATTTACAAAATTTTAAACTAAAATTTTTGTGTGTTTCTTCATAAATGCTAAACAGCATGAATGAATTGTCTGAAGCCCTTGAGAATCTCAATCTCTATCCTGTTAATGTGGAAGTTTCCAGAGACTTTACTGGTTACTTGGCCGATGTTGAGGAACCTATGGAATTCCAAGCTCCACCACCGGAGAAATCAAAGCCAAAGAAAAGAAGAAGATTTGTGGGTTGGAGGAATGTGCGCAGAAGAAAACTAGCGACTAGGAAAATTCCCAAGATAGAAAATCCCATGGATAAAGGAAAAGGGATCGAAATTGGGGAAAGTTTTAGGCAAGTAAGAATAGAAATTGGGGAAAGTTCTAAGCAAGCCGAGGAATTACCACTGCAGGAGGAACTAGATCGCATACTGGTAAATTGTGGTATCCTTAGGCCTATCAATGAAAACCTCTTCCCTTATCCTGTTGAAACCCAACTTCCAGTAAACTTGGAACCGGCCATCCCAGATCCTCTGATCCACACTCAACCTCTAGGAGAAATGGACGAATGGTGGACCAACGACTGGCAGTTTCAAAACCTCCTAAATAATCCTTATACCTTTTTCCCTCAGTTTGACCCAGAACCTGCACCAAACCCACCAATGAGTAATGAAAACTTAGCTGAACTCCGCCATTTTAGTGAGGAGCTGATAGATGCAGGGAATAGGATCCGGGAGGTGGGAGAACTAATTCCTGACATAATAGCTGGTATGTTCCTAGTTCACGACGTTTATGCAAAAGTATTATTTGACTCTGGTGCAAACCAAAGTTTTATAAATACTTCATTCTGCCAAGCTCTTAACTTACCTTTAACCAACCTTAGGCAGATTTTTACAGTCGAAACGACAGATGGGAATTCTGTTAAAATAAATAAGGTTGTGCGAGAAGGAAATATAGAACTTTTAGGTCATAAATTTTCGGCAAACCTGTTACCTATGAATTTAGCCGGATTTGATGTTGTGTTAGGAATGGATTGGCTAGTAGCCAATCATGCTCGAATTCTTTGTGATAAGAATTCCATAGAAATTCATACACCCTCAGGAGAATTAGTGGTGATTACAGGAGATAAGCCACGAAAGCCAATGAAATTGGCCAGTTATTCAAGAAAACAAGAAATGGTGTATATGATTTCAGTAATCATTAACACTAAGAGTAAGGAACTTAAGGAAATTCCAGTAGTATCAGAATACCCAGAGGTATTCCCAGAAGAACTACCTGGATTACCACCTGATAGGGATGTAGAGTTTAGAATTCATCTAATTCCTGGAACTACACCGATAGCCAAGGCACCTTATCGGTTAGCACCCACCGAAATGTTAGAATTGAAAAAGCAGTTAGATGAATTACTAAGCAAAGGATTTATACAACCTAGTTCATCCCCATGGGGAGTGTCAGTGTTGTTTGTGAAGAAGAAAGATGGTTCGATGCGAATGTGTATCGATTATAGAGAATTGAATAAAGTTATAATTAAGAATCGATACCCATTACTTAGGATTGATGATCTTTTTGATCAACTTCAAGGAGCTAGATACTTTTCTAAGATAGATTTACGCTCCGGATATCATCAATTGAAGGTACAAGAAGAAGACATACCTAAAACTGCTTTCAGAACTAGGTATGGTCACTATGAGTTTACAGTCATGCCCTTTGGGTTAACAAATGCCCCTGCAGCATTTATGGACATGATGAATAGAATCTGTAAACCGTAGTTGGATAAATTCGTAATTGTCTTCATCGATGATACACTTATTTATTCCAAAAGCCAGGAGGAGCATAGTGAGCACCTGCATACACTCTTAACTTTGTTAAGAAAGGAAAAGCTTTATGCCAAATTCTCGAAATGTGAATTTTGGCTACAAGAAGTGCAATTCTTAGGACACATGGTAAATCACGAAGGTATTCACGTAGATCTTGCTAAGATAGAAGCGATCACCAAATGGAAGGTCCCACAGTCAGCTATGGAAATTAGAAGTTTTATAGGATTAGCCGGATACTATAGACGGCTTATTAAGGATTTTTCCAAGATAGTTGTACCATTAACTAAGCTAACATGTAAAGTAGTTAAGTTTGAATGGGGACCTAGGCAAGAAGAAGCCTTTAGAATTTTAAAGCAGAAATTAACAAACGCTCCAATTCTAGCTTTACCAGAAGGAACAGAAGATTTTAAAGTATATTGTGATGCTTCAAAGCTAGGATTAGGATGTGTGTTAATGCAACGCAAGAAGGTTATTGCATATGCATCAAGGCAATTAAAAAAGCACGAAGAAAACTATACGACTCATGATTTAGAAGTAGGAGCCATAATTTTTGCCCTTAAGATTTGGAGACATTATCTGTACGGAAGTAAGTTTACTGTCTATACAGATCATAAAAGTTTAAGATATATCTTTGGGCAAAAAGAATTAAACATGAGGCAAAGGAGATCGATGGAAATCCTAAGTGACTATGACTGTGATATTCAATATCACGAAGGAAAAGCAAACGTAGTTGCTGATGCTTTAAGTCGTAAGTATCATGAAAAACAACGACGAGTTCATGCTCTTAGATTAAATCTACAGTTAGATTTAATGGAACAACTTAAAAACATTCAAGAGACATCAATCAAGGATGATGCTGAAGGAATGAAAGGACGAATAAAGGAATTAGAACGAGGAAGTGATGGAATTTGGAGATTGCATAAGAAACGAATTTGGGTACTTAAGCAAGGAGAATTGAGGAATAAGATTTTAGAGGAAGCCCATAAATCTAGGTATACCATGCATCCTGGTAACAATAAGATGTACCAAGATTTAAGAAATAATTTCTGGTGGATATGAATGAAAAAAGATATAGCTAGATATGTTTCTAAATGTCTTACTTATTCACAAGTTAAGGTAGAACACCAGAAACCCTCAGGTTTACTACAACAATTAGAAATGCCTGTATGGAAATGGGAACTCATAACAATGGATTTTGTTACTAAGCTACCCAAAACCAGAAAAGGCAATGATACGATTTGGGTAATTGTGGATCGATTAACTAAATCAGCTCATTTTCTACCAATGAAAGAAACATTTAGCATGGAAAGATTAGCCAAGTTGTACGTAGACGAGGTAGTATCCTTACATGGAGTTCCACTCTCCATTGTATCGGATAGGGATAGTCGTTTTACTTCCCATTTCTGGACAAGTTTCCAAGAAGCAATGGGAACTCGACTAAATTTAAGTATTGCATACCATCCTCAAACAGACGGACAAAGTGAACGGATGATCCAAACTCTGGAAGACATGCTTAGGGCATGTGTAATAGATTTTGGTGGAAACTGGGATGACCACCTACCTTTAATCGAATTCTCCTATAACAATAGTTATCATTCAAGCATCGAAGCTGCCCCATTCGAAGCACTATACGGACGGAAGTGTAGAACTCCAGTTTGTTGGGCAGAAATAGGAGAAAGTCAATTATCAGGTCCGGAGATTGTACAAGAAACTACCGACAAGATTACTCAAATCAAGGAAACATTAAAGACGGCTCGAGATCGCCAGAAGAGTTATGCAGATAATCGACGCAAGCCGTTAGAATTAGAATTTGAAGTTGGAGACAAAGTACTATTAAAAGTTTCTCCTTGGAAAGGAGTAGTTCGGTTCGGTAAGAAAGGAAAGCTAAGTCCAAGATACGTAGGACCATTTCCAGTAATCCAACGTATAGGACCAGTCGCTTATCGCTTACAACTACCAGAAGAACTAGCTGGAGTACGTGATGTATTTCATGTATCCAACCTCAAGAAATGTCTATCTGACGAATCTTTGGTAGTACCTCTTCAAGATGTAGAGGTAAACGAAAAGTTAAAATTTGTTGAGAAACCTCTTCAGATAGAAGACAGAAAGATCAAATTTCTCAAGCACAAGCGACTAGTACTAGTTAAAGTCAAGTGGGATTCAAAGAGAGGACCCGAGTACACTTGGGAACTGGAGTCGGAAATGAAGCGAAAGTATCCTCACTTATTTCAGTAAATCTCGAGGACGAGATTTTAAATAAGGTGGGGAGGATGTAAGGACTCTCAAAAATGTCCTAAAAAGACCCATCAGTAAAAACCTGAACCCCTGAAACCATACTGTGCATGAAAAATCAACAAAATGTGAAATCTAGGTTTCAGGCGGGCCGCGTAAAGGTTGGCTTAGCTTTACACGGGCCGCGTCAAAGTGAGGCTTGACCGGATAAGCGTCCAGATCCATGTGTCACACACGTGGCATGCCTACCAGTGACACGGATGCCCTAATCTATAAATAGACCTCCACGTGGGCCGCGTAAAGATTGGCCGGAGGTTCACGCGGGCCGCGACAGACCCCAATTTCACCTATAAATAGCTTGTCGCATGGCCTGTTCTCTGGTGTCGAAAATCAAACACAAAAGCGAAGTTATACTGTTAGAAATCACAATTTCTATTAGCGAGGCGCTGCTACGATACCGGGCATTAACTCGATCGCTGCTACGATTCAATGTCCGATCTATTGAAACTATCCGATGGATGTTTAAGTGCTGCCCATATTCGGGCCATACTTTGTCATTAGTCGTGAATTCGACGGATGTTTAAGTATAGCACTTTGTCATTAATCGTGAGGGTTTTAGTCTCGTGAGTTATCGTAAATGCTGTATTAGTTACTAACCTAGTTCGTGTGCATTGTTATTAAATTAGGTTACAAGGCTAATCAGTAGGCTAAACTCTGCCCGTATAAATCTGCAATGTGAGTCATTCTCTTTTTATCAACAGTATTTTACAATACTCCAATCATTTTCAAAAGTTATAATTACAGGGATTAAGTCATGGTTATCTTGAATCACTGGCTAATTGGGGTATTGTGCACATTACTAATTTCTCACTGTTAGGCTAATAAATCCTAACAGTGATAATCATCACTACTTGGGGAAAGACCCAATAGTGGTATGACCATCGTCACCAGGTGACACGTTGCCAGATAAAAAAATAAGATAGAAGCCATTGTAATCGCTCTTATGCTGTAATTTATAACTATGTGTCATTTTATCAAATTGAGTGACTCGCCAGCATTTCCCTGCTGATAAAATATTTTTAAAACATGTTTCAGGCAACCTGCTGTGAATCAAGGAAAACGTGCTACGTAGCACAAACAAGCTTGAAGAGGTGGCTCAGTTAAAATGAATAAACATGTTTTATAAATCAGGGAATTTATTTATGAAATTCCTCTATTGTAAATTACGGGGTTTATCCCGAATTATGAAATAAAACAATCGGGCATTTTTTAGTTTTAAAAGATCCTGTAAAATCTTCCGTTGTCGCATCAATCAATTAAATACCACGGGTTCCTGACCGGGTCAAACCGGGGCTGGGGCCGTGACATATTATAACAGACTGACAACAATGTGGAAGCAATTTAATGCCATGGTGCATCTTCCTTCCTGTTCTTGTCAGGCTGCCAAGGATTACAATGATTTTTCAACTCTCATTAAATTGATGCAGTTTCTTATGGGGCTTGATGATGTTTATCAGCCTGAAGAACAAATATACTAACAAGAGAACCATTCCCTTCAGTTAAAGTAGTTTTTTTCTATAATATCTAGAGAAGAGTCTCATAGGATGTCTTCTAGTGGTTCAAAGGGTCAGAATGTTTCTTTTCTGTCTAAGTCTGGTCAAACATTTGATTCTAGGAAGAGAAATGTTAGAGGTCCTAATCCTAACCTCAAATGTTCTCATTGTAATATGATTGGTCATACAGTAGACAGGTGTTTTGAGATAATTGGTTATCCTCCTGGTGTTAGGAGAAGACCAAGGGGACAGTTTGCTAAGTCTAATGTGTCAAGTAGTAGTAGTAGTACTACTACTACTAATAATAGTAATAGTACTAGTAGTGGTGGTGGTGGTGGTGGTGGTGGTGGGGTGGCGGTGTTGGTGGTGGTGGTTGATGTGTGCAAAATGCAACATATAAATTACATCAATTGTGGCATAAAACTAACCCTTTTTAGTACTAATGTTGGAAAAAGTGTGCTTTTGTCTTCCTTTTGTATTTTCAGGATTAAATGAGCTCAAATTAACAAAAGAAGCAAAAAGACAGCTAAATCTAACATAAATACAAGAAAAGGATCAAACGTGACATGCCCGACCCCACGGCAGCATCTTCCCAAGCAAAACAAGAAAACAGAAAGCTGAAAACGCCCCGTGCTCAGTGAACACGGGGGCGTGCCCAAGTGCCAGCAGAAAAGACAAAGCTGTAGAAGCTTCTATCGCCACCACGAGGCCGTGCTCAGCGGACACGGGGCCGTGGTCAACTATAAGATTCGCAGAATCCAGGCAAATCTTGATAGTACAGATATGCTTCTGCACACGGGGGCGTGCCTAGCGGACACGGGGACGTGGTCAACTAATGCAGACAAAGTGCAATTAATGAAGACAGAGAAGGATGTGGACACGGGGTCGTGCCCAATGGACACGGGGCCGTGCCCGAGCTTCTATTCAGCCTCTAAATAGGAGTGCTTGGCTCAAGTTCAAACCATCCCTTGGCACACCACCTCTCTCACACTTCACCCATCACCCACCACCACCACAACACCATCATCCACCACCATCATCCATTGTCCATCATAGAGTGTGTGAGTCATCTCGGGATCCAAGATTGGTCGTAAGAGTTCTTGACAATCAAGGCCATGTTTGCCTAAGTCTCTTACATCACTTGGTGAAGGCAAAGTGTCTAGTGTAATACTTTTTATTTTTAATCTTTTCGCACTTTTTACTTGGTTTTGTATTAATGACTTTAATAACTAGTTTCTTATGATGAAGGTGATTTTTTCTTATCGTTTGTCCGTGGTGTCTTGGCATTATTTTACTGTCTATATAAAATAAAAGATTTTCACCATTCATATCTCCACGGTCTATATGGAGGTATGTTGGCTACCTGGTCGGGGGTTAAGGGAACGGTTTGGTAAGAGTCTTGCCTTGTTCAGTGTATAGATCCTGCAAGGACCTGGGTCAAATTTAGTAGGACCTCCTTCAATACTTAATGGTATTGGATGGCCGGGGTCCAAACTCTTTGATCCCCTCATATGTAAGCTAATATTAATACTTTAACCCGGCTACTTAGAACTGTATCCCTGCTGACTCAGACTACTTAGCCGAGGGTAACGTCACCTTCAAAAGAGGGGCCTACCATAATATGGATTAATAACTTAATTAATTATCTTTCAATAATCCGAGCCTTTAGGATTGTATCCTTGCTGACTCAAACTACTGGGTTGATGGTAACGTCACCTTCAAAAGAGGGGCCTAATACAATAACTAAGATAATCTCTTAAAAAGTGCAAAAGTGCGGAAATAATCAAAGGTTACACTATACACGATTCGGAGCCAAGTGATTCATCTTGTCTATCTGTTTTTCTTTTTTTTTTCAGCATTTTAGTTAGTTTTTATTTTTCTAGTTTAAAACCCTTTATCTAAATTTTTGATTTGATTAGTCGTTGAGGATAAACCGGTATTAAAAGCTCTTGTGTCCTTGGACGCCCTCGGTATCTTACCAACACTATACTACGCTCACGATGGGTGCACTTGCCCATATGTGTGTTTAGTGTTAGTAAATATCGTGTTTTATAAATTTAAAACTTGACTAAAAAAGTGTAAAAAGGGCTTAAAATATACTTAAACTTATATACACACTTCACACGCATCAAGTTTTTGGCGCCGTTGCCGGGGACACAAGGATTTTAAGAAAGCTTAAAATCGACGGCCTAATCAGTTTTTCAAAACTTTTTCAAAACGCGCGCACATTTTTCTGCATTTTAGTTTAGTTTTGCATTTACAGTAGGTTGAACACGGGCTGTGCTCGCTGAACACGGGGCCGTGCTGCATATTTTTCATAAAACTCCCAGTAACAGTAGCCTGAACACGGGGACGTGCTCACTGAACATGCCCCCGTGCTCAACGAAATCAGTAACTTTAATTAAAACGCCCAGATACAGATTCTGTACACGGGGCCGTGCTCACTGAACACGGGGCCGTGTCCAGCCTCTGTTTCTGTTTTTATTTTTGTTTTCTGATCTCGAGACTTGGTTGTGGTCTGCTGAGTGATTCTTATGGATCAATACTCAGGAGGTTACAACTACACCTATGAGGAGGATGATTATAGGAATAATTATTGCACTAATTGTGGTGACCCTCACTCGGTCCAATATTGTAACTTATATCAACCGTCCACTTCATACACCTACTATGAGGAGCCCAGGTACGAGCCATTAACTTCATACACATCCTATGAAGACCAAAGGTATGAACCTCCTCCCTCATACTCATATTTTGATGAACCAAGGTATGAGCCTTCTTACTCATACTTTGAGGAACCAAGATATGAGCCACCACCTTCATATGCTTATTATAAGGAACCATGGCGTGAACAACCCACCTCATATGAGTATTATGAAGAACAAAATTACGACCCTTATCCATCATATACTTACAATGAAGGACAATGGTGTGAACCATCTACTTCCTATGAGTATTATGAGGAACAAAGGATCGAACAACCGGATTCAAGCTTTGAAAATCCCGATCCTTTTTCTATAACCGAAGTGACCGATAGGATATTAGAACACCTTAGAGTTATCGATCGATATATAAAAGAATCTCGCGCAAGGGAAGAGGAGTCCCGCGCAAGAGAAGAATTAAATAAAGAAGAGATAACTGAAAGTGTAAAAATGGAAGAACAAATAAGTGAAGAACCGACACATGAGTTAAACAACGAAAAAGGTGAGTCCGACAACGTTAAAATTCCAGAAGAGTCTAATTTTGAAAAAATTAATCTCTTGTCACCTTCTTTTGAAAATCATTGTTTAGTTCCAACTCATGCTAAGTTTTTAAAAGAGTTAAACACTAACACAAAAATTGACGAAACGGTAAGTGTTAAGTTAACTAATGATCAAATCTCGCTAATAAAAGAAGACCCATTTGAAATTAACATTACACCGGTTCCATGTTTCTTTCAAAATTCATTTATTAGTAATGTCACAATCGATAAAGATCTTTGTGTTAACATAATGCCTAACTACATTTTCGAAAAATTAAGTATTAGTGATTTTTCTCCACTTCAAATACCCATTTTTCTATCTAATCGGAAAGTAATAAAATCAATCGGTATAGTTGAGGATGTCTTGGTTCAAACAGATCAAATGGTAATCCCAACCGACTTTGTCATCCTCGATGACGCTCCTCTAGTGTTGGGACGACCATTTGTAAAAACTCACGAAGCTTTGAAAAAACGGAAGTACAACAATCTACCTCTTCAATTAGGGGCATTTAAAAAGAGTGTCGATCTTGAGCGGTCAATGAAATATCCATTCGGCAATAATGACCCCCTAATTGAGGATGAAGATGAACCACCCGATACAAGTGCAAAGTTTGACCACTTTGTTGAAGAAGAGGTCGCCATAGAACAAAGTTTTAAAGTTCTTGATCAAAACGAGCAACCAAATAAGGAGTCTCCTAAAGACCCACCTCTTGAGCTCAAAGAACTTCCAAAAGGTTTGGAATATGCTTTTCTAGACAAAGATGGTAAATTACCTGTAATTATTTCGTCTAAATTAGATAGTTTAGAAAAAGAAAAATTAATTAGTCTTTTGAAAAAACACAAAAATGCGATCGCTTGGAAGCTTGTAGACATTAAAGGAATAAGTCCTTCCATGTGCACGCACAAAATTTTAATGAATGATGACTACAAATTGGTAATACAACCACAACGTCGAGTAAATCCAAATGTTCAAGAAGTGGTTAAAAACGAAGTCATCAAATTACTTGACGCCAGACTTATTTATCCTATCTCCGATAGTCCTTGGGTAAGTCCTGTCCAAGTAGTTCCAAAGAAAGGAGGTATGACGGTAATAACTAATGAAAAGAATGAATTAATACCAATGACAACCGTCACAAGATGGAGAGTATGTATAGATTATAGACGATTAAATGAAGCAACAAGGAAAGATCACTTTCCTTTACCCTTTATTGATCAAATGTTAGAAAGATTATCCGGTCATAAATTTTACTGTTTCTTGGATGGTTTTTCAGGTTACTTTCAAATCCCGATAGAACCCGAAGACCACGAAAAGACAACCTTCACATGTCCCTATGGAACTTTTGCTTATCGACGCATGCCGTTCGGTCTATGTAATGCCCCCGCAACATTCCAACGTTGCATGGTAACCATCTTCCATGACATGATAGAAAAGACAATGGAAGTCTTCATGGACGACTTTTCTATCTTTGGGGATTCATACAACCAATGCCTCGATAACCTTGAACGAATGTTATCCCAATGTGAGGAAACTAACCTCGCCCTTAACTGGGAAAAATGCCATTTCATGGTAACGGAGGGAATAGTAATTGGTCACAAAATCTCAAGCGAAGGAATGGAGGTAGATCGAGCCAAAATAGACACCATTTCTCGACTACCACCCCCATCCTCCGTTAGAGCTATCAGAAGTTTCCTAGGGCATGCCGGATTATATAGGCGGTTTATCAAAGACTTTTCTAAAATTTCAAGGCCTCTGACAAAATTACTTGAAAAAGATGCCCCTTTCATCTTTGACAAGGATTGCAATCAAGCATTTCTAACCCTAAAAGAAATGTTAGTCAATGCACCTATCATGATAGCGCTTGATTGGAAATTTCCTTTCGAAATCATGTGTGATGCAAGTGACTTTGCAGTTGGAGCTGTCTTGGGACAAAGAAAAGAAAAACATTTTCACCCAATTTATTATGCTAGTAAAACACTTAACGATGCACAAGAAAATTACACAACAACTGAAAAAGAATTACTAGCTGTGGTATTTGCTTTTGATAAATTTTGTTCTTATCTTGTTCTTTCTAAAACTATAGTCTATACAGATCATGCAGCCATTCGATATCTCTTCAAAAAGTAGGACGCAAAACCACGTTTGATTCGGTGGATTCTACTCCTCCAAGAATTTGATATTGAAATCAAAGACAAAAGAGGAGCAGAAATTACCGCGGCAGATCATCTTTCATGCTTAGAAGACCCAGCTTTGGAGGCAACTAGGGATGAGCAAATCAACAAAAAATTCCCAACGGAATCCCTAGAAATGGTGGAATACAAAGAAGAGCCATGGTACCCCGACTATGCTAACTACCTAGCTAGCGGTATAGTTGCAAAAGGTTGGACACATCATCAAAGAAAAAAATTCTTTGCTAATGTGAAACATTATTTTTGGGAAGATCCATATCTTTTCAAAATGTGTGCCGACCAACTCATCCGACGATGCGTACATGGTAGCGAAGCACGAAGAATTCTCCGCCATTGTCATGAAGGTCCATACGGAGGACATCATGGTGCCGCTAGTACCGCACGAAAGGTATTTGATTCAGGATTTTATTGGCCAACCATTTACAAAGACGCCCAAAGTCTTGTCAAGACTTGCGATGCTTGCCAAAGAACAGGTAATATTTCTTCCAAAAACGAAATGCCCCAAAATGGCATTCTTGTTTGTGAAATTTTTGATGTGTGGGGACTCGACTTTATGGGACCTTTCCCACCATCAAAAGGAAACAAATATATACTTGTGGCAGTAGATTACTTGTCTAAATGGGCCGAGGCACTTCCAACAAACGATGGAAGAGTCGAGGTAAGATTTCTGAAAAAATTATTCTCTCGTTTTGGCACACCTAAAGCATTAATAATTGATAGAGGTACCCATTTTTGCAACCATCAACTTGAAAATTTTTTAACAAGATATGGGGTCTATCACCGGGTCTCAACAGCATATCAGCCTCAAACAAACGGACAAGCCGAAGTGACTAATAGAGGTCTAAAATGAATACTTGAAAAAACCGTAGGGTTAAATAAAAAGGAATGGGCCGATAAATTAGATGATGCTTTATGGGCTTTTCGAACTGCTTATAAAACAACAATAGGTACAACCCCATATAAGCTCGTCTATGGAAAAAGTTGTCACTTGCCAGTAGAAATTGCACACAAATCCTACTGGGCAATTAAAAATGTAAACTTAGATTTAGAATTTGCTGGTAAAAATCGATTTTGCCAATTAAATGAATTAGACGAACTTAGGAATTATGCATACTCAAACTCTGAAATTTATAAGGAAAGAATGAAAAACTTGCATGACAAACATATTAAACCTAATGAATTTCGAGTAGGAGATCAAGTTCTTTTGTTTAATTCACGACTTCGATTGTTTCCTGGTAAATTAAAGTCTAGGTGGTCAGGACCTTTTTCCATCACCCATATTTTCCTACACGATGCAGTAGAAATTAAATCTCGGAATGGAATTCCATTCAAAGTCAATGGCTAACGGCTAAAACTCTATCAAGGATTCATTGAGGATGAAGAGGAAGAAATCTCGCTTCAACCGGTCGAAGAATGAAAGCATCAACATCATACCTGGTAAGTTACGAACAATTGGAACGACATCTAAATCGGTAAGTCTTCTAACCAAGTTTTGGGAAAAAACGAGGGCATTCACATGAGCACTAAAAAAAATATATTTTCAAACTTTGCTCGGCATGAGGCCGTGTCCGCTAGACACGGGGCCGTGTCCACGCAACTATCGGGATAAATCCCCTTTTTCATAACACTTACACCATTCCACACGCTCCGTTTCCCCAAAAACGCTCTGGTTCAAGGCGATTTTCCGCAGATTTTCGACGTCTCCTCTAATTCTAACAACATCAAGGTATGATTCTATCACCATTAGTAGTTAGATTAAGCATTTGCATGTAGTTAAAACTTCAAAAATTTGGGAAAAAATCTAGGGTTCTTGAACTACACCCGGATCGAACCGTAAATTTTTGCTTAAATCTGTTAGCATTTAGTTAGATAAGTGTTATGGGAAGTAAATCCACTTGTATTGTTCAAAGATTCGCCCGATTACTCATAAAAACCCCAAACCCTTGTTTTTGAACCGAAAAAGATAAAATTGAATGGGTAAACGGGTTGTTTTGGGAAAAACGGCACTTAGGGTTTCATTTTCGGGGGAAACCGCACCTATTGGACCAAAAATTTTCAAGTTTTCGAAACCGGGTCGAAAAATGATGTTTTTGAGTAACAGACACCTGGACACGGGGTCGTGTCCAGCACGCTGTTTGCAGTTTTGTCCGAAAATTCCACTGTTTCATGCTAACTTTTGGTGTATTCTTTCAGATGTCGAGGAAATTCACGAGGTTCAACGTAAATGAACTCGATGCTAGGGCTAGATACGAAGTACTTCAAACAAGACCGAAAGAATACCCGAGACAAGTATGCACGGATCTGTTAGCCATGGTGAACCAACTTGACCGGTTTAACAACCTCGTTACCGGCCCGCTAAGAGTAGCCTTAACCACTCGACTTCGATCAGTCCATGAGTACACTATGGAATTCTATAGCACCTTCACGTTCAATTCAAGGTGCGACCCATTTGAAAATGATGGGGTAGCATTCCGATGTGGTGGAACTAGGTACTGAATTTCAATGGCACAATTTGGGTCGATAGTCGGGCTTTATGCGGAGGAAGATGCGGGTAACGAGGAGAATACCGGAGGGATGCGAGAGATAGATGAGAACGATCGCCAGGCCGCATGGGCTCAGATTGGTGAAGGGCACTACAATCCGAGCAGCACTAAGAGCACTAAGTTGAGGGACCCGCTCTACCGATACATCCATAGGCTCCTCGGCTACTCTCTTAGTCAAAGGCATGATAGCGGTGGCGTTGAGAGATTTGGTTGTCCTCCACTGCATCCATAACCGCAGACACCTCGATGTTCCGTTCCTCCTGCTCCGTAACATGCATCTGAACCGGCTTGCTACTTCACCAACCCCTATCTTCTTCGAGGGGTGGATATACCGTCTCTTCAAGCACTTCGTGAACATACCTAGGTCCTTTGAAAGGAGTCCATGGTCGGGAAGGGTAGACATACACATCTGCCGCTCCATGAGCTTGATTTATAAGGCTGAAGACGGGACAGTTAGCTTCCAAAGGATGCAGGGGCATGCATGGAACCCGCAAGAGGCACTTGTCCTTCACGCTCCACAACATCATCAGTACCAGTACCAGCCCCATGGTGATCCGGGCCAATCCTCCTCACAAGGAGGTGGTTTTCCGAACTTCCAAAGTTTACATGATTTATTGCAGGAAAACCTCATGTGCACCAGGAACACCTATAACATGGCGAGCAACACGTACAACCGGGTTGGAGCAATCGAGAGAAACATATCCGATATCCAAGATGATATTGGAAATATCCGGGAGTACATTGCGGGGCACGGTGGAGGAGATGATGATGATGATGAGGACGAGGACATGGACTAGGCGGGAGGAGCGGAGGCAGAAGCGATTGGTTGGTGATCACACAGGTTAACCCCCCTTTTATCTTGAACAATTTCCGGCCTGCATGCCGTGTGTTGAACAATTTACTTTCCTATAACTCTTTTTACTTTCTGCATTTTTTTTCTTTTTAACTTTGTGATGTGGATGTTGAACTTGGTAATTTAGGATGTCTGCTATGGTTTGGTGTAGTGTTTATTGCTAAAACAGGTACATACGAGGCTTAGAGCACTAAACCTTAGTGCTACTAAAGCCGGGACAGGAAAACCAGAGCCAGAAACCTGTTTTTCAACCTTGCAGATTGTCTACACGGGGTCGTGTCCAGCCGACACGCCCCCGTGCCCACTACCCCAGACCTGCTGTTTTTCTTAATCTGCAGAATTTCGCCAGACACGGGGTCGTGCCCAGTAAACACACCCCCGTGTCTACCTTCTGTAAGTTTTTCGTTACTGGCACCTGAACACGGGGACGTGTCCATTCGACACGGGGCCGTGTCCAGACGCCCAGTAACACAAATTTTTGCTTTTTCACACCCTTTTACACATTCAATCAACCTAAAAACTTATTTTTGGGACACATTGAGGACAATGTGTAATTTAAGTGTGGGGGGGATGCTAAAACCTTGAATCTTGCAAGTCCTAACTACAAGCCTTACACAAAACTCTATTGGAACCGCTAATCACCCCAAATTTTTTTTCAAAAATTTTCATTTTTTTTTACTTGTCTAGGTTTAACTTGGGAATTTCAAGTTCTAAAAAGGTTATATTTTTATAAATTTACAACCGATAGCGTCGTGATAAAAAGAACCAACATAAGAAAATTATGAAACGGCATGACAAGCCTAGTTAAAATTTGATTATATATATTTGATCACATAAAAACCCATTCCTACAAAAGTGAGTTTTGAGCCTTTATTGAGCATACAAATATTTATCTTTAAACTAAATGCTCATTTTTCGTTTCTTGTGTAAATAGCCGCTTGGTTCTTACGACTCGAGAACTTGCCACGACGATACATTCTCAGTCCTTACCAACTTAAACCCGAGTAAGTAAATGATGGAGGCATTAGGACTAACCCTTTTTATTTCTACACCATTATTTTTCTTTTTTTTTGACCACCTACCCAAAATCCCCCTAGTTAGCCCCTTTGAGCCTAAACCTTTTCATTTCATAACCCAAACCAAACACCCTTTCACACACCAAAACCCTTTTTATTTTTAACCTTTTATTTTAGTAGCAAGCTCGGTATTTCGTATGACTTTTCAAAAAAAAATATATTGATGATGAAGCAAAAGAGAAATAAACAAACAAGTTTATCAAAAATAGCTTTGTTTGAATAAAAGCTTCATCAAAATAAAAGTTGCAAAAATCAAAAGTCTTTTGAAAACCGATGCTTGTTACGCTTTTCGCCCTTTCACTAACAACTAACCTAACCACCTACCTTTAACCCAAGCCTAACCCTTCACCCCAAAAGTCCTCTTGATATTTACAAAGGTGTATAGTTAAAAAGGAGGAGGATTGATTGCTTCGCAAGCTTATGGTAGGAGTAAGTTCCATGCCGCTGTCGAGTGATTCACTAAAATACATCTTCGGCCGAGTGTTGAGTGATCCCCCGTGAGGTATGTGAACTTGTATATAAATGGAATTTTAAAGAGGCATGTTATGCCCTAATAAGTAATTTATCTTATGAAAAGTTTTAAATAAATCATGACGAATAGGATCGTAAATAACTAAAAATAAAACTTAATAAAGAATCTTGGAAATCCCGACACTCTATGACAAGCCCAAAAACCTTCTCTTCTACCCATTCCATTTGGGAGTGTAAAGCCACATTATAAAGAGTTTTGCTTGAGGACAAGCAAAGATTCAAGTGTGGGGGTATTTGATGTGTGCAAAATGCAACATAAAATTACATCAATTGTGGCATAAAACTAACTCTTTTTTAGTACTAATGTTGGAAAAAGTGTGCTTTTGTCTTCCTTTTGTATTTTCAGGATTAAATGAGCTCAAATTAACAAAAGAAGCAAAAAGACAACTAAATCTAACATAAATACAAGAAAAGGATCATACGTGACATGCCCGACCCCACGACAGCATCTTCCCAAGCAAAACAAGAAAGCAGAAGGCTGAACACGCCCCGTGCTCAGTGAACACGGGGGCGTGCCCAAGTGCCAGCAGAAAAGACAAAGTTGTAGAAGCTTCTATCGCCCACCACGGGGCCGTGCTCAGCGGACACGGGGCCGTGGTCAACTATAAGATTCGCAGAATCCAGGAAAATCTTGATAGTACAGATATGCTTCTGCACACGGGAGCGTGCCCAGCGGAAACGGGGGCGTGGTCAACTAATGCAGACAAAGTGCAATTAATGAAGACAGGGAAGGATGTGGACACGGGGCCGTGCCCAATGGACACGGGGCCGTGCCCGAGCTTCTATTCAGCCTATAAATAGGAGTGCTTGGCTCAAGTTCAAACCATCCCTTGGCACACCACCTCTCTCACACTTCACCCACCACCCACCACCACCATAACACCATCATCCATTATCCATCATAGAGTGTGTGAGTCGTCTCGGGATCCAAGATTGATCGTAAGAGTTCTTGACAATCAAGGCCATGTTTGCCTAAGTCTCTTACATCACTTGGTGAAGACAAAGTGTCTAGTGTCATACTTTTTATTTTTAATCTTTTCGCACTTTTTACTTGGTTTTGTATTAATGACTTTAATAACTAGTTTCTTATGTTGAAGATGATTTTTCCTTATCGTTTGTCCGTGGTGTCTTGGCATTATTTTACTGTCTATATAAAATAAAAGATTTTCATCATTCATATCTCCACGGTCTATATGGAGGTATGTTGGCTACCTGGTCGGGGGTTAAAGGAACGGTTTGGTAAGAGTCTTGCCTTGTTCAGTGTATAGATCCTGCAAGGACCTGGGTCAAATTTAGTAGGACCTCCTTCAATACTTAACGGTATTGGATGGCGGGGGTCCAAACTCTTTGATCCCCTCATATGTAAGCTACTATTAATACTTTAACCCAGCTACTTAGGACTGTATCCCTGCTGACTCAGACTACTTAGCCGAGGGTAACGTCACCTTCAAAAGAGGGGCCTACCATAATATGCATTAATAACTTAATTAATTATCTTTCAATAATCCGACCCTTTAGGATTGTATCCTTGCTGACTCAAACTACTGGGTTGAGGGTAACCTCACCTTCAAAAGAGGGGCCTACTACAATAACTAAGATAATCTCTTAAAAAGTGCAAAAGTGCGGAAATAATCAAAGGTTACACTATACACGAGTCGGAGCCAAGTGATTCATCTTGTCTATCTGTTTTTCTTTTTTCTTTTTTTTTTTTAGCATTTTAGTTAGTTTTTTTTTTCTAGTTTAAAACCCTTTTTCTAAATTTTTTGTTTGATTAGACGTTGAGGATAAACCGGTATTAAAAGCTCTTGTGTCCTTGGACGCCCTTGGTATCTTACCAACACTATACTACGCTCACGATGGGTGCACTTGCCCATATGTGTGTTTAGTGTTAGTAAATATCGTGTTTTATAAATTTAAAACTTGGCTAAAAAAAGTGTAAAAATGGCTTAAAATATACTTTAACTTATATACACACTTCACACGCATAAGTGGTAATAGTAATAGTACCAGTAGTAGTGGTGGTGGTGGTGGCGGCGGCGACGGCGGCGGTGGCGGTAGCGGTAGCAGTGGCAGTAGCAGTAGCAGTCTTTTACTTCTAAACAGATTTCAAAATTGTTGAATCTTGTTGGTGAGAAATCTGGTGGTGAGCAGTCTAAATAAAATATGGGAGGTGAGTCCTCAGTTACTTGTGGTTTTATTGTTGGGTTTGTTAGTTGTTCTAGTTCAAATGTTTTTGGTTATGAATATAATTGGATTATTGATTCTGGTGCGAATCAACATATGGTTAAGTCTAATAGGGATATGTTTGATTGGGTAGACGTATCTGATTTTGATTTAAAGGTTGGTCATCCAAATGGTACTAATGTTAAAGTGTTTAAAATTGGGAAACTAAAGTTAATAGGTGGTGTAATTCTGGAAGATGTTTTCTATGTTCCTGAGTATAGTGTAAATATGTTATCTGTTTTTTGGTTGGCTAAAGATAATAAGATAGCAGTAGTGTTTAATGAAACTGATTGTCTGTTACAGGATTTGAGGTCAAAGAAAGTCCTGGTGACTGGTAGCCAGGACAATGGGTTGTACTTTGTTAGAAAGAATGGTAATTCTGTAAATATGTGTTATAATAGTTTCTTAAAGTCTAGTATGTGGCATAGTAGATTAGGCCATCCGTCTGATCAGGTTCTGGCTGTTTTAAAAGGTAATCTAGATATTAAAACTATTGATCATGGTCCTTGTGAGATTTTCCATAAGGCAAAACAAGTAAGAGTTCCTTTCCCCTTAAGTGAACATAAAACAAAAGAGATAGGTGATATAGTTAATTTAGATATGTGGGATCCGTATAAAGTGTCTAGTTGTTTTAGATATTTTCTAACAGTTGAACCTGTTAGTTATAATGAAGATGTTAAAGATCCTAGGTGGGTAGAAGCAATGAACAAGGAAATGGAGGCCTTGTTTAGGAATAATACTTGGACTCTTGTTGATTTACCACCTGGTAGAAAGCCTATAGGCTGTAAGTGGGTGTACAAAGTTAAATATAAGTCCAGTGGTGAGGTAGAGAGATTTAAAGCTAGGTTAGTAGCTAAAGGGTTTAATCAAAGGGAAGGTTTGGATTTTGGTGAAACGTTTTCGCCGGTTGTGAAAATGGTTACAGTTAAGTGTATTGTTACACTTGTTGTACAAAATGACTGGCCCTTATTTCAACTTGATATTAATAACGCCTTTTTATATGGTACTATTAGTAAAGATGTTTATATGTGTTTGCGACAAGGTTATTATTCACAAGATGAAACTAAAGGTTGTAAATTAGTCAAGTCGTTGTATGGTCTTAAACAGGCCCCTAGAAAGTGGAATGAAAGATTATCTAGTGTGTTAATTGATTATGGTTTTGTCCAAAGTAAATGTGACCACTCTATGTATGTTTTGTCTAAAAGTGGTGTGTTTGTTGTTTTGTTAGTCTATGTGGATAACATTGTGGTTACTGGATATAGTATAAAAGAGACTAATAAGGTTAAAATGATTCTGAATACTAATTTTCAAATTAAAGATCTAGGAAAACTGAAATATTTTTTAGGTATTGAAGTGTTGTATGATAAATCTGGTCTTTGCATGAACCAAAGGAAATATTGTTTGGAATTGTTGAGTGAGTTTGGTTATTTGGGGTGTAAACCAGTTAACACTTCAATTGAACAAAGTTATTTAGTTTCTACTATACTAACTAAAGATCAACAACCACTAAAAAATGTTACTGGTTTTCAAAGATTGATTGGAAAGTTGATTTATTTGTCGTTGACCAGACCTGATATCAGTTATGCTGTCCAATTTTTTAGTCAGTTTTTGCATAGTCCAACAGAAATTCATTTGCAAATTGCATTGAGGTTGTTAAGATATCTAAAGTCTAGTCCTGGCAGGGGTCTGTTGTTTAGGAAAGGAGAAAATCTTGACTTAGTTGGTTTTGTTGATTCGGATTGGGCAAAGTGTTTGTCCACAAGAAAGTCTATAACAGGGTTCTGTATTTACCTGGGCAATTCGCTCGTTTCTTGGAAATGCAAGAAACAAAGTACAATGTCTAGGTCAACGGGGGAGGCTGAGTATAGAGCTATGTGCTCGGCAACTTGTGAGATTATGTGGCTGTTAAATTTGCTTAGAGAAGTTCAAGTTGAATGTGGTTTACCTGTGAAGTTATATTGTGACAGTAAGGCAACTATATCTATAGCAGCTAACCTTGTCTTTCATGAACGAACTAAACACTTTGAGGTAGATCTACATTTTTTGACAGAAAAGGTAGCAGCTGGTATTATTGAAACTACTAAGGTTGACTCTGAAAGTCAACCAGAAGAAAGGTTTACAAAAGGTTTGGGTATTACACAACACAATTTTTTTGTGAAAAATTGAATCTTGTAAATTGGTTTTCCCATATGAATGAAGGGGGGATGTTAAAAAGGTGACATCTAAATATCATTCATATTGTGTTATATTATTTGTGATTCTAATCTGATTGTTAAGTGTTGGTGTATCAGAAATATAACTTGAAGGGTCTCAGTGTAACTCTGGAGGGACTTAAGTGAAACATGTTATAAAGGCGGTGTATTTATTGTAAAGATCAAGGTGCAAAGTGAAACTTATGAAGATGCTGGTATAAAAAAGGGAAACCCTAGTTTCCAGATGATTCTTTTGCTGCTCATTCACTCGCACTTGTTCTCTGGATCGATTTGCTCTGATCTGTGGCGATTAGATTGTATTTTGTGTGATGTTCATCATCTCGCCTGTGAGATTGTCTTAGATCTGGTTGTATTCTTTCCCTGTGCACTTTTATCTTTTGTTGTTTGTATTGTGTGATCAATTGATTGCATATATTAGTTGATCTGAACCTTATTGTTAACAAGATCTTACTAAGTGTAAGATCAAGGGTTTGGTTGGGAGTTTTTTGGTTTGGGTTAATAATAAGATTTTGTCATCGTTTTGTCGCTATTTCTGTGTGTTCGATCCTGTGTATTGTTGATACCATCTGTTTTTACACTCATATACTCATGTGATATGCATGGTTTTTTCGACATTTTCAACACCCTTTTACATTTAAAAAAAAAAACAATTTATCTTGCAAGTAACACATATTAGGGTCTGTATCTTATCACAGTTGCATAAATTAATTAAACTTGTGTTTGGGTACTTCTAGAAGGCTGCATGTATGAGTTACATCATGTATATGCCAAAGTAGAAAGAACAAGAAGTGTTAAGACAAATTATATTGTTTGTTTGTGATCAAGTGGCAACCATATCTTATTATTATAAGAAATAAGAGATTCTAAAATAACGTTGAAAGATAAGTTGAGTGTTTAAATAATTAAACAAATAGATTTTAAACATAATATAGAAGGAACTTGACAGAAAAGAAAAGTGTAATGAAAACGATGAGGGCTATGGAACTTGCTTAGCCACCGCCCACCTGATTAGGTATTTATTAGAGGTCATCAATTAAGAGAGCTAATCAAAATGACAACATCATCAATGTAGTCCAGATATATCATTGTCACTCTAGCATCATATATGACCCCTCTACAATTTTTTTTGAACGGCCAACGAATCTTCAAATGGACTACTGGCGAAATTCACCACATCAGGATATACTCGCCTTACGAACTGAGGAAAACCATCACCTAGGGCTGAAACCCGTGAACACTCGCCCGAATGCACGACAATGCGGTGAGGTAAAACTCACTCAGTTCAAGGATCAAACTAGCGATCGCCGCCTACTCACCTAGTCTCCCATCATTACCAGGTGCCGCAGAAACTAAATGCTGGGGGCAGGAATTGAACTTGGGTCATTTGAAACACCAGATCTCTCCCTAACCACTCAACCACTAGCTCATTGGCATATGACCACTCTACATCATACCAATCAATATTGTTTGTGCGTGTTTTGATTTTCAAGAGCTAATGCCGAGACTTAACTAAATGTTACCCAGTTTGAAAATTCTCTATGAAGCATGTTTAACTGTGAAGTTATTCTTCCATCCACAAACAAACTTGTTGATGGTATTTTGGATGAGAATGATGGTGATGCTTTTATGTTTGCGATAAAAGAAGTAATAAGCGCGCAGCCGATACAAAGACATGATGTAGACATGTGTGTAGTAGAGCTTATAAGAGTGGATTTTAATGACAACCAAGATGGATTGGATTTGTGTTATCGGCAAATAATCTTGTACTTTCAAGATTCGAACACAAACACAAATAACAAACTAAATGACTTAAACAAGGAAATTTTATAGAGCCTAGATTGTTATATCTATACTATAGTGGATGAAATAAGAGTATAAGTTAGAGCACAAAGTAAAACACATACATTTTTTCCCTAATCATTAAAAACACAAATGTTTTTAGAAGTTAAATAATATTTGGATTCTGACCTTTTCTTTCTTGTAAGTATGGGGTATTTGGGGTGGGGGTTGGATTCAATTGTGAAAGCCATTAGAATTAAGGTGTTGTTCCCATTGAAGTCGAGGGTTTGAACCTTAAAAGGCCAATTTGGTGTGCTTTACTGTTCAAAAAAATATATGGGGTATTCGCTATTCAAAATAACGAGTTTAAATTAGTGCAAATTGAAATGGCCTAATGCTATTTGATACAGTTAGGTGCTGTTTGTTTTTTCTGCGGGAAAAGGTCTGCAGTCTGCGGACCACATCTGCAGGCATCTGCAGGAGAAGAGGTGGACCAAATGTCTGCAGCCTGCAAGGAGAAGAGGGTTTGTTTTTTTATTCTACAAAAGATCTTCTCAACACACACAAACACACACTTTACACACACAACATCTGTCTGATCTCTCTATCCCTCCCTCTACCACCACAACCACCGTCCACCTTCACCACCATTTCAGCCACCACCCAACCGAAACCCTAATTTCACCACAACTAAGCACCACCACTTCAGCCACCACCCAACTGAAACCCTAATTTCGATTTGGGGGTTTCTGAAGAGAGAGAGAGAGAGAGGGAGGAGAGAGATCCAGAGAGAGAGAGAGAGAGATCCAGAGAGAGAGAATACGAGGATGATGATGATCGATGATGATGATAACAGATGATGACGGCGGTGGTTGTGGTTATGATTTCAGAGGTGGGGGTGGTGATTGTTGAAGGTGGAGGTGATGGGTGTCGGAGGTGTGATGGTGGCAGCGGATGGAGGTGTCGGAGGAGGTGGAGGTGTCAGAGGAGGTGGAGGTTGTGGTGGTGCAGGTGGTGGCGGATGGAGGTGTCTGGCGGATTTGTGACGGTGACGATTTGGGGAGCAGGGTGGGAGGTGGTGGCGGAGTGGAGGTGGGCGGCGGCGGCGGAGGTGGTGGCAGAGGAGGTGGTGTCTGGAGGGAGAAGAGGAGAATGTGAGAAGAGGGAGAAGAGGTGTGCAGACCTTAGAAGACAAGGTTCAATGTCTGTTTGAAGCAGAGATCTCGCAGACCTTTTTTAATGAAAGGTCTGCGAGAAAACAAACAAGCTGCAGACCCTTATGTCTGCGCGTGGTCTGCGCGGCGCAGACATAAGAGGTTCTGAAGTGCTTCTAGCAAAAAACAAACACCACCTTAATTGATCATCTCTTGTATTTTATATTTTTTTCTTGAAACTTAAAAGATCCAAACACACAATAAAAAATAAAATATAGAAAAATTTAAACAAAACTATGTATTTAAATTATTTTAAATATCTATCATTGCATATATTATTATTTGTAAAACAAAACTGAAAGAAATCAAAACTAAATTGAATTTTGTTATAATAAGTACTAAATTTGAATTGTCTTCATTTTCTATCATTCGAATTTGCTATTCTAGATAGAGAAGACCCCAGTTTTACAATACCAAAGGAAAAACATCGATTTATAAAAATAAAAATAAAAACCTTGTAAAACACGTACTTAGTAAAAAAAAGCCCTCAAACATTTTATACAATTAGTAAATAATATGATTCAAAGAAATCAGAATGTAATTAATTACATGGAAATATAAGAAATAACAAAACCTTTAGGTACATGTAAACTTATTAACAAAATGGAAATGCTAATTAACTTTCAGTTAATTAAAAGAATAGAACAAATCAAATAAGTTGATGAAACATTACATCTTAATAAGGCCTGTAGTAAAAGTCATCAACCATGGTATCACCACCACTACTTATCCTTGCCCTCTTTACACCACCATCTTCCGACGAAGACGACGGCGGCGACACATCCCTCATCACCGTCTTCCGCCGCGGAGCCACCCTTACGGGCTCCACCATATTTGTCCCAATCAAATGTGGAAAATTCAACAAGGCCCTAGACCCTCTTATCTTAAAGGCAGCTTGATCATAAGCCACAGCAGCATCCTCAGGCGTCTCATACGTCCCAAGCCACACCCTCGCACCACGCTTCGCAGGGTCTCTTATCTCCGCCGCGTACTTCCCCCACGGCCGCCGCCTCACCCCCCTAAACTTCCTAAACTCTTGAGCCACTTGAGTCCCTTGAAACTCTTGGTTTTCCAACACTTCTGGTCTCTCAAACTTCACTACCGGCTGCACGAACCCGCTAGAAACCGACATATCTCCTATGGTTGCACCATTGCCGGAATATCCACTATCTATTACCGGAAAAAAATCTGGGATTTGGGAATCAAAGAGGAGGTGGTGTTGGATTGAGTCAAGAAAAGTTAGATCAGATTCTGACATGAAAGATTGATCTTGAAACATTTTGTTTGTGTCTTAGTGTGAATTCTTGAATTAGGGTTTTTGAATTCTGTTGGGATTTTGTTGTTGAAATAATTGGGGTGTGGAAATATAGATATGAGGGTGTGTATATATATGTGGGGAGAATGAGATAAAGTGTTGATGGTAACTGCTATGAACTTTCGTCAGCCATGCAACCATACGAAGGCAAATTGTAATATTTTATATGTATAAAAGGTGGTGGTGTTCAAAATAATTTTAATAACTAGAGGAAGTGGGGTTATTTTATTATTTAAATTATATTAAAATATTGTTGATATTGTTGGTTAAATCTTTTTTTTTTTATACTGATGACAAATATATAGTTTACTTACATAGGGTGTAGATACAATAGAAAGTTTATTTGGCTAGGAAGACTAGGAAGTGATCTTGACCATCCATTTAGTTAATCAAGGGCTAAGATTAAATCTGGGAAATTGAAAGAAAGAAAAGAGGCGCGTGAGTTTGTTTAGGGGCATTCTAGTCAATCCAAGCCAATAGTTTCTCTCTCCTCCAATTCCCCCCCATTTTTTAAACATTAATAACTCTTTCATACGACATTATTTTTTTATAAAAATTGCAACAAAAAAAACGAGCGTTTTTTTATCTTTAAAACGAGTATACTATTGCTATATTTAAAAAAAAAAAATTAAAACCCAGTTGCGTAAAACGCAATAGAAAAACCCCCAGTTATGTAAAACGCAATGAAAAAAAAACCTAAAAAATGACATTTTTCTAAAACGCAATGCACCAAAAACACAAATAAATGACTTATTTGTAAAACGCAATGGCCAGAAAACTCAAAAGAAAATGTATTTTCTAAAACGCAATGGACTAAAAACACATAAAAATGTGTTTTACCTAAAACGCAATGCACAAAAAACACATAAAAATGTGTTTTACCTAAAACGCAATGCACAAAAAACACAAAGAAATGTCTTATTTGTAAAATGCAATAGCCAGAGAACACTTAAAAATGACTCATTCTAAAACGCAATGGACTGAAAACACCTAAAAATGTGTTTTACCTAAAACGCAATGACTAAAAACACTTTAAAATGTGTTTTTTTCTAAAACGCAATAGCCAGAAAACACATAAAACTCTCTTATTTCTAAAACGCAATGGACATATAAAACTGTCTGGGAATTGTCTGTGACTGTGAACTGTCTGAATTGTCTACGAATTACTGTCTTCGAAATGAGCCAATTTCTGGAAAATCAACCCCAGCCAGGGGCTCTGCCCCTTGGACCCCGCCAGGGGCTGCCGCCCCTGGGACCCCGCTACCAGGGGCGCTGCCCCCGGACCCCCGCCATGATCGTAAAACGCAATGAATAAATCAAAAACCCAGATCGTAAAAATGAAATTAAAGAATTTCTTACATGGATCGAAGTGATTTCTTCAACAATTGACGAATTTTGAATGATTGAAACACTTATCAGCGCTCGAATCGAGTGATTATCTCCAAAATCACCGGAAAAAACGAGATTTTTTATGAAATTAAACTGGGTTTTCTTCAAAAAAGCTGAAGAACACGTTGATCGGGTGTTTGAATCATTGATTGGTGATGAAAATCGCACTATAATGTAGTGATTATTGAGATAGAAAGTGAAGAAATGGTTGAAGATGGTGGGTTTTGAAAATGGTGGGTTTTGAAGTTACTGGGTTTTGAAAAGGAAAAAGAAAGGGTTGGATTGACTAAAATACCCTTTTTCTTTATTTTAAATGTTGCCACATGTCCTAATCATATTGCTTCCTACACTTCCTAGCCAAAATAAACTTCCTATTTGATATTTTCCCTACTTACATAAATTAAAAGATCAGAATATACATAATAAATATGTAAATTAACTACATCATTATCTAATTTAATTAATTAAATTACCAAATTAAGTCTTTATTCAGATAATTTGAAGATTATCCTAGCAAGATTTGTTATTAATAGTAGAATCCAGGTTCATCATATAGAATTAGAGCTTGACGTGATGCTTAGCTTCTTAAAAATATTATTACTTTTCATATGAGTGCGTGTGACCATTGTTTTTCTTCATATGTTTGCGTAGAACTATGGGCAATGGGAATACTTGTCAAAGTTTTATCTATAAATAGCCATGTGTATACTACTCAAATTAAATATTACTTTCAAGATGTTGGATCATGTAGAAGACAAATTTCACGTAGACATGGAGAGGATAAGTGACTGTTGCTTAAAGGGTAATTTAGTCATTTCTTAAAAGAATAAATTTCCCTCTTGATTTTCAAACGAGTATACTTTCTCATACGTTAATATTAAAAGAATAACACCATATTAACGAGTATTTCATTATCTTTAATTCGAGCAAACTATTGCTATAGTTTTCTTAAAAAAGTTTACAGGAATTTGAATACTAATTAGTCTATTACGTGATTTTGAATACCCAACACATGACTACGTTATTTTGAATATCCGTTAGGTGATTACATATTCAATATAAATCTATTACTTGATTACACATTCAATATGATTTTTACAACTATGCTTATTATGTGATTACGCATTCCATGATAAGAACTTGATTGTTTATGCTTTATTACATGATTACATCTCTAATATACGGTATTATGTGGTTATTATAGGTTGATTTGGCTAATGTTTTGTATATAATTTATCCTTAATACGTGGTTAGAATTGAAATATTAGGTATTCCATATGAAGTATTATGTATTATATGTTTTTGTTTTTACGTAATTACGTAATCACTTTGTGTGGTTTTCACATAAAATACTATAATGAAATCACGTAATTATAAAACAGGCATTCAAAATCATGTAGTCACGTAATAATACATAATCAACTATTGTTACGTAATTACATAATCACTTAGTGTGGTTTCACATGCTATAATGAAATCACGTAATTGGTATTTAAAATCACGTAATCATGTGCTGGGTATTCAAAATCACGTAATCACGTAATGGACATTCAAAATCATGTAATTTTTTTAAGAAAACTATAGCAATAGGCTGCTCGAATTAAAGAGAAAGAAATGTTTGTTAATACGGTGTAATTTTTAAAAAAAATATAGACGTATGAAAAAGTTACAGCCGTTTGAAAATCAAGAGAGGAATGAGTTCAAATGAGAAAGGACTAGAATACCCTTTCGCTATTTGTTTATTCAATTGTTTAACCTTAAAATTTACAAAAATATCACCGCCTAGTTCTATATATTAATAAAGGAATGCTTTGAACAGTATAAGGTTTTTTGGTAAATTACATACCCTCAAGCCCTGCCCTACACCCACCGTTGAAAGAGATACCGGATACGCCAACCAACGATATCACAGAACCCCCAAAATGGTTCGATCACAGAGAAACACATGGAACCGGAAGAAATCCGGCAAGTGTGAGAGAGGAAGAGTGATGCAGCAGAGATCCACATGTGGAAACGACGGTGGTACCGGGTTTCCGGTCACCGCAGCTGTCACACCCCAACCAATGGCGGAATCATCGGGGCGTGGCACTGAGCGAAACAGATTGTCCAAAAGTTTCCATAACAATTATCAAAACCATTCAATTAACTAATACGTCCAATACCGTATCTCAAACAGTCAAATAATTATTACAGACAAAAATCTAGGCAAATATTATGTTCCGACAACTCAGATTTAATTAAACAGCAGTTGTTTATCTGCTTCCAGAAACCCTCGATTCGTTATCTACAGACAACTATTTGTTGGGCTCTAAAGCTTTATTCTAGCTTCAAATTCCTACCACATATGCATCTTAAGCACCTACCACATACGTTAAATAAAGTCAATACATAAAATGTAAAGGTGAGCATACAAGTTTGATAATAGCATATAGAGTTCGAATTCGTTTACGCATAACCAGCACATACACATAGTGAAATGAAGCACGTTAGTTATCGACATAGATCCATCGATACCAATGACTGCGGGTTGACTGCCCGAGGCAGTTCGCAATACATGTTTACCACCGTAATCCATGCAAGTAAAGGATCCTTAACAACCCCCGTGTGAACGGGTGCTGAGTCCAAACTATAGTACTATCGTTGCTAAGGCAGGTAGACAGCATTCCATGTGTAAACATAACAAACAAGCATTCATGAGCCACGTATAACATGCATTAACGGTTAGCGTTCAAATAGTATTTGAGTAGTGTGATTGTTGTAGTTTGAATATTCGTAACGTATGTAACACCCAAAAGTGCTTAAAGCAAAAAGGGATCGAGTATACTTACAGCGATTAATGGATTGAAGGGAGCGCTTAGCGAGTAAGATTAGCCTGAATCGATTAGATAGCATAACGATAAGGAACACGGAAAACGATACAAAGTGAAGATGGGTCGGATGGTAGTTCGATCGAATGGTAATCCGATCGGATAGTAATTCGTGCGGATGGTAATCCGTTCGAATGGCGATTCGAGTGGATTGTTTCTTCCTATAATAAGGATGTGTTTGTGTATGATGGCTTGACCTTTGTAGTTTTCGTTGTAGCAATTAGAAAACATTGAAGTATCTCTATCCATCAAGTCGTTCGATCGGATGCGGGGTTGTACGGATGACAATCCGTTCGGAGGGTCATCCGGTCGGATGGGGATCCGGTCGGACAGCGACTTAGTGGTGAGATCACTTGTTGATGACAAGTTCACAGTTGGAGTGTCACTCGTTCGGATGATCATCCGATCGGGTGGCAACTCTGGTGGTGAACATGTTGAAAATTGTTCAAGTCTTTAAAGTCTTAGTATCTCATGATCCGAAGAGTAATCCATTCAGATGGTCGTCCGATCGGATTACATTTCCCTCAATACTCAAACTCTAGATGATTTAGTTTAAAAAAAGGTGGGACCCAAGTGTCATCCGTTCGGGTGACAATCCGGTCGGATGGTAATCCGTTCCGATTGTTCCTTTCGTTCTACACTTGGTCGTTTTGATGGTTTGTCGTTATTTCGAGACGTCTTGACAACTTGTTAACCAACCAGAACCCTGCCTCGACCCAAGTGACCAAACCGACCAGGAATCATCCTAGTTCGGCCAGTTACCGGCGCGAGACGGTTGTCCTTGTTTAACCCGAAGTCAGTTGTCTCGTAGACGGAATCCAGATCTGAGCCAGTACAACACTATGGACGAGTAGGAGACTAGATCTGATCCTGATTCTACCGGTTTTGAGTGTTTTGAGTGTAAAAGAGTTGAAAGAAAGTTAGAAACCATCTTTCCATCCCTTTTTACCACTCTAGTGTCGAGATCTTTCCAAGATCTTCATGTAATCGGGTGGAAATCGATTAGATCTCGATTGTTCTTGGTGGATTGAGGCCAAGGCATGAAGTTCTTTGAAGAACCTATGATGACGTCACCTTAGAATACCCGAAAGCTAGTGATTTCACGGTTAAACGTTAAGATTTAAAAGATAGAAAGGTGTAGAAGTGCATGTAGATTAAGAAAGTACAAGATTTAGGGCGAGATCTTACCTGGATTGAGAGAAATCGAAGAAAAGGTGAGGAACACGAGCTGTTCGGACAGAAGGTTTCCAAAAGTGGAAAGAATGACAATGACAGGGGTATTTATAGGATTCCAAAAGAGGAAAGAGTGATCCGATCGGATGACACTCCGCTCGGATGACGATCCGGTCGGATGACATCCTGGTCGGATGACATACAGCCTGTCACCAATTGGGTTATCCGGTCGGATGGCTATCCGGTCGGATGGCTATCCGGCCGGATGGCGCTTGGTTCGAAGTTTCGGACGCGATGATTTTCGGTGTTTCGATTCCGATTCCGATTGCGAGCGGTTCGATTCGATAGGGTTTCCTAGTCAAATTACTTTTAGTCCCAACTACTTTGTATCTCGCATAATCTATTTTCCACTATCTATCATAGTTCAATCGTGATTCGAGTTCGAGTTCGATTGCATTCGAGTTTCGATTGAGTTCGCTTGATTACACAATCACAACATAATTAAACATGCACAGGTAACACGTAAGGCACACACACACGTATAATATTAAGCAAAAAAAATACGTAGCTCGAGTTGCGAATTGATGTCGATTCGATTAGCATAGCTTGACTATTGAGTTGTTAACTTTATCGCATTGTTACTTCCTATAGTTCACAGTCGTAGATCGATTGAATAGCGATTAACACACGTCGATTATTACAATTAACAACACTTACTCCACATAATACAAATAAAATAAAGAAATTTCTACAAGTCAAGTTGCGCGAAATCGGTCGTTGACTTTGACCTTGACTTTGACTTTGACTTGTGAAAACACGGGGTGTTACAGCCTCCCCTTGTTTTGGAAATTTCGTCCCGAAATTAAGCTGGAAGCTGCACAACGCCGTGAATCACGTTTGAGAACTTCCTCTTGCTAGACTTTCTCTTGGAACAACTGTGGGTACTTAGCCTTCATGTCGCTTTCGAGTTCCCAAGTGAACTCTGCGCCTCTTTTGCCTTCCCATCGGACTTTCACGATAGGAATGCAAGAGCGTCTGAGTTGCTTGGTTTGGTGATCCATGATTTCGACAGGCTTTTCCACGAAGTGTAATGTTTCGTTCACTTGTAGATCGTCTAGAGAAACGTGTAAGTCGTGGTCGGCTAGGCACTTTCGGAGGTTTGACACGTGGAAAGTCGGGTGGACGTTACTGAGTTCCTCCGGTAGTTCGAGTCTGTAGGCGACTTTTCCGATCCTTTCCAGAATCTTAAAGGGTCCCACGAATCGAGGCGCGAGCTTTCCCTTCTTGCCGAATCGGACTACACCCTTCCAAGGTGATACCTTTAGGAGTACGTAGTCACCAACGTCAAATTCACGGGGCTTGCGTTTTCTATCGGCGTAACTTTTCTGTCGATCCCGAGCTTTCACCAGGTTGTCTCGAATTTGGAAAATTTTGTCTGTCGTTTCTTGTAATAGCTCAGGACCGGTTAATTGCGAATGACCGATCTCGTGCCACATAATAGGCGACCGACATCTTCTTCCGTACAATGCCTCGAAATGTGCCATTTGGATGCTAGAATGATAGCTGTTGTTATACGAGAATTCGACCAATGGCAGGTATTTATCCCAATTACCACCGAAGTCTAGGACACACGAACGGAGCATGTCTTCAAGAGTACGAATTGTTCTTTCAGTCTGACCGTCGGTTTGTGGGTGGAAAGCAGTACTTAGATTAAGCGTTGTACCGAGTGCCGTTTGAAACGTTTCCTACAATCGCGAAGTAAACCGAGCATCGCGATCAGAGATGATGTCACGAGGCATCCCGTGATTACAAATGATCTCGTCGGTGTAGATTCGGGCTAATCGTTCTACCTTGTAGTCTTCTCGTATGGGCAGAAAGTGAGCTGATTTAGTCAATCGGTCGACCACCACCCAAATGCTGTCGTGACCTGATGACGTGTGTGGTAGCTTGGTTATAAAGTCCATGGCTATACTTTCCCATTTCCACATGGGAATTGGCGGTTGTTCGAGTAAGCCAGAGGGTCTTTGATGTTCAGCCTTGACTCTAGCACAAGTTAGGCATTTCCCGACATAGAGAGCGATATCCCTTTTCATACCCGGCCACCAGTACTTATAACGGAGGTCCTGGTACATTTTATCAGCACCGGGGTGAATAGAATATCGGGATTTGTGGGCTTCGTCCATCAGTATCTGTCGCAAATTGGTTCGTTTGGGAATCCAAATTCGGTCTAGAAAGTGGAATATCCCGTTCGATTTGCTCACAAGTTGGGCTCCATCGTGGTAGATCCTTTCTTTCTTCAGAGTACGTTCGTTAAAACATGCGTGTTGAGCGTCGCGGATGAGAGTTTCGAGGTTGTGCTGGGCTTGAACATTACGAGTGCTAAGCAGATAGCTCCTTTTGCTGAGTGCGTCGGCAACAACGTTTACCTTGCCTGGGTGATAACGAATCTCACAGTCGTAATCGTTGAGAAGTTCTACCCATCGGCGTTGACGCATATTAAGTTCCTTCTGATTAAAGATGTGCTGTAGGCTCCTATGATCGGTGAAGATCGTACACTTAGTACCGTACAGGTAGTGTCGCCAAATCTTTAACGCATAAACAACTGCACCTAGCTCGAGATCATGGGTTGTATAGTTCTTCTCGTGGATTTTGAGCTGACGAGATGCGTAAGCTATGACCTTGTCTCGTTGCATGAGAACACAGCCGAGACCAAGGTTGGAAGCATCACAATAGACAATGAAATCGTCGTTTCCGTCGGGCAATGTGAGAACTGGAGCATTGCAAAGCATGCGCTTGAGGGTTTGAAAAGCAGTCTCTTGTTTAGTTCCCCAAACAAAAGGCTTGTCTTTATGCGTGAGAGAGGTAAGCGGTACAGCGATCTTTGAGAATCCTTTGATAAATCGACGATAATAGCCCGCTAGTCCGAGAAAAGAGCGGACTTCAGACGGGTTCTTAGGCGTAACCCAGCTCTTGACAGCTTCAATCTTCGCAGGATCGACGTGAATGCCTTGGCTATTAACAATGTGCCCCAGAAACTGAACTTCCTCCAACCAAAATTCACACTTGGAGAATTTGGCATAGAGTTGGTTCCCCTGGAGTAACTCGAGGACCAAACGTAGATGTTGCGCGTGTTCGGCTTTCGATTTGGAATAGATCAAGACATCGTCGATGAATACGATGACGAAACGGTCGAGATATGGTTTACACACGCGATTCATCAGATCCATGAAAACAGCTGGTGCGTTAGTTAAACCAAAAGGCATGACAACGAATTCGTAGTGGCCGTAACGAGTACGAAACGCGCTTTTGGGTATATCCTCCTCTTGAATACGTAGCTGATGATAACCTGAACGTAGGTCGATCTTGGAGAAATACGTAGCGCCTTGTAGTTGATCAAACAAATCGTCGATGCGAGGTAGAGGATAGCGGTTTTTGATAGTCAACTTATTCAATTCCCGGTAGTCGATGCACATCCGGAACGACCCGTCCTTCTTTTTGACGAAAAGGACCGGCGCGCCCCAAGGAGAGGTGCTCGGGCGAATGAATCCTTTCTCAAGTAATTCCTGGAGTTGGGTTGAGAGTTCACGCATTTCGGACGGCGCGAGTCGGTAGGGAGCCTTGGCAATAGGATTGGCTCCAGGAATGAGGTCGATACGAAAGTCGATATCACGACTTGGCGGTAGTCCGAGAAGATCCTCTGGAAACACATTAGGAAATTCTCGAACCACAGGAACGTCTTTTACTTCCTTCTTCTCTTTCTTTTCCTTCTCCGCTACTACAATGTTAGCCAAGAAAGCCCTGTATTCCTTACGGAGATACTTTCTAGCTTGGACACATGACATAAGCTTGAGCCCCTTTGAATTAGTATCACCGTATACACACAATAAGTCACCATTCGTGAGTGAGAATCGAATCATCTTGTCGAAGCACACAACTTCAGCATGGTTTTCTCGAAGAAAGTCCATGCCTATTATGACGTCGAAACTTCCGAGTTGCATCGGAATAAGGTCGATTGGGAAAATGTGATTGTTGAGCTCAAGAGTACAATCACGAAGAACAGAATTGACAGTGACGGTTCTTCCGGTAGCGACTTCCACATCGAATGTCGAGGAAAGTTGGGAGCGTTTACGACTAAGGAGTTTATCAAATTCGAACGACACAAAGCAATTATCGGCTCCGGTATCAAACAAACATGAAGCATAAATACCATTCACAAGGAACGTACCATTGACCACGTTGTTGTCGGCCTGGGCTTGACGCACATTGAGGTTGAAAGTTCTGGCACGTGCGGCCTGTTGTTGCTGCTGCTGTTGTTGTTGCTGCTGGGGCTGCTGTTGCTGAGGCTCTTGTTTCACGACCCTGTTTGGGCACATGTTGGCGAAATGGTTCGGGTCGCCACATGCGAAGCAGGCTCTGGCCTTGATTGTGGGTGCCAGAGGAGCTTGTTGACCCTGTGGGGCAGTGAGTAGAGCTTGATGAGCAGGAGCTTGTCGGACACGGCAATTGGCAGTAAAATGGCCGTATACATTGCAATGAGCACAAAAACGGTAAGCAATGGCAGTTGGATGGTGATAGGTACAAGTAGGGCAGATCGGATGTGGTCCAGTGTATGCATGCTTTGCAGGCGGTGCATTGGCCACAGGCGCCGTACTTGACGCTGTTGGGCAGGTACAGCTTGAATCGGTGCAGCAGTGATCGCACAATTCTTGTTGCTGGAGTTGTTCTTTCTCTTGTTCTTCCTCATGTTGCTCGATGAGGTGGGTTCAGCAGGTGGTGCGATAGCGGTAGCTTGATGCAGATGCTTCGAAGTCTTATCCCAGACACCAGCCTTAACCCTTTTGTCGTTGATTTCGGCGGCCAGTAGGTAGGTTTCTTCGATCGTCGTAGTCTTAGCCGCTTGCACGAAATCAGCAATGCAGTCGGGCAAAGCTCAGATATACTTCTTGATGGTGATCTCTGGAGTCTTGACTTGATCGGGACATATGATGCTGAGTTGTTTAAAACGAGCAGTGAGAGCAGCGTTGTCACCCTCATGCTGACGTATGTGCCAGAATTCATCTTCAAGCTTTTGACGTTCGTGAGGAGGGCAGAATTCCTCTAGCATAACTTCCTTGAGCTCGTCCCACGACAGACCGTAGGCTGCATCGTTCCCTCGCTTGTTCCTCTCGGCCGTCCACCAGCCTAGTGCACGGGACTGGAAAACGCCGGTAGCATTCAGAGTTCGAAGGTCATCAGGGCAACCACTTTGTCGCAGTGTGACCTCAATGGAATCAAACCATTGGAATAGTGTAGTCGGACCTCCTTCGCCAGTGAATTCCTTCGGCCCACACGACTTGAATTGCTTGAAACTGAAGGGCCTTGCGGCAGTTTTAGGAGCTTCGGTCCTTGATTCCTCGGATGACTTGCTGGCATTTTCGTAAACATCACTCACGGCCTTTGCCACACTTTTAGCGATGATGGAAGCAAGACGTTTGTCCCTCTTTTCTTGACGAGATAGTGCATGACGGGATCCAGACGACATCGTCTGCAACAGACATCGACACAGGACTCATCACATTACATTCGAATCTCACCTCACACGTCTATTACTTACTAAAGCTCAGGAACACGTATATTTACGTAACTACTTAACACATAAGGCACTAAATCACATAATCACATAAGCACGTAGAGCACATAATCATTTAACACCTAGGCACGTAAAGCACAGAAGTAACGAAACACATACGCGTTTAACCACTAGAGGCAGTCAGAAAACAGAAATCTATTATTCAAGGTCTGTGATCGTTTGAAAATAGCGTAGTATAAGCTGCTAGTGCATTTCTGTCTATCGCCTCCGTTATCTCAAATCGTAGCTGAGGCTATCTAACTCTAGGCCTTATGTTGCATCTAGTTAGTAGAAGGCAAGGTGGTATTATTGGAGATTTGAAGAGCTTTAGGTCTAGAGAGAGAAACTAGAGAGAGAAAGTGGCATCGTGATTCTAGGTGCTTTGTACGATTTCAGTTCTGTCAATAGAATTACTGATTGTAGTACGTTCTTGGTGTTCGGTCACGTTCGTGTACGGATTCCACACGTCACGTGTGCGGTTCGCAGTCGTTTCGGAGCAAAAATAAGCACATAAACGGGTAACGACACATAAAACACATATAAAATCGGCAAACTATCTTTGAAATGCATAAAATCGAGAGGCAGATCATCTGCGGCTAGTAGACTTCGACTACCCAAAGTGTTCGACTATTCACAAGGACCCGTTGCGCACATTTAACCTTCAGGACTGTGCCTTTGCCTCGATTCTTGGGCATTTGGCACACATCCCGTTAGTCATACCGTGGTTTCAGGTCGTTGGAGTCCGTCGAGACTTTGGTGAGAGTTTTTGTAAGATACACAAAACAAGTCATCAAGGTTAGGGTTTTACCCCTGGCTTAACAACTTCGTTCCTGTGTTTGATAAAATAGAGGATATTATTCATCAAAATGTGGGTTTCACCCCTAGTTTGGTATAATTCTCCCCCGCTAGCAGTATTGATTAGGCAATTTAGTCGAGAGTTTGTGGTTTTCACACCTAATCTCGACATTATCGCCCTTTTCATAGTTGAAAATTCGAGTATAGTGATAGTGTAGTATAAGCAAGGATAGTGAGAAATAAGTACGTACAAAATTCCTAATGGACGTACTCGAGTCGGTCTGTTGGTTCCTAACTATAGACTAGGTATCTAAGAATTCGACCCGGACTAGGTCGAGTCTTGCCTAATTCCCTATAGTTATGGCTCTGATACCAATCATCGGGGCGTGGCACTAAGCGAAACAGATTGTCCAGAAGTTTGCATAACAATTATCAAAACCATTCAATTAACTAATACGTCCCATACTGTATCTCAAACAGTCAAATAATTATTACAGACAAAAATCTAGGCAAATATTCTGTTCTGACAACTCAGATTTAATTAAACAGCAGTTGTTTATCTGCTTCCAGAAACCCTCGATTCGTTATCTACAGACAACTATTTATTGGGCTCTAAAGCTTTATTCTAGCTTCAAATTCCTACCACATATGCATCTTAAGCACCTGCCACATACGTTAAATAAAGTCAATACATAAAATGTAAAGGTGAGCATACAAGTTTGATAATAGCATATAGAGTTCAAATTCGTTTACGCATAACCAGCACGTACACATAGTGAAATGAAGCACGTTAGTTATCGACATAGATCCATCGATACCAATGACTGCGGGTTGACTGCCCGAGGCAGTTCGCAATACATGTTTACCACCGTAATCCATGCAATTAAAGGATCCTTAACAACCCCCGTGTGAACGGGTGCTGAGTCCAAACTATAGTACTATCATTGCTAAGGCAGGTAGACAGCATTCCATGTGTAAACATAACAAACAAGCATTCATGAGCCACGTATAACATGCATTAACGGTTAGCGTTCAAATAGTATTTGAGTAGTGTGATTGTTGTAGTTTGAATATTCATAACGTATGTAACACCCAAAAGTGCTTAAAGCAAAAAGGGATCGAGTATACTCACAGCGATTAATGGATTGAAGGGAGCGCTTAGCGAGTAAGATTAGCCTGAATCGATTAGATAGCATAACGACAAGGAACACGGAAAACGATACAAAGTGAAGATGGGTCGGATGGTAGTTCGATCGGATGGTAATCCGATCGGATAGTAATCCGTGCGGATGGTAATCCGTTCGGGTGATCATCCGTGCGGATGGTAATCCGTTCGGATGGTCATCCGGTCGGATGGCGATTCCAGTGGATTGTTTCTTCCTATAATAAGGATGTGTTTGTGTATGATGGCTTGACCTTTGAAGTTTTCGTTGTAGCATTTAGAAAACATTGAAGTATCTCTATCCATCAAGTCGTTCGATCGGATGCGGGGTCGTACGGATGACAATCCGTTCGGATGGTCATTCGGTCGGATGGTCATTCGGTCAGACGGCGACTTAGTGGTGAGATCACTTGTTGAAGACAAGTTCACAGTTGGAGTGTCACTCGTTCGGATGATCATCCGATCGGGTGGCAACTCTGGTGGTGAACATGTTGAAAATTGTTCAAGTCTTTAAAGTCTTAGTATCTCATGATCCGAAGAGTAATCCATTCAGATGGTCGTCCGATCGGATTACATTTCGCTCAATACTCAAACTCTAGATGAGATAGTTTAAAAAAAGGTGGGACCCAAGTTTCATCCGTTCGGGTGACAATCCGTTTGGGTGACCTATCCGATCGGATAGCAATCCGGTCGGATGGTAATCCGTTCTGATTGTTCCTTTCGTTCTACACTTGGTCGTTTTGATGGTTTATCGTTATTTCGAGACGTCTTGACAACTTGTTAACCAACTAGAACCCTGCCTCGACCCAAGTGACCAAACCGACCAGGAATCATCCTAGTTCGGCCAGTTACCGGCGCGAGACGGTTGTCCTTGTTTAACCCGAAGTCGGTTGTCTCGTAGGCGGAATCCAGATCTGAGCCAGTACAACACAATGGACGAGTAGGAGACTAGATCTGATCCTGATTCTACCGGTTTTGAGTGTTCTGAGTGTAAAAGAGTTGAAAGGAAGTTAGAAACCATCTTTCCATCCCTTTTTACCACTTTAGTGTCGAGATCTTTCCAAGATCTTCATGTAATCGGGTGGAAATCGATTAGATCTCGGTTGTTCTTGGTGGATTGAGGCCAAGGCATGAAGTTCTTTGAAGAACCTATGATGACGTCACCCTAGAACACCCGAAATCTAGTGATTTCGCGGTTAAACGTTAAGATTTAAAAGATAGAAAGGTGTAGAAGTGCGTGTAGATTAAGAAAGTACAAGATTTAGGGCGAGATCTTACCTGGATTGAGAGAAATCGAAGAAAAGGTGAGGAACACGAGCTGTTCGGATAGAAGGTTTCCAAAAGTGGAAAGAATGACAATGACAGGGGTATTTATAGGATTCCAAAAGAGGAAAGAGTGATCCGATCGGATGACACTCCGCTCGGATGACATCCTGGTCGGATGACATACAACCTGTCACCAATTGGGTTATCCGGTCGGATGGCTATCCGGCTGGATGGCGCTTGGTTCGAAGTTTCCGACGCGACGATTTTCGGTGTTTCGATTCCGATTGCGAGCGGTTCGATTCGATAGGGTTTCCTAGTCAAATTACTTTTAGTCCCAACTACTTTGTATCTCGCATAATCTATTTTCCATTATCTATCATAGTTCAATCGTGATTCGAGTTCGAGTTCGATTGCATTCGAGTTTCGATTGAGTTCGCTTGATCACACAATCACAACATAATTAAACATGCACAGGTAACATGTAAGGCACACACACACGTATAATATTAAGCAAAAAAAATACGTAGCTCGAGTTGCGAATTGATGTCGATTCGATTAGCATAGCTTGACTATTGAGTTGTTAACTTTATCGCATTGTTACTTCCTATAGTTCACAGTCGTAGATCGATTGAATAGCGATTAACACACGTCGATTATTACAATTAACAACACTTACTCCACATAATACAAATAAAATAAAGAAATTTCTACAAGTCAAGTTGCGCGAAATCGGTCGTTGACTTTGACCTTGACTTTGACTTTGACTTGTGAAAACACGGGGTGTTACAGCAGCGGCGGTCAACAGTGGTGGCTAGGGTTTCGATTGCGGTTTCAGGAGGGATCAGCGGAACGCGATAATGATGAAGATGGCCGGCGAAATACCTAGGGTTTCAGCTAACTTCCGGCAGAAGGATTAAAGCTTGCATGTTCCATTTTCAAGTAGATCGGTGACGGATTCGCCTGCATGTGTGCTTCTCCGATTAGTAAGGTATAACAAACCGGCCCTTAGTGAGAATCGAACCCGCGCCACTCGTGTATAACAGAAACGTGTTAACCAGTTTATCCTCCGTCTCGGAGCTTATATAAATTGAAGTTATATTGTATTTATATACTCGTTATATTAAAGTATATTATTTCAGGGTCACGTTTTAGTGGCTTTTGATATGTTGGTTAAATATTGACTTTTAAACAATAATAACCTTTAAATTACCAAAGTTATTACATCCTAAAAAACGATACAAGATAAATTTAAATAACATCCTAAAAACGCTAGCTAAATATAATATTTCAAGGTTTCAAACACTGAAATGTGTTCAAAGTCCTCGTCATAAATTATTGCGTAGTCTAGCAGGGCTTCTTCAATGACCTCTTCTTCAGGTAGGTTGTTGTGCCGATTTTTTTTTAACGTTCTTGTACTATTCTTCATACAAGAGAGCTCTCTTGTATAGGAGCCTATCTCTTAATTTTAATTATGCTAGGAGCTATATGCTTTTAATAGAAAGATTTAATGATGTGGTGACAAAATATTGTACTCGAACCTAGAGAATTAGATTAGACCAAAAAGCTTCGCATAAATTAAAAATTATAAAAAAAACAAAGTATACAAACTTTTATTAATGACAAACTAACGTACTCTTGGATAAATGCACTTTGCAGGATTTGAACTTCACTCCTTTTAAGAGAAACACCTTACCATTGCACCATGTCTGTAGGGACAAAATTACCTAGCTACGAAAACTTAAACACTAAAATCAATGCATATGACTAACCTGTATGAGATATGAGGTTTTGTTGATTGTAAAATATACATGAAACGACTCAGCGGTGGATACCGAGTGTGGATGGGTG
Organism: Helianthus tuberosus; assembly: GCA_030545235.1. Classification (NCBI taxonomy): domain Eukaryota; kingdom Viridiplantae; phylum Streptophyta; class Magnoliopsida; order Asterales; family Asteraceae; genus Helianthus; species Helianthus tuberosus. The sequence continues at coordinate 148,569,687 of CM060448.1, forward strand.
CGTGGTATTGGCTCGTTTTGAGCTAGGTATCATTGTATATTTCCTTATAAAACTTGTACAAGTGTCATATAGAAAGAAATGCTTAGTGTATAAGCAAAACCTCATGAATGGGTCTCATGACCCACGTACTTCTGGTTTGATAAGCCGCTATAAGCGAACGGTGACCTGAAACTTGGAATGCATAAATACAAACCAGGTAGAATTAACTATGAAGTCTGAAGTTAATCGTTTGTTTAATTTATTTATTCATACGAGGTGGAAATCAATCTTAATGTGTTTTGTAACATGATGAACCATTGTATTTGCATACAGGCAGGTAGCATCAGCATTATCACACATTCACACCATGAGTGTGGAGATGCTCAAAGATTACTCACAAAGAAGATATTGTACCCATTTGTGATGTATGCATAGTTGAATAAGTAATCAAGTTAGGCTTAACTAACTCGGTAAAATGTTCAAAAATATTTAGTATATTGATACGCACATTATGTATATATCCTAAACACCTAGATAGTGATGGATGAAAGATTTATGCTAGAATTTTGGTTGACTTTGAATAATACAACTACTCATGATGCTTAGAAAAGTAGCTAGCAAATGGAGTTCATAATTAACTTGTTATAATGAAAAGATTTGAAACATGCACATTTTGTAACCAAGTTTGGATGTTATACGTATACATGCCGCCTGTGTACGCCGTCTGTGTATGTATATACAGTTTATATACCCTTTGAGCTTATGGTTGATGATAAGTCTTGTTACATTATAAAGATCTCGGATCCATAACTTAATAATATGTTACTAGAACTCTATGTTTTAGGGGTTGTTTGACACCTTCTATATAGGTAAGTGCTTAAGTGTTGAACCAGTAAGAGGTCTGAACCATTAAGAGCCAGTATAACGCTTAATCGTTTAAAGGCAAATATCTGACTAATTCAGATTACGGGTCTTAACCATTCAGATTCGGTATAATGCTTAACCATTCAGAGACAAATGTTTGAACCATTTAAACATCTGCTCGCGAAACAAACATTCTGAACCATTAAGTGCTAAACAAAGAACTCTTAGACCGATACGAGATGCATGCACACGAACAGAACATGAGAACATCCCATCCCCTAAAGAAATTGTTAAAAAAAGATCGTACAATGAACTAAATTAATCAACTATTCAATAAAAATTTCAATGTCGTTATCCTATATTCTTGAGAAAGTGATCATATATGCTCCGAATGGTTGACAGGCGGCAATAACAACTCCACGTTGGAAAAAGCAAAAAATCATATCAAGTTGGATTTAGTCAATTACATAAATACCCTTCGATGTTTGTAGGGTAAATGTATCTGCTAATGTGCAGGGGTATATCGGTCATTGTACATAAACGGCCGTTGATAAAATAATGTCATTCAGCCGTCAGACCAGATTTCAACGACCAAATAGCCAGTGGCATTTACGTAATTTTAGGTTAGAAAAAGAAAATAAAAATATGACAAGTTTGAAGTCAAAGGTCAGATAGATACAATGTGCACGTTTGGTCTTTTGGTCTTTCGAGTTAAATATATATCCAAATTGGAGAGGATGCTTCTTAGAACACTCGACAAATAGTACGATTAAAATACTGATTTGTCCTTTACTCCTTTACGCTTTATGACGATTGCATGTTATACTAAACTGATTAAAGGACGTTCTGTAATTAATTTAAATTATCAATACTCTGAATATATTTATGTAAATGATTTGGGAGTTCTATGCATTACAAATCTTGATTTAATGAGACCATAGATATATTTTTAGTATATCGTTACAAATTTGTAATTGTTCAACGTTTGTCAGGAGTTTCGAAGGGCTAGCATGGGACAATGTAGGCCTACAACAAGGCCGGACCTAGCTTGTTAATAGGGGTAGTCCCCGCTACTCCTTGACGCTCCGGCGGTAGTGTAAATTTTGGAAAAATTTGATTTTTTTCGATTTCGTTACCTTTTTTTTTTAAGCGTTGCCCCTATAAGGATTTTCTAGATACATCACTGGCCTACAAGAAAACAAGACACTACTAGAAAACTACATTTTTTCCTACAAAAGTTTCCTACAAATTTCCCACAACTCAATTTTTTTACAATTTTCCTACAATTTTTTGACAAAAAAGAAAAACAAAAAAAAACCCAAAACTTATCCACAATTTTCCTACAAAATTGCCACACAAAAAGCATTTGTAGCAAAATATATTATCTTTGTGACAAAATTCCTACAAAATAAATAAGAAATTTAAATTATTTTTACTATAGCAAAATAAATAATTTAAAAAATAAATTTTCTAAATTTGTCGGAAATTTGTAGCAACTAGCTACAAATTTGCGACAAGTGTAATTTATTTTATTTTTCGAGTCTGAATTTCAGTAAAATAAATAATTAAATAACATAAAGTGTTAAATCTGTTGAAAATTTGTAGCAAATTGACCTTATTTGCTACAGTTTTTCGATAAAAAATGGTCAAATTATTTGTTATTTCTTAACTTAGTTAAATAAAAAAAAATAAAAATAAAATGCTAAATTTGTCGAAAATTTGTAGCAAATTGACCTCGTTTTCTACAATTTTCATACAAAAAAAAAGTTATTATATTTGTAATGTCTAAATTTTTGCAAAATAAATAAATTAAAAAATAAAAACTTAAGTTGTAGCAAATTTGTAGCAAGTTGCTACGGATTTCCTACAAAAAAGTTATTTTATTTGTTAATTTATCAATTTTAGAAATAAAATGTTAAATTTGTCGGCAATTTGTAGCAAACTAACACACCAGTAGCTACAGATTTCCTACAAAAACAAATTGATTATAAAAAACATATAGTTTTGAAAATAAAATTTTACATTTGTCGATAATTTGTAGGAAATTGACCTTATTTGCTACAGTTTTTCGACAAAAAAGGGTCAAATTATTTGTTATTTCTTAACTTAGTTAAATAAAAAAATTTAAAAATAAAATGCTAAATTTGTCGAAAATTTGTAGCAATTTGACCTCGTTTTCTACAATTTTCTTACAAAAAAAAGTTATTATATTTGTAATGTCTAAATTTCTGCAAAATAAATAAATTAAAAAATTAAAACTTAAGTTGTAGGAAATCCGTAGCAGTAGCAAGTTGCTACGGATTTCCTACAAAAAAGTTATTTTATTTGTTAATTTATCAATTTTAGAAATAAAATGTTAAATTTGTCGGCAATTTGTAGCAAACTAACACACCAGTAGCTACAGATTTCCTACAAAAACATATTGATTATAAAAAACATATAGTTTTGAAAATAAAATTTTACATTTGTCGATAATTTGTAGGAAATTGACCTTATTTGCTACAGTTTTTTTTCGACAAAAAAAGGTCAAATTATTTGTTATTTCTTAACTTAGTTAAATAAAAAAAATTAAAAATAAAATGCTAAATTTGTCGAAAATTTGTAGCAAATTGACCTCGTTTTCTACAATTTTCTTACAAAAAAAAAGTTATTATATTTGTAATGTCTAGATTTTTGCAAAATAAATAAATTAAAAAATTAAAACTTAAGTTGTAGCAAATTTGTAGCAAGTTGCTACGGATTTCCTACAAAAAAGTTATTTTATTTGTTAATTTATCAATTTTAGAAATAAAATGTTAAATTTGTCGGCAATTTGTAGCAAACTAACACACCAGTAGCTACAGATTTCCTACAAAAACATATTGATTATAAAAAACATATAGTTTTGAAAATAAAATTTTACATTTGTCGATAATTTGTAGGAAATTGACCTTATTTGCAACAGTTTTTCGACAAAAAAGGGTCAAATTATTTGTTATTTCTTAACTTAGTTAAATAAAAAAAATTTAAAAATAAAATGCTAAATTTGTCGAAAATTTGTAGCAAATTGACCTCGTTTTCTACAATTTTCTTACAAAAACAAAATTATTATATTTGTAATGTCTAAATTTTTGCAAAATAAATAAATTAAAACTTAAGTTGTAACAAATTTGTAGCAAGTTGCTACGGATTTCATACAAAAAAGTTATTTTATTTGTTAATTTATCAATTTTAGAAATAAAATGTTAAATTTATTGGCAATTTGTAGCAAACTAACACACCAGTAGCTACAGATTTGCTACAAAAACATATTGATTATAAAAAAACATATAGTTTTGAAAATAAAATTTTACATTTGTCGATAATTTGTAGGAAATTGACCTTATTTGCTACAGTTTTTCGACAAAAAAGGGTCAAATTATTTGTTATTTCTTAACTTAGTTAAATAAAAAAAAATTAAAAATAAAATGCTAAATTTGTCAAAAATTTGTAGCAAATTGACCTCGTTTTCTACAATTTTCATACAAAAAAAAAGTTATTATGTTTGTAATGTCTAAATTTTTGCAAAATAAATAAATTAAAACTTAAGTTGTAACAAATTTGTAGCAAGTTGCTACGGATTTCATACAAAAAAGTTATTTTATTTGTTAATTTATCAATTTTAGAAATAAAATGTTAAATTTATTGGCAATTTGTAGCAAACTAACACACCAGTAGCTACAGATTTGCTACAAAAACATATTGATTATAAAAAAACATATAGTTTTGAAAATAAAATTTTACATTTGTCGATAATTTGTAGGAAATTGACAACGGTTCTTACAGATTTCCTACAAACTGAAAGTTATTTTATTTGCTATTTATCAAATTTAGAAAACGTATATTTTTAAAAAATAAAATTTTAAATTTGTAGCAAATTGTCACCAGTTTCTACAGATTTCCTACAAAAACAATATTTTATTTGTTAATTATTAATTATAAAAATCATTTAATTTTATTTGTCAATAATTTGTAGCAAATGACCCTGGCTGAGGAATAGTTACGAGGGCGTAAAACAAAAAAATACGCTGATGGGGACCGACAAACTATGTGCAGTGCTTTACTCATTTACGACAAATAATAAATAAAAAGGTCATTTACTCACTTACGATACGATACCATACCATACCATACCATACGATAAGATATGATACGATACCATACGATACCATGCCATACCATACCATACCATACCATACCATACCATACCATACCATACCATACCATACGATAAGATACGATACGATACGATACCATACCATACCATACCATATTACCATACCATACCATACCATACCATACAATGCCATACCATACCATATTACCATACCATACCATACCATACCATACCATACAATGCCATACCATACCATACCATACCATACCATACAACACCATCCATACCATACCATACCATACCATACCATACCATACCATACCATACCATACCATACCATATCATACCTTACCATACCATACCATACCATACCATACAACACCATCCATACCATACCATACCATACCATACCATACCATACCATACCATACCATACCATACCATACGATAAGATACGATACCATACCATACCATACGAAAAATACGATACGATACCATACCATACCATACCATACCATACCATACCATACAACACCATCCATACCATACCATACCATACCATACGATAAAATACGATACCATACCACACGATAAGATACGATACGATACGATACCATACCATACCATACCATACCATACCATACCATACCATACGAGACGACATGATACGATACCATATTACACGATACGATACCATACTACACTATATTATACGATACGATAATATACGATACGATACGATACTACACTATACTATACGATACGATGCGATACGATACGATACGATACCACCACCATATCTATATTTCTTTGTCTTCGACAACCACCACTATCCATGTGTCTCATCATCTCCGACAATATCTCTGAGTTCCGATCTAGTTTTGTGAAGTTGTGGATTTCGGCGGTGGTGGGTTTTAGAAGGGCTCCCTTTGCAGTTATACTTGAAAAAGGAAATTCTTTGATTTATTAGGGTTTAGTAGCAATTAAATATGAAATTAGTGGTTTAGGATACACAGCAGGCGATAGGGAAGGGTGTTGGATGTAAGGAGGTAGGTAATGATGATGGGAGCAGACGGATTTGGGGCGGCGAAAGAGGTAGGTGATGATGGCTGGATTTGGAGTTGCAGTGGTGACGGTTGGATTTGGGGTTGGGAAGGGGTGCGTTTTTCAAGTGAGGTGATGGTGTTTGATAGTGGTGGTGAGGTGGTGGTAGTGGTGTCTGATGGTGCTGGTGACGACTGGTGGTTGTTACAAAAGGGAGAAAGAGAGATATACTGAGTGAGAGGAGGATGATGAAGTGAGGAATGTTTTTTTTAATGATTATAATGATAAACAATTAAATTATTTTTAAAGTTACTATTTACTAAAACACCCTTTTAATTACATGTAAAATTACCAAATTGCCCTTATTTTTAACAAACATTTTGGATGTCGTTAAGGGCGGTGAGTGAAATAGAGATAATCTTCATAGATCAGGGAGTAAAATGACTATTTTTAATGAATTGGGGCAAAAATCATTAAAAAGACCAAAACACAGGGAGTAAAACGAAAGTTCTACAGGTTTCCTACAAACAGAAAGTTATTTTATTTGCTATTTATCAAATTTAGAAAAAACTTATATTTTTAAAAAATAAAATGTTAAATTTGTCGGCAATTTGTAGCAAACTAACACCAGTTGCTACACATTTCCATACCATACCATACCATACCATACCATACCATACCATACCATACCATACCATACCATACCATACCATACATACCATACCATACCATTAGGGCTGTAAACGAACCAAACGATCGGCGAACAATTCGTGAACTGTTCGGCGGGAAGTTCGTTTGTGTTCGTTCGTTTATTAAACAAACGAACACGAACAAGAAATTTCCTTCGTTTAGTTAAACGAACAAACATGAACAGAGGTCGTGTTTGTTCGTTTATGTTCATGAACGTTCGGTAACGTGTTCATTTGTGTTCGATAGATCATTATTGTTTTTAGTTTTTATATTTATTTAAATACTTCAATATTCAAACAAATTAAATATTTAATAAGTGTCAGCGTATTATATATTTTCTTCATGAACAATTATTTGTGTTCGTTTGTTTCCATTTGTGTTCATGAACATTAGGTTGTGTTCATTTGTGTTCGTCAACGTTTGTTTTTGTTTGTTGCCTAAAATTAACAAACAAACACAAACGAACACGAACAAGTTCATTTCCTTAACAAACGAATACGAACATAAAATCTCGTTCGACAAGTGTTCGTGAACGGTTCGCGAACACATATATTTTCTAACAAACGAACACGAACAATGTCTTGTTCGTGTTCGTTCGGTTCGTTTGCAGCCCTACATACCATACCATACCAAACCATACCATACTACAATATACGATACGATACTATACTATACAATACCATACCATACCATGCCATGCCATGCTATACTATATATACCATACTATACTGTACGATGCCATGTGATCCTATACCATACAACATGACACTATATTACTATATACCATACTGTAGGATGCCATACAATCATATACCATACAACACGACACTGTATTACTATATACCATACTGTACAATGCCATACGATCCTATACCATACAACACGACACTATACAGGGTTGTACCTAGGTTTTTGGAGACCCTAAGCGAACTATGAAGTAGGGGCCCTAATTTCGCCGATAAACTCTCCTCCAATCCCGACGCAATGGGTGATTGCCCTTACTTTTTTCGTTTCGTGATAGCCGCTAGCCTAGAAATTGAAAGAAGGTTGCGACTGGGAAGTGGGAACGATGATTGCGGCTGTATTTAGGGACTTTAGGCCGCTAAATATTGATGATTAGGTCGATGGTTGTTGTGTTGTAATAGTTGGAAATCAAGGCGAAATGACTTTTGAAACTTGACCTTTGTTGCTAAACAATATTTATTTTGGACTCCTTGAATGAAAAATCAGTTTAGTTTTATAATAAACGTATTTATTTGGGCCTAATACATACATATAGTATATATAATTTTTTTAACACTTAGAGACCCTTATTTTTTGGTGGCCCTAGGCACGTGCCTAGGTTACCAAGCGTATAGAGCCGGCCCTGCACTATATTACTATATACCATAATGTACGATGCCATAAGATCATATATCATACAACACGACACTATATTACTATATACCATATTATACATTATACGATGCCATACGATCGTATACCATACAACACGACACTATGTTACACTATACTGCACCACACTATACTATACGATACTATACAATACGATACGAAACTACGATACTATACTATACGATACTATACCATACCATACCATACCATACCTTTTGTTACTCTATCGGTTCGATACATATAAATCAACAAGTGTTTTACATGGGCCGAAAGCGATAAAAAACACAAGCGCATGCACCCTTATGAAACGAACTGGTACCAATCCAACTGTATCGGTTTGATACTGTATCGATACTGGTATTCGTTTCTATTGTTTTCGATCATTGTAAGGTTTTCCTTTTCAGTTACTATAACGAGTGTCAGCACCCTTATGAAACGAACAGGTACCAATCGATTCGGTTATGGAAGTTATGGAAATGTAGAAAACCATAACCGACCCATTATTGTCGGTTTTCAAAAAATTAAAAACCGACCCATCTGTTTTTCGTTCAGTTCGGTTTTTCGGTTCGGTTATTTCGGTTATGGGTCGGTTAATTCGGTTTTATGCACACCCCTACACTACACTATGGTTTAGTTCCCCCCCCCCCCCCCCCCCCCCCCATCAAGTAGTCAAATATTTTGTACTTCCCTCCTGAATTTCATTAGTTCCCCCCATCAAGTAGTCAAATATTTTGTACTTCCCTCCACAATTTTCATTAGGTTTAGTTTCTCCCCCAAATCCCTAACTTTCTCTTCATACCATCACTTTTTTTGCGTCATTCCATCTGTGCATTCTGCACGCACCGCGGCTGCCCACCAACGCCGGCCGCCACCTACCAAGATTACCCTTCCCAACGATGAACCACCATCACCGACTCTCTTCACCATGGTATATCTATCTTTCCATTACCACTGAATTTTCCCCCAAATCCCTCTCTCTTTCGCTGATTACTTGCCTTATCTCACTGTAAGTTTATATGCATCTGTGATTTATGTCTTATTTGATTTGCTTTAATGATTTGTTTGTCTTATATATGAGAAAAATATTGTTGTTGTTGCTTTGAATTTTGGATCAGTTAAGGGTTTCATATTCTGTGTATTTTGGGACTTCGGATTTATTGTATAATAATGTTAATTAATATGATGAATTTGATTTTTAGGGCAAGATATACCGATGTTTCTAATGCCAAGGGCAAATTTTTTTTTTATTAAGTTATGAACATGAGGTTGACCAATTGTTGAAGAGATTAAAGAACAGTATTGTTGAAGAGTAGTTACTTTAATTTAGGCGATCATTAGTTATAAAAGTGTTCAGGTTTTATTAAATCGATTGCTGCTAATAGAGCCTCGAATGAGAAGACCCAAGTTTGATTGTTGTCATGCTGTGATTTTTCGATTTAATGCATAAGATGTGCTGATGTGTATATATTTTGTCAATTAATTTAAATATATATAGCTTTCAGTCAGAATATGTCAAGCATATGTAATGGAATCCAGTATAAAGTTAGAAGCATATGAATATATAGTTACTTCAAGCTGTATGCCAAACAGTGTTACATGCTACCTCACTTATTAAGACCGTGGGGTATGGTGGGGCGGGGGTTTGGGCTTGGGTTGGGCATTTGCTGACACGTGTAAAGGGAGCCCCCCCGCTGCCTGGTTACGTGTCCGCGGGGTATGGCGGGGCGTGGGTTGGGCTTGGGTTGGGTGCACCGCGTGGCAGAATGGTTTTTTTTAAAAAAAAAAATACAAAAAAATTTATAAAAAATCACACAACATTTAAAAAAAACCCTACAACTTCATTAAAATTTTAAAAATTACATAATCCTAAAAATTACATAATTTCTAAATTATAGAGACGAGTGCCATTTCTTCTTCACGGGTCCAGGATGCCATAGCGGTGTTGGGTTCGTGGGATGGGGGGGACCAGTGGGGTAGCGGGTTCAAGAATGGGTAGCCGGTGGGGTTTCGGTTTGTGGGATGGGGGACCAGTGGGTTTGGGGTTACAAATATATAAAGGATGTTGGGAGACCGGGGTGGCGGTTGGGTGGTATGGGGGAACCGCTTGAATTTTTAATTTCAAAATTTGAATTGGCCGCCTGACGTGGCGGGGTGACCCAATGAAATACCACCAGCTCGCTTGGCCATTCCGCCCCACGCCCGGCTTGAAAGCCAAGCCCCAAGGGGCCACGCCCAAACCCAAGCCCACCCGGGGTGGTGGCTTGGGCGTTTTCCCCCAACCCACGCCCAAACCCCCGCCCCATACCCCACGGTCTAAATAGTTGGTATTTAGTTTTCAACTTTGATATGGATGGATTATCAAGGAGGCTGTTACTTATCTGATCATAATTAGTGTTTGATGTGAGTCTGATTCTGGTTTTTGTGTGGTCAGTTGGTAGTTTTTTTTGTTTATATGATCCACGCTTGAGCTCGGCTGGTTTAGTTTGATGGCCAAGTTTTTATTGCCAAAAGAAAATTAGGTCATAAATTGTCAGTGTATTCCTAATAGTGTGTATTTCTAACTTTTGAAAATGGATCTCTAAAGTTATTTTAGTCTAAAATTTGGCATTTTGAAGTAGGGATGAGTTCAGTACAATAACTGGATCTTGTTTCATTACAAAAACTTGTAGACAAAATGGTATTGAATTATGTGGTTCTGGATGCAGGGACTTTTACTCTCTCCAACTTAGGCATGTTTGGAGTGGATCGCTTTGATGCTATTCTACCACCTGGGCAGGCATGTGTTAACAAATAGTGTGATTTTTTTCAAAGCATTTTTCTTTCCAAGTTAGATTTAGTCTTATTAACATGTCTATTTGTTGTAGGGGGCTATTATGGCTGATGGAGCTTCAAAGCCTACTTCTATTGCTGATAAGGATGGATATTTCAGTGTGAAAAGTCAAATGCTGGTGAGTTTTTCATGTCTTAAATGATGTATTAGATCCATATGATCTTTATTTCAATGACCCTTAGACGAAAAGAAGACTGAATAGAAATACAACTATCATACATTATCATAACCCTGTTGGTCTCCTCAATTCATGCTAGGTGACCTAGACATTCAATCTGACATGACAGTTCACACTAATCTTTTATGGAATGGGAAAAAGAACTGTTTGGGTTGATGCAATTGCAGTATTAGATTTTGTGTGAAGAACTAAAATTTTATGAATTAAAGAAAGAAGGATTAAATCTTAACTCCTAAGTTAGAAAATGTCATTAGCGATAAGAGAATGATGCATTTTCTGTTTGTGTGATGACTCACTAAACGAGAACAGGACCGAAAATATTTCTTAATGCGGGTGTTTCTTCTGTCATTCTATCGTAATTTCTTCCCCTTACTTTTATGAAGTTAATTGAGCTAATGATTATTGTCAAATCCATATCTTGGCCCTTATTTCCTCAGTCTATGTTTTATTTTATTTGACATCCTGTTCGATTTCACTCTGTCTCATTCTCCAGTTCTGTTATAAAAGACTAGTTCATATGTCTTATTTCCTTGTTCATATATTCGCAAAGATGAAGGGAAGTTGAATTGGGATTAACTTCTTAAAGAATCACGAGGTTTATTTTTAAGAGGAAAACTTTAGTTTCAGAATTTTTTAAGATAAAGAGGTGGGTAAGGGGTTAAAACGGGTAACTTTTGTAAAAGTCAGGTTGGCCGCAACACTGTTGTTCAAAAATATTTTTAAAGTATTTAGTAACCTATTAAGTTGTCAGATATGTTTATAAAAGCTATATTATTTCAGTTATACTTCAACTATATGAATAAACTGATTTTGGAGGTTTTATGCACTAAAAGCACACTTTAGGCACTTTTGACCCGTTTTCTTTTTTATTTTAGCATTTCAATTGGTCAAGCCAGACATGGTACCTTCTATATTCCACTTCTTTTAGCATTTCAATTTTTTTAATATCATTTGCAACTGACCTTGTATTTATATGTATATCTATGAGCCATTAAATGATAATGGACCAATTTGTCTTCTATTTATTGATTCAAAACAGTTACTATAAAGGAACTGGGTCAATTGGTCAAATTGGTCGATGCTTATTACCTTTTAAATTGTTTTATTAATTTAAAGCAATGAGGTTATTGTTTAATAATATAGTTTTTGTAATTATGTTTACTAATACAGTATTTATATATATAATATAAAAATGTGCTGATTTATATAAAAAATGTACTGACGGGTCAAGTGGTCAACCCAATCTTAGAAGTAACCTTTTACCACTAACCACTTACCCAACGACCTGTTTAGCCGGTATGAGATGAAAAAATACGATAACAATTAGAATATAGAACCCATTTGACCCGTCTTGCCATGTGTAGTTTTAAATTTTTAGAAGTAATGTGTGTTTTAATTTTCTCACCTGTACAACCAAATGTGTTATATAAATATGTAATCTCTACTTGTTATTGTGTATGTAGGATCATGAGGAGTTGTTTGAAACCATCTCCGAAGCACTTATATCATTAGTTGACCGTGATTGCTTAAGTGGTTGGGGAGGACATGTCTATGTTGTGTAAGTTTCTTTTCGTGTATCCAACTGGATAAAGAATGGGAGGCTTGACAAGATTTGGAAACCAAATGTGAAGAAAGAAAGCTACGTGAGCGGGTTGAAAGAGATTAAGGGGAGCAGCGAATGCAAAAACAATTGAAAGGCGTTATGAGAAAATTAGATTGTCCGGGTACTTAAAGGTAGTTTTTTGTGTACTATTTAAATCAATATGTTAAAAATTGTTAATATGTAATACCTTGAGTTTATGTTATTATATCTGTGGTTAATTTGTAAACAAGATTGTACTAGATATTTTCTGCATTTTTACCTGAAAAAACAGATTTTTATTTATTTTTTTAGGTTTTTTTTGTTATTTGTCGGAAATTCGTAGGAAACCGAAAATTAATATATTGTCGAAAAGTTGTTGGAAAATGTACAGAAAAATATTTGTGCGAAATTTGTAGGAAAAATTAGAATTTATTTGTTGGAAATTTGTAGGAAAATTTAAAATCTATTTGTCAGAAATTTGTAAGAAAAATAAGAAATTATTTGTGGAAAATTTGTAGGAAAAATTAAAATTTCTTTGTCGGTATTTTGTCAAAAATTAAAAAACATATAATAACATTAATATTATCATTATTAATAAAAATTGTTATTATTATTATCATAAAAATATATTTTTTTATTTGTAGGAAATTTGTAGCAAATTGTTAAGAGAAAGTTTTATAATTTTGTAGGAATTTTGTCGCAGAAAAGTTTTATAATTTGTAGGAATTTTGTCCCAAGAACGTTTTATAATTTGTAGGAATTTTGTCGGGAAAATAAAAAATTATGAATATTTTTTTAATAATGTTATTAATTTTAAAAATAAAATATCATAAAATAATATAAAAAAGGCAAAAACGTGGAAGAATTGTCGGAATTTTGCAAGAAGAGCGATTTGTAAGTATTTTGTAGCAAATTTTGCGACGAGAGATTTTGTAGAAATTTTGTAGCAGATTTTGTCGTATTTTTGTAGCTAATCCGGTTACCCACAAGTTTATTTCCTATGAATTTTTTTGTAGGAAATTTGTAGGTAAGGCCAATTTCAGACAAATTTGCTACAAATTTGGTTGTCACAAACTTGGCAATTTTCTAGTAGTGAGACCACTAGCCTCACGCAAAAGAATTATTCCAGGGTTAGACTCCGCTCTAAGGATCAGTGGAGAGTATGAGATATTTGCTATGAATTAGTTGATCGGAACGTGCGTAAATATGAGTAACAGTCGGTGTATCTATAGCCATTGAATGTGACGTTGGTTATCTCAATAAGTTATCAGTAAGGGTTGTTATTTTCTATCGTTCTAGTATGGAATATACGGTTATCGTATTATGTCTTCGTGTCTTTTTGTTACTAATGATCGTGTGTAGGATCTTTTGTGATGCTCACGCCTACATGCAAGTTCGGCTTAGGTCTGGAAAAGTTAGGTCTAGCAGCGGTATATGATATTATTCTAAGTGATTTTTGAATATGTCAAAAATACGAAATATGATATTATTCTAAGATTCGATCTTGAGACCTTTTAGGCAGGAACAACATATAAATGGGTAAACCTTCTCACCTCTCCTCAATCCAATTGGTGTGAGGATCATTGGTAATTAGTTTGTATTCTACTTTATGCGCAAAGGGTCAATGGTTAGATATAGAGAAAGGTGGAAGATAATAATGGCCATAGGGGCCACATGACTTAAAGGTGCCTTTAGAGAATAAATGCTCAATGCTTAAGATAGTTCTTAATGGACACATCTTAATATAGTAGATCCCACATGGCCAAAGAATGATTTTAATTGGACGTTAGGTAGCTTTTTTATTAATTAGTTACTGAGCAAAGGCTCTTTAAATAAAAAAATGTGTAGGTGTAGCTAGTATAAACTTGTTTATATAATTATTTTAGCTTTTATAATCATATGGGACATATTTTTTACGATGAAATGTTTCAAATCTTCTAGCTCGGAATGTTCCTGTTCAATCTTGTCACCCACACGTGTATGCTTGGCACATCCAACCAAAAAACGAAGGCCTTGTTTACCATACATCCTCCGTTTTATTTGCACATCCCTTGAACCCTATAGAAAGCGTATAGGGCAATACGGTTCCTTTGGGTCCAAACGTATTGATTAATACACTTTCTATATGTGTACTTGAAGTACAAACTTTTTAGAAGATGGTGAGCTAATGATTAAGGGACCAGGAGAATCATATAGTGTCATACGCTCTCTAAAGGAATTTTTTTTCAAAAGATCAGGGGAATCATATAGGGTTATACGTTCTCGGGAGGAATTTTTTTGCAAGAGGAGCATATTGTTTTTTGTATCTTTTTGAACTTTATTTTTTTTAAAATTAATTAAGTTGGCTTTTTTTTGTTATAAAAGGATTTTTTTTGTTATAAATTTACAAAAGACGTAGTAAAATTAAGCAATCCAAACATACTAAACATATCCAAATATTACAAATAACTAAAATTAAATTCAATGTTCATACAGTATTGCATTATATAATAATAACATAAACCATTATCGTCATCAATCCTCGTCAGACTTCTCACAAGACTCAGCGAGCTCCTCCTCCGTAAAGCTCGGGCCACGTCTAGTAGAGGGTGACAGGTTGTGCCGCGTATAGAACATCCTTGGAGCCTATAAAAAATTATTATTAGTATATATTAATTGATGGGTCGTATTATTGGCACACCTTGGGGCTTAAATCGACACCCTCAATACGCATCGTATAGGCCTATACGATGCGTATTGAGGTGGGTTCAAACTTCTATGCCTGCCAAAGGCTGCCATTGTCCCCCGCCAAAAAGTAATACGCATCGTATAGGCCTATACGATGCGTATTGAGGGTGTCGATTTAATTTTCTAATTTTTGCAAGGTAGCTTCCTGTCACCTGGTAGCTTCCCGTCACGCGAACGAAGAAGCAGCACTTTGGACATTTGTTGGTCTTCAAACATCTAGGAAACATTATTTCTGTTGATCCACAAATTACAACAAAATGTGTCTAATGCAAGGATCTTCGAATGCGGTGTGAACGTTAAATACCGTTCACCGCTTTTTTAGTTGCTTCTCCTGTTAAGTTTCTGAACCAACCGAAATCCACAAATTCAAACAGTTTCTCTCAATCAGGTGTTCCATTAGACATCCCCTTTTATCATGTGTCATACGTTACGAGATTCTTCGAGAATTAGAAAAGGAGAAAATACGGAACGACAAGGGTAGTATGAGTCTGAGTCCATTGTGGTTCGTGTCAGGTTTGTATTTCCCATAGCCACCGTTTCCGTAGTAAAAAACGGTTGCGGTTTTCATCTTGAGATGCAAGGATCTTCGAATGCGGTATGTACGTTAAATACCGTTCACCGCTTTTTTAGTTGCTTCTCTTGTTAAGCTTCTGAACCAACCGAAATCCACAAATACAAACAGTTTCTCCGTCGCTAATTTCTCCACTCACCGTGAAATCGAACAGTTTCTTCGTAGATTCCAACAAAGTTAATATTCACTGTGGTGGATGCAAGCATAAAGTTAGAAACCGGTGGTATTGAACCAACATTTCCTTCAAACATTCTAAACACTACAAAGATGTTGGGAATTAAACGCATGTACGTGACAAAACAAGGATCGTTCTAATAGATTAAAGAGAATAAACCAAGAACAAAATAATCTGCTTTCTGAATCTGAATCTGAATGTTAACTTTGACTCATAAACCCTTGAATCCCAATGCTTCTATGATGATATCAGCGTTGTTTATCACCCTTTGTGAGCATTGGCAGCCCGACCACTAGCAGAAGAACCCGACACGTCTCCTATGATGATTCAGAGGTCGGTCTCGGGGTGGGCATAAGATCCGTGGGCCCTATTGTCGGATATGTGACTCAAGGACAAGCCTTCGGTTTACTTTGTGTAATAGAACTTCCGAGCTAACATCTGACGTAGCAAGTACAAGGAAAAACATGGACATGAATGATTTACACCAAGTTTTGTTGCTGAACCAGGGTCCAATACACGAGTTTTGTCAGATAATACTTCATTTGTCGAGAAACCATACTGTCAAAGAAACTAACAGCTTTTAATACTTCATTTGTCGAGAAACCATACTGTAAAGATCTCTACACAAACTCTTCTACATCTTTTAACCAATTGTCCATCACTTAAGACCTTGAAAGATTTGTTGAAATCGAATTTGTGTATCTGAATCAGGTTCTCTGCCTTAGATCGGTCATTCCTTGTGATACATGAACGTTTGATTTAATATGGATAACGCAAACAAGTTCTCCACAGTTAGTTATTCAGATCTCTGTTCTGTCATCTTTCCAAACTGCAACACACGATAAGTTTAAACTTTTGTTTGATGGATAACGCAAACAAGTTCTCCACAGTTTGTGACCAGGAATATGTTAAAATACGCTAAAATACGTTACAATACGCTAAAATACGCTAAAATACGTAAAAATACCCTAAAATACGTTAAAATACGCTAAAATACGTCAAATATACTATTACATACGCAACAATATGTTAGAATACTTCAAAATATGCAAAAATACGTCAAAGTACGCAACTAACGATATTTCCACACACGTATACATATAATGCGGCACTATGGAGTTCAAGTGGATTTCAAACAAAACTGTACGTAATCATAGAATAAGATAATCGAACGCAACCGAACGGCACCGAAACGACTATTGTTGAAGGTATACGTAATAAAACGACAATATATGCGAAAGTTCGGCAAAAAATGAGACGTATATGCGTCGAACCGAGGGAAACACGATAACACTAAATTTGAAATTACACCATATACGATCGTATAGGCCTATGTTGTATCGTATATCGGATTAATACGAATCGTATAGGCCTATACGATTCGTATTAATCTTTGAATTTTCTCAAAAATACCCCTGAATTTATTAGAAAACCAGGGGTATTTCAGTAAAATCATCGATTAATACGCATCGTATAGGCCTATACGATGCGTATTGAACTATAAATTTCTCAAAAAGTGTTTCTTCAAATCAAGGATTCCATCATTACAACCACTTGTTTTCAACAGAGATGTAATGCAATGATTCCTCTCAATTGAATAGACCGACACTTGCTTCATAGGACTCACTTGAATCGTCTCGGCTGTTATAACAGTATCAGGTTCTCAAAACAAGGATCGTTCTAATAGATTAAAGAACGCTGATATCTTGGAATTGATCTTGGAACAACATACTTTTGTTAAGAAGGCGGTCTCTTTGCTTCGTCCACTAGAACTATTTGTGTATGCATTCTTAGGGTTTTTATTATTTGATCAATGGAAGTTGAAATCGGCTTTGTATTTAGCACAAGAAAGTACTGAACAACAGAATCAGGTTCTGTTTGCTTCGTCCACTAGAACTATTTGTGTATGCATTCTTTTGGTAGTTAACAACGCTAATTAGGAAAAAATATGCAAGGTGTGTAGATAGACAAATGGGGTGTCGAAATAGATTTCCCCAAAATTAATCATATCGATTGCTATAACAGGATGGATGTGACACACATGGATAGATAATATTCACTGTGGTGGATGCAAGCATAAAGTTAGAAACCGGTTGCGGTTGCGATTTGTATTTCGCATAGCCACCGTTTCCGTAGAAGAACCCGACACGTCTTCATGTTACGGAGAATGTTCTAGAAATTGAAGGAAAAGGAAAAGATTTGTTGAAATCGAATTTGACAACTATGACATCTTATTAAAAGTAGCAATCACCTCCAATCATTTCCTGGTCAAATCACACACTATAAAGTTATAAAGTTATCGTTTGTTGAGAATTAAACGCATGTACGTGACAAAACAAGGATCGTTCTAACAGATTAAAGAGAATAAACCAAGTACAAAATCATCTGCTTTCTGAATCTGAATCTGAATGTTAACATTGACTCATAAACCCTTGAATCCCAACGCTTCTATGATGATATCAGCGTTGTTTATCACCCTGTGTGAGCATTGGAAGCCCCGACCACTAGCAGAAGAACCCGACACGTCTGCTATGATGATTCAGAGGTCAGTCTCGGGTGGGCATAAGATCCGTGGGCCCTATTGTCGGATATGTGACTCAAGAAAGTCATTGGACTGCCGCCGATGAAGTCAAATGTGATCAAACTTGGACATCAGACGTAAATCTTGAAGAAACAGAACAGAATCTGAATCTGAATGTTAACTTTGACTCGTTCAAGTCATGCAATGTTTCCTCTCAATTGAATAGACCGACACTTGCTTCATAGGACTCACTTGAATCGTCTCGAAAGTGGATTTCGGTTGGGTCAGATCTCTTTGGGTATATTCGAAACCAACTAAAATACGTTGAAGTATTGAATCAACAGAAATAACTGAAATAACTTTAATTATCTCGGAAGTACTAAACAACAGAAGGATGAGATATCGGCGGTTAGCTCGAAGAAGTTTCTCTCAATCAGGTGTTCCATTAGATTTCCCCTTTTATCATGTGATCAAACTTGGACATCAGACGTAAATCTTGAAGAAACAGAACATAATCCCATATTGTCTAAAGAAGCGCTTTTATCATGTGTGATCCAGAGGTCGGTTTACTTTGTGTTATAGAACTTCCGAGCTAACATCTGACTTAGCAGGTACAATTGTTTTGAGTTTTGTCAGATAATACTTCATTTGTCGAGAAACCATATTGTCAAGAAACTAACATCTTTTAATACTTCATTTGTCGAGAAACCATACTGTAAAGATCTCTACACAAACTCTTCTACATCTTTTAACCAATTGTCCATCACTTAAGACCTTGAAAGATTTTTGAATTTATGTTTATGCGAATTTAAAGGACAATACTGACAGAGGTGCTAGTCTTTTCTCCCACTGTGTAAACTTGAAAAGGTGTTTCTTTAGACAATCTGGGATTAAGTTCCGCAAATTGGGAACCACATTGTAGACTGGTTGGCTTGAATGGTTTTAATAATACTTGAAAATGGAAATAATCGTGTCAAGATCTTTATCAATCATATCATCGACCAACTGCTCGAAATCCCTTTCGTTTCTCGGGTTCGCATTCGACACAATACAACAAAAAATAAATTCAAAAAAACAGGGGGTTGATACGCATCGTATAGGCCTATACGATGCATATCAAACCCGCCGCCAGACACAACCTGCACCTGTCAGTCTGCCATGTTTTTTACTTTAATTCAATACGCATCGTATAGGCCTATACGATGCGTATTGAATTCAAAAAGTGTGTAGATAGACAGGAGGGTGTGTAGATAGAAAACCCCTAATTGATAACATATCAATGAATAGTAACTATTTTGTCATCTATTGTTTTTTTGTTTTACTTTTTTTTATATCATGATTTTCAATATTAACAACTTCAACCCATTAACTTTTCCAAAACTTTGCATGTTATTTTTATTCTCCTAGAGTTTTACGTGCTTTCTTTAATGTTCGTATAGGTATAAATACAAATTGGTTTACAATTCGACATAATTTTTTTACTTGAAATGCATCAGATCAAATATAATATAAGTTTTCCTCCTTATTTTTATATACGTTTTCAGTTAGTCACTTAATGTTTTAAATTCATGTTATTGCTTTATGTTTTTCTCCGGTTTTGGTGATCGTTTGGCTAGCACGGTTTTACACCCCTGACCCACAACGCGGGGGTTTAAGACTAGTTTAAACAAAATACTCATTACATAACATTAAAATTGTTCGTAGAAAATGAAATAAAAACAAAATAACATACCTGCATGGAAAAGTCGGACAGAGGAAAGAGCGGCATAGTCTGGCCGAACTGAGGAAAATGTTGCATGGAAAGGTAGGGCTGAATATAGGAGGGTCGTATGCCTATAAGAATTTAAACAAAATACCCATTACATAACATTAAATTGCTCGTAGATAAATGAAATAAAAATAAGATAACATACCTGCATGGACGGGATGGGCTAGGTAAAGTATGGCATGGACGGGTCGGGCTGTTGCGTAAAGAACTGGCCCTGGTCCGGATAAACTTATGGTGGTGGACGGGGTAGAACCGATATATTCATATACTTATACATTTCACCCATGCCAGTCATTAGCCACCCTATGTCATCATGCATCTGGTCCATCTGGCGACCGTGGGATGTTATCTCCTGACCAAAGTACCGACCAACACTCTTGGCTATCCGGCCGATAAATGTTCCTCCATATATACTACCACGAAGCTGCTTTTTCCAACGTGTGACAAAATAATCGCACGGTAAGCCATCTGTGGATGCTAATGATCCTCTTCTTCATGCTGAGGCGAGACCTCAACATCATCCTGCCCGCCCTCCTACTCAGCCTATAATTAAATGAGCTCTAGTTGGGTCTTGGAACAAACGTTATTAATGTACGCCTCTAGTTATTTTATTAACATATATATATATATAGGGTATGGTTCATGAGTGAACAATGGTGTATTTATGAACAAAATGAACTTATCCTAACCATTGATTTTGTAGATCTAGATTTTTTCTTTAGTGCCAAGATTGTAATTATCTTTTGTAACTTACATGTATTTTAATAGACACAAGGGTATAATTTTATTTTTCTCTCTTCATTTAGTTAATTGATTTTTTTCTCTCTCCTAATTTCTCTTTTCAATTAAAAGAATATCTAATTACATTCTCTATACTTTATTCTCTCACAAATTACCTAACTTAATATTTGATGTTTTAAAAAAATACAAACATTATCAAATATTGTTCCATCTAGAACACGATTAAAAATATTTAATTACATTCTCTATAAACATATGTATTAGATCAATGTTTGATGAAAAGATGCATAGTGGAAACAAGATGTATTAATACACAGGTGTATACATCTGGTATATACCGACCTGTGTACACATATGTACTTGAATAATACACATGTGTTATAAATCTGGTTTATACCGACATGTGAGAACAAAATTTAATAATACAAAAGTGTATAAGTCATGTATATACTGACCTGTATACATATATGTTAATATTTAATTTTAAAAAGAACATAAAAGTTTATTTAAAAAACATTAGCATTTCAATCTCTTATAATTAAAATAATTAAGAAATAACTAAAAAAGAGTGAGAGAGAGTTAAGAGATGAGAAAATTAAAGGATTTTAATTAAAAATACTTAGCCAATGTCAATCTTACTCTTTTAATCTAAAAAATAATCAAGGGCCAAGATTAGTTCACTCTCAAAAAGTTGTTCACAAATGAACCTATTCCTTTCTATATATATATACATATATATATATATATATACATATATATATATATATATATATATACATATATATATATATATATATATATATATATATATATATATATATATACTTGGTAACTTTTCAATGTATATTTTTGTAGGTGTATTTTTGTGGATATTAGTCAAATATAATTTCCTATATTTACACTAAATATGTAACACATAATATACACACATAGACACATATTTGGGTGATTGCTATATATATATAGGGAGCCGCTAAAATAGAAACCATCCTCAGTTGTAAGAACCGTGAGAACCACTCTCAACCAATCGGAAAAAGGGGTAGTTTGGTCATTTACCCCTAATGTCAAATCTCACCCTCTCTCTTCACTTAAATCTACCAGACATTGTCTCTCTCCTCATTTCTCTCCTTTCATTTGCCTCTCTCCTCATTTCTTCATAAACCAGAGCTTCATATTCATCTTCTCCGATCCCCCCCTCCCAACTAATCTGCAGCCGCACCCACTCCTCGTTGTACCCCCTCCTTCTCTGTCTCCAGTGGATGCCGCCGCCGCACAGGGGGTTCACTCATGTGTGAGCGGCAGTGGCTGATGATGTTACTGCGTTCCCTCGTTTCTCTGGCGACCCTCAGACCTGCAACCCATCTCTCATCTCCTTCAAGGAACCCAAAAGATGTTTGATCGGTGGTGAGGAGGTGGTTGGTCGGCGGCGGAAGACGGTGGTGGGAGGGGGGTTGGTCGGCGGTGATGGCGGCGAATGATGGTGTGACAACTCGTGTTTTACCGTTCCTATACGTCTGTTTTTTCGTATTTTAACTTATTTGTACGTTAACTAAAACTATTACGTTCAATGATAAGTCAGTAGTTGTGACGCATTTATATATTATGGGTCTTGTATATAGGCCGCATGAAGTTTCGAACCGCACATCCCTATTCCAATCGCACACCTTCGTATCCTCGTGACTCTTGGGCTTTTGGCATGACTATTCTCAGCCCAAACCAAATTCGGCCCATCCCCCTCTATTTATTTTGTACGTAAGTAAACATGAGGGCATTCACATGATCCTTTTCAAAACTTATTTGAAAACCCTAATCATGTCTAGTTCTTGACGGTAGCCCCTCTCTCGAGATCGAAGCCTTCTTCTTCTTGGATTTTGTACGCTACTCTTCATCTCGTAATTCGGTTAGTATGCCTTCACTTAAATAATCGAAATCTATGGATTGTTTGACTGTGTTTGTTCGATTCAGTTGATGATCATGAGTTTATTATGAATGATGTTATATATTGTGTATCTAGTTCTTGCCTAAGAATAGTGGAGTAAACTTCTGGTGATTAACGAACTGATTAGATCAGATTTGGATGTTGTGATGTTAATCAATGAATTAGGGTTGCATGTTAATCAGTCTCATTCATCTCTTGGAAAAATTCAAAGTTTCATTTGCACAAAGTCATTTGATACACAGCAGATCGCGTGAATATATTTGATTAGTGTCAGTCTATTTCAGTTGTGCAGCCCAATTATATTCGAGGATTGTGAATTGTATAATTAGATTGCATGTGTTAATAAATGAAATGGCATCCCACTAACTTTATCTGCCCAATGATAATTGTGTGCATATAATAATTGTCGGCCATTATGTACTTATAAAATTCAACTTGCCCACTAGCAAATTGTAGTCAATAGTTTACTTTCTTTCGGCATCATCGCTGGCAAACTTTGTCAACTTTCCACATTCTAACAAACTTAAACTAGAAAATACTAAACTTTTATAACAAGTTCAAGTGTCACGTGACATTGGATTGATAACATTGAGTGCATTTGAAATCGGCTGTCAGGTCTTCGACGAAACATCAGGACTTTCGTCACTAATTCTTTGACGAAGGTTAGTCCTTCGTCGAGGTTTTTCGCCGTGTCCCTCCACGACGAAATACTGGTCTTTCGCCGGCCAGCATTTGATGAAATATGTGGGTTCCTCGTCGGACACTAGAACAATAACTAAAGGTAGCAGATTGTGATGTATGTGTTAAAGGATAGATATGCACATGGGTTATTGTCGTTACGTGATA
The DNA here is from genome assembly GCA_030545235.1 of Helianthus tuberosus. NCBI lineage: Eukaryota > Viridiplantae > Streptophyta > Magnoliopsida > Asterales > Asteraceae > Helianthus > Helianthus tuberosus. The sequence continues at coordinate 148,593,672 of CM060448.1, forward strand.
AACCTACTGACTAAAAATGAGAACTCTGACTTAGTTGTATAGATATAATACTCCTCTGTTACTAGTTGTTATGTGGACCTGTATGATGTGCATGAGATACAACGAAACTGTGTAAATTAAGTAGTTGGATTATAAAAGCCTATCGGTTGCATGGTAACAATGTTAATCAAATAAGAACTTGGACTGAACCCGTATGAATAAACAGTACATCTGTGAGTTGATATGTATCGCGAATATGGGATGTAGACTTTTTTGGGAACAAAACACTTGTTGTGTGACTTTACGACAAACGTTATAGGTCAAAGGATTGCATGATAAACAATTATGATTTGTATAAGCATGTGTGTCTTATTTGTATGCTACTCGCGTAAAGTGTATGTTGGATACGTGATATATGTGAACAACGTGAATGTAAACTGATTACGTGTACATGAACATCATAGGCTTTGACTGATTAAGTGTGAACAAGTAACTAGTCATACCGAGCAAACCAATGTGAGTTCACTTCTCTCAAAACAAGCATGCGTCCGGTGGGGATAATCAAACTGACAAAACTTGTAAACGGATTTTCGTAAACCCATATCCTTGTAGGGGATATGAGGCGGTTTTCAAATACCCACATCCTTGTAGGGGATGTGAGGCGGATTTCACAAACGCTATCCTTGCAGGGGATATGCATCGGTTTTCAGCAAATGTTGATGTTGGATAATACACTCACTTCTATCACTTAAGTCCCATCATACTACCGGGTTGTTGCTTGTAGGGCAACGGGGTTATTAGTTGATAGCGCTATTAGGTTTGGCACCCTCACCACGTACCTGGATAGGACGGGCGTGAACTAATAACTTTAAATCATGACCAATGTTTGATAGAGCATTGGGGAAGGGCAAAAAGGGCCGTCTGCGGTATCGAGTTATTATCAACATAACATAACATGAATCAGTAATCGGTAATGAACGGTTTAACAAAACTGTGAACTCACCAGCGTTGTCTGATACACGTTTTTCTGCATGCTTGCAGGCCTTTAGGTACATGTTGTTGGAACTTGCTGTCTGGGATGCTGGAGTGGTCATCGGTCAAGTTGCAAGGAAACACAAGACAAGTCTGATGGTTTTTTATACACCTGCTTTATGAAACTCATAACAAAATGTAATATGCTTCTGCTGGATAATTGATCTTGTATTGTAACACTTATTTTAATAAATGAAAGTTTTATTTGGAATATCTTTATAAGTTCAATGTGATTGGTGGCTAGATCCTGGTACGTCACACGCCTCGCGGGGGTTTTCTTATGTGATATTTTGGGGGTGTGACAGTTTGGTATTATAGCCACTGGTTATAGTAAACTTGGTTTTAAAACGTTTTTGGAAAACCAGAATATAACCGAACAATTCTGAATACGACCATGACACTCAGCTCCATACTGCAAGGTTCGTCTCTCGTTTACACATTGTACTGCATAACCAGTGAACACTTACATATGATATTGCATGTGATTGCACGATTAGCACAACTGTATGAATTCATGCACTACTTGCATGTGTTATGTGATTGATAGCGTGGTGTTTCCTTAGACATTCATGACTCACGTATTGAGATGTTCCTTGTTTGCTACTCGAATTTGAGGAACCATTTGACATGAGTTAGGAGGAGCTGAGATGAGCATGCAAATCACAATATTATTGTGGGTGCACACATAATAATAATGTGGGGTGCATGCGAGTCCCAGTGAGGCCTAACAAGTGAAAAAGGGGTTCTGTTCCGTTATTTGATCAACAAGAAACGTATCAAGTCTATAGGAGTCATAGCAGTGATTGTCTCCTACTTTAACGTGATCTTTTCATTCCTCACTGAATCCTTACGAATCTCGATGCTATCGAGTATTACCTGAACACTCATCTGAATGCCTAGCGAACTGGGTAGAATGTTAGGTGCTGGTACGAACGTCGCTGTGTCGGATGTCGCAGCGTAGAATGCTTGGTCTATACCTTTCTCACCTTTCTTCATTTGCTGGAACTTAATGTATTGACGTCCTAGATCCCGAAGTGTGATCACTTCTGCAACACTCTCGTAAAAAACCGTGTATTACTCAAACAACTTGCAGCATCGGTGGATAAAAGGTTGAGTGTAGTACTTTACCGACTTCAGTATTTTGAATGTGTGACAACCAGCACAGTGAGTAGTGCCATAGCGTGTGACATGGAATGTGAAAAGATGGACCCTGTTGGTAAAGGGTCGCAGGACACCGTTACAAGCGACGACATTAGAGGCAACTATCGCGACGACATCAAGGTACTCGAAATCGTAGCCTACCGTATGGAAACAAAGGTGACTTCGACAAGGATTGACTGTTATTAGGTCAAAATGTCAACGACCAAGGGAACGATGACAGTATTGGGAATCCACGACGGTAATAACAACACTGGAAATGACGCTCGTGGAAGGGTATTTAGTATTGGCGTGGGCGACGCCAGGATTACAGCAACATGGTAGCTTGTATGGGTAGCTAATCACTTCGTCTCTATTATGCTTAACCCTGATGTTTCCTGAAACCGAACCAGTTGTAGAATCAGCTGATGGCAAGACAATTGAAACCTCGTATGTTCGTTGGGACGCAAGCTCAACCTTATGGGACAAGTGTTTGACATCGACCTTCCTTCTGATGGCCTTGATAGTTTCGATGCAGTAGTTAGTGTGGGCTAGTTATTCGGATATCGGTCAGACATACCCTGTGAGAAGAAATTTAGCGTCGCGATATGCTCTGAAGCATCAGAGTGGTGTAAAGATTAGCATCCTATCAGCAATGAAAGCCCGAAAAGCGCTTACAGAGGGATTACCCCACTATGTTAGCAACCGTTACTGATGTTAAGACTAAGGGAAAGAGGATCGAGGATCCACCGATTGCCAATGATTTCCCTCGATGTGCTACCCGTAGAAATTACCGGTCTACTTCCACAACTGTTGGACAGAATCTTAGTTTGATCTCGCGCCAGAGGCAACCCTGATTACTTGTACGCCTTACCGTCTTGCACCAGGAGGGTTGCAGGAACTGTCTAATCTACTACAGGAATTGTTGGACAGAAGTTTTGTTAGACCTAGCTCTTTTCGCGTTGGGGAGCCCCAGTTTTATCAGTGAAGATAAGCTTTATCGTTGGACATGTGTACTGACTATCGAGAATTCAATATGGTGACGGCCAATAACCGTTTTCCTCGACCAGTATTGATAACCTGTCGACCAGTTGCGAGGGTCAAGCTCCTATTTGAGGGTGGACTAACGAACGAACTATCACCTGATGGAAGACCATGGGGAGGATGATTCCTAACACGGCGTCACAGATCCTGTATGGCCACTACGATTTTCTGTTCAAAATATTTGAGACATCCAACACATCGGTAGCCTCAGGGATCACATGAGTTGTCACACCCCGACCACGTAGAACATACAAAACGTGGCGGAAACGTCGGGGAGTGTTGTAACAGAATTAATTGTTTCAAATCCATGGCAATTGAAGTTTCGTTTTATTAATCAAATATGAAAGATTACATTGTTTTATACAAGAACCAAAGAGTACATAACATAAAGTAGCTAGTTCTTGTCTCGTTTTAAGTCACTAAGGCACAGGTCCGCCTAAGTATGTCTTGATAAGTCCTATGCTTCATCTCCTGAAAACACATGTGAAAATAGGTACGTCAGCATAAAAATGCCTGTGAGATACATAGGTTTTGTGAAAATAGGTTTCATGACTTATGTTTGAGAAAATGTTTAGTCATGAACCTTGTAATTTGCTTTGTTTTGTAAATCATTTGAAAAACGATAAGATCAGATGATATGTATAAATAAGTGAATAATGTATGGTTAAAGGAATAACCATGTAAAATGAATTTGTATAAGATAAGTTGTTTGTAAATCAATGTCTTGTGAAAAGTATGTTATTTGTATAAAATGTTCTATGTCATAAACTGAAATAATTCAAATAACGCTACGATATGTAATACCATACAAACACTTATATATAGGAAGTACCAGCGGCGTATCCACCATGCTTGTATCATATTACACATGCATCGTTACTTAATCACTTAACCAAACCACCAAAGTAATGTTTAACAATTATAGAAATGTTTATGTATGGTCAAATACGGTTCACACGGTTCACAGATACAAACAGTTCACAGATACAAACGGATCACAGATACAAACGGTTCACAGATACAAACGGTTCACGGATACAAACGGTTCATAGATACAAACGGTTCACAGATACAAACGGTTCACAGATACAACGGTTCACAGATACAAACGGTTCATAGATACAACGGTTCAAAATACAGTATAATGTGTTCACATGCTGGATGAGCATATGCAACAGAAATGTAATGTAAAACAATGTACTAAGTATGAACTAAATGGACATACATAGCATAAATGTAATGTAAAACGATGTACTAAGTAATGCACACAATGGGCACACCTAGCATGAAAATGTAATGAAATCATGTACTATAATGTACTAACGAACATAGCAGTTATATGATGTGAAAACAGGAAAGCATGAAAGTAACAAGTAGGCACATGTGTTCCACCCCAAAACGTTTGGAAAACAGTCAAAAGAGGGGTCTATGTACTCACTTGAGATTGCTTAGTAGTCCTTGAGTAACAACCAAACAATGCTAGAGATCGCGGATATCAAACGGCACCTAATATAGGTAACTATGTTAATAACCGGACCTAAATCGGATGATTGGGTAGCATGAGGGTTTGTAAACCAAACGAGTGTGGAGACTCGTATAATATGGTTTAACAAAGCCTACATACTAAATGAAACCTAACATAATTGTTTACGACCCATTACGACCCGTTTAGGTAGCTTCTGCTACTTTAACGCGTCGTTCGCGTGAAACGCGTTCGGACCGCCTAACTAGCCCTATGACAAGTGTTATATGCCTAAACATGTTACATAATCAGTTGCATGACAAAAGTTTAGGTTACATATGCTTAATTACCAATTATACATGAAAAGGGTATTCTGGTAATTTACCTAAGGCATATAAACTACCTATCATACAACTACTCAAACGATGTGACCATAGGGTATAACCTCGGAAGGTTATTCCCTACCTACTATGGTCACCTAATGTATTTGGTCGGATCCTAATGATCGACCAAACTGGGTCGGGTTCGAAGGTATAAGCGATTTATCAGATCGCTTACCCTACGACCCTAGACAACGTGCTAATCAGTAGGCATAGTCCCAAGGGACTATAACCATCGGGATTACAATCACGTTGCGAAGTTCAAACGAACTTCGCATTGACCATAAGCTGGTCAACGCTAAAAGTCAAACAAAGTTTGACTTTCGGACTCGAAAAGCAATAAAATAAGGAAAAGAACGAAAGAATACTTACGAAGGGTCCCCGAATGCTAATCTAGATCACAATAACTCAGGTATGAAACAATGGTTCCAACTTAGAGTCATTTAGATCAGATTCTAGTGGTTTTGAAGCAATGGGGGGTGGGTTATATATAGTTTTCGGGTAACCGTTAAGATCGTTTGTCGAATATCGTGCCTTAATCGTAACCGTACAAGTGTCGGAAAGTTATGGTGCCTAAAAACAATCCTTATCAGCTGATTAGGCAAGTGGTGAGTGTGTGGTTGTGGTTAAAACAGCTGGAAGTTGCTGACTGTTCGATATTATCTGATCAGAGAGGCTGACGCGGGCCGCCTAAGATTTAAGCTTGGCTCACGCGGGCCGCCTAGCTCTTCAGATCAGAAACAAGTTCCAGAAATTACAGTTTCAGTCCCTGTTGGTGTTTTAAGCCACTTTCGACACTTCTAAGGCCCGTAAAGACAACTTTAAGGCCCTAAAATGATGCCTAAACATTGTGGACATGAAACATGCTCAAAAATATGTCGGATGTTGGTTCGTTTGGTCGTACGAACGCGATGTTCGCTTAATTACGACGGAATGCGCACAAGCGTGAAAAACGATCCAAATGACGCAACGAATGGATTTTTCTTATGCCAAACACTAAAATAAAATGTTTTAGTGCTTACATAAATTTTTGGATGTCTGGATGTATTCAGAACGTAAGTTATGCGCGAAAATGCAAACTTGTGCACTTTTTGACACTTTTAGTCCCTGAATGACACAAAAGTTTATTTTAGCATACCGAACACCTCAAAGCCTATTTCTAAGCTATGTAAAGGATATTTATGGTATGTTTAACTTATGGTCATGTTCCGAAAGGTCTGTTACAGTTCAAATTGGCATACTTTCGCAGTTTGTCAAATTTAGTCCCTGTAGACGATTTAACTTTGATTTCACCACACCAAACCTTCCAAAACTTATATCTAAGTTATGTATAGGTTATTTAAGGTATGTTAAGCCTATTTCACTATTCCGGAGTGTTCGTTGCATTAAACTGGTTATATTTACGCATCAGTGCGTGTATAACCTTCCAGAAAGCGATTTAGAGTTTGAAATCGAACAAGAATTGATATGTGCAAAAGATACACATATTTTTACAAATTCCAAGTATGAAATACAATATTTCATTGGTTTGTCATTTGTTTAATGGTTGAGGTGACACAGGTGTCACAGTCTCCCCTACTTTAGGAAATTTCGTCCCGAAATTAATTCGTAGGAGTCTATTTGTGACTTTGTGTCAAATAATCACCAGAGATATGTAAGGCATAATCCTGTCATTTCCTTAACGGACATTCTTCAGAACGAAAATGAACAGACGGAGTCATTTTCCTCAATGAGTATTCTTCAGAAACGGAAATGAAGGAATAAACAGACGGGGATTCATTTCCTTAACGGCAATCTTCAGAAACGTAAAATGAACTCACGGAGTTATTTTAAACGGGTGCTTCATCAGAAATGGAAATGAAAAGGAGAAACAAACGGATATTCATTTCCTCAACGGACAAATCTTCAGAAACGAAAATGCACAAACGGAGTCATTTTCAACGGTTGCTTCCTCGGAAATGGAAATGAAAATGAGAAACAAACGGATATTCATTTCCTCAACGGACAAATCTTCAGAAACGAAAATGAACAAACGGAGTCATTTTCAACGGTTGCTTCCTCAGAAATGGAAATGAAAATTAGAAACAAACGGATATTCATTTCCTCAACGGACAAATCTTCAGAAACGAAAATGAACAAACGGAGTCATTTTCAACGGTTGCTTCCTCAGAAATGGAAATGAAAATGATAGACAAACGGATATTCATTTCCTCAACGGACAAATCTTCAGAAACGAAAATGAACAAACGGAGTCATTTTCAACGGTTGCTTCCTCAGAAATGGAAATGAAAATGATAGACAAACGGATATTCATTTCCTCAACGGATAATCTTCAGAAACGAAAATGAACTAACGGAGTCATTTTCAACGGTTGTTTCCTCAGGTTCGAAAATGAAGGATAAACGGATATTCATTTCCTTAACGGATATTCTTCAGAAGTGAAAAATGAATAGCTAGTTCATTTTTCCTCAACGGATACTTCATCAGAATTGGAAATGAATAGGGTTAACTTCTAGGTACATGACAAAGCTCGTTGTGGTTTCTGTGCACTAAATTCCATAATTATGTATGCATCCATAATTACGTAATTCCTTGCACAGTCCGCACAGTTTGTCTTGTAATGTTCATAAGCACATAATCACATAGTTGTTTAACTTGGTTATTAATTTGTTATCTTTGGGTGCGGATACTTAAAGCACACCAGGAATCCAATTCGTGGATTTCATTTGGCACTTTAATCATTTCAAGAATCTATCTATGAAGATAGGATAATCTTAAAAGAAATTCGGCTTTGTCCCTATTGAATTGTGATGTACGTATTGAATCATACAAAGAATTCAATTAAGGACTCCGATGAATGATACCCATCCACAAGGATCTAATTATGAGGATAGAAAGATCCTACATGGATTTTGGAGTTTGTGTAACGAGAGTGTTCCGACACCTTGCACTAGGCGTGCTTACGTCGATACACAAGGTAGAAAGTTCATGAGGTTGAGGCGCCAGATATGCCAAGTGACATATGAAGCAGAGTTTGAAGTTTGAGCAGCAGCAGGATTTGTAACAGCTTTGCTTTGGATTGCAAAGCGGCACATGTTAACCAAATGTCTCCATCGTCCACCGTGGGTACATTTGAAACAAGGTATTTGATTTGGATGATGATGGTTGCATTGATTTCTCCAAGGAGCGGTTCCCTTGCACGGCTTCATCCCTGAGACAAGTCATGGGGATAGATAAATCATCGGTCCTCTGGAGTACGACGCCTATTTGCTGGGTAGTTGCAGCACCTGGTTCGGACATTGTTGTTGCGATGAAGAAGCATCTTGAAGATAACGAAAGGCATAGGAGGAAACAAGCGAAAGATAATCAAAAGAAAATGATAAGGTATGTAGATTGTGACCATTTGTTTGTTACCAAAGGCAAACAAATGAGACAGTGACTAATCAAAGTAAGCGGGTCAATATAATGTATCGCGAAGACATGCTCGCCTATAAGTGAACACTCATCCCAAGAATTCCCAGGTAAGCACAACTGGTCTCGCGTCTGATGAGATGTATACGAAGTGCTTGCCTAGACAGAAAACCCAGAATACAGGCATTCACCCTTCCAGTTTGCACGTGTTCACATTATTTAAAACCCAAAACCTTGACGAGATTTTGAAAACTCAAAGGGTTCAAAACCTTATAATAGAGAGTTCAAAACCTTACAATAGAGGGTTCAAAACCTAGTAATCAATCATCCTAGAACAGATGATTAGTTTTCAAAGCGGTTTTGAAATTTATGTTCTTGTTGTGGTCGTCGCCTAAGGATAGGTGACGGTATTGTTTTATGACTAAACGCAAGTAAACTCGCGTTAGGGTCCTAGAAAGGTTATAGACTAGGTCAAAGCATTACTAATAACCTAATTCCCTATAACCATTGGCTCTGATACCATCTTTTCTGTCACACCCCGACCACGTAGAACATACAAAACGTGGCGGAAACGTCGGGGAGTGTTGTAACAGAATTAATTGTTTCAAATCCATGGCAATTGAAGTTTCGTTTTATTAATCAAATATGAAAGATTACGTTGTTTTATACAAGAACCAAAGAGTACATAACATAAAGTAGCTAGTTCTTGTCTCGTTTTAAGTCACTAAGGCACAGGTCCGCCTAAGTATGTCTTGATAAGTCCTATGCTTCATCTCCTGAAAACACATGTGAAAATAGGTACGTCAGCATAAAAATGCCTGTAAGATACATAGGTTTTGTGAAAATAGGTTTCATGACTTATGTTTGAGAAAATGTTTAGTCATGAACCTTGTAATTTGCTTTGTTTTGTAAATCATTTGAAAAACGATAAGATCAGATGATATGTATAAATAAGTGAATAATGTATGGTTAAAGGAATAACCATGTAAAATGAATTTGTATAAGATAAGTTGTTTGTAAATCAATGTCTTGTGAAAAGTATGTTATTTGTATAAAATGTTCTATGTCATAAACTGAAATGATTCAAATAACGCTACGATATGTAATACCATACAAACACTTATATATAGGAAGTACCAGCGGCGTATCCACCATGCTTGTATCATATTACACATGCATCGTTACTTAATCACTTAACCAAACCACCAAAGTAATGTTTAACAATTGTAGAAATGTTTATGTATGGTCAAATACGGTTCACACGGTTCACAGATACAAACGGTTCACAGATACAAACGGATCACAGATACAAACGGTTCACAGATACAAACGGTTCACGGATACAAACGGTTCATAGATACAAACGGTTCACAGATACAAACGGTTCACAGATACAACGGTTCACAGATACAAACGGTTCATAGATACAACGGTTCAAAATACAGTATAATGTGTTCACATGCTGGATGAGCATATGCAACAGAAATGTAATGTAAAACAATGTACTAAGTATGAACTAAATGGACATACATAGCATAAATGTAATGTAAAACGATGTACTAAGTAATGCACACAATGGGCACACCTAGCATGAAAATGTAATGAAATCATGTACTATAATGTACTAACGAACATAGCAGTTATATGATGTGAAAACAGGAAAGCATGAAAGTAACAAGTAGGCACATGTGTTCCACCCCAAAACGTTTGGAAAACAGTCAAAAGAGGGGTCTATGTACTCACTTGAGATTGCTTAGTAGTCCTTGAGTAACAACCAAACAATGCTAGAGATCGCGGATATCAAACGGCACCTAATATAGGTAACTATGTTAATAACCGGACCTAAATCGGATGATTGGGTAGCATGAGGGTTTGTAAACCAAACGAGTGTGGAGACTCGTATAATATGGTTTAACAAAGCCTACATACTAAATGAAACCTAACATAATTGTTTACGACCCATTACGACCCGTTTAGGTAGCTTATGCTACTTTAACGCGTCGTTCGCGTGAAATGCGTTCGGACCGCCTAACTAGCCCTATGACAAGTGTTATATGCCTAAACATGTTACATAATCAGTTGCGTGACAAAAGTTTAGGTTACATATGCTTAATTACCAATTATACATGAAAAGGGTATTCTGGTAATTTACCTAAGGCATATAAACTACCTATCATACAACTACTCAAACGATGTGACCATAGGGTATAACCTCGGAAGGTTATTCCCTACCTACTATGGTCACCTAATGTATTTGGTCGGATCCTAATGATCGACCAAACTGGTTCGGGTTCGAAGGTATAAGCGATTTATCAGATCGCTTACCCTACGACCCTAGACAACGTGGTAATCAGTAGGCATAGTCCCAAGGGACTATAACCATCGTGATTACAATCACGTTGCGAAGTTCAAACGAACTTCGCATTGACCATAAGCTGGTCGACGCTGAAAGTCAAACAAAGTTTGACTTTCGGACTCGAAAAGCAATAAAATAAGGAAAAGAACGAAATAATACTTACAAAGGGTCCCCGAATGCTAATCTAGATCACAATAACTCAGGTATGAAACAATGGTTCCAACTTAGAGTCATTTAGATCAGATTCTAGTGGTTTTGAAGCAATGGGGGGTGGGGTATATATAGTTTTTGGGTAACCGTTAAGATCGTTTGTTGAATATCGTGCCTTAATCGTAACCGTACAAGTGTCGGAAAGTTATGGTGCCTAAAAACAATCCTTATCAGCTGATTAGGCAAGTGGTGAGTGTGTGGTTGTGGTTAAAACAGCTGGAAGTTGCTGACTGTTCGATATTATCTAATCAGAGAGGCTGACGCGGGCCGCCTAAGATTTAAGCTTGGCTCACGCGGGCCGCCTAGCTCTTCAGATCAGAAAACAAGTTCCAGAAATTACAGTTTCAGTCCCTGTTGGTGTTTTAAGCCACTTTCGACACTTCTAAGGCCCGTAAAGACAAATTTAAGGCCCTAAAATGATGCCTAAACATTGTGGACATGAAACATGCTCAAAAATATGTCGGATGTTGGTTCGTTTGGTCGTACGAACGCGATGTTCGCTTAATTACGACGGAATGCGCACAAGCGCGAAAAACGATCCAAATGACGCAACGAATGGATTTTTCTTATGCCAAACACTAAAATAAAATGTTTTAGTGCTTACATAAATTTTTGGATGTCCGGATGTATTCAGAACGTAAGTTATGCGCGAAAATGCAAACTTGTGCACTTTTTGACACTTTTAGTCCCTGAATGACACAAAAGTTTATTTTAGCATACCGAACACCTCAAAGCCTATTTCTAAGCTATGTAAAGGATATTTATGGTATGTTTAACTTATGGTCATGTTCCGGAAGGTCTGTTACAGTTAAAATTGGCATACTTTCGCAGTTTGTCAAATTTAGTCCCTGTAGACGATTTAACTTTGATTTCACCACACCAAACCTTCCAAAACTTATATCTAAGTTATGTATAGGTTATTTAAGGTATGTTAAGCCTATTTCACTATTCCGGAGTGTTCGTTGCATTAAACTGGTTATATTTACGCATCAGTGCGTGTATAACCTTCCAGAAAGCGATTTAGAGTTTGAAATCGAACAAGAATTGATATGTGCAAAAGATACACATATTTTTACAAATTCCAAGTATGAAATACAATATTTCATTGGTTTGGAATTTGTTTAATGGTTGAAGTGACACAGGTGTCACATGAGTAGTATGCGTCAACCTTGTTTCGTCAGATTCGCCGACCGCATTTATCTGTGTTGTTTGGAATCACTACCAGGGGAAAAGAACGCCATGAGCGGCACCTGTATTTTGCCCTAGAGCTCCTAGGGGAGGAGCAACTCCACGCGAAGTCTACCTAAGTGTGACTTCTGGATTCGAGAGATACATTTTTGGTCATTTAATCAACGTAGTGGAATACACGTGGATCTCGCTAAGATCCATTTTGTTAGAAACTGATTGGCACCAAAGATTCTTTCTCGGATATAGCCATTTTGTGGTTTCGCTAGATACTATCGCAGATTCATCATGAGATTTTCGAAAATGGTGCAGCTTTAACCTCTTTAGCACAGCAGGGTGCTGTGAACTTATGGGCGCCAAAACAGGAGAACGTCTTTTCGGCTTACGAAATTCAACTCTTCAATGCACCAAGCATCGTCTTCACCCGAGGGTACGGGTGATCTAGTGGTATACAATGATGGTTCGAATCAGGGTCTCAGTTATGCACCGATGCGACACGAGGAGGTGATGGCTTACGGGGTGGATTCACAGGAAGAATTGCACGAATCGCAACCTGTGGTGGAGGCTATGGCCTTTGATTTAAGTTGTAGGCATTACTTGGACGGTACCAAATGCACTACTTAGACCGATCACAAGGGCCTCCCGTGTACCCTTGTTTCGAAAGAGCTAAACATGTAATGACATCACTGGATGGAACTCTCTAGCGGTCACGACTATGGAACCTAAGCACGTATGAGCATGCAGCTCACTACTGACTCTAGCCTACCCGATCAGATTCGCCTTGTTCTAACCGAAGTATTATAGGAAGAGGAATTTCAAGTTGGGTCCATGCGGGGTTATGGCAAGTTGGACGATATTCGCTACTTCATGGAACGAATATGGGTTCCACTATACGACAACCGTAGGAAACTTGTGTTGAGCAAAGCGCACCAGCCTCGAAATTCTAGTCATCTGAGTTATGATGAGAGATATTAGGATCTATAAATCTTGTACTGAGAATCGGGCATGAAGGTCCATATAGCGGAGTGTATGAACGATGTTTATCTTGTGCGAAAGTTAAGGTGGAATATCAGAAACCTTCTAGTTTGTGCCAGCAACCAGAAACCCTTACTTGGAAATGGGAACAGACTGCCATAGATTTTGTCACTGGTCTACCTAAAGCTCAGAACGGAAACAATATTACCTGGGTGATCGTTGATTGTCTCTAAGATGCCTGACGAGTACACTCTCTTGCAAGGAAACTGACGAATCTTCACAGCTTGTGAATATTCCTCTGAGAGAGGCGACTTTCTAGGCACAAGGTGCCAACTCCTATTATCTTTGACTTTGATCTATACCTGATTTATGACAGGCACTACACAACACTCTTGGCTCACGTCTGGACAAGAGCATTGCTTATCGCCGTTGGACAAGCGGTCAGAGCAAACGAACCATCCTGACCCCCGAAGACATGCTGAGAGCATGTGCGTGATTGACTTTAGTAAGAATTGGAAGGACACTTACCTTTGATTGAGTTCTACTACAGCAGTCACCATTTTAGTATTCAGACAGCTCTGTTTGGGGCATTGCATGGACGATGATGCCAATTCCCCCTTGTTAGACTACAGAAGGTGACAACCTAATCACAGGTCCAGGACTTGTACTCGAAACTCTTGGGAAGATTGTTTGGATCGGAAGTCATTTGGCGGCAACGCGTGACCGTCAGGGAAGCTGATAAGCTTAGGAACTGCTGGAAGATCGCTATAGGCGATCATAATGTTGAAAATCTCACCCTGGGAAGGGTGTGGTACGCTTGGGCAACGTGGCGAGCTTAACCTACATCACGTGGGCCATACAACATTCTGGGAAGAATCGGTAGCGTGACCTACAAACTCGAATTACCTGATGGATTGGGTAACATACACAATGTCATTTATGTCTCGAATCTAAGGAAGCAGTTATCTGATGAAACACTTGTGATACCTTTGCTAGAGCCTAAGGTTGACGACAAGATGCAGTTGTCGAGGAACCTATCGGAAACATGGACCAGGAAGTCAAGGTTCATTAGCTTAGTCAAATTCCAATCGTGAGAGTTCGTTGGAGCTCAAATCGTGGACCGGAGCTCACGTAGGAACGCAATGATTAGAGGAAGCTCTAGTTTCCTCGATTGTTCAAATGGTTGAAGCAACTTCTGATGTTACTAGCGAATTTCGGGATGAAATTCCCTTTAAAGTTGGGGATGATGGGGCACCTGGGAAAATTCACAGTCATCCTGATCTAATATCTTGCTGAGTGGATTGCTTATCAAATTTCGGGGCAAAATTTCTTTCAAGTTTGGGATGATGTGACAACTCGTGTTTTACTGTTCCTATACGTCTGTTTTTCGTATTTTAACTTATTTGTACGTTAACTAAAACTGTTACGTTCAATGATAAGTCAGTAGTTGTGACGCATTTATATATTATGGGTCTTGTATATAGGCCGCATGAAGTTTCGAACCGCACATCCCAATTCCAATCGCACACCTTCGTATCCTCGTGACTCTTGGGCTTTTGGCATGACTATTCTCGGCCCAAACCAAATTCGGCTCATCCCCCTCTATTTCTTTTGTACGTAAGTAAACATGAGGGCATTCACATGATCCTTTTCAAAACTTATTTGAAAACCCTAATCATGTCTAGTTCTTGACGGCAGCCCCTCTCTCGAGATTGAAGCCTTCTTCTTCTTGGATTTTGTACGCTACTCTTCATCTCGTAATTCGGATAGTATGCCTTCACTTTAATGATCGAAATATGTGGATTGTTTGACTGTGTTTGTTCGATTCAGTTAATGATCATGAGTTTATTATGAATGATGTTATATATTGTGTATCTAGTTCTTGCCTAAGAATAGTGGAGTAAACTTCTGGTGATTAACGAACTGATTAGGTCATATTTGGATGTTGTGATGTTAATCAATGAATTAGGGTTGCATGTTAATCAATCTTCTTCGTCTCTTGGAAAAATTCAAAGTTTCATTTGCACAAAGTCATTTGATACACAGCAGATCACGTGAATATATTTGATTAGTGTCAGTCTATTTCAGTTGTGCGGCCCAATTATATTCGAGGATTGTGAATTGTATAATTAGATTGCATGTGTTAATAAATGAAATGGCAGGCCACTAACTTCATCTGCCCAATGATAATTGTGTGCATATAATAATTGTCGGCCATTATGTACTTATAAAATTCAACTTGCCCACTAGCAAATTGTAGTCAATAGTTTACTTTCTTTCGGCATCATCGCTGGCAAACTTTGTCAACTTTCCACATTCTAACAAACTTAAACTAGAAAATACTAAACTTGTATAACAAGTTCAAGTGATTTAACGTGACATTGGATTGATAACATTGAGTGCATTTGAAATCGGCTGTCGGGTCTTCGACGAAACATCAGGACTTTCGTCACTAATTCTTTGACGAAGGTTAGTCCTTCGTCAAGGTTTTTCGCCGTGTCCCTCCACGACGAAATACTGGTCTTTCCCCGGCTAGCATTTGATGAAATATGTGGGTTCCTCGTCAGACACTAGAACAATAACTGAAGGTAGCAGATTGTGATGTATGTGTTAAAGGATAGATATGCACATGGGTTATTGTCGTTACGTGATAACCCTACTGACTTAAAATGAGAACTCTGACTTAGTTGTATAGATATAACACTCCTCTGTTACTAGTTGTTATGTGGACCTGTATGATGTGCATGAGATACAACGAAACTGTGTGAATTAAGTAGTTGGATTATAAAAGCCTATCGGTTGCATGGTAACAATGTTAATCAAATGAGAACTTGGACTGAACCCGTATGAATAAACAGTACATCTGTGACTGTTGATATGTGTCGCGAACATGGGATGTAGACTTGTTTGGGAACAAAACACTTGTTGTGTGACTTTACGACAAACGTTATAGGTCAAAGGATTGCATGATAAACAATTACGACTTGTATAAGCACGTGTGTCTTATTTGTATGCTACTCGTGTAAAGTGTATGTTGGATACGTGATATATGTGAACAACAAGAATGTAAACCGATTACGTGTACATGAACATGAACATCATAGGCTTTGACTGATTAAGTGTGAACAAGTAACTAGTCATACCAAGCAAACCAAGGTGAGTTCACTTCTCTCAAAACAAGCATGCGTCCGGTGGGAACAATTAAACTGACAAAACTTGTAAACGGATTTTTGTAAACCCATATCCTTGTAGGGGATATGAGGCGGTTTTCAAATACCCACATCCTTGTAGGGGATGTGAGGCAGATTTCACAAACGCTATCCTTGCAGGGATATGCATCGGTTTTCAGTAAAAGTTGATGTTGGATAATACACTCACTTCTATCACTTAAGTCCCATCATACTACCGGGTTGTTTCTTGTAGGGCAACGAGGTTATTAGTTGATAGCGCTATTAGGTTTGGCACCCTCACGACGTACCTGGATAGGACGGGCGTGAACTAATAACTTTAAATCATGACCAATGTTTGATAGAGCATTGGGGAAGGGCAAAAAGGGTCGTCTGCGGTATCGAGTTATTATCAACATAACATAACATGAATCAGTAATCGGTAACAAACGGTTTAACAAAACCGTGAACTCACCAGCGTTGTCTGATACACGTTTTTCTGCATGCTTACAGGCCTTTAGGTACATGTTGTTGGAACTTGCTGTCTGGGATGCTGGAGTGGTCATGGGTCAAGTTGCAAGGAAACACAAGACAAGTCTGATGGTTTTTTATACACCTGCTTTATGAAACTCATAACAAAATGTAATATGCTCCCGCTGGATAATAGATCTTGTATTGTAACACTTATTTTAATAAATGAAAGTTTTATTTGGAATATCTTTATAAGTTCAATGTGATTGGTGGCTAGATCCTGGTACGTCACACGCCTAGCGGGGGTTTCCGCATGTGATATTTTGGGGGTGTGACAGATGGGGTGAAGGGGGTGGGTGATCTGACGGCGTGGGGGAGAGAGGCGGTGGGTGATCTGCGACCCATCTCTGGTGACATGTTTTGATTTTTTTTAATCTTTGTTTGAGCCCCGGATCTTGTGTGGTTTGTTTGGTATGTTAGAATGGGCAAACCAGGTGGGTTAGGGGTGCGTGAAGGGGGGTTGTTGTGTGGTTTGTTTGATCTCTTAGAACATGTTTGATCTTGGTGTTCTTCATGTGTTCATCTTCAGGTTTTTTGCTTTGTATCGTTGCATACTTGTGGGTTTTGACTTTCTTGATCTTTGGGTGTCTTTTTTGGAAGTTTGAACAATGAACTATGTGGGTTTGATGTTTGGATTTGGGCGGTGATGATGAAAAAAAATGCATATTTTGATGACGATGGCGCGGCAAGGATGGTGGAGGGTAGGTTTTTGAACCTTGTTAGGATCTGAGTCTCTTTAGATTGTGTTTGTTTGAATTAATTGATGTAAAATGGTAGAACAGAGATGTAGTAATTGCAGCGGAAATAATAAGCAAACTTTGTAAACACAATCACAGAAGAAAAGCTTTAAGCAAACATGTTTTCCATTGAGTCGAATGATTGTATCAAATTACAATAATCAAAACAAATGCATGCATGCAACTAATCTCCCCCTCAGCCTGAGCTCACTAGTTAGTTCGTACAGAATGAGTGTGTGCAAAAGAGCTCATAGAACAGTACAGGTACTGTTCTATTTATAGTACAAATCTAACCACTGAGCATCTTTGTTGACATCACCTAGACAGTGACATCTAACAACCTAACAACCTCTAAACACTAATCTATTACAAACACTGATTACAAAATAGACACTGATACATAAACACTGATGATCCTTCCACTGTTGTTTGCCTAAGCACTGATGTTGCTCATCAGTGCTTTCTTCATAGGTTGATCAGGTCTTGAGAATAGCAGTGCTTTGACTTCATCAGTACTTGGACAAGCAGCAGTTGTTGGGTTTTCAGTCCTTAGGATCAGTTGTAACACCTACGTCCCTAAACTCTTAGCTATTGTCTGTTTTAGTCCATATACTATGTGACTCTTGACACTTTTGACACTTGTGAATCTTTATGCTATAAAACTTGAATCTTATTCTTGATACTTGATACTTAGATTCTATGAAGCTAGATTCTTGATACTTAACTCTAGACCCTTGATTCTTGATACTTAATGCTATGATGCTTGATTCTTGAGACTTGATTCTTGATACTTGAGGCTTGATTCTTGATACTTGATACTTGGTGCTTGACTCTTGAGACTCGTGAAACTTGAGACTTGGTTGAACGAGAGACTGGAGACTTGTCACTGGCGGAAACTTAGAAACTTTGTGTTAATGATAAAATCTAGTATGTGGTATAATTACATAATAATAAGCAACGCAACGCTTAATCTAACTCGCAAAAATGAACCAAAGACGGGAAGGTGGAAGGGATGGGATTGACCGAATGGCAATCCGATCTGATGACCATCCGATCGGAGGGCCATTCGATCGAGCTGCCATCTGATCCGTGCCACACCACCTTAACTCCTCACTTGCACTATAAATAGGACCTGTCACATCATCCTTCACTGATGTGACAGCCTCCTTCGACCATACGCACGCCCTCTCAGTTTTCTTCCATTTCTCGACAATTTCGGTACGTTTTACACTTGATTCTTGTACATCTTCGATCTATGTGCTACTCTCTACGTGATTCTCCTTTGAAATCACACTTTTCGCCATGAAATCTCTAAGATTTGAGCTCTTAAGGATGACGTCATCATGGCGGTTTGTACAAACAGTGAGGTGATGTCATTCCAGTCAAGTTCTAGCTCAGAATTTCATGAGTTTTTACACCAAATATTTACTAAAATCTAAGGTTTTCAGTCGATTTCATGTTTAACTTCAACTTTTCTTAAACTTTCTACTTGAAACGGTGGAATCCGGACCCAAATGGGCTGTAGACTTGATGATTGGTCTGGAGTCGGCTTGGAAATGGATTATCGCCGGAGAAGATGACCGGAGTACGGATTCCGACACAAACTCCGTCAAGAACAGACACCTGAACGGACGGGGTGATTCCCATCCGATTAGATAAGTCGAGCCTTGAGGTGTTTTCCGTTGTCTCAAAACGTACCATGTCGTCACCATGAAACCAGAAACTTAGAAACTTTTACAGGGTTGCAAAAAGGAACAAACCCATATCAGTTGAATGGCGATCCGATCGGACTGCCGTCCGATCGAATGGCCATCCGATCAATGGATTTGTGACTTACAACCTTCAACACTTAAAATTATTTTAGATCAGAAACTTGGAACTTTGGAAACTTACACACGGAGGGTCATCCGATCGGATGGCCATCCGATCGAAAGACCTGGTTTGAACACTTGGTGTTAAGGATAATCATTTTGGAAACTTATCATGGATTCGAGTGACCGTTTGATCGAATGGCCATCCGTACGGATAACCATCCGATCGGATGGCGATCCGTCTTAGCCACATATGTCATTCGACCGGATGACCATCCGTACGGATGGCATCCGATCAGGTGACCGATCTGACACTTGCACAGTTCTCGTTATACTGCTCGATGCTTATCTATTGTACTCTAATCAAGCTAATCCTAAGAGCTCCCTTTGATCCAATAACAGTCTTATTGTTAAGAAATCACTGTGAGTATACTCGATCCCTTTTCGTTTTAAACTTTTGGGATGCAACGTGTATTCTATGAAACTTGAAACTTTTGAATCTAGACTCTTTCCTCTATGAATGTGAAACTTGATACTTGTGATTCTTAATTCTTGATTCTTTATGCTATGTGAACGTTTAATCCTTGTGTGTAGTTCCGCCTTAACAATAGTAGCGCTATAGGATGATGCACCTCCCCATTATTCTCGGGGGTATTGTTAGGAGGATTCTATTTGCTTTCCTTGATTCTTGGGAAAGTGGTTAAAGCATCGGGACAATTGGGCTATCACTTGGACTGCGAACACTAGCATGGCTGAAACTATTTTATCGTTTACATGATGGATATGAGTCTTTTAAACTATTATTCTATATACTCAAACTTGTATACTCGCCAGTACATTATTGTATTGAATTTATTTTAATACATGTTACAGGCTGATAGGATGCTGGAATCATGGAAATCAAGCTAGGACTGATGCTTAGAAACTCGCCTAGTTTAATCTAGAAGTTCGAACATTGTTTTGTTGGTATGACCGATACTTTCGTTTGAGTTTGATGTTCTTAGACAATGTTATCATGAAACTTAATTAAATACTATCGAAATTACTAGTGTTATGGAAACTCATGAGTAATCTGAACGCTAAGTGCCGCACCCCGATGTTTCCGCCATCGGTTGGGGTGTGACAGAAAGGTATCAGAGCCATAACTATAGGGAATTAGGATAAGTAGGAATACTTGCCCTAGTCTATAGTTCTAGGAATCTTGACTCTTATCTGTTGTTTAAGACTTATGCATTCTAACGTATCCGCTTCCTAGCAGCACACTTCCTGTTAAACTTACATGCATTTCCTAAGGCTGACACAATATACACTTGTAAACTTTGGAAACACTGCTAAACAGTGTTTGTATTTGCACGAGATTTGCCCTCAAGTCAGGAGTGACATCCGAACCTTGATGGGAAATTTCCTTACTTTATTCTAGTAGGTCTTGTCTGTTGAAAAGTACCGACGCTATTAGCGTACGATGTTGTCAAGATAGAGGTGAAACTCAGACCTTGATAACTAATCCCACTCTTTGATTTTCATGTCTCGCCAAAGTCTCGAAATTCCCAATCAATTAGAAACATGGAATGACCAAAAGGACGAACATCGTAGGCCTAACATCGATGACGTATTTGTCTAAGTAAGTCAAGACGCGTTGCCTCAATTCGAAAGGGGTTTGAATCACTTTGGTTAGTCACCGTTCCTCTACCCGGAACAATCCTATGTTTTATGTTCCTATCTTTTATGTTATATCGATTTTTATGTATGGTTTTGAACTTGATTCTTCGTTATTTTAAGACTTTTTACACAAATTGCACGTATGTCCGCAATGTAAAACTCAAATCATAATACCTCAGAACAAACTAAATTTATGAAGCTTTATTCATCATGTTAATCTACGTGGGAATCTTGATTGACTATAATACCATATGAAGCTATCTGATGAATCTATGTGTTATTGTGGTTGTAAAGCACCAGACGTAACGTGGCCCTGAAATATGAGACAGAAATGACATGTCTGAAACATGGTGGATACGCCGCTGGTACTTCCTATATATAATCTTCATACATGTCCTATTCATGAATCTCTTAACTATTCTAGAGATCATGGCCATCTGCCCCTGTAGATCCATCTCATCTAGGTCATTAGGGTCAATCTGATCATAATCTTCATCAAAAGTAGTTGGATCAGATATTCTTCCCTGAATGTAATTCTCATATGAAGCAACAAACGAAGCAAGCAAGGCAAGATGTTTTTCAGCAGCCTTGACACTCAGAGGCATAGATAGACCTAGTACTGTTGTTATTATTACTAGGTTGTTGTCTCTTTCCCCCTGTTAATCCTCCTGAAGTAGCAACAAAACACAGTTCACCATCAGCATCGGTCATAACCTTCTCATCTTCACATGAGAGAAATGCAATTGTTGAATCACTAGAAGTGTTGTGGTAAGATGAAGATGGAATGCCTTTATAGACTCCCAGATCTTGAATCTGATCATACCATATTTCCTTCTTCTTCATATTGAGCTCATAAGCTCTCAGTTTCCCACAAACCTGTTCTAAATCTTTAGTCTCGTAATCAGCCTCACCTGTTATCATGAGAGTATAAATATCCCACTTAGCAGGTAGAGCATCTAGCAACTTGTCATTTATCTCAGTATCAGTGTATCCTTCTACGTCATAGTTGTCTATCTCTGACATCAGATGATAAAACCTCGTGTTGATATCTTCTGGAGACTTATTTCTCATGCATTTAAAGACAGCAAATTGTTTCTTTAGTAGGTCAACCTTATACTTTTTGACATCAGCATTTCCTTCATACCTCTTTTCTAACGCATCCTACATCTCTTTTGAGGTAGTGTATCTCTTAAAAGTGTGTTTAATGCCGTCTGGTAAAGACATTTTTATAGCAGCTAGGGCTCTCTTCTCATCTTCATACATATTCTTCTGTTCGGCTTCCATATTAACATACGCAGTAACCCGTTGTCTGCCTTCAAACTCATGAATTGGGTTCACGTACCCATCCTAAATACAGAGCCACATCCGTGTGTCCTGATATTCAACAAAAGATTGAAACCTGTCTTTCCACGTAAGGTAATTTTCTACCTTCATCATATTTGGCGGTTTGTTAGTAGTGCCCACTTTGTGCTCCATCCTCAATAGCTCATTCAGGTTTGACATACTCGACATTTTTAACGCAACCGGCTGGTTAAAAACGGTTAAAAATATCCAAAACTTGTTTTTTACTAAAATGTACTGTTAGACTAGTCTCGAGATTACGAATCCAATGATATATAATGTCCAAAACCTATTTCAGAATTTTCGAGCCTTTTTTCCTAAAAATCCAAGGAATCTAACCGTGCATTCGGTTTTCAAAGATTGTTCTCCGAACAAATTCTGCACTCAAATGCATTTATTGCCGAATACGTCGGTTGTTTAAAGTTCCACCTTTTTATCTTAGTGTTAAGTTCGGAATCCTTGAAACCAGTCAAATTCGGAACACTTTAACTTAACAAATTTGGAGTACTATGACACAATCTCCAAATTCGGAAAAGCTTAAATGATTAAATCTGGATAACTGATCAAATTCAGAATATTGAGTAAAATTCAGAGGGGCTAAATTCAGACACTTACAAAAATCCAGAATACACACTTAAATTCGGAACACTTGGACAAATTCGGAAAGTATAAATTTGGACCTCACTAAATTCGTACCCTGTTAAATTCGGACCTGGTTAAATTCGGACAAAGTGATCCCAAGTTCGAACTAATTTATCTTCAAATTCGGACTACTCAAATTCGGAACAATCACAAATTCGGAAGACTTAACCAACTTCGGAATTTGATAAATTCAGAAAAGTGACAAATCCGGACAACTGACAAATTCAGAACTGATGTTAAAACCAGAACTGTCTTCTGTAATTCCTAAACTGGTGTGGTTTACGTAAAACGTAAACTGTGACTTCACGGTAATGCGAGTTTACCCACAAACTTAGGAAAACCCTAGTGACCAAAGATGAATGACGGCAACAAAATTTCTTCAACCAAAAACACGATTTCTGCAAGATAATCTCGAACCATACAATAAGAGCAAACTCTCTGATACCAATTGTAGGTCCCTTTCACATGGATCGTTACGAGATTGACAATCAATCAAGGGTACGGAATCCCCTTGATAGATCACACGAACACAGAAACAAGTTTAACAGACGAAGACGAAGAATCACTTTTAAACCGTCTTCTATTGATTACCCAACGAGAATGTTTATAGTCAATTCAAGACACACAAGAAATCTCTCAACCACTCTTTGTAGATTTCTCACACCCTCTCTCTAGAACCACTAACTCTTAGGATTAACTAAAACCCTAATACAAAACATGTTTATATACCACATGTTTGCATACTGGGCTAGGCCATTCTACAAGCCCATTGCAACTCTAAACAAGCTAAACACAAATGCTAAGCCCAATACAAAATATCCAAAGACAAAACTATTAAACAATTAAGTTGTTGTCACAAAATATTCAAAAATAGATAGATTGATACAGCAAACCTGATGTCGGAAGGTAGATGATGATTAGGATTAGGGTTTGTGTGATTGAACATATGTAAATCTTAAAACATAATGATGAAGGGTAGATGAAGGATCATAAGAGAGAGGAACAACTTGAATTGTCGTAGATGAATATGGAGAGAAATCAGACAGTTAGTAATAAATTAGGGTTTGTAGTATGATTAGTCAATATATAAAGGATCCAAGTGACATAGCTGAGTCGGATAGTTTATATGGGGCTTCACTAATGAAAACACCAATTTTTCCCTCCTACCACATCTAAGAAGCTCTAATTGAGTGCCACATAAGCCCAAATACTTTCATTTATTATATATAATAGAAATAGATAATAGATTATCCAATCAATTAAAATAGGACACCTTGTTTTTACACTGTTCCCCTTTATTCCTCAATATTCACATTGACAAACACCATCGACCTCCGTTTCACTATTACGATTATGGCTTCAAGTTCTACCACTGCTTCCTCCGCCATCCACCTCTAGCCTATGTTGTTTTCACCGTTTTATTTGTGTTCGTGAACTGTTCGTCAACACCTTCACTTCCTTGAGGATCTAACACAAACACTTATCATGTTCGATAAGTGTTCAGGAACGGTACATGAACACATATTTCCTTAACGAGCGAACACGAACAAGGTCTTTT
Source organism: Helianthus tuberosus (assembly GCA_030545235.1). Lineage (NCBI taxonomy): Eukaryota > Viridiplantae > Streptophyta > Magnoliopsida > Asterales > Asteraceae > Helianthus > Helianthus tuberosus. Next base: position 148,618,289 of record CM060448.1, read on the forward strand.
TTTGTTTTTGTTCGATTCGTTTGCCACCCTACCCACAACTTCTTATTACTGATCAATCATGCTTTGGAGGACCACTTGCAAGCCCAAGAGTACGACTTGATGTGTGAAGGGCACAAGAAATTTGAGGCAAGCTTATGATGAAATACCCACCTAGTATGACACTGAGGTGATTTCGTGTAGATGGATGTAGTCAACTATAGTTAACAATGTTATTATTTGGTTTTATTGCGGAGACTACAGCAATACATCAAGGACGATGTGATTATTAGTGTGGTGTGGGTTTAAATTCTTGCAAGTGCAACGTTTGGTGTAAAACAATTGCTCTTAAGACCATGCGTAGTCGTTAGATGAATAATGCCCCCACCCTGGGGCGTTTTCTGCCATGTGGCAGTTCAATCAGCATTGGGGCATTATTGGGCGTTATTGCAAAAGTGCCGTAGTGGGAATAATGCCCAATAACGCTCCTTCCAATCATTACACAATTATTATTTTTTTAATTAAAAACTTAAAATATTTCATTAAATTAAAAAAAAAATACAATACTAGAAAGAAAAAAACCAGAAAAAAGTAAAAAAAAAAATTACATTGCCAAAATCTAATTAAAACTTTAGGGACTGAAATGCAAAATCCTTTTTTAAGGACTTTTAAAGTTTAAATCCTTTTTTTGTATATACACTCAAAATGCAGGGACTGAAATGAAAGTTCATCTTCTTCTTCCTTTCACCCACAACAACCACTTGCAACTTATAAACTTTACACAATTATTATTTTTTTAATTAAAAACTTAAAATATTTCATTAAATTAAAAAAAATACAATACTAGAAAGAAAAAAACCAGAAAAAAGTAAAAAAAATTACATTGCCAAATTCTAATTAAAAGTAATTAAAACTTTAGGGACTGAAATGCAAAATCCTTTTTTTAAGGACTTTTAAAGTTTAAATCCTTTTTTTGTATATACACTCAAAATGCAGGGACTGAAATGAAAGTTCACCTTCTTCTTCCTTTCACCCACAACAACCACCTGCAACTTATAAACTTCAAGAAAAACCATTGCCAAAATCTAATTAAAACTAATTAAAACTCAGTATACACACATGACAAGGTTCTATTGGGCAAAGAAATCAAGTTTAGGCGTGTTTCAAAAAACGCCGGCCGGGTTTTTTTGTCGAATACCGCCCAATAACGCCCACGGGGGCGGAGGCCGGGCGTATTCCGGCGTGTTTGGTCAAAATTTAAAAAAAAACGCCCCATTACGGGCGGTCTAAAAAGAAAAAGAATAGTCGAGTCGGGGGCATCGATGCGGCCCAACCAATAACCCAAGCCCATTCAGCCTATGCAGACGTGGGGTAGGCACCTGAACAATATCCAGGTAGCAGCCCAAATTTAAAACCCGTTGAATAACAACCGACCCAAATGTCAGATACATATACCTAGGGGTGGCAAAATGGGTGGGTTGGGTAGGTTTGGGTAATGGGTTAGGATGGGCATGGGTTAGAATGGGTTTGGGTTAAGATGGGTTTATTAAGAGATGGGTTAGAATGGGTTTAGGTCAAGATGGGTTTTTGTCAAAAAATTCAAAAAAAATTAAAAAAATTCAAAAAAATAAAAAAAATTCAAAAAAATAAAAAAAATTCAAAAAATTCAAAAAAATAAAAAAAATTCAAAAAAATCAAAAAATTAAAAAAAAAATCAAAAAATTAAAAAAAAAATCAAAAAAATTCAAAAAAATAAAAAAAAATTCAAAAAAATTCAAAAAAATCAAAAAAATAAAAAAAATTCAAAAAATTCAAAAAAAAATCAAAAAAATTCAAAAAAATAAAAATAAATAAAAAAATTCAAAAAAATAAAAAAATTCAAAAAATTCAAAAAAATAAAACAAAATAAAAAAATTAAAAAAAATTAAAAAAACTTTGGGATTGCAGGCCATCATCAGAAAATTAAAAAAACTTTGGGTAAGCGAGCACTGGCGTTAGGCATGGAAACAACCTGCCATAAAATGATCTTGGCACGCCCCAAATATAACAAAATACTACAGGCATTTAATCAATCATATAATGTACCATAATGTAAGCAAATACTATTAATAGAGTTGTTAAAAGAGTTTTAATACATATTAAAAAGCTCCCTACTACAAAAAAAAAAGACACGAACTGCAATATCGGCATCTTTTTCATCCCCTTTGCTGTTTCAGATCACCTTGAATATATCCTCCACCCTGAAAAGAGAAGCGTCAAGTTCTTCACAACTTGATTACAACCCACCAACAAGACACGATTGACACCCCTAGTATTTAGACCAGAAAAGAGAAGCATAGCCCGAAAAAGTGATTGGAAGATAATGTTTGGTGGCGTAAAAAAATATTTTCTAAACATATACTACTTTATCAGTATGGTAGTCAATATTACCTAAACGTGGCTATCATCATATGTCGGATACAATGATTCAATATCTTCTGCAAGTCCTTCCTCGATATCATCCTCGTTTTCATCATCTGGATATGCAAAAAGAGTAAAATATTAATTAACATTCTATACATAGTGAAGTCATAAATAGAACGAACTTAATACCTTCTAAATCAAACAACCAATCACGGGTGCATAGCAAAGCCTCAACATTCGATGAGAGTAATGAAGATCGATATTTACTTAGAACCCGACCCCCAATACTGAAAGATGATTCTGAGGCAACGGTAGTGATTGGGATGCTCAATATATCACGAGCCATGAGAGACAATTGAGGATATCTCCCTTGATTATCCTTCCAATACTGTAAAATGTCAAGTTCTTCTTTTCTATTAAGTCGATCCTCCTCCAAATACATGTCTAGTTGTGATTTTTTTTTCTCAACATTCCTAAATTCGCCTGTAAATGACTCAAATCCATCCATATCATCAGACGTATCAACACAAATATTTGAACTCCCGGCTGTTGAAGAAGTTGTTCTTGACAAAACACCATACTCCGTATCATATAGCTTATGTATCCCTTTGAAAATAATATCCAATTTCTCTTTACATACTTTCTCTTCCATGTTAAGCTTTTTGAAAAAAAACTCAACAAGCTCAAACTTATATCGTGGATCTAGAACAACCGCAAAAGATAATATCATGCTATAGTTTTCCCAATATTTATCAAATTTCTTTTTCATTTCTTTTGCCATGTCACTTATCACCTTATCAACATTGTCCATCTGATCTTCAATACACTTTTGAATCTTCCACACATTATAAAAATATAAGTTGGAAGTAGGATAAGAGTTACCAGAAAACAAAGTTGTGATGTTATGGAAGGGCTTCAAAAATTTTGTGATTGTTTCCACCCTTGTCCATTCCTGTTCTGATGGGAAAGTCTTATACCTCGAATCAACAAGTGTTAGCCGCTCATATGCATTACGATAGGCCAATGCACTATCGAGCATGAGATAGGTAGAATTCCATCTGGTTACAATATCTTGACGCACTTTTTTCCCGCATTGTAATGACAGTTGGTGTACACATTCTGCAAACTTGTACTTTCTATCAGAACTTCCTCTAACATACTTCACCGACTCTCGAACCTTTTCAATGGCTCCTTCAATCACCTTTAATCCTCCTTGAACAATAAGATTTAACACGTGTGCACAACAACGCACATGCGTAAAATCCCCATCACAAAGTAAAACACGATTCAAACGAAAATGACTGTTTAAACAATCTACCAAAACATCATTATATTTGGCATTATCTACTGTGATCGTAAACACCTTTTTTTCAATACCCCAATTTCCTAAAAAATTAACCAAGTACTCTGCTAAAAGTTTGCCACTGTGTGGAGGTGGTATAACTTTAAAGTTTAGAACTTTTTTTCTTAGAACCCAACTATCGTCAATATAATGAGCCGTCAATGCCATATATCCATCAGTTGTGATAGAGCTCCATAAATCAGTGGTCAGACATATTCTACTAGTTATCTTTTGCAACTTTTCTTTCAGTTTTGTCTTCTCTCTATCATATATTTTTAAAACATCCGCCTTTGCCGTGTTTCTTGTTATAGGAGTCACATCTCGATGTAAAAATTTATGTAAATCTCGTGTCCCCTCATGTTCAACATAACTAAAAGGATAGTTGTGTTTAATGATAGAATATGCTAATTTTTCCCGATACATTGCTTGATCTAAAGGAGCACGTTTTCTTAGTGGGTCGGGTTCATCAATGTAGAAACACTTAGGTAAATGACGTTTCATGGTAGTTGTTCCCTTGTTAGCCTTAAACACCTTTCCACAACCATTACAACTCGCTTTCTTAATCCCATCTTGTCCCGGTGGTATTTTCTCAAAATAATTCCAAACTATTGAATGGTCTTTACTCGAACTGAATGAACTAACTTCATCTTCGAACTCAGGATTAGTCGACATAATTTGTCTCCTACAAATAAATAAACAAATATACTCTATTAATCATTCTCCATAGAATCAATGATAATCGACCAATTCTAAAAGTCAACAAGCAAGTAAAGGTACAATGATAATCGACTAATTCTAGAGGATCTGTCTATCTCTCTATTTAATTTTAAAACACATACAAAGAAAAGAGGATGGGGGATGAGGATAGACTATAACATAGGTTAAAGAAAAGAGTGAGTTAGCTAGTTGTTTAGCTATCTATCTCAAGAGTCTTGAATCAGATGCTGAACATGTTATAGAGTTCTTTTTACCAGAATATATCGCAAACGAAACAGGCCTGAGAAGGTTGTTGGAAACAGTTAAGCAGCAGATCAAAAGCTCTTATCAGATGCAATTAGATATTATATCACCTCCCCAAGTTATTGGAGGAGTCCCCTTTAAGTTTTGCTACAATTACGTTTCTAGTTTCAGCCCCCTGATATAATCATTTTCTTGTAAAAAGATTGTTGCCCACACCAGTTTGTAACGGTTGCTGGTGGCCACTGGGACACCCCAAGTGGTTATAACCTAGTAAATTTCATTATATGATTTATAAAAAAAAAAAAAAAACTAATTTAGCATGACAATTTGTCGAGTCCAAAAGCAAATTTCACTTTGACTTTTCTTTTTAAATTTAGCTAATAAAGATAAACTAAAAGGTTCAGTTATAATTAAAATGAAAAACTAATGTAGAACTTATCACAGTCGAAAAGATTGGGGGTCGGGTGTGTGTATGTGAGGGGGGGGGGGGGGGGGGGCATGGATTCATATTCACAAAACATTTATTCGCATACCGTGCAAGATGTAACACAGCATTTAACTTGCTGTAGAACAAACATAGTTTGATCCATTTCTTTTGCTTAGGTGTTACACTTACAATTTACAAATGCCTTACTAGCAAAACCATCAAAGACTGATCACAAAGGAGTGACCTCACCTCACTACTCAATACTCATCAACCAAAACATTACAATAGCCAATCTAATAACATAAGGTTCATATTACAATACTTAGTCCAAACTGTCATCCCATGTCATATTTCCTTATGTCTATAATTATATTCTTAAATGCATAAGAACAAAAACCTATAAATAGCAACGGATGCCTAACGCGATTCGACACATAATCAAGCGAGATTAATGCCCTCTCTAGTCAGATAAGTCTGTTTCATAAACAAAGCTGCTAACCCAGTTGACTAATTAAGCTGCAACCATGTTAAGAACACCCTAACTGTTCGCCCAGTTAACACGTTAAGCTGCTGACCCAGTTGACCCATTAAGTTGTTGACCCAGTTGACTAATTAAGCTGCAAAACAGTAGATCATTCAGTTGACCCACTACTTTTCTATGTTCTTACAACTCAGCTTAACTAGTCACTAGTTTTTTTAATTCGTTTTATGCTCTCTTGTACACCGATATCGGTTACAGACTAGTGTTTGCCAGCATGGAATCCAACTATCCAAGACTAGTGTACACCGATTCGTTTTCTATGCTATAACCAGTTCTAAAATATTGTTCATTCACATCTGGCTCAGTTAATAAAGTGAGCAGAGACCATTATGTGTTTCACACTCACTCAAGCATTTCATAGAACACCTGGTAGGCATTCATTCAACACACTACATAAACATCATACCAAACAGCACAGAAACCCAACAATTAACACATCATTATAATCTATAAAAGCACAGAAACCCAACAATATTTGCAAACAATAACATAAAAAAACTCATTATTTCTAGTACGTACCAAATAGAGGGATCTGATGCTGAAGGTGTAGGCAAATTTGTGGTGAAAACAGGAAGAATCCACGATGATGATGTTGATTTAGGGTTGAATCCACGGGTGATTTAGGATCTGATTGAAATCAGATGATGATGGACAAGAAACAGATTAAAACATTACGTGGTGATTGAATTTTTTTACCTTTATACCTTGAGAGATTTACATAAATTGAAATCTGATTGAAATCATTGATGCGTGTTTTTTGATGGTGATTGAAATCTGATTGTCTGATGCGTGTTTTTGGCTTAAAGAGTAAAACCCATCTGGCCCATGTTAAAACTTAGATAGGTATTTTAAAACCTATTCTAACCCATCTAGATTAAATCCTTAGCCCATTCTAACTTATTTCCTATTTTAAAAAGGCCCAAAATAACCCAAAAGGCCCATGTTGGGTTTTTATTGCCACCCCTACTTGAGAGATTTACATAAATTGAAATCTGATTGAAATCATTGATGCGTGTTTTTTGATGGTGATTGAAATCTGATTGTCTGATGCGTGTTTTTGGCTTAAAGAGTAAAACCCATCTGGCCCATGTTAAAACTTAGATAGGTATTTTAAAACCCATTCTAACCCATCTAGATTAAATCCTTAGCCCATTCTAACTTATTTCCTATTTTAAAAAGGCCCAAAATAACCCAAAAGGCCCATGTTGGGTTTTTATTGCCACCCCTACATATACCTGAGTTTCTATAGTCCGTTCCATTTATTTGTCATAACACTTGCCCAAGATCCCATGTTTTTCTATCATGGCTTTTTTTTTCTTTGCATTCTTCTTTAAATGTGAAAGAGTATGGAACAAAACGATAACTAGAAAAATGCTCCAAAAGTTCTTTTTGATCTTGTTTTATAGGAGATTTGACTATCTCGATTAGATCGTGTCCATGACCGGCACCGTGGGTGTGTGGTGTTGGCGACCACACATGGTCTATTATGAGAGGGTTCAATTTTTTTTAGAAGTTGATATTTATAACACATAAATTTTTTTAAAGCATTAACTTTAAAAACATAAACGTGGCTCTCGGTGATGTGAGTGCACCATAAAAGGCCATATTACCCCCAACCCACACCATCACACTCATAAAGTGCATTGGACCCTATAGGACAACTTTTTAATGGTTAAATGCTGAAGTTAGAGGCGCACAAACCGGTTAATTTTAATAACCGGTTCGGTTAACCAGTTATACCGGTTAATTTGACTTTTTGACTTTAACCGGTTAATGCTTTAACCGGTTATTACTTTAACCGGTTATTTTTTTAACTGGTCCGGTTAATTACTTTAACCGGTTCGGTTAATTAACCGGTTATTTTCGGTTATTAACCGGTTTTTTTGCCTTTTTTTTTTTTTTTTTTTTTCGGTTATTTTTTCGGTTAACCAGTCTATCGGTTAAAAAACCGGTTTAAAAAAACCGGTTAATAACCGGTTATTATACTAAACACTTATAACCGGTTACTAACCTATGGTTAAATAACCGACTGGACCGGTTATTCCTAAATCGGTTATTAACCGGTTACGGTTTCGGTTAATAACCGGTTACGGTTAATTAACCGGTTATTTTGTGCACCTCTAGCTGAAGTAGTAAGAGTTTTGAACCATTAAGTGTTGAACCAGTAACAGGTCTAAACCATTAAGAGCCAGTATAATCCTTAACTGTTCAAAGGCAAATGTCTAACCAACTCAGTATAATACTTAACCATTCAAACTCAGCATAATACTTAACCATTCATAGGCAAATGTCAGAATCGTTCAGACGTCTACTCGTGAAACAAGCACTCTGAACCATTAAGTGCTGAACGAGTAAGAGGTCTAAACCATTAAGAGCCAATTAAAAGCTAAACAAATAACCCTTGCTCTTTTCTTATTTCTGTGTAAAAACAATATTGCAGAAACGTAAAGTACCTAAATCATTTTTACTAAAAATGTCATGATCTTAATACATGCAATTTTGTTACATAAATTGTTTTTAGTAAAATCTTTTAATAAAACGCAAAATGCCCATTTTTGAAGAGGTAAGTCTTGGACACCGTTTTCTGAACACTTGCACATTGCTGAAATTTTCTTGCGAGGAGTTTTCTGTTAGATATTTTAGTGTAATCGGGGATTGACTTGGTGATCAAAGCGAATAATAATACACATCAAGCAAGTTAGGAGGTGCGGGAGTGCACGCTTGTTTGAGTTATTATAATTCGAAGTGTACGGGCGGAGCCCGTACTCTACGGGGGTTCCAAGGGGCAGCGCCCCCTTGGCGGGGGTCCGGGAGCAGCGCCCCTGGGAGCAGGGTCCAAGGGGCAGAGCCCCTGGCTGGGAAATTTTTTTATTTTCATTAAATTGCCTTAATGAAACTGCATCAGAAAATTTTATTTTCTGGAATTTCACTCATTTTCGAAATGACAAAAAATTGGCGGTTTTTGGCAATTTTGTCTGAAAATTGAGTTAACTGCCACTAGGCAGTTACAACCCCAAAAAATCCCAATTTCGTAGACAGTTTTTCCTTGGTCACAATTCTGGTTCAGACAATTCGCACAAACAACATACACTGGTTCAATTTCTCGAAATCAGAGTTGTATCCGATTGAATTATTCGGGTGAACCACTGAAATAATTTGATCTGAGAGTGATTACACGCCTCTCTGATCATCCGGCAAACTGAAATTTCCCAACAAAGATCAAATTAATTTCTGTGAAGATGGCAAGCGGATCGATGAAGGATATGACAAGCAAGGAGAACAAACTGGAGAAGTTCGAAGGGGTGGACTTCCGAAGATGGCAGAAGAAGATGCATTTTCTTCTGACTTCGTTGAAGGTTGTGTACGTGTTGACTACTCCAATCCCGGAGATACAGGAGGAGGGAAATCTGGAGCAAATCAGGAAGAGGTCGAAGTGGGAGAACGACAATTATATATGTCTTGGCCACATCCTGAACGGTATGTCTGATCCCTTATTTGATGTTTATCAAAATGTTAAAACTGCAAAGTTACTGTGGGACACGTTGGAAGCCAAATACATGGCAGAAGATTCTTCTAGTAAGAAGTTTCTTGTCAGTAATTTCAATAATTACAGAATGGTTGATGAACTGCCTGTGATGGAACAATATCATGAATTGCTACAAATTCTGGGGCAGTTTGCCTAACATGATATAAAGATGGATGAATCCATCTCTGTTTCGAGTATCATTGACAAGTTACCTCCTTCCTGGAGAGATGTTAAACATAATCTGAAACATCAGAAAGGAGAGTTAACTTAGGTTGAACTTGGAAGCCACTTCAGAATTAAAGAAGGCTTGAGAGCACAGGAAAATGTGTTGGTCAATGATGATAAGAAACGGACTGGATCAAGTTCTGTGAACATGATTGAAACGGGTGAATCATCCAAAGGAAACAGTAAGTTCAAAGGGAAACGCAAGTTTCAAGGAAACAACAATTCGGGTTCAAACAAAAAGCCGAATTACCCTTGCTGGAAATGTGGTAAGGTTGGTCACTTTAAGAGGGACTGTAAGATGATGAAGAATAACAAGAAATCCGGTTCAAAGAACAAGAATGAGGCTGGTTCTAGCGGGTCCAAGGACTCGGGCAAGCAAGGTCAGAATTTAGTACAATTTAATAATTCGGTTCATAATTATGTGTCACTAATTTCTGAGGCATTTTATGTGCAGGATGATGACATTGCTTGGTGGGTTGATTCGGGTGCAACGAGTCATGTATGTAAGGATCTTCGTTGGTTTAAATACTTTCAACCAATCGAAGACGGATCTATCATCAAGATGGGGAACGTTGCAACTGAACCAATCAAGGGAATAGGAACTGTGAATCTTGTTTTTACTTCTGGAAAATGTTTACTTTTGAACAATGTTTTGTATGTGCCCGGAATTCGAAAGAATCTGTTAAGTGGCATTGTGTTGAATAATTGTGGGTACAAACAAGTATTGGAAAGTGACAAGTATATCTTGTCAAGACATGGTACCTTTGTTGGTTTTGGTTATCTATGTAATGGTATGTTTATGTTGAATGTTGATGTCTCGTTTATGAATGAATCTGTTTGTGTTGCTTCAACTAGTAATGTTAATGATGTACCTTCAACTAGTAATGCAAATTGCATAGCTTCAACTAGTAGTAGAAACAACTTGACTGAATCGGAATTATGGCATGCTAGACTAGGACATGTACATTATAAAAGAGTTAAAGAAATGTCTAAAATGAGCTTAATTCCGCCTATTAACATAAACAATGATAAATGCCATGTTTGCAAGTTGAATAAGATAACCAAAAAGCCTTTCATGCAACATGTTCATAGGGAAACTAAAGTGTTAGATTTGATACATAGTGATCTATGTGATTTTCATGCTATACCATCTCTAGGTAATAAAAAATATGTAGTAACATTTATAGATGATGCTACTAGATTTTGTTACGTTTATTTGTTGCATGCTAAAGATGAAGCTCTTGAAAAGTTTAAGATTTATAAACAAGAAGTAGAGCTTCATCGGAGTGGGTTGATCAAAACCCTACATACGGACAGAGGTGGTGAGTATTTTGATCCGGTGTATTTCCAATCTACCGGAATAATACACCATACCACAGCTCCTTACACACCGGAACAAAATGGTGTGGCAGAAAGGAAAAATAGGACTTTAAAGGAAATGGTTAATACCATGTTGTCCTATTCGGGCCTAAGTGAGGGCTTTTGGGGTGAGGCTATGTTGACAGCCTGCTATTTGCTAAATAGGGTTCCAAATAAAAGGAACAAGACCACCCCTTTTGAGCTTTGGTATAAAAAACCACCTGAGCTGCATAAGCTGAGAGTTTGGGGTTGTAGAGCCGTGGTGAGGCTCATTGATTCTAAGATAAGGAACATAGGGGAAAGAGGTATAGACTGCATTTTCATTGGGTATGCAGAGCATTCATTTGCTCTCAGGTTCTATGTTATAGAACCAAATGACTACGTGTCAGTGCATACGGTTATTGAGGCAAGAACTGCAGAGTATGATGAGAATAGATTCTCTTCTATACCTAGGCCTAGAGATATGGTTCCAAGCTCTAGTAACTCTCACGTGACTGATCAAGTGATGGATACTCCTCCGGAACCTAGGAGGAGTGGTAGAGCAAGAAAAGCTAAATCATTTGGTGATGATTTTCAGCTATATTTGGTTGAAGGATCTAGAGATGAAATTAAAATTCAATATCAATATTGCTTCAATATTGAGGAAGATCCTAAAACCTACAGTGAAGCCATGGTATCTCGGGACGTAGCTTTCTGGAAAGAAGCTATAAATGATGAGATTGACTCTATTATGCAGAATAACACTTGGAAACTGTGTGATCTACCCCTTGGGTGTAAACCACTTGGTTGTAAATGGATCTTCAAGAAGAAGATGAAAGTAGATGGGTCAATTGATAAGTTTAAAGCCCGATTGGTTATCCAAGGCTTTAGACAAAAGGAAGGAATTGACTACTTTGATACATATGCTCCTGTAGCAAGAATATCCACTATTAGATTGTTGGTTGCCTTAGCTGCAATACACAATCTTGTAATTCACCAAATGGATGTGAAAACCGCTTTCCTGAATGGTGATTTGGATGAGGAGATATATATGAAGCAACCAGAGGGGTTTGTTATGCCTGGCAATGAGCATAAGGTGTGTAAGCTAGTTAAGTCATTATATGGCTTAAAGCAAGCACCAAATCAGTGGCATCAAAAGTTCGATGATGTGGTTTTGTCTAATGGTTTTGTATTAAACCAAGCAGACAAGTGTGTATATAGCAAATTTGATGATTCTAGAAAAGAAGTCATAATTTGTCTATATGTACATGACATGTTGATCTTCGGTACTGACCAGGATCAAGTTGATAAAACAAAGAAATTTTTGTCATCTTGTTTTGATATGACAGACTTGGGGGAGGCGGAAGTGATCCTTGGTATAAGGATCAAACGGGAGAACAATGGCATATCTATCTCTCAATCTCATTATATTGAGAAGATATTGAAAAAGTTCAATTTTCATGATAGTTCTCCAGTTAGCACTCCAATGGATCCTGCTTTTAAGCTCTCACCTAATGAAGGTGTAGCGGTAAGCCAACTTGAATATTCAAGGGCCATTGGATCTCTCATGTATGCCATGATTAGCACTAGACCGGATATAGCTTATGCTGTTGGAAAGCTTAGTAGGTATACTAGCAATCCAGGTGCAAGTCATTGGCAAGCTATGAATCGAGTATTTAGGTACTTGAAAGGAACCATGAAATATGCTTTGACTTATACCGGATTTCCTTCAGTACTAGAAGGTTATTCAGATGCAAGCTGGATTAAGAACAAGGAAGATCATTCTTCCACAAGTGGATGGACTTTTCTACTTGGAGGAGCTGCCATATCTTGGGCATCTAAGAAACAGACTTGCATTACTGATTCGACAATGGAGTCTGAGTTTGTAGCATTTGTCGCAGCTGGCAGAGAAGCTGAGTGGCTAAGAAACTTGATTTATGAGATTCCATTGTGGCCTAAACCTATATCACCAATATCTATTAGATGTGATAGTGCTGCTACCTTGGCTAAGGCCTATAGCCAAGTGTATAATGGGAAGTCTAGACACTTAGGTGTTAGACACAACATGATTCGTGAGCTCGTCACGCAAGGGGTGATATCGGTGGAGTTTGTGAGAACTCAACAGAATTTAGCCGACCACTTAACCAAAGAGTTATGTAGAGATCTTGTGCACAAGGCGGCTGTAGGGATGGGATTAAAGTCCACCTGAGATTTCTCATGTTAAGATACCCAATTCCCACCTAATATGACGTTAGGTGCTGAATTCAATGTGGAAAGCTTAACATCTAGAAGCTGGAACACATTAGTAGCATCATCCCAAGGTATGTGTTCAGACCTGCAAGTTAAAGGAGGTTGAAGGTTTTCTTCTTAATAGTTCTTTGAAAAATTGCATATGCATGTGCAAGAATAAAGAGCTACCTATATGAGCATGAAGTTTAGCCGCTTCAAGAAGCTAAGACTTGGCTTTGATATGCTCATTGAAGGATGGGACACAGGCTAGTAAAAATAGTGTCAAGAAAGAACATTAGAGTATGTAAACTTGTGTGTATATTATCTTCATGTATTCACTGAATAGAAAGGGTTTAATCCTTAGCGACACCCCTATATTCGAATATTTGGAATGTGTAATATACTAATGTGAAATTCAATCGTCGCGATATTTCATTTATGCATAAGTTTGATTGTTGTGAATTTGTTTAAGTTAATCAAGGATTACGCTAAAATGGGGGAGGAATGTTAGATATTTTAGTGTAATCGGGGATTGACTTGGTGATCAAAGCGAATAATAATACACATCAAGCAAGTTAGGAGGTGCGGGAGTGCACACTTGTTTGAGTTATTATAATTCGAAGTGTACGGGCGGAGTCCGTACTCTACGGGGGTTCCAAGGGGGCAGCGCCCCCTTGGCGGGGGTCCGGGGGCAGCGCCCCTGGAAGCAGGGTCCAAGGGGCAGAGCCCCTGGCTGGGGTCGAGCTGCTGCCACTAGGCAGTTACAACCCAAAAAAATCCCAATTTCGTAGACAGTTTTTCCTTGGTCACAATTCTGGTTCAGACAATTCGCACAAACAACATACACTGGTTCAATTTCTCGAAATCAGAGTTGTATCCGATTGAATTATTCGGGTGAACCACCGAAATAATTTGATCTGAGAGTGATTACACGCCTCTCTGATCATCCGGCAAACTGAAATTTCCCAACATTTTCTTGGTCATTCACTTGGATTGACTTGTAACGGGGCAAAATGGTGTGTTGTGATGTCGAAGAGACATAAGCCTACCATCACGCTTTCTAAAGTAGACAACTTGTAAGAAAGAAGTATGTAGACGGTTACAAAGAGTGAGTTGTCATAGACGGATCAGACGTGCCAATTTGACATTCCGTTTGTTAAAGGTCCAGTAAAACTAAGAGTTATAATGCAAATGCAATTGATTATCAAACCTACTATTATCCTAGGGGCTGTTTGTTTACCATTAATGAGGCTCTTAATGGATTAGACCTCTTACTGATTCAGCACTTAATGGTTCAGACTTTTTGTTTCATGAGCAGATGTCTGAATGGTTCAGACATTTGCCTCTGAATGGTTAAGATTTAAACAGAGTCTGAATGGTTAAGACCTCTAATCTGAATTGGTCAAACATTTGCCTCTGAATGGTTAAGCATTATACAGGCTCTTAATGGTTCAGACCTCTTACTGGTTCAGCACTTAACCATTCAGATGTTGCTAAACAGCCCCTTAGTTTTTTTGTAAGCATAATTCACAATTGATTCTTTATCTATATCCATATAATTACACTAAAAACAACTACTTTTTCTCTCTTCTTTTAAATTAAATAATATTTTTTATACCTTTATCATTATATTTTCTCTCTTTTCCACTCACAACCACTTCTAAAAATTTATAAGGGGCGAACAGTATATCTCATATGACTAGTAACATTCTCATATATTTTCCCTCTTCCCTACTAACAACTACTTAAAACCACTAACAATCATTCCTATAAATATAAGTAACCTACTCACATATTTTTAGGGGAACCAATGAGAATGCTATAAGCATTTAACTAGTTAAGGTTTTCATAGGACGTGGGTAGTCTGATTCTTAAAGTATTTAATATCAAAAGCACTAAAATTTTTAATATAACTATTTTATTGATGGTGATAAAAATAAAATTGTCCCAACTCATAAACTCTATAATCTTTGGCCCACTCTAGCAAAACCAAACATTTGGAATTCGTTTTGCAATTTGCGGTCTGTGTTAATGTAAGACAAAAAGGTTGTGCGTTCTCAGCACATATATCACCGAGATCTAGAGTTCCAGCATATGACATGATTGTGTAACTAAGGGGATGTTCCAATAGTAATTCATCTGATTATCATGACTATTAAACCGTTTGGGCTCTCCTCATATTTTATTATATACACACACTTGAGGAACACCGCCATAGCACCACCACCACTACAAAACCTACTAATTATCTTAGTTCTCTCTCTGTAAGAACACCGCCACAACACCACCACCACTTCAAAACCAGATGGCGGTGAATACCCAACCGAGCCGAACCTTGGGGGTATTATGCCTGATCCAAGACTCGAACCCGGGACCTCAGGACTAAGGGAGGGTGAGGCTGGCCAACTGGGCTACCCCAGATGGTTAGAAATGCAGGAGAATTACCTATGCTTTAACTTGTATATAAAGCTAAAAAGAAAAAAACAAATTGTTGTATATAAAGCTAAAAAGAAAAAAAAAATACTATATTAACTTCAAGACACAAAGCTAAAAAGAAAAAAAAAACTTGTTGTATATAAAGCTAAAAAGAAAAAAATACTATAGTAACTTCAAGACATAAACCCTTTTATGCAAATTAATATATAGATAAACATAAAGCTAAAAAGACTTGGAAAAAAATTCCACAGTAACTTCAAGACACAAACCCTTTTTGCAAATTAATATATAAATGATATTAAAATAAAATTTGTATTTGTTCCTTATTAGAAGTGATTAAAGAAATATCGCTAACACAATAATTTAAATATATATTTTCTTTATTGCATAATTATTCCTTAACAATACTAATGCGTATACTAATGATATATTTAGTCTTCACTATATAACTATGCTTGTATCTAACAACAACTTTTCTTTTCACTACAGTTTCTCGTACATATACCTTTAGCTATACCAAAACATTCACCGCAACAACACCATTTCTCTTTTGATTCAACACAACGTGGAGTACAATCTTTTGGCGGTGAAACCCCAAATGCACGCATGTGATGGTGTTCATTTCTTTCGCCTGTTGATCCAAATTGATAATCTGAATTAGGATGTTTATCTAAAAAACATAAAATGATAAAATGGTTATAAGTGTAAAACTTACACCGACACACAAACACTAGTAAAAAGTTTATACAGAAAAATGTCGCATGTGATTTCATAAGCCTGACCATCGTATAAAGTTTCGATTATATTACTCCAATTAAATATATGGTTGAGTGAAAAGAGTTTGTATTATACTAGTGGAGACACAACAATATTTATATGCAGAATTGAATATCATCTATTATGCATGCAAACAAATATTGCTTAAATCTAGGCATCATTTTTTAGTTGTGATAAATGAGGATATGATTATAAGGCTAGACAGTATGGGGGTCGTCCCCCTCCGTCCAGGAACGGCGACGGTCCAAACACCGTGTCGCCCCCTGTCGCCGTCGTCCCCGTCACCCACAAGCCGTTGGAGACGGAGCACAAGATGACAAAATTTCTCCCTTTCCCAATGCTAGTTGACCGTTTGAAATAAAAAATAATAATTTCCAAATTCAAAAAAAAAAAAAAAACCAACGGCTCTTTTACCCTTTTTTACCAAACGCTTTTGCCGCATTCCAAAACTCACCGAATGTTTTTGCACACACGCAACAAAGTCAAGCCATACAACAATTGATGATGCAGAATGCTTTTAATATCCAACCCGTGCAACCCGTTCAACCCGAACCGAACTCGACGCAACCCATTCGATCCGAACCCGACGAGGATGTTGTCGAAGTTGTTCCCGAGACCCAACCGCAAAAAGCCAAACGAAGAAAAGGCAAGCAAGTTGTGGGTGAGCAATGCCAACCGTCCAAACCAAAGCCGAAACCATGGACGCAACTCGATGAAGAAGCCTTAGCGAAGGCTTACATAGGCACGTCCACACACCCGATTAAAGGTACGTAAAAATAACTTTTATTTTTTTAAGTATATATTTTGTAGTATTATTTTTTTTAATTTTTTGTAACATATAATTTTGTCCAATATAGGTAACAATCAAACGGGTGAGGGGTTTTGGAAGGCGGTTTTGGCGAAGTTTCTTGAGCTAATGGACCAAGGGCTGTATCGAGATATCGACTCGGTGTCTTCTAAGTGGCGAAAAATAAGCGGGTTCGTCAACAAGTTTTACGGAGAATATAATAAAATACATTCAAGTGAGCGTCGTAGCGGGATGAGCGACGATGATGTGTTCAAAAAGGCGTTGGATGTTTACAAGTCGAACCATGGTACCACGTTCGCACACGTTCGGGCGTGGGAAATTATGCAAACGGCCCAAAAATGGGCGCCGGTTCCGAACGAGGTGGAGATGGCAAAGCGGCAAAGGACATCGGAATCCGGTAGTTATAGCGCCGGCGGATCGGACGCGAGATGTCACATAAACTTAAACGATGACGCCGAGTTCGATGAAGAAGAATACGCCGTAAAGGAAGCGGAACGTCCCCCGGGCCAGGACAAATCAAAGAAGGGGGCGGCCTTAAAGAAAGAAAAGCAAAAG
The DNA here is from genome assembly GCA_030545235.1 of Helianthus tuberosus. Classification (NCBI taxonomy): domain Eukaryota; kingdom Viridiplantae; phylum Streptophyta; class Magnoliopsida; order Asterales; family Asteraceae; genus Helianthus; species Helianthus tuberosus. Next base: position 148,635,832 of record CM060448.1, read on the forward strand.
GTCGATTCGAAGATGGAGTTTATGACACAATTTAAAACATACACCAAGGTCACGGCCCAAAAGGCAAGGGCGAAGGAGCGGGCTGTAACACCCCCAAAATACCACCTGCGGGAACTCCGCGAGGCGTGTTACTCATCAGAGTTCGAGCCACCAATCACATTGAACCAATGATAAATATTTAAATAAAACATGTCATGAATTACCAATAGAAAATATCAAACATAGAGTTACTCCCCAAAGAGTTGTGTAGCGGAAGCGTATCATAAATCGTTTAACAATTGTTTCATAGTAAATGTTCAAAACCAACGTTTCACTTTTAAGTTAATCCAAGAGCCTCGATCCATGACCACTCCAGCACTCCCAGATAGCAAGTCCACGTCCTGAATTCTAGCGACCTGTAAGCATGCAGACAAGTGTGTCAGACGACGCTGGTGAGTTCAAGGTTTTGTTAATGTGTGTAGTTACCAGATATCTGTTAAGTCAAATCATCGTTTCGTTTTGAAATTGTTATTAACGTAAGAGAGTCTTATATACTGGAAGTGTGTCCAATATATACCATGGGAGTGTGCCCAATATAACCTGGGAGTGTGCCCAATATAACCTGGGAGTGTGCCCAACCCCAATGCCCCTAACCAAGCATTGGTAATGATGTCCAGGTAACTAGATCACGCCCGTCCTTACGGCCCGGTGTGAGGGTGTCAAACCTAATAGCGCTATCAACTAGTTACCCCATTGCCTTACAGGCAACACGGTAGATGATCGATTCTGTGTTCAATAACCAACATCCCAAATAATAGTTTACCCAGTATTCCCTTTAGAAACGTTTACCAGATGTCCCAAACCACCGGGACGCATGCTTAGAAAAGTGCAGTGAACTCACCTTGATTTGCTCGGTATGCTAAGTATGTGCTCAAAGTTTATCAATCAAGTCCTAGAGTACGCACGTGTACATAATCAGTTTGTGTTCACATATAACACACAGTTGATAAGCAAGTAGCATGTAGCACGTATTTGAGATCATACACAAGATAGTTACACTTAACAGCAGTTAACTAACCAGGTTAACTTTCAACAGAATTAAAGTAGGCTACTGTGCTTATTGCACATTTGGCGAAACACACATTTGGCGAAACACAAATCGGCGAAACACATATTCTGTTTCGTCGTTCATGATCTCGGCGAAACACTTATGTTTCGTCGTCACCTGTGTTTCGTCTAAGGTGTCTGTTACGTCGAGCACATAACTGTTTCAGCAATAATAAACAATAGCACATGATCTTAATGCCCTAGTGGCCAACATCTATCAACCACCGCCAAGTATCATTGGACCGAAATTACATATTCTGTACCCCATTAATACACCTAACCATGAGATCATTGATTTGCATGAATACCAAACTGATTATTTTCAATACAATTATGCTTGCATGATATTTATAAGTTGCACACATACACATGGCAAATCTGACAAACTCACATGCACATATGAATGCTATGGTCGACATTTTAAAGTAAATCCCCTTTGGCTGCATTATACAAAGCACATGCATAACAATAACAATGATCAATCAGAACTAATGCAGTCGTTTAAATAGTCAATTATCCGTACAATACAAATCATCATTCAAACCATGTCTAATTCAGATTCCTTCATTATGTTTTGTCATGTGATCCACTAATTTAAAACAATAGATCTGACAACATGTTACCCCATGACTTATCCATTTAACATAATAATCATGATCCTAACATGTTACCACGTGATGACCATAGCCCTATATCCTCTTAATCAGCAAACATTTAATTCTACTATCATACCAATCAACATAACCAGATCATCCACTAACAGGCATGCACGATCGATCTTATCATCCAACATAGTTAACACATGAAACCATATAAATTACCTACTCATTGTGAAAACAAGATCATCACATAATCATCAAATCATTCATGTACTGGCATAATAAAATCTCATATCATCAGCATTAAATCAAATGTATACATATGAACATGTAATCATGCATAATTCGAACAACAGTGCCACTAACCGAGATGATAGATCACAAGATTGATTGAAGGAGAAAGGTTGAAGTCTAGTTGCCGTCGCACAAAGATGAAGAGAGAGAGAGAGAGTGAAGCGATTAGGGTTTCCCCCAGTTATCGATTATGTGCACTAGTTTAAACAGAATCCTATATAAAACATTACTGGGCCAAAGCCCATTCCATGTTTTCGTTGGCCACACATGGGCGAAATCACTTCTTGATTTCATGGTGTGTGTTTTCGGCTAAGAGGTGATTTCACTAAGGTTCCCATTTTGACAAATAAATCAATTGTCACCTTATTAATATAAAATATGCACATAACCTACACATCAAGAATACACTTATATTGCACCTTAATAATAATAAAACACACTTGTAAGGCACATCAAGTATACAGAAACGACATCTAGTGAACAAGTACTAAGTCAAATAGAAACCTTGGAATTCGGGTTGTCACACGGGCGATCGAAGAAAAGTCACGCGTGGCGGGAGAAAGTTACGATTGTCCGATGATAAGGTTCGGCTCAAGGAGTGGGAAATATTAACGATGGATGTTGATAGTCATCCCAAACCGAAATGCTCGACTTTGATAAAATTGCAAAATGACATCATGAAGAAGCATCAAAGTGGATGATTTTTATAAGTTTATGTTTTTTTTTAATTTATTAGGATTTTTTTAAGTTTATGTATTGTTTTTTGTTGGTGCACTGATGTCTGTTAACTTCGTCTTTATAGAGTCTTGTATTGTATAAGTTAGATCAGGGCACGGTTATCGAGAAAATAGGTTTAAGGTTAATTCCGCTTGAAATGGGATTGATGTTATTTCAAACGGAATTAAAGGTTCAAGCGAAATTAACTAATTCCGCACGGAATTAGGTAATTCCGTTTGAAACGTGATTTCGTTTGAAGATGCTTTCAAGCGGAATTAGACTGCTATATATAGGAGTGTGCCATGTTCATTTCACACGGAATTAGTGTGTGAGAGCTGAGGTGCTGCTGAATTTTTGTCAGAATTGTTTGTAAAAAGCTCAGGATATCAATAAGAGAAGATAATTAGAAAGGAACAAGCTGTGTTGACATCATTTACATTGATTCCGCCTTTGTTTTTGATGATGAACTACTCAGATTGACTCGTTAGGGTCACACGACGATCCAACAAGTGGTATCAGAGCTCAGGACGATGAGTTCATACCAATTCATCTTGATATTACCGGATTCTCTCACTTCTACATATTCTTTTCTGATTTGAACAAGATTGAACGGTTGAAATGGCCTGATTTTGACGTATATCAAGCGAAACACAGTTTTTAGTAATCCTTGAAAGAATTGGACTAAAACTCGAACAAAATCTGATAAAATTTGATAATTTCGCTTGAAAGTTGTTCGAAAATGCTGACATCATCATAATCTCGTTTGAACCAGATCATTATTCCGCACGAAATTAGACATATTATACTTAATTTCGCTTGAAAGTTCCTGATTCCGTTTAAAGCATTCAAACGAAATTACTATTTTCGTTTCAAAGAACATAATTTCGTAACCAATCTAATTCCGCACGGAATTAGATTTCTCTTGGTAATTTCGTGTGAACTTGTAATCTTGTTTGAAGCTAATATCATTTGAAAGTAATATCGTTTGAGTTGGAATTCCGTTTGAAGCTATTCCGCTTCAACTAATTTTGTTTGAAAACTATTTTTCTAAATTTCCAAAAATTTTGCTAAGTGTTTGTTGACTGTTTCAGGTACTTGAAAGACGGATGATTTCATGAATCCTTTCAGTGATATGTTTGCTTTTACTGGTGGTTCTGGAGATACTACATCAAGCAACACGAATGAAACTACACCAACACCGAATGCAAAGAAAACTCTCAATGATGCTTTGAGTGTAGAGAGTGCCTATGGGACATACAACAAACCTCCAAAACTGTTGGCGATTGAAGATTACAATAGGTGGGCTGCAAGGTTTGACGAGTGGCTTCAAGCTTTTGCATATCAAAGCTGGAAGAGTTTAAAGAATGGTTACATTAGAGGAGGACGTTTTGGTGAAAGTTTGACAGATACTGATGATATTGAAAATTATGTTGCTGAACAAAAGTGCATCGCGTTGATTCATCAGTCTATGAAAGATGATATAATTTCGTTGATTGAATATGAAAATTCAAAAGATCTTTGGGAGAAACTAAGGGTAAAATGTGTAGGTAGTGCTGAGATAGTCAAAAACAAAAAGAAACTGTTAAGAAAAGAGTTTGATTTATTTGGTTGTTTAAAGAACGAGTATGTTTCCAAGATGATTGAGAGATTTGGGCATCTGAAATTGGAGCTGGCAAGACACAAAATTGTATATACTCAAGAAGAGTTGGTTGACAAACTGTTCGACTCGCTGCCGAATGAACAAGATTGGCAGTATTTTGCATTAATGCTGAAGAATACTATCAAGTCTGAAGAGTTGACAGTGGATCTGCTTATCGAAAGACTGGGGAGTCACGAGTTGGAGATCAAGAAATCTAGCAAAGTCAACAACTCATCTTATCAGCAGAATGTGGAGTTGTACTACAGAGGAAATCTACCAAAGACTGGTTCTCCAAGAACAGCATTTTCTGCAGAAAGTTCAAATAATGTGAATCAAGAAATTCCTCACAGTGGTTTTCATAGTGGATCTTCTTCAACAACTTCAAGCCATTCTGCATCAAAGAATCTGTTCCAATGTAACATTGCTGTGGATCTGAAGAACGCTCAAAATTTCAGTGAAGAGTCAGCAAAACAACAGATGGTGTTCTTAGCGTCAGTGCTAGAATCGTACGAGAGCCTCGTGGCGGGCAAGATTGGAAACACCAACCTGACTAAGGAGGACTATGATCAAATAGATCCTGAAGAGATGGAATTGATCGATATCAGGTGGTGTATGGCCAGTGCAGTCCGGAGAGCGCAACGGTTTATGGAGATTACTGGGAGACATTCTATCGGTGGACCATCCACAAAACTTGGTTTTGACAAATCAAAAGTCACGTGCTTCAGGTGTAAACAAAAAGGACATTTCAAATGTGAATGTCGTAACGCACCTGCTGATGATACTGCAAATCCATTCCGCGAGGATTACTACAAAAGAGCGATCTATCATCAGAATAAATCAGAACCGCCCAGAATGACGCAGCTTGAGGATGCACCCAAAGAAAAATCAAGAGCTCTTGCTGTTATTCATGATGACGAAGGTTTTGATTGGAGTGAACTGCTACCAGAGGAAGATGCAGTAGGATACGCTTTCGTAGCAGAAAAGATTATTCCTTACAAAGATACCAGAAATGAAGAAGAAAAATACCGCAGTAGAAAGAGTAAAGCAGAATTCAAGATGATCAGATTATCTAAGGTGTTCAGTGAAGCTAAGAGAGCAAAAAGATGGGATGCTGATAGAGAATGTTACCTAGATCCTCAAGGAAACATTGCTATTGATACGAAAACTCTTAGTATAGAAGCTTTCATTGAGGAATTTGCTGAAGAAGAAGAAGAAGCTTACAGAGAGAATGGTGGGGAGGTGGAGAAGAGAAAGAGAATGAGTCGCAGCCAAAGAAGATTGATGATGGGATTATTGATACTTCACAAGAATTCACCGCTGAAAACTTGGGGAAGATGGCTGACAAAGTGCTTGCTGCAAAGGAACTTGAGGTAGACTCTAAGTCTGAAACTGAGTCTAAAAGCAAGGTCAGTTCAAACATTTCAACAAGAGAGTCAGGTAAGAAAGTCAAAGGTGATAGTGACTGCAAAAGTTGCATGAAAAACTGCAAGTTTTGTAGTACACTCACTTACCTTAGTGATACAAAGGTTGAAGAACTGATAAAAAGAGTCAGAAAGGTTGAAGATCAGATTCTAGATCGTGATAAAATGCTAAAAGCTTCAAATGATCGAGCTAAAAATTTAACTGAGAAAATTGAAAATGATAAAATTGAAGTAGAAAGAATTAAGAAAGAAAATGAAAAATTGGTTCTTGAAAATCGTAAAATTTCAGAAAATTTTGACAAACTAAAACGAACGGTAAAAGATTCTGATGAAAGAAACGGTAAAACCAACAAAGAAAATGAGCATTTAACTGTAGTTCTTAGATACAAAGAAGAGCAAATCAACCAACAACTGGATGAGATTGCTAAATTGAAACTTCAGTTTGAAGAAGCTAAGATTGAGAATGAGCGTATCAATCTGAAATTAACCAGTTACAACTCCGCAAGCTTTGTTTTACAACACATTGTTCCTAAACCCATCTGGAAAAATAAAGCAGGCGAAGATGTTTACTCGGATGGAACTGGGGTTGGGTATCATCAGGTTCCACCGCCAGTGTTAAACAATTTCTCAAAGAAAAAGTCCGGGTTGGTTAATAATGAAGATGAAACGAATGAAATAAAACTTCCAGAGTCAATTGATGTTACATTTTCTTCATCTGATGATAGTGTTCAAACTGATATTGTGAAAGGCATGGCTGAAAGTGTTTTGAAGTCTGATAGTGATTCAGTTGAGGATGAAGAGTGTTTTCTGAACAATTACATTCCGAAACCAAATTCCAAAAACAACTTAAATGAAGAACCTACTCTTGTCATGTACAAGATGTCGGGATCAGATAGGTTATATTTGGATTCTGAGTTTCCACTGGAGAATGTTAATGTTGCTAAATTGACAAATGTGTTCAAATTGGTTGAAGTTGATCTGTCTGAGATTGAAGGTCTAAAACAGACAAAGAGGCAAATGAATTTTGAAAAAGATAAAGCTTACTACAAGAAACCTGTTGTTCCACCGTGTTTTTATAACAACAATCGAAATAGATGGTCGGGTGGTTATCAGGGTGGTAAGAATTATCAGAAAAAGAATGTTCAAAACAAGAAGTTTGCTTAGAAAAAGGTGTTTGTGAACAGTTCAAGTTCACTTTCTGATGAAGAATCTGAGATTTGTTCAAAATCAAACAAAGAATTCTTTGAGAAGAAAGCATCGCAGCCTCAGTCTGAAGGCACAAGTCGGGTAGTTGACACCCGAACATGCTTCAAATGCAATCAAGTTGGACATATTGCATGAAAGTGTACCAACTTGAAGCCTAAAACTGAAGTTGTGATGAATTCAAGAAAGAAAGATGATGTGAAGGGAAAAGCTCCATTGGTTGTTGAGAAAAAGGTTTTGAAAAATGACAACACCAAGATCAAAACTGAACCTGTTAAGAATATGGTAACTAAAAACGACAAATTTTACAAACGGGTTGCATTATCTCAACAAACATGGAAACCAAAATCAGAGAAACAAGTTTTAACTCTACAAGAGAAGAAGGTTGTTCCTAAAAAGATTCTTCAAAATGAAACCAGAAAAGAAAACATTTCAATTTCTTATGAAGATTTTGTTAAAAAGAATGTTTCATTGGAAAAAGAGGAGAAAGTTGACATAAAAGAGGTTATTGATAACAAACTGGAAATGAATGATAAAAACTTTCCACCTCTTAAATCGGTTGTAAAGTGCATAGATGAGATTAAGTTACCTGAGTCCGATGAGGCTTGGGCAGCTTATTTATGCTAATCATATTTCTATTTGGTGCAGGAGCTTCCAAGCTCCGTTTCACGTTGGATTATGGATAGTGGAGCTTCTCGGCACATGATGGGGAAAACAGCCTTGCTGTATGATGTTAGAAATTTCAATGTAGGTTATGTAGGTTTTGCAGGCAATCAAGGTGGTAGAATAGTTGGTGAAGGAACCTTATCCAATGGCATTGTAACGTTTGAAAGAGTTAACTACATCGCCGAGCTTGAAAACAATCTTCTGAGTATATCTCAGATCTGTGATCGTATGTATTCAACGCACTTTACAGACAAAGAATGTTTGATCTTGAAACTAGGATTTGTTATTCCTGAAGAATGGATTATCATGAGGGCACCTAGAGTGAATGATCTGTACGTGTTGGACATGAGCGTAGCTACTACAACCACGGGTCAAGCACATTGTTTTGTGTCCAGAGCAACGGAGAAGGAATCACAATTGTGGCACCGGATGATGGGTCATATACATCTTAGAAAAATGAATCACCTGGTGCACAATGACTTGGTTATTGGTGTTCAAATGCAAGAGAGACGATAGAGGAGTTATTAAGCTCGACTCGTAGTCCAGGGTTTCAGTCAGCAAGAGGGTATAGATTTCACCGAAGTGTATGCTCCAGTGGCTCGACTAGAAGCAATCAGAATCTTCCTGGCATTTGCATCTTGGAAAAACTTTAAGGTTTATCAGTTAGATGTTAAATCGGCGTTTCTCTATGGGAAGGTAAAAGTGGAGGTATATGTTGGACAGCCACCGGGCTTCACCGATCCAATCCACAAAGACAAGGTCTACTTGTTAGACAAAGCGCTGTATGGTTTACACCAGGCCCCGAGAGCTTGGTACGAGACTTTGTCTCAACATCTTCTAGCCAACAGCTTCATCCGAGGAAAAGTGGATGCCACTCTCTTCACCAAAGAGGTCGACGGACATCTTTTGATTGTTCAGATATACGTGGACGATATCATATTCAGGTCAACAAATGAAAATTTGTGCAAAGATTTTGAACAAGTTATGAATCAAAAATTTGAAATGTCATTGATGGGTGAGATGAAATTCTTCTTGGGATTGCAGGTTGATCAACTGCCTAAGGGAATTTTTATACATCAAACGAAGTACGTTCATGATATTCTAGATAAATTTGGGATGTCAGGTTCTACTCCAGCTTCCACCCCATTAGTGACGAACCATGGGATAAACCTTGATCTCACCAGAGAGAAGGTAGATGAAACGTTATATTGTTCCATGATCGGATCGCTGATGTATTTGACAGCTTCAAGACCCGATATTATGTATCCAACCTGCCTCGCAACAAGATTTCAATCTAACATGAGAGCTTCGCACATGGTCATTGTTAAAAGGATATTACTACCTTAAAGGAACTCCATCATTGGGGTTGTGGTATCTAAAAGATGGCGAATTCATGCTCGAAGGTTATTCCGATTCAGGTTTTGGATGCTGCAAAGTTAACACTAAATCAACAACAGCGGGGTGCCAGTTCTTTGGATCAAGATTGGTCACCTGGCAATGCAAAAAAGCAGACTTCTGTGGCTTTATCCACATGTGAAACGGAGTATGTATCTGCTAGCAGTTGCTGCTCTCAGATCTTGTGGATCCAGCAACAGATGCGCGACTACGGTTTGCAATTTCTAAACACCCCTATCTTTGTTGATAATGAGGCAGCAATTAACATTACGAAAAATCCTGTTCATTACGCTAAAACGAAACATATAGAAATTCGTCATCACTTCATCCGAGATTGTTTCGAGAAGAAGTTGATACGAATTGAGAAAATCCACACTGACGAACAAAAAGCGGATTTACATACCAAAGCGTTTGATAAAACTCGTTTTCAATACTTGTTGAAATTGAACGGTATGAAGCTTTTATCGGTGTTGGAGGAGATTCTTGGCGTTGATGAAGGTACTATTGTAGATGATGATGTTGAGAAGCAATCTGCAATGGTTTGTCGATTTTTTACTTGTTTTGGTATTTAGGGGGAGTAGGGTAATATTTTCAGAAAATACAAAAACAGTAAAAAAATTCAAAAATACAAAAACATGAGATATTTTCAAAATCCAAAAACAATAGAAAATCTGAAAAAGAGCTTGTGTAAAAAGGGAAAATGATAGTACATCGGCTTGACAGTTACAGTATGCTAAAGATATGTAAAGTTTAAAAAGTCTTAAACAGTCTCGCTGATGATATGCCGATAGGTTTTTGCACATTTAGTAGGTTTGTTCGGGATATAAACCTAAAATCTTTACTTATTTATTTCATGGGGAACACTACTTGGATATATAGGTAACCCCTGAAATCTTGTTTGAAAGATCCCTCTTTCGGAGATACTAGGTCTTTATACTCAGTGATATCTGGGGTATTATTCCGGGACTTCTGATAATGCGGAAGCAATGGCCTAGTCCCCGAATAACACTTTCTGCATTGCTTGATATATAGCACCGCCCTCAGCATAAAAAAATGATGAAACATTGAAAATGCTAATCATGTGCTGTTGTAAAAAAGATCCTCTAAAGGGGACACACCTAAAGTCGAACCGTCATCTCTCTGCTGAACGGAAGTTCTGACCTGAGCTCTCACGGTTTCGCAATTTAACCCCTTACAGATATCATCTGTGGTATACTCACCTATAAGACTGAATATTGGGATTTGGATACGGGAGTATATTCAAGAGGTGGGACACATGAATAAGTTTAAGTCTCTAAAACACTTAATTCGTATCCTGGACAGATTGAAAATTGTGTGAGAATTTAAGTGGATCAGTATATCGACAATCTAAGTGAATTGTTTAATTCTGAGTATGAAATTAAAGCTTAACGGTACTTGTGACTTGTCAAATAGCTAATATGATTCCTTAACACGCTCACCAAAAATATGTTTGTAAATAGTTTACATTTACTGCATTTTATTTCTGTATTTCATTTCTAGTTTAGAAACTTTGTTAAAAATTCAAAAAGATTTTACATTTCTGCTTTATTTTTGACAAACCAAAGTGGAAAGCTGATCTTCAGATTCGATTTGAAGCAGATGCAGGAAGTTTCTGAACTGGAGGATGAGTCGTGAGCTTAACATGATAAGTTTGTGAAGTTGAAAAGTTAAAGCAAGTTCATTAATTTGAGACTTGTAAATTTCAAAAAATTGATCAAAATTTTTACAAATGTCAGTGTGAATTGTCTCAGATCAACCAAGGTCATTAAGTTGGACTTGGTAGACTAATTGAGTAATCAGGGTCATTAGTTTGGACCTGAATACTTAAGTGGATTTCTAAATTTTGACAAAAACAACAAATGAGTTTGAATGGTAAGTTTGGATTGAAACTGTTATTGTCATATATCTTATATTTGGGTAGAGATTGTGCAGGTAACAAAAGTTAAGTTCCCCATGGCAAAGAAAATGTCAAAGTTTGAACCAGAATTCAAGCCCTAGCTTATTGTGAGGGGGAGTCTTCGAAAGGGGGAGTCAAAATTCTGGATCAACATTCAAAGGGGAGTTTGAAGATAGAAGATTGGAGGGAGCTTTTTAATGTCAAAACAATTTGGAGCAAGAGAATGATTAATCAAGACTAAAGACTTAAGACAGGATGCTAAAGACTTCGTCAACATCCAAGGGGGAGTCTGTTGGCGCACTGATGTCTGTTAACTTCGTCTTTATAGAGTCTTGTATTGTATAAGTTAGATCAGGGCACGGTTATCGAGAAAATAGGTTTAAGGTTAATTCCGCTTGAAATGGGATTGATGTTATTTCAAATGGAATTAAAGGTTCAAGCGAAATTAACTAATTCCGCACGGAATTAGGTAATTCCGTTTGAAACGTGATTTCGTTTGAAGATGCTTTCAAGCGGAATTAGACTGCTATATATAAGAGTGTGCCATGTTCATTTCACACGGAATTAGTGTGTGAGAGCTGAGGTGCTGCTGAATTTTTGTCAGAATTGTTTGTAAAAAGCTCATGATATCAATAAGAGAAGATAATTAGAAAGGAACAAGCTGTGTTGACATCATTTACATTGATTCCGCCTTTGTTTTTGATGATGAACTACTCAGATTGACTCGTTAGGGTCACACGACGATCCAACATTTTTTTTAATATTAATGAAAGTATTTTCCTATTTTATTTGTTAAATGTTAAAAAAAGTGGAAGATTTAAAAAATAATAATAAAGTGGTGGGGTAGGATCATCCTCTCATTTCCATTGTTTTTGTGGGATGGACCATCCTCCTAAGGACTATGATGTGCCACCTAGGTGGCGGATCATCCTCCAAAAGAGGACCATCACCATACCATGTAGCCTAACAAAGAATACACCACTTTGTTTGATAAAAAAAACCACGACAACTTTCAAACAATTTCAAACAAACTGATGTTCATAAAAAAGACTTGGATACACAGATAGTCTTTGTGATTTATTGAAAGTAACGTCTTTAAATACTATTTTTTTTGTTACATGTTAAGGTTCTATGGTTTCATCTTTATAACACTTTGGTGTATTAGGGCCAACTAATGTTATAATTTCTGTTAATTTATTAAATGACTGTTTTAGCCTTTAATAACCACATGCACCATATCTATTATATATAATAAATAAAAGTTATTTGGGTCACGTGTCAGTAGATTAGGGCATCACTTTTTGCCTTTTCCCGCCCAACAGTACCACTCCCCTTTATCTATCTCCTAAACCCTAAATCTTCTAATTCTTCTCCTGTACTCTTCATCGAAACCCTAACTTTTCTTTCAAATCTTCTCTTTTCTCCAAACCCTAAAGGATCCTTCATCCAGTTCTTCCATCATCGATTCTTCTTTCTCACACTTATTCTCCACAAACCCTAAACTCACCAGAATTCTTTTTGCTCTTCATCTTGAAAGAAGGAGAGAAGATTCAAGAGATAGATCGAGAGATGGGGCGCCGGCTAAGGGTTCTGCGGTTTTTCTCTTATTTATTCATCTGGTGGTGTCTTTGAGGAGGCGGCGAAGGTATGTATTACTGTATACTGCAAATTTTCTCTTAATCGATCTCATTTTGTTTCTATTCACATGTAGACGAAATAAGTTGGAGATTTGTCAATCTGATCTGGCCTTCAAGTATGTTGGTATTGTTTTCGATCAGTGTGTTTTATTGATTATTTAAGTTTGTTTGTATGTACAGTTGGATTTAGGTAATAATTTTTAGCATAGATCTGAAAGACTAGAGCATATCATGATCGAGTTCTTCAACTGTTTATGCTATGCCACAAATGTAAGTTTTTTACTTTTTAATATATAATATACGTTTTATTAGGATGTTCAGATCTAGGGTTTATTTTGTTTTTAATACATTTTTATTTCTTGATGATTACTTACAGTACATGTAGACAGAGAAATGTTCACTCACTTATCACAAATAAGTGCTAAAATCCTTCATTTTGTTTTAGTGAAATTGAACTGGAAATTTATTTGAGTTGCTTAAAATGTGATATATATGGTTGCGGATGCGGCTTGGCTTACGTTTGTGGTCATATGTAAGAGAAGAGGCCTCCCATGGAAGGGTAAATGTTTCGACTTTGTTCTTCTTGTGAATCATTTGACCAATTTAAGAAAACAAAAAAAAAAATAGATTTCTTGGATAAGGAAGACACTGTATAAGGGGGTGTTTAGATTCTTGATTATTTGGTTCTGTAATCATATATTTTAGTTGTATTACACCATTTGATAACCAGCAAAGCTGCAGAAGTAGGTTATCTGGATACTAGAAACAGATAATCAGATATTCGATTATTGCTTAAAAACATACATTCAAACACCCCCTAACCCCTATAATGTAAAGGATGTGAGCTTTTTTTGGCCTGCGTATATCTTCATTGCTGCAAAATGTTATTTATTTGCACTGTGTCGATAAGTGTCAGTTATGCTTATGCTTCTTGGCTTAATATGTGCAGAGGGCACCTATTGATCCTTTCAATCAGGAAGGAAAACCGCTAGCAACCCAAGGGGTTCCCCTTGGTGGGATGGGGTAAGTTGTGAATAAATAAATGATTTTCAATTTGCATAGTTTTTATATTTAACATCTTTTTAAATTATTTTTTTCAGAAGTGGCAGCATAACTAGAGGTTTTAGAGGAGAGTTTCGGCAATTCCAAATCCTTCCGGGTACATGTGAGGCTTCCCTTGTGATGGCCAATCAGTTCTCTGTAAATCTCAGCCTTATTTATCATACATTACTTATATAGCTGTCCCATTCTGTTAAAATATTTGTCTAAGTGATGCTTATGCCTTGTGTAGAACATTTAATAACGAAACATTAGTAGCATGCAAGTCGATTTGTTCTTCTCAGTAGATGATTTTGGCTATTTAATGAATCATTTTACTAATGCTTACAGATTTTTATATCACGAGAAGGTGGCCATAAAAAGTATGCATCAGTGTTATTGTTAGGGTCTGAGTTTGGATTGATTGTGTTTTACGTTTGATTTAAGATGAAAATGAACAAGTAATGCAGTGGAATTAGAATGGAAATAAACTTTGCACACAATCAAACAGGAGAAATGCTTTAAACACACAAGTTTAACATTGAACCGAAAGCTTGAATTTATTCCAAGATTCAATTACAATATGCATGCATGTAACAAACTCCCCCTCAGCCTGAGCTCACAATGTTTGTTCGTACAGGAAGAAAAGTGATGAAGAGCTAATAGAACAATACAGGGTACTGTTCTATTTATAGGCACGCCCAAACCACTATGGCATCTTTGCTGACGTCACCATGATAGTGACATCTAACCTCCTAACAAACTCTAACTGCTGCCCTCATTACAACTACTGATAGCAAACAACTGATTACAATGTATTACATAGAAATAAACTAAACTACTGATTCTTTATTCCACTACTTAGTCTTCAGCAGTACTTGAGGCAAGGCAGTTGTTTGAGTCATCAGCACTTTGGTCTTTATCAGTTCTTTGGAGTCAGCAGCACTTAGGAAAGGCAGTAGATTGAATCCATCAGGTGTTAGAGCCATTATCAAGGGGAAAGCTTGTATACAAACATCTACTTATACTGGATCCACTGCTCTGATCCAATTTTGGCTTTAATCAACGGTTCCTTTGATAGGGATCAATCCCAACAATCTCCCCCTGGAATAGATGATGCCAAAACCCTTCATTATTGTAGATCTTTATTGTCTCATCAGCAGTTCCCTTATCTGACCTTTAAGTTGTAACTGAAAGTCTAGGCCATCTGTATCATCTTCATCCCTGCTCAGTGGAAGATCAAGGAGATCCTGCAGATCTTCAACACTTAGGCCTAGTGCTTGTTCCCTTGATATTTTCTTCACTTCTCCACTGGACTTGATCAGAGTCAGTACGTGGGTCTGTTTGTCAGTTTTCCACTTTAGTACCTTTGAGTCCAGTGGGTTTCTTGGGAGATTTTTATTGGATGATGAGTTTGGTGAAGGTGGCCTGGTGATAACTGATTGAGCAGCACCTTGAGCTTTTGCAAGTTCAGGATTTTCAGTCATTATTTGATTGAGAACCATCTTTATGATGTCATTCCCTGCTGCAATATCCTCTGCTGTTTCTTTTTCCATTTACTTTTGTTTCTTTCTTTGATAAAAGTGGGCAGCAAGTGGAACAGTGGATTTCCTGATTTGTAGCTTTTGTGGTTTAGCTGGAACCACTGCCTCAGGGTAAGCAGGTTTTTGTGGTACATTTGGATCTTTCTTTCTTCGTTCTTCCAACCTTTTGTAGCTGACCCTGACTTTGTCTTCTTTCCACCTTAACACTTGGTTTCTTGACCCAAAATCAGCAGTGATTAGTTCCTCTTTCATCCTCTTCAGCTCTAACACTTTGTCTGGTACATTCTTCATGTACTTTGACCAGACAGGAGGAGGGTGTTTCACTTTGTCTTTAATCATTTTTTCAATTCTTTCCAACTCCTCTTTGAGTTCAACCACTGTCCATTCTTTATATTGAGATTTTTCACCTTTGTACCTTTTGAAGGCCATGATGTGCTCAATGTAATCTTTTCTTAAAGTTTCATCATCTCTTTCAGAAAGCTTTTGACACAAATCTTTTGAAAATTGCTCCAAAGTTCTGACTTGTGTGAGCAAAAATTGATAGTGCCTTTGAATTTCTTTATCAGATTTTCCTTGTGAGTTTCTCTTAGAGATATCCTCTACCTGTGGAGCCTTTATCTTCAAATATTCTTCAATATTGTTTGGCCTTGGATATCCTTGGACAGATGGTAGGTTTCTTTTAGCAGGATCACCTTCAGAATAAAAATGTTTTGATCTCTTCTCTGACTGCTATGAGCTCTAAAGGATACTGAGCAGATGCTGAGACAATGGCAGTGATTGGTTTTTGAACTTGGGCTGAAGAGAGAGGAACTGGATTTGGAATAGTAACAAGTGACAAAGGTTGTGAAGATGTTGGTGTTGATGGAGAATCATCATCTTTCAAAATTATCCTTCTCCTTTTTGGTTTAGGAGAGGCTTGTGGTGTGATGGTTGGTTCAGTGGTGGTGATTTAAGTGGTGGTTGTTGAAGTGGAAGGTGGTTGACTAACAGTTGTTGAAACAACTGGTGTTTCATCCACTGTTGTCATTACAACTGATGATGTGTCATCAGCTGTCTTCTGCTTTTTGGCAGGAGGTGATGGTGGTTTTGTAGTTGTTTGTGGTGGTGGTAAGGCAGTGGATGTGGTGTGTGTTGAAGTGGTGGCAGTTGTTTGGCTAGCAGTTGTTGAAACCACTGGAGTATTAACATAAGTTGATACAACAGGAGTCTTAACAACTACTGGTTTGGGAGATTGATGTTTGGAGCCTTTGGTAGGTTTGGGAGTTTGCTTTGTGGGTCTGGATGGTGTGTGTTTGGGTTGCCTCACTTTTCTAGTGGGCTGCTTTCTTTTTGACTAAGGATTTTCATCATCCTTAGGCTCAGAAGTACCCTGCTCATTCAGCTCCATAAAAGCTCTTTTATCCTTAGCCTCTTTATCCTTTTTAACATCAGCTTTTGCATCAGCTGTGGCATTTGTGGTAACATCAATCTTTTTAGAACCATCTGGCAAGGGTATGTCTGCAAGCATGCTAGAATTGTCTGGAGCAATATATAAGCCATCCTCATAACCCTTTTTCTTCCACTGCTTTATTTTCTCCCCCTTTTTGGCATCAGCTGGTGGTGGTTCATCCACAAAGATGATAGTGGGAGGAGCAGTGCCAGTGGTGTTCAGCAAATGGGCTTCCATGAGATTTCTGATCTTTTGAACTTGTATCTGCCTGGGTGTTTTTAAACCTTGCTTCCATGAGATTGGCATCTTTTGAACTTGTATCTCATGTTGCTGATCAGCTAACTCTCTTTGATGATGGAGCAGTGGTTGAAATAAATTCCAAAGCTCATTTGCAGTTAGGTGCAGGTTGTGGTGCAGGTGCTTGAGCTGGAGCAGTAGTGGTTGGTACCTTTGGAACTTTCAACAACTGTTGCAGCATATCTTTAATTTCTGCAACAGATGTATCAAGTTTATCAATTCTACCCATCAATTCTCGGTACATTAAACCATCACCCAACTTAATGGGATCATCTGATTTCCCACTAGCAGTGGTTGTAACAGTGGTTGACTCAGGAAATGTATCCCAGAAATCATCCACTGATGCCCCTTTGTCTTGGTACTGGGGACCTCTTCCTTCAAATTGAGAAACACTTTTTAGTGAACCAGTAAATACTGGATACACAAATGTTCCCAGAGAAGAAATTGCCTTCAAGGAAGTCTTATTGATGAAACCACTGTCCAAATGCAAACCAGTGGGTTCAGCACTTGTAGTGGCTGCTTCACTTGAACTACCACCAAGAGTTACTTGTAAATCAAGGGGTGTAACCTCCTCAGGTGTTGTTGGTGGGTTTGCAATGATTGATACATCAGACCCAGACATTTGTTGGGGTATATTCTCATTGACAGGTGAGTGAGAAGGACTGGTTTGTGTCTGGTTCAAATCAAGAGCATCCAACAAAAGTTTTGTTTGTGGGGGAATTGTGGAGGTGAGGTTGGGTGTAGAAAGCGAATTTGCCCCGGGCATTGGGCTGTGGATGATGGATTCAAGTGATTCCAGAGCATCATATTGTGGTGTCCCTATGTGTACAACCTGTTCTTTTTGAGAAGAAGCAGGAGGAGTATGAGCCGTGGGCTGAGATATTTCTACCATCTGCTGTGAGGAAGTAGCAGCAGTGGTTTCTTGTGACTTTTGTGCTGTCACTGGCAGTTGCTCTGGTATCTCATCTTCCAGAGTTGCCTTTGATTTGGGTTTGGGGGGCTTTTGATTTTTCTTTTGTCGCGGTTTTCTGGTGATTTTAGGTGTGGGTTTCACAGCAGTTGTTTTGTTGCTGTGATCACCTAGAGCAGTGGGCTCAGCAGCAGATACCTGAGGAGCAGTGGTAGCTGCTAAATTCTGCTCAGGGACCCCTGCTTTTGTTTTGGAAGGTGTTGATAATCTTGTAAAAGTTTCAGCTGTTAAGCTGTTTATTTGAAATGATTCACCTTGTGTGAGCACATGAGCATCATCCTTACCAAATTTCTTTTGAAAGTAAAAACTTAGAAATCTTGGAAATAGTAAGAATGGTTTTTTATCAACATTTTTAACCAAATCATTAAAGATCACCTAGGAGTAGTTAAAATTTTCGTTTTGGAGAATAGCATAACCCAGATATTGGATCTTTAATGGTATTTCACTAAAAGCAGTTGTTTTATTTGAAACACACATCAAGAGGGTATGAAATAAAAATCTTGTTGCAGGAGGAAAACTACCTTTTTGTAAGGTGTCCTTTTTCATTTCCTCAGCATACCCCCTCTCAAGAAAATCAGTTTTATACTCGATTTTGGGAAAAGAAGTTTTACCTTGCTGATCATCGAGTTCGAATACTTCTGAAATGGATTGTGGTGTGATTCTAACTGGTTTACCCTTTATAGAGGAATTGATGGCGATGGCTGTTTTACCTTGAAGTTCAAGGGTGACATTCTTCCAAAATTCTCTCTGGGTTGCCAGGAAGATCGGAGCATCAGCAGTCAATAAAGTTTTGTACTTTGAAGCTGACATAGTATCAATAATGGAATCGTAGATATCAATGTTACCGGGTTTTGTGAGTAGACCCAGATAGTTGTGAGGAGCTTTGTACGGAATTTCAGTGGGTTTTGTGTCCATTTCATCGTCTTTTTGAGAAGACGAAGACTATTTTGGAGAAGAAGACATGAGTGGTTTGTAAGATGAAAAAGACGAAGATAGATTTGAGAGAAGAAGATGGAAACTGCTTTGAGAAAGGAATTTTAGAATTCAATTCGACAGTGTAAAACCCTGTTTGGGGTTTGAAGGGGGGTTTATAGAAGAAAAAGTGAATGCTGACGTGGCAGCGGTTACAAAAGATCTGACTACTATGTACTGTCCACGTGCCAACCCCTGGTGAATAATGGAGGACAGTTGTTTTATGAAACCACTGATGAAGCAATAACAGTGGTTATAACGGTAACAATGAGAACAGTGGGTGATTTTGACTATCAGTGGATAGCATATCAGTGGATAAAAACACTGATTTTGAACAACAGTGATTACCAAGGAAATGAGAGAACAGGGGTTGACTCTCAGCAGTGGACAGCTTTTAGGGAACAGATGTTTGAACAAAACAGTGGTTATGGCAGAATTTTAAAGATTTAATGAAAAATTCATCTTTAGCTATTTTTAAGGATGGATTTTTGATTTTCTGAAAACATTTTAATGCTTTTATTCATAGAAAAACAAGATTTTGCTTGTTATTCCATGTTTAGCATGCCAATCCTAGAGATCAAGCTTTCAAAGGTGGATGTGTCTAATGCTTTGGTTAGCACATCTGCCAGCTGATCCTTAGTTGGAACATGATGCAGAGAAATTAAACCTTTTTCATAGCAATCTCTCACAAAGTGATGACTGATATCTATGTGCTTGGTGGTTGAATGGGAGACTGGATTTTTGATGATATTTTCTGCTGCCTGACTTTCCAACATGAGAGGTGTCTTTAGGGCAGTGATACCAAAATCCAGCAATTGATTTTGAAGCCAAAGCAGTTGGGCTGTATAGCTTGCAGCAGCTATATACTCTGCCTCAGCAGTGGATGTGGAAACAGCTGCTTGCTTTTTGCTTTGCCAAGACACTAAGCAACTGCCTAGGAATTGGCACCCTCCTGAAGTGGACTTCCTTGTCTTGTCACATCCAGCAAAGTCACTATCTGAGAACCCTGAAAGCATGATATTTCCATCAGCTGGATACCAGATACCAAGTGTGGGAGCACCTTTTAGGTATCTAAATATCCTTTTTACAGCAATTAAATTTGACTTTCTAGGGGTTGATTGGGATCTTGCACAAGCACATGTTGCAAACATGATGTCTGGCCTAGATGCAGTTAGGTACAATAAAGACCCAATCATGCTTCTATATAGAGTTTGATCAACCAAATCATCCTTTTCATCAGGCATGACAATTTTATTGGTTGCAATGGGTGTACTGCATGGCTTACAATCATCCATCTCAAATTTTCTTAAAAGTTCTTTGGCATATTTGCCTTGATGGATAAAAGTGTCATTTTGCAGTTGCCTTACTTGGAGACCAAGAAAGCACTGGAGTTCACCCATTGCACTCATTTCAAACTCAGCTGTCATGAGTTGCCTAAACTCTTCACACATTTTGTTACATGTGCTTCCAAAAATGATGTCATCCACATAAATCTGGACAATCATCAGATCCTTCCCTCTCCATTTAAAAACAATGTTTTGTCTATTTTGCCTCTTGTGAAATCAATGGATAGTAGGAAAGTGGAAAGAATTTCATACCAGGCTCTTGGTGCTTGTTTCAGGCCATACAAAGCTTTATTTAGCTTGTAGACATGATTTGGATTAAATGGATCCTCAAATCCTGGAGGTTGACAAACATAAACCTCTTCTTGAATCTTACCATAGAGGAATGCACATTTGATATCCATTTAATACACCTTGATATTGTGGTTGACAGCAAAGGCCAGGAATAATTTGATAGCTTTAAGTCTTGCTACAGGGGCAAATGTTTCATCATAGTCAATGCCCTCTTCCTGTCTGAACCCTTGAACCACAAGCCTAGCTTTATTCTTGACAACAATGCCCCTTTCATCAGTTTTGTTTTTGAAGACCGACTTTGTGCCAATAGGACTTACACCCTCTGGCAGTGGTACAAGTTCCCATACTTGTTGTCTTTTGAACTGTTGGAGCTCCTCTTGCATGGCTTCTACCCAGCTGTTGTCTTTCAGTGCCTCTTAGTACTTGACTGGCTGATGGAGAGATAGGAAAACAGCAAAAAGACAGATGTTTTGGGATTGACTTCTTGTGAGCACCCCTTCACTGATGTTTCCAATGATTTGGTCAGGTGGATGAGACTTCAAGAAGATTAGATCTCCTTTGTATGGAACAATGGAATTTGTTGGTGAGGGCTGCAGATGTGAATCATCTGAGCTAACCACTGCTGGTGACTTTGATGATCCAGCAGTGGCTTCAAGTGGAGGTGGAGGAATAGGTGGAACTGGTGTGAACACATGCTGACTTTTATCCACTGATGGGGAACTATCAATAGTGTTTGATGATGTGGAAGCAGGGGTTGATGGACTACTTTGATCAACAACTGTTGAAGTAGCAGTGGTTGAGCTTTGACAGTTGTTTTGAACAACTGCTGCTCTTCCCATTGAGGCAGACTTTTGTTGAGGAATGATGACTTCATACCCATAGTCTGATGATGAATCTTCTGATGGACCTGCACTGTTAGTCTTGACAGCAGTATTTTCGAAAGTAAATTTATGAAGATCAAACAATTCTGCAGGGTTTGCTGGGATTTTCATTGATGAAAGTTCATTGAACTTTACATTCAAAGTCTCTTCCACTGTTTTGGTCCTTGTGTTTAACACTTTGTAGGCCTTAGCAGTGGTTGAGTATCCCAGATGATAACCACAATCAATTTTGGCTGCAAACTTTGAGATAGAGTCTTTTAAGTTTAAAATGAAGCATGGGCAACCAAAAACTTTGAAATATGAAATCAATGGCTTTATTTTATACAGCAGTTTATAGGCAATCTTTTGATGCCTGAGATTAATTAAAACTCTGTTTTGGACATAGCAAGCAGTGTTTACTACCTCTGCCCAAAAAGTTAATGGCAAACCTGAATCAGCAAGCAAGGTTCTGGCAGCCTCAATCAAAGTCTTGTTCTTTCTCTCAACAACCCCATTTTGTTCTAGTGTTCTTGGAATGCTGTACTGCCTCACAATTCCTTTTGATACACAGAAATAATCCAACTCCTTGTTTCTGAACTCTGTGCCATTATCACTCCTGAAGACTTTTACTGGCAATTCAAACTGCTTTTCAACCTGTTTCACAAAGTCTTGCAGAATGCCTGCAGTCTCATCTTTTGAGTGTAAAAAGTAAGTCCATGTAAACCTAGAAAAGTCATCAACAATAACCAAACAGTATCTTTTCTTCCTAAGACTCATGACTTTAACTGGGCCAAACAAATCCATGTGAAGCATTTGCAAGCACTTGGTTGTTTTGGACCCTTCAATTGATTTGAATGAGCTTTTATGCTGTTTTCCTTTTAGGCAGGAAACACAATGCTCAGGACAGGTGAACAGTTTTTGAGGAAGGCCTCTTACTAACCCCTGTTTTGAAATAGCAGTGATTGTCTTGAGATTTGTGTGCCCCAATCTCTTGTGCCATAATTCTGTCTCTTTGTTTGAGGCAGCTGAGAACAGACAGGCATCAATCCTGGGGCTCTCTTTTGACATATCCACCACATAAGCATTGCCACTTCTTTGAGCAACAAGTTGGGTTTTTCCATTTTTTATTATTGCTTCAATCTTTTCAACAATTTCTGGTCCAACAATCCTACAACACTCTTTTGTAAAGAATGAGCCATAGCCCTTATCACTCATTTGAGAGACACTTAAGAGGTTGAATTTTAGATTGTCTATTAGATTGATATTTTCAAACTTAACTTTACCAGACTGAACAGTACCAGACCCCAGCACCTTCCCTTTACTATTATTTCTAAAGGATATATCACCCCCTCCATGAGTTTTGAAATCTTTGAGAAGGGCTCTACATCCTGTCATGTGCTTGGAGCCTCCACTATCTATATACCAAAGACTATCTAAGCATGCAGAAGCTCCCTGCACATGTAGTAAAGAATTAGTTCATTAAGGTCTCCAAAGCCAATATGGCTTTGGATGGGGTCTCAGCAGTGTCTAGGTTAAGTTCAGGTGGATGAGCAGTGGTTAGGTCAGGGGTTTGGACAACTTTAGGAATGTTTCTCTCTAACCACTGTTGGGGGTCTTGCCCAATTAACTGCTGATAACCAAAAGGATGCCTATTCACTCTTGGTTTAGAAGGCCTTTTGTAAGCCTCATAAACATGTGGGATCCTTTGGTATGGTGGTTGTCCCTTACCTCTTCTGTATTGGTTGGCAGGGGGTGCATCAGTCACTTGAATATCTCTTTTGACAGATGTTTGGTTCAGCTGTTTTGTACCAGCTGTTTGAACTAGCACAAACAGTGGTTGGTTCTTGGTGAACTTGACAGATGAATTTGGTGAACTCAAGGATGTTTTTGCAGTGTATTCATTCTTTTTCACATCAAATGATTTGAGATACACACATTCTTGAGTTTTGTGGTTTGATTTACCATAGATGGTGCAGCTCTCAGCCGGTACAATGACACTTGTTTTGTTGAGATCATATGCTTTTAGATGAAAACAGTCTTTTGTTAGATGATTCTTCTTTTCACAGAAATCACAAAACAGGTTTTTGACCTTTTCTCTTTTCTTCCTCTTTTCAGACTCCTTAACAACTGAGTTTTGAACCACTGTTGGGATGTCTTTGAGAGGAATGACCTTGGCTTTAGGAGCTTTGACACCATCAGTGGTTGAAAAATCCACAGGCTTGAAGTTTTCAAGAATGTCACACTCATCAGACCATCTGGGTTTAAATTGATATTCCTCAATCTCTTCATAGGTTGAAGAGTACAATGGTCTTTCAAGTGTGATTTTGTTGCCATTTTTATCAGTTATTTTGATTTCTTGGCCATTCTTGTTTGTGGGTATGACTTCCACTGAACCAGATTCATTTGCAGCTTTGTTTTCAACTTGGTCATGTTTTCTAAAACCTACACCAAATTTTACATTGCTCTTTATCTGTTTTTCAAGCATTACTTCATAGCCTTTGCAAGATTCCACCCATTTTTCACAAGTGATTTGGGTGGACTCCAACTCCTTTTTGCAAACATGATATTTTTCTATCATAGTTTGGAGTTGGTTTTTGGTAATGCTTTGCTCTTCTTTTAGACTGCAAATTTCTGTCTTTTTCAGCCAACTTGATTTTAAGTTCTTTTAATGACTTTTCAAATTTGACTTCATCAGTTAAGACTTTATCCCTAAGGTTTTCATTCACCTCTTTAATGCTAGCAAATGCAATAATGCATTTGTCTGAACACAGATTTTTAAGAACCTTAGGTGATACCTTGGCAGCAGCCATCATGGCACAATCACATTGATGATCACTTCCTTCATCAGCTCTCTCTTCTTTCTCACCTTCTTTCTTATCTTCTTTTTCTTCTTTGTCTTCTTTGGACCAGGGGTCAAACAGTGATTCAATCAGAATTTCTGAATTTTCTCCCAGTAATATTTCACCAGCAACTGCAGTAACCACTACTTCAGCTACTTCATCCACTATTTCAGCACTTAGCTGTTCTCCTTCAGCTTCCACCCCTTCTGGTATTGACTCTAATGCCATAAGACAAAATTCATCATTAAAAGTATCATTAGAAGCATAGAGTGCAAAATTTTCATCACCAAGCTCATCAGGCATACTGCTCCAGTCAACAAAACCTTGGGTGAAAAAGCTTTGTTGATCTGGTTGAACCACTGTTGGAGCAGTTTGTTGAGGTGCAACAGGTTGCACTTGAGCCTGAGGGACAGGGGCTTGAACATACTGAATTTGTGGAACAGTGGTTTGAACATAATGCACAGGCACAGGGGTTGCAGCATAGTGAGCAGTGTTAACATGGGCTCCAGGGGTATATTGGGCATAGTGCACAGTGCTTTGGTGTTGTGGTCTAGGGTTTGAGCTGGGATGTATTATAATTGGACCAGTGGTTTGACTCCTGCATTCCCTAGCAAAATGACCTAGCCTATTGCACTTATAACACTTGATTTTTGACTTATCCAATCCCACTTTTAAATTCCCATGTAACCCTGGGAATTTTCTCCCTGTTCTTTTATAGAATTTGCTTGTTCTCACACTAAGTAGAGCCAATTGATGCAAAATGTCCATTTCTTCTAAGTCAGTGGGATCAAAGTGCTGTAAACCAATGAATTCAAAGCACAAATTATCAGCGTTCTGGTTTTCTCCATTTGCTGTGAAAGCAAAGTTGGATGAGTGAGGATCAGAGTTAAAATCACCTCCAGCAGTTATGTCAATAAAATGATCATAACTCTGATCCTTACTGCTGTCAGACTCTTATTGACCCAGAAGAGCTGTGTTACCAAATGAATAATCATCTGTAACTTTGCCAGACTCTTGCAACCTCTTTTTCTGGTTTAACTCCCTTTCATAGGTCAGGAGTCTACCATGAAGTTGGGTCAGTGTCAGATATTTGAACTCAACAGAATTTCTAGTCACAAAGGCAATTGTATCCCATTTTTTAGGTAGTGATCTAAGAAAGCTGCTATTTTGTGTAGATTTAGGAAATTCAACCTTAACAAGCCTTAGCTCACTAACGAGATAATTGAATCGCTCAAACTGTTGAGTCAATGATTCACCCTTAATGTGACAAAAGGTTTCATACTGCTGATTCAGAATTTCCCTGTTATTTTCAATTACTTCTTCAGTTCCCCCAAATTGTTCCTTAAGTGCATCCCATAATTCCTTGGCACTGTTACAATGTAACAGCCCAGCATAAATTTCATTGGGTAATGCAGATGCAATGATGCTGAATGCTTTGGCATCCAGTTCGAACTTTTGAAAATCAGTTTCAGTATAGTTTTCATATTTTTTAGGTTCGAATTTCTTTGGATCCTCAGCACTCGGCACCATTGGAACATGGGGTCCAAAGACAACCGATATCCAACATCTAGTATTCTGTTAAGCAAGGATATGACCCATCCTTCTCTCCCAGATGTTGTACTCATTTCGTTTCAGCATGGGTGGTTTGAAAAGTGAACCGATGTTATTCCTTATCATCTTGTGATTGTGACGTCATCCTGGTTGTTTTACAGGCACTGATTAATCAACTTTGAACGTGATTAAACCTTACTCTGTTTTTCAACAAAACGAACAACTATCAGTATCAATGATTGCGAGCTGAACTATTCATGTCAAAATGATTGTTAGATCAAATTTGAATGTCCTAACTCTGATACCAATTGTTAGGATCTGAGTTTGGATTGATTGTGTTTTACATTTGATTTAAGATGAAAATGAACAAGTAATGTAGCAGAATTAGAATGGAAATAAACTTTGCACACAATCAAACAGGAGAAATGCTTTAAACACACAAGTTTAACATTGAACCGAAAGCTTGAATTTATTCCAAGATTCAATTACAATATGCATGCATGTAACAAACTCCCCCTCAGCCTGAGCTCACAATGTTTGTTCGTACAGGAAGAAAAGTGATGAAGAGCTAATAGAACAGTACAGGGTACTGTTCTATTTATAGGCGCGCCCAAACCACTGTGGCATCTTTGCTGACGTCACCATGATAGTGACATCTAACCTCCTAACAAACTCTAACTGCTGCCCTCATTACAACTACTGATAGCAAACAACTAATTACAATGAATTACATAGAAATAAACTAAACTACTGATTCTTCATTCCACTGCTTAGTCTTCAGCAGTGCTTCTAGTCTTCAGCAGTACTTGAGGCAAGGCAGTTGTTTGAGTCATCAGCACTTTGGTCTTTATCAGTTCTTTGGAGTCAGCAGCACTTAGGAAAGGCAGTAGATTGAATCCATCAGGTGTTAGAGCCATTATCAAGGGGAAAGCTTGTATACAAACATCTGCTTATACTGGATCCACTGCTCTGATCCGGTTTTGGCTTTAATCAACTGTTCCTTTGATAGGGATCAATCCCAACAGTTATCCCCGGGCCAACATGAAGGAATAGGGTAATTGGATAAACAGTTCTTTTTTGTTTTTTTTTCTTGCTGTGATATACCTGTGTATTGGGGTCTGGTTGGGCTATCTTATCTGAAACATGTTTTGTCCAATTTCTTACAAGTGTACCGGTTTAAACACAATTAAACAAAAACATAGTATGGCAATATTTATCTACTTTTTGCACTTAAAATCACTTTGGATGACATCGACCTGTTTAACATGTTTCCCCATTAAGTAATCTTTTTGATTTGGCCATTTTGACCTGTTAGAGATTGAAGGGGTGACGGTTACCACGCGCTCGTGGGCCTTACTCGCGCGTGGGCCTCACTCACCTGACGAAAATCCGAAACGTCAGGGACAGCATGATGATGGCCGTGTCAGCAGTCAACTCAAACGTCGCCGTCAACGACATTTGCACCAACCTGTCAGAATTCAAAATTAGAGGTTTTTCCCGCTCAAAGTTACTACAAACTTCATGCAGAAGTTAACAAGCATCGCGCTGCATTCATGATTATCCAACGAGCCTGCGCGCTTACACTCAAAAGCAAATAACTATCAACAGGCAAATTTGGTAGTTGCGTCGTAGTGACTGACAAACACTTACACGCGCGCCACCTACCAAATCCTAGCAAGCACTTTTCAAAGTTTTAACACTTCTTCTTTTTTTAAGTCCAGAGCTCCAATCATTTACTTCGTGCATGGAGCAGCACTGGACAGGGGGGACTTGAAGGGGTATGGTCCCAAAAAGCCGCGCAGGCCATTCAGACCACGCGCTGGACCATACTCCTTACTCAGTAAGCTGATCAGTCTATAGACCTCGCATGGGCTGCTTTAGCAAGACCTGACCTCGCGCGAGGTCCTAGCAGGAAATAACATCAGCTTTCATACTTAGTGTTCTGAATAAGAGCCTTCAACCTATATAACCCTGCACGGGCTAATTACGTGCACAACAAGGGTCGTGCAGGAGTTACAGCGCAAGGCCACTTCAGAAAGTACCAAAGGTACAAGTGGCAGAAGAACGAGCCAATCAACGTCCACCAGGCTGTACTCTATCGTGCTCCACGATCGACTGACGTGCAGGAGACAGAGAGTACACAAGGACGCCGACGTGCACCAATCAAGAGGCGGCGACAACTGCCTCACGATCTCCACTCACCTGCTGATGGCAGAGGAACAACAAGGCAGACAACTGGGACACGTGGCTCCAATCAAGGTGTGCCAGCACCAGAAATCTTCTAAAAACCACTAACGGTCGATACCAGTGAGACAAGGAGGATATTCCTTGTTGTCGCCTTTTGGCACAAGGCCCATCAGCCCATCTCCTCTTACACCTCTCCGGCTATAAATAGGGACCTCCATACTCAGGTTGAACATTCCATACTCTCTACTCTCACCTTTACCCATGGTTGTAAAACAAGGTCTCCAAGGCCGAGTACTCCCCGAGTAGTCGCTACAAGGTAGGTTGCCGAGGCGACTTTCTTCAACTCCGACTAATTACTCGGAATCGATCAAATGCGGTCAACATTGGCCAAAATTGGATCTAGTAGGTCAACTCGGGCCGAATTTGACTTCAAATAAAATAAAACATAATTTCTATGCCTATCATATTAAAGAATGAATATCAATTTCACGTATTTTGTTATAAATTTTAGTAAATTTATGTTATTTGACATATATTTAATATACGAAAACTAATTTCTTTATAATTTGGCATCTTCGAGTACTCCCCGTGTACTCTCCGCCTATACCGAGTACTCTCAACTCCCCGGTCGACCGACTAGGGAGCGCCTAGTGACTTTTACAACCATGCCTTTACCACACACTTATTTCCTCAAAGCAGTTACTTATTCTCATGCCGGAGCCTGGTTAAGAGGGAAACCCCCATATTCCCCTCTTAATGAGCTAACGGTGTTGCTGTTTTGCAGGAAGATCAAACCATATCGGAGCTCAGGAGAGATTTAAGAAGATTAACCCTCATGTTTGAAACATAAACCACCAAATTAACCCTAAAATTAGTTACGTGTTTCTTCAGAGATATAACATACCCCAACTATATCCCTTTATAGGTTAATGAGTTGAAATTACCACCTCTAAATTTCATCAACGGTGCAGATGTAATGACTCTAGTTATAATTTATATTCCAGAAAATGTACAGATCAAGGTTTATCATCATGGGGCTGAAATTTAAGTGGCCAGCATTCCACATATCATGCATTATTCCCATGTGCATGGACCGTTTATGATGGTATTATTCTTTACAACATATTAAAAATTGTTTAATGTATTTTACATTTCCTTCACATGAAATTATGGGCTATGTTTTTTCTTATTATTATTAGTAGGTGAACCTGACCCAGAACTGAAAGTGTCATGTCGCCAAATCTCACCATTTTTGCCTCATAATTATCGAGATAGTAGCCTCCCCACATCTGTTTTTGTCTATACGGTATAATTTTTTAATAAATGTGATTTGTTATCTTGCATCTCTTCCAGTACTCTGTGATTATGAATTTATGATCTAATTACAAGGTTGTTATTTATTTGTTAGTTGGTGAATACCGGGAAAGAAAGGGCACAAGTCAACCTTCTCTTAACTTGGGCGGTAAGTCTGTCTTGTAGCATTTAAAAATGTCTCTTGATTTCTTAAATATTAATTATTATGTTTGTATTACAGAACTCAATTGGAGGTATATCACATCTTTCTGGGGATCACGTAAACGAGCCATTTAGGTAAGTCTGATTTACTTGGTGCTCAAAATCAACAGCCTTTGTTTTGTGGTTGTAACTTTACTGTTCTTTTTTCGACAGAGGTGAAGATGGAGTCTCAGGTGTGCTTCTACATCACAAGTAAGTCAACTTAATATATTCATAATTTATGATTGGTAATTTAACCAGTTCACTTACAAATGGGTCAGTTCAGGTCTTGTCTCTATATTTATTATGTTTTTCAATTTTGTGGCCGAGGTATGCTTTTCAATTTTGTCTTACCATTTTTGCTCTAAGAATTAGGGTTTAATTAATAAGTTATTGTAAATCACTGTTGGGTTAAAACAATGCGTTAAACCACTGTTGGGTTAAAATAGTGGTTGAAACCACTGTTGGGTTAAAACAACGCGTTAAACCACTATTGGGTTAAAACAGTGGTTGAAACCACTGTTGGGTTAAAACAGTGGTTGAAACCACTGTTGGGTTAAAACAGTGAGTTAAACCACTGTTCGGTTAAAATAGTGGTTGAAACCACTGTTGGGTTAAAACAGTGAGTTAAACCACTGTTGAGTTACAACAGTGGTTGAAACTACTGTTGGATTCGAAGAGTCATCCGCAGGTTCAACAATGCTATGAGTTATCCGCTGGTTCAACAGTGGTATTAGGAGCTTTAGAACAATGCTATGAGTTATCCACTGTTGAAGTTGCAGGCTACCAGGATGTTTAATTTGCTGTTCAGGTGAGTTTTGCTTAGCACATTCCTTTAATTCATAGTCTAGGGTTTCTTAGTGAGTTTAGGTTTCATGTGTGGTGGTCTTATGTCAAATCGAATGAACTTGATGCATGTATGGTTGGTTTTATTTGAGTATCTATTTGTTAATTGCTGAAGACAATAGCTTTCTAAAATTTTGGTTGGATGTCTTGACATTTATAAATCTCAGTAAACTATGATACGGATAAATTTGCCTCTTTACTCAATTGGAGAAATTTGAAGAAAAATAGAGTGAAATGAAAATGTAAGTCACGATTTCTATTACACTATGTATTACAGTTTCGTATGATTGTATATATGTATGTGTGTGTTTGTGTATCATGTTTTGTATGTGTAAGTTGAAGGGCATTATTCCGTCACCGCCGAAGGTGATCAAGGGCGTATGTACGTCATTGTTGTTGCAATTGCAACTTTTTTTGTTACAATTTTGTTATGTTTGACGGTTTTTCTTATTGAATTTGTTGAGCAGGTGGATTTGGTTGGAGGTTATTATGACGCTGGAGATCATGTGAAGTTCGGTTTACTGAGGGCGTTTACGGTAATGATGCTGTCGTGGAGTGTTATTGAGTACGGTGAATATATTGCTGATGCCGGAGAGTTGCAGCATGCGATGGAGGCGATAAAATGGGGGACTGATTACTTTATTAAAGCTCATACCAGTCCCAATGTGTTATGGGCGGAGGTATGTTCGTTAGGGGTGTTCATTATTCGATTTAAACTGATTAAAATGTAAAATTGGATTTGAACGAAAGCAAAAAAGATGTTTGAAGCTAATTCAATCATAAACCGAACCGGTCCGAAAATGAATAAAACCTAATTGTAATGAAAAGTTGGCCGAACCGAAACAACTAACTGAATTCTTATATGGTTTGAAGGTTAGTGAACTAGGCTCTGTTCGGTTCGAATTAGTTCAGTTTCGGTTACAATTGAATAAACCGAACCAATAAACAACCATATATAGTGGTGTGCTACACAACCAAAAGTTTGTGACCTCAAATCCTTATAGAGTTATAGGTTCAGGTTGTAATGTATTTATTCTATGAAATACAAAAATTACTGTTAAAAATTAGAGTAAAATGCCAAAATGGTCCATGAGTTTATATTAGTCTAAAAATGAAACTTTTTGTATTTAAAAATTGTAATCAAAAGTGGGCCGAACCGAAACAACTAAACAACTAACCGAATTCTTATTCGGTTTGAAGGTTAGTGAACTAGGCTCTGTTCGGTTCGAATTAGTTCAGTCGCGATTTCAATTGAATAAACCGAACTAATAAACGCCCATACATAGTGGTGTGCTACACAACCAAAAGGTTGTAACGTCAAATCCTTATTAGAGTTATAGATTCAGGTTGTATGTATTTATTCTATGAAATACAAAAATTACTGTTAAAAATTAGAGTAAAATGCCAAAATGGTCCCTGAGTTTATGTTAGTCTAAAAATTAGAGGAAAGTGCAGGTGCCGATTATTCGGTGGCGGAGAGGTGAATTGATCGGGTGTGGAGCATTTGGTTAGGTGTATATGGGGATGAATCTCAATTCTGGAGAGCTTCTTGCTGTTAAACAGGTTTTTTTTAATTTTCTTTATTGAGTTTTGTCACTTTGTGTGTTTTGTGTTTGATTACTGATTTGAGCTTGATTGTTTGTAGTTGACTGTTTCCAAGTTTCAATTGTTGCAAATAGTGCTTCGAAAGAAAAGACTCAGGTTTGATTGCTATGCATAAAATGTGACTGTTGATGTATATTTGTTTTATTAGTATTGGTTATATCGGATTATGTGAAGTAGATGTAATGGAGCTTGGCATTAAGTTAGAAGCATATGAATACTTAGTTAGTTGAAGTTGTGTGCCAAACAATTTTATATGCTACCTAACTTCCTAAATACATGGTTACTTATCTAATTATTGTTAGTGTTTGATGCGAGTCTGTATTTGGTTTCTATTTGGTCAGCTGGTAGTTATTTTTTTCCATATGATCCATGTAAAAGGGAACTTTATATTTGTGGCAGTGGCAAAAATGTAAATGTGATGTGGTCAGCTGGTAGTTATTTGGTTTCGTGCCAACACAGTTGTTTATGACTTCAAAAGTCAAAAGTGTATCTTTTGTTAAAACTTTAGGTTCATAATGCTTAAAAATGGAGGCCCTTTTCAATCAAGTTGAAGGTGAAGTGTCTGTAACTTTTGTTTTATTAGAATATAATTAAAATATATAAAAAAGTTGACTTTTAGAAGTTCAGCTACTGTCAGTATGACAGTGTACCGGCTTTTAGAAGTTCAATTACTGTCAGTATGGCAATGTACCAACTTTACATAGTCGTGATTGCAATGTTTAAAGGCGACGTCAAAAGGTAGCCCGAGAATCGTACACATGTTCTTTTTTCATTCGACTGTATAATTTGAGTTACTATATGTTTCAACGTAAATTTAGTTCCGAAATGAATTGGGTGATTATAGTCTATACTTTATCGCCGCGTACGACGCCAACACATGTGTTTATTTTTTGTTCGTTTTGAGTTGCTCTACGTTGCGATGTAAATTTTGTTTGGAAGTCAGATCAAATATAATACATTTTTATCAAGGATATCACATCGGATTAATCTACGTTTTAACGTAAATGTAGTTCCGAAAAGAGTCGGGTTGATTGTAGTCTATAATGTATCACGTCGCGTACGTTGCTGCCGCAACGCGCCGCGGCTAAAAAAGTTAGTACATATTATGTGAAGCAGTGAGGTATTATTTTGGTTTGAGGAAATGGGTTTGATGCTCACATAATAGGGAATCACGTACCTATAACATTACTTTTAGATATCCATTCCCATTCCCTTGCATTTGACCACAAAAAACAAAAACATGGCAATTATGATTTATATCAACTTTAGATATCCATTCCCATTCCCTTGCATTTGACCACAAAAAACAAAAACATGGCAATTATGATTTATATCAAAGATTCATGCTCGGTAGGTGTCTCTTAGTAATAAATTCTTAATAGTCAGCCAATTCTTACACAAATTATTTAACTGTTAGTTGTTTTGGGTTTATATTTTATTTGAAGGTCTGTGCTTCCCAACGACTTCAAGGCGGTGCTTGCTTCGTTCATCAAGTCTCTCTCTCTAATTGTATGTGTGTTTGGATTTAGGCGTAATGTGACAATCTTGATGAAATTTGGCGTTGTAGATGATTGTAATGATGTTTGTATTGTTATTGTGTAATTAGTTATCAAGTCTACCTACAACTTCACAGCCTGTGATTAAGATTACAATAGTTTATAACTCTTCTTATAACAAAGACATTAACATGTCAATTTTTTAATTATTTATTAAACATAAATTATAATTAATATAAGTAACTTTCTTGAGCCCGGGAAGTAATCCCAGATGATAACCTAGTCTGTAGATAAATAAAAATTAATTATAGGGACCACTGTTGAAAATTACTAAACAAAATAAAAAAAACAGAAGTAGCCCCCTTGAAATAAGATTCCCGGTGTTCGGTCACCACCACCGACTCCGGTGACCACTACCGTCGTGAAATTTCACATGAATATGTATATTTACAACTGCTATTCAAATTTATAACACAAGAATCGATTTTTAAACATAACCGAAGGGAATTAACAGAAAGCCCATCCCCAATTCAAGAAAAGAAAATGCAATATTTTAAAGATTTAGTGTTATCTTGATAAAATTCTACATCAAAGGGTTATGGTCAGAAGTGGTGTAGGAGGCGGTGCACGGTGGAGGGTATGGCGAACGGCGGTGGGTTCCGATTGCCGGGTGGAGTTGAAATGTGACTGTTGGAGCAGTGGTTCAGGTGGTGGTTGCAGATTGGAGTGGGGATTTTCCGGTGACGGAGATCTAGGGATGGTGGAGATGAACAGATGTGTTGTAAACAGGGCCGGCTCAACCATTTTGGTGGCCTAAGGCAAAGTAAAAGTTTATGGCCTCCTCCCCCCCCCCCCCCCAACAAAAAAAAAACAATTTAAGAAAAACCCTCATCCTTTACCCGGGCTTGGGACCGGCAAAATAAACTATAAGGTTTATTGTTGATCTAAAACCAGGGCCGGCTCTCACACAGATCATTCACCTAGGTCCACAATCAATCAAATTCGACTTAACTTACAAAAACACAAAACCTAAATGGCCACTCACAAATAAAATCCAGATAACCTAACATACATATACAAAATCCAATCGAACAATTCAAACTACCAAAATCATACACAGATCATTCCCACAATCAATCAAATTCAACGTATTACAGAAACACAAAACCTAAATCATCAGCCACAGATAACCTAACATACATATGCAGTTAATGCATAAATCAGTAGTTTGTATGTGAGTGATTGTACCTTGGCAACCTAGTCCATTTCGGCGAACTTGAATGCGATTATCGCCATACCCGCTGCCATAAATGTCGCTCCCATAAGTGATAAGCCGCCCTAATAACCTATACGACCAGAGAATACATATAATATATATTTTTTTTTAAATGGAGGCCCTATAGTTGATGTGGCCCAAGGCCCAAGCCTCATTTGGCTTACCCTTGGGCCGGCCCTAGTTGTAAAGTTTAGTAATTTACAAAAGTGGTCCATGTAATTAAATTTTATTTATCTACATATACGGTCCCTGTGGTTTTTAAAGGGTAAACTAGTCATTTAATTCAAACTTAACAAAAAATTTAACGTCAGTAATTAAATGTTATTTATCTACATACTGTCCAGCCAAATTTATAATTATCAATTTCTAAGGTTAGTAATATAATATTTAATATGTATTACTAGCAGGAACCAACGCGTTGCTACGGGGTTGCACGGTGTTTAACTGTTGCGTTTGGTCAATCGCGTCGTTATTGTTGTACATTATACAAACATGCTGATAATGTGTTGTATGTGGTTGGAGGGTGTACATTTTTTAGAGGAAATAAGTGTACAAATTGTGGTAAAGTAAGACATTAAGCTTGTAATAAATATCATGCAAGTTATGAAACAACAAATGAGACCATAGTGATTTGTAAAAATAAAGACCATAAGTGTAGATTAAATATTAAAACAAAAAAGTAGGGTTGATTAATGGTTTGGGGAGATAAGCATCTTAGTGTAAACCAATCCTTTGAAGGCGAAAAAAACTTGGAGGGATACATAGTGGTGATCTCATTCAATTGCATCTGATATTCGTAAACATCTTCGTAATCTGTCATCAGGAGGAGCTGGAGATGGTTGCTTCTGGGCATGATGATAGGGGGAAACCATCGTCAACAAATCCATGCATGACAACCATATGAATAACGTCATAAAAAATAATTAAAGATGCATGACAACCTTGTTTATAAATAACTGGTGGAAAATTTAGTTGAGTAAAAGTCTCTGATTTAATATCGCAACATACAATGCTTTGTATGCAAGGACTCCAAATTTCCCTGACGAAAAAGATTATTCCATCTTCACAAATAATGCCCATAGATACATATATACGTGTGAATTATGTAATATAACCATTAAGTTCTCATTAATTAAAACTATGCTAAGAATTACTTGGGTCAACTGTGAGCCTTAAGGAGAAGATATGTAAAACTCAATATCTCAATTATAAAAATACAATGCGTTTACAATATATAGGGATTCAGACAACCTATACTAGGAAACCAAATAATACAAATTCAATACAATAAATACACATAATCGTAGAGATGATTTCGTAAATCATTAGCATGATTTACGTTATGCTTTTACCCCCCCCCCCCCCCCCGGGTCAGTCGAACAGGTGAGGGACCAATACGAAGCAAGCCGCGAAGTTTTTCAAAGAGAGACCTTGAGAGACTTTTAGTGAAGATATCCGCAACCTGGAGATTGGATGGAACAAATTTTGTATAGAGACGACCAGAGGAAACAAGCTTACGCACGAAATGATAATCAATGTCGATATGCTTTGCACGTTTGTGTAAAACCGGGTTTTGACTTAGAAAAATAGCACTCTTGTTGTCACAAAGCAAAGTCGGACGAGCCATAGGTAGAGCATGTAGTTCTTGAAGAAGGTGAGTAAGCCAGATGATTTCAGCTGCAGTATTGGCCATGGCACGATATTCAGATTCACAACTAGAGATAGAGACTGTAGGTTGTTTCTTCGCACTCCAGGAAACAGATTGCCACCCAAATAAATAGAATAACCATAAGTGGAGCGTCTAGTTTCAATACAACGGGCCCAGTCTGCATTAGAGTAGCCAACGATGGTTGTTAAAGTTGGTTTGGAGAAGGTTAACCCAACGCAACTGTTCCTTTAACATAACGTAGTATCTGTTTAACCAACTGAAAATGAGATGTTGTAGGGGCCTGTAGATGTTGACTGGCTTGATTTACTGCATAAGAGATGTCTGGTTTGGTAATGGTGAGATATTGAAGAGCTCCAACTAGAGACCTATAAAGAGTAGGATCATGAAACGGGACACCCTTGCTGAGAAAAGTATCAGTGGTGGCAAGAGGAGTGGCAACAGGTTTGGAATCTAACAGACCAGCCCGAGACAAAATGTCATGTGCATATTTCGCTGCCTAAGAAAGAGACTGGCATCTGATGTGTGCTAAACAGTAAACAGACTATTAAAATTAACTAAATTATACTCTCTAAGCTAGACACTAAAATGCTTTAAATCTAGACTCGACCTAAACCACACAATCGGCAAGTGTACCGATCACTGTAGTATGACCTAAGGAAGTCCGGATATCGAACCACGAGACTCTATTAATCAAGTAAACTAGACTCTAACAGACACGACTGAAACTTGTTTAATTGTTTAGGGGGGGGGGGTTACTTAAAATCTAAGGAAATCTATTTAAACTACTAATTAAACTAAAACTAGACTAATACAAAATAAGGCGAAGACGATTCTTATATGATAACGAGAACCACCTAGACTAGAATCCTGGATTGATTTTAAAGAATTACCGATTAAGTTAACTGCATGATTTATGGAACTGGGATCGTATAGTACTAAACCTATTAAGACACCAACTAAGCCCCTCAACCCTTCTCGAGGTGAAACTTATGGCGCTACCTAGGCCGTTAATCCTACCGGTTATTAGACGTCTTTCCAGTTGTCTAATTATTGTGTAAGTACCCTAATGTTGACCTACTCTTTTCCAATTATAAGTCTAGGGTAGTTTGGATATATTAACTTGACTTGATAGACTAATAAACCGACGGGGCAACTAAGGCACGACTTTTTCCAAAGACTGTCTAAAGCAATTCACCGGGTAAGACCTACCAATAGCCCCGCACCTTCTAGCTATAAGAACTAGTAGAACACTAAAATCTAGCAAATCACTAACAATTACTTCTAGGGGTTATTAGCGCAATTTCACCCTAAAGAGTTAAGACTTATTATGTGATATAGACACTCACCAAAATCTAAAACCCTAGCACGACTCTATTATGTGATAAAGACCGTCACCAAGAATCATACGAAGCAATTGATAACAAGAAACCAGATCAAAGTACGCATACACATCAAATCAATAAACCAAACTATTGACTAAACACAATCAATCCATAAAATTCATGCAATTTACGAAAAGGATAAAATTTTATCTCAATCCATTCATCATCGCCTAGGTGGCTTAAAAGTTTAGCCAAGCATGTCAATTAATGAAAACAACGTAAAGATATTCATGATAACAAGTTTCGTAAGAAAAATCAAAAACAAAGAACTAGAAAACCCGTGTAGTCTTCAATCCTTCATCCCGAACTCGTACCAATGATTCCAAAGCTTCAAAATATCCGCTATTGCTCAATGAATGCTCCAAAGTTCGCCTAAGATGCTCTCAATTCGTAGTTAGGGTTTAATGATGATTTTCTTGAGATTTTATACCAAACCCTAGCTGATGACGGAGATTACTCGTAAATTCACCCCGTCGCGTCGCGCGACGGGCATGCATCTTCAGTGTCGCGTGGCGCGACGATATATTATTCCAGAAATTGTCTTTTTTTATTGTGGCGGGGCGCGGCCTCGATAATGTGTAGCTGTGGCGCGATGCCACAGCCCAATTTTCACAGACTCTTTCGAATTTTGCCCAGCTTCAACTTCTCAAAACTTTCAGAATTTTTTCTAACTCTTTTAAACTTGTTTCCCAGCCTTTAACACTTCAGTTTTTCAACGTTTTTAGCACGAACGACCTGGAAACACAAGATTTCATCAAAGTATGCACATTCTAACGAAAACCAAACTAAATATAGCGGAAAACTATACAAACTGTACACGAATAAGAGATATATTTTTGCAATACATCAAATATCCCAACACTTACTCTTTTTTCGTCCTTGAAAAAAG
Source organism: Helianthus tuberosus (assembly GCA_030545235.1). Classification (NCBI taxonomy): domain Eukaryota; kingdom Viridiplantae; phylum Streptophyta; class Magnoliopsida; order Asterales; family Asteraceae; genus Helianthus; species Helianthus tuberosus. Next base: position 148,674,389 of record CM060448.1, read on the forward strand.
AATTATGCAACGGAATCAGAGATGAATAGCTACTCGGGTCAAAAGCATATTTATATTTTATTAAAACCAAAGCTTGCGTTAGCCGCGATTGCGAATATACTTGTCCCCTTAAACCCAAACCCGGTCTTAAGCCCTTATCATGTGAATTTAATTTAAGTGCGGCCAATCTACCTAGGGCCTCACGCTAGAATCTACGGTCCACCTAATCCCGCCTCAAGCTTATAGAACTAAAGGAACGATCACTAGACCAATTCCCAATCGTCTTATATCAAAACCAAGAGAATTTAAAATCAATTTTTTTCTTTTTCCATTTTTTTTAGCATTTTTCTTTCTTTCTCTTCTTTTTTTTTTCTTTTTAATGAGCGTAGACGTTGCTTTCCCTAACCAAGAGGCATTCCGGCTGTAGAGTCGCTATCCCCAACTCGGATTACTTAGGCTTCGATACTTTTTCTTTTCTTTGCAAGTTCGATTTCACACATCCTAGCGGTAATCCGGTTGTAAAGTCACTATCCCCAACCCATACTACATAGAACTGTGCTACTTTCATTCAGTTTCTAGCTCATTTTTTTCTTCTTTTTTCATGATAAAAAATTCTAACGGTTTTAACTTATAACGGTGTTCCTTATACTCTTATTAGCGGTTTCAATTTCCCATATTTCCCAGATGAAAACCCACTAGCAAACCGACAATTAAGGTATATTAAATCAAAGGGACTTAAAACCAAACCCGGGCTTATCCACATATCCCTAACTAGACACAAGCTCGATTTATTTTAATCTCATATTATTATTATTCGAACCCGAGCAAAAATTCAACTTTTCTATCATTTTCCGTTTTTAATTTGCAAACTTCTTTTATTCAAAAGACATTTTTCTGATATTTTCAATTTTTTTTTATTTTTTTCAATTTTTTTTAAATCTTTTTTTATTTTTCATATTTATGACTCGATTATTTACATGTATCACATCCCCACACTTAAAGATTGCATTGTCCCTAATGCAAGAACGGAAATACGACTCAAAACTACCTAAATTACTACTAAACTAAGAACGAACTAAATAAATAAAGAAATAAAAGAATACAAGGGAAACGACTTAGCTGAATATGTGAGACTGTCAAAGTGCCAGTCGTTTCCACATAAGCCCTCCAATTCGAAACACGCTCAACAAACGACTCCTATTCTCGGACACGCGAACGAAAGCGGCTACTAACATCAACCTATCAATCATAAGCAAACTACCAACATATCATAGTATATATCATCAAAATATCATCAGTTTCAACACAAACCAAACCACCCTTCCCAACCAACCTGTTTAACGTGTATCAGTATAAGTACAAACCAACAAATGAGGATCAAAAACATCATAAAAGAAAAAAAAATCAAACAAAAGATATAGTCAGCTGCTGCTTCATCCTCATATCATCCCCACACTAATCCTCCTCGTGCTTACTTGCAGACTCCTCACTGCCCTCCTGTCGCCCACCTGCACCAGAGCTGCTCTCTCTAAATACGCGAAATGGGAGAACCGGATCAAACCTCTCAGCAGCACCAGCCGAGCCACCCTGCTGCCTCGACTGGAAGAAGTTCGGGACCCCCATGCTATGCCTACTCATCATGTACCTGAGGGCCTCCTCCTGCCTATCCTGACCTGTAAGAATAAGGTGCTCCAGCCTGTCGAATCTCTGCTCCACATAGCCAAGAGAGCGACTGCAAAGTAAGAGGCTCAGGTGGTGGCTGCCTGTGGGGGTACTGGTGTGCCGTCAACTCATGTCGCTGTGGTTGCCGCTGTCGGTGTGTAGGGTCAACCTGAATCATCACATCCTCAGCTGGATGTCCCTCTGGCGGCTGCACCTGCGGGCCCTGCCTAATCGGATCCCAGCCGTAGGGCTCAGTCCATGACACTATACCTGCCTGCTGTAGCTCCTTAATCCCAAATGTCATCGTCTTGGGCCCCTCATGTAGAAATTGGGGAACATACTTGGTAAACACCCCCAAATTCTGTGCAATCCTAGTAATATATGGGCCCATAGCCAACCCAGCCCGATGACCACCTCTACGACCTCTACTAAAAGAATCCGCTAACACTATAGCTAAGTTCATCTCCCTATTCTCCACACGGCACATAAGTATGAACAACTCGATCCAATTCGCCTTATTTTCCCCCGATTTCTGACCCACCAATGTAGTAGACAAAATCTTCAAAACATACCTATAAACCGGGTTACGAACCGAAGTAATAAGGTTCGTAACCGCGAATGGGTGGTCGGAAATCGTCTGCCAGAAATTTCGCAACTCAGTCGAACCAACACTGTGATCCCTCACAGTAGAATAAGCACCTCTCAAACTAGTAAAAAATCCCGGCTGCTTCACCTCCGCCTCAGTATAAAATCCTGACACAATGGCAAACCTCGCCATATTCATCTCAAAAACCTGCCTACCCAGACTGAAAGACACAGCTGTGTCCTGATCAAACTTTCCTTCGTTGTGTCTCCATGTGATGTGAAACTCTAGCACCAACTCCTCATACTGAGCCTGCGTACACTCTAATGCATCAGTCAACTTTGGACCCAAAAGGTCCGCCACTTCCTGCCTTAAACCTATTTCCCCCAACCAGGTCCAATCTATCACCCTGTGCTGAAGCAAATCCGTTTTCCTCAACTTGTCATATTTCTCCCACTCAGATGTACCCTGCTCAAACTGCAGTATCGGGTGGTTGGCTCTACTACATTTCCTATCTGAAATAAATTCATAAGCCATTTGATACTAGATCTTTCTCAATTTGGATCATCAGCAGCTATGTGAAGAATTTAAATCTCCTGAGGAATCAGATCAATCGGATCCTGCTGTGGTGTTGTCTGACCCGCAGCCCTTTTTCGGGCCCTACCGCTGCGTGAACTGCTAGCCATGTCTGCAAAACATATATTAACAAGAAAAGACAAAACAAGCAAACAATCAGTAATAACAAACTATTTTTGGTATTTTTTTAATTTTTTTAATTTTTTTTTTAATTTTTCTCGAAAAAATTAGAATAGTCGTATAGCATTTCATTCGCGGCTAATTCTGAAAAATAAAGTTTAAATACAAACCGGGTTACCTTTTTACAAATGTTAAGTGATAATTAAACTCGCCCAAGTGGAGATTGAGTATGGGCGAGCCTAAATCACTTGTACGCGCAAGTAAACCCAAGAGCGACAAAGAACGACTCAAACTATACTAAAACTACACAAGGACTCTAAATTGGACTCAATGTACACTACCCCCTCGGCACTTTAATTGTCCGCAATTAAAACGAGTTCCTAACCAAGACATTGAAGTCCAACCTTGCTTAAATTTAGTTGTTATTTAGTTTTAAAATCAATTTTTTCGCGTTTGAAAAAGTCCCCCTAGTTAAAGGAAGGTTTTTCGTTTGCAAAAATTCCATTTTAATTCGCAAGATTGGAACTTTATGTGTCAAAGTCCCATACCAATCAATATTCAGCCCAATCAACCCAACAACACCAAACCGACATCGCCCGCACCCATGTAATAACTTGAAACCAAAGACCGAATTTTTATGTCAAAACGGAAATGGCAAGTGAAGCATAAACACAACGCCATGTGCACAAACCCAAACCAAGCCAGCCGCACCCCTTAAACTATACTAACTAACATAAATATACTAGACGCAAACTCAGTCAGCTTACACTAGACTAACTCGAACCCAACACACGGCTAATTACCGACCCGACTAACTAGACACAAAACATAAGACTCTACATAAACATGACTTCAATGAAAGACACGACAAAAGGAACCATTCAACTGACTCGAAAGGACCTGGACTGACTCACAACGAACTCGACAAAACTGATTCAAAAACTTAGCCGACAAACAGTGACTCGCAACCGATTCAACTGACCCGACAAAGTAACTATATAACTAGAAACTAAGACGCACTAAACAGAGATTTGAAACAAACTAAATATGAGTAGAAATACAGAAAGATCATACCTGAGTTTCCAAAATTTAGCAAGAAAAACTTGAAATTTTCGTGAATGGGTGAGCCCCGAATCGAAGAGATTCAGCGGATAGATGGTAAATTTTGTTGGTGGGTGTTGTTTCTCACGTGAAACCGGTCACAAAGGTGAAATTATGGGTGAAAATAGTGAAGTTTCGGTGGTTTAATGGTGGATTTAGGGTGGTTGAAGGGTCTTCGGCGGTGGGGTGAAGAAGATAAGGGTTGTGATTTGGTTTGGGGATGTCAGCTGACGATAGGGCTTTTAGTCGATTGTTAATATCGTCGTGTGCTGCCACGTTAAAGTAGATAGGTTGTGGCATAGTGCCACGGCTCAGTTCAAGTGAGAGGGTTCAGATGGGGTTGTCGCGTTGCGCTACTGGTGGGCTCAAAGGTGGTGGCGTAACGCCACAGGGGGGTTCAGAGTGAATTGTTGGACCTAGGGGTGGCGTCGCGCCACAGGATGATGGATTTATGATGGCGGCGTGCGACAGCGTGTTTTGGACAGAAGGTTACAAAATTTTTCAAGTTTTATGACTTATAAAATTTTCTAAGTGATTCCAAACCTTTCCCAAACCATCCCAAATTTTTTCTGTTGGGACTTACCTGGAATGTCGTTTTCTTCGCAAATTCAGCTCCTCGATGGTATGATTCCTGCAAAATTACTCAAACACACAAAACAAAGACACGAAAAACTACGAAAATAATACGAAAACTAACGAAATTACAAACGGTACATACTCTACACTTGGGAATTCATCCCAAAGCACTAAGTGGCGGCTTTTGATGGAATTTTGAGAGGAGTTTCCTCCATCTCGTTCTTGTCTATTGCTCCTCCAATGTAGTGCTCCAACCGGTGGCCATTTACCTTCCAACTTCGGCCATCCGATTCATCCATAATCTCCACCACTCCGTACGGAAACACGTAATGAACCATATAAGGTCCCGACCACTTTGATTTCAACTTCCCCGCAAACAATTTCAACCTTGAATTGTAGAGAAGTACTTTATCACCTTTGCTAAAATCTTTAACCTTCCTTAACTTCCTATCATGTGAAGGTTTCGTCTTCTCCTTAATTCCCAACGATCGAGCATAAGCCGCATCCCTAAGCTCCTCAAGCTCATGGATTTGAAAGAAACGCTTCCTAGCGGCTTCGGTCATGTCAAGATTAATGGTCTTTAACGCCCAAAGCGCTCGGTGTTCTAGCTCTACGGGAAGGTGACAAGATTTTCCATAGACGATCATAAATGGTGTAGTTCCTAAAGGCGTTTTGTAGTCAGTTCAAAACGCCCACAATGCATCGTCTAGCTTGTCGGACCAATCCTTCCTATTCTTACCAACGATCTTCTCTAAGATACGTTTGATACCACGATTTGCATTCTCCACTTGACCACTTGTTTGTGGATGGTATGCGGTAGACAAACGATGAGTGACTCCGTAGCGTGCAAGCAATTTTTCCATCAATGCATTGCAAAAGTGAGTGCCACGGTCACTAATTAAGGCTTTAGGTGTACCGAATCGGGAAAAGAGCTTCTTAAGGAATTTCAAGACTACTCGGGCTTCATTTGTGGGAAGAGCTTGAGCCTCAACCCACTTAGACACGTAGTCAATCGCCACAAGTATGTAACGGTTCCCTTTGAAGACGGGAAAGGGTCCCATGAAATCGATGCCCCAAACATCAAAAACTTCCAATACTTGGATCGGGTTTTGAGGCATCTCATCTTTGGCTGAAATGTTTCCGGTTCGTTGACACGCATCACATGTCTTCACGAACTCAACGACATCTCTAAGTACGCTAGGCCAATAAAAACCACAATCAAACACCTTTTGAGCGGTGGCATATGCACCATGGTGGCCTCCCATGAGGCCTTCATGTACATGTTTAATGATGTTCCAACCCTCCTCTCTCGACACGCATCGTCTAAGTATCCTATCTCCTCCTATTCTAAAGAGAAAAGGATCATCCCACACATACTTCCTTGATTCACTTAGGAATTTCCTCCTTTGTTGTGTGGTCATTCCTCTCACAATATTGCCACTAGAAAGATAATTTGCTAAGTTACAAAACCAAGGCAATCCGTCCTTCTCGGCCTCAACAAACTCGATAGACTCGTGAGGGAATATATCTCCAATCTCCTCCTCCTGAATCTCTTCTCTCTTGGGGTCCTCTAGACGTGATAGATGATCGGCTGCTACGTTATCGGCCCCTCTCTTGTCTCTAATATCAATATCAAACTCGCTAAGCAATAGAATCCACCTAATAAGTCGGGGTTTGGCGTCTTTCTTTTGAAAAATAAATCGTAACGCGGAATGGTCGGTGAAAACTATGGTCTTGGATAGCACGAGGTATGAGCGGAATTTGTCAAAAGCGAAGACTACGGCTAAGAGTTCTTTCTCCGTGGTGGTGTAGTTCTCTTGAGCATCATTTAACGTTTTGCTTCCGTAGTATATGGGGTGGAAGTGCTTGTCCTTTCTTTATCCTAATACCTCTCCAACGGCATAGTCACTCGCATCGCACATAAGCTCAAACGGTAAGCTCCAGTCGGGAGAGATAAGAATAGGTGCACTCACAAGTTGTTCCTTCAAAAAGTTGAAGGTCTTAAGACACTCCTCGTCGAAGACGAATGGAACATCTTTCTCTAGCAGACGGGTCATGGGGCGAGTAATTTTAGAGAAATCCCTAATGAAGCGTCTATAAAAGCCCGCATGCCCTAGAAAACTCCGAATCGACTTCACGCTCGTGGGTGGAGGTAACCTACTAATGGTATCTATTTTCGCACGATCTACCTATATACCATCCCTTGAAATCTTATGTACCAACACAATACCTTCCATCACCATGAAGTGACACTTCTCCCAATTTAACATAAGCTTCGTCTCAACGCACCGCTTCAACATCTTCTCGAGATTCTTCAAACACTCATCAAAGGAGTTACCATATACCGAAAAATCATCCATGAAAACCTCCATGGAGCTCTCAATCATATCCTGAAATATGGCAACCATGCACCGCTGAAAGGTAGCTGGAGCGTTACACAACCCAAATGGCATGCGTCGATACGCATAGGTGCCATAGGGCATGTGAAGGTGGTCTTATCCTGATCCTCCGGTGCTATGGGGATCTGGAAGTACCCGGAAAACCCGTCGAGAAAACAATAAAATTGTTGACCCGCGAGGCGCTCCAACATTTGATCGATGAAGGGCAATGGGAAGTGGTCTTTTCGGGTGGCATCATTCAACTTTCGATAGTCGCTGCACACGCGCCACCCCGTGACCGTACGAGAAGGGATAAGATCGTTCTTCGAATTCATGACAAAGGTCATCCCTCCCTTCTTAGGGACAACTCGAGTAGGACTAACCCAAGGTGAGATGGGATATATCATTCCGGCATCAAGGATTTTGAGAACCTCCTTCTTCACAACATCTTACATGTTGGGGTTGAGCCGCCTTTGGGGTTGCACCACCGGTTTGAAATCGTCCTCCATGAGTATCCGGTGGGTGCAATAGGAAGGGCTTATGCCCTTGATGTCGGACAACCTCCATGCAATGGCCTCTTTGTTGGCCTTCAACACCTCCAACAACCTCAACTTCTCTCCTTCTTCCAACTTTGATGAGATAATGACGGGTAGCTCGGAACCCTCCCCTAGAAAAGCATACTCAAGATGAGATGGAAGTACCTTAAGCTCTAAGGGTGGGGGTAGGGTGGTGTCCTCACTAACGGCTAACACTTCGGGAATCAAAGGAATTCCCTCAACTTCTACTTCATCTACCCTCAATGACTCATCCTATACCTTCTCTCCTCCTACTAAGTCAGCCCCACTAATATACTCTAAACAATGGTCGACACATGAGATGATGAATTCAAGAAGTAGACGGAATGGCAAGGACCACTATAGTTATCCGAACCACTCGGGTGATTCATAGAACGATCTATCTCAAAAGTGACTCTCTCCTCACAGACCCTAAGGGTGATCTTACCATCGTAAACATCTATGAGGGCTTTAGCGGTATGTAAGAAAGGGCGGCCATGTATAATAGGGACTCTATCATCCGCTTCCATATCGAGAATGACGAAATCGGTGGGAAAAACAAACTTGTCGACCTTAACCAACCAATTCTCAACTATACCCCCCGGGTACTTCACGGACCGATCGGCTAGAGATAATGTCATTTGGGCAGGTGAAAGCTCGCCTAAGTCTAGCTTCTCATAGAGAGAAAAGGGAATCAAATTGATGCTAGAACCTAAGTCGGCTAAGGCTCTAGTATTGGTGTTACTACCGAATAGACAAGGAATAGTAAAAATACCGGGATCGGTAAGCTTTTCCGGAAGCTTATTTAGAACAACGGCAGAACACCCTCCATTCAACGAGACATTTGACAACTCCCCTAACTTCTCCTTGTTCCTAAGAAGGTCTTTCAAGAATTTCGCATACTTAGGCATAGATTGGAGTGCCTCGATAAAAGGTAGATTAATCTTCAATTGCTTGAAGATGTCTAAGAATTGCCCGTATTCCCTTGAGTATTTTTTGTTCCTAAGACGTGAAGGAAACGGGACGCGCGAATGGTCCACTAATGGAGAGGTTCTAACATCCACGGGTGTTTTCTCTACTTTCTTCTCAACTTGGGACTCATCGGGATGTGCGGTACTTGCTGGGCTTAGCCTCTGTTACACTTTGCCGAGAGCCTCCATCTAGATCTCTTCGTCTACAATATCCCCATCCTCATCAACTACTCTCTCCTCAACTCTCGGGTTCCCTACGGTTTTTCCACTACGAGTAGTAATGGCTTTAGCATGGGCATTAGGGTTTGGTAGGTTGTTACCCGCAAACTGACCGGGTAATCTCTCCTCTAATTTCCTAGACATGTCACCTACGACTCTTTGAAGGTCTTGGAAAGAGGCTTGGTGGTTCTTAAGCATAAGATCATGTTCGCTAAGTGTCTTTTGGGTGGTTTGGTCCCTAACAACTAACTGGCTCAGCATTGCCTCCATTCTCTCAAGACTACCCCCTAGATCATAACTTGAACCCTGACCTGATTGAACCTGATTATTTGAACCCCCCCTCTTTGACCTGTCCATTGAACCCCTTATTGAACTGCCCATTTGAACCCCCACCAAAGAATGAACCTTGACCCCTATTTGGATTTTGAGCTATTTGAAAACCAGGGGGGTTTCCATTGGACCGAAAGTTATTATTATTATTAAAATTATTATTATGCCAATCCGAACCAAAATTATTACCAAACCCACTAGGTTGACCTCTACCTAGACCTCCTCCTACGAAATCAACTTGCTCTTCACCAAGTAATAATGGACACGCACTCGTATCGTGACCCCCTTGGCAAAACTCACACTTATCAACCTTTGCCTTGATCTCCTTAAGCTCTCGAGTCACGTTTTCCAATACGGCAGTTAGACTAGGGTCCATAGTGACATGGTTCACCCCACGGGCGGGTGCACTAGTAGTGGTATTTGAATTGCCACTTTGATACCGTTGATCAGCTCGCGACTGAGATTGAGATTGGGCAAATGCCTCGAAACGCTCTAAACACTTGGCAACAGTAAGAATACCCATCATGTGACCCCCCGCATTAGTGTCAAAACGATCACGAGTCTCTTGGGTGAGACCGTTATAGAATTTTTCACAAAGGGCCCAATCGGAAAGACCATGCTGGGAGCAATGAGCACAAGGGTTTTGGAAACGCTCCCAAGCAAGGTAATAAGGCACATCGGGCTCCATGCGGAAAGAGTGAATTTGATCACGAAGACGTGAGGCCTTCGCGGGTGGAAAGTATTTGTTTAAGAAGGCTTGACGGAGGCCCGCCCATGTGGTAAAAGTACCGGTTGGCTGAGAGTCCAACCAAGTAGTCGCACGGCCGGCTAGTGAAAATGGGAAAAGCGGTAGGTAATAGCATCATTTGGGGCTCCGTGAAGGCTAAAAGTAGCAAGGATACGAGAGAAACGGTTTATGTGGGCCGGGGCATCCTCGTCCTCGCGGCCATGGAACTGGATGCTATTGGTTATGGCTTGCATGGCATAAGATGGAATCTACCATGAGTTTTCGCTAACTATGGGTGGAACGGTGATGGGTGAAGCAAGACTGGTGAAATTTTGGGTGGCTTGTTGATGGACGGTTTGTCTAGCGTTGGCCATTTGATCTAAATCTATGTTTTTTGGGGCGCTAGAGGTGCTAGGAGTGGGGCTATTGGGTGGGGAAGTTTTAGGTGATGTTTTAGGTGAAGGTGGTGGGGTTAGAGGTGGGGTTGGTAACGGATTGGAATCGAAATTAGGAAATTGAGAAGAAGATGACGTACTAACCTGCGGGCCTTGGCCCAATCGAGATGATGACTCTGTGACTGGCGGCTTCGGCGGTCTGTGCGAGTGCAGATGTGGCATCCACTACAAGCAAAAACCTAGATATAAGAAAAGCAAACACTAGTCACTAAGACTCAAAAACAATAAATATAAACGACTCGAAACAAAACAAAACAAAACACATAGCACGTATATGTCAATAAAGTCTATCAAAGCTAATGAACGCGATTGCCAAGAGTACCCCGGCAACGGCGCCAAAAACTTGATGTGTGCTAAACAGACTATTAAAATTAACTAAATTAGAATCTCTAAGCTAGACACTAAAAAGCTTTAAATCTAGACTCGACCTAAACCACACAATCGGCAAGTGTACCGATCACTGTAGTATGACCTAAGGAAGTCCGGATATCGAACCACGAGACCTTATTAATCACGTAAACTAGACTCTAACAGACACTGACAGACACAACTAAAACTTGTTTAATTGTTCTGGGGGGGGTTACTGAAAATCTAAGGAAATCTATTTAAACTACTAATTAAACTAAAACTAGACTAATACAAAATAAGGCGAAGACGATTCTTATATGATAACGAGAACCACCTAGGCTAGAATCCTGGATTGATTTAAAAGAATTACCGATTAAGTTAACTGCATGATTTATGGAACCGGGATCGTAGAATACTAAACCTATTAAGACACCAACTAAGCCCCCCAACCCTTCTCGAGGTGAAACTTATGGCGCTACCTAGGCCGTTAATCCTACCGGTTATTAGACTTTTTCAAGTTGTCTAATTATTGTGTAAGTACCCTAATGTTGACCTACTCTTTTCCAATTATAAGTCTAAGGTAGTTTGGATATATTAACTTGACTTGATAGACTAATAAACCGACGGGGCAACTAAGGCACGACTTTTTCCAAAGACTGTCTAAAGCAATTCGCCGGGTAAGACCTACCAATAGCCCCGCACCTTCCAGCTATAATGACTAATAGAACACTAAAATCTAGCAAATCACTAACAATTACTTCTAGGGGTTATTAGCGTAATTTCACCTTAAAGAGTTAAGATTTATTATGTGATATAGACACTCACCAAAATCTAAAACCCTAGCACGACTCTATTATGTGATAAAGACCGTCACCAAGAATCATACGAAGCAATTGATAACAAGAAACCAGATCAAAGTATGCATACACATCAAATCAACAAACCAAACTATTTACTAAACACAATCAATCCATAAAATTCATGCAATTAATGAAAAGGATAAAACTTTATATCAATCCATTCATCATCGTCTAGGTGGCTTAAAAGTTTAGCCAAGCATGTCAATTAATGAAAACAACGTAAAGATATTCAAGTAAGAATTCATGATAACAAGTTTCGTAAGAAAAATCAAAAACAAAGAACTAGAAAACCCGTGTAGTCTTCAATCCTTCGTCCCGAACTCGTACCAATGATTCCAAAGCTTCAAAATCTCCGCTATTGCTCAATGAATGCTCCAAAGTTCGCCTAAGATGCTCTCAATTCGTAGTTAGGGTTTAATGATGATTTTCTTGAGATTTTATACCAAACCCTAGCTGATGGCGGAGATTACTCGTAAATTCACCCCGTCGTGTCGCGCGACGGGCATGCATCTTCAGCGTCGCATGGCGTGACGATATAATATTCCAAAAATTGTCTTTTTTATTGTGGCGGGGCGCGACCTCGGTAATGTGTAGCTGTGGCGCGACGCCACAGCCCAATTTTCACAGACACTTTCGAATTTTGCCCAGCTTCAACTTCTCAAAACTTTCAAAAAATTTTCTAACTCTTGTAAACTTGTTTCCCAGCCTTTAACACTTCAGTTTTTCAATGTTTTTAGCACGAACGACCTGGAAACACAAGATTTCATCAAAGTATGCACATTCTAACGAAAACCAAACTAAATATAGCGGAAAACTATACAAACTATACATGAATAAGAGATGTATTTTTGCAATACATCAGCATCATAGTGAGTAACTTCAAGACCCAAGAAGTAACCGAGTGGACCCAAGTCTTTGACAGAAAATTTTTTATGCAGTCGGGCAACAAAGGACGTAATAAAGAGGAATCACTGCCAGTGATAATGATTTCGTCCATATACACAAGAAGATAAACAATTGCTTTTGCTGTCTTATAAATAAAAAGTGATGGATCCGCTTGACTACAAACATAACCATGTGATGTTAAGAAGGTGCTTAGTCGTTGAAACCAAGCTCGGGGTGCCTGTTTGAGACCATAAAGAGCTTTCTGTAGACAACACACATGATTAGGAAATCTAGCATCAATAAAACCCGTAGGTTGTTCCATGTATACCGTCTCAGAAAGATTGCAATTGAGAAAGGCATTGCGCACATCCAATTGACGCAGGGACCAACCATAAATAGTAGCAAGCGATAAAACAACACGGACTGTAGACGCTTTGACAACAGGACTAAAGGTGTGAGAGAAATCAAGTCCTGGAACCTGAGTGAAACCTTGGGCCACCAAGCGAGCCTTGTATCGATCTATGGAACCATCTGCTTTGTATTTTGTTCTGAAAATCCACTTAGATCCAACAATGTTTGCACTTGTAGGTCGTGGAACAAGTACCCAAGTGTTGTTAGATTTTAACGCCTGGAGCTCCCCTTCCATTGCCTTCACCCATTTAGAGTGTTTTGCTGCTGATTTGTAACCACGGGGATCATGAGCTGCAAGTAAAGCATGATGTAATGAACCTGAAAATAAAGACAAGTTAGCATAATATTTGGGCTTGAAAATGTCGTTTTTCGATCGAGTTCTCATAGGATGAGATGGCATCGGCTCAACAGGAGATCCCTGGGTAAATTGGTGAGAGGTGTTGGGTATGATAGGTGGAGTTGGGTCGGCCGTTGGTGGATTGGAGAGGTGTGGTGGTTGGACTGATTGTGAGGAAGAGGTAGGATGGGTTTGTGGTGGTGATGTGGGAAATAGAATGGGGGTCGAGGATGGTGGGTGGGGTGATGAGGTTTGGGCTTGTGTTTGGACCGATAGGGTAGGTATGGATGAGTGGGTTTGTTGAGCCGAGTGATGAGAGTTAGTAGATTGGGCCGATGTGTGAGGATTGGAGAATAATGGAGGAGTGGGAAAAGGTGGATCAGCAGAGCATAAGGAACAAGGAGAGGACACGTGACAGACAGTGGACTCAGAAGTAAGAGGTGAAATAACTGGTGGGGGATTTGGTAAAGAGACAGATGGAAGAGTTTCATCAAAGTTGGAGAAGACCAAGGTGGCCTCATCAATTTTTTTGACATGACTGCTAAAGGGATAGGAATCCTCATTGAATTTAGCATGCCTTGTAACATAGACGCGATGAGATTTTGGATCCAAACATCGATAGTCTTTGTATTTAGCATCATAACCAATGAAAATACATTCAGTGCTGTGAGGTGATAGTTTATGTTTAGCATAATCCCTTAGATAAGGGAAAACATGACATCCAAAAACACGAAAGGTGGAATACGTGGGAGAGTGACCATATAATAGTTCAAATGGAGATTTGAACTAGAGTAACTGGGTAGGAAAGCGATTGACAATAAATGTAGCAGAAGCAAAAGCATCCGACCATAATGTGGCCGGTGCATGAGAGTTAAAAAGCATTGCCAAACCAGATTCAGTAATATGCCGGTGTTTACGCTCAGCACGACCATTTTGTTTAGGTGTATAGGGACAAGAAAGGCGATGATGAATGCCCTGTTCATGAAAAAAAAATTGAACTCGATGGTTGGTAAATTTAGTTCCACCATCACTTTGGAAAATTTTAATTTTTTGTGATCACTGATTTTGAACAAAAGGTGTGAAAACTAATAAAGCTTCATAAAAATCAGATTTCTATTTTAGTGGGTAGAACCATGTAAAACGAGAATGATCATCAATAAAGATCGCATAGAAACGATAGCCATTTGATGATGTAACAGGTGCAGGGCCCCAAAGATCACAATGAATTAAATCCAAAGCATGCATAGAACGTTTATTATTTAAATCAAAAGGTAAACGATGCGACTTAGACATTTGACAACGAGAACAAATACTAGGTTTAGGTAATATAGACGTAACAAACAATGAACCAAGTTTATGCAATCTAGAAACAATATTAAAGGAAACATGTCCAAGGCGACCATGCCAGCGTTCAAAGGAAGCCTTGAGATGAGGAGTAGAGTAGGAGGCCACGAAAGCATGATTCCCTTCACGAAGGACGTAAAGTCCATTCTCACATGTCCCTTTTGCCAGGATTTCCTTGGTCTTTCGATCCTGAATGTGAAAGAAATTATTAGAAAAAAGGACATCAACAGGAGAATCATGTGTAAGTTTACTGATAGAAAGAAGACGTTTGGTAAGGTGAGGAACAACAAGGACATTTTTTAAAGGGAGATTGGGGGCAAGAGATGTTGTGCCAATGTTAGTAACAGGTAAAGTGTGACCGTTTCCGAAACGAACAAAGTCGTTTCCAGAAGATTCATAAGTGGTTTCAAGATCATGTTTTGAAGTAGTCATATGGGCCGACGCACATGTATCACCGGTCCAGTTCGGGTAGTCATCAGTGACATGACACTGAGCATGGAAAGCCTGGGCCAAGTTTGCATCAAGAGGAGCGGCTTGGTTAGCAAAGGAAGCCAAATTTGGACACGTATTTGCATAGTGACCATCTTTCCTGCATAATTGACAATGAGGGGGTCGCTTGCCACGGCCGCGACCAGAATTTCGACCACAGCCACGACCCCGATTAGTATAACCTGAAGAGGAACGAGATGTGTTACCAGAACAGGACTACTGAACAACAAAGGCAGCCTGAGGAGTATTTTGACCGTGAAAGGATGTCATAAAGGTTTCTTGATTTTCTGCTTTCCCAAGCAATTCACGAAAGGATGAAGTGCCTAAAGCATGGTGGGTTATGGAAAAGTGTTCAAAAGTGGTTCCAAGACCACATAAAAACCAATGACATTTATCAGTTTCATCGACCGGGTGACCTATAGCAGCAAGTTGATCACATATGGTTTTAAATTTTCGGCCAAACTCAGAAACAGAGGAAGAACCTTTTTGTAACATGCAGAACGGTGACTATACGCTGTTTACAAAGCAAGCCAGATCTGACGAGCATTAAAGATGCCAATAATTTCGGACATGGCTTCCTCGGAGAGAGAGGACTGAAGAAGGAGACATACCGATTGATCCTAGGTTAACCATTCAGTACGAGCATGGTTTGGGACAGGTTTATCGGCCACAAGAACAGTTTCGGGTGGTATGGAAGTGGTGCCATCAACATGTCCAATCAACTTCTGAAGAGTGAGAACGAGAGAGACTTGCTGGGACCATGCTAGGTAGTTTGTGGAGTTTAGTTTGAGAGGTATGAAGTGGAGGAGGGAATGCAGAGGAGTTTCGGTGGTATTGGGTGTGGATGTGGCCATGGAATTTTTTATAAGGATTTCGGCAGCGGTAGTTTTGGCAGAGACAGTGTATCTGCAGGCACCAAAAAGAAACAGACCAAAAAAAATTTATGTGTGATTTTGTTTAAAGGAAGTTGTGGGTTCGGTGGTCAAAGCGGACCAAAAGATTTGTGGGATAAGGGGCGGTGGGTGTGGCCAATAAAAAAAAGATAAACAAAGGGACAAGGGTTTGGTGGCAGTAGTTGAGTGACGGCAGCAACTATGATTTGAACAAAAAGTGTATGGGAAACTTCAAGAAGAAACAAGTTAGCCAGGTGTATTGACGGCAAGGGTTTGGTCAAAGAAAAGAAGAAACAGGGAAAGAGGGAAACAGGAGAGGGAGTAGGATCGTCGGTTAGGCTGATACCATGTAAAACTCAATCTCTCAATTATAAAAATACAATACGTTTACAATATATAGGGATTCAAACAACCTATACTAGGAAACAGAATAATACAAATCTATTATATATAATAAATGTGTTAAATTTTGCTGATGTGTCAAGCTAGGAGGCCTCTAAATTTTGCTTTTTGGCGGGAAAATCCCGTCCACTTTTCTTTGGACGCGGGATCCGGATTAATTCGGGTCGGAATATGGATAATGGATCCTTTATATTTCCTTTTTCCTCATTCTTCTTTCACAACCCTAACACTCTGTTCCCGAGTCTCATTTAACAAGGGGAGGGGAGGGAAAAGAGATGAAAATATGAAAAACCATATTCCCGAGTTTCATTTAACAGGGGGAGGGGAGGGAAAAGGGAAGAAAATATGACTGATGAGTGTGTGGTGGTATATAGATTTAAGTATATTTTAAGCCCTTTTTACACGTTAGTCAAGTTTTAAATTTATAAAACACGATATTTACTCACACCAAACACACATATGGGCAAGTGTACCCATCGTGAGCGTAGTATAGTGTTGGTAAGATACCGAGGTCGTCCAAGGACACAAGAGCTTTTAGTACCGGTTTATCCTCAACGTCTAATCAAATCAAAAAATTAGAAAAAGGATTTTAAACTAAGAAAAAAATAAAAACTAACTAAAATGCTGAAAATAAAATAAAAGTAAAAACAGATAGACAAGCTGAATCACTTGGCTCCGAGTCGTGTATAGTGTAACCTTTGATTATTTCCGCACTTTTGCACTTTTTAAGAGATTATCTTATTTATTGTAGTAGGCCCCTCTTTTGAAGGTGACGTTACCCTCAACCCAGTAGTTTGAGTCAGCAAGGATACAATCTTAAAGGGTCGGATTATTGAAAGATAATTAATTAAGTTATTAATGCATATTATGGTAGGCCCCTCTTTTGAAGGTGACGTTACCCTCGGCTAAGTAGTCTGAGTCAGCAGGGATACAGTCCTAAGTAGCCGGGTTAAAGTATTAATAGTAGCTTACATATGAGGGGGTCAAAGAGTTTGGACCCCCGCCATCCAATACCGTTAAGTATTGAAGGAGGTCCTACTAAATTTGACCCAGGTCCTTGCAGGATCTATACACTGAACAAGGCAAGACTCTTACCAAACCGTTCCCTTAACCCCCGACCAGGTAGCCAACATACCTCCATATAGACCGTGGAGATATGAATGGTGAAAATCTTTTATTTTATATAGACAGTAAAATAATGCCAAGACACCACGGACAAACGATAAGGAAAAATCACCTTCAACATAAGAAACTAGTTATTAAAGTCATTAATACAAAACCAAGTAAAAAGTGTGAAAAGATTAAAAATAAAAAGTATTACACTAGACACTTTGTCTTCACCAAGTGATGTAAGAGACTTACGCAAACATGGCCTTGATTGTCAAGAACTCTTACGATCAATCTTGGATCCCGAGACGACTCACACACTCTATGATGGACAATGGATGATGGTGGTGGATGATGGTGTTATGGTGGTGGTGGGTGGTGGGTGAAGTGTGAGAGAGGTGGTGTGCCAAGGGATGGTTTGAACTTGAGCCAAGCACTCCTATTTATAGGCTGAACAGAAGCTCGGGCACGCCCCGTGTCCATTGGGCACGGCCCCGTGTCCATCCTCTTCTCTGTCTTCCTTAATTGCACTTTGTCTGCATTAGTTGACCACGCCCCCGTGTCCGCTGGGCACGCCCCCGTGTGCAGAAGCATATCTGTACTATCAAGATTTGCCTGGATTCTGCGAATCTTATAGTTGACCACGGCCCCGTGTCCGCTGAGCACGGCCCCGTGGTGGGCAATAGAAGCTTCTACAGCTTTGTCTTTTCTGCTGGGACTTGGGCACGCCCCCGTGTTCACTGAGCACGGGGCGTGTTCAGCCTTCTGTTTTCTTGTTTTGCTTGGGAAGATGCTGTCGTGGGGTCGGGCATGTCACGTTTGTTTCTTTTCTTGTATTTATGTTAGATTTAGCTGTCTTTTTGCTTCTTTTGTTAATTTGAGCTCATTTAATCCTGAAAATACAAAAGGAAGACAAAAGCACACTTTTTCCAACATTAGTACTAAAAAAGGGTTAGTTTTATGCCACAATTGATGTAATTTATATGTTGCATTTTGCACACATCAATAGGGATGAGCATATCGGTATCCGATACCGAACCGATACCGATACCGCCTAATACCGATCCCGAATTTCACCCAAACTAGGTACCGATACCGAAACATGTCGGTTAGGTATCGGTACGGTACGGTATCGGTATTATACCGTATTTTGAGGGTCGGTATCGGTATAATACCGATACCGTACCGATACCGAAAACGCCAAAAAGTGGATACCGATCGGGATACCGATCGGGATCGGGATCAGTATGGGATCGGTACGGGATCGGTATGGGATCGGTATTCGGTGGCATATGCTCATCCCTACACATCAATGACCATATATTCATCCTCCCAAATTGGAGAGATTAGGAGAGAAAATTTTCCTTCCCCTCCCCCTGTTAAATGAGACTCGGGAACATAGTGTAAAGAAACATAGTTGAAGAAACCCTAGATCGGCAGCACAAGTTGTTCCTCTCCTAATCAAGGCGATTCTCCATCTTCACTTCGTCATCCCTTCATCATCTTCAAATTATGACTTCTGTGTTGAACTCACACTCAATGGCGGCCAGAAACACACTCCTCATGTACCGGCGTGACACCAGTTCTTCAATCTTTATGCGCTCAAAACCCTAGCATAATCGTTCTTCAGTATTTTCCTGTTCCAAACACATTGAAACCCTAATGTATTCCACTTCCTCATAATCGTCGATTCCACCTCCACAATCTTGCACCTCTCGACTTGTAAAAAGGTACGTTTTAAATATTCTACTCATTCATGTTCTATTTGTGAGTGCTAATTAGTCCTTGTCTGTCACTATTGTTCGTCTATTTCCACCAATGTTGTTCTTTTTTTTTCCTTATTTTGTTTTGGTAGATGAGATTGAAGTTGTAGATGGCAAAGAAATTGACCCGGAGATTGTGCCGACGGCGATGATTTTGGATATGTTATTATACGTTATTTGGATCTGTTCTAAAATACCCTAATGAAAAGTTATATTATTCGATGTTACTTATTTGCAGTCATTTCGGAATTAATACATTACACATCTGCAAGAAACGTGGATTGATTTACCGTTCAGATGCCGTTAATTCAAGTAATTGTGTCCCAAGTTATGAATCTAAAGCCGCAACTTATAGATTCCTCAAAGGTAATTTTTTATCACCCACGACATCTGATTGATTAAATTATTTGTTTTATTTTATTAAATTTTGGTTTAGGATGAGGAAGATGTAAAGGCGATTGCTCGATTATTTGTTGATATGGGTGATTCCTATGTTGAATTGATTGCAACCGGTATGATTATGGTTTCACCTTTTTAGTATGTAGTTTCAGAATTTAATCTAACTTTTTTTCTCATTTTCGTTTGGTTTCATTTTCACATTTTCTACAAAAAAAAAAACTCCAAAAGACAACAAAGCAAGACTGGTCATCCATGGATTTATAAAGAAGGTGTTGTATCAAAGTAAGCATAAAGAAAAAATCCAGATTCATTTCTTAAAATAACTGAAAACTTCACATTGTTAACCGTAAAGTATGACTTGGTATAGGTGATTGGTGGAGTCGCGGATCCTTCTCATTTTTAAAAATTCGTTCTTTTGTCAGAATATTTCTTCAAACCATTTTCACCTACGCATTGAGCTTAGGTAATTTCCTTTCATTTCATTTTTTTTTAAATATAATTAAACTAACCGTTTAAGTAAAGTGTGGTATGCAAGAATGGGCCATTCCGTAATGAATGTGATTTCGTTCTCCTTGAACAGTGGTTTGTTTGTCTGGTACGCTTGATGTGTGTTTAAAATGTAGGTGTCCAAGATATAGACCATAAATTTTTAACATAGAGCCAGGGAAAATGGAGACGGTTGCCTATTTAGTGCGGTCGTGGTTCGGAATATGATGAGATTATTGTGAGTCCCCTGATATATTGTAAACATTTATTTTTCATGAAAAACTTTAAAGCGTTCTTGGGCTTCAATTCGGTCTTGCAGCTCACATTAACCTACGAGTAATTGAACTAAGATCTGGACGTTTCTCCCGGCTTTCTCTCTCGAAGTCCCAACTCTTCCGGTTTTTCTTGGAACCTTTTTTAGTACTTTTATTTTTTTGAACTTCAAACGGATCATCTTGTGTTTCCTGAATAACAAAGCCGGGAGAAACCAGTGGCATTTGGTTCATGTTACGCTTGATAACATGGGTAACTTTGTCCAAATTGCTGAAACCGAAAGGCTAAGATTTGCGTGCTATCGTGAGCATACACATGTCAAGTTCTGAAATCGTTGATTTGTATCATTCCTCATGTAGCTCACTGGTTATGTAGATGATTGCTAATTTGGAGAGGATTAAGATGATGTTAGAAAAAAACAGGTCCCATGCTTAGTTTTAGTAGTTGGGTTGCAACTGCTGAAGAGTTGCTTGAAAACTTACAATTTGGGTGTCGTAGCAGGGATGAGCTTTCGAGAAGCACATGATCATTGGTTATATGCCTTGCAGAGAACTACGATGGTCAAGGAATAGCCTTCAAAGACTTAATTCAGGTTTGCTTTATATTAAACTTATAAACTTCAACATTTGCATATGTTTTTTTCTTATAAAGAAACCAAATTTATTATACACAAAAAAAATTGGTTGCGAAGCGTGCCTGTCGAGCGGGTAGGGTAGCATGTCAAAAAATATACTTTTTTAAGTCTGATTGGGGATGGGGTGGCCTGAATTTTTTTGTGTAATTACCATGTTAAATAATAATATAATATACGGAATAAAATGATTAAGGAGGTTTTATGCATTAAAAATACATTTGTGGGACCCATTTCCGTTTAACCTATGTGACCTATCTTTTTATTTTACATGTTACAGATAAAACATAATTTGAACTACTGGATCAATAAAGATTGACCTTGGAGCACCAAGGCACCATACGCAATCTTTTTGTTCTATTATTAATGTGCCTCAAATCCACGACACTTAGATTATGATAAAGTAACAATGGTGCGATTTTGACCATATGAACAAGATTGTTGACCAAAGATATGGGCGGGCTATATCTGGTATCTTTCTTGGGCAACAAAAAAATGAAAATTCACAAAATTAAGGCTAAAAATTCCTAAAATTTGCAGGCAGGAATGTTGGTGTTCTTCAAGGCGCAGAAAGGTTTGACCGCAGTAGAGGATACAAATTTCAACCTATGTACAATATTGGATCAAGAAATCATTGTTAATGTTTTTTGTCTCGGCATTCTAGAGAGATACGTATCCCTATATGTACTTGCTTTCCTACCGAGTGACTTATGTTCATCTTTTATATTCCTTTTTTATGACATTATGATTTTTTTTTGTTTCGGTTATGAATTTAAGTAAGATAAAGAAACCCCCGAAAAGCACTAGGTAAAGGTGATGGAAGATGCCCTGATGACTGTGAGGTTGCCAAAGTCAGTGGTCTTTCATTGGCTTAGATTGAATCAGCTACCAAATGCCTTATGCCTGTCAGTACTATCAATCAAACAAATGCAAAGTAAGTTTTGGGTATGTTTCCTTACTTCATTGAGTAGAAAAAACTCTAAACAAAATCACCTATCTCTCTTGATACAAACAAGCCTTTGTTTGTTGTAAAAATGGGATTATAGTTGCGTTGCGGCTGACATGGAAATGATTATTTAAAATCTGAATTAGAATGTTTTTATCCATTGGTTAAGCATGATATAGGTCTCATATTTTTATATTGTTGTCTTTTTTTTTTACTTTAATCTTATCGGATGGGTTGTGAAAGTTGCTGATTTTGGAGTGGCGATGGTGCAGACTGTTGTACTGAGTTTCGTGATAGTGCTATGGGAGATTCTAATGGGCGAAGTTAGTGTCTTTATAAATACCCCAGCATAGATACATACAAGAAGGTAAACGAGTGTTGCTTCAATTTGTATTTACTCATATCACTTATGATTAGTTTAGTTAGTTAATTAGAATGTTTTTATCCATTGGTTAAGCATGATATAGGTCTCATATTTTTATATTGTTGTCTTTTTTTTTACTTTAATCTTATCGGATGGGTTGTGAAAGTTGCTGATTTTGGAGTGGCGATGGTGCAGACTGTTGTACTCAGTTTCGTGATAGTGCTATGGGAGATTCTAACGGGTGAAGTTAGTGTCATTATAAATACCCCAGCATAGATACATACGAGAAGGTAAACGAGTGTTGCTTCAATTTGTATTTACTCATATCACTTATGATTAGTTTAGTTAGTTTAGTAAAGTTTTGAACTATCATGTCACAATCTTTTTCATGCCATATATACCCTTCTTATATGTTAATTCTAGAGGTGATGAGATGAGCGGGTTGGGTAACGGACTAAC
Organism: Helianthus tuberosus; assembly: GCA_030545235.1. Classification (NCBI taxonomy): domain Eukaryota; kingdom Viridiplantae; phylum Streptophyta; class Magnoliopsida; order Asterales; family Asteraceae; genus Helianthus; species Helianthus tuberosus. The sequence goes on from CM060448.1 coordinate 148,697,017, forward strand.
GGGTCGAACAGGGTTTTCTTCTGAATCACACTAATTGATAAGTATCGAGTCTTGAAGAAGCCATAAAATATTATCATTTTTCAATGAATACGGGTTGGGTAACGGTTCAAACATATTTTAGAGCAGATTAGGTTTAACCACCAATGATTTTTTTTTTTTTTGTTATTTTTATATTTTTATGAAGTTAATAAAAAGCTACACTTAATTTGTAAAAGTCGATACAACTATATTTTATTGGCGAAGTGCAGGTCCAAACGACTTAATTTTTTTATTTTTTTGGTGACGTGTTGGATGATTTGTAAAAGTCGAAACGACTTAATCTTTTCTTGGTAAAAGAGTAGCGGCTGAAAGCATATTCGTTGAAGTCCAAGCAACTTCCTTTTGTGTGGGCGTTTGAAGACGTCTTATGAGGGTTCCAGTTGGATCATGTCTGGGAGTTTGAAGATGGATGATGTTGTTGCTGCATCGAAGATGGCTGATAGGGTTTGAAAGACATAAAGATTTATGCATGATGTCTGAACTTATTATTTGTTTTATTCATACATATATAATAGATTTATGTATGATGTCCTATTAAAGTTTATTACGTCATAACAAAAGTGCTGAAGCAGAAAATTTTGATTTTCTATTATCAAAATAGAGATTACATTTTTTATGAATTTTGTTTAAAAAATTAAAAATTTAGGTGATATTATTCTCAACTGGTTGGTCAATTCAAAAGGTTTTAATGAGAATGTCTTCACAAATTTAAAAAAAAATATACATGATTAATAACTTATAAAATAAAACAACCCGTGGGTACAAAGTTATTTTCTCCTTGAATTTTGAGTGGTGTAAAAAGAAAAAGATTGATTCGATAAAAGGTGTGAAGATTTACCCACATGTCACGGGTTTGATCCCGGGCCAGTGGGGTTCCTGCACGGGGCTTAGGCCAGACCGACCGGGAGGTACCGCATTACGGGCTGGCGGATTCGAACCTGAGTGGGTACGCGTAGAGGCGGCCAAGGTAACCTGTTGATCCACTCCTTCCAAAAAAAGATATGTTCTGACTAGAACTTTGAATTCTGATGGAATACGTTGGTTAAACACTTCGAAATTTTGGTTGCCTAAAAGATGCTATCATTTTATTGTTTTTCATTTTTATTTTATTTTATTTTTTTGTTTTTATTTTTATTGTTTCAGTTTTGTTTTTTATGATTATTTTCATTTTCATTTATTATTATTATTAATTAAATTTTATTTTATTTTATTTTTAGTTTATCCTAGCCCGAACCCATTTTGTCAACTCACCCAAACCTATCCTGACACGAAATTGTTTCATTTTTGTTTTTTAATGAGGCATATTGCGTGCTAAATTGTTATTTTCAATGATTTTGTTTCAGTAATATATAATTTTTTTTGTAACAATAATTAACCCAATAGTTATTTTTTAAAACGTTGAAAAATGGAGAAAAAAGTACTTGCGGGTCCAATGCAACTAAAGCGTTTTAACATGGATCCTACCTATCCATCTCACCACCTCTAATTTAGGACATTAAACATTCTCATTTTGTGACCCATTTACCATAAATGGGTCCTATGGAGGTTATGTTTTCTATCTGACATGTTAATTGTGTATAAGTAAAAAAGTTAGCCGGTTATAATTGGTCAAATGGTCGAACAAATAAAAGGGTTAAAATTAAATAAAGGTGCATTAAAATGCCTACAACTTCCTGACTCACCATGTCATTTTTAATTTGCTAATGTAGTTTTTGTGATCGTATTTAACGTATTGTACTAGTACAAAACTATTTTTTTGGTGGTGTAAATTTCATTTTTTTGGTGCTATTTTATAATATAAAGCACCAAATAACAACATTATCACATTAATAAATAAACACACCACCAAAAAATAGATTAAAAAGCACCATTAAATGCTCATAAGTTATACAACACATAAAATTGATTTTTTGATGGTGAAAGTTATCAATACCACCAAAATACACTACAAAATTGATTTTTTTGAGGCTAAAGATTGAAAATAGCAAAGAAAACTTCCAAAATTCAAATATCCCCTCTCATACAAAATTCATTTCCCCCTCTCTAAATATTTTTCCCTCTCATACGAAAACACATATATCATAAAAATCTTTGTTTAACAAAAAACAAGTTTTACTAACCCTCCCCATTCATAATCCTAAACCCTCCCCTTCACCTGCAGCAGACGACGACCAAAATCCTACAGCCGCATCACCGTGTGCAGCTCCCTCCTTCAAAGAAGTTCTACTGCTGTGGTACTTGTTCCCCTATTTTTGGGAATTAGATACATAAATAAAACTATAATATATAGGGGTGTAAACGAGTTAAGCGGAGCTTGATCTCAAGCTTGTTTAACTTATGAAGGCTCAATCTTGAGCTCGGCTCGATTTAAGCGTTGTTGTTATACCAGGGAACATCAATTGAACTTTTTACTGAATGCGTAGAGTTTGGTGAGTGAGAAATGTAGGGTGTGGAGGTGAGGTGGGTTGGGTAGTCAGAAGGCAAAGGATTCAAGAATGTTAATTCTAATGCTATTGTATATCCGTAATTTAATTACCAAGATAGTTTTGTCAACTATTACATTTTAAATTATTTTCGGTGTTCTTGTTAGGTTATTGTATCCGATGTTATTATCTTGGAGGGAATACTGGTGTTTCATGACCAAAGGGTTCGTGACTTGATGAATATGAAGATATTTGTTGACACAGGTGTTTATTTTTCAGCTTTCTTTCTAATATTCTCTCTCTCTTTATTGTTACCATATTTTTGAATGAATGAAGTCCTCCTATATTCATAAAATGGTCGCAATTAGTATCTTTTGATCAGACCTCATTTGTTTTGGCTTCTGTCGTTTCTGTTTACTCCTTTCTGAGTCTTAAGCCTGATTTAAATATCAATTTGTTATTTATTGGTTCTAGCTACCAACTTCAAATTAGGTGTAAAAAAAGTTTTTTTAAACTTGTAATCTTTTAACTTTTTTGTACACATAAGCATTTTTTGCATATGTGCACATCTGACTTACGGCTGTAGTGGCATCAACCATTGCCACATCATCAGTTCATAGGAAAAAATCATCAAAAGAAGTGTAAAGTTTACTTCTATATCTGCAGTTTACACTTATAATAAGATTTACTTTGATCTATACCCGTATTTCACTCCCTAGTGTCTTTTCTATTAAAAAACTACCATCTTCTTGAACTCTTTCTATATTGAATCTTAACGGGCTTATACATTCTATCCAAATTAATAAATTCCTTCTTTCTTATACGTATTTATTGCCCTAACCAACATGTCTCACATTTTTATTGTTGACGAATAACTGTACTAGATGTTGATGTGAGGCTTGCTCGTAGAATAAGGCGAGACACAGTTGAGAGGGGTAGGGATGTAAATTCTGTACTTGAGCAGGTAAGCTCTATTTTTTAGAAATCTCAAGAGTACTTGTTTGCTAAGCAGTTGATGCGGTAAAAGATCGGATATCGGTCAACGACCGGTATTTGAGATATAGGTTATCGCGGTGGGATATCGGTGCTCTTAAAATCATGTAGAATTTATATATATAGCAATTTAACACTAACAATTCAGTATACTCTCCTACCATTAACAAATTAACCTTTCGCAACTTGCAAAAGACTAACAATTGTAGCAAGTAGGAACTGATTAAGACTTAAATCACAAACATGTAACACCAACAATTAACAATTAAGACTTAAAACACCAGTAGCAGCAATAAGAAGAAAGATGAATGGTAGAACTAAGAAGAAAGATACTACTATTGGGAAAATCGGTGATATATCGGTTGATATCTCCGATAATATTGGTACCGATATTCTGACCAATATTTGACACTGATATTATATATAGGGACCGATAACTGATATATCGGTGATGTATCACCGATCTTAACTGCATAGCTTGTTTGGAGTTTTCTTAAGGTTTATTAATCATCTGGTGCTGACCAACACCAGGCAATAAAATGTTTCCCAAAAGTCAAAACTAATAAATACGTGATTAATCTCCAGCTTTATAGCGCATGGTGGCTCAAATTTTGGGGTTTAGGGTTTACGTACTAGATTCCAAATTTAAAGGTTCAGATGCTAGAGTTAACCGCAAGAGTCACTGTTTTTTTTTTTATTTCTTTTCTTATTTTTTTACTGAATTTAGCTATTGATAATGTCTTAACAAGTTAAAGGGGAGGTAGAAATCGTTGAAGTTGAACTGATGTTTGATTAAGAATTTTGACTGAAGATTTAATACATATTATTTTTTCTTCATTCCAGAATTATTATTTTTTTATTTATTTGTGTTTTTCTCTAAGACAATTTTTCTTTGTTCAATGATAGGAATGCGAAGTTCTACCTCCATTTGTAGCTTTTGCAGTTTGTCCAAGACCTGGGGTTTGTTTCATCACTATGATCAATGTTTTCTGATCTGCTTTGTACTTCACACAAAAATTGAAAGAGCACTACATTCATTTCAAAAGCAGCAACTTGGTATCATGTTGATGTGGCTACTGATCCGGGATACGCTTCTGTTTATAGTTGACCAACCATGGAAACATTGAGACTTTTGTAAATGGGTTGTTTAATACTAGTTAACTTTTGTCGTGAGCATGTGCATTTGTGTGTAATTGAAATTATATTGGGAAATATTACTAAAATTCTGGAATTTTGCAAAAATATTAAAAATTTATATTTTTTTCTTGTCTTATTTTTTGGTGCTATGGAGATTTGTTTTTTGGTGCTAATGGTGCAGTGACTTGTTTTTTATCATTGATTTTTGGTGGTGTGTTTGAAGATTTAATGGTGGTGGGACTTGTGTTTCATCACTGATTTTTTTGGTGGTTTGTTTGGAGATTTAATGGTGCTGTTATTGAACTGCACCAACAAATCTCATTATTTGGTGGTATATTTATTGGTGCTCTATGGTACAACATAAAATAAAGCATAAAATACAGCACCAAAAAAGTTATTTTGTACTAGTTTATGTGATCATATTTAACGTATTAACGTATTGTAGTTTATGTGATCATATTTTGTTAATGTAGTTTTTGTGATCATATTTAACGTATTGTAGTTTATGTAATTTTTATTTCTATATTCTTTGACTTGGTGTATTGGTATGCTTTTCGTTTTGGAGCCGAGTGTCACACCCCGACTTTCCACGTGTCACCGGTGGGCCCGGTGGGGAGTATCTTGACGTAGTTAATATCATCATAGTCAAACAACACAATATATAAATGCACAGCGGAAGCAAAAGATAAATATATTACAATCCGAATATAAAGTAATATCCAGTATTACAACGGAAAGTAAAGGATCCACAGGCGGATCTTAAAATATAAATATTGTTCAACGGACTTTAGACGCCTAGAACTTGCAAGATTCCTTATTAACGTCCTGAGCAGCTTCCAGCCTATTACGTACTTGTACCTGTCACTTAGACTTTTGAAAATACGTCAGTTTTCACTGGTAAATACACTCAACCGACTCATTTGAAAAGAGTTTGTAAATTGGTTTGAATGCACTTCAGCACAAAATATGTAGACACATTGATTAAAATGCACAAGGCAAAATTAATCTTTTATACTTGATTAAAATGCACAGAGGCAAAATTAATCTTTTATACTTGGGGCAAACTATATCTCATGTTATCAGTTTTACATAACTTGCTCTACATACGGGGCCCGGATCTATGCCGGTTCATGATTAACCGACACACCACTATTCCCTTATTGGGAATCCCTTATTGGGTATAATTAATTAATAAGCATATGGCATCTGTCAGGTGTATGCCTACACCCCGTGCTTAGGTCGTGGCCATTGCATTTAATGAGTCAAGGATATCCAGGACACGGTCGCATTAATCCCCAATGTTTCAGTCAAGCAATACGAATTAAAAACAGGTTATTTGTATTTCCCGACTTATTGGTCTTTGAATCCCATACCTGACCATGCGGTATTTATATTACCGTATCCCAAGCCCGTAATAGGGAAAATAAGTTAAGAGTATTTACCTGAGCTAGCTCCTGTCTTAAATAGCAAGAATTACAATAATTCAGCCGTATTCACTTAAGTAAGCGTAGGTACAATTTACCGGAAGGCTCTAGTCTGGAATGATGGTATAAATAACCAATTAGAATGCTAACGGGTCTTTAATTAAGCCTAAGCTTAGACCGGTTAGTCTTACCGAAAGATACGGTTCAAACGCATGATTAAGCGAAGACCGGATAGAATGTGATTTAGACCCGACAAGTTCGGAGACTTGCTTAATATGGGTATTTCATACACATTCTGGATTTTGAGATAAAACCGATAAGGTTTGACCCGTTTAGGCTAATTTATGTAAACTAGTTACATAAACTGAACCGAACGCGTAATAAGCGTAACGGGTATACATATGAGCCATTTACAGGTTTCCTAAGTTAATATGCTTCATATATGTTGTGACATCAGTAAGATGTCTTTTATTATGCCCGAAACGAATCTAAACACAAACTTTGCCCCGTAGGGGTAGTTTGGTCATTTAAAAGGTTATAAAAGAGTTTAAGTATTTACCTGAGTTACAGGTCTAATGTAATCAGAAAAAATACTTATTTTACTAAGTTATAACAGTAGGGTAAATTATATATGTGAAATTTATCAATTATAACCAAACTATGCACTGTAGGGGCATTTTGGTAATTTCACATAAGCCGTAAAGCTCAAAACCGAAGTCTGAGTTAAACAACTTTTGCTTACTGTTAAAATATTATAATTTTCCTCAAATATCAGTAGGTATAAACCTTTGTATGTTTAAAATAGTCTTAGTACATACTATGCGTTAAAAACGCTTAAAAAGGCGTTTAGAAGCCATTTCCGGGTTCGGTACAAGAATCTGATATTTTTACTATTCCATAAGTCTTAAAATAATTTATTTATCATTTAAGATCAGTAGAAAAAGGTTTGGAGTCGATTAGATGTGTAAAACTCATTTTATGGCCCGAAAGGGCAAAACCGACAATTACCGGATTAAGCCTACTACTATAAGTTATGCTCAGCCTAAAATTAATTAAAAATCTTCAAAAATCCCAAAATAATATATTACATCAGTGGGTAATAAGTTTGATATCAAAAAGTAGGTTTAATTAGGCTATACGCTAATTACGCCGTTTAATTAACATAAAGCTTTCAATTTACGTTAATGAGCATAACTCTCAAACTACACCTCAAACTGATGTCAAACTTTGGGTGCAAGTTTATATATCAGTAATTAAATTTTCTACTCTTTTACATTTTCAAAAATCACGTTTTAAGGTGAAAAGGGCATAACGGTCAATATATGAGCAATTAACGGAATCATGCATATTAATTGGATAACTAATGATCCGAGGTGTATAATCACAGAGGGTTATACTAGCATGTAACCTGGTCCAAATGAAGCTCTTAGGTGTTTCTAAATCATACCAAAACGGGTCAGAACTGAAGTCAAAGCAAAAGTCAAAGCTTTGCGACTTTCGGTTCCGAACCGGGTCTAAACAGGAAATTGTCTGGTGGAACATGTTTAGACATGTTCTTACACTAATTACCAAGTTATATTAATGATCAAACAGGTTGTATATGTTCTACATTTCTAATTATGCATAAATTAGATTTTAAGTATCCTGTTGACTTTTTAATAACAAGTTTGACCCGACATTTAACCTAGTTAGAGTGGGAATCAGAGGGTGCCCTTTTAAGGGTTTATTGCCCACATAAATACCAACTTATAACTACTTTTGATTCGACTAATCACTGGACCATTAGTGATTAATCTTAAAGTCAACCGTTAATTACGACGGTTTGACTTTTAAGCTAATTACTAAGCAAAACTTAATCAAGGAAGGATTAGTAAACTTACTGAAGTCCTATGCTTAATTAGGAAGGTCTTGTGTCTGCTCTTAAGCTCCCAAAGGCTCCAGAATTGCACAAGAAGTGAATGATCAATGGTTGCAACTTCATGGCCTTATATAGTGAATTTTGATCCACAAAATGTTGACATGTAAGTCTACCAATGACCACAACTCTTCAACAAGTGTCCCTAAGGGCTAAAAATCAGTTTAGGTAACTCATGGAAGTGTTAAAGGGCAAGACATGTCGTTTGAAAGGCTGAACAGGCAACAGAAAACGAGTTGCTGCATCTGGGGACTGCTTGCGCACCGCAACAACCACAGTGTTGAGGTGCGCAAGCCATTGGCCAGCAATCAGAAATTTTCAAATGTTGACAGTTTTAGCCCCTGTACCTCCAATTGCCATTTCCGACACATCCAAGGCCCGTTAAATCATTTTTAAGGCTCTACAATGATGCCTAAGTAAGGGGAACATGAAAAATGCTCAAAAATATGCCGGATGTCGGTTCGTTTGGTCGTACGGTCACGTTGTTCGGTTAATTACGACGAAACACGGACGGACGCGAAAAACAATCCAAACGACGCGACGAATGGAATTTTATCAAACCAAACACTAAAATAAAATATTTTAGTGCTTACATAAATTTTTGGGTGTCCGGGAATATTCAGAATGTGAGATATGCGTGTAAACGCAAACTTGTGCGCTTTTTGACACTTTTAGTCCCTGCATGACTTAAAAGTTTATTTTTGCGCACCAAACACCTCTAAGCCTATATCTAAGCTGTATAAAGGGTAAGTAGGGTATGTTTAACTCATGGTCATATTCCGGAAGGTCCGATAACATACGAATCGGTATACTTTAGCAGTTTGACGCTTTAGGTCCTTCTAATGCGCAAACTTGCGTAACTTATCATTTAATAGCATTGAAGCCTTATATAATTCATATTAGGCATTCTTGAAAGTATTATTAAACATCAAAATGATTCGGGCTCGGTAAAAGGTCATTCAGAGGTATAATTAAACATATTGACACTTTTAGTCCCTTATACTTGCAAAGTTGCGCGTAACTTCACTTTTAGGCATAAAAGCCTTGGATTGCCAATGATTGGCATTCCCGAGAGTATAATCAAATATCATGAGGCTCTCGGTTTGTTAAAAGGTCACTCAGAGGTAAGAATTAACATGTTGACGCTTTTAACCCTTTTCTGCGCAAACTTTCAATTATTTACATAAACGGCTACACTTGATTAACAAGTGGCTCATTTGTGAATATAAAACCATAAAAGGTTAATTAGAAACTTATTTTTGGTATGATAATACTTTCAGTTCTTTCATAATCAAAGTTTTTAATTTTTCGAAAAATTAGTCCCTTGAATTCAATGTTTGACTTCATTAGGGTTTATTACACGTGTCAATACTTCATTGGACGTGATTTTACGAGGTGTTACATCCTCACCCCTTTAAAAGAAATCTCGACCTCGAGATTTGCTTAAAGTAAAGAAAGTACTTTCTATCGTATCATGGATTTAACTTCCATGGTATATTTGGGCCTCCAAGGGTATCCCAGTTGACCTATACAATAGGTGCATACTTTCTTTTGGAGCTCCTTAGCCCGTCGATTTTCAATTGACATAGGTTGCTCATACTATCATCGATCTGCATATCATTATGTGATAGTGCTTTTCGACTTATTGGTGATACGTCGCTAAATCATTAGTGTGGGTCACATTGTGCGTTCCACCAAGCTCCTTAATTAGGTCTTAGCTCGTAATCTATTTAATCATGATACATTCGATTTCCTTCGAATGATTCTATATATTCAGAGCTTAACTAGCCTGATAATTTAACAAATTTGGCACACAGAGATGTCAGAGATGTCCGTACTCTCAGGCTTTGGTTCATCTATCGATGTCGGTGTCAGATAAATGACACATTCTCTTTACAAATGCAAGGATGCCCTTAAGTAGAGATATTTATAAGGACATTTTATATTGGATATCTTCTTTGAATACTATTAGTCGACTTTAGCACAATATGACCATTGGGATATCTCAGGGGTTCCATGCATTAAACCTCCATACTGATCAGGCATGGAAGCAATCTATGGGACACACTAGGATACGCCAATCCTCATATGGCACTCTTATCAAACATAATTTGGCATTCGCAGGCGATATAAAATAATGAGGAAAATAATAGAATAAAATAATATATATTGTCGTACTCTTTCTGGGGAGGAGTACTCCAGATTCTTATGAAAGGATTTATCTCCGAGGATGGGAGAGAAGGTCATTAAAGATTCCGTTGGTAAATTATACTCTATTTTTAATATCTGAAGTTCCTATGAATGTAATCAAAAGTTTGCTAAGCTTATGTTTTACTAAAGGTTTATTGTTCCTTGCATTAACGTAAAATACTGAGCAGAACTATCAATGCTAAATGGTACGGGACGTACCTGATGTTATTATTGATATGTACTGTCTCTGTCATTCAATCGGTAGTTCAGGCGTTTCCTTTCTTATCCTTCCCAGAATTAGCTCCTCCTTCCTTGGCAGCCTCAGGGCAATTTGTACTGATGTGCCCCTTTTCGCCACAGCTGAAACAGTTTGCATTCTTTATGTCCCTACATTCGTGGGACTGGTGACCAGTTCTTTTGCAGATGCCACATTGCTTTATCTGTTGGTTTGATCGACACTGTCCCCAGTGCCTTCTGTTGCAAGTTTTGCACGTAGGCTTCTTGTTGGAATCCTGTTGGTTATTGTTGAGCTCGGATTTGCTCTTCTTAGGATTCTGGGAGTTATCCTCCTCCCTTTTACGCTTCCCATCTTCAGAAGCCTTGGCAGCCTTGTTTCTAACCACATCGAGTGTGAGAGATAGCGACAGATCTGCCGCTGACCTGAATGTAGTAGGTCTCGATGCTTTCACACTTGCCTTTATTTCTGGGGCTAGACCTTCAATAAAGCGAGCTATTCGCTTTGGTTCCGGTGTGATCAAATAAGGAACCAATCGAGACTTGGTATTGAAACTTGTAAGGTATGCTTGACAATCTAAGTTCTCCATGACTAATGTCAAGAACTTAGTCTCAATCTTCTTAACTTCATGTTGAGGACAGTAATTTTCTTTGATAAGAGCAACGAACTGATCCCAAGTCATGTTGTACAAAGGGATTTTCCCGGTGGCTTGAATCAACGATCTCCACCAGGCTAAAGCCTCACCCTTAAATGATTGCGACACAAACTTGACCACATCCCTCTCAGCGCATCCGCTGATATCCACAACTGTATCCATCTCATCTAACCATGTCATACAATCTACAGCTCCTTCCTCCCCAGTGAAATCCCGGGGTTTACATGAAACAAAGTACTTGTAGGAGCAACCCTTATCACGGGGTCCTTGATTCAGTATGATCTGTTGAGACGGATCACTGTGATGATTAGAAGAGTGACGTTCGTCATCTTCCTTCTTGGGTTCATCCTTCTTGGGAGGTGGCTTTGCATGCGGTGTTGATAGGGTCCTACTTCGAGTCCCACTATACTCTTCATATTGCCGCTCTAAGGCTTTTGTAACGGCGTCGTCTACTAACGCCTTTAACTCAGCACCCGTTAGATTAATTCGGGCGTTGTCAATATTCTCCTTTGGGTGACTTTTTATTTCATCTGAGTCAGCCATTTTTAAATTTGAACTGTTGCATAAAACAATAGTTTATTTAGGAGTTTATTTTGGAATTGTCTTTTATGGCAATTCATTAACCATGGTAAACATAGACCATATTTGGTTAATTTATCATTCACATTTATTTAGGATTTATATTATAACTTATCCTAATTATAAAAATAACAGTTTTATTAGTGGCACGAAAGGCCTAGTCACACGGACATTTATAAATTATAAGCTATGATTTCAGAGAATCCAAGCATTGAGGGTTGAATCATAGTTCATTACCTATTTCGGTCAGGGAGTCATCGCTACCCCTGTCTTTTGGCTCATGTAGAAATGAGCAAGGCCCGTAGGCACTATCTTACCAATGCATGGTCAAAATATGATCATCTCAATTGATGATTTAAACCCATGATGCAGAGATCATTAAGTTGGGTTAGGAATCCTTTGAAGAATCCTTATATAAGAATGACGTGTGTGATTTTAATGAATCACGTCTGCCAGGAGTGTTAACATATTTTCAGATGTTAAGAGGGATAGGAACCTTTTAAACAGGTCTTACCATCTTGGCCAGGTCTTTATAATGACACTCAGGCTAGGTTTCACTCTTAAGATTCTTATTCATATGTATACTGGTAGGGAAAGAAGGATATTTATTTTATTCAGGATTTTTATTATAATTCCTAATTTATAAGTTAATAATAGCACAAATGGCCTAGTCGCGTAGACCAGTTTAATTTACAAGCCCTGATTTCGGAGAATCGAGGCATTAAGGTTTGAATCAAGGTTTATTACCTTTTTCTGGACAGAGAGGCAAAGGCTACTACTGTCTTTAGTCCCTTAGGACAATAAGTATAGCCCGTAGGCATTTCATCACTAATGGATGATTATTTCAAATGAGGGAATTTAGATTAACCCCCTTTTTAAAAGATGGCCTGTGTGACTTTAACGATTCACAGTTTACCAAAAATGTTAACGTACTTACAGATGTTAACAGGGATTGGAATCCTTTGGATAGGTTTTACCGTCTTGGCCATGTCTGCAATGACATTTAGGCTAGGTTTTACCATCTTGGCTATGTCTGCATTGACATTTAGGCTAGGTTTTACCATCTTGGCCATGTCTGCATTGACATTTAGGCTAGGTTTTACCTTTAAGATTCCTTTAATATTTAACGCAGAACAATTCTAAATTTAAATGTTAACAAGGGTCTGAATCTAATTGTGGAACTACCGTCTTGGCCTTGTCTTAAAATGACACATGAGCTAGGTCTTGTCCTTTTTAGATATTGCCATTTTATTATAATGGTAGATTTTATAATATAGGAATGATATTTTTAATAAAATTGTTCCTTTAAAATTTAAACAAGTACATGGTTGCCCTAAACGGGACTTCTACAAAAATGACTTGCCCATGCAAGAGCTAATCAGAAAATAATAAAGGAACCAAATAAGGACAAATAAAACAATTTAGAATTCGTCCTATGTTCTTGTCTAGACTCAAGAATGTGCAACTGTGTAACTGAGATTAAACACAAAAGGCTAGTGTTTAATTCGCTCAGTGTTGGCTCTGATACCAACCTGTCACACCCCGACTTTCCACGTGTCACCGGTGGGCCCGGTGGGGAGTATCGTGACGTAGTTGATATCATCATAGTCAAACAACACAATATATAAATGCACAGCGGAAGCAAAAGATAAATATATTACAATCCGAATATAAAGTAATATCCAGTATTACAACGGAAAGTAAAGGATCCACAGGCGGATCTTAAAATATAAATATTGTTCAACAGACTTTAGACGCCTAGAACTTGCAAGATTCCTTATTAAGGTCCTGAGCAGCTTCCAGCCTATTACGTACTTGTACCTGTCACTTAGACTTTTGAAAATACGTCAGTTTTCACTGGTAAATATACTCAACCGACTCATTTGAAAAGAGTTTGTAAATTAGTTTGAATGCACTTCAGCACAAAATATGTAGACACATTGATTAAAATGCACAAGGCAAAATTAATCTTTTATACTTGATTAAAATGCACAGAGGCAAAATTAATCTTTTATACTTGGGGCAAACTATATCTCATGTTATCAGTTTTACATAACTTGCTCTACATACGGGGCCCGGATCTATGCCGGTTCATGATTAACCGACACACCACTATTCCCTTATTGGGAATCCCTTATTGGGAATCCCTTATTGGGTATAATTAATTAATAAGCATATGGCATCTGTCAGGTGTATGCCTACACCCCGTGCTTAGGTCGTGGCCATTGCATTTAATGAGTCAAGGATATCCAGGACACGGTCGCATTAATCCCCAATGTTTCAGTCAAGCAATACGAACTAAAAACAGGTTATTTGGATTTCCCGACTTATTGGTCTTTGAATCCCATACCTGACCATGCAGTATTTATATTACCGTATCCCAAGCCCGTAATAGGGAAAATAAGTTAAGAGTATTTACCTGAGCTAGCTCCTGTCTTAAATAGCAAGAATTACAATAACTCAGCCGTATTCACTTAAGTAAGCGTAGGTACAATTTACCGAAAGGCTCTAGTCTGGAATGATGGTATAAATAACCAATTAGAATGCTAACGGGTCTTTAATTAAGCCTAAGCTTAGACCGGTTAGTCTTACCGAAAGATACGGTTCAAACGCATGATTAAGCGAAGACCGGATAGAATGTGATTTAGACCCGACAAGTTCGGAGACTTGCTTAATATGGGTATTTCATACACATTCTGGATTTTGAGATAAAACCGATAAGGTTTGACCCGTTTAGGCTAATTTATGTAAACTAGTTACATAAACTGAACCGAACGCGTAATAAGCGTAACGGGTATACATATGAGCCATTTACAGGTTTCCTAAGTTAATATGCTTCATATATGTTGTGACATTAGTAAGATGTCTTTTATTATGCCCGAAACGAATCTAAACACAAACTATGCCCCGTAGGGGTAGTTTGGTCATTTAAAAGGTTATAAAAGAGTTTAAGTATTTACCTGAGTTACAGGTCTGATGTAATCAGCAAACATACTTATTTTACTAAGTTATAACAGTAGGGTAAATTATATATGTGAAATTTATCAATTATAACCAAACTATGCACCGTAGGGGCATTTTGGTAATTTCACATAAGCCCTAAAGCTCAAAACCGAAGTCTGAGTTAAAAAAACTTTTGCTTACTGTTAAAATATTATAATTTGCCTCAAATATCAGTAGGTATAAACCCTTGTATGTTTAAAATAGTCTTAGTATATACTTTGCGTTAAAAACGCTTAAAAAGGCGTTTAGAAGCCATTTCCGGGTTCGGTACAAGAAGCAGATATTTTTACTATTCCAGAAGGCTTAAAATAATTTATTTATCATTTAAGATCAGTAGAAAAATGTTTGGAGTCGATTAGATGTGTAAAACTCATTTTATGGCCCGTAAGGGCAAAACCGACAATTACCGGATTAAGCCTACTACTATAAGTTATGCTCAGCCTAAAATTAATTAAAAATCTTCAAAAATCCCAAAATAATATATTACATCAGTGGGTAATAAGTTTGATATCAAAAAGTAGGTTTAATTAGGCTATAGGCTAATTACGCCGTTTAATTAACATAAAGCTTTCAATTTACGTTAATGAGCATAACTCTCAAACTACACCTCAAACTGATGTCAAACTTTGGGTGCAAGTTTATATATCAGTAATTAAAGTTTCTACTCTTTTACATTTTCAAAAATCACGTTTTAAGGTGAAAAGGGCATAACGGTCAATATATGAGCAATTAACGGAATCATGCATATTAATTGGATAACTAATGATCCGAGCTGTATAATCACAGAGGGTTATACTAGCATGTAACCTGGTCCAAATGAAGCTCTTAGGTGTTTCTAAATCATACCAAAACGGGTCAGAACTGAAGTCAATGCAAAAGTCAAAGCTTTGCGACTTTCGGTTCCGAACCGGGTCTAAACAGGAAATTGTCGGGTGGAACATGTTTAGACATGTTCTTACACTAATTACCAAGTTATATTAATGATCAAACAGGTTGTATATGTTCTACATTGCTAATTATGCATAAATTAGATTTTAAGTATCCTGTTGACTTTTTAATAACAAGTTTGACCCGACATTTAACCTAGTTAGAGTGGGAATCAGAGGGTACCCTTTTTAAGGGTTTATTGCCCACATAAATACCAACTTATAACTACTTTTGATTCGACTAATCACTGGACCATTAGTGATTAATCTTAAAGTCAACCGTTAATTACGACGGTTTGACTTTTAAGCTAATTACTAAGCAAAACTTAATCAAGGAAGGATTAGTAAACTTACTGAAGTCCTATGCTTAATTAGGAAGGTCTTGTGTCTGCTCTTAAGCTCCCAAAGGCTCCAGAATTGCACAAGAAGTGAATGATCAATGGTTGCAACTTCATGGCCTTATATAGTGAATTTTGATCCACAAAATGTTGACATGTAAGTCTACCAATGACCACAACTCTTCAACAAGTGTCCCTAAGGGCTAAAAATCAGTTTAGGCAACTCATGGAAGTGTTAAAGGGCAAGACATGTCGTTTGAAAGGCTGAACAGGCAACAGAAAACGAGTTGCTGCATCTGGGGACTGCTTGCGCACCGCAACAACCACAGTGTTGAGGTGCGCAAGCCATTGGCCAGCAATCAGAAATTTTCAAATGTTGACAGTTTTAGCCCCTGTACCTCCAATTGCCATTTCCGACACATCCAAGGCCCGTTAAATCATTTTTAAGGCTCTACAATGATGCCTAAGTAAGGGGAACATGAAACATGCTCAAAAATATGCCGGATGTCGGTTCGTTTGGTCGTACGGTCACGTTGTTAGGTTAATTACGACGAAACACGGACGGACGCGAAAAACAATCTAAACGACGCGACGAATGGAATTTTATCAAGCCAAACACTAAAATAAAATATTTTAGTGCTTACATAAATTTTTGGGTGTCCGGGAATATTCAGAATGTGAGATATGCGTGTAAACGCAAACTTGTGCGCTTTTTGACACTTTTAGTCCCTGCATGACTTAAAAGTTTATTTTTGCGCACCAAACACGTCTAAGCCTATATCTAAGCTGTATAAAGGGTAAGTAGGGTATGTTTAACTCATGGTCATATTCCGGAAGGTCCGATAACATACGAATCGGTATACTTTAGCAGTTTGACGCTTTAGGTCCTTCTAATGCGCAAACTTGCGTAACTTATCATTTAATAGCATTGAAGCCTTATCTAATTCATATTAGGCATTCTTGAAAGTATTATTAAACATCAAAATGCTTCGGGCTCGGTAAAAGGTCATTCAGAGGTATAATTAAACATATTGACACTTTTAGTCCCTTATACTTGCAAAGTTGCGCGTAACTTCACTTTTAGGCATAAAAGCCTTGGATTGCCAATGATTGGCATTCCCGAGAGTATAATCAAATATCATGAGGCTCTCGGTTTGTTAAAAGGTCACTCAGAGGTAAGAATTAACATGTTGACGCTTTTAACCCTTTTCTGCGCAAACTTTCAATTATTTACATAAACGGCTACACTTGATTAACAAGTGGCTCATTTGTGAATATAAAACCATAAAAGGTTAATTAGAAACTTATTTTTTGGTATGATAATACTTTCAGTTCTTTCATAATCAAAGTTTTCGATTTTTCGAAAAATTAGTCCTTTGAATTCAATGTTTGACTTCATTAGGGTTTATTACACGTGTCAATACTTCATTGGACGTGATTTTACGAGGTGTTACACCGAGGGTCTCTTTGGAAGCAGCCTCTCTATCCCTAGGGATAGAGGCAAGGTATGTCTACATCCCACCCTCCCCAGACCCTATAAGTAGCTTGCTATTTGTGGGATTTACTGGGTATGGTTGTTGTTTTAATATTGAGCATGCCAATTCTATATCAATATCAAGTTCAGGTGTTTAACAGTCTTTTTTCAGTCGTCATGAGTTCTTGGGCTTTAGAAAGTAGAATTGTATAATTAAGATATAAAATAAAACAGAGGTAAGTGTCTTTACAATACTGCTGGTTATTGTGATATTGGTTACAATTTCACTTTAAAGTGTTTAATCCTTGGAGAAGTATTTGATTGTTACGATGATGGCTAAAGTTGGAAAAAAAAACTTAACTATATGCTAACAGTTGTACAACTAAAAAAGCTTTAGGGTACTTTTCTACGCTTATTTCTTAACTGAGACTATATATTTTATCGTTTAGCAGTAGTGGATTAGATTAGATGTATTAGGTAATTTTTTGTGACTTTGCAAAAAGTATATTAGATTAGATAATTTTGTGTGAATTTCTAAATCATATTAATGCAAATTTATACTAAGTTCCCATTTTAGGTTGTATTTTATTTGTGGTTTTTGTTTATGTTAATAATCGATGTTTTATAATAATATTATACTGGAGCTTAATAGGTTATAAACACCGAAAAGATATTACTTCGTACAACTTCTGTCATGGTTAACTCATTTCCATTTTAGAGACGAATGTGGTAAGTCTTACAGGGTTTGGATTTTTTTTATTTATGAAATGATTATTTTAAAAAAGTATGTGTACGTGTAATATTATATCATTTATTTTTAAAGTTTAAAGTCAATGATTGGAGTTATTTTTAGATTTTGGTTATATTATTTAATTCTTTGGATCGTGAGAATTTCATCTTCATGTGTTTTATATATTTAAATGTTATTGTCTTGCTCTATGGATTATCAACACCATACATAACTAAATCCATTCCTACTTCAATGGGTTCAGCATTGGTACCACATAGTATCGACACCAATGTTTATTTTATATTTTTAAACACTTATAATTTTATTGGTTCATTTTGTAGAGGGGGCTCGATTTACTAAGGGAAATGTTTTGGCAATTCGAAGGATATGCATCTTCAAATGGACTCGACTATCTTTAAAATGTGTTCTTTTACTATGTAATATATTGTATTACATATGGTGAAATTTCTTTACGTTGGATGGATTTAGTTTCTTTATAGGTTGTGATGAGTTGTTCTGGAATTTTTTGATCAGAATACAGGACGGTCATCGTATACGATTGTGCATCATACGTATGATGAATTGGTGGTCAGGTGAAGAAGACGTAACAATCAATTTCAGACGCTATTTTGTTGTTTTTTTTCCGTTTGTTGTATTCTTCTGTTTATGTATGTTAACAAATAGCATTTAATAGTTTGTTTTCATTTGCGTTTAGATATCGCAAGAAGTATAAAAGTGTTTATTTGAAGCCTATCAAGAATTGGGTCAAACAGATCCTTTACGAGGAGGTATAATTCGAATATGTCGACATTTATTCACTGTATACCAATATTGATATAGATTTCTCTTTACAATTATTGTTTTTTAGATTGTGGTCATGCTTATCGGTTGTTTTGTGTATAATACCATTTTCTATAGTAGGTGCTTGATGTCAAGCGGGAGAATGGCCTTACAACTGATCCACAAATGCTTGATGTCGCTTCAAATAACGTCAGGAGGCATCCACCATCTCCCATAATGCCAGTGAAACAAGTTATTTCTTCTCTTTATTTAGTTGATTATTTTGAATGGGTTATTGTGCTTAAGGCTCTTATATGTACTTCATGTTGTTTTGTTATCAAATTTGGTTCAATAACCAACAATTCATAGCCTATCTGTTTGTTTAAATTAGATCGGACATCCTTCGATGAACTTCATGTTGTTTTGTTGGATTAGATATGAAAAAAATTCTTTACTTGCAAAAAAAAACCCATTTTAATAATCACCAGTTATCGCCTCATTCCTCTCAACATGAACCCTAATTTCACACATCATTCTCCCCTCTTTACATCTTCAAAAGGATATTAAATATTAAATTTGTGTTTTCCATGAAATATAATATACCACTTCGATAGATTCAACTTCTGTAATCAACAGGTAAATTGGTTTTAAGAGGATTTGCCATATATTTCATGTGTTTATTTGAGTCTTTATGGCCGATTTGTATTAATTTGGGAAAAGTCTCTTAAGTTCTAAATTTATTAATTCTTATCCTCGAACAAATACCCTTTTTGTCATTGCTAAACTGACATGTACCTTAAACATCATTTGCTCATGTCATTGAAGAGGCAATATGCATCCTTAAGTAAATTCGGGGCAAGTATCATGTGTTTTTAATTATCACGGCACGAGTCCGAGACACTTCTATGCTTATAGAATGCTCGAAAACAAAGTATGCACTTTGTCATTAACTTATCTAATACGTCACGTTATTTAAGTTTATTTTAATTATACAGTTGTGAGTATATAGGATTAACATTGAATTATTGAATATATATCCTCACAAATTTTATAAAAACACCCTTTTAATAAAATTAATAAAATATTAATATTCTTAAAATAGAGCGACCCGTGGGTACCACGGGGTAAAACCTAGTTCAATACAATAAATACACATAATCGTAGAGATGATTTCGTAAATCATTAGCATGATTTACATTATGCTTTTAAGATAACTTTTTATTAAAAAACTATAATAAATCTTAATAGACACTAATGATAATGTGGATCAATACCTTTAAAAATAAAAATATAAGAAAATAGTCGCCCTGTTCAATAAAAATGATTAGCAACATAAAAATATTTGTAAATATGAGTAGGAGTTGGGTAGAAAGTGTATTTTTCCTAGAAAATCTAGAAAGCAATGAGAATTTGACATGTGGCATTGAGTTATTTTAACTAGAAGGGCAATTATGTAATTTCACATTTTAATTTTATTTTTTAAATTTATATTTCATTAACTAACATTGCATGATCTCGAAGGTAACTGATTATGTCCATGATTTTCGGATTTTTGGTTGTATTTCGAATCCAAATCTCATTCAAATCATATGTATATACAATTCTTTCTATCGTTTTCTTCTTCACCAGCAGTATTCGTATTCAATAAATTTTTCAGAGAGAAAAATCATGGCTTCAAACACACTTGTTGATTGTGGAGATGGTTATTAACATTTAACTGCAAAACCATCAGCTTGTTCTTGGTGATGTGTTTTAACAGCAAGCAGATTCATACAGTTGTGTTTTAGCATTCATGTTGGTAATGCTGGAGGATTTCTTGACGTTGTGTTTTATTATTCAGATTCATACAGTTGTGATTTAACAGCAAGCAGATTCATACAGTTGTGTTTTAGCATTCAGATTCATACAGTTGTGTTTTAACTTGTTTTAGCATTCAGATTCATACAGTTGTGTTTTAACAGCAAGCAGATTCATACAGTTGTGTTTTAGCATTCAGATTCATACAGTTGTGTTTTAACAGCAAACAGATTCATACGCTGTGTTTTACCATCCATGCTGGTAATGCTGGAGGATTTCTTGACGCTGTGTTTGAACAACAAGCAAATTAATACGATGTGTTTTCTTGATGTGTTTCTTCATGAAAGATAGAAGGAAGAGGGAGAGAGAGAGAGAGAGAGAAATCGCAAGAAATATGGGGTTGTTATGGAATGACAATTATTTTCATATTTAAAACAAGCTAAATGACATATCTACCCCTGATTAATTAAATAATCCTATTTTTAAGAAACACATATTACCAAAATGTCACCAAGATGGTCTCAACATTAAACACACCCATTGGATGGCCCAGATCGCTTCCTAGACTTTCTAGGAAAAACACACTTTCCGTAGAATCCCTACTCTTGTAAATATTACCCTTGACTTTTATTAAATAGAGCTTATTAAATGACATCATAGTTATGAAAGTTTATTAAATAGAGTTTATCAAATGAAGGTTATTAGGAGGTCATGGATTCATTTCCCGTGGTATGAAGTTTAGGCATTAAAAAATGAAGGTTATTAAATTGATGTCAAATTCCAAATATATCTTTTTGTTTGGCCTTTTGCCCATTTGGGTCGGAGGTTTGGTTTAATGAAGTTCATTTTTCAAAAAATAAATAAATAAATAAATAGTAGTATAGATATATATTGGGGTCACTTTTCAGACCTTTTCATTTCTGAACTACGTGCATGTCAGAGGGTAGGTACATCGTACCAATAGGAGGCGTATTGCCCAATACGCTTCCTATTTGTATCGCATTTAATGCTTCAAGCCCTATGGGAAGCATATTGGACTATAGGGTTCCTATTGAGAGATGTACAAAAATTTTTTGGGATATGTAGATACCATTACGAAACCAAAAAATACCTAAGGCTAGAGGATATGGTGATGGTCCTCTCTTGGAGGATGATCCGCCACGTAGGCGCCACATCATAGTCCTCCCAAGGATGGTCCATCCCACAAAACTAAAGGGTATGGGAGGATGGTCCTAGATGATCCTACCCCACCACTTTTATGTTTTTTATTTTTTTAATCTTCTACTTTTTTCTAACATTTAACAAATAAACTAACAAAATATTTTCATTAATATTAAAAAACATTGCATAAACTTAAAAAAAAACATAAATTAAAAAAAATAAACTTAAAAAAAACATAAACTTAAAAAAATCCTAATATATTAAAATAAGCTACTAGTCTTCGTCCTCCATGTCGTCGTCGGGTTCGTTTTGAGCGTTGTTCCAAATGTACTCCCAAGTCCGCTTGTAGGTTATGATGTGTGTACTCGTTATGTAGAGCGAACATGTTCAAATCTTGTTGTTCCGCACTAACTGGAACAGAATTTCCCGTAGACGCGTTTTCGTCATACTCGCTTATCGGTCTACCTTCGTCTTCAATGATCATGTTATGAAGGATGATACAAGCGTACATAATCTCTTTGGTGTAGCCGAACGTGCTGGATGTTCAATGATTTGCCATTTTTTTGTAGAACACCAAAAGGCCGTTCAATATCTTTTCTCGCACCCTCTTGATACTTCGCAAATTTTTTTCTTTTTTCGTCTGTCGGGTGCGGATTAATTTTAACGATGGGGTGGTAGAAATGGAAGAAGGTGAAGCCATGGTAATTTTTGAGAGAGAGATGGGGTGGTAGTGGGTAAAAAATGATATAAAAATTGATGAGTTTTTATAAAAAGAGAAGAGGGGTTATAAAATGTGAGAGAGATATGAGATTGTAGTGGGTGAAAAGTTGTGAAAAATTGTGTAAAGGAGGTGAGTATTTATAAAAGTATGAGTGAAATAGGTATTTATTTGAAATCTAACCGTTGGTTTTTGAAATAAAAGTTAGAATTTGATTTTTTTTTAACGGTCACATTTGAAAGGGGGCCCCACCAAAATTGGATCGTCGCCAACGTCTTGAGCAAGCCGGTGAGGACGGGACCGCGGGGGGGGGGGGGGGGGGATGGTGTTTCGCCGGCGCCGAACCTCGACGGGGATGGGGACGGACCCCATACCCTACAGCCTAACTAAAGCTCTTTTAATATACGAGTCCAAGATTCTCGCAAACTTAAACAAGTTAATTATGTATATAGGGGGAAGGTTCATTGGGGAACACTAAAAAAGTGGGGAACAGCGGGGAACCGACTCAAACGAACTCCGATTAGACTCATTCCAGCGGCGTTGGAACCGGCTCGTCGAACCCTAACTAAGATCTCTTAACCCTAAATCCTAACTCCTAAACTCTAAACCCTAAAGCTAAAAAATAAGGCTAAAACCTAAGCTAAATCGTAAAATCTAAACTATAAACCCTAAAAGCTAAACCCTAAAGGCTAAACCTAAAGTTAAACCCTAATGCTAAACCCTAAAGCTAAACCCTAAACCTAAACTCTAAACCCTAAAACTAAACCCTAAAGCTAAACCCTAAAGCTAAACCCTAAAAGCCGAACCCTAACATATTTAGGGTTTAGGGGTTATGATTTAGGTGTTAGGGTTAAGAGATCCTAGTTAGGGTTCAACGAGCCGGTTCCAACACCGCTGGAATGAGTCCAATCGGAGTTCGTTTGAGTCGGTTCCCCACTGTTCCCCATTTTTTTAGTGTTCCCCAATGAACCTCACACTATGTATATAAATATAGCATCTTTTCTTTAATACAATAACAATTATTATGCATATAATTATTACAAAAAATAACTTAATAATATATATTACGTAATATATATCATTGTAATTATAATATATACACACACACATATAAAAAATATAAGTGACCACCAAATAGCTAAGCTATCCAAGAAAATGTTCTTATGAAATGTCAGCATCATTATTTTAGTTCCTCTTGAATTCAAGTGATGAACAAAGATCAATCAAATTACTTCAAAACAGTGAGATCTACTAATTAAAAACCATATACATGTATCTCCAAAACCGATATTCAACAGAGATGGTTCTTATTCACAAAAAAATTAATAACACAGAAAAGCGGGTTAGGGGATGTACATGATGATTCCAAGGCCTAACCTGAGGTTCTTCGGCTCCACCGGCTCGAGCCACTCTTGCGCCGGGGTCTAGCAGCTCTCCTTTTTGTGTTTTTTGGGGTGGTTATTTTGGAAATCGAACGTATTTTTGGAGCTGGTTGTTCATTCTGGCTCAAACCTTCAGAAACCGAAACAGGAGCCATGTTGTTCTTTTCTTCTTCGGTATTTTCTTCAACCTTTACAGCAGCAGAATCTGTTTGTGGCTTCTTTGCTCTGCGGTTGTATATCAAAATTCCATCCGTACTCTGTATAAATAAAACGTTAGGTGACGGGTCAAAACGGATTTCGGTCAAGTGAGCAACTTTAGTACCAGTCGGGTCAGATCACGCGTTAGGTCACGTTGACCAAAAAGCTTTTGCCCAAAAATTTACTGTTCAATAAATAAATATGAGTATAATATAACTCACTCGTTTTCTTGAAGCATCGTGTGGCTGTTCCATGGGTTCGTTTGCATCTTGAATATGAGTTGACTCAGAAGCTGCATTTTCAGGTTTGACTTTGACCACATCTTCACTCGTATTTAATTTCATTAGTTGAGATGCAAATGTAGCAACTATAGACGGTCCTTTCATGTTGATTGGAAAATCCGGTTCCTTAACGGCGCGAGTCAATGGGTTATTAGATTCTTGCAAGATCAGGTCCTCGGTGGATGAGATCCTTCCAGCATTTTCGGTCGTTACAGCGTTGAGTCGGTTCTTCATTTTGGAGACTTGCGACTGTGAAACTTCAATCTTCCAAAGTATTTGTTCGAAGGAATAACCGTCTCCGAAGTCGAGAGATAACAACTCATCGGGGACTCTAAACTCGTTGCACGCGTTCTTAGGGGAAGATGGGCCTACAAGCAAATAATTCTTAGGTTTTATATTTTCAAGTTTCTAAAACTTCTAATACTTATTGTTATATCATTTAAGATTACATAATATACTAATACATTCGGTTTCGATGCGGGTTAGCAGGTACTACAATTTGAGCGGATAACACCTAATGACAACCTGCACCACATGTTTCGGATTTGGGTTTTTTCCAACTAAAATACCCATATTGAATCTCGACTGCAAACCGAACGCTACCAAAGATTTTCCCAAAGGTGTATAGTGAAAGATTATTGGTTACCTAGGTTAGTCTCATCATCATCCATTGTTGGACCATGAGCGGGGGACCTGCAAGTAGCTGCACGTGACACATATCAATCTCATAACAAGTTGTCAAACGTAGGAGATAAAGTAAAGAGTAAAGTACACGGATAGTCCCTGCGGTTAACCAAATTTTAGATTTAGTCCCCAACTTTTTTGAAGTACACGGATGGTCCCTCTGGTTTGCACTTTCTAACGCATTTAGTCCCCAACTTTTGCCAAAAGTACATGGATGATCCATGTTGTAAGCACTTTGTAAAGCATTTAGTCACTTAATGTTGGGAACTAAATGTGTTACAAAGTGCAAACCACAGGGACCATCCGTGTACTTTTGACAAAAGTTGGGGACTAAATACGTTACAAAGTGGAAACCGTGTACTTTTGAAAAACTAGGGACTAAATCCAAAATTTGGGTCAACCACAGGGACCATCCATGTACCTTACTCTAACGTAAATGAAAGACGAATATGTACCAAAATACGAGGATATGTTGTGATGTAACATGTACAATTCAGAGTCTGATTCTTCATGTCTTTTCCTAATCTTCCTCTTCATCAGTTTTTGTCTTTGCGAATCATGAACAAAAGGCATAGACCTTGCACAACGACCATCTAACGCAAAGTTTTTGTATTTCAACTGCTTTGTTTGATTAATCTTTTCGATCTCTTCATCATACATGATAGCCATGGACTCGAATTTCCGAAGCTGCAATTCGACCCATTTACAACGCCACATAATCGGTTGTACAAACTTCCTCCAATGAGATGTCACCCTTTTCTTCCTGAAAATTCATCATCATATGTTTTTAACTTATTTATTATATTTTCCAAATTGTTTTAAACTTATTGATTAATAAATGGATTATAGAGACGTTACCTCAAGGGAAACAAGTCACCCGATCCACCTAACGTGCGCATTGATGCAGCGTCCCCACGTAAATCCGACATAACCTCATTGTCACTTTCATATCCGCGAGTTCCATGATCAGAAAATGTGTCACCAAAAGAGCTTGAAGAAGCGGTAGCATCAATAGACTGCGGTTGACCTGAACCACCCTCATCGCCATTCTTGCAGTTTGCTACGTCAGGTTTCATGTTTTTATCGTTCAGCGTTGATACAAAAGATGGATGACCTTTACTAGTCGAAGCTTTCATTGTGGTTCCTTCCGTTATTTTAGGTCCAGAACAGGACCCATGTCATGATATCACACAATCGTTATCATTCTTATTTTAAGAAAGTACTCAGCATTCCTAACAATATGTAAATAAGACTAAAGCTCAGTTGAATCAAACCAAGCAAAAATGGAGTATCTAAATTATTCACCTGCATTTTAGAGATTCCCAGTTAGAACAACAAATTTGCTATATATTCTGTGGAGCATCTACCAGACAACTTCAGGCGCAAGCCACTTTGCTTTTGACTAGGTAAAGCATGAGGCGTACAAAAGGCGCAATCGAGGTGTGCGCCTCTTGTACATGGTGAGTTTTGTGCATCGGGAGTTGTACATATAGCTTTTTAGGTTGTACATGTAGGTAACTTATATATTAAATCATATATATATATATAAAGGTTATTCATATATAAATTTAAGATAGGCCATAGACGATACAAAAAGCAGTGCGCTTATCGGCTTATGTATATATATAAACACCTTGCACCTCACGTACAAAAAGCAGTGCGCTTTGCGTCTCAGCTTGGGACCCTATTTTAAAACCAACGCATCTACGGAACGAACATGGGCAGATCTTAGTCAGGCCTGGCCAGCCCTCCTGATTTTTAGCTTCGAAGAGTAAATTTTACCGAAAATTTTATATGTACTGAGCCCCCCCCCCCCCCCCCCCCCCTTTTTTTAAAGTTCAAGATCCGCCACTGGGCAGGAACTTCCTTATTCGGATAATCAGTTCGGTTTTCAGTTACAACCGAATAAACTGAACCAATCACCCCTATGATCTACCTGAAACCCCCAATGACTAAAATTTGCTTAGACACATAATTCTTGAACTGTAATTAGGGTTTCAAAATGCTAAAAACCAAAATTAAACTGGAATTGTTAGTGTAACAAACAAAATTACGTGCAGTAAAACATCAAAAACCACACCAGATTGAGATATTACATATCCCAAAATCCAATTACAAAATTAGGGCTTCAAATTAACATAACCTCGTCCCAAAATTAGGGCTTTCTACATAAAACAATCAAAATTCGCATGGTGTAACTGAAAATTAAATCCAATAATCAAATTGATATAATCAATCAAACCAACAATTCAATTAACACTTACGGAGTCCAAATCTAATAATCTTAATATTATTTTTTTTATTCTGAATTACGATGGAAATAAAGGATGTAACTTTTTTTACGGATATACTTACTGGGTCTCCGGCGAGAAGCAAAGGGATAAAACGGTGTCGTATGGCGGTGTTGTGGTGGTGGTGGTGGAATTTGAAGTAATCGGTTTGTTGGTGAAATGAATTCCGTCAATAAAATCTTGACTGAGGATTTGACGGAGAGGAGGTGGAAATATTCTGTTTTTTTTTTAACTTTTTTTTTTTTTTTTTTTTGTGTGGTAAGTGTTACTTGCTGCTTACGCCATTGTTTGAAATTGAATTTTATTTTAATTTAATGAATTTATTACTTTTCCCAATTTAAAAGATTTTCTTAATTTATGTAAAGATAATTAAATAAAATAGAGAGAGGTTGTTATGTTAGACACGATCTTCTTTATTTGGACGTATGAATTGACCATATCTTTATCTCAACATATAAAATTTAGGGAATGAATTTACCTTATCTTTATCCCAATATATCTTTTGGCTCCTTAACGCCAGGATTTATCCAATTCCTGACTAGGGTCCAACGGGTCATGCATGACAATTGCTCAGCCTCAGGAGGACAAGATTTTGTCTTTAGTAGATTAGGGTTTGCAATTCAGAAAGGATTGATGGCGCAACTTGTTGCCCGTCTACCTTCTGTTTTGATGTAACTTGGCAATTATGAATGAGAAAATATATTGTTAAAAAAATTAGAGAGAGCACTTCACATTACGATACCATTCTTAAAAATTTAAAGAAAACCTATAAGAGTCTTCTAAATATAGAGACTCACTATTTACATTTTATTTATTCTTTAAAAGGTTCGTGAGTGGAAGAAAAAATAGTAAAAAGAATAAACAAGTATTTTGAATAGTGATGTATATAAGAAACTAGCGTTTGCCCCGATAGAGAAAATTTTAAAGAAAACCTATAAGAGTCTTCTAAATATAGAGACTCAACCATTATCAAATTTTTGCTAAAAAAAAATAGAAAAACTAAATTTTAAATTGGGGGAAAATTATAATTTTCAGGACAAATGATCGTGTGTCAGGCAGCCGCCTGACACGAATAAAAATTACACCGAGTCAACCAATTAAAACAAAACACTACCACAGTTAAAAAAAAAAAACTAAAACAATGAGATGACATGATTGTAATTTTATACTGGGGGCAAAATTGTAATTTAACCAGGAAAACAAACAAAAACGATAGAGAAAATGTAAATTTAAGTTGAGCGCAAAATCGTAACTTGGCTGGGAGAAAAAAACTAATGGCAAAACTGTAAATTTAAACGTGGCAAAATCATAATTTTCAACCAATGGCAAAATTGGAGTTTTTAGCTTGGTGCAAAAGCGTAAATTTATTTTTAAGTACGGGTAAAAACATAATTTTGAATTTATGGCAAAATCGTAATTTTAAAACGGGATAAAATCATAAATTTATTTGGCCAATAGGGAGTGCCAAACAGATGACTGACACTACATCCTTTGCTACCCATATAAGCCAGTAATTAAAAAAAAAAGGAAAAGGCCAACAGCCTTTTTCCACCACTCTCATTCAACAACGGTTGCCCTCATAGTTTTTGTAGATTTAGGTAATGTGGGAGATTTTTAAACTACCTGTAACATTTTAAAGATAAACTAGGATAATACCCGGCGGGCGTTGCACCGCGGACAACACGTGCGGACATCATGTTAAAGCGTGCGCGGACGTCACACTAAATCGAGCTGAGTCGTTGCGTCTCTCAGCTTTTATTTAGCGCGGATTATAACAAATCCATTGTGTACACATATTAGTAAGAATAACTATTCGTGGCATAATATTCTACATATCATCTAGAACCCGAAAAATGTGGTGCCAGTGACAGCAAACATGCTAAACGACAACTATTTTGTCAAGCCTGGTGCCAATGTGGTGCCGATTATAAGAAATCCATTGTGTACACACGTTATTTTATCAAACCTTTAAAATAACCTTCAAACCAATTGTCAAATGACCATAAATCTCACCAATTTAACGAAAACCCTTTGAATCTTTCAACTTCAATAATCGTACACGAACTCATTAAATCGAATTTAAAAATAAACAAAAAAATTAGCATACTTTTTGTGCAATTATCATTAGAACCCCTCGCTCGAGCCACGATTGTGTTACCGCAACCTAACCGTCTCCATTTTGCGTATATTCGGCCCTTCACTACTTAACCCAGATGGGTGCAATATATATTCACTCTTGGGCCGGCTGTACTCATTGTTGGCCTAGTGTTGTGTGTCCAAAGCCATTTTTCTGAATTTTATCATGTCTTTGTTGTACTAGGCCGTGTCATAGTGTGAGCTCCCATTGTATAACAGCCAGTGTCCTGTCTTGATCCCATTATCAAGATCAGACAATGATGCGGAGGCGAGCTGAGTGGCGGACACACACAGCTCACAGCTGTACATGACAATGTCCTGCTCCTCTCATCTTGTATTTCTTTCGTGACACCGGGTGTTGTAGCCAAGGTGGACTACTCGACTGCCGCCAGCCCCTTGGCTCTCCCCAGATGCGCGGAAACCCGACCTCCACCCGCCCGAAGGCACGACAGTGGAATAATCGGTAAAATCTCGCCTCCCATCCAAGTCGAACCGGCGCCACCCGTATTTGCTCTTCACTTGGATGCCGCAGAAAATAATGAGGATAGTGGGAATCGAACTTGAGTCACAAAGAACACCAATTCTTTCTCTAACCACTCCACTCATTGGCAAATATTTATTGGTTAATTACAATTAAGTAGACAAATTTTATTTAATTATAATTACATAAATATTTTCTAAAACATAAAGTTATATGTTGAATTTTAGAATTCTTTGTTTTACATTTTATTTATTATTAATAATCCACTTCATTTTCTAATTTATAAACATTTAAAACCACATAATTCAATTTTTTTTTGAAACTCACCAAAAGCTAAGAGTACAATCAACTAAGCAAAAACTTGTTGTTAAACTAGAAGGATGAGGTGAACGCTCTATTTTCACTAAACATTGTATCATTCTTTAAACTTATCTCTAATTTTTATTTAACACTAGGGAGAAAGCCCGTGCGATGCACGGCATGCATAATAGTTATTGTTTGTTCGTGGTAAGACGTCTGACACGGCCGGTGCATAACATGTAAGACAATACGCCTACAAAGGGACGTGCTTAAACTTTATTAAACCATGGACCATAAGTTGTTTCCTTGGCAAAACTTGCCGGCCAAAAAGAAGTGAAAAAAGATGTCCTCTAAGAAAAAAAAACATGAAACAGAAAAAGGAAAAACGCATAAACTCTCGCACGCCTTCCTATCTTATTGGATAACACATAGTCCAAACTTTAGCTAACGCATGCCACCGTCATCCCCAATCTCATCACCAGCCAACTAACTGCAGTGAAATAACGAAAAGAAAACTATTAAAAATGGTATACTATGTTTACGTATATATGCATCGAAAAGTAGTACGGGTTTTCATTACTAACACTAAGTGCAGACGGTATACCTTTCATGTGGGTCACTGTCAACTGTTTCTTCTGAATCCGAATCTGCATAAGCAGGCCTGGGAAGGAAAAGCACGAAACATTTATGTAGACGGTTATCCAAAAATAAATATGCACAATTACATTGTTTATGGAAATCAATCAATTATAGTTGAAAGTTTTTTTGTTGCCTTTCCATTTATAACGACACTAAGTTTATTTTTTTCAAAAGCCAACTTCTTCCCTTATATGTCTTTACACATTCGAAGTGATGCGTTACCAAGTTTTTTTATTCCTATTTTTTTAATGTAGAACAATGCACTTTTATATTCACGAACTCAAGTTTCCGACTGTTGTAGCCTCCTAATTTTAAAATAGAGTAAACATATACCGGGTATGTAAATAACATTTCAGATTGAGTAGAAAGGTAAATAGCACATCTTTAATTAAAATGGTTTATTAAACAGGGCACGAATAAAGTGTAAGCTGATATATACCTTACGATCGCTTCAACGCGCTTAATTGGTGTCGATATGGGTAGCACCCCCTTGTCTTTAGCGGGGATCGATAGAGGTGTGGAAGAACCAAAGGGCTTACAACCATTCCCATCTAGCAGGACATTCGTTGAAGGATTCAAAATGGCCATGATCATAATACGTACACGAATCAAGCTGGAGGGTCTGAGTGCTGCCCACACGAGAGTGCAAACAATTCGGCAGTGTTGAAATGCTTCCATCAGCGTTCCTTACCATCACCGGAGTGAACTTATCCTGCTCCAATCCCATCGTCTCAGTTTCGAACCACCATTCTTCCGCCGCCGTCACATGAGCCTGGACCATTAACCCAACCGATAAGAGAAAGAGATTGATGAGAGTGGTTGTTTTGAGCTTTTGCGGTTGCACCTATTTTAACTTTGTATGAGATATTACGGAATTTAAACATGTTATACCTATTTTAACTTTGCACACACCATCCCCCGACCTGCTTTAAGGTTAAAACTTTAACCAGAATGGATTTCGTTTTATGCTTCCCATGTGGCTTAGTTTGATGTTGAGACCACATTGAATGTGCAGCCAACACTCGGTCCAGTAGATCTTGTGGTGCTCACCTCTTCTTTGTTGAGGGGAGATCCTTGAGTTGTGAACCAATGTTTTCATTTTTACTATATAATACAATATATATAATATGAAATAAAACTCACAACTAATGATCGATAATCTAAAATAAAAATATACTTTTGATTAAATGCTTTCAGATCCACTTAAGATCGATGGCCTTCAGTATTATTGAAAACAGTGAGATTTAAGAAAAGGCGGGTCAGCCTAGCCCAGCCAAACCCGTCATAAAAATTATACATTTTGACCATTTACGCAATCCACTTGACCGCCAATATATCCAACACTAAGCCCATATCCAGAAGTTTAAAAAAACAATATATCACTTAATAAACATGTTTGTAGAAATGTAGAGAACCTGTTCGTCAGTAGTGATTCCAACAATATCCATAGCCCTTCTTGTCTTCATGCATTCCTCTACAATACTCACACCTTCTAACTCATACATACATCATGCTTTATCATAGTTCAGACCCACTTGAACTACCTCATGAACCTTCTTCCCTCCCTAACAACCAGACTAAATGTTTAAGATAAATGCAAAGATACCAAAACATCCCTAAGTATAAGCAAATTACCTTATTCTTAAAGCCATAGAAATATAATTGTAATTAGTATGAAAAAGAAAAGCAAGATTGAAACTCAAGAAAGCATAAAATATAAAACGAACACAATTTTCCCATTCCTGTCAATTCAGGAATTAATAGTCTCCGACATTATCAAAAAGTTACTTATTTACAACCATTGAATAAGTTAATTGAGTACGAGAGTTTGTATCACAAACCGTTTCAAAATTTGTATATCTTTCCTTTTTGATCTCTGAAGCTACATGAAAAATAACAGATAAAAAAATCAAAGCCATTATCAAGGACAAAAAATGAAACAGAACCCACATAGCATATCAAGTAAAATAACCGGAATCAAACCGTGTTACCATGTATCTACTTATAATTCCATAAATATCAACTAATACTTGTACATCAACATTGGAAGAGCATCAATCGCATACAGAGGAAGAAGAATCGCACCTGATAATGCCGATACGCAGACCCAACTGCTTTCCATGGGGTAGTTCTTAACGGGGGTGGGGTGGAACCGGATGGGGGATTGAAGAGACGATTCCGGTGAGTTGAAATGTGAACCGACGCCGGTTAAGATGTGGAAGCGTGTGTACTGGAAGAGAATGAGAGGGGTCACGATTGTCCCTCTGCCATGAGATGGAAATGATTTAACTGGTAGGGAAGATGAAGTGGCGTGTCTTTAGTTGGGCAGCGATTAGGTTTCTTCAAGAGCAGGGATGGAAAAGATTTTAATTTTGTTTATTTCTGGCCCCTTGTTAATAGGCAATTACAACTTTAAAGACACAAATGTATTTAAGAGGTTCATAATGAAGGTTGTAAAAAAGTTGATATAACTAATTTTTTTTTTAAAGACACAAATGTATTTAAGAGGCTCATAATGAAGGTTGTAAAAAAGTTGATATAACTAAATTTTTAAGTATATATAGATATATTATTTTAAGTACTGCATTTAAAACATCATAAATGTTGATTTTAAAACAGAACATGCAACTAAATTTTAGATTATATATAGATATAGATACCACATCCAATCTTTAATATTTGTCTTTATGTCACTTACAACCATTTAATTTATTTATTTTTTCTTTCTGTCACTTACAACCACTTAATTTATTTATTTTTTCTTTCTAAAATACTAATAAATATTTATATAGATGATGAATGGATCTCTATATTTGAAAATCAATATTCATAAAAACTCTAAATTTGGAAAATGGATATGGATATAGAGATTTTTATGGCGATGTATAACAACCCTCAAAAAGTTCCTAAACGACAAATAATCGAAACCTCGAATGCACGCGACGAGAAACGGCATGAAAAACGGTAAATGACACGCGATAGGACGAACTTTCGGCAGAGGGCACGTGTAACCCCCCCTCCCCAAACGCCATGTGGCAGACCTATACTAGTGACAAAGCAGCCCTAGGCCATAGGAACCGTCCAGGCACGTCGCGGAGTATCACCTCTCGCTGAAACGTAGGCCTAATGCTGGGTAATCACTAACAAAGGGGGTTCGGATAGATAAGCTCAACTGTCACCTTTTTTTAAGATGGCGCGGTAATATCGATTTTAATTTGGTAGTTACTTTAATATTTATGTATTGTGACAGGTCAAAAATATTTTGGACGACTTGTAGTGTGACACCCCGCGGAAACTTTTGTAACACACTAGCTCATCAATGGCTGCGCTCTAACTTTCGGGACGAAAGTTCTTGAAACTTGAGGATAATGTGACACTTCGGGTTTTACCCGCACGTTCTATTTCCGAAACTAATATTCTTATTTCTTATTTTATGTGAACTTTTTTTTGTTTGTTTGGATTGATGATTATTAGTATGAATTATAAAATTTTCTATATGAATTTAACGAGCGGTTATAGTGTCTTGAACCAAATAATACATATCTATGTTTGGATATGTAGTAATAAAAGAGCTTGTAGTATCATATGAACATGATATATATGTATAAAAACAACCGAACACATGGTCGCTAGTGGTGCACAAATCGGGTTTTTTTAAAAACCGGTTCCGGGTATGGAACCTGGTTCGGGTAGGATCGGGTTTTACAAAATCGGATTTTTTTAAAAACCGGGTCGGGTCCGGGTTTTCTACCAAAAATGTATATCATATATACCCGGGTTCGGGTAGGGTTTGGGTCGGGTTTTATAAAACCCAGGTATTATAATACCCTATTTCCGGGTTCGGGTCCGGTTCAGGTATTCATCGGGTAGGGTTCGGGTATGCATCGGGTTGGGAAAAAACCCGCATCGGGTATTAAAAAAACCCGACCGGGTGTTAATGCTTCTTTATATGTTTTAGTGGATGGTGCCTATTGAAATTTTAATGACATTTCTAAATTTAAATTCGATGGTGCTAGATCGAAGAATTAGTCCTGATTTGAATCCTTTTGGATTACATAAACAACAATATATTTTATTTGCTATGTTATGTTTTAACCAAGTTCCATCAATTTTTCATTTTTTTGTATTAGACAAACACCAATGGATCTTTCTAGCAAATAGAGGGGAATAATGACCAAATACTTCAAATATCATTAGAAATCTAATAATTAAACAAGATTACATCAAAGTGCATACATAATTTTGTTAAATCATAAGAACTAGAAGTCTCAATGCTTGAAAACATAGATAAAATAACATAGATAAAAAAACATAGATAGGACTAGAAGTCAAAGTGCTATATAACCGGGTATAAAAAAACCCAGTTCCGGGTATTTATAAAACCCGGTTCCGAGTATTTATAAAAACCGGGTTCCGGGTATAAATCAGGTATAAAAAAACCCGGTTCCGGATTCGAGTTTTAGATCAAATATGAATACCCTGTCCCTACCCTATGGGTAGGGTCGGGTTCGGGTTCGGGTATAGAAAACCTGGTTTTTATAATACCCGGTTTCGGGTTTTTTTTCCGGGTCCAGGCTCGGGTTTTTTATGCACCACTAATGGTCGCTCCCACCTTAAATCCTCTTGGGCCGCACACCTGAAACCCTGGCCCAAAGGTCCTTACATCTCTACCCTAATTGTGGATATATATTTACGGCAGCCAACAAACAAAACAAGAGAATGTTTTGAAATTATAAGCCGCAATCCCGAGGCACATCTCTCACACTCTCACCATAAGGCTGGACGGTATGGGGACCGTCCAGCTCCGTCCTCATCTCGTCGCCGTCCCCCTCTCCATGCCCCCCGTCTTGATCCAGTCATCGTCCTCTCCGTCGGAATTTCGACGTCCAGGACGGAGCAAAACATGTGGGGCCCCCTCTTTCTTTTCGGCGCCGCTCCGTCACCCCATCCCGCCACCCCGTCTTCTTTCTTCCCTCCGTCACCATACCGTTCAGCCTAATTGCCTTCTTCTCCAAATAGCACACCTGCAAACACCACCCTCCCTCAGTTATCGGAATAAAACAGCCTGTTAAAAATATATGGTCGCTTGTTCCTCTAAACAGTCACCGGCTACTCAACTTCCACTCCGGTTGTTCGACAGCGGCGGCGGGTGTTACACTCCGTTCCAACTCCGGCAGCTCACAACTCCCCAGCTCGAAGCTCCTTTCCACTTTTTTTTTTCTTAACACTCTATTACTGCACCGGGTTCAGGTTAGGATGCTATCACTCTAAAAGGATCATGCTCGATAATAACGATTCCTATTGGGTGGTTAAACGATAGTCGTGGTTTAGTTAACTGTTAAATGCATCTACTTGGTGGAATAGTATTGATAATAATTTGAGCTTATAACATTCCATGGAATGATTAAATAGACACTTTAAACCTGCTAGTTGATTTTTTTTTTTTTTTTTCTATTCTTTGATGATGGGTTTTCATGAAAGAGTACAACCATACATCCTAAGCGTACAACCTGGTCATGCGTTATGAATGTTCAATGTTTTCGTGAGCTGCCTTGCTAGCATAGGTTCCGTAAACGTGTTCTCGGTTGTGTTAAAACATAAAGGTATGTAGATGATTTAATCTACAAGCTACATTAAGCGATTATGATGATGATTGATGTTGGTTTTTGAATGCCAATTTCCTGTTTACAATGATGATTACAACTAGTTGTTTCGTATGATGATGATGATGATGATTCTCTGCTAGTGATTAAGGGATGTCGATGATGAGTCCGACTATGATGATGTCCGTAAACATGTTTTTGGTTGTGATTAATGTTAAGGGTGATATAGGTTCTTAATGCAAATGCTTGAATATGTGTATTATATGAAATATGAATGACTGTGTCGAAATTCTTGAGCTGGGTTTTCATGGAAATGTACAACTCTACAAGCATAGGGTACAACTTAAGCATCTTGTGATTTGAAATCAACTAGGATTAAGAACCCCGCGTTGCGGCGGGGTGAACACCAATGTCACACTACTGCCAACGATCACCAACACTAAAGTTGCGGCATGTTAATGCGAAGAAATTAAACCGAAACATATAAAAGACTAACTAAGTCGATCTAGGACCCGCGCGTTACGATGAACCTGTCAAACGGAAAAAATAGACAACGTAAAAATGTTTAACTACACACGCACGTTGCATCGTGTTAACTCGCAAAATTTAGAACGGAACGTAAAACAAAAATTTTGCGGAAAATGAAAAGCATAGAAGACCAAAGTTGAAAGTAAAAAAGTTGTGAGATTAAATTGTAAAAGATGATGTACAATAGTTTAATACATACAAGTGTTACAAATTATGTCTATAATAGGAGCCACATGGGAGGAGCTTGAAGTTCAAGCCCCACTACATATGGTCTTATGTTTGCTATAGACCCACGCATTATCATTCGACACTCTACACAATAATCACTTGTACTTTCTTGTGGCTCAAAGTTGTGAACACACATTAGGTACAACAAGCCACATGGGAGGAGCTTGAAGTTCAAGCCCCACTACATATGGTCTTATGTTTGCTATAGACTCACGCATTATCATTCGACACTCTACACAATAATCACTTGTACTTTCTTGTGGCTCAAAGTTGTGAACACACATTAGGTACAACAATGAGATGCATAATACACCCATAAAAGCTTGATGTACAAGCTTTTATGCAACAAAATATCTATAATGCTTGATGTACAAGCTTTAATGCAACAAAATGTTGCAAATTATATAGTATATAATGGATAAAAACAGTTGTTTGTCTTTTTCTGATGGATCCATGATGTAGAATTGAGAAGTTGTTTTGGCCGCACAATGGTGGGTATAGGGGCCACTCCCGAATTCCCAAAATATAAGGATCGCACACTACCACCTTGATCGCACAGTAAATATTTGGGCTGTCAAACTTTTGGGTCTCACACCTTCCAAATTCTGTTGGGCCGTAAGGTCTTGTTGGGCCGCACCCAACCGTTGTAGGCTATCTAATTGAGAACCACACACCCACAAACAACCGTTTGCTAAGTATGATCATTATTTTTTTACACCAGAATTGCGATTTGATTGTCATGACCCACTTGTAGCTAAATTTGATATGTAATTTCTAAATATGATGTATTAGATACGTGATGATGTGTTAAATACGTGATGACTAAAAGTGGTGCTAGCTAAACGCGAGAAAATCAAGGTATTGTCACACACTTTACTAAAGCATGTATTCCTGGTGGTTGGGAACAGAATAAACGACGTTACCTCCTTGTGCGGGATACGGGTAACAAGATCTCCTTGTGTGGGATACGGGTAACGTTTTCCCCTTGTGCGGGATGCTCAGTTAAATACTATTTATATTTCATGAACAAGCCTACTAAACGGAACTCTATCACAAGTCCCTACTTTACTATACCAATTAGTCGCCTGGCCTGGCGAACGAGATATTAGTTAAATAGCGCTATTTAGGTCTCACTAAACTCACACCGTGCCTTGAGTGGGCGGGCGTGAACCAATAGGTCCTTGGCAACCGTCAATGATGATAGACATTGACAAACGGGGCAACAACAACAACTTAAGTGCGATAGTTTCGGCATGATCATGGAAGTTTAGTAGCTTACATATGAGGTAGCTCCGCATGACATGATATAAATGGGAAATTTAACAACTTAAGTACTTAAACAAGTTTTATGAAATTAAAACTGGACAACTAGTGAACTCGCCAACTTTATGTTGACACTCTACTGCATGCTTTGCAGGTAATCCTTGAAGGCAGGAGCTTGTGGCTTGAGGAGTGTAGTGGTTGCATTAACCTGTGTCGGGTTTTAAATAAATTTGAGGGTGTGACATGTAGCATGAGACATATCGTGCAAATTTAATAAAAATGCAATTTGACGTATCTTCGTGATAAATTGAAACGACTTTCAACTCTCAACATGACTTATTTTAGATACCCAATGTAAACTATGTTGGTCGTTTATCACGAACTTGATTTTGAATTAATAAATTCTTTTATTAATTATGGTATTAAAATAAACAATTTAATTTTAAAACGAATGTTTTTCTAACAACAAATTTGGATCACTGACGGACCACTGGAGTATCGTCGTGCCACCAGCGGAACCACCCAATCATATCCATCTCCACTAGGCAAATTTTATCTTTTTATAAAACTCCTTTTATTAAATTATCTTTCCGAGTTAATTTAATACACCTTTTAATTATCTTATCGTTAAATGAATGTGAAAATTTATTTAATGGTCTAATTATTTCCTAAATAACATATCCAGCTACGCATAAATAAAATAATAAACCGAGCCTAAGTAATTTTGTTCGTTTCATTCGAGCCATTGAATGCCAAGTAAACCAGTCTAAAGGGACACAAAATAACTATTTATCTTGTCGGCTTCCAATTAGTCGAAGATCTTTATCTTCTCGTCTGGTTTGCCGCCGTCTTCGATCTTCAATATCTTGTCTTGTTCAATTTACAATTTTTAAATATACAACTTTTACAATAAAATAAAACCTAACTATTACACAGGGTTCCAAATAACCCAAAAAAAAGAAGATATTGAATCAAACCAAATACAAGTAACAAACAAAAACATCACATAAGATCTAAGGCTTGATTTATATCCCATCACAATCATTATAAAAAACGGTAAAGGCATGATCTTTTTGTCAAACTAAAGTTTTGCAAATAAATCATACATCGTTTTAAACAAATATATTTAACCAAACGTAAAAGTGGCCTAGAAACCATTGTTGGGAATCGGTGTACCATTAAAATAAAAACATCCTCATTTTACTTGTTAATAACACTTGTTGATTGAGCGGAAACGTGTACAAATTCCAATCATAAAATAGTCCCACTAGAAGTCCAATAACATTCAGGTTAAATGACTATCACAACCATAGGGTGTTCCTAAAATAGTTCCACTAGCAATCATAAATACACCGTTGGTGTAACAACCCGACTTTCCGAGTTAAGTCGTGTCATTACTTAGATCTGTCATTTATTGCATAATTGACTTGTACTCTCGAGATCTCGATTATCGCAAAACGGGTTTAAATGATATTTTGAAATTGTGTTCTACAACGCATTCACAACGCTTATTGAAAAGGCAATTATCGCATTTAACGCAGTTTACAACGCATACTACTTAAACGCATTTTATCGCATTGCTTGTTTATACTAAACGCAATCTCATCGCAATCACAACGCAAACTCAAAACGCAGATTTACTTTTATGCAACTATGTGTTATGTGTGTTATTGGTGTGATTACTTGTTTAATAATTATGTGGTTATCTCAATGCAACGCTTACTCGCTACTCGCTTAAACGCAACGCTTATCGCACAAAACGAAAGTCGAAAATAAACAAAACACAACTCGGCTGGTCGAATGACCACCCGATCGGATGGACATCCGTCAGGATAACCATCCGATCGGATGGCCATCCGATTGACTGGCCATCCGACACCACTACTCCACCGCCTTACTCTCCTCTCTCACACTATAAATAGTACCCGTACATCACTGTTCACTGATGTGACAGCTCTCTATCCGACCAAATCGCTCCCAGGTCATTCTCAAGCACTTTTCTCTCGATTCAAGGCCATTTCGTAAGTATTTCTCCCTAAATCTTTTACAATCATCATCACTACACACTTCCCTATCATCTTCTCCATCAAAATCTCTGATTTTCACCCTGAAATCACCTGATTTGGACCCCTTGAAGGTGACATCATCTCGGTTGCTTATGCAATCGGTTATGTGACGTCATCTCATGAAGAATGGTTCAGATCTAAAGGATTTCCACACTATTCAACACAAATCTCAACTAGATTTCAACATTTTCTACTGTTTTCAACATTTTTCATCTCTTTCAAACTTTTCTTCAACATTCCACTCAAAACCGATGGAATCTTGACTCATTCAGACTTTCTTAGTTGAGAGTCGGTCTGAAAACGGATTTCCACCGGAGAGATGACCGATTAACGGGTTATACATGAAACTTCATCAAAAGAACAGTGAGTACGACCAAATAGGGTGATTCCCATCCGATCGAATAAGCTGGACCTTGGTGTGTTTCCATTGTTCGACACGTCATCACGCCATCTCCGTTAAATCACAAACTTTGTAACTTAGAAAAATTTCCAGTTTTCAAACCAACAGGTTGCCCACTCGAGTGGCCATCCGATCGGATAACCATCCGATCGAATGACCATTCGACAGGTGACTTGTCCTTTATGCTATTTCTTGTTCAAAACGATTTGACCAAAACTTCAAAATATCAAACCCTCGATCAAATAGCCATCCGATCGAATGGCCATTCGTCCGGATGACCATCCGACTGGATGACTTGTTTAAATATTACAACGAAAACTTCAAAATTTTCAAAATATTTTACAAACACCACACTCATTCGAATGGCTATCCATTCGAATGGTCATCCGACCGGATGACCATCCATCCGGATGACCATCCGATCGAATGGGTTATCCTCACTCAACACCCGACAATCTGTTTATGCACCGTTCAACGCTTACGCTACTGTCCTATGCTCAGGCTAAACTCCAACGCGCTCCCTTCAATCCAAGATTGTGTTTAATTTTTAAACACATACTGTGAGTATACTCGAACCCTTTTTCGCTTAACGCACTTTTGGGTGTTACATGCGTACTATATCAACTCACAACGCACACAATACTCAAACTCTTTTATAAACTCTAACCGCTCTCGCATGCTATACGTGATTCGATAAATGCTTGTATGTTATGTTTACACAGTGACTGTTTTGCCTCACACCTTAGCAACGATAGTACTATAGTTTGGACTCAGCACCTGTTTATTCAGGGGTTTTTAAGGGCCTTACTTCACATGGTCACAGTGGTGATAATGTGTTGCGCATTCTACAACTCGCAGTCATGTCGGTTGCATGCGTCATTGTCGATAGCTTGCTTGATTCACATTTCTATGTGTTACATGCTGGTTATACGTAAACGCTTTCGCTATACTATATGCTATGCAAACTTGTGTGCCCACCTTTACATTATATGTATTGACTTTATTTTATAGTATGTGACAGGTTGATAGGATGCTATGTTTGTTGTGACGAAATCAAGTAGGAAGTCTAGAAACTCCATTAAATAAAATCTAAGTTGTCAGAACAGTTTACTTGCTTATGAGACACACTATCTGTAATGACTATTTTTACTTTATATGTTGATGGTATGGGATATTAACGATTAATATATTGTCATTAATAGTTGTCATGGATTCTCTTGGACAATCTGTTTCGCTTAGTGCCACGCCCCGATGATTCCGCCATCGGTTGGGGTGTGATAGATTGGTATCAGAGCCATAACTTTAGGGAATTAGGAAAGACACAACCTAGTCCGGGTTTGATGTCTTAGGATTGACCTAGTCTATAGTCTAAGTACCAACAGACCGTTTGTGCAAACCCAGTAGGGGTTTCGTACAAACTTACTCTCGCTTGTACTCGCTAAAACTACAACTTTGCGCGAACACCGCATGCTACAGCTTCGTGCAAAGACAGCCTTTTCTAAGGCTGGACACTACATGGCCTTCCCTAAGGCTGACACAATACACACATTCTCGAAAACACTCGCATAACACAATCGAGTGATTTGATCGAGATTAGGTGTGAAAACCGAAACCTCTCGAAAAGATTACTCATTCTACGCATAATTTTTACTCTCAGCACGAGAATATCTGTTGAGTTGGGAGTGACATCCATACCTCAACAGGGAATCTCCATCTCTATCTAGTGGTCTTGCCACATTTTCAGGAATTAAGTTGTTAAGTTAGGGGTGAAACCCGCATCTTAATGACCTGTTCCACTCTCTACTTGATTTTACAAAACTCTCACCAAAGTCTCGATGGATTCCAATAACCCGAGCCATGTAGAAGCCGAAAGGATGAGTGCCGTTCACTATATTCAGCGAGAGCATAGTCTATTAGGCCAAAGCGTGTACTCGAACTCGTTGAGGATAGTCGAATCACTTTGGGTAGTCGACGTCTAACACCCAGGACATTCTAATTTCGATTCAATCCCGCGATCTCCGATTTTACGCGCTATCGATTTTATGTATTTTAAGTGTTTATATGTTTATGTTTCGATTTTGGAGACTATTCGCTTCCCTCTTTGAAAAACGCACACAACACACACCGCTTCGTAATCTAAAACTAATCGTAGACAAACTATGAACTCTCGTGCGCTATACTGCTCGCAATGCTATTCTCTATTTACGCTACACGCTATCGCTACTTGATTATCGCTTGCAACTCTCGAACGCATTCGCGGCTTTGAAAGATAGGTGAATACGTGCAAAATATGTAGGTGAATACGTGCAAAATATGTGCTTACGTGGATTATGTGCTCCTATGTGCTTCTGTGCTTACGTGCTTACATGGACTATGTGCCTATGTGATTATGTGCCTACGTGTTCCTGAGCTTTACATAAAGGAGAATGTTTTACGAACGCTAAACTATTATCTAAACCCGATATAATCTAATCACGTCTGAATCCTATGACGATATCTACTGCAGACAATGTCGTCATTTGGATACCACACTTCTCGCGCAGCTCGCCGTAACCATGCTGATAAGCGTATCGCTTCACTGGTCGCCAAGGAAATGGCTAAAGTCATACCTCAGATCGTGAGCGAGATCAACGAGGTGAATAGCAGCTCCTCTGTTGAATCTAAGAATGACTCTCCAAAAGCACCTTTCAGCTTTAAGCAATTCAAGGCCTACGGTCCTGCTAACTTCACGGGTAAAGATGGACCCAATGCTATGTTCCAGTGGTTTGATGCAATCGAAGTCACCTTCAGACAAAGTGGATGCCCAGAAAATCTGCGTACTGTTAACGCTACTGGAGTTTTTCCGTCCAGGGCTCTGGACTGGTGGACTGCTGAGCGCAACAGGCATGGTAATGATGCAGCTTACGGACTATCATGGGAAGAGCTCAGGGAACTTATGATGAAGGAGTTCTGTCCTCCTCATGAGGTGCAAAAGCTGGAGAATGAATTCTGGCATATCAAACAAGAAGGAGGTGATAACGCTGGTCTCACCGCTCGCTTCAAGCAACTTAGTATCATCTGTCCTAGTCAAGTGACAACTCCGGATATCACAATCAAGAAGTACATCTGCGCTCTACCAGCTAAACCAGCTACCATTGAGGAGACTTACCAACTCACAGCTGAGATCAATGATAAGCGAGTTTTGGCTGGTTATTTCAAAACCTCAACCAAGAGTCTGAATCAAGCAGCTGCTACTCCCGCTCCAGCTACCGAAACTGTAGCATCACAAGGTTCAAAGTCTTCGTGTCAGAATTGCAAGCGCAAGGGTAACAACAAAAAGAACTACGCTACTACCGCTGCACCTCTCAACGTTGTCCCTGTACAACCCAACAACAACCAGAACCGCCAAGTGGCAATACCTGTGACCAACGCACCGCCTGTTAAGCGTGCGTACACTGGTCCTCGTCCTCTGTGACCTATTTGCACCTACCACCACCAAGCTGGGATAGCTTGCCGTTTTTTGTGTCTACTGCAACCTCTATGGACACTTCACAGTGAACTGTCGCACTGTCCCACGTCAACAAGCTCAAGTAGCTCATGCTCCTCCCACACTACCAACTCAACCCCTCGTTATTCAAGGTAACCAAGCAGCTCCTGCTCCCGCTGT
Organism: Helianthus tuberosus; assembly: GCA_030545235.1. Classification (NCBI taxonomy): domain Eukaryota; kingdom Viridiplantae; phylum Streptophyta; class Magnoliopsida; order Asterales; family Asteraceae; genus Helianthus; species Helianthus tuberosus. The sequence continues at coordinate 148,741,660 of CM060448.1, forward strand.
CCATGCACGAGCTTGCTACGCATGTGGTGACCCTAATCATTTCGCTAATGTCTGCCCGAATCGACTTGTGAAACAAGAACCGCAACAACCACCACAGCAGCAACAACAACAACAGCAGCAACAACAACCACAACAAGCAGCCAGCGGAAGAACTTTTAACATCAACGTCCGCCAGGCTCAAACTGACAACAATGTTGTCAATGGTACGTTTCTTGTTAACGGTATTTATGCTTCGTGTTTATTTGATACTGGAGCCGATAACTGTTTTATGTCGTTTGAATTCGAAAAGCTCCTAAACCGTCAACGCGCTAATCTCCCAACGTCGTTCGACGTAGAAATCGCCACCGGAAGAACCGTCACCGTCAACTATGTTCTCCGTAATTGTACTCTTGAACTCAACAATCAAGTTTTCTCAATCGATCTCATTCCGATGCAACTTGGTAGTTTCGATATCATAGTAGGCATGGATTTTCTTCCCGAAAACCGTGCTAAAGTTGTTTGTTTCGAAAAGATGATCTGTTTCTCTCTTTCAAATGGTGATCAACTCTATGTCTATGGCGAAGTATCTTCGAAGGAGCTGAAACTCATGTCGTGCATTCAAGCAAGCAAGTATCTCCGCAAGGAATACATGGCTTTCTTGGCACACATCGTAGTAGCGGAGAAGGAAAAGAAAGCAATGGAAAAGGTACTTGTGGTTCGTGATTTTCCTAACGTCTTTCCTGAAGATTTACCTGGTCTACCCCCGTCTCGAGATATTGATTTTCGCATTGACCTCATTCCTGGAGCTAACCTTGTTGCTAAAGCCCCTTATCGCCTCTCACCGTGAGAAATGCGTGAACTTTCCAGTCAACTATAGGAATTACTTGATAAAGTCTTCATACGCCCTAGCACATCTCCATGGGGCGCACCTGTCCTTTTCATGAAAAAGAAGGATGGATCGTTTCGAATGTGCATTGATTATAGGGAACTCAACAAGCTTACTATCAAGAATCTCTATCCTTTACCCCGAATCAATGATTTGTTTGATCAATTGCAAGGCACTAAATGTTTTTCTAAGATCGATCTACGCTCTGGCTATCATCAGCTATGAATTCAGGAGGAAGTGTCAAACCCCGACTTTCCACGTGTCACCGGTGGGCCCGGTGGGGGAGTATCGTGACGTGGTTGGCAACATAATAGTCAAACAACACAATATATATGAATACACAGCGGAAGCAAAAGATATTTATTATTACATTCCGAATATGAAGTAATATTCAGTATTACAACGGAAGTAAAGGATCCACAGGCGGATCGAAATAAAGTAGAAACTGTTCAACAGACTTTGACATCTAGAGCTTGCGAAACTTAAGTAATGATGCCTGGGGTAGCCAGCCAATTTCGTCTAGCACCTGCACTTAGCCTTTTTGGAAAATACGTCAGTTTACACTGGTAAATACAACTCAACTGACTCATTTAGAAAAGAGTTTAATAAAATTGATTTGAATGCACTTCGGCAAAACATATCTTTATAACTTGGGACAATTATATATATATAATCTTGTTTACAGTTTTACTCATTTGCCGTCCGTCGGGACAGATTAGCTGACACGCCATAGGTATAATGCCCACAGGCTATCATCCTCTAAGTGGATTACCAGTTCCGGTATAATGCCCACAAGGATGATACCCCTAAGTGGATTACCAGTTTTCACATAATGCATCTGTCAGGTGTACGCCTACACCCCGTGCTTAGGTCATGGCCATTTCGTAAAATGATGCCAAGGATATCCGGGACATGGTCATTTAACCCCCAAGGGCCATACATCAAATAATACAGAATAAAGCGAGTTATGTAATACATTAATCACAATCCGATTTACATGTCTACATACCCGACCAAGCGGCACTTTTATAGTACCGTATCCCAAGCCCGTATAGGGAAAATAAGTTAAGAGTATTTACCTGAGCAAAGTATAAATCCAATACAGTAATTGCAAGTACTTTTACTGGGCTCCTAATCTGGAACGAAGGTTTATAATAACCTATTAGAATACTAACGGGTCTTTTATTAAGCTTAAGCTTAGACCGGCTAGTTTCAAAGATACGGTTCGTACGCACGATTAAGCGAAGACCGGATAGAATGTGATTTAGACCCGACAAGTTCAGAGACTTGTTTAATATGGGTCCTTCATGCACATTCTGGCTTTTGAGATTAAACCGATAAGGTTTGACCCGTTTCGGCTAATTTATGTAAACTTGTTACATAAACCGAACCGAACGCGAAATAAGCGTAACGGGTATCCGTAAGAGCCATATACAGGTTTCCTAGATTAATATGCTTCAAATATGTTGTGACATCAGTAGGATGTCTTTCATTATGCCCCGAACTAATTTAAACACAAACTATGCCCCGTAGGGGTAGTTTGGTCATTTTAAAGTTTGTAAAAGCGTTTAGATGTTTAACTGAGTTACAGGTCTGATGTAAACAGCAAACATACTCAGTTTGATGAGTTATAACAGTAGGCTAAAGCATATATGTGAAATTTATCATTTATAACCAAACTATGCCCCGTAGGGGTATTTTGGTAATTTCACATAAGCCGAAAGGCTCAAAACTGAGGTCCGAGTTTATCAACCTTTGATTACTGTTAAAATATCCCAATTTTCCTTATATATCAGTAGGTATCAACCCGGGTATGTTCAATATGATTTTAAAACATACTATGCGTTAAAAACGCTAAATAAGGCGATTAAAGGCCATTTCCGGGTTCGATACTTAAATCTGATATTTTTATATTTCCAGAAGGCTTAATATAATTTATTTATCATATGTGATCAGTAGCAAAAGGTTTGGATTCGTTTAGATATGTAAAACTCATTTTATGGCCCGTAAGGGCAAAACCGACATTTTCCGAATTAAGCCTACGACTATGAGTTATGCTCAGCCTAAAATTAATTAAAAATCTTTAAAAATCCCAAAATAATATATTAGATCAGTGGGTAAAAGATTTGATATCAAAAAGTATGTTTAAGTAGGCTATACGCTAATTGCGCCATTTTATTAACATAAAGCATTCATTTAGCGATAATGAGCATAACTCTTAATCTACAAGTCAAACTGATATCAAACTTTGCATACAAGTTTATATATCAGTAACTAAGGTTTCTACACTTTTACATTTTCATAAATCACGTTTTAAGGTAATAAGGGCATAACGGTCAACATATGAGCAATTAACGGAATTATGCATATTAATTGGATAACTAGTGAACCAAGGTGCATAATTGCAGAGGGTTGTTCTAGCATGTATCCTAATCCAATTAAAGCTCTGAGGCATTTCTAAAACATGCCTAAACGGGTCAGAACTGAAAGTCAAAGTGAAAGTCAAACTATGTGACTTTCGGTTCCGAACCGGGTCTAAACAGGAAATAGTCGGGTTGAACATGTTTAGACATGTTCTTACACTAATTACTAAGTTATAACAATGATCAAACAGGTTATATATGTTCTAGATAGCTAATTATGCATAAATGACATTTTAAGCATCCTGTTGACTTTCTAAATAAAAGTTTGACCCGACTTTTGACCTGGTTAGAGTGGTGATCAGGGGAAACCCTTTTGGGGTTTTATTACCCTCATAAATACCAACTCATAACTACTTTTAATTCGAGATATGACTGAGCCATTATTGACTAATCTCGAAGTCAAACCGTATTTACGACGGTTTGACTTTTAGCTAATTAAACAAGCTAAACTCAAATAAAGAAGGACTAGCATACTTACAAGAGTCCTATGCACGACTTATGATCAGTTGGACCTGCTTGGGAGCTCCAGAATTGATCAGTTATGCACTTGAAGGTGTGAAGAACAATGGTTGCATAACATGCCTTTATATAGTGTTTAATCCACCACAAATCCTTGACATGTGTGTCTACAACTCACCACAACTGATCAACACTTGTTCCTAGTGTTTAGGGGGTGCCTAGGGGCCAAGAAGAATGAGGAAAATCGGATAATATCGAGCAGATTGCAAAAAGGCAGCCAAAAAAACGAAATTCAGCATCTGGCACCCCCTCGCGTGGCGCGAGGGGCTCCTCGCGTGGCGCGAGGCCCACCTGCAGCATATCTTTATTTTTTGATTTTTGCGCATTGGTCCTTGGCTCTTCAAATTTCGAATAGGCACTTGTTTATTGCATTATGAACCCTCACAATTGATCTATAAGGGCTTTAAAACATATACCCACTTTGTTAGGTCCCCGGTTAACTTAATTGTTACCCGAAAAGTCCTAACTTTCAACGTTTACGCTTTAACCCTTCGCACACGAATTTGATCATAACTTTCTCATACGGTAACGAAACTTTATGAAATTTTAATCGTGCATTCTAGTGAGCATAACTAATATTTACAAAGCTTCGGGTTTGTCAAAAGGTCACTCGGAGGTATAAATTTAACATGTTGACACATTTGGTCCCTGTAGTTTGAAATCACTCACTTTTAGCTTCGTATGATCCATGATTTATTCGTTTGAAGGTATGAGCATCGTGAAGGGTTAATGTACATTATATTTATTCACAGTTGACACTTGGAATACGTATATTCACATACTTTCCATGTTTGTCAACTTTAGTCCTTCTATAATATTTCTTTCACACGTTTAAACATTCGACACGTGTCTACACATTATAGGACGTGAATTTTCGAGGTGTTACATCCTCACCCCCTTAAAATACATCTCGACCCGAGATTTACTGAAATAAGTAAGGGTACTTTTCTTTCATCGTGGATTCAACCTCCCACGTGAATTCGGGACCTCTACGGGCATCCCATCTGACCTTTACAATAGGTACACGCTTCTTTGGAAGCTTCTTTACCTGTCGATCTTCAATCGACAAAGGTTTTTCTACACATTTTTTTAAGCTCTCATCTATATGCACATCTGTATATGGTATAACCAGTGATTCGTCGGCGAAGCACTTCTTCAGATTTCAGATGTGGAACACATTGTGAATTCCACTGCGCTCTTCTGGTAAGTTTAACTTATAGGCAACTGACCCGACACGTTCGATAACCTCGAAAGGTCCTATGTATCTCGGACTTTGCTTGCCTTTCTTACCAAACCGCATCACTCCCTTCCAGGGTGACACTTTAAGTTGGACTTTGTCACCTACTTCGAAGTGAAAATCCTTACGCTTTGGATTAGCGTTACTCTTCTGCCTATCCCGGGCAGCTTTGAGACGGTCACGAATCTGGACAATCTTGTCCGTTGTTTCGAACACTATCTCTGGTCCTGATAACTGGACATCTCCAATTTCCGCCCAACAATTAGGCGATCTACACTTTCTACCGTATAATGCCTCGAAAGGCGCAGCCTTAATGCTGGTATGGTAGCTATTGTTGTAGGAGAATTCGATTAATGGTAGGTTCTTATCCCAACTACCACCCAAATCGATCGCACATGCACGTAGCATGTCTTCCAATGTTTGAATAGTACGCTCACTCTGACCGTCAGTCTGAGAATGGTAAGTCGTACTAAAATTCAAACGTGTGCCCAAAGATTGTTGGAAATTCTTCCAAAAATGCGACGTGTACCTAGTATCTCTATCAGAGATAATAGCCACAGGTATGCCATGTAGGCTACAATCTTATCAATGTATAACTGGGCTAACATATCGGAGCTATAAGTCTCCTTGATGGGTAGGAAACGTGCGGACTTAGTCAGTCTGTCAACTATAACTCATATCGTATCATTTCCTTTCCTTGTCCTGGGTAACTTGGTAATAAGATCCATAGTTACCATTTCCCACTTCCACGTAGGAAGTTCAGGCTGTTGTAGCAAGCCTGACGGCCTTTGATGCTCGGTTTTGACTTGCGCACATGTCAAGCATTTAGCTACATGGGTGGCTACGGACTTTTTCAAGCCTATCCGCCAATAATTTGCCCTTAGATCCTGGGTAGCAGATGGCAATTCTTAATCGTTGCCTAATTAGGGTTGCGGCATGTATGCATAAGCAATATGAACCGTCTTTCTTATTTAATAACCTAAAACCCTCAGAATATTGAGTCAGGCTTTATGTGCCTATGTTTTAAAACCTACTTAATCTAGGTTTCGATTATTCCATAATCAATATGGAGTTTTCACAATACTCCAGCCCACAGCGGGATACAATCTTAATTCTACCTGTCTTCCCGGAGGTAAGCAGGGAAAACTTATGAGAAGACAATCAAGATTGCAAGGAGGCTACAGAGATTTTCCATATCTCAGGCTCCAGTTCATCCACCATTACTCGTGTCAAATAAGTGACACCTTTATGTTATAAGTCCACGAATTCCTTAGTCGGGAACATTTACTAAAAAAAATTTTCCATTTTTGGATATCTTCTTTGAACACTACTAGTCGACTTTAGTACAATATGACCATTGGGATATCTCAGGGGTTCCATGTATTAAACCTCCATGCTGATCAGACATGGAAATAATCTATGGGACACACTAGGATACGCCAATCCTCATATGACACTTTAATCAAACATAGTTTGGCATTCGCAGGCGATAGAAAAACAATGAGAAAAATAATTAAAATAACATATGTTGTCATACTCTATGCAAAGAAAGAGTGGTCTAAGATTTTCGGAAGGATTCCTTGCCGATACTATAAGAATTGGTTACTATGGTTTCCTTGGTAAGTTATACCTTGTGAATGATAAAATTTTTTTTTGCTAAGTTTATGGTTCATGAAGATTTATTATTGCCTGTATTAAAAACAGGACACTTAGCAGAAATTTATCATTGATAAATGATAAGGAAGTTTATTGTACAAGTGCTTATATTGAATTAATAATGGAAGTTTCACAAACTAGGCACCTAGCTCAGTTGGCTAGGCGCGCGAAAGGGTGCGGCCGGCCTAGACCCAGGTTCGATTCCGGGGACGGCCAGTTCCACCATTTTTTTATGTTTAATATTAATTAATCGCACGGATACGTGTAATTATAAGATTTGTCTCATAAGGAGTCTTGATAGTTAATTGCTTCTTATCACCCACAATATGGGCTTAAATTTTTAAGGCAACCAATCGATTTTTTTTTTTTTTCACTATATTGAGTCCTTAAGTATGCAACCAAAAGTTTGCTACAAGGATATTAGAAAAGAGTGATTTCTAATAGATATTAATATCAATATAGGATTTGTTGGAGCATTTTCGACGTAACATCGTCACTTTCTACCGGGCATTAAATGACCGGAGTCTTAATCAGGTGGAGACAACAGTTCTCAACCTTTATCATTCATAACATATTTATATGTGCCAATATCAAATAAGTTTCTGCATAAACTGTTTGATAAGGAAAGGTACATATTATACTATTATTATTCTGCACCATCTCTTGGGCGTTCATCCTGACAACTCGTGCGTTTGTTCTCTCGGCCTACTCGGGCTTCCTCGCGTACTTAGGGCAGTTGGTCTTTATGTGCCCTTTCTCGTTGCAGTTGTAGCAGGTAGCATCTTTAATCTTCCCGCAATCAACAGTCTTGTGCTCCCTAGACTTGCATATCCCACATGCAGGTGGTCCTGAATTAGAATTGGACTCCATTCTGCATTTTCCAAAGTGGCGTTTTTGGCAAGTCGAGCACCTTGGCTTTTCCTCTGTCCGCTGACCATTCTTTCCAGACCCAGACCTCTCAGAGTCAGTGTTTCTCTTGTGTTTCTTCTCAGATCCTCGTGAGTTATCATCCTCACGCTTCTTCTTACTTTCTTCAGATTTCTTTAGCGACCTTAGTCTGACCGCATCTAAAGTAAGGGACAGAGAGAGGTCAGCTACTGACCTAAATGTAGTAGGTCTTGAAGCCTTAACACTGGCTTTGATTTCTGGGGGTAAACCCCCAATGAAGCGTGAAATTCGCTTGGGCTCTGGTGTTACAAGGTAAGGGACCAGTCTGGACAGGGTATTAAAACTGGTGAGGTAAGCTTGACAATCTAAGTTTGTCATCACCAAAGATAAGAAATCTGACTCAATCCCCTCAACCTCGTGTTGAGGGCAGTAATTCTCCTTAATGAGAATAACAAACTGTTCCCATGACATGCTGTAGAGCGGAATCTTCCCAGCAGCTTGAATGAGAGACTTCCACCATGCCAGTGCCTCTCCTTTGAACGATTGGGATACGTACTTCACGACATCCCTTTCAGCGCAACCGCTGATATCGACCACTGTGTCCATTTCATCCAACCAAATCATACAATCAACTGCCCCTTTTTCCCCAGTAAAATCTCGGGGCTTGCAGGAAACAAAGTACTTATAGTTACAGGATTTGGTATGCGGTTCATTATCGAACACTATTCTCTTGGATGGAACACTGTGTTCATTAGATGAATGTCGATCGTCATCTTTCTTTAACTCATCTTTCTTTGAGGGCGGCTTGTTATCAGGCTCTGGAGGAGTTTTAGGGATGGATTTAGGGTGGGGTACAGATGAGGCTTTACTATATGTCTCACTATACTCCTGGAATTGCTCCTTCACAGCTTTAGATACAGCTGAGTCAATCAATGTACGAAGTTCTCCTCTGGTTATATTAATCCTTTCATCATCGCGATTTTCCAGAGGGTGACTATTCCCTTCTTCCGACCCCGCCATGTAGTTTTAATTGCTACATAAAAATTAAACAAGGACAAGGTTTTTTACGGAAGTTTAAACAGTTTTATCTTTTTGAACAATTTATTAACCATGTTTTTAATACACATATTGGTTAATTTTGATAAATATATAATTATTCAGGATATTTATTATACTCCTAAATTATAAGTTAATAATAGCACAAAAGGCCTAGTCACTTAGACAAGTTTAGTTTATAGGCCTTGATTTTATAGAATCGAGGCTTCAAGGTTTGAATCAAAGTTCATTACCTTTTTTCTTGACAGGGAGTTGTAGGCTACCACTGTCTTTAGCCCCAGAGGACGTTAGTTATAGCCCGTGGGCACTTCATCCATAAGGGATGATTATATAAATAAGGGAATTTAGTATATCCCAAAATGACTTATGTGATTTTATCATATCACATTTTGTCGAGCATGTTAATATGCTTTCATATTTTTAATAAGGATTTGAATCTCTTGAATAGGTTCTACCATCTTGGCCTTGTATGCCGTGACATTTAGGCTAGGTTTTACCTTTTAGATTCTTTTTAATAATTAACGCAGAGCAATCCTAAATTGAACTGTTAACAAGGATCTGAATTTAATTATGGAACTACCATCTTGGCCCTGTCTTAATGTGACACATGGCTAGGTTTTGTCCTTTTTTTTTTTTAAATTTTGCCATTTTATTATAATGGTAGATCTTATAATATAGGAATGATACTTTAAATATAATCGTTCCTTTAAAAATTAACAAGTATATGGTTGCCCTAAACGGGACTTCTATAGCAATTGACTTGCCCATGCAAGGGCTAATCAGAAAAATAACAAAGGAACCAAATAAGGTAAAATGAAACAAATTTGGATTTTTCCTATGTTCTTGTCTAGACTCAAGAATGTGCAATTGTGTAACTGAGATTAAACACAAAAGACTAGTGTTTAATTCACTCAGTGTTGGCTCTGATACCAACCTGTCACACCCCGACTTTCCACGTGTCACCGGTGGGCCCGGTGGGGGAGTATCGTGACGTGGTTGGCAACATAATAGTCAAACAACACAATATATATGAATACACAGCGGAAGCAAAAGATATTTATTATTACATTCCGAATATGAAGTAATATTCAGTATTACAACGGAAGTAAAGGATCCACAGGCGGATCGAAATAAAGTAGAAACTGTTCAACAGACTTTGACATCTAGAGCTTGCGAAACTTAAGTAATGATGCCTGGGGTAACCAGCCTATTTCGTCTAGCACCTGCACTTAGCCTTTTTGGAAAATACGTCAGTTTACACTGGTAAATACAACTCAACTGACTCATTTAGAAAAGAGTTTAATAAAATTGATTTGAATGCACTTCGGCAAAACATATCTTTATAACTTGGGACAATTATATATATATAATCTTGTTTACAGTTTTACTCATTTGCCGTCCGTCGGGACAGATTAGCTGACACGCCATAGGTATAATGCCCACAGGCTATCATCCTCTAAGTGGATTACCAGTTCCGGTATAATGCCCACAAGGATGATACCCCTAAGTGGATTACCAGTTTTCACATAATGCATCTGTCAGGTGTACGCCTACACCCCGTGCTTAGGTCATGGCCATTTCGTAAAATGATGCCAAGGATATCCGGGACATGGTCATTTAACCCCCAAGGGCCATACATCAAATAATACAGAATAAAGCGAGTTATGTAATACATTAATCACAATCCGATTTACATGTCTACATACCCGACCAAGCGGCACTTTTATAGTACCGTATCCCAAGCCCGTATAGGGAAAATAAGTTAAGAGTATTTACCTGAGCAAAGTATAAATCCAATACAGTAATTGCAAGTACTTTTACTGGGCTCCTAATCTGGAACGAAGGTTTATAATAACCTATTAGAATACTAACGGGTCTTTTATTAAGCTTAAGCTTAGACCGGCTAGTTTCAAAGATACGGTTCGTACGCACGATTAAGCGAAGACCGGATAGAATGTGATTTAGACCCGACAAGTTCAGAGACTTGTTTAATATGGGTCCTTCATGCACATTCTGGCTTTTGAGATTAAACCGATAAGGTTTGACCCGTTTCGGCTAATTTATGTAAACTTGTTACATAAACCGAACCGAACGCGAAATAAGCGTAACGGGTATCCGTAAGAGCCATATACAGGTTTCCTAGATTAATATGCTTCAAATATGTTGTGACATCAGTAGGATGTCTTTCATTATGCCCCGAACTAATTTAAACACAAACTATGCCCCGTAGGGGTAGTTTGGTCATTTTAAAGTTTGTAAAAGCGTTTAGATGTTTAACTGAGTTACAGGTCTGATGTAAACAGCAAACATACTCAGTTTGATGAGTTATAACAGTAGGCTAAAGCATATATGTGAAATTTATCATTTATAACCAAACTATGCCCCGTAGGGGTATTTTGGTAATTTCACATAAGCCGAAAGGCTCAAAACTGAGGTCCGAGTTTATCAACCTTTGATTACTGTTAAAATATCCCAATTTTCCTTATATATCAGTAGGTATCAACCCGGGTATGTTCAATATGATTTTAAAACATACTATGCGTTAAAAACGCTAAATAAGGCGATTAAAGGCCATTTCCGGGTTCGATACTTAAATCTGATATTTTTATATTTCCAGAAGGCTTAATATAATTTATTTATCATATGTGATCAGTAGCAAAAGGTTTGGATTCGTTTAGATATGTAAAACTCATTTTATGGCCCGTAAGGGCAAAACCGACATTTTCCGAATTAAGCCTACGACTATGAGTTATGCTCAGCCTAAAATTAATTAAAAATCTTTAAAAATCCCAAAATAATATATTAGATCAGTGGGTAAAAGATTTGATATCAAAAAGTATGTTTAAGTAGGCTATACGCTAATTGCGCCATTTTATTAACATAAAGCATTCATTTAGCGATAATGAGCATAACTCTTAATCTACAAGTCAAACTGATATCAAACTTTGCATACAAGTTTATATATCAGTAACTAAGGTTTCTACACTTTTACATTTTCATAAATCACGTTTTAAGGTAATAAGGGCATAACGGTCAACATATGAGCAATTAACGGAATTATGCATATTAATTGGATAACTAGTGAACCAAGGTGCATAATTGCAGAGGGTTGTTCTAGCATGTATCCTAATCCAATTAAAGCTCTGAGGCATTTCTAAAACATGCCTAAACGGGTCAGAACTGAAAGTCAAAGTGAAAGTCAAACTATGTGACTTTCGGTTCCGAACCGGGTCTAAACAGGAAATAGTCGGGTTGAACATGTTTAGACATGTTCTTACACTAATTACTAAGTTATAACAATGATCAAACAGGTTATATATGTTCTAGATAGCTAATTATGCATAAATGACATTTTAAGCATCCTGTTGACTTTCTAAATAAAAGTTTGACCCGACTTTTGACCTGGTTAGAGTGGTGATCAGGGGAAACCCTTTTGGGGTTTTATTACCCTCATAAATACCAACTCATAACTACTTTTAATTCGAGATATGACTGAGCCATTATTGACTAATCTCGAAGTCAAACCGTATTTACGACGGTTTGACTTTTAGCTAATTAAACAAGCTAAACTCAAATAAAGAAGGACTAGCATACTTACAAGAGTCCTATGCACGACTTATGATCAGTTGGACCTGCTTGGGAGCTCCAGAATTGATCAGTTATGCACTTGAAGGTGTGAAGAACAATGGTTGCATAACATGCCTTTATATAGTGTTTAATCCACCACAAATCCTTGACATGTGTGTCTACAACTCACCACAACTGATCAACACTTGTTCCTAGTGTTTAGGGGGTGCCTAGGGGCCAAGAAGAATGAGGAAAATCGGATAATATCGAGCAGATTGCAAAAAGGCAGCCAAAAAAAACGAAATTCAGCATCTGGCACCCCCTCGCGTGGCGCGAGGGGCTCCTCGCGTGGCGCGAGGCCCACCTGCAGCATATCTTTATTTTTTGATTTTTGCGCATTGGTCCTTGGCTCTTCAAATTTCGAATAGGCACTTGTTTATTGCATTATGAACCCTCACAATTGATCTATAAGGGCTTTAAAACATATACCCACTTTGTTAGGTCCCCGGTTAACTTAATTGTTACCCGAAAAGTCCTAACTTTCAACGTTTACGCTTTAACCCTTCGCACACGAATTTGATCATAACTTTCTCATACGGTAACGAAACTTTATGAAATTTTAATCGTGCATTCTAGTGAGCATAACTAATATTTACAAAGCTTCGGGTTTGTCAAAAGGTCACTCAGAGGTATAAATTTAACATGTTGACACATTTGGTCCCTGTAGTTTGAAATCACTCACTTTTAGCTTCGTATGATCCATGATTTATTCGTTTGAAGGTATGAGCATCATGAAGGGTTAATGTACATTATATTTATTCACAGTTGACACTTGGAATACGTATATTCACATACTTTCCATGTTTGTCAACTTTAGTCCTTCTATAATATTTCTTTCACACGTTTAAACATTCGACACGTGTCTACACATTATAGGACGTGAATTTTCGAGGTGTTACAGGAAGATATTCCTAAAACCGCTTTTTGTACTCGCTACGGCCATTAAGAATTCGTCGTTATGCCTTCTGGTCTTACCAACGCCCCCGCAGTCTTTATGGATTTGATGAATCGCATGTGTAAACCCTTTCTCGACCGCTTCGTCATCATGTTTATCGATGATATCCTTATCTACTCAAAGTCGAGAGCCGAACACGCGCAACAGCTTCTTTTGGTACTCAAACTACTCCAAGGAAATCGCCTCTACGCCAAGTTCTCCATGTGTGAATTTTGGCTTGAGGAGGTTCAATTTCGTGGTCACATTGTCAATAGTCAAGGTATTCACGTCGATCCTGCGAAGATTGAAGCAGTTAAGAGTTGGATTACGCCGAAAACCCTGTCCGAAGTTTGTTCTTTTCTCGGATTGGCGGGATATTATCACCGATCTATCGCTGATTTCTCAAGAATCGTCGTTCCTCTTACCTCTTTTACGCATAAAGACAAGCCTTTTGTTTGGGGAACTGAACAAGAGGAAGCCTTTCAAACTCTCAAGCGTATGCTTTGTAACGCTCCTATACTCGCGTTACCCGATGGACACGATGATTTTGTAGTCTATTGTGATGCCTCTAACCTTGGTCTTGGTTGTGTCCTTATGCAACGATTCAAGGTTATTGTGTACGCGTCTCGACAGCTCAAGGTTCATGAGAAGAACTACACAACCCATGATCTTGAACTCGGTGCAGTTGTTTTTGCATTAAAGATCTGGCGACACTACCTTTATGGTACTGAGTGTACGGTCTTCACCGACCATAAGAGCCTACAACACATCTTGAATCAGAAAGAACTTAATATGCGCCAACGCAGATGGTTCGAACTTCTCAACGACTACGACTGTGAGATACGCAACCATCCAGGCAAAGCAAATGTCGTTGCCGATGCTCTTAGCCGACGAAGCTACTTACATAGTGTTCGTAATGTTCAAGCCCAACACGACCTCGAAGCTCTTATTCGCGACGCTCAACACGCCTGTTTTCTCGAGAACACCCTGAAGGAAGAGAGAATACTTGGATCTGAAAACCAACAAGTGAATAAACCGAATGGTATTTTTCACTATCTCGACCAAATTTGGATTCCCAATCGCAATAATCTCTGAGAGATTCTACTGAATGAAGCCCATAAATCCCGATATTCCATTCATCCTGGTGCCAATAAAATGTCGATCGCCTATTGTATGGCACGAGATCGGAGACGCGCAACAACAGTTATCACACTAGTATCCAAATGGCACCCTCTGAGGCATTATATGGAAGAAAATGTCGATCCCCTATTGTATGGCACGAGATCGGAGACGCGCAAATTACCGACCCTTAGCTATTACAAGAAACGACTGGCAAGATCCTCCAGATACGAGACAATCTCTTGAAAGCTCGGAGTCGTCAAAAGAGTTACGCTGATAAACACCACAAGCCCCTTGAATTTGACGTCGGTGATCACGTGCTGCTAAAGGTTTTACCTTGGAAGGGAGTGATAGGAATCGGCAAGAAAGGGAAGCTAGCGCCACGATACGTGAGACCCTTTAAGATTCTGGAAAGAATTGGTAAAGTGGCCTACCGACTCGAACTACCGGAGGAACTCGCTGGGAAGGCTAACGCGGCGCCGAGTTTACTTGGGAACGCGAAAGTGATATGAAAGCTAAATATCCACATCTCTTTGTTACGCCTGCGCCTTAATTTCGGGACGAAATTTCCTAAAGTAGGGGAGGCTGTAACAACCCGATTTTCAGGGTCAAGTCGTGTCATTACTTAGATCTGTCATTTATTGCTTAATTTAGTTGTATTCTCGAGATCTCGATTATCGCAAAACAGGTTTAAACGATATTTTAAACTATGTTCTACAACGCTTATTCAAAATGCAATTATCGCATTTAACGCAGTTTACAACGCATACTACTTAAACGCATTTTATCGCATCGCTTGTTTATAATAAACGCAATCTCATCGCAATCACAACGCAAACTCGAAACGCTGATTTACTTTTATGCAACTATGTGTTATGTGTGTTATTGGTGTGATTACTTGTTTAATAATTATGTGGTTATCTCAACGCAATGCTTACTCGCTACTCGCTTAAACACAACGCAACGCTAATCGCACAAAACGAAAGTCGGAAATCAATAAAATGCAACTCGGCTGGTCGAATGACCACCCGATCGAATGGGCATCCGTCTGGATGGCCATCCGATCGACCGGCCATCCGACTCCACTACTCCACCGCCTTACTCTCCTCTCTCATACTATAAATAGTACCCGTACATCACTGTTCACTGATGTGACAGCTCTCCATCCGACCAACTCGCTCCCAGCTCATTCTCAAGCACTTTTCTCTCGATTCAAGGCCATTTCGTGAGTATTTCTCCCTAAATCTTGTACAATCATCATCATCACTACACACTTCCCCATCATCTTCTCCATCAAAATCTCTTATTTTCACCCTGAAATCACCCGATTTGGACCCCTTGAAGGTGACATCATCTCGGTTGCTTATGAAATCGGTTATGTGACGTCATCTCATCAAGAATGGTTCAGATCTAAAGGATTTCCACACTATTCAACACAAATCTCAACTAGATTTCAACATTTTCTACTGTTTTCAACATTTTTCATCTTTTCAAACTTTTCTTCAACATTCCACTCAAAACCGATGGAATCTTGACTCATTCAGACTTTCTTAGTTGAGAGTCGGTCTGAAAACGGATTTCCACCGGAGAGATGACCAATTAACGGGTTGAACATGAAACTTCATCAAAAGAACAGTGAGTATTATCGAATGGGGTGATTCCCATCCGATCGAATAAACTAGACCTTGGTGTCTTTCCGTTGTTCGACACGTCATCACGCCATCTCCGTTAAATCGCAAACTTTGTAACTTAGAAAAATTTCTAGTTTTCAAACCAACAGGTTACCTACTCGAGTGGCCATCCGATCGGATGACCATCCGATCAAATGACCATTCGACAGGTGACTTGTCCTTTATGATATTTCTTGTTCAAAACGATTTGACCAAAACTTCAAAATATCAAACCCTTGATCGAATAGCCATCCGATCGAATGGCCATTCGTCCGGATGACCATCTGACAGGATGACATGTTTAAATACTACAACGAAAACTTCAAAATTTTAAAAACATTTTACAAACACCCACACTCATTTGAATGGCTATCCGTTTGAATGGTCATCCGACCGAATATCACATTTGTTGTTTGTTTTATAGGACACTATGATCAAAACATCAAAACCTTTAACAGTTCACGAACACCCACTGTTCGAATGGCCATCCGTCTGGATGACCATCCGTTCGGATGACCATCCGCTCAGGTAGTCAGTCAGACACTTTAATTCAATTTTCACACTATCCGACACTCTGTTCTCGACCGGGTCAGCACTTAGAGGACTTATGCTCTGTTCTCCGCACGCAGGCTTATCCAGCGCTCCCTTTGATCCAATCAGACAATGTTTGGTTCTAAGCACCCACTGTGAGTATACTCGATCCCTTTTTGCTTTAAAACTTTTGGGATGCAACGTGTATTCTATATTAAAGACACTTGAAACTTATTTGGAACATGCTCTATCCGCATTAAACATGAAAACATGATACTTGTGAAACTTGAGACTTTTATGCTATGTGAACGTTTGATTCTTATGTGTAACTCGCCTTAACAATTGTAGCGCTATCGGGGTAACACACCGCTCCTTGAGTCTTGGGAGTTTTGTTAAGTTTTGATTCTTGATTCTTTTACCTCCTTTTCGGTGTGTCGAAGTAGGAAAGGCATGTTAATATGTTAGAGACTTGGGTTATCATAGGAACCGCGTAAACTATTATGTTGAAACTTGTGATATGTTGTTCATGTTGGATATGAGTTCAAAACGTTTAAACTATTATGCTATGTATTCAAACTTGTATACTCGCCAACATTTTTGTTGATTGTATTTTAGTACATGTTGCATGTTGATAAGCTAAGGAAACAAGGAATCAAGCTAGGATGACCTTAGAAACTCATCTTAGATAAACCATGTTTTGAAACTTGTTAAATGTTGATGATACTTGGATACTATTTGATTATGATTTGGGTTGTATGACAATTTAAGTTGGTTTATGCAAATTTTGATTAATCTATATCGAGACAAGTAGTGTTATGGATTCTCTCGAGCAATCTGATTCGCTTAGTGCCGCACCCCGATGTTTCCGCCATTGGTTGGGGTGTGACAGATTGGTATCAGAGCCATAACTATAGGGAATGAGGAAAAGTAGGAATGCTTTGCCCTAGTCTATAGTTCTAGGAACTTGTTTCTTATGTGTTGTTTAAAACTTATGCATTCTACCTTACATGCTTCCTAGCAATTCCTTCTTTAAACTTACATGCCTTTCCTAAGGCAAACACAATACACACTTAAATGCTTTGAAAACACTCTCGTAACACAATCGAAATGACTCATCAAAACAGGGGTAATTCCCGCCTTTGATGATGACTTTAACTCAGTGGTGCTTATATTTTTGCACAAATTTACCCTCAAGTTAGGAGTGACATCCAAACCTTGAAGGGAAATTTCCATTTCATATTCTAATAGGTCTTATCATTGGATAAGTACCAGCTATATTAGGGTACGATGTTATCAAGTTAGAGGTGAAACTCGCATCTTGATAACTAGTCCCATTCCTTGATTTTCAGTCTCGCCAAAGTCTCGAATTGTCCCAATCAATTGAGGACGTGTAGTGACCGATAGGACAAATATCGTAGGCCTAACATCGATGAACGTATTTGTTTAGTCGGCCAAAGCACGTTACCTTAATTCGAAAGGGGATCGATTTACTTTGGTTAGTCGACGTTTCTCTACCCGAAACAACCCTGCGGTTTATGAGCCTACCTTTTTATGTTATCTCGATTTATATATGGTTTCATACTCGATGCCTTGTTCATTTTGAGACTGTTACACGAATCGCACTATCTTCGCAATCCAAAACACTAATAATAATCTCTCGAGAACAAACTAAATTTATGATGCTTTATTCATTCATGTTATCCTATGTGGAAGTCTTGATTAAGATATGTGAAGCTATGTGAAACATGTTGAACGTTTTGTGATATGTGAAACAACCTGAGCCTTTTATGTGATCATGTGAAACTTTATGCTATGTTACGTAATCATGAAACTATGTTATTAAAGGAAACATTATGATCTAGACTCATTCGATCCTTTCTTGGATCTTTAGATGTCGTCAAGACATCTCAACAACCCTCGCAAGAGATCTAAGGCCAACACTCAGAAAAATATGATGTCTTTCATGGCCGATCAGATCGTACACATTGTTCCCAAGATTGTCACTGAAATCCAGGGATCCAACACTCCTCCCTCCTCTGTCGACTCGAAAGCAGTCCAACCTAAGCCTGTGAGCTTCAGCTACAAGCAGTTTGTCTCTTGCAACCCTAAGCCTTTCACGGGCAGTGATGGGGTGACTGCAAAGTTGGAATGGTTCGACAACATTGAGGTTACTTTCATTAACAGCGAGTGCCCTGAACATATCAAGACTAGGAGTGCAACTGGCGTGTTTCAAGGCTGAGCTCTGGAATGGTGGACCAATGAGAGAAACATCTGCTCGAATGATGAAGCTTATGCTTTACCATGGGCTGAGGTTATGACGTGATCGTGTCGTCCCGATCAGTCAAAAACCCAATTAAACCTAGGTAGCTAGGGTAAGTCGGGTATCGTATCCACGAAGAGCATGTGGTCAGTATCGCACGACCCGTTCGATTAATTAGACTATTTACAAATAATGTACAAAGTGATTATGAAGATTGCTATAATTATTTATTTGTTTGGTTTTTAAAATAAATCGGAATGAACCAACAAATTGATGTTATCGAAATCAATTGAATATTAACTAAAATTGTAAACTAAACTAAAAAGTTGAAACAAGAAATTAGAATACGGATCACACCCGGGTTTCGGATTAATAAGTATCTAGAGTTATTTAGCATGCACGGTTTGATTATTTTATGAACACCAATGATTTCTTGAGTTTGTAAATTGAAAACCTAATCGTAGACATCAACAATCATCTAACATACGCAAATGGTGCAAGAAAACCTTCACAATATGAATTAAAGACAATTGTATGTTTTATAAATCAAGAACAATGAACAAACCCTAGCATGAATCAAAACTCATAGTAGTAATCATCTATCAATGTCAATGATGCAAGAAAATCTTAACAATTTCGAGTTCAAAACAATACTAACAATCAATCCGCACAATTTCAATCAAAAGATTACAAAATGTTTATATCAAACCAAAGCATGAAAATGTAAACCCTAGAAAACTCACAACCTTTCACCCGGGGATGATCTTGAAGAAATTAGCCACTCATGGTTGATGATTAATCTTCAAAACTTGATGGAATATGATGATGGATCAAATGGAACCTTCAAAAATCTCCCAAAATCGCCTATGGAGGTCCAGAATCGAGTGTGTGTAACTCCTCTTCGAAAATGGGTTCAAAACTAATCAAAAGAAGGAGTTTCCCCAAATTCACGCTGGGACCAGCGTCTGGGCGTCTGGGACGCCGGTCTCTGAAGTCTTTGTCCAGTTTTCGTCGTTTAGCTCCGTTTTTCGCTCCCGTTTTTCCTAACTTCATTCCCAAGCTCCATTAAGCGTCCAAAATACACCTTAAACATGTCAAGGCCTGCAAAATACAAACCATCTCAAAGTAGTGTATTCTAAAACTCAATTTCACAAAAATCGGTAAAATTAAACATGTTAAGCTTTGGAAATTTACCAACCCATCACATCCCCACACTTATCATTTGCTTGCCCCCAAGAAAACTCATTCATTACCGTCCAACCATTAAAAGCAACGCATTTCCCATTCCCTTACTAGTTCTCAGACATGGTCAATAGTCATACCCTAACTCACAAGACTTACGCCTATCAATAGATTTCTATTTCAGTGAGTAAAATGATGCAACATTTATTAAAAAAAAGAAATTGCCCAAGCAAGTCTAACTAATCTTCAAGTTTCACATGTATTCACACCCCTCCCAATGGTTCTCTCCTCTCGGTTTGAAATCAAAAAACTAGTAAGGGTGCACTAGTATAAATACACTCAAAGACCAAAATACAACACTTGTTTTAATATGCTTGACCGACAATCATGCTTTCACCAACGAATACGAACAATGCACATATCTAAAGGACTTAGGGGCTTTTAGGTGTTTTTTTTTTTTTTTTTTTTTTGAATAAGGTGAGGAATTATGGTGGTATAAGGGTGGTTAAAGGTAAGAAACACGAATCCGGATACAAATCCTTATTTATTTCTACAAAACGACTACAAGTGGGTAAATGTGACCCATAACTTTATTGCTTTTCACAACCTTTCATTTGGTTGCGTTTTTCTTTTCTTTCTTTCTTTTTTTTTTTTTTTTAACATGGATAGCATACAAGGATTGTGGGTTGTTGTGATATGGTGACGAGTGGGTTTAGCAAGTGAATGGATGGGTGGTTGAAAAGTGGCTACTACGGGTAGATTTTAAGGTAACATGATAATCATAAGAGGGTAAGGTGGGAGGGTGTCCTAAAGGCCTTTATCATCTATGTGCAAACATTCAATTCGTGGTTTTCACATGCATCAAATCAGTCAAGTTCTCAAACAAAGCAATGTATAGGCCTACTCTCAAACCATCAATAAATGCAAATAAGCAAATATGTATAAATATTCAAGAAAAGGCTCAAGATCTCACAAACAAAAAGGATTGGGTTACCCATGTGACACATGTGTTACTTTACAACTTGTTATTCCTAGCTAGGCAATTGTATAATTTTTTCTCAAAAACTCTCACTGAAAAGGCTTTATCAAGGAACTTAAAGAGTTTATGACCATGACTAAAGAACAACATCTATGCTCTGGAAGGTAAACAATTAATAGTGCTCGTTGGTTTTCAAGTTTTTTTATTGAGTTGCTTAAGGGCGACATTTCCAAAATTTTCCATTTTTCAAAAATTATCAACAAAATTTCCCCCATCCCCACACTTAGGATACATTGTCCCCAATGTATGTGAGAAGAGGGATTTTAACCATTCAAGCGCCATTTCTATTCCATGATTCACCCCCAACACCCGTTAACCAACACAAAAATTAACATTCCCAACACATTTTTTTTAACACCACCAAAGATGAAACACACCAAAACAAATAAAATAAGCAAAACAAAGTACAACTAGTTCGCAACCACACATATAGTATCAGACCATCCAGAAATAAAAGATAAGAGAACAAGTACATGGACATGATCAACGCGCAGGTATGATCAGAGAGTGCCTGACGGACCACCCGGATGGTAGTCATCTGGGCCATACTGACGATAATATGGTGGAAGTGGCACCTCATCCCCGACAACGGCGCCATTTTGACGTGACCGTGTCGTCCCGATCAGTAAAAAACCCAATTAAACCTAGGTAGCTAGGGTAAGTCGGGTATCGTATCCACGAAGAGCATGTGGTCAGTATCGCACGACCCGTTCGATTAATTAGACTATTTACAAATCATGTACAAAGTGATTATGAAGAATGCTATTTTTATTTATTTGTTTGGTTTTTAAAATAAATCGGAATGAACCAACAAATTGATGTTATCGAAATCAATTGAATATTAACTAAAATTGTAAACTAAACTAAAAAGTTGAAACAAGAAATTAGAATACGGATCACACTCGGGTTTCGGATTAATAAGTATCTAGAGTTATTTATCATGCACGGTTTGATTATTTTATGAACACCAATGATTTCTTGAGTTTGTAAATTGAAAACCTAATCGTAGACATCAACAATCATCTAACATACGCAAATGGTGCAAGAAAACCTTCACAATATGAATTAAAGACAATTGTATGTTTTATAAATCAAGAACAATGAACAAACCCTAGCACGAATTAAAACTCATAGTAGTAATCATCTCTCAATGTCAATGATGCAAGAAAATCTTAACAATTTCGAGTTCAAAACAATACTAACAATCAATCCGCACAATTTCAATCAAAAGATTACAAAATGTTTATATCAAACCAAAGCATGAAAATGTAAACCCTAGAAAACTCAAAACCTTTCACCCGGGGATGATCTTGAAGAAATTAGCCACTCATGGTTGATGATTAATCTTCAAAACTTGATGGAATATGATGATGGATCAAATGGAACCTTCAAAAATCTCCCAAAATCGCCTATGGAGGTCCAGAATCGAGTGTGTGTAACTCCTCTTCGAAAATGGGTTCAAAACTAATCAAAAGAAGGAGTTTCCCCAAATTCACGCTAGGACCAGCGTCTGGGACGCTGGTCTGGGCGTCTGGGACGCCGGTCTCTGAAGTCTTTGTCCGGTTTTCGTCGTTTAACTCCGTTTTTCGCTCCCGTTCTTCCTAACTTCATTCCCAAGCTCCATTAAGCTTCCAAAATACACCTTAAACATGTCAAGGCCTGTAAAATACAAACCATCTCAAAGTAGTGTATTCTAAAACTCAATTTCACACAAATCGGTAAAATTAAACATGTTAAGCTTTGGAAATTTACCAACCCATCCGGTTATGGAACTGATGATGCTTGAATTTTGCCCTCCCCATGAGCAGCAGAAACTTGAGGACGAGTTCTGGCATCTGAAACAAGTTGGAGATGACAATCTGGCTTATACTACCCGTTTTAAGCAACTCAGCATCATTGTGCCTCATCTGGTGTCTACTCCCAAACGCATGATCATGAAGTACATTCATGGGTTACCTCCTGCCATGCGTGATTCAACTGAAGCAGCTCAACTGGCAACATCAAAGAAGTTTACCGTCTTGCGGCAAGTCTGAACAACAACAGTGTACGTGACAAATAGTTTAGAAATCCTGCTCCCTCGAAACCAGCTAACCAGATCACCCAGCAACCAAGTGGCAGCAAGAACAAGAAATGAAAGTCTCAAAATTCTGGCTTCAACGCAGTTGTCCCTGCGGCAAATCCAAACCCTTCTTGCAACTCTATTATGCCTGCTGCTACTCCAAACCCTCCTACTCCAGAGATCACCAAGAAGTCATACACAGGGTTCATCCCAAGTGTGCCACTTGCAACTATCATCACCCTATCGGCGCAACTTGTCACCAGTGTACCAACTGCAATCGCTATGGTCACATAGCCCCTTACTGTCGTCAAGCCAATCAAGTCCAGCAAGCACCCCCAGCTCAGGCAGCTCAACAGAACCCCAAACCAGCAAACAACGTGCGAGCATGCTATAAGTGTGGGGACACCACTCATCTCCGTCCCCAATGTCCCCAGCTGAATCAGGAGCAACAGCAAGCCGCTCGAGGACGAGCGTTCAACATCAATGCGAATCAGGTGCGTAACGACAATGACGTCGTTAATGGTACATTTCTCGTATCTTTACGCTTCGATACTATTTGATACTGGTGCCAATAAAAGCTTTGTGTCCGTTGAATTTGAATCTTTGTTAAACTGTGCACGCTCTAAACTACCTAAGTCAATCTCTGTTGAGATTGCCGATGGTAAGTCTATTCTAGTTGATTCTATTCTCCGTGATTGTTCCCTGGCTCTTAATGTCACACCCCAACCGATGGCGAAAACATCGGGGTGCGACACTAAGCGAATCAGATTGCTCGAGAGAATCCATAACACTACTTATTTCGATATAGCTTAATCAGAATTTGCATAAACCAACTTAAATTGTCATACAACCCAAATCATAATCAAATAGTATCATCAACATTTAACAAGTTTCAAAACATGGTTTATCTAAGACGAGTTTCTAAGGTCATCCTAGCTTGATTCCTTGTTTCCTTAGCATATCAACGTTCAACATGTATTAAAATACAATCAACATAAATGTTGGCGAGTATACAAGTTTGAATACATAGCATAATAGTTTAAACATTTAAAACTCATATCCAACATGAACAACATATCACAAGTTTCAACATGCTAGTTTACGCGGTTCCTATGATAACCCAAGTCTCCAACACATTAACATGCCTTTCCTACTTCGACGCATCGAAGAGGAGGTAAAAGAATCAAGAATCAAAACTTAACAAAACTCCCAAGACTCAAGGAGCGGTGTGTTACCCCGATAGCGCTACAATTTTTAAGGCGAGTTACACATAAGAATCAAACGTTCACATAGCATAAAAGTCTCAAGTTTCACAAGTATCATGTTTTCATGTTTAATGCGGATAGAGCATGTTTCCAATAAGTTTCAAGTGTCAGGTGTCTTTGATATAGAATACAAGTTGCATCTCAAAAGTGTTAAAGCAAAAAGGGATCGAGTATACTCACAGTGGGTGCTTAGAACCAAACACTGCCTAATTGGATCAGAGGGAGTGCTGGATCAGCCTGCGTGCGGAGAACAGAGCATAAGTCCTCTAAGTGCTGACCCGGTCGGGAACAGTGTGTCGAATAGTGCAAAAATCGAGTTAAAGTGTATGACTGACTACCTGAGCGGATGGTCATCCGGACGGATGGCCATTCGAACGGATGGCCATTCGAACAGTGGGTGTTCATGAACTGTTAAAGGTTTCGATGTTTTGATCATAGTGTCCTGTAAAACAAACAACAAATGTGATAGAAATCAGATCATCTGGATGGATGGTCATCCGATCGGATGACCATTCGAACAGACGGTCAGTGGGTGAAGTTTTGTGAGATTTTCTAAGTCTTGAGTTAACGGAGACGGTATGACGATGTGTCAAACAACAGAAATATACTGTTTGTGGTGGAATTTCATGTTTGGCCCGTTAATCGGCCCGTTTTCTGATGGAAATCAGTTTTCAAGCCGACTTTCGACTAAGGAATGAGTCGAGAGCCTGTTTGAGTCCGATTTCACCAAGGTTTTGTATAAAACTGAAGAAAAGTTCAGAAAATTAGTTGTAAAATGTAAATTCATCCGATCTGAGCCGGAAACATGTGAAATTTCGTCGGATATGGTGTATAAGTGTGAGATTCCTTTAGATTTTGTATAAAAGTTATGAAAATCCGTTAGATCTGGAGCCAATCTTGGTTAAATGGTGCTCTACAATAGTTTGCATAAGCAACCGAGTGGAAACCACCTTCAAGAGGTCCAAATCAGTTGGTTTTCGAGAAAATATTGAAGTGTTCGTGTGATTTTGATGAAGAATATGGTGTAGAAGTGATAAATGATGAAGGTTGTACAAGATTTAAGGAGAATTACTTACGAGGTTGCCTTGTATCGCGATTAAAGTGACGGAGAGTGCCTTGAGTGCATGTGGTCGGATGGGAGAGTGAAAAGTGAGAGTGAAGGGTCAAGGGCCCTATTTATAGATGACAGTGACAGCTCTAGTTGGATGGCACTAATCAGATGGACTAAGGCGGTGGGGAAGTGCAAGGGGTCGAATGGCCATCCGGTTGGATGGTCATCCGAGCGGATGGTTATCCGACCGGATGGTCATCCGATCGGATGTCCATTCGGACAGCCGATCCCCGTTTGCTAGTTTGCCGACTTTGGTTCATTTTGCGAGCTAGGTTAAGTGTTGCATTGCGTATTATTGTGAGTAAGAGTTGTATGTAGCATAAGCATCACAAGAAGTTTCCGTGTTTGCGTTAAAGCTAGTTTCTCGTTCAGTAAGTATTAAGCATAACAAGTGTCAAGTTTCTAGTATCACAAGAGTCAAGTCTCACATCGTTCATGTATAAAGCATCACAAAAGTCAAGCATCACAAGAGTCAAGTTTCACACCGTTGATATACATATAGCATAATAAGAGTCTAGATTCACGTTGTTTAAGCATAAAGCGTCGCATAGATTAAAGTATCACACATAGTTTTAACATAACAAAGTTTCAAGCTGGTTCACTGTGATCGGTCGTCTCGAGAGTCGAAACACTGGGCGTTACATTTGTAATCTTCGTCTGATTCTGAAGACGATAACTCGTTATATGTATTTTTATATATCAGCCCGCGATTTCTTCTAGAAACCGCCATTTGCACAAATTGTGGAGAACTTGTTTTCGTTATCCTTCTTGGTCAAAGATAGTCGGTTTTTAATTTTATCATTCAACACATTACCTGAATCAATTTCGGAGAACGTGTAAGCCAGAGGTTGGTCTCGGGTAGGCATAAGATCCATGGGCCGTATTGTCGGATATGTGACTCCATGGAAGATGTGATTAAGGTAAGCGTGCCGTAAAGTTGTATCTTTTAGATAGAGACCTTTAAGTATGAATCCTACAACTGCATTTGGAACAAGAAGTCCAATAATCCGTTCATTATCTGTTGTTGTCTCAACACTATGAATGCACACAACAAATTTGAAAACTGTGACAGCTTATTAAAAGTTCGTCCGGCTCACGACAACCGCACTGGTAACAAACTGGTATTGCTGGTGGTTGTTCTGGAAATTGAAGGAAAAGGACTGTGATTCTATTTTTCAACGGGGATGTAATGCAATGATTCCTCTCAATTGGATAGACAGACACTTGCTTCATAGGACTCACTTGAATCGTGTCGAATGTAATAACAATACGGTTAGTGGATGTTAATTGCTGGGGTGTGATTGTTCAAATAATATGAATGCACACAATGAATTTGACAACTGTGACAGCTTATTAAAAGTTCCTCAGGCTCACAGCAACCGCACTGGTAGCAAACTGGTATTGCCGGTGGCTGTTCTGGAAATTGAAGGAAAATGACTGTGATTCTGTTTTCAACGGGGATGTAATGCAATATAAAGTTTAAAGTTATCGTTATCTCACTACCGAGTCACACCAATTCGTTGAAACCATATATTCGTGTGTTGCAGTTTGGAAAGATGACCGAATAGCGATCTGAATAACAAACTGTGGAGAGGTCGGTCTCGGGTGGGCATAAGATTCGTGGGCTCTATTTTCAGATCTGTGACTCCATGGAAGATGTGATTAAGGTAAGCGTGTCGTAAAGTTGAATTTGATTTTAAAACATTTCCCACTGACATAATATTTTAGAAATGGCGACAACTGATGTAGTGAATAGACACAATTTTACTATGTTTGTAAGGTTTGTAACAAGTTTGCGGCTAATTCTACTGGATCTTGTTTGTTGTCTATGTATTTGTATTAAATCAATGAACACTGTACACTGCATGTAAACACTTTCGTCTTGTACACACCGAGACCGCTTTGTTAATTTTAATGAAGCAACGAAGATTGAAGGTGCCAAACAGCAATTAAAATTATACAACATATCCATATCCCCTTGGTAGTTGTTACCATATAACACATGATAAAAGTACTTCTCTAGACAAATGTCGATAAACGTTGATCGGAACACGCCGCTTAAATCGGAGGATGAGTTGATTTGATTGTGAAATAGATAAGAAGGATGAGATCGGAACACAACAAAGATTGAAGGCGCCAAACAGAAACTAAATCATTGTGAACTTGAGAACAGGAAGCTCAAACAAACCACCAAACTAGGACATCAACATCAATTGATGTCCAATTGACGAACACGAATGTGTGAAATGGGATTTATTTAAAAGTAAAAAAGAAAACTGAAACTCGTTTTCCTTAATAGCAAAAGCCGTTCGATTTGATGGTTCTGAACACTATATAGACTGCCAGATCGATAAAATACGTTAAATACTCTAAAGTACGCTAAAATATGCGAAAATAACGCTAAAATACTCTAAAATACGGAAAAATACGCAAAAATACATGAAAATATGCTATAATACGTTGCAATACACTAAAATACGTCAAATTACGATAAAATACGTTAAAATACACTAAAATGCGTCAAAATACGTTAAAATAACCTAAAATAGGTTAAAATAAGCTAAACTACGTCAGAGTACGCTCAAATATGTCAAAATACTCTAAAATACGCAACAATAAGATAAAATAGGTCAAAATACGCAAAAAATGATATTTCCACGCGCGTATACATATAACACGACACTATACAATACAAGTGGTTTTCAAACAAAACTGTACGTAATCATATAATACGATAATCGCATGCAACCAAACGCCATCGAAACAACACATGTTGAAGGTATACATCATAAAATGACAAAATATGCGAAAGTTTGTCAAAAAACGACACGTATATGCATCGAACCAAGGAAAACACGATAAAAACAAATTTTCTTATTACGCCATATACGATCGTATAGGCCTATGTTGTATCGTATAACAGATTAATACGCATCATATAGGCTTGTACGATGCGTATTATATCCTCGAAATTACTGAAATACCCCTGTTTTTTTGATAAATTCAGGGGTATTTTTGAGAAATTCAGAGTTTAATACGCATCGTACAGGCCTGTATGATGCGTCTTAATCTGCTATACGATACAACATAGGCCTATAAGATCGTATATGGCATAATAAGAAAATTTGCTTTTATCTTGTTTTCCTCAGTTTGACACGTATACGTGTCGTTTTTTGACGAACTTTCGCATATTTTGTCATTTTATGTCGTATACCTTCAACATGCGTCATTTCGGTGACGTTCGGTTGCGTGCGATTATCGTATTCTATGATTACGTACAATTTTATTTGAAAACCACTTATATTGTATAGTGACGTGTTATATGTATACGCACGTGGAAATATCATTAGTTGCATATTTTGGCGTATTTTTGCGTATTTTGACGTATTTTATCGTATTGTTGCGTATTTTAGAGTATTTTAACCTATTTAAGCGTCTTCTGACGTATTTTAGCTTATTTTAACTTATTTTTATGTTATTTTAACGTATTTCGACATATTTTAGTGTAGTGCAACGTATTTTAGCATATTTTCATGTATTTTAGCGTATTTTATATTTGCGTATTTTAGAGTATTTTAGCGTATTTTCGCATATTTTTGCATACTTTAGAGTATTTTAGCGTATTTTGACATATTTTAGCGTACTTTAGAATATTTTAGCGTATTTTCACATATTTTAATGTATTTTGACCTATCTTAGCGTAGTTTAGGGTATTTTAACGTGTTTCGGCGTATTTTAATACGATATTCGCGTTTTGTCAATGTTTTGGCCACTTGTTCAAACTCTACTAAAAAAATGATGATCAGAGCTGTAGAATGAGATGCTCCACTGTTGGGTTATATCTTTCAACCACATTTTCCCTAAATTGAAGGAAAAGGATTGTGATTCTATTTTTCAACGGTGATGTAATGCAATGATTCATCCCAATTGAATAAACAGACATTTGCTTCATAGGACTCACTTGAATCATCTCGGATGTAATAACAGTACGGTTAGTGGTCGTAAAATGTTGGGTTGTGACTGTTCAAACAATATGAATGCACGCAACGAATTTGACAACTGTGACAGCCTATTAAAAGTTCATCAGGCTCATGACAACCGCACTGGTAACAAACCGGTACTGCTAGTGGTCTACTTTCATGTTTCCCAAAATAATTTGAAGGATCACAAATTTCAATATCATTTTGGTGATTTTCTAAGTCTTTGTAACCTTCGTCTGATTCTGAAGACGATAACTCATTATATGTATTTTTATGTATCAGCCTGCGATTTCTTCTATAAACCGCCATTTGCCCATACTGTGGAGAACTTGTTTACGTTATCCTTCTGGGTGAAAGATGGTCGTTTTTAATATTATCATTCAACATGTGAACCGGCAACCGCACTGGTAACAAACTGGTATTGCTGGTGGCTTTTCTGGAAATTGAAGGAAAAGGATTTCGATTTTGTTTTTCAATGGGGATATAATGCAATGATTCCTCTCAATTGAATAGACAGACACTTGCTTCATAGGACTCATTTGAATAGTCTCGGATGTAATAACAATGGTTAGTGGATGTTAATTGTTGGGGTGTGACTGTTCAAACAATATGAATGCATGCAACGAATTTGACAACTGTGACAACTTATTAAAACTTCCCCAGGCTCACAGAAACCGCACTAGTAACAAACTGGTATTGCTGGTGGCTGTTCTGGAAATTGAAGAAAAAGGACCGTGATTCTATTTTTCAACGGGGATGTAATGCAATATAAAGTTTAAAATTATCGTTATCTAAAGGGGATGAAAGAACATCATTGAATGTCTTTAGCACTCAAAGAAAACAAATAACTCACATTGAATTCCATACAAGTTTGCGTATCATCATAACCATTGTCAATTTTGCATACCCAGTTTGCTTTCTCTAGAATATCTATAATCCAATCAACGCACATTATGCGTTTCAAATTAAGGGTCCTATCATTACTATAACAGCCCTCCTAGAACCCTTAACATGCCCTAAAAATACGTATAATATACCCCATATATGATCAATAACTTTAATATACCTTTATATTTATATATAAATAACAAATAAAACAAAAACTATTTGTTCCTCGCGGGGCGTGACCCACTTAAGGAAAGGAGTCGTGGGCCGCGACAAGGTGACACCAGGCGGCACTAGATTTCGCCACGTGTCAGGTGATTCGACAGAGCTAGACCGTTGATTCATCCAAGCTAGGGCCTACCCTAGTGGCCTTGTGGGCCGCGAAGGACTAACCAGAGGGAGTCGCGGGGCGCGAGAAAGCCCTCGACCAGCCTATAAAAGAAGGCCTCTGGCCTCAGTTTCGATCGTTCAATTCTTTTCTTTCTAAATCCCTATAATAACAATAGTGTTGCTCGATATAATGCCCCTAAAAAGCGAAGCTCTGCCTCGTTGTAAGTATTATAACCCCTGGTTACGCATTGGTTACTCTACCCGATTGATCTAGGGCTCCGTAACGCATGTCAAGGCTCTGCCTGACTCAGTTCGTTGGAGTTCTGTCTCGGGGGTATGGCTAATGTAAATTGAGTTATCTTACTAACACGTGTGCATTGTTTAATTTTAATAGATTATAACCAGGAAATCACCAAGAAGCAGTAGTATTATCTAAGTCAGCAGAGTGGGTCATTCTCTTTTTCTACCAAACTGCTTTACCAAAACTTCAAATGTTTTAAATTATGATAACAGTGATTGAGTCTATGTATTCTACAAATACTATCGGTATGTTGGGGTTTTGTATACATTACTTGTTACTATATTGTGAATAGTAGCATGACCACAAGTCAGGATTGACAGTACCGTGGGTGGTAATTGGGTAGATATAAACATTGTAATCGCTCTCACTACTGTAAAGATATAAAAGCTTGTTTTGATTAAATTGGGATACACTCGCCAGTATTTCTTGTTGATAAAATATTTTTAAACGCGTTTCAGGTAACTTAATGTGAAGCTAATAGAAGCCAGCGGGAGCGTACTGAAGGCTTGGAAAAGTAGATATAAAAGTTACCTAAATGAGAAAGAAGTTTTATTTCAATAAATTAGGGTTTATCCCTATAAACATATTACAATGGAAACTTGGGTTTTGTCCCATGTATTTATTATTTATATAATATGGTGTTATAACTCTGATAAACTATTTCCTAACTACGATTCTGATGTTTAATTTTTGCTGCCAAATTAATAAACACTGATACCACCGGTTCTATGCATCTCGCGGGCGCCCGCCCCTCGGGGCAAGGGGTCGGGGGTTGCGACAGGAGGTGGTATCAGAGCTACAGCCACTGGTTTAAGCTACAAAAGTGTTCTGCTGACACCAAGATTTTTATCAGTTATGTTAGGAAATAATCTATGTGATTATGTGTAAATATGTATATTATTGTTTTGTGTTATTTATCAATCAGTATGTTTACAGTATGAGTGAGCAAGATACATCTGATACTTACCGTCACCTATCTAGTTCCCCAAAAAGTGAAGGAACGTCATCACAACCTACTCCTTCAGGGTATTCTGCTGATGCTGAGGAAGGAATTTTCATCTTTAAGGCGCAATCTGAGGAAGCGTTCCCTCCAAAAAACAGAGGATGTTTAGTAGGGGAGCACATGAGAGGAGAAAGAGGATGAAAAAATTACAACAACAGAGAGCGTTAGCGAAAGCCAATAGGGAAGTGAATGCCCAAACTCAGGAGGCAGTTATTAGATAGTTGGCAGACTTTCATATGCTAGCCACCACTGCAGCAGATCCAAACCTTGATCAGATAGCTGAACCATAACCATTGCCATTATTTCCAACCCAACCAATGGAGATATAACTTAACCAAGGAAACCAATTTCCCATACCAGCATTTTACCCTAATGAAATACCTAGAATTCCAGCACCTAATCCTCTAGCGTATGATCCATGGGAAGATAACCATAGGGAATATCAGGAACTCTATCCTCAGTAAGTACCGATACCAAATCCCATAGCACAGTATACCGACCTTAATCCTTTAGATCCATTTTGGAATGATGACCGGTATATTCAGAGTGTGTTAAGCAACCTGTACCCATATGGAGAGCCTATACCTCAATACCCTGACCCAGTACCCGCACCACGACCACCCATGAGTGAAGAGAATGTGCAGGAACTCCGCACATATGGTGAAGAACTGATAGAAGGAGGAGAGAGAGGATAAGACAGATAGGAGAAAAGCTCGTGTGGAAGTATGACGAACGAGAAATGCAATTCTGGATGAATGACACTTAATAATATATATATGTATATATATATATATATATACATACGTGTGTAGTTTGAGAAAAAAATCAACTAAAATAGATATCCTAATATCTATCAATGCATAACTATTAGTGTGTTTAAATTTCAGTTGTAGGTTGTAATATATATATATATATATATATATATATATATATATATGAAAAAGAGTAAAAGTCGCAATGTTTGACGTTTTTTTATCAATTTGTTGTTTGCATTAGATTTTTTTCTGTGATATTAATACCTGATAAATGTTTATAATCCAGATGGACAACGAAGTAAATCAGGAAAACCATAATAATGGAAATCAAGTAATTAACAGTGCCATTCATAGCACAATAGCACAAGGAATTATAGACGTTTTGCCATATATTATCAAGACTGTTAAAGAAGCCGAAAATAATAAAACTATAAGTGGAAGTAAACGACAACCTACTGAACCAAGTCACAGCATGAATAATGGACCGCTACTCCAATTACCTATTCAAAAAAGAAGAAGAACCATGTCATATGGTTGTTCTTACAAAGAATTCTGGTCTTGCAAACCAATAGAATTCTCTGGCAATGAAGGAGCCATTGTAGCTTTGCGTTGGATAGAAAAGACAGAAGCAGTCTTAAAAACAAGCAAATGTGCAGATGAAGATAAGATTATGTTTGCTTCTAATCTTTTTAAGAATGCAGCCTTAGAATGGTGGAATATTGTTCTCCAGTCTAGAGGAAGTGATAAAATTTATAATAGGGACTGGACTGACTTTAAGGAGATAGTCGAAAGAAAATTTTGTCCTCTTCATGAAAAAGAACACATCGCTAATAAGTTCTTAAAAGGTTACACTACCATATTCTTCGAATATGCTAGAATAGTGTCAACCCTAGCCTCACCAGAACCAATATTAATCTCCCGTTACATCTGGGGATTAATTAGTGAAATCAGACATGTAGTCAAGGCAGCTCGACCACAAACCGTAGAAGAAGCAATAGAACTAGCCAATACCTTGACTGATGAATTGGTACGTACGCAAGAAGAAAAACAGAGAAAGAATCTAGCCCAAAGACTTACCCAAGAATCTTGTTATGGAAATACCTACCGTGGGCAAAATACAGGTTCTACTTCTGCACCTTACTGTAAGTACTACTGCAAAAAGAAGCACTCAGGAAAATGCTCAATATACTGCAACTTCTGCAAAATGTCTGGACACAAGGAAGACGACTGCAGGAAGAAACCCAACAATAAGTTATGCTTCAACTGTGAAGAAACTAGGCATATCAAACCGAACTGTCCGAAACTATCTCTAGCAACAAACAACAAAACTACTAAGAATGCCAGAGTATTTGTTCTGACAACTAAAGAAGCCAAGATGATTACGGGCGTGATTGCCGGTATGTTTTTAGTTAATGATATTTTTGCTAAAGTATTATTTGACTCTGGTGCAAACCAAAGTTTTATTAATACTTCGTTCTGCAAACTTCTCAATCAACCATTAACTAAACTTCAACAAGATTGCCTGGTAGAAACGGAAAATGGAGAATCCATTAAGATTGCCGAAATCTTGCAGGGAGCAAGAATAGAAATTTTAAACCATAATTTTATTGCTAACCTTTATCCATTAAGATTACCGTGGCAGAATTTCATGATTTTGTGTGTTTTTGGAGTAAACAAACGATATCTCGGTGTAGAAAATGAATTTTAACGTCGAACCAACGCCAAACTTCAAGTGCCAAACTCCTGAATTTATACTGGAAAAACGGCGCGCCCGCGTGTCACGAGAGGCTCTCGCGTGGCGCGAGAGGTCACTTTTAGCATAGGGTAGCCACGTGTCTCAGTAGCTTGGGTGAGTCGACCGTTCGTTAAAATTTGATTCCTATCAAAAACTGTTTGGATAATACTGACTAGGAAATAACCCCCCCCCCCCCTGAGTTTTAGGGGCCCTGATCCTGATTCCGATTGTTTTGAAAATTTTAGGGGTCATGCAGTATCACTTGGGGGTCTCAATTAGGGTTTCCTATTGGGTAAAATATAATAAGAAATAATAGTTTTGGTGAGAGTTGTTACATCCTCCTTGCCTTAATAAAAATCTCGTCCTCGAGATTTACTGGAACAAGTAGGGATACTTTCGCTTCATCTCTGATTCCAGCTCCCAAGTGTAATCAGGTCCTCTCTTCGAATCCCATTTGACTTTGACCAGTACGAGTCTTTTGTGTTTGAGAAACTTGACCTTTCTGTCTTCTATTTGCAGTGGCTTCTCAACAAATTTTAACTTTTCATTTACCTCTACATCTTGAAGAGGTACTACCAGGGATTCGTCAGATAGATATTTCTTGTGGTTGGATACATGAAATACGTCATGTACCCCAGCTAGCTCTTCTGGTAGCTGTAAACGATAGGCAACTGGTCCTATTCGCTGGATTATTGGGAATGGTCCTACGTACCTTGGACTTAGCTTTCCCTTTTTCCCGAACCGAACTACTCCTTTCCAAGGAGAAACTTTCAGGAGAACCTTATCTCCGACTTGAAATTCTAGCGGCTTGCGTCTATTATCTGCATAACTTTTCTGACGATCTCGAGCCGTTTTCAGTCTTTCCTTGATTTGAATGATCTTGTTGGTGGTTTCTTGCACGATTTCGGGTCCTGATAATTGACTTTCTCCTATTTCTGCCCAACAGACTGGAGTTCTGCATTTACGTCTATACAGTGCTTCGAATGGGGCAGCTTCAATGCTTGCATGGTGACTATTGTTATAGGAGAATTCGATTAAAGGTAGGTGGTCATCCCAGTTTCCACCAAAATCTATTACACATGCCCTGAGCATGTCTTCCAGGGTTTGGATCGTCCTCTCACTTTGTCCATCTGTTTGAGGATGGTAAGCTGTACTTAAATTTAGTCGGGTTCCCATTGCTTCCTGGAAACTTGTCTAGAAATGGGAAGTGAAACGACTATCTCTATCCGATACAATGGAGAGCGGAACTCCATGTAAGGATACTACCTCGTCTACGTATAATTTTGCTAACCTTTCCATGCTAAAGGATTCCTTCATAGGTAGAAAATGAGCTGATTTGGTTAATCGGTCCACAATTACCCAAATCGCATCATTACCTTTTCTGGTTTTGAGCAACTTAGTAACAAAATCCATTGTTATGAGTTCCCATTTCCAAACAGTCATTTCTAATTGTTGAAGTAACCCTGAAGGTTTCTGATGTTCTGCCTTAACTTGTGAACAAGTAAGACACTTAGATACATATTTAGCTATATCCTTTTTTTCATACCAATCCACCAGAAATTATTTCTTAAATCTTGGTACATCTTATTATTTCCAGGATGCATGGTATACCTAGATTTATGGGCTTCCTTTAAAATCTTATTTCTTAATTCTCCCTGCTTAGGTACCCAAATTCTTCTTTTATGGAATCTCCAAATTCCATCAGCTCCTTGCTCTAATTCATTTATTCTTCTTTTCATTCCTTCAGCATCATCCTTGATTGCTGTTTCCTGAACATTCTTTAATTGTTCCATTAAGTCTAATTGTAAACTTAATCTAAGAGCACGAACTCGCTTTTGCTTTTCATGATACTTACGACTTAAGGCATCTGCAACTACATTTGCCTTTCCTTCGTGATATTGAATATCACAGTCGTAGTCACTTAGAATTTCCATCCATCTTCTTTGCCTCATATTTAATTCTTTTTGCCCAAATATATATTTTAAACTCTTATGATCTGTATAGACAGTAAACTTACTTCCATACAGATAATGCCTCCAAATCTTAAGGGCAAAAATTATCGACCCTAATTCTAAGTCATGCGTCGTATAATTTTCTTCGTGCTTCTTCAATTGCCTTAAGGCATACGCAATCACTTTCTTGCGTTGCATCAGCACACATCCTAATCCTAGCTTAGAAGCATCGCAAGAAACTTCAAAATCTTATGTTCCTTCTGGTAAGGCAAGGATTGGGGTGTTTGTTAACCTTTGTTTTAAAATCCTAAAAGCCTCTTCTTGCCTAGGTCCCCATTCAAACTTAACTGCTTTACAGGTTAGCTTAGTTAATGGTACCGCTATCTTAGAGAAATCCTTAATAAAGCGCCTATAGTACCCAGCTAATCCTAGAAAACTTCTAACTTCTATAGCTGATTGCGGGACCTTCCATTTGGTGATCGCTTCTATCTTGGAGGGATCTACGTGAATACCTTCGTGATTCACCATGTGTCCTAAGAATTGTACTTCCTGCAACCAAAATTCACACTTCGAAAATTTAGCATAAAGCTTTTATTTTCTTAACAAAGTTAAGAGTGCATGCAGGTGCTCACAATGCTCGTCCTGACTTTTGGAATAAATAAGTATATCGTCGATGAAGACAATTACAAATTTATCCAAGTATGGTTTACAGACTCTATTCATCATGTCCATAAATGCTGCAGGAGCATTTGTTAGTCCAAAGGGCATGACTGTTCTGAAAGCAGTTTTAGGTATGTCTTCTTCTTGCACCTTCAACCGATGATATCCGGAGCGTAAATCTATCTTAGAAAAATATCTATCTCCTTAGAGTTGATAAAAAAGATCATCAATTCTAGGTAATGGGTATCGATTATTAATTGTAACCTTATTCAGTTCCCTATAATCGATACATATTCGCATCGAACCATCCTTTTTCTTTACGAACAACACTGGTGCTCCCCAAGGGGATGAACTAGGTTGTATGAATCCTTTACTTAGCAACTCATCTAATTGCTTTTTCAGTTCTAACATTTCGGTGGGTGCTAGACGATAAGGTGCCTTTGCTACGGGTGTAGTTCCAGGAATCAAATGAATTCTAAATTCTACCTCCCTATCCGGTGGTAATCCTGGTAACTCTTCTGGAAATACATCTGGGTATTCTGAGACTATAGGAATTTCCTTAAGTTCCTTACCCTTAGTGCTAATGATTACCGAAATCATATACACTATTCCTTTCTTTCGTTCATAACTAGCAACTTTCATTACTGAAATGAACTTCATGGGTTTTCGCGGCTTATCCCCTGTAATCATAATTACTTCTCCTGTGGGTGCACGAATTTCTATGGAGTTCTTATCACAAAGGTTTCGAGCATGGTTGGCTACTAACCAATCCATTCCTAACACGACATCGAATTCAGCTAAATTCATAGGTAATAGGTTTGCAGAAAATTTATGACCTGGAAATTCTATATTTCCTTTTTACAAAACCGTATCTATATTAACAGAGTTCCCGCCTGCCGTTTCTACTGTAAAAACTTGCCTAAGTTTCGTTAAGGGTAACTTAAGAGCTTGGCAAAATGAAGTATTTATAAAACTTTGGTTTGCACCAGAGTCAAATAATACTTTTGCATACACGTTGTGAACTAAGAACGTACCAACTATTACGTCAGGAATTAGTTCGGCTTCCTGCGTGGTTAGTTGGAATGCTCTTGCATTCTTCTTGGTAGCTCCGTCTGCCGGTTTGGCTTTGTTGTCTGCTGGTTTGACCAATTTGGGGCATTCTGGTCTGAAATGTCCAGCTTCTCCACAGTTGAAGCAGACCCTTGTTTTCTTTCTGCAATCTTCTTCACGATGTCCTACAACTTTGCAGAAGTTGCAGGTTTCATTACACTTTACGAAATGTTTCTTTCTGCAGTTCCTACAGAACGGCGGAGTGGAAGATTGTCCAGTTCCCCTGTCTTGAAATTGCTATTATTACCCACACGAAATCCTTGGGTAATTTTCTGAGCTAATTCCTTCTTCCTATTTTCTTCTCGCGTACGCACCAGTCCATCAGTCAAAGTGTTGGCTAGTTCCACCGCATCATCGATCGTGTGGGGTCTCGCAGCTTTGACAATGTCACGGATCTCGCTAATTAAACCCAAAATGTAGCGAGAAATAAGTACCGGTTCTGGTGAAGCCAGAGTAGGCACAATTCTGGCATACTCGAAAAACTTCGAAGTATACCCTCGGCAATCAACATCCACCATCAGGTGGCTTAGGAATTTGTTCGCCATTTGCTCTTTTTCATATTCTAGGTAGAATTTTCTTTCCATCAGGCGCTTAAACTCCTCCCAACTCATGGCATAGGCCAGGTCGCTTCCCTTGGCTTGCAACACCGTATTCCACCATTCTAATGCTTCTTCTTTGAAAAGGTGAGAAGCGTACATGACCTTATCCTCCGCGGCACATTTACTTATTTTGATTACTGCCTCGGTTTTCTCCAACCAACGCAGTGCCGCAATCGCCCCTTCATTGCCTGCAAATTCAACAGGTTTTCAGGCAAGAAATTCCTTATAAGTGCAACCAGGCGTTGCAGCTTTCATTCTTTTGAGAATTGGGGCTTGCAGTACATCATCATCATTATGATTAATGTTACCGCCTCCATTTACACTATTACTGAAGTTGTCTTCATGAGTACGTTTGCTAGGAATAATTTGTTGAGGTTCAACTGGATTTCGGGCAGCAGCAAGGATTGCTGGAATAACATTGGCTATTCCCTGAGCAACGATGTTCTCGATATCTTGCCTATTCAGAAATTGATCTTCGTGGTTTTGTTCAGATTGGTTAATCTCGTTAACTGGTTCATTATCAGCGTGTTCCATCTGAATATTTATCAATTAATAATTATCACAGGCTAATATTTAGTACAACCATTCAAGTATCACTGTACAAACAGAAAAATGGCAAACATTGTGACTTTTATAT
The DNA here is from genome assembly GCA_030545235.1 of Helianthus tuberosus. NCBI lineage: Eukaryota > Viridiplantae > Streptophyta > Magnoliopsida > Asterales > Asteraceae > Helianthus > Helianthus tuberosus. Next base: position 148,781,048 of record CM060448.1, read on the forward strand.
ATATATACATGTCTATTTCAAATTACACTGAAATTCAAAATATACTAGAGGTTGTGCATTCCTAATTTATTTTAGTCTATCTAGGAATATTATGTTTAGCATGCTTTATTCTATCTTCCCTTACTAAGTTGTTTATCTAATGGGAAAAGTTCCTTTAAAGTTTCTGGCTTATAGATGATATGGGTGCTAGTACTGGGTCAGGGTGTTGAGATCTAATTTCATTGGTTGGTCCGGTTTTGGCAGTTTAACTTAACTAAAAGTTAACATTTACTGCTGTAGTGGCTAACATATAGAGATTTTCCCATTGTTCATCTAATTTATTTTCCCATGGTGGGTTATTGCCTATTTCCTGGGTTTCCTTATCAATCATCACTCCTTTTGGTTGTGACTTCTTTATTTTCTCTTGACTTTTGCTAATAATCCAACTTCTTTTCTTAGTGGTAAGTGGTTTCTCAAACTGTGCCTTACGAACAATTATTCCTTCCTCAGTATCTGCTGAGTATCTTGAGGAATTTGATTGAAATGAGGTCCCCTTATCTTTTGGTGAACTATCTGATTGACGATCGATGTCCGAAATTCTTTGCTTACCCATACTGTAAACTAACAAATAGTCAAATAACACAAAATCACATAATCACAGAATGGCAATTAGAAAAATTAAGTATTTCTAAATACTTAATTGGCTTAAATCAGTGGCTCTGATACCACCTTTTTCTGTCACGGCCCCCGGCCCGGTTTGACCCGGTCCAGGAGTCGTGGGACAGAAATCCCGTGGTATTTAATTTGGCAGCGGAATTATTAACAGGATCGTTTAAAATTTGAAAAATGCCCGATTATTTTATTTCATAATTCGGGACAAACCCCGAAATTTACAATAAGGGAATTTCACTAGGAAACCCCTATTTTCTTTACAAAAACATGTTTCTCTATTTAATCGATCCACTTTTTCCGGGATCACAGCAGATCACCTAAAACATGTTTTAAAAATATTTTTGTCAGCCGGGAAATACTGGTGAATCATTCATTTGCACAAAATGACCCATTGTTATAATATACAGTATTAAGAGCGATTACAATGTTTATATATCAACCAATTACCCAACGGTATTTGTCACTTGTCTCATTTCTGTGACTATGGTCATATCACCCATTGGCTAACTCGTTGTCCAATGGTGATAGTTATCAAGTATTGTATACAAAACCCCACATACCGGCTGTAATTGAAGACTACAAAGACTTAATCCCTGTAATTATAACTGTGACAACCGGTAATTTACGCCCTTAATTTCGTGATTAACAGGTGATTAACGCGATAACAAATAGTGTTTGAGACGCAGATTAACTCATTTAGGCCATTGGAGTGCCTGTGAACGCATCCTCAACATTACAGTGCGCATATGACGATCCGCGAAGGAACTGCTGAAAATTTAGTCGTGACAAACCGATACCGTACAAAGTACTGACAACGCCGACAAATTTGGATGTTACACGAATATTTTATGTTTATGGAGTATGGGTCGCGATATCTGGTCTCGTAGGAAATACGGGCCACTTACACACGAGGTGGGCTTGTGGGCCCTGGGCCCAAGCCCAAAACCCACAAGCCTAAACCTGCATAATAAATTAGATTTTATGAATCTCTAAAAATCTTTAGAGATCTATGCAAAAATCTTATAAAATCTATGACAAAATCTCTACAAAAGATTGTAATCAAAATTGGAACACTCAAGATCTCTAAAGATCTTCACAAAATCCTTATAAGATCTCAATAACCTTATAAATAGGGACTTAGTTTCTTTAGTTCTCAACCCACAAAATAGAACAGACTTTAAGTCTGCCATATTTTTTCCCCCTCTCTCGATTATATACATAACTCACAAAGAAGACATACTGATACCTCCTCATCTTCTTTGAAGGATACCCTAAACAAAACACACACAAATAAACAAGCAGCCCTCCATCTACTCTCCATCTCTCATAAAACCACAAAAAAAAAATATGAGAATCAGGTACCCATTTCTCTCCCTCTCGATTACCTATATACCCACACAACACATACACCTTCAAACCAAATTTCCCTTTTCAAATCCATACACAAACAACTATACGAAACTTAATCATCTCCCAATCCCAACCGATTACCCCTGTCTTCTCTCTCGTGCTCGATGAAGACCGGCCAGCCACCATCACCGGTGGCGGCTCGCGGTGGCGTGTAGCGGCTGCGAAACAGAGGAGAGAGAGAGAGTATTCGAGAGAGAGAGAGAGAGGGCCGGAGATAGGAGCGGCACCGCCGCTCACGGCGGCGGCGGTGGATCGAGCAGTGGCACACGGTGGTGCATCCAATGAGATAGAGACCGAGAGAGAAAGAAAGATTGGAGCCACGGACCGGCGGTCGGAGCCACGGACCGGCGGTCAGAGCCTCGGACCAGCGGTTTTCGTCACTATCCGACGAGTTCCGACAGGGTGAAGATTCGAGATGTGTTTTTGGCTCGAGTCTCGGTTCATTCAGGTTCAGTCAACCCAGTCAACACGACAGGTTGACTAGTCAACGCAAGTCAACAATTTGGGTCAACGAGTCAACCCGGTCAACTCAGGTAAACAGTGAGTCGACTCGGTCAACATTCAGTCAACGCCCGGTCAACTCAGTCAGCTCACTCGACATTCCGGCATGAAGACTTGGAATATTGTAGAATGCACGCTAGCAAGTCTAGTCTTGGAAACGACATCACGAAGTCGTAATTAGCTAGCTTTGTACAAGACATTTCAGGTGAGTTCATAACCCCACCTTTTATGGTTTTACATTTTTATAAATGTTTTCAGGGTGGAAAGACATGCACATTCTACAAAACATTCAAAGTGTTCAATAACCATGAATTACATATTTCTAAACCATTATACAAACAAGTTTTTAACTGACACAAATGGTTTATGAAAAGTTTATGATAACTATACCGGTTTTTCAAACAAAGCGTATTTTTGTAAAGTGCATACAACGCTTACTTGTTTTCTAAATTGGGGAAATGATGAGTACAAAAACATTCAAGTGAAACATTCAAGTGAAACATTCAAGATCATGTCTCGAATAGGGTACCATAAGCACCATTAATCAACGTATACATTCAGACCGCGGAACAAAAGGTTAGATCTAATGGGTTTCAGGCAACCCCACTCTTGGCCTACTTCTACCAATGAGTGCTTCTGTGTCTCAGTCAAAGTCGACAAAAATGCCTAGGTTTGGTGGCTTCCTATGTCGTGACACATGTTAGTGGCCTTGCAAACCACTAGCGATCTCAAACATTCATAGTACTCAGTTACAGATACATTCTAAAGGATACATTCAAACATTCATAGTACACAGTTACAGAAACATTTTACAAGTTACATTCAAACATTCATACATTCTGCAAGTTACACACCACGTTTTCATTCAAGTATTTAAACATTCAACAATACAACAAAAACCGGTTATTCAAAAAGATTTATTTCAAATCTTTTACAAACAAACTATGAACTCGCTCAACTTTATGTTGATTTTTCGCATGTTTCTTTCTCAGGTTACTTTTCAAAATTTATGGCACGGTTGGAATTGGAGAACCATGTGGAGTCGAGTACTTAGTGGCGTTCAATTTCTAAAAGACTTAGATTATTTGCTTCCGCTGTGCAATGAAGATACCAGTCCAGTCACGCCAATGCTCTGATATTCGGGGTGTGACAATAACTTTGAAAACAAACATGATTTTGAAAGCAATTTTGGTAAAAAGAGAATGACTCACATTGCAGATTTAAACGGGCAGAGTTTACCCTACTGATAAGCCTGTTAACCTAATTCAAATAACAATGCACACGAAAACTAGGTTAGTAACTTTAATCCAACTTTTACGACAACTCACAAGATCAAAACCTTTACAATGAATGACAAAGTGCGATACTTAAACATCCATCGAATTCACGATGAATGACAAAGCATAACCCGAGTTTGGGCAGCACTTAAACATCCATCGGATTGGTTTCTATCGATCGGACATTAAATCGTAGCAGTGATCGAGTTATTACCCTGTTATCGCTGCAGAATTTCGTGATTTTGTGTGTTTTTTGAGTAAACAGACGATATCTCGGTGTAGAAAGCGAACTTTAACGTCGAACCAACGCCAAACTTCAAGTGCCAAACTCCTAAATTTATACTGGAAAAACGGCGCGCCCGCGTATCACGAGAGGCTCTCGCGTGGCGCGAGAGGTCACTTTTAGCATAGGGTAGCCACGTGTCTCAGTAGCTTGGGTGAGTCGACCGTTCGTTAAAATTCGATTCCTATAAAAAACTGTTTGGATAATACTGACTAGGAAATACCCCCCCCCCCCCCCCCCCCGAGTTTTAGGGGCCCTGATCCTGATTCCGATTGTTCTGAAAATTTTAGGGGTCATGCAGTATCACTTGGGGGTCTCAATTAGGGTTTCCTATTGGGTAAAATATAATAAGAAATAATAGTTTTGGTGAGAGTTGTTACACCAATCACGCCAACATTCTATGTGATCAAAAGTCAGTACAAGTAAATTCACCAAAAGGAGAAAATATCACAATTAAAGGAGATAAGCCAACTAGGTCCACAAAATTCATCTCTGTGATGAAAACAGCAAGCTATGCAAGAAAATGATCACTAGTGTATATGATTTCCATAATCATTAACACTAAAGGAAAAGAACTAAAAGATATTCCCGTAGTATCTAAATTCTCAGATGTTTTTCTAGAAGAGTTACCTGGATTACCGTCAGATAGAGAGGTTGAATTCAGAATTCATCTGATACCAGGGACAACACCGATTGCCAAGGCACCTTACCATTTAGCACCAGCAGAGATGCAAGAAATGAAGAAACAATTGGACGAACTTCTGGAGAAAGGTTTCATACAGCCTAGTTCATCACCATGGGGAGCACCAATCTTGTTTGTCAAGAAGAAGGATGGATCAATGCGTATATGCATTGATTACCAAGAATTGAACAAGGTTATGATTAAAAATCGGTACCCACTACTGAGAATCGATGATCTGTTCGATCAACTTCAAGGAGCTCGATTCTTTTCTAAGATCGATTTGCGCTCAGGATATCATCAATTGAAAGTACAGGAAGAGGACATTCCTAAAACTGCTTTCAGAAAAAGGTGCGGTCATTATGAATTTACAGTCATGCCATTTGGTTTAACCAATGCCCCAGCCGCATTTATGGACATGATGAACAGAATATGTAAACCATATCTGGATAAATTCATAATTTTCTTTATAGATGATATTCTTATTTACTCTAAGAGCAAAGAAGATCATGCAGAGCATTTGTTTATACTTCTGAATTTGCTTAGAAAAGAAAAGCTTTACGCTAAATTTTCAAAATGTGAATTTTGGTTAAAGGAAGTGCAATTCCTTGGACACCTTGTTAATCATGAAGGAATTCATGTAGATCCCACAAAAATCGAGGCGATTACTAAGTGGAAAGTCCCTGAATCACCGACGGAGGTGAGAAGTTTTCTTGGACTAGCAGGTTATTATAGACGTTTTATTCAAGATTTTTCTAGAATAGCCATTCTCTTAACAAAATTGACCTTCAAATAAGTTAAGTTTTAATGGGGACCAAGACAGGAGGAAGCTTTTAGAATTCTAAAGCAAACGTTAACCAACGCACCTATACTAGCATTACCAGAAGGAACTGAAGACCTGGTAGTCTATTGTGATGCTTCTAAGTTAGGTTATGGATGTGTGTTGATGTAACGTCAAAAAGTTATAGCTTATGCCTCTAGACAACTTAAGAATCATGAAGAGAATTATACAACCCATGACCTAGAGTTAGGAGCCATAATTTTTGCCCTTAAGATTTGGAGACACTATCTTTACGGTAGCAAGTTTATTGTTTTCACCGATCATAAGAGTCTAGGATATGTTTTTGGGCAAAAAGGAGTTAAATATGAGACAGAGACGCTAGATGGAGATTCTTAGTGATTATGATTGTAATATCCAGTATCATACAGGAAAGGCTAATGTAGTAGCTGATGCTTTAAGTCGGAAGTATCATGAAAAGCCAAGACGAGTACGTTCTCTCAAACTAAATCTGCAGATAGATTTAAATGAGCAAATTAGAGAAATACAGGAAACAGTAATCAAGGACGATACAGAAATATTAAAAGGAATGATTAAGGAATTAGAACAAGGAATAGATGGAATTTGGAGGTTCCATAAGAAAAGAATCTGGATACCCAAACAAGGAAACCTACGCCACCGAATTTTAGAAGAAGCCCATAAGTCTAAGTATACGATACATCCTGGTAATGATAAAATGTATCAAGACTTAAGAAAGAATTTCTGGTGGATAGGAATGAAAAAGGATATAGCAACCTATGTTGCTAAGTGTCTAACCTGTTCATAGGTTAAAGCTGAACATCAGAAACCCTCAAGTTTATTGCAGCAACTAGAAATGCCAAAATGGAAATGGGAATTGATAACAGTGGACTTTGTTACTAAATTACCCAAGACACGAAAAGGTAATGATGCAATCGGGGTGATTGTAGACAGATTAACCAAATCTGCTCATTTCTTACCTATGAAGGAAACTTTCAGTATGGAACAATTAGCCAAGTTATATGTAAATGAAATAGTTTCGTTACATGGAATTCCTTTATCTATTGTTTCTGATAGAGATAGCCGTTTTACTTCTCATTTTTTGGACTAGTTTCCAGAAAGCAATGGGAACCAAGTTAAAACTAAGCACAGCCTATCATCCTCAAACGGACGGACAAAGCGAAAGGATAATTCAGACAATGGAGGATATGCTTAGAGCTTGTGTAATTGATTTCGGAGGAAATTGGGACGATCATTTACCATTAATAGAATTTTCCTACAATAACAGCTATCATACCAGTATCAATGCTGCACCATTTGAAGCACTTTATGGACGAAAATGCCAAACTCCCGTTTGTTGGGCAGAAATTGGAGAAAAAACTATCTGGACCAGAGATAGTACAAGAAACAATGGACAAGATTATTCAAGTCAAGGAAAGACTAAAAGCAGCATGAGATAGTCAAAAGAGTTATGTTGATAACAGGCGAAAACCGTTGGAATTTCAAGTAGGAGATAAAGTATTATTAAAAGTTTCTTCATGGAAAGGAGTGGTCAGATTCGTTAAGTGGGGAAAGCTAAGCCCCAGGTATGTGGGACCTTTTGAGATTATCAGAAGAATCGGACCAGTAGCTTACCAGCTACAACTGCCAGAGGAAATGACAGGAATACATGATATATTTCATGTTTGTAATCTCAAGAAGTGTTTAGCAGACGAATCATTAATGGTACCTCTTAAGGATATAGAAGTAAATGAGAAACTTAAGTTTATGGAGAAACCCCTACAGATTGAAGATAGAAAGATCAAGAATCTCAAACACAAGAGATTAGTTCTGGTCAAAGTGAAATGGGATTCCAAAAGAGGACCAGAGTACACTTGGGAGCTCGAATCAGAGATGCAAAGGAAATATCCACACCTGTTCCAGTAGACCTCGAGGACAAGATCTAAAACAAGGTAGGGAGGATATAACAGCCCTCCTAGAACCCTTAACATGCCCTAAAATACCTATAATATACCCCATATACGAAAAATAACTTTAATATACCTTTATATTTATAAATAAATAACAAATAAAACAAAAAAACTATTAGTTACTCGCGGGGCGCGACCCACTTAAGGAAAGGAGTTGCGGGCCGCGACAAGGTGACACCAGGCGGCACCAGATTTCGCCACGTGTCAGGTGATTCGATGGAGCTAGACCGTTGATTCATCCAAGCTAGGGCCTACCCTAGTGGCCTCACGGGCTGTAACAACCCGCACGTTCGTGTGTTGTTACTACTCATTATACTTGTTACGCCTAGCACCAGAGATTTGGATCATAATGTAGCTATATCGCATACATCGCTATTTCGCAGTATTTTCGCATAATACGCATACTTTATCGCTATAACACGTCGCATCGCACACACTAACGCTCACGATGACGTTGAGTGAGGACCTATTCTACCCTCCTCGATGGCTGTAAGGACCTACCAAAATGCCCCAAAACGACCCGTAAGTAAAAACCAGGACCCCTGAAACCCTAATGTGCATGAAAAACCAACAAAACATGAAATCTGGTTTTCACGCGGGCCGCGTAAAACGTAAGCTTCGGCTTACGCGGGCAGCGTCAAATTAAAGTTGACCGGATAAGCGTTCCGGGCCACGTTTCGCACATGTGGCAACCCTACTCATGACACACCAGCCCTACACGTAGGATAGGGGCTCTCGCGGGCCGCGTAAAAGCCATGTTAAGGCTTACGCGGGCCGCGTAAAACTTAAAATGTTGCTATAAGTAGCCTGTGCATGGGACTTGCTTCTGTATTCGAAATTTTAGTTTCAAAAGTCCATATTCTACTTAAAAACGAGTATTAAGGGGTCACGACGCTGCTACGATACAGGGTATTAACTTGATCACTGCTACGATACAATGTCCGATCGATTGAAACCGATCCGATGGATGTTTAAGTGCTGCCCAAATCAGGGCTATACTTTGTCATTCGTCATGAGGGCTTTGATTTCCTGAGCTTATCGTAAATGTTGTATTAAGTTACTGACCTAGTTTCATGTGCATTGTTGTTTAAATTTGGTTATCAGGCTTATTAGTAGGCTAAACTCTGCCCAACTAAACTTGCAATGTGAGTCATTCTCTTTTTATCAACTGTTTTACTAAACCTAAAATTATTTTCAAAGTTATAATTACAGAGATTAAGTCTTGGTTATCTTAAATCACTGGTAAGTGGGGTATTGTGCACATTACTAATCTCTCACGGTTAGGTTTACCAACCTAACAGTGATAATCATCACTACTCGGGTGAAAGGACCCGATAGTGGTATGACCATCGCCACAAGGGTGTGACACGATGCTAGATAACAATAAGTTAGTAGCCATTGTAATCGCTCTTATGCTGTAATCTATAACTAATGTGTCATTTTATTTAACCTGAATGACTCGCCAGTATTTCCCCGCTGATAAAATATTTTTAAACATGTTTCAGGTGACTTACTGTGAATCAAGGAAAAGTGCTACGGAGCACTAACAAGCTTGAAGTGGTGGCTCAGTAAAATAAATAAACATGTTTTGTAAAACAAGGGATTTCCTTGTGAAATTCCTTTTACTGTAAATTATGGGGTTTGTCCCAAATTATGAAATAAAATAATTGGGCATTTTCAAGTTTTAAAAGATCCTGTTAAACTTCCGCTGTCAACTCAAATAATCAATACCACGGGTTTCTGTCCTGCGGATCCTGGACCAGGTAACACCAGGACGGGGGCCGTGACAGAAAAAGGTGGTATCAGAGCCACTGATTTAAGCCAATTAAGTATTTAGAAATACTTAATTTTTTTGATTGCCATTCTGTTATTCTATGAAAATTTAATTTACAAAATTTTAACCTAGAATTTTGTGTGTTTCTCCATGTATGCTAACAGCATGAATGAATTATCAGAAGCACTTCAAAACTTTACTATCCATACCATAGATATGGATACCACAGGAAATCCATTTGGCTATCAGGCTGATACTAAAGAGCTAATAGTATTCCAGGCCCAGCCACAAGAGAAACCAAAGTTGAAAAAGAGAAGGAGACTCGTAGGCTAGAGGCGTATGCGTAGGAAGAAACCAGCGGCACAGAAAGTTATCAAGACTGAGGATCTGAAGGATAAAGGAAAAGGAAAAGAGATCGGGGAAAGTTCCGGGCAAGCCTATGAAATGTCACTATGGGAGGAGCTGGATCGCAAATTGGCAAATAGTGACCTCATCGGACCTGCCGATGAAAATCTCTTTAATTACCCAATTGAATCCAAACTTCCAGTTAATCTAGAGCCTGCTATCCCAGATCCTATTGTCAACCCCCGACCCCTACAAGGAGAGCTGGAAGAATGGTGGACCACTGACTGACAGTTTCAGAATCTCTTGAATAACCCTAACATCTTTTTCCCCCAGTTTGACCCTGAGCCTGCACCAAACCCACCTATGAGCACAGAAAACTTGGCTGAACTCCGTCACTACGGTGAGGAACTGGTGGACGCAGGGAATCGAATCCGAGAAGTGGGGGAACAGATCTCATGGAAATACGACGAGAGGGAGCGTCGTTTCTGAGATGCCAGCTGACTATGGTTATGTGGTTGTGGGAATGTGTGTTTAATAATAATATAATAATAAATAACTTAAAATAAAACTTTTGTAATATATCTGGTGTGTACGGATGCATACTAAAATATATAAAATATGAAAGTCGCAAAGTCGACAATTTTGGCTATACGTGTTGACGTGATTATGTGCGATTGTTTTATTGTGTTTGATTGTTAATTATTTTGTGCTAATAACTTACATATATTAATTACCAGATGGAACACGCTGGTAATGAACCAGTTAACGAGGTTAACCAATCCGAGCAAAACAATGAAGATCACTTTCTTAACAGACAAGATATAGAAAATATTGTTGCTCAAGGAATAGCCAATGCTATTCCAGCAATCCTCGCTGCTGCCCGAAATATAGTTGAACCTCCACCCAGCAAACGTACTCGTTATGACAATTTCAGTAATAGTGTGAATGGAGGCGGTAACAATAATGATAATGATGTAATGCAAGCCCCATTTCTTAAGAAAACGAAAGCTGCAACGCCTGGTTACACTTACAAAGAATTTCTTGCCTGTAAACCAATCGAATTTGCAGGCAATGAAGGGGCAACTGCAGCACTGCGTTGGTTAGAGAAAACTGAAGCGGTAATTAAAATAAGTAAATGTGCCGAGGAAGACAAAGTCATGTACGCGTCGCATCTTTTTAAAGAAGGGGCACTAGAATGGTGGAACACAGTATTACAAGCCAAGGGAAGCGATGTGGCTTATGCTATGAATTGGGAAGAATTTAAGAGACTAGTAGAAAGAAAATTATGTCCCGAATATGAAAAGGAACAAATGACAAATAAGTTCCTAAACCACCGAATGGTGGATGTTGATTATCGAGGGTATACTTCGACATTCTTAGAGTATGCTAGAATTGTACCTACCCTGGCTTCGCCAGAACCGGTACTTATTTCTCGCTATATTTGGGGTTTGATTAGCGAGATTCGCGATATCGTCAAAGCTGCGAGACCTCGCACAATTGACGATGTTGTATAGTTAGCCAACACCCTAACCGACAGGTTGGTACGCACAAGAGAAGAAAATCGGAAAAAGGAAGTGACCCAAAAGATTACCCAAGGATTCCGTGTGGGTAATAGTAATAATTTCAAGAAAATGGGAACCGGGAAATCTTCCACTGCTCCATTTTGCAGTACCTGTAAAAGAAAGCATTTTGGAAGATGCAAAGGGTATTGCAATTTCTGTAAAATTCCAGGGCATCAAGAAGAAGATTGCAGGAGGAAGAAATCAACAATCTGCTTCAACTGTGGAGAAGCTGGACATTTTAGACCAGACTGCCCCAAATTGATCAAACCAGCATACAACAAAGCCAAACCTGCAGAAGGAACTACCAAAAAGAATGCAAGAGCATTCCAGTTGACTACCCAAGAAGCAGAACTCATCCCGGATGTGCTAGCTGGTACGTTTCTAGTTCATGACGTTTATGCAAAAGTATTATTCCACTCTGGTGCAAACCAAAGTTTTATAAATACTTCATTCTGCCAAGCTCTTCAACTGCCCTTAACCAACCTTAGACAAATTTTTACTGTCGAAACGGTAGATGGGAATTCTGTTAACATAAATAAGGTCTTGCGAGAAGAAAAGATAGAACTCTTAGGCCATAAATTTTCTGCAAACCTGTTACCTATGAATTTAGCCGGATTCGATGTCGTGTTAGGAATGGATTGGTTGGTAGCCAACCATGCTCAAATCCTCTGTGATAAGAATTCCATAGAAATTCATACACCCACAGGAGAAGTAGTAATGATTACAGGAGATAAGCCACGTAGGCCACTGAAATTCATTTCAGCAATGAAAGTGGCCAGTTATTCAAGAAAACAAGGGATAGTATATATGATTTCGGAAATCATCAACACTAAAGGTAAGGAACTTAAGGAAATTCCAGTAGTGTTAGAATACCCGGATGTATTTCCGAAAGAACTACCAAGATTGCCACCAGATAGGGAGGTAGAATTTAGAATTCATCTAATTCCTGGAACTAAAGATCGATAACTAAGGCACCTTATCGGTTAGCACCCACCGAAATGCTAGAACTGAAAAAGCAGTTAGATGAATTATTAAGCAAAGGATTCATACAACCTAGTTCATCCCCGTGGGGAGCACCAGTGTTGTTTGTAAACAAGAAAGATGGTTCGATGCGAATGTGTATCGATTATAGGGAATTGAATAAGGTTACAATTAAGAATCGATACCCATTACCGAGGATTGATGATCTTTTTGATCAACTTCAGGGAGCTAGATATTTTTCTAAGATAGATTTACGCTCCGGATACCATCAGTTGAAAGTACAAGAAGAAGACATACCTAAAACTGCTTTCAGGACTAGGTATGGTCATTACGAGTTTACAGTCATGCCCTTTGGATTAACAAATGCTTATGCAGCATTCATGGACATGTTGAATAGAATCTGTAAACCGTACTTGGATAAATTTGTAATTGTCTTTATCGACGATATACTCATTTATTCCAAAATTCAGGACGAGCATTGTGAGCACCTACGTGCGCTCTTAACCTTGTTAAGAAAGGAAAAGCTTTAGGCAAAATTCTCAAAATGTGATTTTTGGCTACAGGAGGTGCAATTTTTAGGACACATGGTGAATCACAAAGGTATTCACGTAGATCCCTCCAAATTAGAAGCGATTACCAAATGGAAGGTCCCGCAATCAGCTATGGAAGTTAGAAGTTTTCTAGGATTAGCCGGATACTATAGACGGTTTATTAAAGACTTTTCTAAGATAGCTGTGCCATTAACTAAGCTAACCTGTAAAGCAGTGAAGTTTGAATGGGGATTTAGATAAGAAGAGGCTTTTAAGATTTTAAAGCAAAGATTAACAAATGGCCCAATTCTGGCCTTACCAGAAGGGACAGAAGATTTTGAAGTTTACTGTGATGCTTCTAAGCTAGGATTAGGATGTGTGCTAATGCAACGAAAGAAGGTAATTGCATATGCATCAAGGCAATTGAAGAAGCACGAGGAAAATTATACGACTCGCGACTTAGAATTAGGAGCGATAATTTTTGCCCTTAAGATTTGGAGGCACTATCTGTATGGAAGTAAGTTTACCGTTTATACAGATCATAAAAGCTTAAGGTATATATTTGGGCAAAAAGAATTGAACATGAGGCAACGAAGATGGATGGAAATTCTAAGTGACTACGACTGTGATATTCAATATCACGAAGGAAAAGCAAATGTAGTTGCAGATGCCTTAAGTCGTAAGTATTATGAAAAGCAAAAGCGAGTTCGTGCTCTTAGATTAAATCTACAATTAGATTTAATGGAACAATTGAAGCATATTCAAGAAATAGCAATCAAGGATGATGCTGAAGGAATGAAAGGATGAATAAAGGAATTAGAGCAAGGAAGTGATGGAATTTGGAGACTCCATAAGAAAAGGATTTGGGTACCTAAGCAAGGAAATTTAAGAGATAAGATTTTAAAAGAAGCCCATAAATCTAGGTATACCATGCATCCTGGTAATAATAAGATGTACCAAGATTTAAGGAATAACTTCTGGTGGATAGGAATGAAAAAGGACATAGTTAGATATGTTTCTAAGTGTCTAACTTATTCACAAGTTAAGACAGAACACCAGAAACCTTCAGGATTACTCCAACAATTAGAAATGCCTGTATGGAAATAGGAACTAACAACCATGGACTTTGTTACTAAGTTACCCAAAACCAGAAAAGGTAATGACGCGATTTGGGTAATTGTGGATCGATTGACCAAATCAGCTCATTTTCTACCCATGAAGGAAACCTTTAGCATGGAAAGATTAGCCAAATTATACGTAGACGAGGTAGTATCCTTACATGGAGTCCCACTCTCCATTGTATCGGATAGGGATAGTCGTTTCACTTCACATTTTTGGACAAGTTTCCAAGAAGCCATGGGGACTAGATTGAACTTAAGCACTGCATACCATCCCCAAATAGACGGACAAAGTGAAAGGACGATCCAAACCCTGGAAGACATGCTCAGGGCATGTGTAGTAGATTTTGGAGGAAACTGGGACAGCCATTTACCCTTAATTGAATTCTCCTATAATAATAGTTATCATTCAAGCATCAAAGCTGCCCCGTTCGAAGCACTGTATGGACGAAAGTGTAGAACTCCAGTTTGCTGGGCAGAAATAGGAGAAAGCCAGTTATCAGGTCCTGCAATAGTGCAAGAAACCACCAACAAGATAACTCAAATCAAGGAAAGACTAAAGACGGCTCGAGATCGTCAGAGGAGTTATGCAGATAATCGACGCAAGCCACTAGAATTTCAAGTTGGAGACAAGGTACTCTTGAAAGTTTCTCCTTGGAAAGGAGTAGTTCAGTTCGGTAAGAAAGGAAAACTAAGTCCAAGATACGTAGGACCATTCCCAGTAATCCAGCGAATAGGACCAGTTGCTTATCGCCTACAACTACCAGAAGAACTAGCCGGAGTACACGATGTATTTCATGTATCCAACCTCAAGAAATGTTTATCTGACGAATCCCTGGTAGTCCCTCTTCAAGACATACAGGTGAATGAAAAATTGAAATTCGTGGAGAAACCGCTTCAAATAGAAGACAGATTAAGTTTCTCAAACACAAAAGATTGGTACTTGTCAAAGTCAAGTGGGATTCGAAAAGAGGATCCGAATATACCTGGGAGCTGGAATCGGAGATGAAGCGAAAGTATCCTCACTTATTTCAATAAATCTCGAGGACGAGATTTTAAATAAGGTGGGGAGGATGTAAGGACCAGCCAAAATGCCCCAAAACGACCCGTAAGTAAAAACTCGGACCCCTGAAACCCTAATGTGCATGAAAAACCAAGAAAACATGAAATCTGGTTTTCACGCGGGCCGCGTCAACTTAAAGTTGACCGGATAAGTGTTCCGGGCCACATGTCGCACACGTGGCAACCCTACTCGTGACACACCAGCCCTACACGTAGGATAGGGGCTCTCGATGGCCGCGTAAAACTTAAAATGTTGCTATAAGTAGCCTGTGCATGGGACTTGCTTCTGTATTCAAAATTTTAGTTTCAAAAGTCCATATTCTGCTTAAAAACGAGTATTAAGGGGTCACGATGCTGCTATGATACAGGGTATTAACTCGATCACTGCTACGATACAATGTCCGATCGATTGAAACCGATTCAATGGATGTTTAAGTGCTGCCCAAATCAGGGCTATACTTTGTCATTCGTCGTGAGGGTTTTGATTTCGTGAGCTTATCGTAAATGTTGTATTAAGTTACTGACCTAGTTTCGTGTGCATTGTTGTTTAAATTAGGTTATCAGGCTTATCAGTAGGCTAAACTCTGTCCAACTAAACTTGCAATGTGAGTCATTCTCTTTTTATCAACTGTTTTACTAAACCTCAAATTATTTTCAAAGTTATAATTACAGGGATTGAGTCTTGGTTATCTTAAATCACTGGCAAGTGGGGTATTGTGCACATTACTAATCTCTCACCGTTAGGTTTACCAACCTAACAGTGATAATCATCACTACTCGGGTGAAAGGACCCAATAGTGGTATGACCATCGTCACCAGGGTGTGACACGGCGCCAGATAACAATAAGATAGTAGCCATTGTAATCGCTCTTATGCTGTAATCTATAACTAACGTGTCATTTTATTTAACCTGAATGACTCACCAGTATTTCCCCGCTGATAAAATATTTTTAAACATGTTTCAGGTGACTTACTGTGAATCAAGGAAAAGTGCTACGGAGCACTAACAAGCTTGAAGTGGTGGCTCAGTAAAATAAATAAACATGTTTTGTAAAACAAGGGATTTCCTTGTGAAATTCCCTTTACTGTAAATTATGGGGTTTGTCCCAAATTATGAAATAAAATAATTGGGCATTTTCAAGTTTTAAAAGATCATATTAAACTTCTGCTGTCAACTCAAATAATAAATACCACGGGTTTCTGTCCCGCGGTTCCTGGACCAGGTAACACCAGGACGGGGGCCTGACAATGGCCATTAGGCGTCGCGGAATAACGCATATTCGAAACGAAACCCGATTATTGTATCGCAGAGTTTGAAAATTTGATATTTATACGACCCTTTGTGACTAATTATAAAAGATATATGAATGTGAAACCAAACTATCAAAAAGTTTAAAGAACAAAACGAAACATCGAAATGCAACACGCCGGAGACCACCGATCGAGTGACTGATTGATCGAGTGGCCAACCGATCGGATTACCACCCGATCGGACAGCCAACCGATCGGATTGCCATCCGATCTGTTGCACTTCATCTCCTTCACACCACTTCACCTATAAATAACACTTGTCACATCACTGGAACAGTGATGTGACAGCTCTCACTCGACCAGCACACTTTGGGGCTATTTTCTCTCGATTTCTCGCGATTCTTGTAAGTTTTCGACCTAAATCTTGTACTTCTATGATCCTTGCACACTTCTTCATATTTTTCACCTTTAAATCTTAACTTTTAACCGTGAAATCAGCGGATTTAGGGTGTTCTAGGATGATGTCAACATGGAGTTCTTAAGAACTTCAAGCTTTGGCCTCATTCCACCAAGAACAACTCAGATCTAAAGGATTTCCACAAGATTAAACAATGTTTTCGCATAAGTCTACACCTATTCATGATTAAAAAGGATTGAAAGATGGTTCTCCAACTTTCTTTCAACTCTTTTACACTCAATGCACTTAAAACCGATAGAATCAGAGCTTGTACCGACCTTCTACTCATTCTTAGTGTCGTGTTGGTTCAAGATCTGGTTTTTAACAAAGAGACGACCGATTTTGGGGTTAACCAAGAACGACCGTCACGAACCAGAAAACCGGTCAGATTCGGGTGATTCCTGTCCGATCGGGTCCCTTGGTTCGCGATGGGATTTCTGTTGTTTAGCACGTCACGACACCGTCTCGATCAAAACCGTTGAAAACCTTCAAAATAGTCAAGTGCCAAGGACGACTAGATCGTTTGGACGGATTGCCGTCCGATCGGACAGTCATCCGATCGGACAGGACAGCCATCCGAATGGACAAGACTGCCATCCGATCGGGTTGCACTTGGGTCCCACACTAAGGCTATCAAAAGTTTGGAACGTCGAACGGATTGCCACCCGATCGAGTTTCCACTCGATCGAATTGCCATCCGACCATGTGGTGTTTTGAACTTCAACACTTAGCCAACTTCAACAGGTTCAATGCGAACGGGTTGTCACCCGATCGGATATCCATCCGATCGAGTGACCGTCCTGCTGTGAACTTGTTCTCAAACAAGAGAAGTCTCGCCAATCGGATTGCTGTCCGATCGAACGGTCGTTCGATCGACCGACCTGAAAGGTAGAGATACTTCTCTATTTTCAAATTGCTACAATGAAAACTTCAAAAGGCAAACCATCATACATAAACACATCTTCACCAAACAAGGCGACAATCCAATCGAATGGCCATCCGATCGGATTGCCATCCGGTCGGATTACCATCCGACTCTTGGTTCACCGTCACCGTTTGACGCACTATTCGACGCTTACGCTATCAATCTATTCAGGCTAACCCTACTCTCTGGCGCTCCCTTCAATCCATCAATCGCTGTGAGTATAGTAGTATACTCGAACCCCTTTTATCGCGTTTTGGGTGTAACATACGTTTTATCAAAACAATCTAATCAAATGCTTAAACTATTTATCACTTGCGAATGACTGAATTACATATTTGCACGTGATGCTAGTTACATATGAGCTAGGACTTTTACTCGCGAGGTCCCGCCTTAACTAGTATAGTACTATAGCACCCGACTGGGTCTAGTTAGGATGAATAGCAATCGCAATCGCAGCTCGAGTGACTTAGCTGGTAGTATCTGTCTTGTATGTATGTTTGGTGTATCTCGTTTATGTATGTGGTAATTCGCAGCACTTTTTATCTATTTTCGCTACTATCAAAACTTGTATACTCGCCAATACTTATGTATTTACGTTGTTTTAACGTATGTTGCAGGTTTAGATCGCTGTCTACATCAAATCAAGCTAGGAAGTCTAGAAACACACCTAAAATCTAGGTTGTCAGATTTTTATTGTTTGAGAGAACATGAAAATTCGTGACAGCTTATGTGATTGTACTTGTTTATTAGTATGGGATAATGAACGCATTAAATACTGTCGCAATTTAGTTGTTATGGATTCTCTTGAGCAATCTGATTCGCCTAGTGCCGCGCCCCGATGATTCCGCCATCGGTTGGGGTGTGACACGGGCCGCGAAGGACTAACCAGAAGGAGTCGCGGGGCGCGAGAAAACCCTCAACCAGCCTATAAAAGAAGGCCTCTGGCCTTAGTTTCGATCGTTTAATTCTTTTCTTTCTAAAGCCCTATAATAACAATAGTGTTGCTCGATATAATACCCCTAAAAAGCGAAGCTCTGCCTCGTTGTAAGTATTATAACCCCTGGTTACATATTGGTTACTCTACCCGATTGATCTAGGGCTCCGTAACGCATGTCAAGGCTCTGCCTGACTCAGTTCGTTGGAGTTCTGTCTCGGGGGTATGGCTAATGTAAATTGAGTTATCTTACTAACACGTGTGCATTGTTTAATTTTAATAGATTATAACCAGGAAATCACCAAGAAGCAGTAGTATTATCTAAGTCAGCAAAGTGAGTCATTCTCTTTTTCTACCAAACTGTTTTACCAAAACCTCAAATGTTTTAAATTATGATAACAGTGATTAAGTCTATGTATTCTACAATTATTGTCGGTATGTTGGGGTTTTGTATACATTACTTGTTACTATATTGTGAATAGTAGCATGACCACAAGTCAGGATTGACAGTACCGTGGGTGGTAATTGGGTAGATATAAACATTGTAATCGCTCTCAATACTGTAAAGATATAAAAGCTTGTTTTGATTAAATTGGGATGCACTCGCCAGTATTTCTTGCTGATAAAATATTTTTAAAACGGGTTTAAGGTAACTTAATGTGAAGCTAATAGAAGCCAGCGGGAGCGCACTGAAGGCTTGGAAAAGTGGCTACAAAAGTTACCTAAATGAGAAAGAAGTTTTATTTCAATAAATTAGGGTTTACCCCTATAAACATATTACAATGGAAACTTGGGCTTTGTCCCATGTATTTATTATTTATAAAATATGGTGTTTTAAATCTGATAAACTATTTCCTAACTACGGTCCTGATATTTAATTTCCGCTGCCAAATTAATAAACACCGATACCACCGGCTCTGTGCATCTCGCGGCCGCCCGCCCCTCGGGGGAAGGGGTCGGGGGTTGCGACAATTACAACCACCAATATCTTTTGTTGAGCTTCCTATTCTCAAGTTCACAATGAAGGTTCTGAAAATTGAAGGAAAATGAGAACTAGAATATCGATATGGTTGTTGTAAAAGCTCATATTTTACTACGTCAGTGATTAATCCAATATTGCACTTGAAACCAATGACTTTACTGATTGTTGAAAAGATTTGTTGAAATCGAAGAAAAGAATAAAAAAGATGAAATGAGGAGTGTTATGTTGCAAGTAAAAAATTTAACATCTCATTAACGCAAATGCAATACTTACAATTAACCAGTTGTAAAAGAAAACTGATACCAGCTTTTGCATTTGTAAACTTGATAGCAACTTCTTGCTTAAACAATGTTCTGATATGATAGATAAAATGCGAAAATGTTGCATAATTCATTTAGTTTCTGGAATTGGAGAACAGTTGTATCTAATCATATCAACTATTGCGATAAGTTTCTGCTGAAGTGCAAGAACGAGTATGAAGATAAGTTAAAGATAAGTCAAGAACAAAGAAAAACACTTAAAGAAAAAACAAGAACTTGGAAGTATTACCTGATTTGCAGCTGGATCTTGTTTGTTATCTTTGTATTTGTAATCAGTCAATAAACATGCTGTTGTAGACTATGTTTTGTAGCTATAATGTACTGAAATTTGGTTTGTAATGAATGGAAATGTGTTGACTTTTATGGATATAGTGATATTATCAAGAGTCTGTATCAATAACTTCCATATCCCCTTGGTAGTTGTTACCATATGACACATGATAAAAGCGCTTCTCTAGACAATCTGGGATTATGTTCTGTTTTAGGGTTTCTTCATCACCTGTAACAATGTCGATAAACGTTGATCGGAACATGCCGCTTAAATCGAATGATGAGTTGATTTGATTGTGAAATAGATATGAAGGATGAGATATCGGTTATTGTCGCATCTGTGACTCCATGGAAGATGTGATTAAGGTAACTACCGAATCACACTAATTCGTTGAAACCACATATTCGTGTGTTGCAGTTTGGAAAGATGACCGAATAGAAACTAAATGAATTATGCAGCATTTCTGCATTTTTTGCTCTGGATTTCATTGCAAGATCTTTATCTATAATGTCATCGACCAACTGCTCGAAATCCCTTTCGTTTCTCGGGCTCGCATTCGAAGATCCTTGCATTGGACACAATACACCAAAAAATAAACTTCAAAAATTTTAAAAATAATATGATACGTCACGTCACGATACGATACGCTATAATACGATACTTAACGATAAAAGAATAATAAAGATTTTAAAACTCATTAAAACAAAAATAACCAATAATAAACACCAATAACAAACCCAAAACACCAACAACCAAACACAACACACCAAAAAATAAACTTCAAAAATTCAGTGCCTTAATAGGCATCGTATAGGCTTATACGATGCGTATTAGGCCAGCCGACAGACAACACCTGCACCTGTCAGTCTCCCATGTCTTTTACTTTATTCAGTACGCATCGTATAGGCCTATACGATGCATATTGAATTGGAAAAGTGTACGGATAGACAGGGCCGGTGTGCCAATAGAATTTCCGTTTTTTAATCGTAAACAATACCGCAAGTACCGATAACATAACGAACTAAGTAGTATTCAATATAATGTATTTTTTAACCACGTAACGGTCTCCGTCGCAATGCAGGGCTATAATCCTTAGTTATTATTATTTTCATTTGAAGTCCCTTAACTTATAAAACATGTTTAACTTGAGCCTAAAAACTCATGAAAATCTTGAGAAGCGAGAAAGAGGGAGATTGTGCAAGAAATGGGGGAGCATGTGGAAGCAGACAACGCAGAAGCTATCATCATGAGGATCGAGCACAAATCTCGCAAGATCGAGAGCTTACTCAAACAGTCAGTCACTTTCCTAAACTCATACCAAAGTTTCAATCTTTTCATCAATAGATCAAAACCCTAATATAATATAGGTAATTGATCAGATACAAGCCGGTTGAAGCCCTCAAGACTGCTCTCGAAGGATCTCCACCCAAAACGAGAGACGAAAGATGCAAGGTTCCATTCATATATCTCGATCTGTATCTGTATCTATCTCTATTTTTATTTTAGGGGTTTTAATTAGCAAAAATTGGGTGTTAAAATACGGTAAAGATGCTTGATTTTAGGTTTGTGTTGCTATGTTGATCTTAGTATGGACCCAAAATATGAGTTATTTGGACCTTTTTATTGCTTTAAAGTCAAATTTTGATATGGGTATTTGATTTGGATAACTGATTCAAGCAATGTTTTAAAAACCGGTTTTTATTCATACCGGGTTAGGCTTTGATATGGTTTAACCGGTTGAACTGGGTTATGCTGGGCGGTTCAACCGGGTTACTGGTTAACACTATAATTCCATAAAATACAAATTCATCTAAAAAATAATCCAATTTCAATTAAGATTTATATAACCTATGTAGTTAATATCCCGATATATCAGTGATATATCGGTTATCAGTCCCCTGCCGAGATATCGGTACAAAATATCAGTCAGAATATCGATACCGATAATATCGGTGATATTAACCGATATTTGAATGATATTGGAACGATATTTGACTGATATATCACTGATTTTCCCGATATCAGTACCTTTCTTCTTAGTTCTACCATTCGCCTATCTTATTATTGTTGTTATTAGTGTTTTAAGTCTTAATTGTTAGTTGTTAGTGTTAAATATTAGTGTTTTAAGTCTTAGTGAGTACCTACTTGCTACAATTGTTAGTGTTTTGCAAGTTTCAAAAGGTTAATTTGTTAATGGTAGGAGAGTATACTGAATTGTTAGTGTTAAATTTCTATATATATAAATTTAGTATGATATTAAAATTACCGATATCCCACCGCAGTAACCGATATCTCGAATATCGGTCTTTGACCGATATCCGATATTTTACCGCATTAACTACTTAGTATATAACTGATTATGGTTTTATCTAAAAACAACTATTTTCTTGTAAAATGTTATGCATTTTAAGAGGATTTTTATTACTTATAAACAATATTACATTGGAGGATGTGGGTAACAGTTTCAATAGCGGTGAAATATTGGAATGGAAGGCACTAGGTTAATTACCAACAATGGAAGGTTGGTGTTACCTTAATATCGTATTTTATTATAATTAAAAAAAATCAAATTTTAAGATAATGCAAACCGGTTCAATGGTTTGAACCGGTAGAACCGGATTTACCGGCGTTACATAATACATACCGTATTTAGCTTTTGCCGGCCTTTATCGTACCGGGCTCGTGTCCGGTATCCGGTTTAATCGGTATAACCGGCCGGTTCATACCGGTATTTAAAACATTGGATTCAAGTGGGTACTGAATATGTTTGGTATACATGAAAATGCTATTATTCTTGATTGTTCAAGCAAGGTGTTCTTGTTTCATGTTTGGTAAAGTTGTGATCTTGGCTAAGTGCGAGTGATTTTGACTTTTTGTCATCAAAGTCAAAATAGATATGTGCATTTGATTGGGAAAACTGATTACACTGGGTTGTTTTGACTTTTTTTCGCTTCAAAGTCAAAATTGATTTGTGCTTTTGATTGGGATAACCGGTTCAACTGGGTAGTAAATATATATGTTATAAATGAAATGAGCTTTGCTTGACTGTTCAAGCAAGCTGTTTTTTGCTTCATGTTAGGTAAAGTGTTGATTTTGGCTAAATGCAAGTTATGTTGACTTTTTTTTTTGCTTCAAAGTCAAAATTGATATGGGTATTTAATTGGGAAAACCGATTGAACCGGGTAGTGAATATATATGCTACAAACGTAATGTACTTCCTTTGGTTGTTCAAACAAGCTTCTTGTCTCATGTTGGCTTTAGTTGTGATTTTTGCTAAATGTGAGTTATTTTGACTTTTTTTTTTGCCAAAGTCAAAATTGATACCTGCATTTGATCTGGAAAACAAATTCGACTAGGTAATGAATATACATGTTATAAATTAAAGTAGTAGAATAGAATTCCCCCGCGCGTTGCAGCAGGAATTCAGTCAATATCGGTTCTGTTCATTAAGGTACCAGTACAATACATGTACCCCAAAAAACAAAGTCATGATATGCCCAAAAGGATATCGACACATGTTTTACATCGAAAACTACAAAAGTAAATATCTTCTTCGGTCGGATTCGACGTGGTACCGATATTATTGTGGCAGTAACAGTTCGGTTTGTCACAATACTTGCGAGGTACATGTAATGATTTATCCTAAAAAAATTAGGAATTTTTCTTAAAAGAAAAAAAATATTATGTTTGCTTAAACAATGTGATATCCACAAAGATATATATAGTATCTAATATCACATTCTTTTTTATTTAAAAGTATTGATTTTGTCTTACTGGCTTGTGTATAGTCTGCAAACTGGATTGTTGTGCACAGAGCGTTAATGGCGATCAAAGATGTGGATCTGATGTTCTCCTCTTTGGACCCCGAGTACTATGATATTCTCATGAAGTTAGTCCCCTCAAGTTTATAAACTTCACATAAAAAGGACCGTAAAAGTTAATGAACTCGTGTTTTTATTACTCGACAGGTATTTGTATAGAGGATTGTCTACGGGTGATCGCCCCACCTGTGACCAATGCCTGCGGATCCATGAAAAGCTTACCCAGAGAGCGGGTCTTGGATGCATTCTTCGAGCACTCAGCGATACTGTAAATACCGTTTAATTTCTGTAACTCCCGTGATTATAAACCAGGTTATCTACAACATAAATCATATTTCTTTCATTCTATGTTTGCCCATTTTCCCTTGAAGTTCAAGTTATCATATAGTGGTTTATGTTGGCGGTTTTCAACAGAGGTCCATCTTAGAGATTCTTGATATCTTCTGATGCGATCCACAAAATCGACGTGTTTAAAAGAAAATTAAATGTCATTCTATATGTATGTCAATATTTGAGACTTGAATCACATGATATGACATAGATTCTAGAGTGGTTTTGATTGTATACGACTATACGTTTATGATTTACCTTCGACTGGTATGGGATAAGGTTAGAAATTTTAGACATGTATGAGATTAGATGATACCTTATCTAATTACCCAATCCATTTACCTGAATAATCAGTATGTTTTAAAATGTAAAAATTATAATAAATATTAAATAGTATGTTAAAGTTGTTACGCTTATTAAAATTACAGATTGATAGAAGGCTAGTTAAATGTCTATATTCAAAGTCGGATATTGTGTGGTGAATTTAAGACTAGGTTTTAGGTAATGGGTTTTCAAACGGGTAACTTTTAAGTTATAGGTAAAATGTATATGTTTAATATACAACACATTTTCCCGACACCAAATGGTCTTTATATATGTTGAATATTAATTAACACACAAACAAGAATAAAAATGGGGAGGCTCATCGTCCACACCCCCAGACCATCACTTGGGTGAGGTAATGACCCCCCCCCCCCCCTCCATGACATGGCCGCTTGCGTGACGGTCCATCACCAAGTGATGGGCCACCTCCACATCCACTAGTCTTACCGTGTTATCCGCTGCTTGGTACAGACTTTTGTATCCATTAATTCAAACACTGTTCATGCATGTTCAAGTACTCTGTAGCCTACTGAAGGGGTATGGTCCCAAATATCGCGTCAGCACGACCGCGAATGACCATTACCCTCATTAAAAACCCCCAACAGCAATTAACTATCCAGTGTCCGCGTAGACAACACGCGAACACTGCGGTCCAATCTGTCCATTGATGAGAAGACTTACCTTAAGGACAGAAACTAATGTTACGCATAGAGATGCGGCCTCGCACCGCATCCTATGAACATTTTCGTCACGACAAGGGATCTGGACAACAGTAACAGTCACTCAACAGGCGATGCGGCACAACACCGCATCCCTCGCAAATCATGGATGGAACAACCAATGCGGGAACAACATCAGTGACCGCAAGCAGCGATGCGGCCTGGCACCGCATCCTGCCTACAAGGCAAGTGGGTCTGACACCACAGTGCAAGTGGCACTGGGAACAGTCGCCTACTAGCCCACGTATGAACAACAGTCTGACACCACAGCAGGACGTGGCATTACCATAGCATCCGACAGGTCTGACACACCTGCAAATAGCTGTGCGATGTCAGACTACCTACTCAACTACCCTCCTTCACTCCTCGGCTATAAATACTCACCCCAAACCAAGTTTGAGGTATCACTTTTCTAACTCTCTCAATACTACTACTATCACACTTTGCTTCCCAAGCAAATTACTGATTCTCACGCCGGAAAGTGGTAACAAGGAGCACCCCCCACCCCATCCTCCTTGTTACGAGTCACGGTTTGTTTCCTTGTGCAGGAAACCCACCACCAGACGATCCAGCCAGCGATCCTCGGAAAGAAGGGATTAACCCTCTTGACGAGACCAGTGAGTTAACCCTACCCGGTTAACCATTGTTTCATCATTGGCGCCCACCGCTACTCTTAGCACTTTTTTCCAATCATCCTTTCCTTTCCAAAGATGTCTGATCGTCTAAACAACAATACCGGGGATAACCTAAACCCCACAGACCAAGGGCCTGCGGGAACCATTCCCCTACCCCCAAATGCCCAACACATTGGCACATCAGCGCAAGGGGGCGCATCCCTTACGTTTGGACACGATTTGTCACAATACGCTGCTGTCATACCTCCAGGCATGAGCCCTCATACCTGGTATGACCAACAAGCAGCCCTTCTGGCCGCAACGTACAACAGAGCTTGCGCCGACGAACAAGGAGGTATCGAACATACCCCGATACCGCGTACACCTACCGGTCGTATTTTACGATACGACGACAGGACCCCCACACATCCAGCCTCCAGAAGCAGGCAAGAGGACCGCGGCTCCTCTTATTGTGAGGTCCGCACACTCCATGAGGACGATTCCACATACGGATCCCGCCGCAGGGACTCCGTACATAGCCGTTTAGGCTCTCAAGATGAAAGAAGGCGGCAGTCTACAACACGCCGCAACACGAACATTCATAGTCGTTTGGGACCACAGTCCCACCATGAAGGGTATGGCCATACTGATCCAGATGACAGTACATACCGCGGGGAGTCCCATTCCACCAACAGTAGACCGGGCGGACGCAACTATGTTCCTCCCACTCAACCCCGCAACACATACCTCCGCGCTGCAAAGCGCAACCAGGGCAAACCTTATAGGCCGAAATCTGCGGCCGAAAACTCGAAGTTTGTCCCGGAGATCGCCAACGCCGATGTCACCACCACAAAATTCCCATTAAACATTGGGAAATACAACGGCTCGACCGACCCAGATGATCACAACAACATCTTCGTCGGTGCCGGGTGCAACGGTAAGTGGGACGAACCTACCTGGTGCCATTTTTTCCCACAGACCCTAACAGGTCTGGCCAGGGCATGGTTCGATTCCCTACCACCAGGGTCACTGACCTCATTCGAGGACTTACAAGAAAAGTTCCTCGCATACTTTAGCCAGCAACGACGCCATGAACGTGATTCAATGGACGTCATGAACATCTGGCGCAGAGACAACGAATCGCTTGACGCATTCGTTGTCCGTTACAATAAAGAGATCCTAGAGATAGGCGACGTTGACAACCAGATGGCACGTAACCATTTCATTGTTGCAGTCAAAGACGAACAAATGGTTATGAATATTTTTGGGGGCAACGGCCTGCCTAAGAAGTGGGAAGATGTCATGGCTAAGGTCAAAACTTATGCCCAAACTCAGCGGTCTCTCAGACCGCACATGTCAAAGGCACAACCCCCAACGGAAGGCCAGTCTTCCCGCCAAGAGCCCAAGCGCGGCAATAAGCGCAACAGGGACACATGGAGTCGCGGCAGCGATCCCAAGCCATATGTCCCCCGGAACAACCAGCCCGACGCAAGGGCTATAATCAACGCCCAACGAGAAAACCGGGCGTCAAAGAAAGAGTCTCGGGACCGCAACTGGACCGAGATCAACCAGTCGCCAAGCGACGTTCTCCTCACGGATGCACAATTCCTGAGACCGGCCCAACCAATGAAGTCCAAAAAGAATCAAGATCCCGCACTCTACTGCGAGTATCACAAAGACTCGGGCCACACCACGAACAACTGCATCAGTCTCCGACTGGAGATTGAGCGAGCCCTAAAGGAGGGGAAACTGCAACACTTGTTGACAGGCGCACAAAAAGCTACCAAGCGCATCACTCCCCACAACGAGGGCACCTCCACGGGTAAAAGGGCCATGTACGTGGCCTCTACCCACATGATCAATGGAGGAAAAGGAAGACCGCGTAAGGCGGCGAGAAGACCGGACAATGACTGGAAGGACGAGCAAGTCGTCTTTCCAAAAGTCCGAGGCGGACCGCGCGATAGGCGCGCCGTGGTTATCACTGGGCACCTAGCTCACTACTGCACCGAACGATTGTTCATCGACCCGGGCAGTACGTCCGATATTATATACGAGCAGTGCTTCAACCAGTTCGATCAGGAAGACAAGGATCGACTGCAGCCAGCGGACTATCCGTTGGCTGGATTTTCAGGGGAAACCGTGTTCCCCCTGGGACAAATTACCTTCCCTGTGCGCCTCACCAACGGCAGGCACACAAGGACGGAGGAGGTGAACTTCATGGTTTTACCTCACACCTCAAAGTATGACGTAATTCTCGGGAGGGAGTCCCAAGGCGACTTCAACATGATAACGTCCGTCCCCCACTCTGCCATCGGTTTTCCAACCGAAACGGGGATTGCGATAATATACGCCCAAAGAGAAGTCATGTCTACGGACGAACTGCGTCCGACAAAGGTAGCAAGGCCTACCCCCAACACTCAACCAGAAAAATGGGTTCTTAATGCAAGACACCCAGAGCAAACAGTCACGTTGGGCCATGCCTTGACACCTACTATCAGAGCGCGCCTGAAGCAACTCCTCTTCAGAAACCAAGATATTTTCGCATGGAAACCCGCAGATATGACAGGGGTACCACGCGAGATTGCGCAGCACTTCTTGAATACCATGCCAGGTATCAAGCCCGTGATCCAAGGCCAACGCCACCTCGGGTCAGCAAAGAACGCAGCGATGGAAGAGCAGGTACAAGAACTGCTCTCCGCAGGCATCCTGCGGGAGGTGAAATACCAGACTTGGCTGTCCAACCCAGTCATGGTAGAGAAACCAAGCGGGGGCTGGCGCATGTGTGTCGATTACAAAGACCTTAATAAGGCCTGCCCCAAGGATTGTTACGCACTTCCAGAGATCGACGAGAAGGTCGACAACCTCGCACCATTTCGATGGAAGTGCTTCCTCGATTGTTACAAAGGCTATCACCAAGTACAGATGGCAATCGACGATGAAGACAAAACGGCATTCCGCACTCCTACCGGGAATTACTGCTACACCAAAATGCCGTTCGGGTTGCACAACGCGGGCTCAACCTATCAAAAGTTGATGAACGACACCTTTCGCGGTCAAATCAGCAAAAGTGTCGAAATCTATATGGACGACCTGGTCGTCATGAGCATGGAGGAAAACACCATGCTCGAAGATATCGAAAGAACATTCCAAACTCTGCGAAGCGTTAACATGAAGCTTAACCCAGGGAAATGCTCGTTTGGAATGGAAGAAGGCAAATTCCTTGGATTCATCGTAACCAAAGATGGATTCAAGGTCAACCCGGAAAAGGTTCAGGCGATCGAGCGCATGCCATCGCCTTCTACGATGAAGGAAATGCAACGACTAGCCGGCAGGCTAGCCGCACTCAATAGATTCTTAGCCAACCATGCAGCTAAGTCTTACCCTTTCATCAAAACCCTGCGGAGCTGTCTAAAAAAGGAACAATTCCAATGGACCGCAGAAGCCGAAAAAGCTTTCCGGGAAATGAAAGAGTGTTTGATCCAACTCCCAACTTTAACCGCACCACGAAAAGATGAGCCACTTATCTTATACCTGTCTGCCGCGGACAACGCGGTAGGCGCGGTACTTATAGTGGAGCGGGAAGGAGTCCAAACACCCATATACTACATCAGCAAAATGCTCAACGACCCAGAGACAAGGTACTCCATCATGGAAAAATTGGTACTGGCACTAGTGCACGCATCGAGACGTTTACGACGTTACTTTGCAAACCACGTCATCACAGTGTTAACCAACTATAGGATCAGCCCGATCCTATCAAAACCCGACATCTCTGGGAGGTTAGCGAAATGGGCAATCGAGCTGGGCGCGCTTTCACTGAACTACAAGCCGCGCCCCGCAATCAAAGGCCAGGTCTTGGCTGACTTCGTCGCTGAAATACCAGCAAACCGCATCCAAGAATGCGAAGAAGAACAAAAACCTGTATCACAACCATCCTCCACAGAAACCTGGGCACTATTTACAGATGGTGCATCCAACGAAGATGGTTCTGGCGCAGGTTTGCGACTTGTCAGCCCCGATGGCCAAGAGCTAACCTACGCAATACGCCTCGATTTCGAGAGTACGAATAACGAAGCGGAGTATGAGGCTCTACTGGCAGGGTTGCGTTTAGCAATTAAACTCGACGTCAAGCATTTGGAAGCACACGTCGATTCACTACTAGTTGCAGGGCAGATACGCGGTGACTATGCCGCAAAGGGGGATACCATGATCCTCTATCTCGAACAAGCCCTACAACTGAAGTCAAAGTTTACCTCCTTCAATATTCGCCACATCAACAGGAGTGAAAATAAACCCGCGGACGCACTATCAAAACTTGCGTCCACCGGCTTCCAACACCTGGCAAAAGAGGTACGCATCGAAATCCTGCAAAATCCTTCGATACCCCTGCGCCAAGTCAATGTCATCCAATACGGTACAACATCCTGGATGACACCGCTCATTGCATACTTACAATCAGGGGTTACCCCCGAAAGCAAAGCAGAGGCACGCAAGTTGCAATACAAAGCGTGTCATTACCAAATGGTAGACGGTATCTTATACCGTAAATCATACCTGGGGCCACTCCTACGATGCGTCAACCCCCAAGATGCCACGTACCTTATCAAAGAAATTCACGAGGGGATATGTGGCATACACGCAGGACCACGCATGGTGGTGGCAAAAATCATGAACGCCGGGTACTATTGGCCGGGCATGCACCTGGATGCAGTCAAAGTCTTACGCAAGTGTTTCAATTGTCAGCGACATGCTCCCAAGACCTTGCGTCCCAAGAACAACCTGATCCCCGTCACCACCGCATGGCCATTCCAAAAATGGGCAATCGATGTGGTGGGACCATTTCCAGACGCACCAGGAGCAGTGAAATTTATCATAGTAGCTGTTGATTACTTTACAAAATGGGTAGAAGCAAAGCCACTTGCATCAACCACCGCTATGATAACAAGGAAATTCGTGTGGGAACATATCATCTGCCGTTTCGGTCTACCAATGTGCATCGTCACCGACAACGGTACCAACTTCGCTGCCGACGACTTTCAAAAATGGCTAAAAGAGCTAAACATTGAACACATATTCTCCTCAGTGGCACATCCGCAAGGGAACGGCCAAGTCGAGAGTATCAATAAAAGCTTAGTCGAAGGCATCAAAGCACGGTTGGGAACAGCCAGACGCGGCTGGGTTGATGAACTCCCAAGTATTTTATGGGCTCACAGGACAAGCCCAAAAACAAGCAACGGCGAGACCCCCTTCAGCCTGGTCTACGGTACTGAAGCGGTGATCCCCGCGGAAGTAGGCCTCCCCTCACCTAGAATGTTGGCCATCAACAAGATGGACAACAATGAGGAACGCAGGGTTGACTTGGACCTCTTGGAAAGGCGCGAAAACGCTGCCATCAACGAGGCCAAGTACAAAACCAAGTTGGAAAAGTACTACAATGCACGCGTTCGCATTTGTACTTTCAACCCTGGAGACTACGTCCTTCGTGACAACGAAGCATCCAACGCGGAACGCCCAGGGAAACTTGCCCCCAAATGGGAAGGACCGTACCTCATCCAAGAGGTCCTGGGCAAAGGCGCGTATAAACTGCAAACATTAGCAGGCGAAACTATCGCACGCACATGGAACGCACAGCAACTTCGACGCTGTTATATGTAAGCCATGTTTTCTGCATGTAATCTATCGGGCCGCAGGCCATTTGCAAATAAATAAATAGACGATTCAATGCAATTTTTGTTTATTTATTTCTATTACAAATGCGTGTTCCACTCTGAGGTATACACAAAAACAGATTAGCAAAATCTTCATTCGTGATACCCGCACAGAATGGTAACCACACGCAACTATTGTAATAGGCCAGCAATGGTAACACTGTTTGTCTAACAAGAGACAAATATTCATACTTGCATATCACCCAGACATGCAAAAGGCAATTACAAATTTAGTATTACTCACAGTAACACTAAACGCGTACAAATTCAAACATACAAGTAGTAAAAACACTTGTAAAAATTGAAATAACAATACTTTATATTCAAAAAATTCCTACACCTGCGCGGTGCACAAGGAATTTACATTAAGTTTTGTAACATTTACATAAGGGAGCAAAAGAGGCACGCAGGCCAATCTAATCTTCTTTCGTAAAACTGGGGCCCGCACCATCCGTGCCCTCAACGTTCGGCTTTTCCTCATCCTCT
Organism: Helianthus tuberosus; assembly: GCA_030545235.1. Classification (NCBI taxonomy): domain Eukaryota; kingdom Viridiplantae; phylum Streptophyta; class Magnoliopsida; order Asterales; family Asteraceae; genus Helianthus; species Helianthus tuberosus. The sequence continues at coordinate 148,813,129 of CM060448.1, forward strand.
TCGTCTTCATCAGCATATAAGACCCGCAAGCGGTCCACATAATCCTCCGCTTCTAGACACTTTTCAAGTTCTTCAAGACCGGTGAGGGTTGTATCATTAAAATCCTGAATCGCAGCAGCAAGAAGCGCTTCAGTATCCACACCCATGAAACCGGATCGCTCATCAGTATATCCGCCCTCGGATACAAGATTCATATGAGCAATGCAACGATTGTAGCCAGCTTTAAAACCAGCATCCCGAGCGCGATCCCTGATCTCATTAACACCCGCACGGGTCTCGGGTGCGTCAAGAATGGCAGTAACAATCTGCGGAACATGAATACAATGGTTATAAAAGGCAAACCTACAACAAAAATAACAAGGCCACGGATACTTACATGCCCGATCCCGCGGAAACGCATCCATTCATGATCAGCCTTGAGCAACTCAACTGAAGAAGCGTGGCTATCTCTAGCCTCTTCAGCCTCTCTTGCCCGCACTTCAGCTTCAGCAGCACGGGCAGAGGTTTCCTCAACCGCGGCCCCCCGGGTCCGCACTTCAGCCTTTTAACAAGAAATCAGAAGTTTACAAAAAAGAATCAACAAACTTGTGAGACACAATTTCAAAGTTAGGAAAAACTTATACCTGAAGGTCCAAGATAGTTTTGCTTAACCTGGTGCGGTCAACATTTGCCCCTTCAAGAGCTTTTGCAGCACGAGCCTCTGCCTCCTTAGCCTCTTCCAGAGCCTTGGCAAGACGAACCTCTGCTTCCTTGGCCCCTTGGGCAGCCGCAGCAGCCTCAGCTTTCTCTTTAGTCAGTGCAGCAATTGCTGCCTTGGCATTAATAAGCTCCTGACGAACATGAAAGAGAGTTTCATTCTGTTTACCCCAAGATTCTTTCCAAGTCTTGTGCTCATGAGATAGCGTCTTACGCTCATCAGAAAGGGTTTCTTTCCAACGCTTACGCTCATCAGACAGCAGTTTTGAAAGGGTACGAACCTGTTTAAGCTCAGCAGTTGCAGCCCATTCTTCAGTCTGCTTATGCTTCTCAAACGCAGCTCTATCCCTCTCAAGCTGCTCTCTATCCCTCTCAAGCTGTGCTGCACCCTCACGTGCAGCCTTCACCAACTCCTCGGCCTCGGCCCGTAAACGAGCATTCTCCTCCCCTTCGCGCCCCAGCACCTTGCACTTCTCCATAAGTGCATTCGCCATTATGGAGCCCCCCACAAGCATGGAGGAGAGTTGGTTCATCTGGACCTCAGTCGGTAAAGAACGGGCCCGGTTTACCTCAAAAGGAGTGCCCACACCACTCAAAACCTCCCTACAAGCGGAGGGGTCAACGGTAATATCGTCCCCTTGCAATACAGTCCACGGGGGGCGGTGATAGGACGTAGCCCGGTCTTCTGTGTAGGAGCGGTAATAATACTCCAATTCAGTTTCATCAGGCTGAATGGGAGTCTCTACAAAACCCGCATCACCAGAAACGGAACCGGAAGCCTTCTCGGCAGCTGGAGACTTTGGCTTTCCAGTATAACCAAACTTCAAATCCATACCAACAGTATCCTCAGGGGTGATAACATTATCACTCGAATCAACTGTGTCATGGATTTGAGCCGCGGGACGCTTTCCAGTGTCCACCCCCCGCACAGAGGCTTCAGGAGTAACAACCTTATGAACCCCCGCACCCGCAGCAGCGTCGTGCGGAGGAGGGGGAGGAGGAGCATCAAAGTCGAAGAACCCTTCATCTTGCGGTTCTGAAATCAACACAGAAATACTTTAAAATACAAGTATAAACACAATACTTGTTAAAATCATGCATCACATACCAGAAACAACCGCAGGCTTCGTTGGTACAACAAAAGGCTTGCGCCTGGTCTGAATCTTCGGTTTCTTTCCCCTACCAGCATCACCAGCATCCTCCGTTTTTCTCTTCCTTTCATCACCCGGTTTTGAACCCGCACTGGTTCCACCGGTGGCCGCACCAACACCTGGAACACCCAGGCCCTCTAGGGTGTCAGATACTACCACGTAATCGGTATATCTGCGGAAATGAGAACGAGAGATACCTGCTGATTGCTTCACCAAGGGCGGCCCAACAGAAACAACAGGTTTCTTCACACCGCGACCCCGACCAGGTTTATCTACAGGCTTTTTCTCCGCATGTTTTTTAGGGGCGCCCTTTGGCTCAAATTTACCAAGGTCCCCAAGTGTACCTGCGTATAGAATATCAGCAACAAACCTGGTAAAGCACTAAAGGTTATGAGTTATTACCTTTGCCCTGCGGCAAGGGTGCGGTCATCACCGCGCGTGAAGCAATGCGGAAGAGAGGGACAATCGTCAAGTTAAAACCTTTGCCCTCCGCAGTCGGAATAAGATCAACTTTGCCGGTAAAAGTTGGATCAAATATCTTCCACACTTCCGCAATTTCTGATAATACATGTCCAAATTAATAACAAACAAGGGAATAACGAAACCGCAAAAGGGTGGTAACACTTACCACCAGTTTTCTCCCGCACCACAGGCGTAAAATTCCTCTTAGGCCGGGTCAACATCATCCGCAGCACCCACAACTCATTGTTGGTCAGCTGCCTATGCTCACTGGGTTTCAGCTTTGAGAACCACTCCGCAGTCTCCGCGGTAGGCATAGCAATATCCTCCGCAGGGATAGGCTCATTGACGTTCCGCATATTCATGTCCACAACAACTGCGGCAGCTTTAACGTAGAAGAACTTACACTTCCACTTCGTAATACCCTTCGGAGGGGTCATCAACTTGAGGCTTCCATACCTTTCTCTAAAGGAAAAGAAACCGGTGTTCACCGTCAACTGGTAAAACCCCCGGAAGTTTTCAACGGTAACCGGCAGACCAAAAGCTCGAAAAATTGATTCAAAATGTCTAATACGGATCATCCCAAAAGGACTCATCTGGGAGATATGGATCTTGTAGTATTCCAAGACCTGAGCAACAAAAACTGTTAATGGTAAACGAAGGTTACCATCAGTAAAACACTCCGCCCACATGGTGATGTAACCGGCCGGAGCACTGGCACCTGTATCACCAGGTTGGGGATATTCAGCCCCAAACTCGTGAGGCATCTCAATCTTGGCCATCAGTTGGTCGAATAAAACTCTCGACCACTTCAATGGTGGTAGGCCACCACCTGGAACACTGCCACCATCATCTTCTTCTTCTCCGGCCACCGAAGAAGATGCTTCAGGGTTTTCACCCTCCACATTATGTGGGTTAGATGGATCAGCCATCAGAAATATGTAGAACAGAAGTTTTGAGTTAAACAAAAACTCAAAAAACTCAGAAGATCACCGGAATAGAAGACAGATTGATCGGAGAAGATGAAGAGAATGCTCTCTCTCTCTCACCAGAAATTTTTCGAAAAATTTGAACAGTGAGGAGAAACCAAACGGTTTCCCCTTTATATACTCATCGCAATAAATGCGATACAGTAACCGCCTCAACACGTTCAAAATAGGCGAGTTACAAAGCGACACGTGGTCAGCGACCTTTCCGCTGACGGTTATCACGCGCGCGTGGCCGCCCACGCGCCTGACAGAGAAGACTTTTTTACTCCCTGCTACAGTGCAGTTATGACCTCGGTCAGTGCAAACGTCTTTTCAAATCAGCACATGTCAGAATCCTACCAACTTCAACAACCCACACGTGCAATCATGACGTAGGCAACAGAAAACGACAACCTTATCCAAACACAAGCGGCATGCGGTTTCTCTGGTTTACCGCACCATAACCCATACCGCATGTCGTTTTTTACATACCCCTCAAAAAAAGGCAAAAATATATATCTTTATATTATATAAAGGGGTATAAGTCATAAACCGCACATATCCACGAGCACACGCGGAATATGCGGAGATGACGCACACCAACCCGCACAGGTGTGTCAGATACTCAGAACCAGCACGGTTCTTTGGACTACGAAAACCGCCTCTCAGGATGCGGTAAACAGCACCATATGCAAGCTTCTTCAAGCTTCAAAACCCTCGTTTCCGGTTCACAACCACAGAGGGAACGCAAACAGCTTCTCCTTAAGGAACAGGACAAGTATGCTGAGCAACCGCACATCAGCAACCCTGTCCCCTGAACCTTCAAGAGCCACATCCAGGCTACAAGACTTCTAGAAGCGAGTTCTTTGCTGCAAACCGCAACCATTCTTACGTAGTTACTGCAAACCGCAACTATGCGAACGGTAGCTACGGAAGAGCCACAACTAAGCCACCACGCGGAAGAGCAAAGCTATTTCAAGAAAAACTGCTTTCCAACTAAACGTGAAGGAAAGTGGCTACAAAACGAATGCGGAAGAGTTTCAACCAACTTCCCAAGTATCTAAAACGATCTCTTCCGGCAACGCCACTTACAGGGAAACTACTGTCCACCAAAGCGTGAAGGAAAGTGGCTCCAGAACAGCGGTAACAAGTCTGCCTATGACTAGTTACCCACCTATGGACCGCATTGAATAAACAATGGTGGGCACAACCCTGCCTATGACCATGGTTATATGCCCATAGTCCAGATTCAAATTGTTCGACCAAACACGGCCAACAATGACGCAACTGCCCCACGATCCTCAAAGAAACATGGCAAACGAGGTTCGGCAACGAGGTAACCGCAAAGAACGTGCGGTTACTAGAGAGCTACACCTCTGAGGACGTGCGGTTACTTGAGAGATAAACCGCAACAGACGTGCGGTTACTAGAAAGCTTAACTGGAGAACACGAACACCCCACAAAATAGGGATCATCGTTACATGTCCAGTTGCTGAACATAGAGCTTGAGCAAAGTACTTACAACTTTGCACCAACTGACGCAGAGGTTCCAACTAGACTGAAGAAGACACATTCAGTCACGATCTCAAAGGTTGGTTCGAACCCTGCTAATACCTTCAGTCACCGTCTCAAAGGTTGGTCCGAAACACCAACAGGTGGCTGATGACATCAGAAAAAGGTAGACCAAGAGTCAAGACCTTGGCTGAGAATTCCGCATCAGACGGAACTTGCTCACCATGCACCCTTCTCAAAGGAAGAAACAATCCACTAGAAAGGGCCTACTACTAAAGAAGATGCCATCTACATGGCATAATCTTAACCTTCTAGACAACATAGTCCAGTATCCCTCCCACATGCGACTCGCATACGGAAGGAACACTAGACTGGGGGGACTTGAAGGGGTATGGTCCCAAATATCGCGTCAGCACGACCGCGAATGACCATTACCCTCATTAAAAACCCCCAACAGCAATTAACTATCCAGTGTCCGCGTAGACAACACGCGAACACTGCGGTCCAATCTGTCCATTGATGAGAAGACTTACCTTAAGGACGGAAACTAATGTTACGCATAGAGATGCGGCCTCGCACCGCATCCTATGAACATTTTCGTCACGACAAGGGATCTGGACAACAATAACAGTCACTCAACAGGCGATGCGGCACAACACCGCATCCCTCGCAAATCATGGATGGAACAACCAATGCGGGAACAACATCAGTGACCGCAAGCAGCGATGCGGCCTGGCACCGCATCCTGCCTACAAGGCAAGTGGGTCTGACACCACAGTGCAAGTGGCACTGGGAACAGTCGCCTACTAGCCCACGTATGAACAACAGTCTGACACCACAGCAGGACGTGGCATTACCATAGCATCCGACAGGTCTGACACACCTGCAAATAGCTGTGCGATGTCAGACTACCTACTCAACTACCCTCCTTCACTCCTCGGCTATAAATACTCACCCCAAACCAAGTTTGAGGTATCACTTTTCTAACTCTCTCAATACTACTACTATCACACTTTGCTTCCCAAGCAAATTACTGATTCTCACGCCGGAGAGTGGTAACAAGGAGCACCCCCCACCCCATCCTCCTTGTTACGAGTCACGGTTTGTTTCCTTGTGCAGGAAACCCACCACCAGACGATCCAGCCAGCGATCCTCGGAAAGAAGGGATTAACCCTCTTGACGAGACCAGTGAGTTAACCCTACCCGGTTAACCATTGTTTCATCACCTACCTTGTTTGAGTATCACTCTGCCTCATTTTTCCAAGATGAGGTGAGGCATGTAATTTGTTTTATATTTTTTAAGATGTTTAGATTATTAATTAGAGTGAATTGCAAATTTTGTCCTTTATCTTTATATCAAACTCAACATTTATGTTAAACTTAACCTTTATGTTAATGTTTTGTAACATTCTATAACTTTTATAGCTAACGTCGTCGCATGTGAAGGTATTATGGTCTTTTCATGAGCCTTTTATAACATAAAGGTTATTTGTGCAAAAAAAATATTATATATGTATTGGAATATTTTTTTTTGGCAAAAACATTATTATTTGTTAATTATATATATACATATAAAAATATTTTATTTTATTTCATAAAAAATCTGATTTTAATATTTTTATAAAGTAAATAATAATGAAAAGATAAATTACTTTTTTATATAAAGTATAAAATATCTGATTTTAATATTTTATTAAAATTCTGATAAACTACTTTTTGATATTCTGATTTTAGTATTTTTAAATTTATTTTATAAAATTATGATTTTTGTTTAGTTTACTACCATTTTAGTAAGGGTCCATGGGTGGTTTGGGGTTTGTCATTTTGTTTTAAATTTTATTTTAAAACCATCGGCTAAAGTCAAGAGAAACAAACAGTATATATAAGAGAAGAAACGAACTCAGATGGTTCGTGTATAAAAACGAAATGCAAAGAAAGGTAGTAAAGCAAGACCAAATGCCAACCATACAACAAAATAATGCTAAGAGACGCTACATAAGCACAATGTACAAACAATATTGCATAGCAATGTTGCTAATTATAGGATACATAAATATAAATTGTGTTAAAATTAGGTCAAACTCATAAAAATGATAAATATAAAAAACTCATTAAAAATATCATAGAAAAAATACATAAACATAAGAGGAGAGGTCCCCGATCAGATAAAAATGTATATTTTAGCTAAAATGTTAATGTTAAATCTAATAATAATAAAAAAGTCCTCTTTACATGGTATTCTCTCGTAATAAAGGATTTTATTAAAATGTCATATGACAATTTATTATACTACATCAACCATAATAAAAAATAATAATAATAACTAAATTAATATAAAGATCATTCTCCACCTTAATAAATCTTTTTTTTTTATGCATCATCTCACTCAAAAGAAATTGATATACCATGATGCTTGAGTTACTAAATTATACTATATGATATATACCTAAAAATATAAGTGTTAGGGGTGGATTTTCATATCTTATGGATCACGGATCCTCAAGTGCAGCCAGGATCACGGATCCTCAGTTCAGTATGAATTAAGGATCCTCAGAAGACGTTGCAGGAATAAGGATCCAGGATCCTCATTATGATCCTTGTACTAACATTTGTTTCCATTATGTTTGAACTTGTTTTGCAGGAGTATACGAGTGGGACTTGGTATAACCGAGATTCTAGGGGAATATGCTCCATTATTCTGCACGTGCATGGCCTTTGTGACCATTATGGAGGTCGTGGGAAGCTAGCATCTTTTGCGGATTGTTAGTTAGCTAGTTTATTTCTATTTTTATAAGGGGATAACAAGCTTGATTAGATATAACAATTAGCAAACACACACTACTCGAGAACTCTCTGCAACTTATTGGCGATTACACACTTTTTGCACACTAGTGATCCTTGTAACAAACTTGTTATCATCCCGATTTGTAACATCATTTGTTTAATATAGTTGGTGATCGGTAGTTTCCATCACCTGAGGTTTTTTGTGCCGGAGATCATATATTGATCAAGGGCTTTTTCTTCGTATAAATCCTTGTGTCCCACATTCATTTCATTCATATATTGTTCATACATTTGTTATCAATTCAAACATCACACCTCACAAAATCGGATTTGGTTGTATTATCCTTGTGTGATTTTTGACCAAAACAGTTTGGCGCCCACCGTGGGTCAATTGGTGCTTCAATTCTGAGAAATTTTATTCATTTCATTCATTTCTGTGCGTTACCTTCAACCACATGGCTTCTCAGGGAAAAACTACTTCAAGTTCCATGTCGGCGGTTACCTCATCACAGGGCATTCCACCGTTGCATCCTCTTCCCCCTGCATTCCAGAAGAATGCTCCGAAGAAAACAACCCCTGTTTTCACAAAACCAACTGTTGTTTCTTCTTCTACACCTACTAACAGTGATCTTTATACTTTGATTTTGCAGATGAGAGGATACATGCAACAGCAGGACGAAACTAATGGCAGGATCCTTCGCGAAATTGATGAAATCAAGAAATTGAAAAAATCAGCAGAGGATCACTCCCCATTGATGCCCAGGTCGTTGGATTTTACTACTCCATCATCAACAATCCAGTTTTCCGAAGGATCCAGTGTCCAGATTCAAGGATCCTCTATCCTTCGGCAAGGATCACTGGAGTCAGCGCAGCCTCAAGGATCCTACTTCCAGCCTCAAGGATCCTCTTTTCAGCCTCAAGGATCCTCATCTCAGCATCAAGGATCCTTATTTAGTTCGAGAGGATACATGGGGACGCTAACAGTTCAAGGATCCTACCCTCAGTATCAAGGATCCTCATCGCAGGTTCAAGGATCCATGGAATATCCTCCAAGGCCTTCAGCACCGATGTATCCTGGATCTAACATCTTTCAGGATCAAGGATCATCGGGGAGTCAACAACCCAGAATTTCTGAAATTCATGTGGGAGATTTCATTCCCATGCAGACCATTGCTTCATCTGGTCCCACTCTTGTGCCAGAATCACATTAATATTGATTCAAATCAGGAATCCCAACCTTGAATCCATCAGGAGGTAACACTTTAAATACTTCTTATAATGCTAACCATGGCTTTGTGTAGGAGACAGGCATCAACCAGGCCATGGCTAGGGTGTTGCAAAAACTCAAGGATATGATATCCAGTGTCCCGGGAGTGGTTAAACACATTCCTGAGATCCCGGATGGGAGTCACAAGGTGTCTCGCTTTGCACCGCCTATATGTAATGCAGAGATACCAAAGAGATTTCAAACACCAAATATGAAGCTCTATGATGGTACAACTGATCCAGAAGAGCATGTAGCTCAATACAGGGAGAGAATGGAGATCAACCCCATTCCTGAAAGGTTAAAAGAAGCATGTCTATGCAAGGGTTTCGGATCCACACTGACAGGATCAGCTCTTAAATGGCTGCTAAGTCTTCCCCCTTACTCTATTACTTCATTTGCTAATCTAGTTAATTTGTTTAATAGCCAATTCTCATGCAGTAGGAAATCTGAACGTTTAACTAGTGATCTATATAGGGTAACGCAAGGTCAAAATGAATCACTTACAGATTATATTACTAAATTCAGTAGAGAATCCTTGGAAATTCCTAACCTAGAAATTGCTACGGCTATAGAAGCCTTCAAAATGGGTTTACTTAAGGATTCACAGTTCTATGATCATGACCCCTTGCAGGAATCTTGATGAAGTAAGAACCAGGGCCCTTAGATTCATCCGCTTAGAGGATGATAAAAGGATCCAAAAAAGACTGGGAGGATCCTCAAAGCAGGAAAAGCAAGGATCCAACTTCAGGAACAACAAATCCAAACCATACAATAGATCTGATAACCAGAACGTGCATGTTTTGGTCAAAAATCAAGCAAGGATAATGCAACCAAATCTTTTGTTGTGAGGTGTGATGCTTGAATCTACGAACAATTGTATGAACAATTTGCAAATCAAATAAAGAAGTGACACAAGGATTTATACGAGGAAAAAGCCCTTGATCAAGAGTTGATCTCCGGCATAAAAAACCTCGGGTGATGGAAACTACCGATCACCAACTAAGATTAATCGAAAGGTTGTTACAACTCAGGATGATAACAAGCTTGTTACAAGGATCACTAGTGTGCAAAAGTGTATGAAATCGCCAAGTAAACTGTTGAGAGCTGATTGAGAACTGTTACGAGAGTGTGTGTTTGCTAAATTTGCTAAGTGTTCTTACTCAAGCTTGTTATCCCCCTTTTAAAATTAGAAATAACTAAACTAACTAACTATCTGCTAATTGTGCAAGCTCCCCACGACCTCCATAACGTTCACAAGGGCCAAGCACGTGCGGAATATTGAGGGAATATGCTCCACGAATATCGGCAAGACCAAGTCCATGCACATACTCCTGCAAAACAAGCTCACGCATAATGAAGACAATCGTTAGTATAAGGATAACAATAATGATCCTGAATCCTGATCCTGCAACACCTACTGAGGATCCTTAATTCAAACAGAATTCACGATCCTGACAGTACTTGAGGATCCATGATCATTAGGATTGGAAAATCCTCCCCTAACAATTGCCCCCAAAATATAAGGAGTAAAGTGTAAATTAGCGAGTTGTATTTTTTGATCTTATCTGCAACTAACTAACGGATATATAGCTGTTACAATCTAACTAGCCATTGCAAATTATACGTCATTGAAGCGACATCCCTGCAGAATCATCATTATATATAGGTTAGAGATAAGGACTAATGTGCATTTAAATTCGAGCAATACTCCCTTTAAATCCTCATTCGAAGATCAAGCAGGTACTTCTCTCTCCTTTCTCTTTTCACCTTCTTACTTTGTTCCTCTTTTCTTTACCATCATCCATGGCCAATATGGTTCTAAGATCCTCACCGGCTAAGGATCACCAAAAAGATAGCCCCCTAAAGAGCCAAGGAATTATCAAAGATTCTCCGAAGGAACTGTTAGGGGAGGATTTTCCAAATCCTAAGGATCACGGGTCCTCAAGTGCTACCAGGATCATGGATCCTCAATTCTGTTTGAATTAAGGATCCTCAGCAGGTATCGCAGGATCAGGATTCAGGATCACTGTTGTTATCCTACTACTAACAATTGTCTTCCTTGTACGTAAACTTGTTTTGCAGGAACGAGAGCATGGACCAAGTCTCACCGAAGTTCCTGGAGTATATTCCCTCAATATTCCGCACGTGCTTGACCATTGTGAACGTTATGGAGATCGTAGGGAGAGTGCACAAATTGCGGATAGTTAGTTAGACTAGTTATTTTCTAATTTAAAATGGGGATAACAAACTTGATAGAACACTTAGCTAATTTTGGCATACACACACACCCGTAACAGCTCTCAGTCAGCTCTCAAGCAATACTTGGCGATTTCATACACATTTTTGCACATTTCACACTAGTGATCCTTGTAACAAGCTTGTTATCATCCCGACTTGTAATCTTACTTTTGTTTAATCTTAGTTGGTGATCGGTAGTTTCCATCACCCGAGGTTTTTTGTGCCGGAGATCAACTATTGATCAAGGGCTTTTTCCTCGTATAAATCTCTGTGTCATTTGTTCATTACATTTCTGAGTGATCCTTAGTATTGTCCATTGATTCAAGCATCACACCTCACAACAGAAAGTTTGGTTGCATTATCTTTGCTTGATTTTTGACCAAAACAGTTTGGCGCCCACCGTGGGGCAATTGGTGCTTCGTTCTTGAGAAATTATTGTTCCTGTGATCATTTCGGTTCATTACAACCAAGCAGATGGCTTCTTCAGCAAAGAACACATCAAGCTCTATGCCGGCAATGAGTTCTTCACAGGGCGTTCCTCCTTTGCCTCCACCACCTTCTGGATCCCAGAAGAATGCTGAAAATGTTGCGAAGAGACAAACCCCCATTTTCCCAAAACCACCAACTTCTTATGTTTCCTCTAATCCTACTACTAATGATCTTTTTACTCTGATTTTGCAGATGAGAGATCGCATGCAAGAGCAGGACAAAACCAATGAAAGGATCCTCCAGGAGATTGGTGATATCAAGAAACAGAAGAAATCAGTGGAGGATCACTCTCCTCTGATACCAAGGTCATTGAATTTTGACACTCCAGTTATAACTACCCTACAATCGGCAGTTCCGGACATCCAGTATCAAAGTGGTCCATCAGAGAGGCGTTATGGAACAGCAACTATGAGTCAAGCATTTGGCTCTCACTTCCAGCCTCAAGGATCCTGCTTTCAGCCATCGGGATCCTCTTTTCAGCATCAGGGATCCTTCGTCAGCTCAGGAGGATATTTGGGAATGCACACAGTTCAAGGATCCTCCCAGGGTCAAGGATCCTCCCAAGTCCAGGGATCCTCCCAGGTCCAAGGATCCTCCATGGTTCTAAGATCCTCTCAGGTTCAAGGATCCTCTCAGCCCCAAGGATCCTTTCAGGTACAAGGATCCTCTCAGCCCCAAGGATCCTTTCAGGTTCAAGGATCCTCTGAGCTTCAAGGATCCAACATCTTTCGGTATCAAGGATTCTTAAGAAGTATGCAGCCTCCAAGCTCAGATGTTCATCAAGGAGACTTTATACCAATGCAGACCATTGCTTCATCTGGTCCTTCAATCATACCGGAATCCCGTCAATACGGATTCACATCTGCAATTCCAAACTTGAATTCCATGGGAGGTAACACTTATAACAATTCACATAACACTAACCATGGCTCTATGCAGGATACAGGTATCAATCAGGCTATGGCTAGGGAGTTACAGAAGCTTAACGATATGATATCCAGTGTACCAGGAGTGGTTAAACCCATTCCTGAAATTGCAGATGGTAGCCATAGGATATCTCGCTTTGCACCACCTATTTGTGATGCTGAGATACCCGAAAAGTTCCAGATACCAAATATGAAGCTATATGATGGTTCAACGGATCCAGAGGAACATGTAGCTCAATACAGGGAGAGGATGGAGATCAATCCAATTCCTGAGAGGTTAAAAGAAGCATGTCTATGTAAGGGTTTTGGATCCACACTCACAGGATCTGCTCTTAAATGGCTGCTAAGTCTTCCCCCTTACTCTATTACTTCATTTGCTAATCTAGTTAATTTGTTTAATAGTCAATTCTCTTGTAGTAGAAAATTTGAACGATTAACTAGTGACCTATATAGGGTAACACAAGGTTCAAATGAATCACTTAGAGATTACATCACTAAGTTTAGTAAAGAATCCTTAGATATCCCTAACCTGGATATAGCTACGGCTGTAGAAGCCTTTAAAATGGGTTTGCTTAGGGATTCATTGTTCTATGATGATCTTGTTATGACCCCATACAGGAATCTTGATGAAGTAAGAACCAGGGCCCTTAGGTTCATCCGTTTAGAGGATGACAAAAGGATCCAGGAGAGACTGGCAGGATCCTCGATGCAGGAAAAGCAAGGATCCTACTTCAAGAATAACAAGTTTAAATCCTACAACAAGTCTGATAACCAGAATGTGCATGCAGTAGAGCAAGAAAAGGATGATGAGGATTATCCTCCAATTTCTGAATACTGTTTTTCTGTTGATAACAATGAACTAATTCTTGCAATGCATAATCTAGGTGAGAAAGCAAGATGGCCAAGAAAAAGTGATAAATCAGCTGCTACAAAAGACAAATCCAAATGGTGTGCATATCACGAGGATTTCGGGCATCTCACTGAAGAGTGTATTGCACTTAGAAAAGAAATTGGTTACTTGTTAAGCAAGGGGCACTTGAAGGAGCTTTTGGGAAGAAAGAAGTCAATGATCCAGGATCCTGAAAGGATCCCGGAAAAGGCTCCTGCTCCTCCAGCAGATGCACAAGTTCTAAACTTTATATCCGGTGGATCAGACATTTGTGGTACTTCCTTTTCAGCAGCCAAAAGACATGCCAAGGAAACCAAGATGGATAATGGAGACAGACCCATCCGGACCTCCACTGTTACCAAGGATAAGATTATAACTTTTGATGAGGATGATCGTGTTGATATTCAGGATCCTCATCATGATGGTCTTGTTATTACTCTATTCATTTCTAACCATTTTGTTCGCAGGATCCTGATAGATGGAGGAAGTTCGGTAAATATCATCCAGCTTGATGTCCTCAAGAAGATGAACATTCCTGAATCAGACATTGTCCCAAGATCCTCAGTACTTGTGGGATTCAGCGGAGAGACCAAAAATACATTGGGGGACATCAAACTCCCCATCTATATTGAAGGACTCCATTCTTATCAAAAGTTTTGTGTTATAGATTGCTTATCTTGTTGTAACATTATCCTTGGCAGGCCATGGATACATGACATGAAGGTAGTCCCATCTACCTATCATCAATGCGTAAAGCTTCCTAGTCCGTGGGGAGTGGTGAAAATTGAGAGTGATCAACAAGAAGCTAAGAATTGTTACACGTCGTCAATGAAGCCAGCCTCAAGACCAAGGGAGCAATAGCAACTAAAGTATCCTCCAAGAGATGTCTTGGAGGCAAGAGAACAGGATGTGAAAGAAATCCTTATGGATCCCCATGATCCTGAATCCATCGTCTTCATAGGATCAGTGATCCTCAGCAACATTGAACAAGATCTAGTATCCTTCCTTAAGAGGAGGAAAACCACCTTTGCCTGGAAGCATGAGGATATGACAGGTATATCTAAGGATATAATTACTCATAAGCTTGGCATTGACAGGTCATTCAAGCCTATACATCAGAAGAGGAGGAAGTTTGCACCTGAAAGGAATGCTATTATCCAGGAAGAGGTAGATAAACTACTTCGGGCAGGTATGATAAGATAGGTCAAGTATCCAAGATGGTTAGCCAATGTGGTTTTTGTTCAAAAGAAAAATGGAACATGTCCCAAGGATCCTTTCCCATTACCCCACATTGACTCCATGGTGGATGCTACAGCGGGTCATGAGTTGTTGACTATTATGGATGATTCATCTGGATTTCAACAAATTCAGATGGAACTATCTGATCAAGAGGATACAGCCTTTATGACCCCAACTGGTATATATTGTTATATTGCTATGCCATTTGGACTAAGGAATGCAGGTGCTACTTATCAAAGGCTAGTCAATATGATGTTCAAGGAACAAATTGGACATACTATGGAGGTTTATATAGATGACATGGTGGTTAAGTCCAAGAAAACTGAGGATCACCTTAGAGACTTGAGGAAGCATTCAATATCCTTGATAAATTTAATATGAAACTAAATCCTTCCAAGTGTCACTTTGGTGTTAAAGCAGGTAAATTCCTAGGATATATGGTGACTAAAAGAGGCATTGAAGCAAGTCCAGAGCAAATCAAGGCTATCGTGAATATCAAATCTCCTGCCAATGCTAAGGATGTACAAAGATTGACAGGCAGGATGGCAGCCTTGAACAGGTTCATATCCAAATCCTCAGAAAGATGTAAAGAATTCTATGACATTTTGAGGAAGAACAAGAAATTTGAGTGGACTGAAAAGCATGAAAATTCTCTCAAAGCTCTTAAGGATTACCTATCCTCAGCCCCTGCCTTGATGAAACCAGAGAAAGGGGATATATTATCCTTGTATTTAGCGGTATCCTCTAAAGCGGTAAGTGCGGTCCTTGTTAAGGATCACGAAGGTACACAACATCCTGTCTATTATGTAAGTAAGAGTTTGCTTGATGCTGAATCCAGGTATTCACATTTAGAAAAACTTATCCTTGCATTAATTATGGCATCTACTAAATTAAGACATTATTTTGAAACTCATGCCATTATTGTTAAAACTAATTTCCCAATTAAGAATGTTCTCAGGAAACCTGAAATGTCAGGAAGGATGGCTAAGTGGGCAGTGAAGCTTAGTGCATATGATATAAGATATGAACCAAGGACTGCCATCAAATCCCAAGCCTTAGCTGACTTTGTGGCAGATTTTAGTAGTGACTTGCAAAAGGAAGCTGAGTTAGAAGTCCAACAGCTAGAAGAAACTAAGGATCCTTGGATACTCTTCACTGATGGTGCTTCTAATGTCAAAGGAACAGGGCTTGGAATACTACTAAAATCGCCACAGGGGGACATAATACCCCACTGCATAGCTTGTGAGTTCCAAACTACTAATAATGAGGCTGAATATGAAGCCTTGATAGCTGGTTTGCAAATCACTAAGCATATGAGGATCAGGTATCTTGAGGTACATGTGGGTTCATTGTTAATTACTAATCACTTTAATGGATCCTATGCTGTTAAAGGTGAAAAGCTAATCAAATATTTAGAGATAGTCAAAGAATTGGCACTCTCTTTTGTTTCTTTTAGTTTGACACAGGTACCAAGGGAAGAGAATGCAGAGGCTGGTGCATTAGCCAATCTAGGATCATCCTTGAAGATCCCGGAGGATATCAGGATCCCTATTATCCACATCCTGACCCCTGCTATCGAGGATCATGTAGCCATGGAGATAGAAGAGGATTCTGCAATCATCCCTTGTGATGATACTCAATCTCATTCAGGATCATGGATCCTTCCAATCATGAGATACATACAACATGGAGAAATTCCCACAGGAGAAAACCCCAGGGCTTTCAAAATTAAGGTATCTCAATTTATAATATTGAATAACATGTTGTATAAACGATCTCTTGCAGGACCATATCTAAGATGCATTGAGGATCCTGAAATCCAAGAAGTCCTAAAGGATTTCCATAAAGGAGATTGTGGAAACCACACTGGGGGCAGGGCATTATTCTCAAGGATCCTGAGGACAGGATACTATTGGCCTACCATGAATAAGGACGCTGTGGAATATGCCAAGAAGTGTGATCCTTGTCAAAGACATAGTAATATCCTTCACCAACCAGCAGAGCTTTTGCATCCTATATCCTCTTCTTGGCCATTCATGAGATGGGGAATGGATATAGTCGGTAAGCTTCCTAAGGCACCTGGTGGAAAAGTATTCATGCTTGCTATGACTGATTACTTCTCCAAGTGGATAGAGGCTGAAGCCTTTGCTCAAGTCAGAGAAAAAGAAGTGATATCCTTTATTAAAAGGAACATTATTACTAGATTTGGTATTCTTTCTGAAATTGTTTGTGATAATGGATCCCAACTTATTGGGAATAGAACTTCTAATTTTTGTGACAGCTGGGGGATTAAGATGATAACATCAACACCAGTCCACCCACAAGCCAATGGCCAGGCAGAATCATCCAACAAGATCATCATCAACAATTTGAAGAAGAAGCTTGGATCCAAGAAAGGAAAATGGGCAGAAGAACTACCTTATGTACTTTGGGCTGATAGGACAACTCCCAAGAATGCTACTGGCCAAACTCCATTCTCTTTGGTATTTGGAGCAGAATCAGCGATCCCTACAGAGATGGTGGTTCCTACTGCAAGAACAAGCATTCGTGATCCTGAAGAAAATGCTGAAAACTTGGTTCAAGACTTGGATACTATAGAAGAACTCAGGGATTTGGCAAGGATAAGGATGGTCAGTTATCAACAAAGGATGGCTGGAGCTTACAACAAGAATGTCAGGATCAGGAAATTCCAAGTTGGTGATATGGTATTAAGGAAAGCATTTCAGAATACCACCAATCCTGCTGATGGGAAGTTAGCACCAAAGTGGGAAGGCCCCTATTTGATTGAAGCTGAAGCAGGAAAGGGGGCATATCGTTTGCTAACAATGGAAGGTGATTTGCTACCAAGAGCTTGGAATGCTGTCCACTTGAAGAAATACTTCATGTAATAAGGATCCATGATCCTTAGCTAACAAGTATCCTTGAAGGATCCTTACAGGACAGAGGATCCTCATTCTGGTAATGATCTAATCTCAAACTTTTTCATTCTTTAATTATCCTATATATAAGGATAAGGATCCTGGATCCTTTATCCTCCTTTCACTTGATTATGAGTTTTGCAGAAGGTTTAGCTATCCTTAACAAAGAATTGAGTATCCACAGAAGTATCCAGTATTTGGGCTTGACCCCAGTTTTTGGGCTTGACCCCAGTTATTTGGGCTAGTCCCCAGTCTTTGGGCCTGTCCCCAGTATCGCCAGCAGCGCACGATGATCCTGGTGCAGTTCATGGCAATGGGACCAGTACTCGCTTTAGGGGCTGACAATTTCATTGTACTGGTTGTATCCGGGATCCTACGTATAATGGTAGACGTACCATACATCCGTTCCTAAGGTTTCTAACGTTTTCACGTTAGCTAAGGTTTTGGCATTTTCATGTCACTAAGTTTGGATAGTCGCCAGTGAGGGCCATACTCCAGTTTACACAAGATACTTTGGGCTTGTCCCCAGTTATCCTTCGGGCTTGTCCCTAGTTATCCTTTGGGCTTGTCCCCAGTTATCCTTTGGGCTTATCCCCAGTTATTTTTTGGGCTTGTCCCCAGTATATTGGCTTGTCCCCAGAATTGTTGGGCTTGTCCCCAGTTACTAACTCTTCTCTTATATTTGGCTTAGTCCCAAGATATGTTATGTTTCAGGGTTTTGAAGTTAAACAGACAAGGATCCTTGATACTCACCTTTTATTAAGGTTTGTCTTTCGGTTATCTTGATTATGAATGTTAAAGGGTTAGGATCCTAACTTGGATTCTCAGGTATGATCCTTAATCATTTAGATTTTATTCATTATTCATATAAGTGACCCTTGTCCTTTGACAACAGAACCAATGATCCTTAAATTATATAACTTTTCTGAACTTATTGACTATGGGATACTTGATCCTTGATTATATCATAAAACTTTTAAACGTGATTTACTAAACTTTTATCCTTTACTTACAAATTCAAACAAAGTGGATAACTATAATAAGAAAATAAAGAATGCATAAGGATAACAACACGGGAAATAGCCAAAAAGTTGAAGTTATTTTTATTCACAAAAGTTAACCCTTCGAAGGTTGTCAAAATTACCTACCCCAAGCATCTACCAGCAATACGTGGCCCGTCCGCTGGGGTAGGTAAAGGGTGTCCATTGGTAATAGGTCTTTGAAGTGCAGGAAATAAAAGATGGCAGGATAACAAGTGGCTTCATCCCCCAAACAGAGGATCTCTCCACCACCTATTATCCTACCTATTGTCTTAGGATCCATGCTCCATAACCCTTGAAACTATTGTTCAAAATACAACCCAACATTGTTTAAAACATCATAACCAAAAAACTACCAAATCCTAAAAAATGGGCTCCGGCCACGTCTAGAAATATCCATCATCGCCCATTTCAGCAGCTCACACCTTGGCTGCATCACCTCCTGCATCACCACCAGCATCACCACCAGCATCATCACCAGCCTGATTCTTCCCGCTGCCACTCGCCTCAATTGCCAAGACTTCAGTAGCCTCCTCCTCTTCGTCCTCAAGCTCAGCCAGGTTTGCCTTCCATTCTTCCTTGTCCCAAGTGGTCCTGTCAAAGTCAGGATCCTCAGCCTCCTGAGCCATTTGCAGCTTGATTTTGTACATGGTAATGTCAGCTGAGACCTTAGCATCCTCCAGCATGTCGTGCTTCTCGCGATCAGCGTTTATCTGGGCCATGACCACCTGCTGCTTCGCCAGAGCAAGATCCTTCTCAAGATGGGAGATAGTTTGATCCTTGGCCAGGAAGAACTTTTGGAATTCCCGATGCTTTTGCTCCGCTTCCTCATTATAAGCATCAAACAGCATCTCGATCTCGGCAAATTTCTGCAAAAAAAATCAAGGTAAAGTTTAGGATCATGTGATCCTCAGATGGGCAGGATAATCAGTCAGAGTTAGTGATCCTTACATCGGCAAAGTATTCTTGGAACTGATGGTGGATAAGCGGCAAGCCTTCAAGATTCTCGGCTTCTGTAGCCTTCCTTTTCTTTCCCTTGGAGGTGGTAGGCCTTGGAACCACAGCACTTGGGCTAGCAACCGTCTTCTTCTTCCCAGACCTGGGACCAACAGTAGTAAGATCGGTGACACTGAAGCGGGAAGCAGACCTTGAGGATTTTCCAGCACTTATCCATCCAAAACAAAAGATAAGTATTCTTGTTTTATTTACGTTTTAACATATAATTATATACAAACATGGATACTTACTCGACATTGTGACAGAGCCTGAGGATACTTCTTGAGAATCCTTGGTACTTGCTTGGAATGATCTTATAGCAGGATCAAGACTCCGAAAAGCGTCAAGCCTTTCCTTCGTTGCAGGTGATGTAATGATGTGTGAAACAGAAACAGCTGCAAAAGAGAAACAAAGGGGTTAGTGATCCTCAGCAGAAACAGGTTATCCTATGATCCTCCTATAAGGATCCTCTATCCTACCATGAGTGGCCCATGTTCTGGGGCGATCCTTCCCGTTAGGGATAGAATCCCTCCTGACGAAGAAAAAACGTTTCTTCCACTTGTTATCATTCTTGGTGGTTTTCAAGATTGGTTGGGATTCACCGGGTTTATGTTTAAATAGAAAGTGGTGTGAACCATGGCTCACAAGGTTGTATAGCTCAGATAACTCCGACATTCCCAACTTAATATCCTCCTGCTCAATGATCCTCTCCAGGGTAAACAGAACCCTCCACATCATTGGCATAGCCTGGATGTAGGATATGCCGGTAAGGGAGAAGAAGGCTTGGGTGAATTCAGGAAAAGGATAGGAGTATCCTACAGAGAAAGGGGTAACTGGAAATGCAACCCATGTTTCAGAAACGAAATCACTCCGGACGGTAGGGTCAAAGGGTTTGAAAACAGTGCTCGCCGGAAAGCAATGGCGAATCCTGTCGATTTCAGGATCGGTAAACCAGCAACGTTCCTTTGGAGAGTCTTCGATGATCCCTTTGGATTTTTAAAGGGCTGTCTTTTCGATGATCCTTAGCAGGGGATGATCTTAGCTTCATTGTGATTCGGAGATTTTGAAGAAAAAAGAAACAGAGTAAGAAGGGGGAGAGAAAGAGGAAAGAGAAGTACCTGCTTGATCTTCAAATGTGGATTTAAAGGGAGTTTCGCTCGAATTTAAATGCACATTGACCCTTATCTCTAACTTCAATTTATAATCATGATTCTGCAGGGATGTCGCTTCAATGACGTGTGATCGGTAACGGCTAGTCAGATTATAACGGCTATATATCCGTTGGTTTGTTACGGATAAGATCAAGAAAATGTAACTCGACAATTTACACTTTACTCCTTATATTTTGGGGGCAATTGTTAGGGGAGGATTTTCCAAATCCTAAGGATCACAGGTCCTCAAGTGCTACCAGGATCATGGATCCTCAATTCTGTTTGAATTAAGGATCCTCAGCAGGTGTCGCAGGATCAGGATTCAGGATCACTGTTGTTATCCTACTACTAACAATTGTCTTCCTTGTACGTAAACTTGTTTTGTAGGAACGAGAGCATGGACCAAGTCTCAACGAAGTTCCTGGAGTATATTCCCTCAATATTCCGCACGTGCTTGACCATTGTGAACGTTATGGAGATCGTGGGGAGAGTGCACAAATTGCGGATAGTTAGTTAGACTAGTTATTTTCTAATTTAAAATGGGGATAACAAACTTGATAGAACACTTAGCTAATTTTGGCATACACACACACCCGTAACAGCTCTCAGTCAGCTCTCAAGCAATACTTGGCGATTTCATACACATTTTTGCACCTTACACACTAGTGATCCTTGTAACAAGCTTGTTATCATCCCGACTTGTAATCTTACTTTTGTTTAATCTTTGTTGGTAATCGGTAGTTTCCATCACCCGAGGTTTTTTGTGCCGGAGATCAACTATTAATCAAGGGCTTTTTCCTCGTATAAATCTCTGTGTCATTTGTTCATTACATTTCTGAGTGATCCTTAGTATTGTCCATTGATTCAAGCATCACACCTCACAACAGAAAGTTTGGTTGCATTATCTTTGCTTGATTTTTGACCAAAACAGGAACGTTGCTGCTTTACTGATCCTGAGATCGACAGGATTCGTCATTGCTTTCCGGCGAACACTGTCTTTAAACCTTTTGACCCTACCGCCTTGAGTGACTTCGTTTCTGCAACTTGGGTTGCTTTTCCGACCACCCCATTTCTGATTGGATACTCCTATCCTTTCCCTGCTTTTACCCAGTCTTTCTTCTCCCTTACCGGCATATCCTATGTCCAGGCCATGCCAATGATGTGGAGGGTTTTATATACCCTTGAGAGAATCATTGAGCAGGAAGATATAGAGTTGGGAATGTCGGAATTGGCTGAACTATATAACCTTGTGAGCCATGGTTCACATCGCTTCTTATTCAAACATAAACCCGGCGATGCACACCCCATCCTCAAGACCACCAAGAATGACACCAACTGGAAGAAGCGTTTCTTCTTCGTTAGGAGGGATTCTATCCCGGATGGGAAGGATCTCCCAAGAGAGTGGGCCACCCATGGTAGGATAGAGGATACTTATAGAAGGATCATAGGATAACCCTGTTTCTGTTGAGGATCACTGACATCTTTTTGTTTCTTTTGTGCAGCTATCTCTGTTTCTCGTATTATTCCATCACATGCAACAAAGGAGAGGATCGCTGCTTTCTGGAATCTTGATCCTGCAATAAGATCATTTCAAGCAAATACCAAGGATTCGCAAGAAGTATCCTCCGGCTCAGTTACAATGTTAAGTAAGTATCCAAGTTTATATATGGTTAAATGTTTAAATGAAAATAAAACAAGAATACTTATCTGTTGTTTTGGATTGATAGGCGCTGGAAAATTCTCGAAGTCAGCCACCCGCTTTAGTGTCAGTGATCTCAGCACTATGGCTCCTCGGTCTGGAAAGAAGAAAACTGCTGCTAGCCCAAGCGCTACAATCCCTAAGCCCGTCATCTCCAAGGGCAAAGGAGGAAAGTAGAGGAAGTCCTCCGAAGCTGACAACCTTGAAGGCCTGCCCCTTCTCCGTCACCAATTTGAGGAATACTTCAATGAGGTAAGGATCCTTGATCCTTAATCCTATCCTGCACATACGAGGATAAGTGATCCTGAAATGAATCCTTCTTTCTATGTAGAAATTCCCTGAGATCCAGATGCTTTTTGATGCCTATGTTGAAGAGGCTGAGGCGAAAGAGTTGGACTTCCAGAAAATCTTCTTGGCTAAGGATGAGACTATCTCTCGCCTTGAGAAGGACCTGAACCTGGCGAAGAAGCAGCTGGTAATGGCCCAGATCAATGCTGACCATGAGAAGAACAAGGTGATGGAGGATGCCAAACTCTCTGCTGCCATTGCCATGTACAAGACCAAGCTGCAGATGGCCCAAGAGGCTGAGGATCCTGACTTTGACAGGACCAACTGGGATCAGGAGGGCTGGAAGGCAAGGCTGGCTGAGCTTGATGACGAAGAGGAGGCTACATAGGTCTTGGCAATTGAGGCAAGTGGCAGTGGGAAGGATCAAGCTGGTGATGCTGATGCTGGTGGTGATGCAGCCAAGGTGTGAGCTGCAGAAATGGGCGATGATGGACATTTCTAGACGCGGCCGGAGCCCATTTTTTAGGATTTGGTAGTGGTTTTTTGGTTATGATGTTTTTATTTCAAACAATGATGGTCTGTAACAACTAAACAATAGCTATTAGGGTTGAGGATCATGGATCCTTTGAACAATAGGTAGGATAATAGGTGGTGGAGGGATCCTCTGTTTGGGGGATGAAACCACTTGTTATCCTGCCATCCTTCATTTCCTGCACTTTTAAGACCTGTTAACAATGGACACCCTTTGCCAACAATGAAATTGTCAGCCCCTAAAGCGAGTACTGGTCCCATTGCCATGAACTGTACCAGGATCATCGTGCGCTGCTGCCGATACTGGGGACAGGCCCAAAAAACTGGGGTCAAGCCCAAATAACTGGGGTCAAGCCCAAATAACTGGATACTTCTGTAGATACTCAATCCTTTGTCAAAGATATATGAATCTTCTGCAAAACTCAGAATTAAGTGAAAGAAGGATAAAGGATCCAGGATCCTTTTCCTTGTATATAGGATAATTAAAGAATGAAATAGTTTGGGATCAGATCATTACCAGAATGAGGATCATCCATCCTCGGAGGATCCTTCGAGGATATCGGTCATGGAAGTAGTTGAGGATCCTGGATCCTTTCTACATGAAATATTTCTTCAGGTGAACAACATTCCAAGCTCTTGGTAGCAAATCACCTTCCATTGTTAGCAATCGATATGCCCCCTTTCCTGCCTCAGCTTCAATCAGGTAGGGGCCTTCCCACTTTGGTGCCAACTTTCCATCAGCATGATTTGTGGTATTCTGAAATGCTTTCCTCAATACCATATCACCAACTTGGAATTTCCTGATCCTGACATTTTTGTTGTAGGCTCCAGCCATCCTTTGTTGATAACTAGCCATCCTTATCCTTGCCAAATCCCTGAGTTCTTCTATAGTATCCGAGTCTTGAACCAAGTTTTCAGCATTTCCTTCAGGATCACGGATGCTTGTTCTTGTAGTAGGAACCACCATCTCTGTAGGGATCACTGATTCTGCTCCAAATACCAAAGAAAATGGAGTTTGGCCGGTAGCATTCTTGGGAGTTGTCCTATCAGCCCATAGTACATAAGGTAGTTCTTCTGCCCACTTTCCTTTCCTGGATCCAAGCTTCTTCTTCAAATTGTTGATGATGATCTTGTTGGATGATTCTGCCTAACCATTAGCTTGTGGGTGGACTGGTGTTGATGTTATCATCTTAATCCCCCAGCTGTCACAAAAGTTAGTAGTTCTACACCCAATAAATTGGGATCCATTATCACAAACAATTTCAGAGGAATACCAAATCTAGTAATAATATTTCTTTTAATAAAGGATATCACTTCCTTTTCTCTGACTTGAGCAAAGGCTTCAGCCTCTATCCACTTGGAGAAGTAATCAGTCATAGCAAGCATGAATACTTTTCCACCAGGTGCCTTAGGAAGTTTACCAACTATATCCATTCCCCATCTCATAAATGGCCAAGAAGAGGATATAGGATGTAAGAGCTCTACTGCTTGGTGAAGGATATTACTATGTCTCTGACAAGGATCACACATTCTGGCATAATCTACAGCATCCTTCTTCATAGTAGGCCAATAGTATCCTGTCCTCAGGATCCTTGAGAATAATGCCCTGCCCCCAGTGTGGTTTTCACAATCTCCTTCATGAAAATCCTTTAGGACTTCTTGGATTTCAGGATCCTCAATGCGTCTTAGATATGGTCCTGCAAGAGATCGTTTATATAACATGTTATTCAATATTGTAAACTGAGATACCTTAATTTTGAAAGCCCTGGGGTTTTCTCCTGTAGGAATCTCTCCATGTTGGATATATCTCATGATTGGAAGGATCCATGATCCTGAATGAGATTGTTTATCATCACTAGGGATGATTGCAGAATCCTCTCCTATCTCCATAGCTACCTGATCCTCAATAGCAGGAGCCAAAACATGGATGATAGGAATCTTGATATCCTCTGGGATTTTCAAGGATGATCCTAGGTTGGCCAATGCATCAGCTTCTGCATTTTCTTCCCTGGGTACCTGTGTCAAACTAAAAGAAACAAAAGAGAGTGCCAATTCTTTGACTATCTCTAAATATTTGATTAGCTTTTCACCTTTAACAGCATAGGATCCATTAAAGTGATTAGTGATTAACAATGAATCTACATGTTCCTCAAGCTACCTGATCCTCATATGCTTGGCAATTTGCAAACCAGCTATCAAGGCTTCATACTAAGCCTCATTGTTAGTAGTTTGAAACTCACAAGCTATGGAGTGGGGTATTATGTCCCCCTGTGGCGATTTTAGTAGTATTCCAAGTCCTGTTCCTTTGACATTAGAGACTCCATCAGTGAAGAGTATCCAAGGATCCTTAGTTTCTTCCAGCTGATGGACTTCTAACTCAGCTTCCTTTTGCAAGTCACTACTAAAATCTGTCACAAAGTCAGCTAAGGCTTGGGATTTTATGGCAGTCCTTGGCTCATATCTAATATCATAAGCACTAAGCTTCACTGCCCATTTAGCCATCCTTCCTGACATTTCAGGCTTCCTGAGAACATTCTTAATTGGAAAATTAGTCTTAACAATAATGGCATGAGTTTCAAAATAATGTCTTAGTTTAGTAGATGCCATAATCAAAGCAAGAATAAGTTTTTCTAAATGTGAATACCTGGATTCAGCATCAAGCAAACTCTTACTTACATAATAGACAGGATGTTGTGTACCTTGGTGATCCTTAACAAGGACCGCACTTACTGCTTTAGAGGATACCGCTATATATAAGGATAATATATCCCCTGTTTCTGGTTTCATTAAGGCAGGAGCTGAGGATAGGTAATCCTTAAGGGCTTTGAGAGCATTTTCATGCTTTTCAGTCCACTCAAATTTCTTGTTCTTTCTCAAAATGTCATAGAATTCCTTGCACTTTTCTGATGACTTGGATATGAACCTGTTCAAGGCTGCGATCCTCCCTGTTAACCTTTGCACATCCTTGGCATTGGCAGGAGATTTGATATTCACAATAGCCTTAATTTGCTCTGGACTTGCTTCAATGCCTCTTTTTGTTACCATGTATCCTAGGAATTTTCCTGCTTTAACACCAAAGTGACACTTGGAAGGATTTAGTTTCATATTAAATTTATCAAGGATATCGAATGCTTCCTCCAAGTCTCTAAGGTGATCCTCAGCTTTCTTGGACTTACCACCATGTCATCTATATAGACTTCCATAGTGTGTCCAATTTGTTCCTTGAACATCATATTGACTAGCCTTTGATAAGTAGCACCTGCATTCCTTAGTCCAAATGGCATAGCAATATAACAATAGATACCAGTTGGGGTCATAAAGGTTGTATCCTCTTGATCAGATGGTTCCATCTGAATTTGTTGAAATCCAGATGAAGCATCCATAAAAGTCAACAACTCATGACCCGCGGTAGCATCCACCATGGAGTCAATGTGGGGTAATGGGAAAGGATCCTTGGGACATGCCTTGTTTAAATCAGTGAAATCGACACATACCCTCCACTTTCCATTTTTCTTTTGAACAACAACCACATTAGCTAACCATCTTGGATACTTAACCTCTCTAATCATACCTGCTCGGAGTAATTTGTCTACCTCCTCCTGGATAATGGCATTCCTCTCTGGTGCAAACTTCTTCCTCTTCTGACGTATAGGTTTGAATGACCTGTCAATGCCAAGTTTATGAGTAATTATATCCTTAGAGATACCTGTCATGTCTTCATGCTTCCAGGTAAAGGTAGTTTTCCTCCTCTTGAGGAAGGATACTAGATCCTGTTCAATGTTACTGAGGATCCCTGATCCTATGAAGACTTTGGATTCAGAATCATGAGGATCCATAAGGATTTCTTTCACATCCTGTTCTCTTGCCTCCAAGACATCTCTTGTAGGATACTTTAGTTGCTATTGCTCCCTTGGTCTTGAGGCTGGCTTCATTGATGAGGTATAGCAATTTTTAGCTTCTTGTTGATCACTCTCAATTTTCACCACTCCCCATGGACTAGGAAGCTTTACACATTGATGATAGGTAGATGGGACTGCCTTCATGTCATGTATCCATGGCCTGCCAAGGATAACATTACAACAGGATAAGCAATCTATAACACAAAATTTTTTATAAGAATGAAGTCCTTCAATGTAAATGGGAAGTTTAATGTCCCCCAATGTATTCTTGGTTTCTCCGCTGAATCCCACAAGAACTGAGGATCTTGGGATAATATTTGATTCTGGGATATTCATCTTCTTGAGGACATCAAGCTGTATGATGTTCACTGAGCTTCCTCCATCGATTAGGATCCTGCGAACAAAATGGTTAGAAATGAAAAAAGTAATGACCAGACCATCATGATGAGGATCCTGAACATCAACACGATCATCCTCATCAAAAGTTATAACTTTCTCCTGTGTAAAAGTAGAGGTCCGGATGGGTCTATCTCTATTATCCATCTTGGTCTCCTTGGCATGTCTTTTGGCTGCTGAAAAGGAAGTACCACCAATGTCTGATCCACCGGATATGAAGTTTATAACTTGTGCATCTGCTGGAGGAGCAGGAGCTCTTTCTGGGATCTTCTCAGGATCCTGGATCCTTGACTTCTTTCTTCCCAAAAGTTCCTTTAAATGCCCCTTGCTTAACAAGTAACCAATTTCCTTTCTAAGTGCAATACACTCCTCAGTGAGATGTCCGAAATCCTCATGATATGCACACCATTTGGATTTGTCTTTTGTTGCGGCTGGTTTATCACTTTTCCTTGACCACCTAGCTTTCTCACCTAAATTATGCATTGCAAGAATTAGTTCATTGTTATCAACAGAAAAACAGTATTCAGAAATGGGGGGATAATCCTCATCATCCTCTTCCTGTTCTACTACATGCACGTTCTGGTTGTCAGACTTGTTGTAGGACTTGAACTTGTTGTTCTTGAAGTAGGATCCTTGTTTTTCCTGCTTCGAGGATCCTGCTAATCTTTCCTGAATCCTTTTATCATCCTTTAATCGGATGAATCTAAGGGCTCTGGTTCTTACTTCATCAAGATTCCTGCATGGGGTCATAACAAGATCGTCATAGAATAATGAATCCCTAAGCAAACCCATTTTAAAGGCTTCCACAGCCGTAGCTATATCTAGATTAGGAATGTCTAAGGATTCTTTACTAAACTTAGTGATGTAATCTCTAAGTGATTCATTTTGACCTTGTGTTACCCTATATAGATCACTAGTTAAACGTTCAAATTTTCTGCTACATGAGAATTGACTATTAAACAGATTAACTAGATTAGCAAATGAAGTAATAGAGTAAGGGGGAAGACTTAGCAGCCATTTAAGAGCTGATCCTGTAAGTGTGGATCCAAAACCCTTGCATAGGCATGCTTCCTTTAACCTCTCAGGAATTGGATTGATCTCCATCCTTTCTCTGTATTGAGCTACGTGTTCCTCTGGATCCGTCGAACCATCATACAACTTCATAGTTGGTATCTGGAACCTTTTGGGTATCTCAGCATCACAAATAGGTGGTGCAAAATGAGATATCCTATGGCTGCCATCTACGATTTCAGGAATGGGCTTAACCACCCCTGGAACGCTGGATATCATATCCTTCAATTTTTGTAACTCCCTAGCCATAGCTTGATTGATACCTGTATCCTGCATAAAGCCATGGTTAGTGTTGTAAGAATTATTCAAAGTGTTACCTCCCGGAGGATTTAGGTTTGGAATCCCAGATGTGAATCCATATTGACGAGATTCTGGTATGATGGAAGGACCAGAAGTAGCAATGGTCTGCATTGGAATGAAGTCTCCTTGATGAACATCTGAACTTGAGGGTTGTACACTTCTTAAGAATCCTTGATCCTGAAGGATGTTGGATCCTTGAACCTGGAAGGAGGATCCTTGAACCTGAGAGGATCCTTGAACCTGTGAGGATCCTTGGACCTGTGAGGATCCTTGGACCGTGTGCGTCCCCATATAGAAGGATCCCTAATGCTGGAAAGAGGATCCCGAAGGCTGAAAGTGAGACCCAAAAGCCTGACTCATAGTTGTTGTTCCAGAACACCTTCCCAATGGTTCACTCTGGTACTGGATATCCGGAGCTACAGATTGTTGGGCAGTCATAGCTGGAGTGTCGAAATCCATTGACCTTGGTATCAGAGGAGAGTGATCCTCTCCCGATTTCTTCTGTTTCTTGATATCACCAATTTCCCGGAGGATCCTTTCGTTGGTTTTGTCCTGCTCTTTTATGTGATCCCTCATCTGCAAAATCAAAGAAAAAAGATCACTAGTAGTAGGGTTAGAAGAAACAGCAGAAGTTGGTGGTTTTGGAAAAATGGGGCTTTGTCTCTTTGCAGCATTTTCAGCATTCTTTTGGGATCCACAAGGTGGTGGAGGCAAAGGTGGAATGCCCTGTGAAGAAGTGATTGCCGGCATTGAACTTGACGTGTTCTTCGCTGAAGAAGCCATGTGGTTGAAGATGATGAACTAAGATGAACACAATGATCAAATTTTTTCAGAAATGAAGCACCAATTGCCCCACGGTGGGCGCCAAACTGTTTTGGTCAAAAATCAAGCAAGGATAATGCAACCAAATCTTTTGTTGTGAGGTGTGATGCTTGAATCTACGAACAATTGTATGAACAATTTTCAAATCAAATAAAGAAGTGACACAAGGATTTATACGAGGAAAAAGCCCTTGATCAAGAGTTGATCTCCGGCATAAAAAACCTCGGGTGATGGAAACTACCGATCACCAACTAAGATTAATCGAAAGGTTGTTACAACTCGGGATGATAACAAGCTTGTTACAAGGATCACTAGTGTGCAAAAGTGTATGAAATCGCCAAGTAAACTGTTGAGAGCTGATTGAGAACTGTTACGAGAATGTGTGTTTGCTAAATTTGCTAAGTGTTCTTACTCAAGCTTGTTATCCCCCTTTTAAAATTAGAAATAACTAAACTAACTAACTATCCGCTAATTGTGCAAGCTCCCCACGACCTCCATAACGTTCACAAGGGCCAAGCACGTGCGGAATATTGAGGGAATATGCTCCACGAATATCGGCAAGACCAAGTCCATGCACATACTCCTGAAAAACAAGCTCACGCATAATGAAGACAATCGTTAGTATAAGGATAACAATAAGGATCCTGAATCCTGATCCTGCAACACCTACTGAGGATCCTTAATTCAAACAGAATTCATGATCCTGACAGTACTTGAGGATCCATGATCCTTAGTGTTTTGGTCAAAAAATCTAATGAGGATAATGCAACCAAACTCTTAGTTACGGGGTATGATGCTTGAAATGTGGAACAATGATAAGGATCACTTCAATGTAAATTGCACAAACGACACAAGGGTTTATACGGGGAAAAAGCCCTTGATCAAGAGTTGATCTCCGGCACAAAAAACCCCGGGTGATGGAAACTACCGATCACCAAGCTCAAATAAATCAATAAATGTTTACAACTTCGGATAGTAACGAGCTAGGTATAAGGATCACTACGGTGAAATGTGTAAAAGCGAATGAAACTGTTGAGTGTTTGTCGAAAGCTTCAAGAGTGCAATTGTACGAGAGTGTGTGTGGCTGAAAATGGCTAAGTGTTCTAAATTCTAGCTCGTCACCCCTTTAAAAATAGAAGTTAACTATGCTAACAAACTATCCGACTTTTGTGCCAAGCTCCCACGTTCTCCACAACGTCCATTTCCAGTCAAACGTGTGCGAAATACCCGTGGAATATTCCATAGTAACGTTGCCAAGACCAAGTCAAGCTCGTTACTCCTGCAAAATAATGCGACACATAAACAAACAATCGTTAGTATGAGGATCCTTAAGGTGATCCATGATCCTGATCCTAAAGCTCTTCTGAGGATCACTATCTGTCACAGAAGTAAGGATCATTAGTTAGGATAACAAGTAAGGATCACTAATTGTTAGAAAATCCTCCCCTAACAATTGCCCCCAAAATATAAGGAGTGATATGTAAAATAAACGAATTATATTTTCTTGATCTTATCCGCAACCAACTATCGTAAATATAGCCGTTGTTGTAGAACTATCCGTTGCAACGATGACGTCACAGAAGTGACAACCCTGCACAATCATGATTATAAATAGGAGATATAGATAGGATCGATTGCATTTAAATTTCAGAGATACTCCCTTTATAACTGCATCCGAAGATAAACAGGTATTCTCTCTTCATCTTCTTCCTTCTTTTGCTCTGTTTTCTGTCTCTCTCCATCATTCTATCAAAGATGTTGCTCCGGAACTCCCCAGCTAAGGATCACCCAAAAAACAGCCCACTGAAAAGCCAGGGGATCATCGAAGATTCCATAAAAGAACGCTGCTGTTTCAACGATGCGCAGATTGATAGGATCCGTCACTGCTTCCCGGCGAACACCGAGTTTAAATCTTTTGATCCCAATGCCCTGAGTGATCATATTTCCGACAAGTGGGTTGCTTTTCCTGTCACTCCGTTCACCATAGGCTATACATATCCTTTTCCAGCCTTCACCCAATCTTTCTTTTCCCTAACCGGCATCTCTTATATCCAAGCCATGCCGATGATCTGGAGGGTTTTGTATACCCTTGAAAGGATCATCGAGCAGGAAGGGATAGACCTAGGAATGTCAGAGCTGGGAGAGCTGTATGATCTTACTACCTTTGGTTCTCATCGTTATTTGTTCAAACGTAAACCTGGTGAGGAACACCCGATCTTCAAAGCTACCAAGAATGATACTAACTAGAAGCGCCGTTTCTTTTTCGTCAAGAGAGATTCTCTTGATGACGGAAAGGATCTACCCAGGAAATGGGCTACCCATGGTAGGGTGGAGGATCCTGAGAAGGATCATCAGAGAACTTTCTTTTGATATAAGGATCACTTATATACTTTTGCTTTCTTGTTATGCAGCTATCACCGTCTCACACCTCAGACTATCTCCTGCTGCCAAAGAGAGACTCATCGCTTTCAAGAAACTTGATCCTGAAACAAGAACTTTCAAGACAACAACCCAAGACTCTCAGGAGGTATCCTCAGGCTCTGTCACGATGTCAAGTAAGTATCTTTGTTTAAAATTTAAATAAATAGTGAAATATGAGTGAAGTAAAGATACTTATCTTGTTTTGGTTGTGTAGGTACTGGAAAATCCACCAAGCCTGCTTCCCAATTCAACACGGCTGACCTTGATAGTGTAAGACCCAGGAAGAAAAGGTCCACCACCAGTCCTAGCATCTCCATTCCCAAGGCACCCACTAAAGGAAGGGGTGGCAAGAAGAGAAAGGCCTCCGAGGCTGAGGATCTGCAGGGTCTGCCTCTGATCCGTCACCAATTCCTCGAATATTTCAATGATGTAAGGATCACTGTATCTGCCTGTATATCCTGCTGTCATATCCTGCTGATTTGAGGATCACTTGGTCCTGACCTTATCTTTTATCCCCTTTGCAGAAATTCGCTGAGATTGAGGACTATGTGGGAAGCGTCGAGGAGCAGGATAAGAAGATTGCTGACCTCCAACAAGTTGCAGTGCTAAAGGACCTCAAAATTGCTGATCTTCAGAAGGAACTCCAAGATGCCAAGACTAAGACGGCTAAACTTCTGATCGACCTTGACTATGAAAAGCATGATCTCATAGAAGGTGCAAAGGTCTCTGCTGCCATCACAATGTATCAGACAAAACTGAAGATGGCCCAGGAAGCTCAAGATCCTAACTTCGACAGAAGCAGCTGGGATGTTGAGGGCTGGAAAGCAAGGTTGGCTGATCTTGAAGATGATGAAGAGGCTGAAGAGGTTCTGGCGATTGAGGCTGGAGGCAAGGGTGAAGGTGGTGAAACAAGTGGAGCCGGAGGTGGTGATGCAGGGAAGGTTTAGGTTGCATGATTGGGCGATGATGGAAACTTCTAGACATAGCCGGAGCCCAATTTTTTTTAGTTTGATGGTTATTTTGTTGAACAATTTGATGGTTTGTACTGAACAATAGTTTTTAGGATTAAGGATCATGTATGATCCTTTGGACAATAGGCAGGATTGCAAATGGTGGAGGGATCCTCTGTTTGGGGGATGAAGCCATTGTGATCCTGCCGCCTTTATATTCCTGCACTACTTTTGAACCTATTATCATGGACACCCTTTACCTACCCCAGCGGACGGGCCACGTATTGCTGGTAGATGCTCGGGGTAGGTAATTTTGACAACCTTTTAAGGGCTAGTCTTTTTGTTAATAAATAAAATCTTAATCTTTTGTCGCTTATCTTGTATTGTTATCCTTTTTGATTCTTTAATTCTCCTTTGTTTTGATGTACACTTATTGAATAAACAATTTTGAATAAGTCAGATTGAAAATATTTAGGATATGATCCATGATCAAATATCCTATAGTTAAAGAATCCCAAAAAGTAATATATTTTAAGGATCACAAGTTTAGTTGTCAAATTTTAAGGGTTATTTAAATAAACAATGAATAGAATTGAAAATAGCTAAGGATCATACCTGAGGATCCAAGTTAGGATCCTAACCCTAATCAGGATAACTATAAGATAAACCTTAGAGAGAAGTAAGGATCAAGGATCCCTAGTCGCTTATCTTCAAGGACCTGAAAATAGAGCAGAACTTGGGACTAAGCCAATATAAGATAAGAGTTAGCAACTGGGGACAAGCCCAAGGATAACTGGGGACAAGCCCAAGGATAACTGGGGACAAGCCCAAGGATAACTGGGGACAAGCCCAAGGATAACTGGGGACAAACCCAAGGATCGTATGTAAACTGGAGTATGGCCCTAACTGGCGACTATCCAAACTTAGTGACATGAACATGCCAAAACCTTAGCTAACGTGAAAACGTTAGAAACCTTAGGAACGGATGTATGGTACGTCTACCATTATACGTAGGATCCTAGGTATAGCCAGTACAATGGAATTATCAGCCCCTAAAGCGAGTACTGGTCCCACTGCCTTGAACTATACCAGGATCATCATGCGCTACAGGCGGAACTGGGGCAAGCCCAAATAACTGGGGTTAAACCCAAGGAACGGATTGCTTCTGCAGATAACCAATATTATGCTAAGGATACCTGAACTTTCAAAACTTAAAATCACGTGAGAGATGGATAAAGGACACATGATCCTTATCCTTATATGAGAAAATAAAGAAATGAAATAGTTCAAGATTAGGATATTACCAAAGTAAGGATCACCGATACTTTAAGGATCCCTCAAGGATACCCCTAACATAAGGATCATCTGTGCCATGCGGATCCTGCTCACATGAAATATTTCTTCAAGTGGACAGCATTCCAAGCTCTTGGTAGCAAATCACCTTCCATGGTTAGCAATCTATATGCCCCCTTTCCTGCTTCAGCTTCAATCAAATAAGGGCCTTCCCATTTTGGAGCCAATTTTCCATCAACAGGATTGGTGGTATTCTGAAATGCTTTCCTTAATACCATATCTCCAACTTGAAATTTCCTGATCCTGACATTTTTGTTGTAAGCACCAGCCATTCTTTGTTGATAACTGGCCATCCTTATCCTAGCCAGATCCCTGATTTCTTCAATAGTATCCAGGTCTTGAGCCAAGTTCTCATCATTTTCCTCAGGATCACGGGTACTTGTTCTAGCAGTTGGAACCACCATTTCTGTTGGGATCACTGATTCTGCCCCAAATACCAAAGAGAATGGCGTTTGACCAGTTGCATTCTTAGG
Organism: Helianthus tuberosus; assembly: GCA_030545235.1. Lineage (NCBI taxonomy): Eukaryota > Viridiplantae > Streptophyta > Magnoliopsida > Asterales > Asteraceae > Helianthus > Helianthus tuberosus. The sequence continues at coordinate 148,848,055 of CM060448.1, forward strand.
GGTTGTCCTATCAGCCCAAAGCACATAAGGTAGTTCTTCTGCCCATTTCCCTTTCTTGGATCCTAGCTTCTTCTTCAAATTGTTGATGATGATCTTGTTGGATGATTCTGCTTGACCATTAGCTTGTGGGTGGACTGGTGTTGATGTTATCATCTTAATCCCCCAGCTGTCACAAAAGTTAGTGGTTCTGCCCCCAATAAATTGGGAACCATTATCACATATAATTTCAGAAGGAATTCCAAATCTAGTTATAATATTTCTTTTAATGAAGGATATAACTTCCTTTTCTCTGACTTGGGCAAAAGCTTCAGCCTCTATCCACTTGGAGAAGTAATCAGTCATAGCTAGCATGAACACTCTTCCACCAGGTGCCTTAGGGAGCTTACCAACTATATCCATACCCCATCTCATAAATGGCCAAGAGGAGGATATAGGATGCAATAATTCAGCTGGTTGATGAAGGATATTGCTGTGTCTCTGACAAGGATCACATCTCTTAGCATACTCCACAGCATCTCTTTTCATGGTTGGCCAGTAGTATTCTGTCCTCAGGATCCTTGAGAATAATGCCCTGCCCCCAGTGTGGTTTCCACAATCTCCTTCATGGAAGTCTTTTAAAACTTCTTGGATTTCAGGATCCTCAATGCATCTCAAGTATGGTCCTGCAAGAGATCGTTTATACAACATATTATTTAAAATTGTGAATTGAGATACCTTAATTTTGAAAGCCCTAGGGTTTTCTCCTGTAGGAATCTCTCCATGTTGTAAGTATCTCATGATTGGTGAGATCCATGATCCTGATCCTGAATGGGATTGAGTATCCTCACTAGGGATAATTGCAGAATTATTTCCTATCTCCATAGCCACATGATCCTCGATAGCCGGGGTCAGGATATGGATAATAGGGATCTTGATATCCTCCGGGATCTTCAAAGATGATCCTAAGTTAGCTAATGCATCAGCTTCTGTATTTTCTTCCCTTGGTACCTGTGTAAGACTAAAGGAAACAAAAGAGAGTGCCAATTTTTTTACTATCTCTAAATATTTGGTTAGCTTTTCACCTTTAACAGCATAGGATCCATTAAAGTGGTTTGTAATTAACAATGAATCTACATGTACCTCAAGATACCTGATCCCCATATGCTTAGCAATTTGCAAACCAGCAATTAAGGCTTCATATTCAGCCTCATTGTTAGCGGTTTGGAACTCACAAGCTATAGAGTGGGGTATTATGTCCCCCTGTGGCGATTTTAGTAGTATTCCAAGCCCTGTGCCTTTTACATTTGAGGATCCATCAGTATAGAGTATCCAAGGATCCTTGGTCTCCTCTAGCTGCTGGACTTCTAACTCAGCTTCTTTTTGTAAATCACTACTGAAATCAGCCACAAAGTCAGCTAATGCTTGGGATTCGATGGCTGTCCTAGGCTCATATCTTATATCATAGGCACTAAGCTTCACTGCCCACTTAGCCATCCTTCCTGACATCTCTGGTTTCCTGAGGACATTCTTAATTGGCCGGAGATTTGATGTTCACTATTGCTTTGATTTGTTCCGGGCTAGCTTCAATGCCTCTCTTGGTCACCATGTATCCTAAGAATTTACCTGCTTTAACACCAAAGTGACATTTTGAAGGATTAAGCTTCATATTATATTTATCAAGGATATCGAATGCTTCCTCTAAGTCCCTTAGGTGATCCTCAGCTTTTATGGATTTTACCACCATATCATCTATGTAAACCTCCATAGTTTGTCCAATCTGATCCTTGAACATCATATTCACCAGCCTTTGATATGTTGCACCTGCATTTCTTAGTCCGAACGGCATAGCAATATAGCAGTATATACCAGTTGGAGTCATGAAGGTTGTATCCTCTTGATCGGATGGTTCCATTTGGATTTGTTGAAATCCAGATGAAGCATCCATAAAAGTTAACAGTTCATGACCCGCGGTTGCATCCACCATGGAGTCAATGTGGGGTAATGGGAAAGGATCCTTGGGACATGCCTTATTTAAATCGGTAAAATCGACACATACACTCCACTTTCCGTTTTTCTTTTGAACAACAACCACATTGGCCAACCATCTTGGATACTTGACCTCTCTAATCATACCTGCCCGGAGCAATTTCTCTACCTCTTCCTGGATAATGGCATTTCTTTCCAGTGCAAACTTTCTTCTCCTTTGATGGATTGGTTTGAAGGACCTATCAATGCCAAGTTTGTGAGTGATTACATCTTTAGATATGCCTGTCATGTCTTCGTGTTTCCATGCAAAGGTAGTCTTTCTCCTTTTGAGGAAGGATACGAGGTCTTCTTTCATTTCGCCAAGGATCCCTGATCCGATATAGATTTTTGATTCAGGATCATGAGGATCCATGAGGATTTCTACCACATCCTGCTCTCTTGCCTCCAAGACATCCCTTGGAGGATACTTTGATTGCTATTGCTCCCTTGACTTTGAGGCTGGTTTCATCGATGAAGTATAGCAATTCTTAGCCTCCTGCTGATCACTATCAATCTTGACTATTCCCCAAGGACTAGGGAGCTTCACACATTGATGGTAAGTAGATGGGACTGCCTTCATATCGTGTATCCAGGGCCTGCCAAGGATAACATTACAACAAGATAAACAGTCAATAACACAAAATTTTTTATAAGAATGTAGGCCTTCGATGTATATTGGGAGCTTAATGTCCCCCAGGGTATTCTTAGTTTCGCCACTAAATCCCACTAGCACGGAGGATCTTGGTATGATATCTGATTCAGGGATACCCATCTTCTTTAGAACATCAAGCTGGATAATGTTCACTGAGCTTCCTCCGTCTATAAGGATCCTGCGGACAAAATGGTTAGAAATGAAAAGAGTAATAACTAAACCATCGTGATGAGGATCCTGAATATCAACACGATCATCCTCATCGAAGGTTATGACTTTTCCTTCGGAGACACTTGATGTTCGAACGGGTCTTTCTCCATTATGCATTTTAGTTTCCTTTGCATGCCTTTTAGCTGCTGAGAAGGACGTGCCACAAATGTCTGATCCTCCATAAATAAAGTTTATTACTTGTGCATCTACTGGAGGGGCCGGAGCTTTCTCAGGGATCCTTTCAGGATCCTGAGTCCTTGACTTTTTTCTACCCAACAACTCTTTTAGATGCCCCTTACTCAACAAGTATCCAATTTCCTTTCTTAGTGCAATGCATTCTTCTGTAAGATGCCCAAAATCTTCATGGTATGCACACCACTTTGATTTATCTTTGGTTGCAGCTGGTCTGTCATTTTTTCTGGGCCATCTGGCTTTATCACCTAGATTCTGCATCGCAAGGATTAGTTCATTGTTATCAACAGAAAAACAATATTCAGAAATTGGAGGATAATCCTCATCATCCTCTTCTTGATCAACAGCATGCACGTTCTGGTTATCAGATCTGTTATAGGATCTGAACTTGTTGTTCCTGAATGAGGATCCTTGCTTCTCTTGCTTTGAGGATCCTGCTAATCTCTCCTGGATCCTTTTGTCATCCTCTAGCCGGATGAACCTAAGTGCCCGGGTTCTTACCTCATCTAGGTTCCTGCATGGTGTCATAACAAGATCATCATAGAACAATGAATCCCTAAGCAATCCCATTTTGAAGGCCTCAACAGCCGTGGCTATATCCAAGTTGGGAATATCTAAGGATTCTTTACTGAATTTGGTAATGTAATCCCTTAATGATTCATTATGACCCTGGGTTATCCTATATAAATCACTAGTTAATCGTTCAAATTTCCTACTACAAGAAAACTGATTATTAAATAGGTTAACTAGATTAGCAAATGAGGTAATAAAGTAGGGGGGAAGACTTAGCAGCCATTTGAGAGCTGATCCAGTAAGAGTGGATCCGAATCCCTTGCACAGGCATGCTTCCTTTAACCTTTCTGGAATTGGATTGATCTCCATCCTCTCCCTGTATTGTGCTATGTGTTCTTCAGGATCCGTCGAACCATAATACAGCTTCATAGTTGGGACATGGAACCTCTTGGGTATCTCAGCATCACAGATTGGTGGTGCAAAACGAGATATCTTGTGGCTCCCATCTGCAATCTCTGGGATAGGTTTGACCACTCCTGGAACACTTGATATCATATCCTTCAACTTTTGCAACTCTCTGGCCATGGCATGATTGATACCTGGATCCTGCATAAGGCCATGGTTAGTAGTATAAGAATTATTAAAAGTGTTACCTCCCATTGGATTCAGATTAGGAAGAATGGATGTTAATCCATATTGTTGGGCCTCTGGAATGATCGAAGGACCAGTAGAAGCATTGGTCTGCATTGGAATAAAATCTCCCTGATGGACATCTGAACTTCCTGTTTGCAAACTCCTCAAGGATCCTGTCATCTGGAAGGATCCCTGAAACTGGAACGATCCTGGAACAAAGGAGGATCCTTGAACCTGGGATGATCCTGGAACAAAGGAGGATCCTTGAACCTGGGATGATCCTGGAACAAAGGAGGATCCTTGAACCTGGGACGATCCTGGAACAAAGGAGGATCCTTGAACCTGGGATGATCCTGGAACAAAGGAGGATCCTTGAACCTGGGATGATCCTGGAACAATGGAGGATCCTTGAACCTGCTGCGCTCCTGAGTATCCTCCTGAATTCGTGAGGGATCCCATATGCTGAGGATAGGATCCCGCTGGCTGGAAATAGGAACCCGATGCCTGGGTCACTGTTGTTGTTCCGTAGTGCACTCCTTTTGGTCCACCCACATATTGAACATCTGGAACCACTGATGGCTGAGAAGTAATCACCGGAGTATCAAAATTCAAAGATCTGGGCATCAGTGGGGAATGATCCTCTGCCGTTTTCTTTTGTTTCTTGAGATCTCCGATTTCTTTGAGAATCCTTTCATTGGTCTTATCCTGTTGCTGTATATGATCCTTCATCTGCAAAATCAAAGTAAACATGTCACTAGTAGTGGGAGTGTAAGAAGCAGAAGAAGTTGGAGGTTTTGAGAAAATGGGAGTTGGTTTCTTCGCAGCATTCTCAGCATTCTTCTGGGATCCAGAAGGTGGTGGAGGCAAAGGGGGAACGCCTTGTGAAGAACTGAATGAGGGCATCAAATTTGAAGCATTCTTCGCTGAGGAAGCCATCTGCTTGGTTGTAGTGAACTGAAATGAGCACAGAAATACGAATCTTTCTAAGAATGAAGCACCAATTACCCCACGGTGGGCGCCAAACTGTTTTGGTCAAAAAATATAATGAGGATAATGCAACCAAACTCTTAGTTACGGGGTTTGATGCTTGAAATGTGGAACAATGATAAGGATCACTTCAATGTAAATTGCACAAACGACACAAGGGTTTATACGGGGAAAAAGCCCTTGATCAAGAGTTGATCTCCGGCACAAAAAACCCCGGGTGATGGAAACTACCGATCACCAAGCTCAAATAAATCAATAAATGTTTACAACTTCGGATAGTAACGAGCTAGGTACAAGGATCACTATGGTGAAATGTGTAAAAGCGAATGAAACTGTTGAGTGTTTGTCGAAAGCTTCAAGAGTGCAATTGTACGAGAGTGTGTGTGGCTGAAAATGGCTAAGTGTTCTAAATTCTAGCTCGTCACCCCTTTAAAAATACAAGTTAACTATGCTAACAAACTATCCGACTTTTGTGCCAAGCTCCCACGTTCTCCACAACGTCCATTTCCAGTCAAACGTGTGCGAAATACCCGTGGAATATTCCATAGTAACGTTGCCAAGACCAAGTCAAGCTCGTTACTCCTGCAAAATAATGCGACACATAAACAAACAATCGTTAGTATGAAGATCCTTAAGGTGATCCATGATCCTGATCCTAAAGCTCTTCTGAGGATCACTATCTGTCACAGAAGTAAGGATCATTAGTTAGGATAACAAGTAAGGATCACTAATTGTTAGAAAATCCTCCCCTAACACTTAGGATTGGAAAATCCTCCCCTAACAGTGCATGCAGTGGAGCAGGAAGAGGATGATGAGGATTATCCTCCCATTTCTGAATATTTCTTTTCTGTTGATAACAATGAACTAATCCTTGCAATGCAGAATCTAGGTGAAAAAGCAAGATGGCCCAGAAAGAGTGATAAGCCAGCTGCAACAAAAGACAAATCCAAATGGTGTGCATATCATGAAGATTTTGGCCATCTCACTGAAGAATGCATAGCACTCAGGAAGGAGATTGGTTATTTGTTAAGCAAAGGGCACTTGAAGGAGCTACTCGAAAGAAGTCAAGGATCCAGGATCCTGTAAAAGTTCCAGAAAGAGCTCCTGCTCCCCCAGCAGATGCACAGATTATCAACTTCATATCTGGAGGATCAGACATATGTGGCACTTCCTTTTCAGCAGCCAAGAGGCATGCCAAAGAAACAAAGATGGACAATGGGGACAGACCCGTCCGGACCTCGATCCTTACACAGGAGAAAATTATATCCTTTGATGAGGATGATCGTGTGGATATTCAGGATCGCCATCATGATGGTCTTGTTATTACTTTGTTTATATCTAAATATTTTGTTCGCAGGATTCTCATAGATGGAGGAAGCTCAGTGAACATCATTCAACTTGATGTCCTCAAGAAGACGAACATCCCTGAATCAGAAATCATCCCAAGATCATCAGTTCTTGTGGGATTCAGTGGAGAAACCAAGAACACATTGGGGGACGTTAAACTTCCCATTTATATAGAGGGAGTTAACACTTTTCAAAAATTTTGTGTTATAGATTGCTTATCCTGTTGCAATGTTATCATTGGCAGGCCATGGATACATGACATGAAAGCAGTTCTATCTACATACCATCAATGTTTGAAACTCCCAACTCCATGGGGGGTGGTGAAGATTGAAAGTTGTTTTGGTCAAAAATCAAGCAATGACAATGTAACCAAACTTTCTGTTGTGAGGTATGATGCTCGAATTGATGAACAACAATAAGGATCACTATGAAGTGTAATGAACAAGTGACACGAAGATTTATACGAGGAAAAAGCCCTTGATCAATGAATGATCTCCGGCATAAAAAACCTCGGGTGATGGAAACTACCGATCACCAACTCAAATTAAACAAGAAATGTATTACAACTTCGGATGATAGCGAGATAAGTACAAGGATCACTATAGTGTATTGTGTAGAAAATGTGTGTAATCGCCAAATGTGTTAGCGAGAGCTGATGAGAGCAGTTGTATGAGTGTGTGTGTAGCCCAAAATAGCCAAGTGTTTTTCTAACTAGCTCGCTACCCCTTTAAAAATAGAAAATATCTACTCTAACTAACATTCCGCAAATGGTGCAAGTCCTCCACGACTCCATAACGTCCATTTCTGGCCAAGCACGTGCGGAATAGACTTAGAATATTCTCCAGGAATATCGCCAAGACCAAGTCTAAGTTGATACTCCTGCAAAACAATTACGAATTCAAAGTAGACAATCGTTAGTACAAGGATCCTTATAGTGATCCATGATCCTGATCCTGCAACACTTCTGAGGATCACTACTTCAGACAGAATTGAGGATCACTAAACCCAACAGTAAATAAGGATCACTGATCATTTAGAAATCCACCCCTAACAATTGCCCCCAAAATATAAGGAGTAATTATGTAAATAAATGAGTTATATTTTGTTCTTATCCGTAACGAATTAATCAGATAACTAGCCGTTGGAGTCGGACTAGCCGTTACGATCATGACGTCACTGAGGTGATTATCCTGCAGAATCATCATTATAAATAGGAGTTAGAGATAGGGATCATTCAGCATTTAAATTCAAGAGAACTCCCTTTAAATTCACATCCGACGATCAAGCAGGTAACTCTTTTCCTTTTCTTCCTTTACGTTTTCTTCCTATGTTCATCTTCTTCTCTATTGCTATGATAAAGATGATGCTAAGATCCTCACCGGCTAAGGATCATAAGAAGGAAAGTCCTCTCAAGAGCCAGGGGATCATTGAAGATTCGGTGAAAGAAATATGTTGTTTCTCTGATCCACAAATAGACAGAATTCGCCACTGTTTCCCGGCGAACACCATTTTCAAACCATTTGATCCCACCGTTTTAAGTGATTACATTTCTGAAACTTAGGTAGCTTTCCCAGTCACACCTTTCACAATAGGATATTCGTATCCCTTCCCTGAATTCACCCAATCCTTTTTCTCCCTCACCGGCATCTCCTATATTCAAGCTATGTCAATGATCTGGAGGGTCTTGTATACCCTTGAAAGGATCATTGAGCAAGAAGGAATTGACTTGGGAATGTCAGAATTAGCCGAGATGTATGACCTTACCACATTTGGATCCCACCGATATCTATTCAAGCGTAAACCCGGAGAAGAACATCCCATCTTTAAAGCTACTAAAAATGATACCAACTGGAAACGGCAGTTCTTCTTCGTCAGAAGGGATTCTATCCCGGATGGAAAGGATCTGCCAAGGAAATGGAGCACCCATGGTAGGATAGGAGGATCCTTAGAAGGATCACTAAGTAAGCTCATTTCTGATAATGATTACTAATATGCTTTTGTTTCTTTTGTACAGCTATCACATTCTCGCATATTATTCCTTCAGCTGCCACCAAGGGGAGACTTGCTGCTTTTAGAAAACTTGATCCTGCCACAAGATCATTCAAAACAAATACCCAGGATTCTCAAGAGGTATCCTCAGGCTCTGTCACCATGTCAAGTAAGTATCCTGTTCTTTTTATATTCAAATGTTTAAATAAATAGTTATATATGAATAGAATAAGGATACTTATCTGTTTTGGGTGTGTAGGCGCTGGAAAGTCATCAAGATCTGCTTCCAAATTTAGTGTCACTGAGCTTGACACCGTCCGATCCAAGAAAAAATATGCTGCTAGCCCCTCCGTTGTAATCCCCAAAGCTACCACTTCAAAGGGAAGAGGTGGAAAGAAGAGAAAGACTTCCGAAGCTGACAACCTACAAGGCCTGCCTCTGATCCGCCATCAATTCCTCGAGTACTTCAATGATGTAAGGATCACTGACTCAGCTTAGTTACCCTATCCACTTGAGGATCACTTAATTCTAATCTTTGCATTGTCTTCTCTGTAGAAATTTGCTGAGATAGAGGACTACGTTGGGAATGTTGAGGAGCTTGAGGAGAAGCATTCTGACCTCCAAAAGGTTGCGGTGCTCAAGGATCACAAAATTGCTTCCCTTGAAAAGGATCTCCTTGATGCCAAAGCTCAGACAGCTGCTATTCTGATCAACTTCGATTATGAAAAGCATGAGATCACAGAGGATGCCAAGGTCTCCGCTGCCATTGCCATGTACAAGACCAAGCTACAGATGGCTCAAGAAGCTCAGGATCCTGCCTTTGATAGGAGCAGCTGGGACGTGGAAGGCTGGAAGGCTAGGCTGGCTGAATTGGAGGATGAGGATGAGGATGAGGCTGATGAGGTTCTGGCAATTGAGGCTAGTGGTAGTGGCAAGGATCATGCAAAGGATACTGGAGCTGGAGGGGATAATGATGCAACGAAGGTGTAGGCTGCTTGAATGGGCGATGAAGGACATTTCTAGACGTAGCCGGAGCCCATTTTTTAGTTTGGTTATGGTTTTTTGTTTTGATGATGTTTTGATAAACAATGGTTGGTCTGTACTTGAACAATAGTAATTAGGGTTGAGGATCATGGATGATCCTTTGAACAATAGGTAGGATTACAAATGGTTGAGGGATCCTCTGTTTGGGGGATGAAGCCATTGTGATCCTGTCGTCTTTAATTTCCTGCACTTGTTAGACCTATGAACAATGGACACCCTTTGCCAACCCATGTGGACGGGCCACGTTTTGCTGGTAGAAACGTGGGTTGGCAATTTTGACAACCTTAAAAGGGTTTAAGCTTTTGTGAATAAAATGACTTTAACTTTTTGGCTATATCCTGTGTTGATATCCTTATTGTTATTTTATTTTTCAATCTATTGTGATGTTCATGTTGTTTAAACTTATCAAGTAAGGAAAAAAATTAAAAAATATCCCTTAAGAGTTAAGGATATGATCAAGGATCACACATAAAAAAAATAGTTTAAGGATCATAAGTTCAGTTGTCAAAGGATAAGTGTCACTTAAATACATAATGAATAAAATCAAAACAGTTAAGGATCATACCTGAGAATCCAAGTTAGGATCCTATCCTTTAACACTTAAAATTAGGATAACCCAAGATACAAACCTTAATTGAAAGTAAGGATCAAGAATCATTGGTCATTTGTCTTCACAAACCTGAAATAAGATATTACTTGGGACTGAGCCAATATAAGATGAATGTTAGTAACTGGGGACAAGCCCAACAATTCTGGGGACAAGCCCAAAGGATAACTGGGGACAAGCCCAAAGGATAACTGGGGACAAGCCCAAAGGATCGTATGTAAACTGGAGTATGGCCCTCACTGGCGACTATCCAACCTTAGTGACATGAAAATGCCAAAACCTTAGCTAACGTGAAAACGTTAGAAACCTTAGGAACGGATGTATAGTACGTCTACCATTATACGTAGGATCCTGAATATAGCCAGTACAATGAAATTGTCAGCCCCTAAAGCGGGTACTGGTCCCATTGCCATGAACTATACCAGGATCATCATGCGCTACTGGCGAAACTGGGGACAGGCCCAAACTGGGGACTAGCCCAAATAACTGGGGTCAAGCCCAAATAACTGGGGTCAAGCCCAAATAACTGGATACTTCTGTGGATACTCATTCCTTAGTTAAGGATACCTGAACCCTCAAAACTCAGAATCAAGTAAAAGGAGGATAAAGGACGCAGGATCCTTATCCTTGTAAGGGAATAAAAAGAATGAAATAGTTTGAGATTGGAATGTTACCAGAAAGAGGATCATCTGTCAGTAGGGATCCTTCAAGGATACTTGTCTGGTAAGGATCATGGATCATGATCACATGAAATATTTCTTCAAATGGACAGCATTCCAAGCTCTTGGTAGCAAATCACCTTCCATTGTTAGCAATCGATATGCCCCCTTTCCTGCTTCAGCTTCAATCAAATAGGGGCCTTCCCACTTTGGTGCTAGCTTTCCATCAGCAGGATTGGTGGTGTTTTGAAATGCTTTCCTTAATACCATATCCCCAACTTGGAATTTCCTGATCCTGACATTTTTGTTGTAAGCTCCAGCCATCCTTTGTTGATAACTGGCCATCCTTATCCTTGCTAAATCCCTGATTTCTTCTATAGTATCCAAGTCTTGAATCAAGTTTTCAGCATTTTCTTCAGGATCACGAATGCTTGTTCTTGCAGTTGGAACCACCATCTCTGTAGGGATCACTGATTCAGCCCCAAATACCAAAGAAAATGGAGTTTGGCCTGTAGCATTCTTGGGAGTTGTCCTATCAGCCCAAAGCACATAAGGTAGTTCTTCTGCCCATTTTCCTTTCTTGGATCCAAGCTTCTTCTTCAAATTGTTGATGATGATCTTGTTGGATGACTCTGCCTGACCATTAGCTTGTGGATGGACTGGTGTTGATGTTATCATCTTAATCCCCCAACTATCACAAAAGTTAGTGGTTCTATTCCCAATAAATTGGGATCCATTATCACAAATAATCTCAGAAGGGATACCAAATCTAGTAATAATGTTTCTTTTAATGAAGGATATAACTTCCTTTTCTCTGACTTGAGCAAAGGCTTCAGCCTCTATCCACTTAGAGAAGTAATCAGTCATAGCAAGCATGAATACTTTTCCACCAGGTGCCTTAGGAAGCTTTCCAACTATATCCATTCCCCATCTCATGAATAGCCAAGAAGAGGATATAGGATGCAAGAGCTCTGCTGGTTGGTGAAGGATGTTACTATGCCTCTGACAAGGATCACACTTCTTGGCATACTCCACAGCATCCTTCTTCATAGTGGGCCAATAGTATCATGTCCTCAGGATCCTTGAGAATAATGCCCTGCCCCCAGTGTGGTTTCCACAATCTCCTTCATGGAAATCCTTTAGGACTTCTTGAATTTCAGGATCCTCAATGCATCTTAATATGGTCCTGCAAGAGATTGTTTATACAACATATTATTTAATATTGTAAATTGAGATACCTTAATTTTGAAAGCCCTTGGGTTTTCTCCTGTAGGAATTTCTCCATGTTGTATGTATCTCATGATTGGGAGTATCCATGATCCTGAATGAGATTGGGTATCATCACTAGGGATGATTGCAGAATCTTCTCCTATTTCCATAGCTACATGATGCTTGATGGAAGGGGTCAGGATATGGATAATAGGGATCTTGATATCCTCAGGAATCTTCAAAGATGATCCTAGATTGGCTAATGCATCAGCTTCTGCATTCTCTTCCCTTGGTACCTGTGTCAAACTAAAGGATACAAAAGAGAGTGCCAATTCTTTGACTATCTCCAAATATTTGATTAGCTTTTCACCTTTAACAGCATAGGATCCATTAAAGTGATTAGTGATCAATAAAGAATCTACATGTACCTCAAGATACCTGATCCTCATATGCTTTGCAATTTGCAAACCAGCTATCAAGGCTTCATATTCAGCCTCATTGTTGGTAGTTTGAAATTCACAAGCTATGGAGTGGGGTATTATGTCCCCCTGTGGCAATTTTAGTAGTATTCCAAGCCCTGTTCCATTTACATTGGAGGATCCATCAGTGAACAGTATCCAAGGATCCTTGGTTTCTTCAAGCTGTTGGACTTCTAGTTCAGCCTCCTTTTGCAAATCACTACTAAAATCTGCCACAAAGTCAGCTAAGGCTTGGGATTTGATGGCAGTCCTTGGTTCATATCTTATATCATATGCACTCAGCTTCACTGCCCACTTAGCCATCCTTCCTGACATTTCAGGTTTCCTGAGAACATTCTTAATTGGGAAATTAGTTTTAACAATAATGGCATGAGTCTCAAAATAATATCTTAATTTAGTAGATGCCATAATTAATGCAAGGATAAGTTTTTCTAAATGTGAATACCTGGATTCAGCATCAAGTAAGCTCTTACTTACATAATAAACAGGATGTTGTGTACCTTGGTGATCCTTAACAAGGACCGCACTTACTGCTTTTGAGGATACCGCCAAGTATAAGGATAACACATCTCCCTTTTCTGGTTTCATCAAGGCTGGGGCTGAGGATAGGTAATCCTTAAGAGCTTTAAGGGCACTTTCATGCTTCTCAGTCCATTCAAATTTCTTGTTCTTCCTCAGGATGTCATAGAACTCCTTGCACTTTTCTGAGGATTTGGATATGAATCTGTTCAAGGCTGCGATCCTGCCAGTCAACCTTTGCACATCCTTAGCATTGGCAGGAGATTTGATATTCACAATAGCCTTAATTTGCTCTGGACTTGCTTCAATGCCCCTCTTTGTCACCATATATCCTAAGAATTTACCTGCCTTTACACCAAAATGACACTTAGAAGGATTAAGTTTCATATTATATTTATCAAGGATATTGAATGCTTCCTCCAAGTGTTTAAGATGATCCTCAGCTTTCTTGGACTTAACCACCATGTCATCAATATAGACTTCCATAGTGTGTCCAATTTGCTCCTTGAACATCATATTGACTAGCCTTTGATAAGTAGCACCTGCATTCCTTAATCCAAATGGCATAGCAATATAACAGTATATACCGGTTGGGGTCATAAAGGCTGTATCCTCTTGATCGGATGGTTCCATCTGAATTTGTTGAAATCCAGATGAAGCATCCATAAAAGTTAACAACTCATGACCCGCGGTAGCATCCACCATGGAGTCAATGTGGGGTAATGGGAAAGGATCCTTGGGACATGCCTTGTTTAAATCTGTAAAATCGATACATACCCTCCACTTTCCATTTTTCTTTTGAACAACAACCACATTGGTTAACCATCTTGGATACTTAACCTCTCTAATCATACCTGCTCGAAGTAGCTTATCTACCTCTTCCTGGATAATAGCATTTCTTTCAGGTGCAAACTTCCTCCTCTTTTGATGAATCGGCTTGAATGACCTGTCAATGCCAAGTTTGTGAGTAATTATATCTTTAGATATACCTATCATGTCTTCATGTTTCCAGGAAAAGGTGGTTTTCCTTCTTTTGAGAAAGGATACTAGCTCCCGTTCAATATCGCTAAGGATCCCTGACCCTATGAAGATCTTGGATTCAAGATCATCAGGATCCATGAGGATTTCTTTCAAATCCTGTTCTCTTGCCTCCAAGACATCTCTTGAAGGATACTTTAATTGCTATTGCTCCCTTGGTCTTGAGGCTGGTTTCATTGATGAGGTATAGCAATTCTTAGCCTCCTGTTGATCACTCTCAATTTTCACCACTCCCCATGGACTTGGAAGCTTTACACACTGATGATAGGTGGATGGGACTGCCTTCATATCATGTATCCATGGCCTGCCAAGGATAACATTACAACATGATAAGCAATCAATAACACAAAACTTTTGATAAGAATGCAATCCTTCAATATAGATTGGGAGTTTGATGTCCCCCAATGTATTCTTTGTTTCCCCACTGAATCCCACAAGTACTGAGGATCTTGGGATAATATCAGACTCTGGGATATTCATTTTCTTGAGAACATCCAGCTGAATGATGTTCACAGAGCTTCCTCCATCTATAAGGATCCTGCGAACAAAGTGGTTAGAAATAAACAATGTAATTACAAGACCGTCATGATGAGGATCCTGGATGTCAACATGATCATCCTCATCAAAAGTAATGACTTTATCCTGGGTGACAACGGAGGTCCGGACGGGTCTGTCTCCATTATCCATCTTGGTTTCCTTAGCGTGTCTTTTTGCTGCTGAGAAGGATGTACCACAGATGTCTGATCCACCGGATATGAAATTTATGACTTGTGCATCTGCTGGAGGAGCAGGAGCCCTTTCCGGGATCCTTTCAGGATCCTGGGTCCTTGACTTCTTTCGTCCCAAGAGTTCCTTTAAATGCCCCTTGCTCAACAAGTAACCAATTTCCTTTCTAAGTGCAATACACTCTTCAGTGTGATGCCCAAAATCCTCATGATATGCACACCACTTGGATTTATCCTTTGTAGCAGCTGGTTTATCACTTTTCCTTGGCCACCTAGCTTTCTCACCTAGATTCTGCATTGCAAGGATTAGTTCATTGTTATCAACAGAAAAACAATATTCAGAAATAGGAGGATAATCCTCATCATCCTCTTCTTGTTCCACTGCGTGCACATTCTGGTTATCAGATCTGTTGTAGGACTTGGATTTGTTGTTCCTGAAGTAGGATCCTTGTTTATCCTATTTTGAGGATCCTGTCAATCTGTCCTGGATCCTTTTATCATCCTCTAGGCGGATGAACCTAAGGGCCCTAGTCCTTACTTCATCAAGATTCCTGCAAGGTGTCATAACAAGATCATCATAGAATAATGAATCCCTAAGCAATCCCATTTTAAAGGCTTCTACAGCCGTAGCAATATCTAAATTAGGAATATCTAAGGATTCTTTACTAAACTTAGTGATATAATCTCTAAGTGATTCATTTTGAGCTTGTGTTACCCTATATAAATCACTAGTTAATCGTTCAAACTTTCTACTACAAGAGAATTGACTATTGAACAAGTTAACTAAATTAGCAAATGAAGTAATAGAGTAAGGGGGAAGACTTAGCAGCCATTTAAGAGCAGATCCTGTAAGTGTGGATCCAAATCCCTTGCATAGACATGCTTCTTTCAACCTTTCAGGAATTGGATTGATCTCCATCCTCTCCCTGTACTGAGCTACATGCTCTTCTGGATCCGTTGAACCATCATATAGCTTCATTGATGGTATCTGGAATCTTTTAGGTATCTCAGCATCACATAAAGGTGGTGCAAAACGAGATATCCTATGGCTACCATCCGCAATCTCAGGAATGGGTTTAACCACTCCTGGTACACTGGATATCATATCCTTAAGCTTCTGTAGCTCCCTAGCCATGGCCTGATTGATACCTGTATCCTGCATAAAGCCATGGTTAGTGTTATATAAATTATTAAAAGTGTTACCTCCCACAGGATTCGAGTTTGGAATTGCGGATGTGAATCCATCTTGTCGAGACTCTGGCATGATTGAAGGACCAGAGGAGGCAATGGTCTGCATTGGTATGAAGTCTCCTTGATGAACGTCCGAGTTCTGAGGCTGCATACTTCTCAAGGATCCTGGATTTTGAAGGAGGTTTGATCCTTGGAATTGAGATGATCCTTGAACCTGAAAGGATCCTGGGACCAAGGAGGATCCTTGAACAAGGGAGAATCCTGGGACCAGAGAGGATCCTGGGACCTGGGAGGATCCTTGGACCTGGGAGGATCCTTGGACCTGGGAGGATCCTTGTACTTGGGAGGATCCTTGGACCTGGGTGGATCCTTGGACCTGGGAGGATCCTTGTACTGCATGCATTCCCACATATCCTCCTGATGTGAAGTATCCCTGATGCTGAGAGGAGGATCCTGATGGTTGAGAAGAGGATTCCTGAGGCTGGAAGTAAGAGCCAAATGCCTGACTCATTGTTGTTGTTCCATAACGCCTTCCTGGTAGTTCACCCAAGTATTGCACATCCAGAACTGCTGAGTGTTGGGAAGTTATGACCGGAGTGTCGAAGTTCAGCGACCTTGGCATCAGAGGGGAGTGATTCTCCACTGATTTCTTCTGTTTCTTGATTTCATCGATCTCCCGGAGGATCCTTTCGTTGGTTTTATCCTGCTCTTGTGCATGGTTCCTCATCTGCAAAATCAGAGCATAAAGATCATTAGTAGTAGGATTAGTTGAAACAGAAGAAGTAGGTGGTTTTTGGAAAATAGGGGTTGGTTTCTTCGCAGCATTCTCAGCATTCTTCTGGGATCCAGAAGGTGGTGGAGGCAAAGGAGGAACGCCTTGTGAAGAACTGAATGAGGGCATCAAACTTGAAGTATTCTTCACTGAGGAAGCCATCTGTTTGGTTGTAGCGAACCGAAATGACCACGAAAATACGAATCTTTCTAGGAATGAAGCACCAATTGCCCCACGGTGGGCGCCAAACTGTTTTGGTCAAAAATCAAGCAATGACAATGTAACCAAACTTTCTGTTGTGAGGTATGATGCTCGAATTGATGAACAACAATAAGGATCACTATGAAGTGTAATGAACAAGTGACACGAAGATTTATACGAGGAAAAAGCCATTGATCAATGAATGATCTCCGGCATAAAAAACCTCGGGTGATGGAAACTACCGATCACCAACTCAAATTAAACAAGAAATGTATTACAACTTCGGATGATAGCGAGCTAAGTACAAGGATCACTATAGTGTATTGTGTAGAAAATGTGTGTAATCGCCAAATGTGTTAGCGAGAGCTGATGAGAGCAGTTGTATGAGTGTGTGTGTAGCCCAAAATAGCCAAGTGTTTTTCTAACTAGCTCGCTACCCCTTTAAAATAGAAAATATCTACTCTAACTAACATTCCGCAAATGGTGCAAGTCCTCCACGACTCCATAACATCCATTTCTGGCCAAGCACGTGTGGAATAGACTTAGAATATTCTCCAGGAATATCGCCAAGACCAAGTCCAAGTTGATACTCCTGCAAAACAATTACGAATTCAAAGTAGACAATCGTTAGTACAAGGATCCTTATAGTGATCCATGATCCTGATCCTGCAACACTTCTGAGGATCACTACTTCAGACAGAATTGAGGATCACTAAACCCAACAGTAAATAAGGATCACTGATCATTTAGAAATCCACCCCTAACAAAAGTGACCAACAAGAAGCCAAGAATTGCTATACTTCATCAATGAAGCCAGCCTCGAGACCCAGGGAGCAATAACAATTAAAGCATCCTCCAAGAGATGTCCTGGAGGCTAGAGAACAAGATGTCAAGGATATCCTGATGGATCCTCAGGATCCTGAATCCTAAGTTTTTATAGGATCCGGGATCCTTAACAATATTGAAGAGGATCTAGTATCCTTCCTAAAGAGAAGAAAAACTACCTTTGTCTGGAAGCATGAAGACATGACAGGTATCTCTAAAGATATTATTACTCATAAACTTGGCATTGACAGGTCATTCAAACCCATACATCAAAAGAGGAGGAAGTTTGCACCTGAGAGGAATGCCATCATCCAGGAGGAGGTAGATAAGCTGCTCAGAGCAGGTATGATTAGAGAGGTTAAGTATCCAAGGTGGTTAGCCAATGTGGTTGTTGTTCAAAAGAAAAATGGAAAGTTGAGGGTATGTGTCGACTTTACTGATTTAAACAAGGCATGTCCCAAGGATCCTTTCCCATTACCCCACATTGACTCCATGGTGGATGCTACCGCGGGTCATGAGTTGTTGACTTTCATGGATGCTTCATCTGGATTTCAACAAATTCAGATGGAACCATCTGATCAAGAGGATACAGCCTTTATGACCCCAACTGGTATCTATTGTTATATTGCTATGCCATTTGGACTAAGAAATGCAGGTGCTACCTATCAAAGGCTAGTCAATATGATGTTTAAAGAACAAATTGGAAACACTATGGAAATCTATATAGATGACATGGTGGTTAAGTCCAAGAGAGCTGAGGATCACCTTAGAGATTTGGAGGAAGCATTTGATATCCTTGATAAATTCAATATGAAATTGAATCATTCCAAGTGTCATTTTGGTGTCAAAGCAGGCAAGTTCCTAGGATAAATGGTGACAAAAAGAGGCATAGAGGCAAGTCCAGAGCAAATCAAGGCGATTGTGAATATTAAGTCCCCTGCCAATGCCAAGGATGTGCAAAGGTTAACAGGAAGGATCGCAGCCTTGAACAGGTTCATCTCAAAGTCATCAGAGAAATGCAAGGAATTCTATGGCATCCTGAGAAAGAACAAGAAATTTGAATGGACTGAAAAACATGAGAATGCACTCAAGGCCCTTAAGGATTACCTATCCTCAGCTCCAGCCTTAATGAAACCAGAAAAAGGGGATATATTATCCTTATATTTGGCAGTCTCTTCTAAGGCAGTAAGTGCGGTCCTTGTTAAGGATCATGATGGTACACAACACCCTGTATATTATGTAAGTAAGAGTTTGCTTGATGCTGAATCCAGGTATTCACATTTAGAAAAACTTATCCTTGCTTTGATTATGGCATCAACTAAATTACGCCATTATTTTGAAACACATGCTATTATTGTTAGAACTAACTTTCCAATTAAGAGTGTTCTCAGGAAACCTGAAATGTCAGGAAGGATGGCTAAATGGGCAGTAAAGCTTAGTGCTTATGATATAAGATATGAGCCAAGAACTGCCATTAAATCCCAAGCCTTAGCTGACTTTGTGGCAGATTTCAATAGTGATCTACAAAGGGAAGCTGAGTTGGAAGTTCAACAGCTTGAAGAGACTAAGGATCCTTGGATACTCTTCACAGATGGGGCTTCAAACATCAAGAGAACTGGACTAGGAATACTACTAAAATACCACAGGGGGACATAATACCCCACTCAATAGCTTGTGAGTTTCAAACTACTAATAATGGGGCTGAGTATAAAGCCTTGATAGCTGGTTTGCAAATTTCCAAGCACATGAGGATCAGGTATCTTGAGGTATATGTAGATTCATTGTTAATTACTAATCACTTTAATGGATCTTATGCTGTTAAAGGAGAAAGACTAATCAAATATTTAGAGATAGTCAAGAAATTGGCAGAATCTTTTGCTTCTTTTAGTTTGACACAGGTACCAAGAGAAGAAAATGCAGAAGCTGATGCTTTGGCCAACATAGGATCATCATTGAAGATTCCAGAGGATATTAAAATTCCCATCATCCACATTTTGGCTCCTGCTATTGAGGATCACATAGCTATGAAAATAGTAGAGGATGCTGCAATCATACCTAGTGATGGTGAACAATAACATTCAGGATCCTGGATCCTCCCAATCATGAGATATATACAACATGGAGAGATTCCTACAGGAGAAAACCCCAAAGCTTTCAAAGTCAAGGTATCTCAATTTACAATATTAAATAACATGTTATATAAACGATCTCTTGCAGGTCCATATCTAAGGTGCACTGAGGATCCTGAAATTCAAGAAGTCCTAAAGGATTTTCATGAAGGAGATTGTGGAAACCACACTGGGGGCAGAACACTGTTCTCAAGGATCATTAGGACAGGATACTATTGGCCTACTATGAAGAAGGATGCTGTGGATTATGCAAAGAAATGTGATGCTTGTCAGAGACATAGCAATATCCTTCATCAACCAGCGGAGCTCCTGCATCCTATATCTTCTTCTTGGCCATTCATGAGATGGGGAATGGATATAGTTGGCAAACTTCCCAAAGCACCAGGAGGAAAAGTGTTTATGCTTGCCATGACTGATTAATTTTCCAAGTGGATAGAAGCTGAAGCCTTTGCTCGAGTCAGAGAAAAATAAGTGATATCCTTTATTAAAAGAAACATTATTACCAGATTTGGTATCCCTTCTGAAATTGTTTGTGATAATGGATCCCAATTTATTGGGAGTAGAACTACTAACTTTTGTGACACTTGGGGGATTAAGATGATAACATCAACACCAGTCCACCCACAAGCTAATGGTCAAGCAGAATCATCCAACAAGATCATCATCAACAACTTGAAGAAGAAGCTTGGATCCAAGAAAGGAAAATGGGTAGAAGAGCTACCTTATGTGTTATGGGCTGATAGAACAACTCCCAAGAATGCTACTGGCCAGACTCCATTTTCTTTAGTGTTTGGAGCAGAATCAGTGATCCCTACAGAGATGGTAGTCCCTACTGCAAGAACAAGCATCCGTGATCCTGAAGGAAATGCTGAAAACTTGGTTCAAGACTTGGACACCATAGAAGAACTCAGGGATTTGGCAAGGATAAGACTGGCCAGTTATCAACAAAGGATAGCTGGAGCTTATAACAAGAATGTCAGGATCAGAAAGTTTCAAGTTAGCGACATGGTGTTAAGAAAAGCATTCCAAAATACCACAAATCCTGCTGATGGCAAGTTAGCACCAAAGTGGGAAGGCCCCTATCTTATTGAAGCTGAGGTAGGAAAGGGGGCATATCGATTGTTAACAATGGAAGGAGATTTGCTACCAAGAGCTTGGAATGCTGTCCATTTGAAGAGATACTTCATGTAAGAAGGATCTAGGATCCTTGGCCATTTTCATGTCCGGTATACACAAAGGATCCTTAGAGGATATATGATCCTCATTCTGGTAATAATGTGATTCTAATTTACCTAATCCTTTAATTTATTTATTTACAAGTAAAAGGATTCAGGATCCTTTATCCTTCTTCACTAAAATTCTGAGTTTTATAGAAGTTCAGGGATCCTTGACAGAGGATCAAGTATCCACAGAAGTCTCCTAAGTTTTATGGGCTTGTCCCCAGTTTTTGGGTTTATCCCCAGTTTTTGGGCTTGTCCCCAGTTTAAGGTATCTACTACCTTCGCCAGTAGCGCACGATTATCCTGATGCAGTTAAAGGCAATGAGACCAGTACTCGCTTTAGGGGCTGAAAATTTCATTGTACTGGCTGTATTCAGGATCCTAAGTATAATGGTAGACGTACCATACATCCGTTCCTAAGGTTTCTAACGTTTTCACGTTAGCTAAGGTTTTGGCATTTTCATGTCACTAAGTTTGGATAGTCGCCAGTGAGGGCCATACTCCAGTTTACACAAGATCCTTTGGGCTTGTCCCCAGTTTTTTGGGCTTGTCCCCAGTTTTTGAGCTTGTCCCCAGTTTTTTGGGCTTGTCCCCAGATTGTTGGGCTTGTCCCCAGTTACTAACTTTTCCTTTTATAGTTGGCTTAGTCCCAAGTTATGTTCCATTTCGGGTTTCCAAAGCTAAACAGTTAAGGATCCTGGATCCTAACCTTTTACTAGGGTTTGTCTTTTGGTTATCTCAATTGTAAGTATCAAGGATTTAGGATCCTAACTTGGATTCTCTGGTATGATCCTTATTTACCTTAACTTTATTCTTGATTTATCTAAGTTACTCTTATTCTTTGACAACGGGATATATGATCCTAAAATTATCTCATTTTTTGAACTTTTCGATTATAGGATATTTGATCCTTGATCATATCCTAAACTTTTTGACATAATCTAATATACTTTCATTATTAACTTGTAAGTTCAAAGGAATATGCAATGGTAATTGAAGGGTAAATAGATACAGAATGAACAACACAAGATAAACCAAAAGATTAAAGTTTTATTTATTTATCAAAAGTTAAACCCTTCAAAGGTTGTCAAAATTACCTACCCCAAGCATCTACCAGCAATACGTGGCCCGTCCGCTGGGGTAGGTAAAGGGTGTCCGTACTAAAAGTTCGATAAATGCAGGAAAGAAAAGGCGAGGGGCACCAAAGGCTTCATCCTCCACAAACAGGAGGACCCATCCACCTTTGTTACCCCCTATTGTTCGAAGGATCACTGATCCTTAAACCCTAATACTATTGTTCACCATACAAACCATTGTTTAAAACATCATCAAACAAAAAGCCATTAAACCATAAAAAATGGGCTCCGGCCGCGTCTAGATAAATCCATCATCGCCCATTGTTGCAGCCTACACCTTCGCTGCATCATCACCACCAGTTGCTCCTTCCACTGGATCCTTCAGCCCACTGCTACCAGCCTCGATTGCCAAGACCTTCTCAGCTTCCTCTTCATCATCTAGCTCCGCCAGCTTCAGCTTCCAAGCCTCCTGATTCCAGGCAGACCTGTTAAAAGAAGGATCCTCAGCCTCCTTTGCCATTTGAAGCTTGATCTTGAGCATGGCGATTGTAGCAGAGAGCTTTGCCCCTTCCATCACCTCCTCCTTCTCCTGTTGAGCTGTGATTTGGGTCAAGACCAGCTCCTTTTTCATCAGATTGAGATCCTTCTCAAGAGAGGAGATTGTCTTGTCTTTGGCCATGAATATCTTCTGGAGGTCTAGGTTCTTTTGCTCAGCTTCTTCGAGATGGTGATCAAGGAGCATTTGGATCTCAACAAATTTCTGCATAAAACAAGCATATGGTCAGGATCCGTTATCCTCAAAAATGGAAGATCAGACTTAAGGATCCAGGATCCTTACCTCGGACACATACTCCTCGAACTGGTGTTGGATGAGAGGGAGGCATTCAAGGGGTTCAGAGGCTTTTCTTTTCTTTTCTTGCCACCCTTGCCCCGTGTGCTCATGCCTTTAGGGTTCGAGATGCTGGGACTGGCAGCTAGTTCCTTCTTGATGGACTTTGAAGAAGCAAATGCATCAAGATCGTTGACACTGAACCGGGAAGCTGATTTTGAGGATTTTCCAGCGCCTACAAGTGCAAAACACAGATAAGTATTCATATTTTACTTTCATTTAATTATTTATTCATATATAGATTCGAATACTTACTTGACATTGTGAAGGAACCGGAGGATACTTCTTGTGAATCCTTTGCTTTGGCTTGAAATGTCCTTGCAGCAGGATCAAGCTTCCAGAAAGCAGAAACTCTTTCTTTTGTTGCAGGTGTTTCTTGAATATGAGATAGTGAGATAGCTGCAAAAATAGAAAGAAGGATCAGTTATCCTTAAAAGTAAAAGAGTCCTACTATGATCCTTGTCTAAGGATCCCATATCCTACCATGGGTGAACCACTTTTTGGGAAGGTTTTTCCCATCTGGGATTGCGTCCCTCCTCACAAAGAAGAAATGGCTCTTCCAGTGGGTATCATTTTTGATGGTTTTGAGGATTGAATGGGGCTGACCAGGTTTATGCTTGAACAGGAAACGGTGCGAACCATGGCTAACAGGGTTATATAACTGACTCAACTCAGACATTCCTATGTCTACATCCTCTTGCTCTATGATGTTTTCAAGGGTATAAAGAACTCTCCACATCATGGGCATGGCCTGTATGTAGCACATGCCCGTGAGTGTGAAGAAGGATTGTGTAAAAGCAGGGAAAGGATAAGAAAATCCTATCAGAAAAGGGGTGGCTGGAAAAGTGACCCAAGTATCAGAAACACAGTCACTCTTCATTGAAGAGTCAAAGGATCTAAAGACGGCTTCAGCCGGAAAGCAATGACGAATCCGATCAATCTCAGGATCGGTAAAACGGCAGAGTTCCAGCGAAGGGTTTTTGGTAACGCCTTGGCTTTTCAGAGGACTGTCTTTTTTAGGATCCTTAGCAGGTGAGGATCGGAGAACCATATTAGCCATGGATGCTCGGGGAAAAGAGGATCGGAATAGAAGGATTTAGAGAGAATGAAAGAGAGAATACCTGTTTTGATCTCCGGATGAAGATTTAAAGGAGTGAAACGCTCGAATTTAAATGCATCTCGATCCTTATCTCTAACTCTGAATTTATAATGATGATTTTGCAGGAAGTCTTGTCGCTGACGTCACGTTCACAACGTCTAGTCCGATTACAACGGCTATATTTACGTTAACCAATTCGTTCGAGATAAAGCAGAAAATATGACTCATTTAGTTATATTTAATTTCTCATATTTTGGGGGCAATTGTTAGGGGTGGATTTTCATATCTTAAGGATCACGGATCCTCAAGTGCAGCCAGGATCACGGATCCTCGGTTCAGTATGAATTAAGGATCCTCAGAAGACGTTGCAGGAATAAGGATCCAGGATCCTCATTATGATCCTTGTACTAACAATTGTTTCCATTATGTTTGAACTTGTTTTGTAGGAGTATACGAGTGGGACTTGGTATAACCGAGATTCTAGGGGAATATGCTCCATTATTCTGCACGTGGATGGCCTTTGTGACCGTCATAGAGGTCGTGGGAAGCTAGCATCTTTTGCGGATTGTTAGTTAGCTAGTTTATTTCTATTTTTATAAGGGGATAACAAGCTTGATTAGATAGAACAATTAGCAAACACACACTACTCGAGAACTCTCTGCAACTTATTGGAGATTACACACTTTTTGCACACTAGTGATCCTTGTAACAAGCTTGTTATCATCCTGATTTGTAACATCATTTGTTTAATATAGTTGGTGATCGGTAGTTTCCATCACCCGAGGTTTTTTGTGCCGGATATCATATATTGATCAAGAGTTTTTTCCTCGTATAGATCCTTGTGTCCCACATTCATTTCATTCATATATTGTTCATACATTTGTTTATCAATTCAAGCATCACACCTCACAAAATCGGATTTGGTTGTATTATCCTTGTGTGATTTTTGACCAAAACAATAAGAATTATTTGATCTCTTGAATATATCGATTTTACATATTAAAGATCAAGATTATCTTCACCTCTATGACATACGATAAAGGGTCACTATATTTTTTTAATATGTATGTATTTACTATGACCCTTACACTAATATTAAATACAAAAATTAAATGAAGTAAAATGAAGGATTCTTATTGGTTGAAATTTCTTCTTTTTTATTCTTACAAAAAATTTCTTCTCATTTGAACTCTCCACTAATATGAATATCCTTTAAAATCGAAAGCTTTTTAATTGTAGGTTTATTATTATCTATAACAAAACCATTATTATTTTTTACAATTATTAATATCTCCGATTTAATTATTTTTGCATTATTATATTTGCTTTATTTGATAATATAACACCTTATTAAGATTAACCACATATTTTTCTAAAACCAAATGATTTAAAATATTACTTATTTGTAAAGATGATAAAGTAACAAATCTACTAATAAAAAAATTCTATTAATGTCACATGTCACTCTAATTTAACTTTTAATAAACATCAAATCTTATTTAACGTTTAATATAAGATTCCAATTATTGTCACAAGTCACTCTCTCCTTCAACTTTACAATTTAGACTTACATTTTATTTAAAAATATTTTTTAATCCTTGTCCTTGCTAATATAATAAATTTAATTTAAATATGTTAATAACCATATTAGGATGCACGATTTAATTAATTTCATAGATAAATACAATGTATTTTATTAATTAGATCTTATTTACTGAACCATCCTTATATTAATACTAATTGGAAACACACAATAATTAAGTTATACTATTATTACACATTTTAACTATGATCAAGATTATATAGAATTATGATTTACAAATTTGTTGTATTTTACGTGTGTAATACACGGGTTTGTAAATCTTATAAATTAAAATATTATTCAATCTAAGTTTTTTTATATTTAATTCGTGTAATACACGGGTTTATAAACTAGTATATGAATAAAAAGAAATAGATGCAAACTAACTTAATATTAAAAATGAAAAGGAAATTAAATAGAAGGAACATGAAGAACACATGACCCTTGCCTTGTCTTCTCCTATTTCGCCTTTGATAATAAATATATTAAAAAAGAAATCGTGTTCTTCACACCGTTAATCCATTGACTATAAAGTTTTCCTACACCTTTTACAAAAGTCTCATTTAATTATAACATTAAAAAAAGGTTAAATAAGAAAAGGTACAATAAGTTATCAAGGATTTTAAAGGGAAATGACAAGGATACATACTGATCAACTAGAATTACCATTGTAAATGGCTATCCTCCATGGGCTTCAACAAAAAAAGGGGTTGTGTAGAAGTTGACACATGGAGGAAAAAGGTTGTGTAGTTCCTAAGTTGGACCAATAAAATTTAAACAAGTTTTTGGAGCAGAGGCTAGGTCCAGCCTCTGTGTTAATGCGGTGTCTAAGTCCTAGCCATTACCTTTGAAACGGCTAGGAAGCAGTCTCAAAAGGCTAGGGTAGCATTTTCTCCTTTTCTTTTCCTCGTGGCTTTTAAACGGACATAATTTTTTTATAAAATAATACTTTATTAAAAAAATACATCAAATTAAAGAGAATAAAATATTTGTTATTAGACAAAATTGCAGAAAACAACCTTTATGTATACCCCAAACTGCACTTTATACCTTTCACTATGAAATCCGCCAAAACCAACCTTTACGTTCATGTTTTGTTACACATCACAACCTTTACACAAAACCTAGTCAAAAAAGTCAGTTAAGTTGCCCCATGTGCGATGCATGTGAGGGCATATATGTCTTTTCCTTTGACCCCTTCTACAATGAATATTATATTTAAACCTTTTTATTTATTTCCTTCAACAAACCCCCACCTCTCTCTCTCTCTCTCCATAATCTAAAAACCCCATCTCTCCTTCTTCCTTCTCCACCCACCACCACCACCCACCCTACACACATTACAGTTTACGCCACTGAACCTGGGGCGAAGGATTTAAGGGGCGGGGAGGGGCGCCCGCCCCCCCGAACTTTTCGGTTAGCAGTGTTATATATGTACGTTTCGTATAGGATTTTGTAGGTATGTACGTTTTTGACCCCCCAGTTTTAATTTTTTTTATTTATATAGCCTAAATAAAATATTTAATTAGTCCAAATATTATAGCCCAAATCATTATATTTGGTAGAATAGTAGAATGTATATTATATAACCCAAATCAAATCATTATATAGCCCAACTTAAAAGTTCACCCTATAAAAAAAACCCAAATTCATTTACTTTGGGACATCGACCAGAAGAACAGAAGCCACAAGCCAGAACTGCGGAAGGGGGGGGGGGGGAAACACAAGTTCCATAGCTGTTTGACTTCAGCTTCTTGTTCGAGAACAAAAGCCAAAACACTGCTCGTTGTTGTGGTCTTGTACTCTTGTCCGACTTCTTCAATCTTCATAAGGTTAAAGGTATGTGTTTTTTATCTTTAGGTTTAATTTAGGGCTGCAATTTATGTGATTTAGGTTGAAATTAAGGGTGAAATTGGTCCAAATTTTTACCCTAAACTTGTTGAATCTTTCTGTAACTATGTCTAGTTTTATTTGTTTAATCTTTATTGTGATTTGATTTAGATAGAAATTAGAGTTTAAAATTTAGGGTGATTTGTTAACTTGTTTTGTTATTAGATTATGCTATGTGGAAGAATAAAATGATAACTTCTTTTTTAATGTTTGAGAACGTTTTTTATTTGATATTAATGTTTGACCCGACCCGAATCGAATCATCGACGTCCGACCCGAACATACACCTCGAAACTACGCGATAGAAATTTTTTTTTAGGTCCGTTACTTTCCGACCCCCCGAACATTTTTTTCAAGCTTCGCCACTGCACTGAACTGTAAGCTACTTGCTCAAGGTAATGAATCTGCGACTCCATCTCATGCTGCATCATTTTAAAAGTGTATCCAGGAACCCTATACAAGTGTGTTGTTGTAAGTTAATGATAGTATATGAATATTCTTTTGGTAATACAGAAAACTCAGATATATAGTTCTCAGATTAAACCTATCATAGCAATAACTAGTTTCTCAGTTTCAGATTACTATATTTCAATACGTAGTCGTAATAAAATGACTGAAGTTAGTAATAGTTGGTTAATTTTATATTTTACACTGAAGAATCAGTTTCATTGCGACCATTCTTTGCCTGCATCTTAATTTTTTATTCTTTTGCTTCTAAAAATATCAAAACTGAACTAAAGAAAGATTTGCCAAACAAAAAGGGTTAGGCTTGCAACACATCCAAAAACCTCCAAAGTTTTTATAACTTTGTTTTTTTTTTACCACCACTGATGGATAAAGTTATGTTTAAGAAAACATAAAATTCACACTTGACACTACTCATCATGTGTGCATGACACAAATTACAACTGCTTCGTTTCATTGAGGTAAGCCGTAAGTAAACACATAAAAGAAGCAAAACTAAACAAACACTCCTCTCGTTTACCAATACAAACTAAAACATCATGGTTTGGATCTGTTTATTTTATTCTCACAGATTATGTCAACCTAACAAAAACCGCTACCACCACATAAAAGATCACATGCCACTTACAAAATCTTTAAAGTATAGATACTAATCTCTTTCCAAATCGACGAGTGTTTTACCATATTTTGACGAGTAACAACTAACAATATACATGCCTAAATATACACCTAATCCATACAATGCTCGACAGACGGTCCACACGCTTAGGCATTTCCTCTCCCTCATTTTTTTATTAAATTTTCCATAGTCTCAATCTCCTCGTAGGATATAATTATAATCATTTCTATTACTAGACATACCCTCATGCTCCTAGCTACATATGGGTGGAGAAGGAAGAAGGAGAGATGGGGTTTTTAGATTCTGGAGAGAGAGAGAGAGAGAGAGAGGTTTGTTGAAGTAAATAAATAAAAAGGTTTAAATATAATATTCATTATAAAAGGGGTCAAAGGAAAAGACATATATGCCCTCACATGCATCGCACATGGGGCAACTTAACTGACTTTTTTGACTAGGTTTGGTGTAAAGGTTGTGATGTGTAACAAAACATGAACGTAAAGGTTGGTTTTGGCGGATTTTATAGTGAAAGGTATAAAATGCAGTTTGGGGTATACATAAAGGTTTGATGAAACAATGGTTAACCGGGTAGGGTTAACTCACTGGTCTCGTCAAGAGGGTTAATCCCTTCTTTCCGAGGATCGCTGGCTGGATCGTCTGGTGGTGGGTTTCCTGCACAAGGAAACAAACCGTGACTCGTAACAAGGAGGATGGGGTGGGGGGTGCTCCTTGTTACCACTCTCCGGCGTGAGAATCAGTAATTTGCTTGGGAAGCAAAGTGTGATAGTAGTAGTATTGAGAGAGTTAGAAAAGTGATACCTCAAACTTGGTTTGGGGTGAGTATTTATAGCCGAGGAGTGAAGGAGGGTAGTTGAGTAGGTAGTCTGACATCGCACAGCTATTTGCAGGTGTGTCAGACCTGTCGGATGCTATGGTAATGCCACGTCCTGCTGTGGTGTCAGACTGTTGTTCATACATGGGCTAGTAGGCGACTGTTCCCAGTGCCACTTGCACTGTGGTGTCAGACCCACTTGCCTTGTAGGCAGGATGCGGTGCCAGGCCGCATCGCTGCTTGCGGTCACTGATGTTGTTCCCGCATTGGTTGTTCCATTCATGATTTGCGAGGGATGCGGTGTTGTGCCGCATCGCCTGTTGAGTGACTGTTACTGTTGTCCAGATCCCTTGTCGTGACGAAAATGTTCATAGGATGCGGTGCGAGGCCGCATCTCTATGCGTAACATTAGTTTCCGTCCTTAAGGTAAGTCTTCTCATCAATGGACAGATTGGACCGCAGTGTTCGCGTGTTGTCTACGCGGACACTGGATAGTTAATTGCTGTTGGGGGTTTTTAATGAGGGTAATGGTCATTCGCGGTCGTGCTGACGCGATATTTGGGACCATACCCCTTCAAGTCCCCCCAGTCTAGTGTTCCTTCCGTATGCGAGTCGCATGTGGGAGGGATACTGGACTATGTTGTCTAGAAGGTTAAGATTATGCCATGTAGATGGCATCTTCTTTAGTAGTAGGCCCTTTCTAGTGGATTGTTTCTTCCTTTGAGAAGGGTGCATGGTGAGCAAGTTCCGTCTGATGCGGAATTCTCAGCCAAGGTCTTGACTCTTGGTCTACCTTTTTCTGATGTCATCAGCCACCTGTTGGTGTTTCGGACCAACCTTTGAGACGGTGACTGAAGGTATTAGCAGGGTTCGAACCAACCTTTGAGATCGTGACTGAAGGTGTCTTCTTCAGTCTAGTTGGAACCTCTGCGTCAGTTGGTGCAAAGTTGTAAGTACTTTGCTCAAGCTCTATGTTCAGCAACTGGACATGTAACGATGATCCCTATTTTGTGGGGTGTTCGTGTTCTCCAGTTAAGCTTTCTAGTAACCGCACGTCTGTTGCGGTTTATCTCTCAAGTAACCGCACGTCCTCAGAGGTGTAGCTCTCTAGTAACCGCACGTTCTTTGCGGTTACCTCGTTGCCGAACCTCGTTTGCCATGTTTCTTTGAGGATCGTGGGGCAGTTGCGTCATTGTTGGCCGTGTTTGGTCGAACAATTTGAATCTGGACTATGGGCATATAACCATGGTCATAGGCAGGGTTGTGCCCACCATTGTTTATTCAATGCGGTCCATAGGTGGGTAACTAGTCATAGGCAGACTTGTTACCGCTGTTCTGGAGCCACTTTCCTTCACGCTTTGGTGGAAAGTAGTTTCCCTGTAAGTGACGTTGCCGGAAGAGATCGTTTTAGATACTTGGGAAGTTGGTTGAAACTCTTCCGCATTCGTTTTGTAGCCACTTTCCTTCACGTTTAGTTGGAAAGCAGTTTTTCTTGAAATAGCTTTGCTCTTCCGCGTGGTGGCTTAGTTGTGGCTCTTCCGTAGCTACCGTTCGCATAGTTGCGGTTTGCAGTAACTACGTAAGAATGGTTGCGGTTTGCAGCAAAGAACTCGCTTCTAGAAGTCTTGTAGCCTGGATGTGGCTCTTGAAGGTTCAGGGGACAGGGTTGCTGATGTGCGGTTGCTCAGCATACTTGTCCTGTTCCTTAAGGAGAAGCTGTTTGCGTTCCCTCTGTGGTTGTGAACCGGAAACGAGGGTTTTGAAGCTTGAAGAAGCTTGCATATGGTGCGGTTTACCGCATCCTGAGAGGCGGTTTTCGTAGTCCAAAGAACCGTGCTGGTTCTGAGTATCTGACACACCTGTGCGGGTTGGTGTGCGTCATCTCCGCATATTTCGCGTGTGCTCGTGGATATGTGCGGTTTATGACTTATACCCCATTATATAATATAAAGATATATATTTTTGCCTTTTTTTGAGGGGTATGTAAAAAACGACATGCGGTATGGGTTATGGTGCGGTAAACCAGAGAAACCGCATGCCGCTTGTGTTTGGATAAGGTTGTCGTTTTCTGTTGCCTACGTCATGATTGCACGTGTGGGTTGTTGAAGTTGGTAGGATTCTGACATGTGCTGATTTGAAAAGACGTTTGCACTGACCGAGGTCATAACTGCACTGTAGCAGGGAGTAAAAAAGTCTTCTCTGTCAGGCGCGTGGGCGGCCACGCGCGCGTGATAACCGTCAGCGGAAAGGTCGCTGACCACGTGTCGCTTTGTAACTCGCCTATTTTGAATGTGTTGAGGCGGTTACTGTATCGCATTTATTGCGATGAGTATATAAAGGGGGAACCGTTTGGTTTCTCCTCACTGTTCAAATTTTTCGAAAAATTTCTGGTGAGAGAGAGAGCATTCCCTTCATCTTCTCCGATCAATCTGTCTTTTATTCCGGTGATCTTCTGAGTTTTTTGAGTTTTTGTTTAACTCAAAACTTCTGTTCTACATATTTCTGATGGCTGATCCATCTAACCCACATAATGTGGAGGGTGAAAACCCTGAAGCATCTTCTTCGGTGGCCGGAGAAGAAGAAGATGATGGTGGCAGTGTTCCAGGTGGTGGCCTACCACCATTGAAGTGGTCGAGAGTTTTATTCGACCAACTGATGGCCAAGATTGAGATGCCTCACGAGTTTGGGGCTGAATATCCCCAACCTGGTGATACAGGTGCCAGTGCTCCGGCCGGTTACATCACCATGTGGGCGGAGTGTTTTACTGATGGTAACCTTCGTTTACCATTAACAGTTTTTGTTGCTCAGGTCTTGGAATACTACAAGATCCATATCTCCCAGATGAGTCCTTTTGGGATGATCCGTATTAGACATTTTGAATCAATTTTTCGAGCTTTTGGTCTGCCGGTTACCGTTGAAAACTTCCGGGGGTTTTACCAGTTGACGGTGAACACCGGTTTCTTTTCCTTTAGAGAAAGGTATGGAAGCCTCAAGTTGATGACCCCTCCGAAGGGTATTACGAAGTGGAAGTGTAAGTTCTTCTACGTTAAAGCTGCCGCAGTTGTTGTGGACATGAATATGCGGAACGTCAATGAGCCTATCCCTGCGGAGGATATTGCTATGCCTACCGCGGAGACTGCGGAGTGGTTCTCAAAGCTGAAACCCATTGAGCATAGGCAGCTGACCAACAATGAGTTGTGGGTGCTGCGGATGATGTTGACCCGGCCTAAGAGGAATTTTACGCCTGTGGTGCGGGAGAAAACTGGTGGTAAGTGTTACCACCCTTTTGCGGTTTCGTTATTCCCTTGTTTGTTATTAATTTGGACATGTATTATCAGAAATTGCGGAAGTGTGGAAGATATTTGATCCAACTTTTACCGGCAAAGTTGATCTTATTCCGACTGCGGAGGGCAAAGGTTTTAACTTGACGATTGTCCCTCTCTTCCGCATTGCTTCACGCGCGGTGATGACCGCACCCTTGCCGCAGGGCAAAGGTAATAACTCATAACCTTTAGTGCTTTACCAGGTTTGTTGCTGATATTCTATACGCAGGTACACTTGGGGACCTTGGTAAATTTGAGCCAAAGGGCGCCCCTAAAAAACATGCGGAGAAAAAGCCTGTAGATAAACCTGGTCGGGGTCGCGGTGTGAAGAAACCTGTTGTTTCTGTTGGGCCGCCCTTGGTGAAGCAATCAGCAGGTATCTCTCGTTCTCATTTCCGCAGATATACCGATTACGTGGTAGTATCTGACATCCTAGAGGGCCTGGGTGTTCCAGGTGTTGGTGCGGCCACCGGTGGAACCAGTGCGGGTTCAAAACCGGGTGATGAAAGGAAGAGAAAAACGGAGGATGCTGGTGATGCTGGTAGGGGAAAGAAACCGAAGATTCAGACCAGGCGCAAGCCTTTTGTTGTACCAACGAAGCCTGCGGTTGTTTCTGGTATGTGATGCATGATTTTAACAAGTATTGTGTTTATACTTGTATTTTAAAGTATTTCTGTGTTGATTTCAGAACCGCAAGATGAAGGGTTCTTCGACTTTGATGCTCCTCCTCCCCCTCCTCCGCACGACGCTGCTGCGGGTGCGGGGGTTCATAAGGTTGTTACTCCTGAAGCCTCTGTGCGGGGGGTGGACACTGGAAAGCGTCCCGCGGCTTAAATCCATGACACAGTTGATTCGAGTGATAATGTTATCACCCCTGAGGATACTGTTGGTATGGATTTGAAGTTTGGTTATACTGGAAAGCCAAAGTCTCCAGCTGCCGAGAAGGCTTCCGGTTCCGTTTCTGGTGATGCGGGTTTTGTAGAGACTCCCATTCAGCCTGATGAAACTGAATTGGAGTATTATTACCGCTCCTACACAGAAGACCGGGCTACGTCCTATCACCGCCCCCCGTGGACTGTATTGCAAGGGGACGATATTACCGTTGACCCCTCCGCTTGTAGGGAGGTTTTGAGTGGTGTGGGCACTCCTTTTGAGGTAAACCGGGCCCGTTCTTTACCGACTGAGGTCCAGATGAACCAACTCTCCTCCATGCTTGTGGGGGGCTCCATAATGGCGAATGCACTTATGGAGAAGTGCAAGGTGCTGGGGCGCGAAGGGGAGGAGAATGCTCGTTTACGGGCCGAGGCCGAGGAGTTGGTGAAGGCTGCACGTGAGGGTGCAGCACAGCTTGAGAGGGATAGAGAGCAGCTTGAGAGGGATAGAGCTGCGTTTGAGAAGCATAAGCAGACTGAAGAATGGGCTGCAACTGCTGAGCTTAAACAGGTTCGTACCCTTTCAAAACTGCTGTCTGATGAGCGTAAGCGTTGGAAAGAAACCCTTTCTGATGAGCGTAAGACGCTATCTCATGAGCGCAAGACTTGGAAAGAATCTTGGGGTAAACAGAATGAAACTCTCTTTCATGTTCGTCAGGAGCTTATTAATGCCAAGGCAGCAATTGCTGCACTGACTAAAGAGAAAGCTGAGGCTGCTGCGGCTGCCCAAGGGGCCAAGGAAGCAGAGGTTCGTCTTGCCAAGGCTCTGGAAGAGGCTAAGGAGGCGGAGGCTCGTGCTGCAAAAGCTCTTGAAGGGGCAAATGTTGACCGCACCAGGTTAAGCAAAACTATCTTGGACCTTCAGGTATAAGTTTTTCCTAACTTTGAAATTGTGTCTCACAAGTTTGTTGATTCTTTTTTGTAAACTTCTGATTTCTTGTTAAAAGGCTGAAGTGCGGACCCGGGGGGCCACGGTTGAGGAAACCTCTGCCCGTGCTGCTGAAGCTGAAGTGCGGGCAAGAGAGGCTGAAGAGGCTAGAGATAGCCACGCTTCTTCAGTTGAGTTGCTCAAGGCTGATCATGAATGGATGCGTTTCCGCGGGATCGGGCATGTAAGTATCCGTGGCCTTGTTATTTTTGTTGTAGGTTTGCCTTTTATAACCATTGTATTCATGTTCCGCAGATTGTTACTGCCATTCTTGACGCACCCGAGACCCGTGCGGGTGTTAATGAGATCAGGGATCGCGCTCGGGATGCTGGTTTTAAAGCTGGCTACAATCGTTGCATTGCTCATATGAATCTTGTATCCGAGGGCGGATATACTGATGAGCGATCCGGTTTCATGGGTGTGGATACTGAAGCGCTTCTTGCTGCTGCGATTCAGGATTTTAATGATACAACCCTCACCGGTCTTGAAGAACTTGAAAAGTGTCTAGAAGCGGAGGATTATGTGGACCGCTTGCGGGTCTTATATGCTGATGAAGACGAAGAGGATGAGGAAAAGCCGAACGTTGAGGGCACGGATGGTGCGGGCCCCAGTTTTACGAAAGAAGATTAGATTGGCCTGCGTGCCTCTTTTGCTCCCTTATGTAAATGTTACAAAACTTAATGTAAATTCCTTGTGCACCGCGCAGGTGTAGGAATTTTTTGAATATAAAGTATTGTTATTTCAATTTTTACAAGTGTTTTTACTACTTGTATGTTTGAATTTGTACGCGTTTAGTGTTACTGTGAGTAATACTAAATTTGTAATTGCCTTTTGCATGTCTGGGTGATATGCAAGTATGAATATTTGTCTCTTGTTAGACAAACAGTGTTACCATTGCTGGCCTATTACAATAGTTGCGTGTGGTTACCATTCTGTGCGGGTATCACGAATGAAGATTTTGCTAATCTGTTTTTGTGTATACCTCAGAGTGGAACACGCATTTGTAATAGAAATAAATAAACAAAAATTGCATTGAATCGTCTATTTATTTATTTGCAAATGGCCTGCGGCCCGATAGATTACATGCAGAAAACATGGCTTACATATAACAGCGTCGAAGTTGCTGTGCGTTCCATGTGCGTGCGATAGTTTCGCCTGCTAATGTTTGCAGTTTATACGCGCCTTTGCCTAGGACCTCTTGGATGAGGTACGGTCCTTCCCATTTGGGGGCAAGTTTCCCTGGGCGTTCCGCGTTGGATGCTTCGTTGTCACGAAGGACGTAGTCTCCAGGGTTGAAAGTACAAATGCGAACGCGTGCATTGTAGTACTTTTCCAACTTGGTTTTGTACTTGGCCTCGTTGATGGCAGCGTTTTCGCGCCTTTTTTCCAAGAGGTCCAAGTCAACCCTGCGTTCCTCATTGTTGTCCATCTTGTTGATGGCCAACATTCTAGGTGAGGGGAGGCCTACTTCCGCGGGGATCACCGCTTCAGTACCGTAGACCAGGCTGAAGGGGGTCTCGCCGTTGCTTGTTTTTGGGCTTGTCCTGTGAGCCCATAAAATACTTGGGAGTTCATCAACCCAGCCGCGTCTGGCTGTTCCCAACCGTGCTTTGATGCCTTCGACTAAGCTTTTATTGATACTCTCGACTTGGCCGTTCCCTTGCGGATGTGCCACTGAGGAGAATATGTGTTCAATGTTTAGCTCTTTTAGCCATTTTTGAAAGTCGTCGGCAGCGAAGTTGGTACCGTTGTCGGTGACGATGCACATTGGTAGACCGAAACGGCAGATGATATGTTCCCACACGAATTTCCTTGTTATCATAGCGGTGGTTGATGCAAGTGGCTTTGCTTCTACCCATTTTGTAAAGTAATCAACAGCTACTATGATAAATTTCACTGCTCCTGGTGCGTCTGGAAATGGTCCCACCACATCGATTGCCCATTTTTGGAATGGCCATGCGGTGGTGACGGGGATCAGGTTGTTCTTGGGACGCAAGGTCTTGGGAGCATGTCGCTGACAATTGAAACACTTGCGTAAGACTTTGACTGCATCCAGGTGCATGCCCGGCCAATAGTACCCGGCGTTCATGATTTTTGCCACCACCATGCGTGGTCCTGCGTGTATGCCACATATCCCCTCGTGAATTTCTTTGATAAGGTACGTGGCATCTTGGGGGTTGACGCATCGTAGGAGTGGCCCCAGGTATGATTTACGGTATAAGATACCGTCTACCATTTGGTAATGACACGCTTTGTATTGCAACTTGCGTGCCTCTGCTTTGCTTTCGGGGGTAACCCCTGATTGTAAGTATGCAATGAGCGGTGTCATCCAGGATGTTGTACCGTATTGGATGACATTGACTTGGCGCAGGGGTATCGAAGGATTTTGCAGGATTTCGATGCGTACCTCTTTTGCCAGGTGTTGGAAGCCGGTGGACGCAAGTTTTGATAGTGCGTCCGCGGGTTTATTTTCACTCCTGTTGATGTGGCGAATATTGAAGGAGGTAAACTTTGACTTCAGTTGTAGGGCTTGTTCGAGATAGAGGATCATGGTATCCCCCTTTGCGGCATAGTCACCGCGTATCTGCCCTGCAACTAGTAGTGAATCGACGTGTGCTTCCAAATGCTTGACGTCGAGTTTAATTGCTAAACGCAACCCTGCCAGTAGAGCCTCATACTCCGCTTCGTTATTCGTACTCTCGAAATCGAGGCGTATTGCGTAGGTTAGCTCTTGGCCATCGGGGCTGACAAGTCGCAAACCTGCGCCAGAACCATCTTCGTTGGATGCACCATCTGTAAATAGTGCCCAGGTTTCTGTGGAGGATGGTTGTGATACAGGTTTTTGTTCTTCTTCGCATTCTTGGATGCGGTTTGCTGGTATTTCAGCGACGAAGTCAGCCAAGACCTGGCCTTTGATTGCGGGGCGCGGCTTGTAGTTCAGTGAAAGCGCGCCCAGCTCGATTGCCCATTTCGCTAACCTCCCAGAGATGTCGGGTTTTGATAGGATCGGGCTGATCCTATAGTTGGTTAACACTGTGATGACGTGGTTTGCAAAGTAACGTCGTAAACGTCTCGATGCGTGCACTACTGCCAGTACCAATTTTTCCATGATGGAGTACCTTGTCTCTGGGTCGTTGAGCATTTTGCTGATGTAGTATATGGGTGTTTGGACTCCTTCCCGCTCCACTATAAGTACCGCGCCTACCGCGTTGTCCGCGGCAGACAGGTATAAGATAAGTGGCTCATCTTTTCGTGGTGCGGTTAAAGTTGGGAGTTGGATCAAACACTCTTTCATTTCCCGGAAAGCTTTTTCGGCTTCTGCGGTCCATTGGAATTGTTCCTTTTTTAGACAGCTCCGCAGGGTTTTGATGAAAGGGTAAGACTTAGCTGCATGGTTGGCTAAGAATCTATTGAGTGCGGCTAGCCTGCCGGCTAGTCGTTGCATTTCCTTCATCGTAGAAGGCGATGGCATGCGCTCGATCGCCTGAACCTTTTCCGGGTTGACCTTGAATCCATCTTTGGTTACGATGAATCCAAGGAATTTGCCTTCTTCCATTCCAAACGAGCATTTCCCTGGGTTAAGCTTCATGTTAACGCTTCGCAGAGTTTGGAATGTTCTTTCGATATCTTCGAGCATGGTGTTTTCCTCCATGCTCATGACGACCAGGTCGTCCATATAGATTTCGACACTTTTGCTGATTTGACCGCGAAAGGTGTCGTTCATCAACTTTTGATAGGTTGAGCCCGCGTTGCGCAACCCGAACGGCATTTTGGTGTAGCAGTAATTCCCGGTAGGAGTGCGGAATGCCGTTTTGTCTTCATCGTCGATTGCCATCTGTACTTGGTGATAGCCTTTGTAACAATCGAGGAAGCACTTCCATCGAAATGGTGCGAGGTTGTCGACCTTCTCGTCGATCTCTGGAAGTGCGTAACAATCCTTGGGGCAGGCCTTATTAAGGTCTTTGTAATCGACACACATGCGCCAGCCCCCGCTTGGTTTCTCTACCATGACTGGGTTGGACAGCCAAGTCTGGTATTTCACCTCCCGCAGGATGCCTGCGGAGAGCAGTTCTTGTACCTGCTCTTCCATCGCTGCGTTCTTTGCTGACCCGAGGTGGCGTTGGCCTTGGATCACGGGCTTGATACCTGGCATGGTATTCAAGAAGTGCTGCGCAATCTCGCGTGGTACCCCTGTCATATCTGCGGGTTTCCATGCGAAAATATCTTGGTTTCTGAAGAGGAGTTGCTTCAGGCGCGCTCTGATAGTAGGTGTCAAGGCATGGCCCAACGTGACTGTTTGCTCTGGGTGTCTTGCATTAAGAACCCATTTTTCTGGTTGAGTGTTGGGGGTAGGCCTTGCTACCTTTGTCGGACGCAGTTCGTCCGTAGACATGACTTCTCTTTGGGCGTATATTATCGCAATCCCCGTTTCGGTTGGAAAACCGATGGCAGAGTGGGGGACGGACGTTATCATGTTGAAGTCGCCTTGGGACTCCCTCCCGAGAATTACGTCATACTTTGAGGTGTGAGGTAAAACCATGAAGTTCACCTCCTCCGTCCTTGTGTGCCTGCCGTTGGTGAGGCGCACAGGGAAGGTAATTTGTCCCAGGGGGAACACGGTTTCCCCTGAAAATCCAGCCAACGGATAGTCCGCTGGCTGCAGTCGATCCTTGTCTTCCTGATCGAACTGGTTGAAGCACTGCTCGTATATAATATCGGACGTACTGCCCGGGTCGATGAACAATCGTTCGGTGCAGTAGTGAGCTAGGTGCCCAGTGATAACCACGGCGCGCCTATCGCGCGGTCCGCCTCGGACTTTTGGAAAGACGACTTGCTCGTCCTTCCAGTCATTGTCCGGTCTTCTCGCCGCCTTACGCGGTCTTCCTTTTCCTCCATTGATCATGTGGGTAGAGGCCACGTACATGGCCCTTTTACCCGTGGAGGTGCCCTCGTTGTGGGGAGTGATGCGCTTGGTAGCTTTTTGTGCGCCTGTCAACAAGTGTTGCAGTTTTCCCTCCTTTAGGGCTCGCTCAATCTCCAGTCGGAGACTGATGCAGTTGTTCGTGGTGTGGCCCGAGTCTTTGTGATACTCGCAGTAGAGTGCGGGATCTTGATTCTTTTTGGACTTCATTGGTTGGGCCGGTCTCAGGAATTGTGCATCCGTGAGGAGAACGTCGCTTGGCGACTGGTTGATCTCGGTCCAGTTGCGGTCCCGAGACTCTTTCTTTGACGCCCGGTTTTCTCGTTGGGCGTTGATTGTAGCCCTTGCGTCGGGCTGGTTGTTCCGGGGGACATATGGCTTGGGATCGCTGCCGCGACTCCATGTGTCCCTGTTGCGCTTATTGCCGCGCTTGGGCTCTTGGCGGGAAGACTGGCCTTCCGTTGGGGGTTGTGCCTTTGACATGTGCGGTCTGAGAGACCGCTGAGTTTGGGCATAAGTTTTGACCTTAGCCATGACATCTTCCCACTTCTTAGGCAGGCCGTTGCCCCCAGAAATATTCATAACCATTTGTTCGTCTTTGACTGCAACAATGAAATGGTTACGTGCCATCTGGTTGTCAACGTCCCCTATCTCTAGGATCTCTTTATTGTAACGGACAACGAATGCGTCAAGCGATTCGTTGTCTCTGCGCCAGATGTTCATGACGTCCATTGAATCACGTTCATGGCGTCGTTGCTGGCTAAAGTGTGCGAGGAACTTTTCTTGTAAGTCCTCGAATGAGGTCAATGACCCTGGTGGTAGGGAATCGAACCATGCCCTGGCCAGACCTGTTAGGGTCTGTGGGAAAAAATGGCACCAGGTAGGTTCGTCCCACTTACCGTTGCACCCGGCACCGACGAAGATGTTGTTGTGATCATCTGGGTCGGTCGAGCCGTTGTATTTCCCAATGTTTAATGGGAATTTTGTGGTGGTGACATCGGCGTTGGCGATCTCCGGGACAAACTTCGAGTTTTCGGCCGCAGATTTCGGCCTATAAGGTTTGCCCTGGTTGCGCTTTGCAGCGCGGAGGTATGTGTTGCGGGGTTGAGTGGGAGGAACATAGTTGCGTCCGCCCGGTCTACTGTTGGTGGAATGGGACTCCCCGCGGTATGTATTGTCATCTGGATCAGTATGGCCATACCCTTCATGGTGGGACTGTGGTCCCAAACGACTATGAATGTTCGTGTTGCGGCGTGTTGTAGACTGCCGCCTTCTTTCATCTTGAGAGCCTAAACGGCTATGTACGGAGTCCCTGCGGCGGGATCCGTATGTGGAATCGTCCTCATGGAGTGTGCGGACCTCACAATAAGAGGAGCCGCGGTCCTCTTGCCTGCTTCTGGAGGCTGGATGTGTGGGGGTCCTGTCGTCGTATCGTAAAATACGACCGGCAGGTGTACGCGGTATCGGGGTATGTTCGATACCTCCTTGTTCGTCGGCGCAAGCTCTGTTGTACGTTGCGGCCAGAAGGGCTGCTTGTTGGTCATACCAGGTATGAGGGCTCATGCCTGGAGGTATGACAGCAGCGTATTGTGACAAATCGTGTCCAAACGTAAGGGATGCGCCCCCTTGCGCTGATGTGCCAATGTGTTGGGCATTTGGGGGTAGGGGAATGGTTCCCGCAGGCCCTTGGTCTGTGGGGTTTAGGTTATCCCCGGTATTGTTGTTTAGACGATCAGACATCTTTGGAAAGGAAAGGATGATTGGAAAAAAGTGCTAAGAGTAGCGGTGGGCGCCAATGATGAAACAATGGTTAACCGGGTAGGGTTAACTCACTGGTCTCGTCAAGAGGGTTAATCCCTTCTTTCCGAGGATCGCTGACTGGATCGTCTGGTGGTGGGTTTCCTGCACAAGGAAACAAACCGTGACTCGTAACAAGGAGGATGGGGTGGGGGGTGCTCCTTGTTACCACTCTCCGGCGTGAGAATCAGTAATTTGCTTGGGAAGCAAAGTGTGATAGTAGTAGTATTGAGAGAGTTAGAAAAGTGATACCTCAAACTTGGTTTGGGGTGAGTATTTATAGCCGAGGAGTGAAGGAGGGTAGTTGAGTAGGTAGTCTGACATCGCACAACTATTTGCAGGTGTGTCAGACCTGTCGGATGCTATGGTAATGCCACGTCCTGCTGTGGTGTCAGACTGTTGTTCATACGTGGGCTAGTAGGCGACTGTTCCCAGTGCCACTTGCACTGTGGTGTCAGACCCACTTGCCTTGTAGGCAGGATGCGGTGCCAGGCCGCATCGCTGCTTGCGGTCACTGATGTTGTTCCCGCATTGGTTGTTCCATCCATGATTTGCGAGGGATGCGGTGTTGTGCCGCATCGCCTGTTGAGTGACTGTTACTGTTGTCCAGATCCCTTGTCGTGACGAAAATGTTCATAGGATGCGGTGCGAGGCCGCATCTCTATGCGTAACATTAGTTTCCGTCCTTAAGGTAAGTCTTCTCATCAATGGACAGATTGGACCGCAGTGTTCGCGTGTTGTCTACGCGGACACTGGATAGTTAATTGCTGTTGGGGGTTTTTAATGAGGGTAATGGTCATTCGCGGTCGTGCTGACGCGATATTTGGGACCATACCCCTTCAAGGTTGTTTTCTGCAATTTTGTCTTGTTATTATTGAGTAATTTAAAAAAACATATTATTGTAAGAAAAAGTCATGCGTGTTTAAAAATCGTGGGGAAAAGAAAAGGGAAACGCTTTAGCCTTTTCAATCTACTCTTTAGCCATTTCAGTGGCAACGCTAAAAGTTACGACTCAAACTCTACCCTAACATGGAGGTTACCTAGCCTCTATTATCACCGAAAATTGCCACATGTTGAAGTTTTATTGGTGCATTGATAGATTCCTCCAACTTAGGAAAAGGCTACATAAGTGTTTCCTCCATGTGTCAACTTCTACAACCTCTCTATTTTGGTGAAAACCCTAGACAATAGTCATTTGTAATGTTTATTTTGATAATTCTAGTTGATCAATGTATATTCTTGTGATTTTCATGATTTTAAACAATGCTTTTGGGGTTGAAGATGAAATGTGTAAGATTGATTAATGTGTGAAAGGAGTCTGAATGGGTAAAACTAGAATAAATTACCATTCTTCACATTTTTTAATTTATTTATTATTTATATGTAGAAACCTTTTTATACAACACAATTCTTCTAAAAAAGCAACATCATAAAATCGAGAATTTTTATTCGCTTTAAATTAAGTATAGTTTTGCTATACTTTATCATTTAAAATCGAATTTAAAAAAATATTGATGTGTTATACGTACTTATAGACATAAATTCCCTAATTATAAACATAGGTTGTGTCATTATCATATACGTTGCATAATTAGTAATATATTGTTGCATGATAACTTATAGTAAGCGTAATTATGTAATATTTATGCGTAATTATCGTGCGCACACATATGTAATAATTATGCATAATAATTTGTCTGATTGACGTTTTATTGAATGGGGTGGAACACATGCTTGTCGTTTTATATTCTAACACATGTTTTTATCTTTGTGTGATTTATCGAATACATGTGTTATTGTTTTTATAATATGTTTGCTTGAATATTATACATGAAATCTAACAATCTTGTTTTGTTATTTGTTGTGGGTTGTAATCAAGGAATGGGACATGCCACATTAGGTTAAGAGCATCCAAAATGGTGGACATCCACAAACCGTCACCTAGGCACCATATTAGGTTTCAATCGTCCTTTAAAAATCCCACACTTTTTCTACATTCATAAACATACACAAATCCTCATTAAATATATTTAAACTATACATAATACATATACGTATATCTCAACACATATAATGTTATGACAATTGCATATTTCCCCTTAAAAACTTTTTAGTTGTGTATTTACCCAACTTAAAATTAAATTTACATATATCCCCTTTCTTAACTAATAAAATTACAAATTTACCCATTTTGATTTATTTTATTAAAAACAAGTTATATAATAACTTTTTTACCCTTATATTTACTGAAACTTTATAAAATTACATATTTATTCATTTCTGCTAGTTTTTTGTGGCTTTTTCACAGTTCTTTTTGTTTTTTTTTTACGTTTTGCTAGTTAGTTTTCTTTTGTTGTTTACAATCTAAACACTGGAATAAACTGCTAAGGTACGCATATGCATATTCTTCCATAGAAAATAAATAATTTTTGAATAAGTGGGTGCTTAATCAAAAGACTAAAGACTAAGAAAAGAAGTGTAACTTGCTTTAAACGTATTTTAATGTATATCTATTATATATTTGTAAATTAGCTGAAAATAATTCTAGTTCTTTTTGCGTTTTTACTAAGTTATTTGTTTTGTGTTTTTTTAATCATTAAACGTATTTTAATGTATATATTTACAAATCATCTGAAGTGAAGGGTTCAAATGAGAAGAAACTTTTTGTAAGAAGAAAAAAGAAGTTTCAAACAATAAGAATCATTCATTTTACTTTATTTAATAATTGCATCTAATTTTAATATAAGGGTATATTTGTAAACTTACATAGATCATTGATTCGTAGTCTTCCTCTTTAATAGCTAACTACATTAAATTTGTAACTTATTTTTCAAAATATATATTATTTCAAAAAATAATTTAGAGTGTAGGACAAATTACTAGGTGTGTAGGATAAATTACGAGTTGTGTAGGATAAATTTAAATATGTGTAAGATAAATTTCGAAATGTGTAGCATAACTTTT
Source organism: Helianthus tuberosus (assembly GCA_030545235.1). Classification (NCBI taxonomy): domain Eukaryota; kingdom Viridiplantae; phylum Streptophyta; class Magnoliopsida; order Asterales; family Asteraceae; genus Helianthus; species Helianthus tuberosus. The sequence continues at coordinate 148,892,514 of CM060448.1, forward strand.
TATGTGTGTAGGCAAAAAAAATTAGTGTAAAGAATAATAATCTTTATGAGTAATTAATTACTTAAAGAGAGTAATAAATGAGATGAATGAAAAACTACTTAACATTTTACAATTGTACCCTTTGTTTTTTTTTTCTCAATTAAATTTTATTTTCAAATGAACCTCCCCCTATCATCATCTGAAATCACACAAAAACTAGTAAAAATGAATAGACATGTATTTTTTTAAGGTTCTAGTAAAAATAAGGGAAAAAAAGTCATTATATAACTTGTTTATAATGAAATAAATCAAAATTGGTAAATTTGCAATTTGTATAAGTTAAGAAATGGGATATTTGCATTTTTTATTTTTAAGTTGGACAAATATGTAATTAAAAAGTTTTTTAAGAGAAAATATGCAGTTATCCCTATAATGTCTGTGAGAGCGTTTCCAAGTCCGAACCCCTAACTTTGTTTCCGAGCACCCCAGACAAACTTGACCTACCATGGCTTGTCCAAATTTTTCTTCTTTATTCTCCCAATGCCACCTGCTCCAAATATCCCAGCGGACTTCACAGATGTGGATGGTATAAGTTACAACTTGAAGTTACAAATAACATAAGTGGTAAATATGTTTATTTATTAATCAAAACCAACTTTGGAAAAAAAAAAAAAAAAAAAAACTCAAAAAAAATGGTTCATATGCCTATTTGTTATCTTGTCAAAAGTTAGTTGCACTATTAACTCAATTATCCTCATCATAACCATAACCATAATCATATGATGCTTAAGACCTAAATCGTCACCATCAACATTTTGACGATCATAATCACCGCAATCCAACTATCATTAATTCATTATCAAACAAAGTATCGTCCTCTTCATCTTCATTTCAAACATCTTCAAGCCATCATGATAAAATAAACTAGCCCATGATATTTACTAATAGTTTTAGTTGTGACCGATGTTGATTGAAGGACGTGTTGAAGTTCTCAAGGCTATCGATACACTAATATGCTCAACGAAGTTGAAATCTCACTTTCTTTAGTTCCGTATATGATTAATCTTTTTATACAACATAAGAATGGTGTCATTTGCGTGATTTTATCTCAAATAAATGTACTCATAGCGTGATTGTGTTCTAAATGTAGTGTTATTTTAATTCAATATTTTCTCTTTTCTAAAATTTTGTGCGATTAATATGTATTTTTGTAATAAATATAAACTTTTGGTGTTTTCTGTATTAGTGTCGGTTTTTACCTTCATGTACTGATATCGAACAGGACCGTCCCGGTATTTTCGATACCAGTACTAGTTTAATACCGGTTAACACCAAGCTTATTTCAACCCCTGATGTTAAAAAAAAATATTAAAGTTAAAAAGTAAAGAAAATAACTATTATGATAATATTGAAATAATAAAAGTATTAAAAAAACTATATATTTTTATAATATTAAAATCACTATTCATTTCAATTCTTTTATTAATATATAGTAAAGTAATATATAGTAATAACGTGATTTTTTGAAACATTGTTGTTAATAAAAATAATTTAACATGTGAGATTTTTTTTAATGACAAATTTGGATCACTGATTGACCTCTGAAGTATCATCCTGTTACCGGCGGAATCACCCGATCATATCCATCTCCACTAGGCATAATATCTATACACCAATTCAGGAGAAAACCCAATATATATGGGAAAACCCTCCATTCTAGGAATCAAACCCATGACATTTGGTGCCGGCCCGGTCTTCGGGTTCGGTTGTTTGTTAATGAAAGTCAATTTTCAAAAAAAAAAAAAAACATGACATTTGGTCCCAAAGTCTTATCACACACCTAAAATGTCACTAGGCTATAAAGCTGTGGGCTAACTTCTAAGATGATTACTAATTGTTGCGTGATTACATTAAGGCTATTTTATTTTTGTCGCACCCATTAAAAATATTTACAAAACTGCCATCACGTTAGAAAGATTAACCCATCTTGTTTTTCTATTAATTACAAAATTGCCACAATCTTTTTGTTGCAGTCATTAAAAGATATTTACCAAAATACCATCGCATTAGAAAGATTAATCTGCCTTGTTTTTCTATTATTTACAAAACCGTCACAACCTTTTCTTTCCATACGTAGATAAAGTGTGATCAACAGCTAGAGGCCAATTCGTGCACTTCGCATGTTTTTCAGCTTCTTACCTGAACCACCCTAGGCCGCGCAATGCTTATGTTATGGTATGTTACGTGCTATTTATTAAATAACGAATTTTAAATGGAGAATCACGATAATCGCATATAATGAATTTTAAATAAAGAATTGCGATAATCACATGTAATTTTTGCTTTCACATTATGCAATTTGTAACCGCTTAACTCTCACAATCTCTATGAAGCACCACATACAAATTTATTATACAGTTTTAATGGTTTTGCTTTCACATAATGCAATTAATGATTTTTCTATGAATTATGAGTATGTTTAAAACTTGATTTTGACATATATAGCAAGTAAATCAAATAAGCGTCATCAAAGAGATGTTTTATGACCTTAGAAAGAACCGTCACGAATTTAAAAGATTTTGATCATAATCTTGTAGGAGAAAAAGAATTAAAGAAAAATCTATAAATTCAACAATAATCAATAAATTACATAAAAGCGTATTTACTTTATTAGTGGTTCTTGGTTCTTCTATTTTCGTATCTAATCTTGATTCTATCTTTAATATGCTTATTATTAAAGTAAAGCTATAGTGATATAAAAATACCTAAACACACATTGTTCCCTTCTTTAAAACCAATGTTTTATTATGCCACAAAAAGGTCTCCTATAAAACCAATCATGAACTTAAATAATTTATCTCAATGTTTTTTCAACCAGGCCTCTCATTGAACTTCGTTTTACCGATTTACTGGTTGAATTAGTTAAAAAAAAAAAAACAGATGACGTTATAATACATATAAGGAGGACAAAAAAGATGATTTTACATAATTTAAAAGTTTAAATAATTACAACTTTTAAAACATCAGGTACAATCCTTTAAAACATATTGTTGACTTTTAAAACATCAGCCACTACCGACCACCAATGACCTTCTAACCTACATGCTTAAATGAAGACGGTTCAAAAATACTTAACGAGATTGATTGTACAACCGTTTCATGATTCGACCTGTCCGGTTCAATCTGAATTTGAGAACGCTAGTTTACCTAAATTTGTCTCAACATGTAACATTTGTACAAGTGTACAACATAAGTTAAAGATCATAGGTTCATATTTATAAATAAGCATCAAATTTTATAAAAAGAAATATAAATAAAATATGTTGGACCTACCACTACTGATAATAATGTCAAAAGATAAAAAGATGCAGAAAACCACATGAAAAGTTCATGGTGGATTGCCATCTGTGTAGGTGGTGGTAGCCATGATATTTATTGACATAAATATATAAGACAAAATGTGAATATATATAAAACCATTCATGCCACACTACCCCTCAATCACCCCCACCCCCACCCCCACCCCACTCTTTTCTTTCTATTTTTATGTATCATTTGGGTGCTAACTCTAGTTTATAGAACATACCAACATGGAGAATTCAACTCAAATCAACCAATTTTCATCTTGTACCTCCTCCTCCTCCTCTACCACCACCGCGACAACCGGACTTGTAACATGTGCCTTGAATGAGTGCAAGTTTAGAACAAACTCGACGAGAGTTCGAAAAAGAAACAATGACACTGGGGGTGGTGGTGGTGTTGGTGAGGATGGTGAAAATCACCCAACTTATCATGGTGTAAGAAAAAGAAGTTGGGGCAAATGGGTGTCCGAAATTCGCGAGCCACGTAAAAAATCAAGAATATGGCTTGGGACATATCCAACAGCCGAAATGGCGGCTCGAGCCCATGATGTAGCCGCTCTAGCCATAAAAGGCGGCTCGGCTAAGCTCAATTTTCCTAAACTAGCACAATTACTTCCTCAGCCAGCCACAAGATCACCCAAAGATATCCAAGCCGCCGCCGCAAAGGCAGCCGCCATGACATTTGACAATGGAGCCGAGCCAGATAGCCACCACTATGGAGCCGAGCCAGAAAGCCAAGATACAATGGCTTATGATGACGATGACGATACATTTTTTGACTTGCCGGATATTTCCCACCGCTACACTGACCGGAGTGGCGGTTTCTTTACGGCTTCATCTTGGCAGCTGGTAGCCGGTGTTGATAACGGCTTTAGCCTTGCAGCCGAGGAGCCGTTTCATTGGGAGATATACTAGCTAGCTTATGATTTAAAAAATAAATAAACAATATGTGTAAATTGCTATAATATACACACCCCTTTTGGATTTATCACATATCGTATATTATTGTTGTATGCTTGAGTATATCATATATTCATTTATTTTGGGACTTATTTTTATAGAGGTCTTGTTTTTTTCTCTAAGTAATTGATTTTCTATGTGCAGTGTATGAAACGGGTGAATAATTACACGATGAATGTAATAATCACTCGTAGTTATGCACATACAAACATGGCCTATATACATAATTAGGCAACATTATTTGCATAATCACGCAACATTTACGTGTAACATAACAAACTTAGAAAGAGTAATTTCAAAATAAAATACAATGATATTGTATCTAAATTAAAGATAATGAAATGTTCGATTTTATGGTATAATTTCTCTAAAATAATTATGTCAATTAAAGTTATGTGAGTCAAAAATGATGAAACAAATAAAAATTCAGCACTTTAAAATTTTCCTTTTTAGCCTCTTTTTCCAGCTTTTTATGATTTTACACCACCTTCCATCTGGTTATTCATTTGTTATTAGTTAAATTTACTTCTTTTGTCTCTCATCAAAATTTTACTTCGTATTTAATCCCTCTCATGTGTGTGATTACAACTCAATGTATATCTTTTTGCTGTTAGTTTGCTATGTATTTACGTATAACTTAAACAAAATTATTGCGTTGCTTAATAAATCTATTTATTCATAGACAAAATGATAATGTCTATTTATATATATATATATATATATATATATAGTTTACGAAGGACGATAAATAGTAACTTTATTTTTAAAATAATATATAGTTTTTTTATCATTTTTATTATATATATTATAATAGTTTATTATTATATTTACTTTTAATAATATATTTATATTTTTTCCCTTTTTTAAAACCAAATGTTTCCTTTACCATTTTTTAATAATTCTTTTTTTTCTTTTTTTAGAACATATATTAATTTATCAATAATTTAATACTTCTTTAAAAATTTACGTTTATAATTTTTTTTAAAAACTTAAGTACGTAGTTGTGCTTGATTTTTTCCTCGACATTCCGTTATAAGTTTTGTTAAAAACGAAGGTGTACTCAAAACAAAGTATTTATTTGGTATCATGAAACGGTACAATGATAAACTAAACCGTTCTAATGGTTTGACTTTCTAAACAACAATATGTTTTATTTTCAAATCACGTTTGTTTTACATTATAAATTTGCTCGGTTTAGTCGAAACGCACGACGTAAAAAAACTAGTTCATATGAAAACACACGAGATAGTTTCTAAGTTTTTATCTAAATTTATTTTTATATATTATTTATTTATTTATATTTATATGTGAAATATCTTAGTTTATTTATACTATTCACATGTAAAGTAGCAATTGTTCACATATAACATATTTGGTTTGGTCACATGCCAATCCACTAATTTGAAGACTTTTGAATAACATGCAATGTTTGTTCTCGTTGTTCATGAGGTGCACGACATTTCCCTACCTTTTAGATATTTTACAAACCTAAATACTTGCATCTTTACTTCAAGTGACAATGTGTTTAATAGGATGCAAACGAATCGATCGAACACAAATGGGCTATATTCCTTTTCGGTTGTTAATTTTAATAGAATAAATAAATGAAAAAACACAGAAAACAATTTATAAGTAAAAAAATATCAAGATTTTGTAACATAAACATCAATATTTAAATTAAAGTTTGAATAACCACAATTGACATTTTTATTTTTAAAAACTAAGTCAACTATCAAAAAAATAAGCTTGTAGAAAAGTGCAAGCATTTAAATTTCAAAATGAAACCAGTTCAACAATTCATCATCATTCTTACAATCTTATTGATCAACAGCTCATATATCAAAACTTTATTTCATCAACTAATAAAAAGGTTTATAAATTAATGTATACGCATATACATACATGTACAAAACTTGTACTCAGGTTCTTCAATTGAATGAAAAAAATTGTTGCTTCTCATTTATTTAGGGTATTAATATTCATACACTCTTTCCCTCTGTCTCTCTATATACATAGATATATAGAGTGAAAATGGCATAAAAATAAGATTTTAAGGTGTGAAAATAGAATGAAATGGAGTAGTCACTCAATTCGTGTTCAACCATAGTTTCCATAAAATGCAAGAGCTTTCGATATCCCCTCGTGTGGTCGGCATAAGATTTGGGACCATATCCCTTCACGTATTGTAGACATTATTTTCTTTAATATCATAAATAAACGATGTACGTGATATTAGGTCACACTACACTTGCTAAGAGCATTTACATCCATCCCACCATATTTTCACCCTAAATTACACTAAAAAACACTACATTTTCTCTCTCCTTTTCAATTAAATAATATTTTTTATACATTTATTATTATCTTTTCTCTCTCCTCCACTTACAACCACTTTCAAAATATATTAAAAAATTACAGGGGGTGAACGGTGTCCCCCCAAATATATAGATGAACAGTAACATTTTCTCTCTTCTCCACTCACAACCACTTTTTATATTTTAAAAACACCGCATACAAAATTTGATGCCATGAATGTGAATGCTCTAACCCATCCAAACCATTTTATCATCTTTCCTTTTAAGTTAACGTATATATATTTAACTCATATCCTATAGCATGTTACATATAAAAATTTTATATTTGATGACAGGGTAGCCCAAGACCAAATAAAATGACTTAAATACATGAATGCTCAAAAGTTTCAAAAGTTAAAAACCCGGGAGCTAGGATAAAGCAATACGTGAACAGTAAATGGTCACATCTCTGATTGCTTCACCAACTCTCCCAGGCGCAAAAGTAAGGCGAATTCACAGAATACAATCTTTTACCCGCAGGTCAAAAGGCTTCAACCCCTAAAAGGGTAAGTCTTCCACTGCAAACATATTCACTAGTCAATGGTTTCCTCTTTGAGCGATAACCTTCCCTATAAATGTGACACTTCATTTAGTGCTCAGGACATTCCGGATCAGCTCTGATTCCACAAGAATCTCTGGTCATTGTTCTTGAGTACTTGTTCCATGCAAGTCACTCTTCATCACATTCAACACACACATTCTTATTGCTCCCACATCCGAGACTGAACGCGTTTCAGTGGAGGATCCCGAGCAAACAACAAAATCAAACTAGTGAACCTCTCTCCACGTCTTGCAAACGTGGGGGGGGGGGGGCACGACCTGCGTTAGGCAAAACTAAATCCCTCAACCCTTTTGCCTAACCAGCCAAGCTACTACCACCGGTCTAATATTTGTTGCATCAACAAGTTGGCACCCACCGTGGGGCTACGCCACTAATTTTCATCAAAAGACCTAGTACCGTAGCTCCATTCTCTCGAAATTACCATGTCGGAAAATGAATCTCCGGGAGAGGTAAATCAAGTCCCAAATACCACTACCCCAAGTGTTAGCCAGGCTTATGTGGCTATACCAACGTCCTTCTCGACACCGGGGAACACTCCTTCTGAAGCCACATACCCCGAGTTTCTCACTTTCCAAACACCAACTCCGTCTAGATCAGGGGTTCCATCCCCCAACGTCGGTGTCTCTATGTCACGGCCCCCGTCCCGGTGTGACCCGGTCCAGGAGCCGCGGGACAGAAAACCCGTGGTTTTTATTATTTGAGTTGACATCGGAAGTTTAACAGGATCTTTTAAAACTTGAAACTGCCCAATTATTCTATTTCATAATTTGGGATAAACCCCGTAATTTACAATAGAGGAATTTCACAAGGAAATTTCTTGTTTTACAAAACATGTTTATTCATTTTATTGAGCCACCTCTTCAAGCTTGTTAGTGCTCCGTAGCACTTTTTCCTTGATTCACAGTAGGTCACCTGAAACATGTTTTAAAAAATATTTTATCAGCGGGGAAATACTGGCGAGTCACTCAGTTTACATAAAATGACACATAGTTATGAATTACAGCATAAGAGCGATTACAATGGCTACTATCTTATTTTTATCTGGTGCCGTGTCACACCCTGGTGACGATGGTCATACCACTATTGGGTCCTTTCACCCAAGTAGTGATGATTATCACTGTTAGGTTTGTTAACCTAACCGTGAGAGATTAGTAATGTGCACAATACCCCACTTGCCAGTGATTCAAGATAACCACGACTTAATCCCTGTAATTATAACTTTGAAAATAATTTGAGGTATTGTAAAACAACTTTGATAAAAAGAGAATGACTCACATTGCAAGTTTAGACGGGCAGAGTTTAGCCTACTGATAAGCCTGATAACCTAATTTAAACAGCAATGCATACAAAACTAGGTCAGTAACTTAATACAACATTTACGATAACTCAGGAAATCAAAACCCTCACGACGAATGACAAAGTATAGCCCAATTACGGGCAGCACTTAAACATCCATCGGATCGGTTTCAATCGATCGGACATTATATCGTAGCAGTGATCGAGTTATTACCCTGTTGTCGTAGCAGAGCGTCGTGCTTGTGTGTGTTTTGAACTAAACAGAGGATATCTCAGCGTATGAAATGAGTTTTTCCGTCGTAACAACTCCCCCATGCAAGTGCCAAACCCCTGATACTTATACTGAAAAATGGTTCTTGTCGCATGGCGCGCCAGGGTCACCTGGTTCCCGCGCGTGGCGCGACGGGTGCACTTCTAGGGCAGGGTAGCCTCGTGTCCACATAGCCTGGGTGAGTCAAAATTTCGACGAAATTCATTTTGTACAACAAACTGTGTACATAATATCAATTAGAGAATAACCTCCCCCCCCCCCCCCCCCCTCTGAGTTTTAGGGGCGCTGATCCTAGTTCCAACTATTCTGAAAACTTTAGGGGTCATGCAATATTACTTGGGGGTCTCAATTAGGGTTTCCTATTGGACATAATAAAATAAGAAATAGTACTTTTGGTAAGAGTTGTTACAGTCTCCCCACCTTAATTAAAATCTCGTCCTCGAGATTTACTGGAACAAGTAGGGATATTTTCGCTTCATCTCTGATTCCAGTTCCCAAGTGTATTCAGGCCCTCTCTTTGAATCCCACTTGAATTTGACCAGTACTAGCCTTTTGTGCTTGAGAAACTTAACCTTTCGGTCTTCTATCTGAAGTGGTTTCTCCACGAACTTCAACTTTTCATTCACCTCTATGTCTTGAAGAGGTACTACCAGGGATTCGTCGGACAAACACTTCTTGAGGTTGGATACATGAAATACGTCATGTACCCCAGCTAACTCTTCCGGTAGTTGTAAGCGATAGGCAACCGGTCCTATGCGTTGGATTATTGGGAATGGTCCCACGTACCTTGGACTTAGCTTTCCTTTCTTACCGAACTGAACTACTCCTTTCCAAGGTGAAACTTTCAATAGTACCTTGTTTCCAATTTTAAATTCTAACGGCTTGCGTCGATTGTCTGCATAACTTTTCTGGCTATCTCGAGCCGTTTTCAGTCTTTCCTTGATTTGGGTGATCTTGTCGGTGGTTTCTTGCACAATTTCAGGACCCGATAATTGGCTTTCTCCTATTTCTGTCCAACAAACTGGAGTTCTACATTTTCGTCCATACAGTGCTTTGAACGGGGCAGCTTCGATGCTTGAATGATAACTATTGTTATAGGAGAACTCAATTAAGGGTAAATGGTCGTCCCAATTTCCCCCAAAATCTATGACACATGCTCTAAGCATGTCTTCTAGGGTTTGGATCGTCCTTTCACTTTGTCCGTCTGTTTGGGGATGGTTGGCTGTACTTAAATTTAATCGTGTCCCCATGGCTTCTTGGAAACTTGTCCAGAAATGTGAAGTGAAGCGACTATCCCTATCCGATACAATGGAGAGTGAAACTCCATGTAAAGATATTACTTCGTCTACATACAACTTTGCTAACCTTTCCATGCTAAAGGTTTCTTTCTTGGGTAGAAAATGAGCTGATTTGGTTAATCGATCCACAATTACCCAAATCGCATCATTACCTTTTCTGGTTTTGGGTAACTTAGTAACAAAGTCCATTGTTATAAGCTCCCATTTCCATACAGGCATTTCTAATTGTTGGAGTAACCCTGAAGGTTTCTAGTGTTCTGCCTTAACTTGTGAACAAGTAAGACACTTAGAAACATATCTAGCTATGTCCTTTTTCATACCGATCCACCAGAAATTATTTCTTAGATCTTGGTATATCTTATTATTACCAGGATGCATGGTATACCTAGATTTATGGGCTTCTTCTAAAATCTTATCTCTTAAATTTCCTTGCTTAGGTACCCAAATCCTTTTCTTGTGGAATCTCCAAATTCCATCACTCCCTTGCTCTAATTCCTTTATTCTTCCCTTCATTCCTTCAGCGTCATCCTTGATTCCTATTTCTTGAACATTCTTCAGTTGTTCCATTAAGTCTAATTGTAAACTTAATCTAAGAGCGCGAAGTCGTCGTTGTTTCTCATGATACTTACGACTTAGGGCATCTGCGACTACATTTGCTTTTCCTTCGTGATATTGAATATCACAGTCGTAATCACTTAAAATTTCCATCCATCTTCTTTGCCTCATGTTTAATTCTTTTTGCCCAAATATATATCTTAAGCTCTTATGATCTGTATAAACAGTAAACTTACTTCCGTACAGATAATGTCTCCAAATTTTAAGGGAAAAAATTATGGCTCCTAATTCCAAGTCATGAGTCGTATAATTTTCCTCGTGTTTTTTCAATTGCCTTGAGGCATATGCAATTACCTTCTTGCGTTGCATCAGCACACATCCTAATCCTAGTTTAGAAGCATCACAATAAACTTCAAAATTTTATGTCCCTTCTGGTAAGGCAAGAATTAGGGCGTTTGTTAATCTTTGCTTTAAAATCTTAAAAGCCTCTTCTTGTCTAGGTCCCCATTCAAACTTCATTGCTTTACAGGTTAGCTTAGTTAAAGGTACAGCTATTTTGGAAAAATCCTTAATAAACCGTCTATAGTATCCGGCTAACCCTAGAAAACTTCTAACTTCCAAGGCTGATTGCGGGACCTTCCATTTGGTGATCGCTTCTATTTTGGAGGGATCTACGTGAATACCTTCGTGATTCACCATGTGTCCAAAAAATTGCACCTCCTGCAGCCAGAATTCACAGTTCGAGAATTTGGCGTAAAGTTTTTCCTTTCTTAACAAAGTTAAGAGTACATGCAGGTGCTCACAATGTTCCTCCTGGCTTTTGGAATAAATAAGTATATCGTCGATAAAGACAATTACAAATTTATCTAAATACGGTTTACAGATCCTGTTCATCATGTCCATAAATGCTGCAGGAGCATTTGTTAACCCAAAGGGCTTGACTGTAAACTCGTAATGACCATACCTAGTTCTGAAAGCAGTTTTAGGTATGTCTTCTTCTTGTACTTTCAACTGATGGTATCCGGAGCATAAATCTATCTTAGAAAAATATCTAGCTCCCTGAAGTTGATCGAAAAGATCATCAATCCTAGGTAATGGGTATCGATTCTTAATTGTAACCTTATTCAACTCCCTATAATCGATACACATTCGCATCGACCCATCTTTCTTTTTCACAAACAACACTGGAGCTTCCCAAGGGGATGAAGTGTGAACTAGGTTGTATAAATCCTTTGCTTAACAATTCATCTAACTGCTTTTTCAGTTCTAACATTTCAGTGGGTGCTAACCGGTAGGGTGCTTTAGCTATAGGTGTTGTTCCAGGAATTAGATGAATTCTAAATTCTACTTCCCTATCGGGTGGTAATCCAGGTAGTTCTTCTGGGAATACATCTGAGTATTCTGATACTACTGGAATTTCCTTAAGTTCCTTACCTTTAGTGTTAATGATTACCGAAATCATATACACTATTCCTTGTTTTCTTGAATAACTGGTCATTTTCATTACTGAAATGAATTTCATTGGCTTACGTGGCTTGTCTCCTGTAATCACTACTATTTCTCCTGTAGGTGTATGAATTTCTATGGAATTCTTATCACAGAGGATTCGAGCATGGTTGGCGACTAACCAATCCATTCCTAACACAATATCGAATCCAGCTAAATTCATAGGTAATAGGTTTGCAGAAAATTTATGGCCTAGGAGTTCTATCTTTCCTTTTTGCAAAACCTTATCTATGTTAACAGAATTCCCATCTGCCGTTTCTACCGTAAAAATTTGTCTAAGGTTGGTTAAGGGTAGATTAAGAGCTTGGCAGAATGAAGTATTTATAAAACTTTGGTTTGCACAAGAGTCAAATAATACTTTTGCATAAACGTCATGAACTAGGAACGTACCAGCTATTACATCTGGGATTAGCTCTGCTTCCTAGGTAGTCAACTGGAAGGCTCTTGCGTTTTTCTTGGTAGTTCCTTCTGCAGGTTTGGCTTTGTTATCAGCTGGCTTGACCAATTTAGGGCAGTCTGGTCTAAAATGTCCATCTTCTCCACAGTTGAAGCAAATTGTGGATTTCTTCCTTCTGCAGTCTTCTTCTTGATGCCCTGGAATTTTGCAGAAATTGCAATACCCTTTGCATCTTCCAAAATGCTTCCTTTTACAGGTACTGCAAAATGGAGTAGTGGAAGATTGCCCTGTTCCCTTTTTCTTGAAGTTGCTACTATTACCCACACGAAATCCTTGGGTAATCTTTTGGGCCACTTCCTTCTTCCTGTTTTCTTCTCGCGTACGTACTAGTTCGTCGGTTAAGGTGTTAGCTAATTCCACAGCATCGTCAATTGTGCGAGGTCTAGCAGCTTTAACGATATCACGGATTTCGCCAATCAAACCCCAAATATAGCGAGAAATAAGTACCAGTTCTGGCGAAGCCAGGGTAGGTACAACTCTAGCATACTCGAAGAATGTCAAAGTATACCCTCTACATTCTACATTCTACATCCACCATCTGGTGGTTCAGGAACTTATTTTTCATTTGTTCCTTTTCATATTCGGGACAAAATTTTCTTTCCACTAGACTCTTAAATTCTTCCCAATTCATGGCATAAGCCACATCGCTTCCCTTGGCTTGTAGTACCGTATTCCACCATTCTAGCGCCCCTTCTTTAAAAATATGCGACGCGTACATGACCTTGTCTTCCTCGGCACATTTACTTATTTTAATTACTGCTTCGGTTTTCTCTAACCAACGCAGTGCAGCAGTTGCCCCTTCATTGCCCGCAAATTCAACCGGTTTACAGGCAAGAAATTCCTTGTAAGTGCAACCAGGCGTTGCAGCTTTCATTTTCTTAAGAAATGGGGCTTGCATCCCTTCATTATTATTATTATTATTATTATTGTTGCCGCCTCCATTTACACTATTACTGAAATTGTCGTCGTGGGTACGTTTGCTGGGAATAATTGGTTGAGGTTCAACTGGATTTCGGGCAGCAGCAAGGATTGCTGGAATAGCATTGGCTATTCCTTGAGCAACAATGTTTTCTATATCTTGCCTATTAAGAAATTGGTCTCCGTTGTTTTGTTCGGATTGATTATCTTCGTTAACTGGTTCATTGACAGCGTGTTCCATCTGGTAATTTCCAATATTTAAATGTATAAATTATTGGCACAAAAGAAAATAAAAATAATTAGTCACAATAAATAATCACACATAATCATGTCAACACGTATAGCCAAAATTGTCGACTTTGTGACGTTCATATTTTATATATTAGTATGCATCCATACACACCAGTTATGTTACAAAAGTTTTATTTTAAGTTATTTTACATGATTATATTTTGATTAATATTTATTATTATTAAACACATAAGCGCACAACCACATACGATCCCCGTCAGCTGGCACTTCAGAAATGACGTTCCCTTTCGCTGTATTTCCATGATATCTTCTCCCCCACTTTCCGGATTCTATTTCCTGCGTCCACCAGCTCCTCTCCATAGTGGCGGAGTTCAGCCAAGTTTTCGGTGCTCATATGTGGGTTTGGTGCAGGCTCTGGGTCAAACTAGGAGAAAAAGGTATTAGGGTTATTCAAGAGATTCTGAAATTGCCAATCACTTGTCCACCATTCTTCCAGCTCTCCGGGTAGAAGTTGGCGGTTAACAATGGGATCTGGTATAGCAGGTTCCAAATTAACTGGAAGTTGTGATTCTATTGGGTAATTGAAGAGGTCTTCATTGGCAGGTCCAATGAGGTCACAATTTGCCAGTTTGCGACCAAGCTCTTCCCAGGGTGGCATTTCCTGGGCTTGCCCTGAACTTTCCCCGATCTCCTTTCCTTTGCCTTTATCCCTGGGATCCTCAGTCCTTTTAATCCTTTGTGCAGCTGGCTTCTTCCTCCGGGCGCGTCTCCAGCCTACAATTCTCCTTCTTTTCTTTGTCTTGGGTTTCTCCTGGGCTTGAGCCTGGAACTCCATAGGTTCTTCAGTGTCGGCCAGATAATTGGAAAAGTCTCTGGAAACTTCTACGTCAGCAGGATAGATAGTGAGATTCTGAAGAGCTTCAGACAACTCATTCATGCTGTTTAGCAGATACAGAGAGAAAACACAAAATCCTAATTAGAAAGTTATATTTTGCAAGTTAAATTTTCACAGAATCACAGAGTGGCAATTTGAGAAATTAAGTATTTCTAAATACTTAATTGGCTTAAATCAGTGGCTCTGTTACCACATTTTTCTGTCATGGCCCCCGTCCCCGTGTGACCCGGTCCAGGAGCCGCGGGACAGAAAACCTGTGGTTTTTATTATTTGAGTTGACAGCGGAAGTTTAACAGGATCTTTTAAAACTTGAAACTGCCCAATTATTTTATTTCATAATTTGGGATAAACCCCATAATTTACAATAGAGGAATTTCACAAGGAAATTCCCTATTTTACAAAACATGTTTATTCATTTTATTGAGCCACCTCTTCAAGCTTGTCAGTGCTCCGTAGCACTTTTTCCTTGATTCACAGTAGGTCACCTGAAACATGTTTTAAAAAATATTTTATCAGCGGGGAAATACTGGCGAGTCACTCAGTTTACATAAAATGACACATAGTTATGAATTACAGCATAAGAGCGATTACAATGGCTACTATCTTATTTTTATCTGGAGCCGTGTCACACCCTGGTGACGATGGTCATACCACTATTGGGGCCTTTCACCCAAGTAGTGATGATTATCACTGTTAGGTTTGTTAACCTAACCGTGAGAGATTAGTAATGTGCACAATACCCCACTTGCCAGTGATTCAAGATAACCACGACTTAATCCCTGTAATTATAACTTTGAAAATAATTTGAGATATTGTAAAACAACTTTGATAAAAAGAGAATGACTCACATTGCAAGTTTAGACGGGCAGAGTTTAGCCTACTGATAAGCCTGATAACCTAATTTAAACAGCAATGCATACGAAACTAGGTCACTAACTTAATAAAACATTTACGATAACTCAGGAAATCAAAACCCTCACGACGAATGGCAAAGTATAGCCCAATTACGGGCAGCACTTAAACATCCATCGGATCGGTTTCAATCGATCGGACATTATATCGTAGCAGTGATCGAGTTATTACCCTGTTGTCATAGCAGAACGTCGTGCTTGTGTGTGTTTTGAACTAAACAGAGGATGTCTCAGCGTATGAAATGAGTTTTTCCGTCGTAACAACTCCCCCATGCAAGTGCCAAACCCCTGATACTTATACTGAAAAATGGTTCCTGTCGCGTGGCGCGCCAGGGTCACCTGGTTCCCGCGCGTGGCGCGATGGGTGCACTTCTGGGGTAGGGTAGCCTCGTGTCCACATAGCCTGGGTGAGTCAAAATTTCAACGAAATTCGTTTTGTACAACAAACTGTGTAGATAATATCAATTAGGAAATACCCCCCCCCCCCTGAGTTTTAGGGGCCCTGATCCTAGTTCCAACTGTTCTGGAAACTTTAGGGGTCATGCAATATTACTTGGGGGTCTCAATTAGGGTTTCCTATTGGACATAATAAAATAAGAAATAGTACTTTTGGTAAGAGTTGTTACACTCTAGCACCCCCTCACGTATCAACCTTACTCCCGAAGGGGTCGCCAACAATTTCCTAGAGTTGAGGTCTCTCCTCAACCAATATGTGAGTAGGGAATGAGACAAAGGAGTAAGGATTCGTTTGGATTATGACGAACCAGAACTGTCACTATCTCCTGGGCCTCCCATCCCTCCTTTTGTAAATTCACAACCTGCTACATCCAGGGATGAGGCTGGTCCTAGCAATCCTCCTCCAAATCCTAATCCATATCTGTACACGAGACCAAATCCAACAACGTTTCCCTTTTTTTCCTCCTAACCAGCTAAAACCGGTGCTCCCTTGGGACATAAGCTGACTCTGGACCAACTCCTGCAATCTCCAGTAGCAAGTCTTCCACCCTCAGCAACAACTACATGGGAAAAAGCTTTGTATGTGCTTCCCTTGGCCCGTAGTGCCGTTATGAGCACCCCTTTAGGGGTAAACTTCCCAGTTGCACCTGGAAGCCTCCAAGGCTTCAACCTTATGCCTCAGATGATGGCCAACTTCCCGTGGCAGCACTTCATTAATCAAGTGCTGGCCACTCAAGGGAACAATAACAATAGCAACACGGGTGCAAGGGTGGAAGAGGATTTGGCAAAACCCTATAAACCCAGTAATCTTTCATGCTTCTGGCAGCAAATAGCCGATTATGATTTTCAAGCAAAGATCAAGATGCCATCCCGTATCAAGACATATGACGGAACAGAGGATCCCGAAGATCATCTTCAGATCTTCATGGGTGCAGCTAGAATTGAGAAGTGGTCAAATGCTGAATGTTGCCTCATGTTTATGCAAACCCTCGTTGGGTCAGCCCGTATATGGTTCAACGATTTACCAGCCAGAAGCGTTCGAAGCTTCGATGATCTGAGCAAAGGGTTTCTAGCCAACTTCTCACAGCAAAGGCGGTACGTCAAAGATGCTACGGTAATCTTTCAGATAAAATAGAGGGATGACGAAAGCCTCCGAGAGTTCATTGAAAGGTACAAAAAAGAAGGTCTCACGTATGTAGGGGCAGACGAAAAAATGAGGGTGGCCGGTTTTATGAACGCCATTACATCCAAATATCTCACAAGAGATTTCAACAAATCCCTGCCTAAGACCTTAGAAGAAGCTATCCAAAGGGCTGATGAAGCCCACATCAGGGGAGAAGAGGCTGTAGATATTAAAGAGCAACGAAAAAGGGGTTCAAGCTGGCGAGGCAACAGTCCAGCTAGAAAAAGGAGAAGCTTTCATCCCTACGACAGACGCCAAAAGGGTTCAGAACAACGAAGGCCTGAAGGCTGGAACCCCCCCAGCAGGGAAAAAGGCATAAGCTTCACACCCCTTACCAAAACCCCTCAAGAGATTCTAGCTACAAAAGAAGTGAAACACAGCTTCCGACCTCCCAGACCTCTCCCTAAAAGCAAAATAAATGAAAGTTCCACCCAATTTTGTGAATTTCACGAAGAGAAGGGCCACCATACAAATGACTGCTTCCAACTCAAGAAGAGGATTGAAGAGGCCGTCAAGTCAGGGGAGCTTGCCCACTTAGTAAAGGGAGTAAGGGACAAGATGGCCGAGTCAAAGGGAAAGGAAGTAAGCATGGTGGATTTTGATGGGAAGGTTCTAAGCAAGAGACAGCGGTTGGAAGCTTGGGAGCTTCAATGTGTCTGTTTTCCTCCTACAGAAAAGAACCCACTTTCCGACCCCCTTGTGGTCGAAGCAACTGTGGGCACACTAAAGACATGCAAAGCATACATAGACACTGGAGCAGCCACCAAAATTATGTTTGAGAAGTTCTTCAACCAACTGAGCAATGAGGAACGTTCGAAGCTTCAACCCTCCAGAACCTCCATAAAAGGTATTGCTGATATACCCCTCAAGCCTTTAGGGCAGCTAACTCTCGATGTCTGGTTCAGCGATGGAAAGATGAAAAGAGTACAACCCCTCACTTTCGTGGTCATCAATATACCTTCAAACTATGATGTCATCATAGGAAGACCGGGACAGTGTGCATTTTACATGGTTGTCTCTGTTGGCCATGGCACGGTCAAGTTTCCTACCGAAATAGGGATCGCAACCCTTCAACCCACTCGAGAGACATACATGGTTGAAGGAGAGAGCTCCAAAAATGAAGAAGATAAGCAAAGGTTGATCATCAACCCAAAGTATCCTGAACAAAGGATACGGGTTAGTCAAAACCTTTCGCAAGAAACTCTCTCGTATCTCGAAAAATTGCTAGTACATTACAGCGATGTTTTAGCTTGGTGCCCGGAGGACATGACGGGTATCCCTCGAAGCATTGCTGAACACGAGTTGAGAATACCACCTGAAGTCAAGCCCGTAGTTCAGAAGAAATGAAGCCTTGCACCCGAAAGAGGCTTGGCAGCCTGCCAAGAGGTTGAGAAGCTTGTCTCAGCTGGCATTCTTCGAGAGGTAAAGTACCAGTCTTGGGTTGCAAACCCAGTCATGGTTCGAAAGCCCGATAATTCCTGGAGAATGTGCATTGACTTTAAGGACTTAAACAAGGATTGTCCTAAGGATTGTTACCCGTTGCCAGAAATTGATCTCAAGGTTGACTCTCTCACCGGTTACCCTTTCAAGTGTTTTCTCGATGCTTACAAGGGTTACCATCAAATTCTCATGAAGGAAGAAGATGAAGAAAAAACCGCCTTTCATACGGATAAAGGAATCTTTTGTTACCAAAAGATGCCTTTTGGCCTCAAGAACGCAGGAGCAACCTACCAACGTTTAGTCGACAAAGCCTTTGCCAGTCAAATTGGTAAAAACATGGAATCATGCGTCGACGATCTGGTCATCAAAAGTAAAATGGAATACCCAATGCTGGATGACATCCAAGAAACCTTCAAAAACCTAAGAAAGGTCAATATGAAACTCAACCCTGAGAAATGTTCATTTAGGTTTAAGGAAGGAAAGTTCCTGAGGCACATCGTCGGAAAACAAAGCACAAAGGCCAATCCAAACAAGGTAAAAGCTGTCCTCGAAACCAAGCCACCACAAAGCAAAAAGGATGTGGAAAGCTTAAATGGGAAGTTTGCAGCCCTGAAGCGTTTCACCTCAAAGTTGGCTGAAAGGTCATTACCTTTTTTTCAAAACACTCAAGGGATGCTCCGACAAAAAGTATTTCAAATGGACTAAGGAAGCTGAGGAAACCTTCAACCAGATGAAGCAACACCTAGCTTCGCTCCCAGACAGCGTAGCCCCAGAAACGGGAGAACTGATCTCCGTATATCTTTCAATTGCTGAAGAAGCAATAAGTGCGGTACTCATCATCGAACGAGACAAAGTTCAGGTACCTGTTTATTTCTTCAGCAAAACTCTAAAATTGGCAGAGGTCAAATATCCTCCTTTGGAAAAACTTGCCCTAGCCCTAGTACAAACAGCTAGGAGGCTTCGAATGTATTTCCAAGCACACCCCATACAGGTGGTCACCGACCAACCTATTAAGAGTGTGCTTGAAAAACCGGAGAATTCAGGACGACTAGCTAAATGGGCCGTCGAACTAGGTGAACACAACATCACCTATGTTCCAAGAAAAGCCATTAAAGCTCAAGTCTTAGCTGATTTCATTCTGGAAGTCCCGAAGCAAACAGTCACTGAAGTAAACACAGCTGCCACTGAACCCTCCGACCTTGAAGCCTGGAAGCTTTTTACTGATGGGGCTTCAAGCGTTGAAGGGTCAGGGGCTGGGCTCATTCTAATCAACCCTGAAGGGTTAGAATTCACGTATGCTCTTTGATTTGAATTTCAGACCACCAACAACGAGTCTGAATACGAAGCGTTGATAGCCGGCTTGAGGTTAGCTAAGGAAATGAAGGTTAAAAAGCTTCAAGTCTTCACAGATTCGTTGCTGGTATCAAGCCAAGTGAATGAAAGCTACGTTGCCAAGGAGCCCAATATGAAGAGGTACAAAGAGAAATCCAAAGAGCTGATGAACACATTCCAAACATGTACCATCAAGCAAATTCCCAGGTCTCAAAATAAGAAAGCTGATGCCTTGAGTAAACTCGCTTCTCTCACCTTTGCCCATCTCACCAAAAAGGTGCTGGTAGAAGTGTTGAAAGCTCCATCGATTGAAGAATTGGAAGTTCAAGACGTAATCACCGAAGAAGGCCCCAATTGGATGACTCCAATTAAAAAATTCCTTAAAATGGTGAATTACCTGCTGATCAAATAGAGGCCGAAAGGGTTAAAGTCAAGTCTAGACAATACGTACTGCAAGGTGAAATCCTCTACAAAAAAGGGTTACCTTGCACCCTTGCTAAGATGTGTCGGTCCCGAACAAAGCCAGTATTTGATCAGAGAGGTTCATGATGGAATATGCGGAGCTCATTTTGGAGCAAGAATGGTGGTGGCTAAACTAATGAACCTTGGGTATTTTTGACCCTCCATGCACTGAGACACCGTGGAACAACTGAAAAAATGTGATTCTTGTCAAATCCATGCACCGGTACCAAAAAGCCCCAAGCATGACCTTATCCCAATATCCTCAGCATGGCCGTTTTACAAGTGGGGAATGGATATTGTTGGTCCATTCCCACTAGCTAAAGGTGGAGTGAAGTTCCTGCTAGTTGCCATAGATTACTTCACCAGGTGGCCAGAGGTTAAACCGCTTGCAAAAATCATGGGCAGACAGGTCATTGACTTCGTTTGGGAAAACATCATTTGTCACTATGGGTTGCCGGGAGTGCTTGTCACCGATAATGGGAAACAATTCGCTGAGAAGCCCTTTAGCGTTTGGTGTAAAGAGTTCAGAATAACCCAGGTCTTCAGCTCAGTGGCATATCCACAATCAAACGGTCAAGTTGAAAGGATGAATCAAAGCGTAGTAGAAGGAATCAAAACACGATTGGGAAGACACGAAAGCAATTGGCTTGAAGAAGTGCCAAGTGTTCTATGGGCCATAAGAACAACCGAAAAAACAAGCCACAAAATGTGACGACTGTCAAAAAACCAGGTATCCGTACAATTAATTAATCTTGATTAGTGCTTAATGACTGTGCTGAATTATACTTAACTGCTTTCCGATTACTGCATCATACTTACATGTGCATCACATATTTCATAATGCCACATCATTATTTCATGCAAACCATATTGACATAAATGATGCATAAAGCACAGTTAGCGGATAACTCAGAAAAATGCTGACGGGGTTCAGTACATAGACAGACGTTGTTTTGAGACACAGTATGAGCCAGAAACTAAGTACTACACTAGTATAGTGTGTAGGAAAGTGAGGATCACAAAACTGTCTTTCTAGTGATAGTTTAAGTGCCGGAAAGTGCCTAAAACTTACCTAAAGTGCAGAATTCTGCAAAATACAGCAAAAATCAGCATTTAAATACATTAATATTATGCAGAAACATGACTAAATGGTCCTGAATGCTTTCCTAAGTGTCGGGAATTAAAAGTGTCACAAAAGGGTACATAAAGAACACTAAACGGTATAGTTTAGCACTTTAACGAACCAGTATCTAACCGAACAACCGGACACTACCCGAAACATCAAAATTATACTAGAAGCATTGTTTTAATGTTTCCAAGCTAGTTATGATCCCCGAACATCATAACACCCCATACAAAGTATCTAGTAACTAATACATGTAACAAACACTTGGTTTTCAACTAAATGGTAACTAATCTAGTTTAACCTAAGCTAATACCCACCCCCCTAACTTGACGTTCACAAGGGTGGCCCCCACCCTTGATCTTACTTGATTTGTTTTGATATCCTAATTGATCTTGATTGGTACTATGGAGACATATTACCCAGTGGATTAACCTCTAAACTTGGATATAAGTAAAGCATGAGAGATCAAGACTTCATTATCTCTCACACTTCACCACTCAACACTCCTCTCTCCCTCTCCTCCCATTCTCGGCCGTAGCCAAGCACCACCACCACCCTCACTTCCACCTCTAATTCATCCAATACATACTCATCACAAGGTGTTAGAAGCTAAGTTAAGAAGCTTGGAGCTTGTGGATCTTCAAGGACCTCTTTCATTTGCTATTATCCATCACATTTATCATCTTCATCTTCTTTGGTTCTTCCCTAGCCCTTGTGCTAGTAGTAAGCCTCTTGTCACTTGAATTTACTTCTTATTTAGTTGGTTAAAAGATGATGTATGATGCAAATCATGAAGAACACTAATGAACAAGAAGATGAACTTTCACATAAAGCTTAGTAACATAAGAATACATATTGTTTAGTGTTGTTTTGCTTCTTGATGATTGATTGTTTGTGTTTATGATGTTAGACATCATATGAAACCTACTAGATTGTGATTAAACACATGATCTAGTAAGTTAAGATGATGATCTTGTGAAAGACCAAGATGATCATACTTTATGTAGACATGAACTTGAATAATAAAATTTGTTTTCATATGTGATGATGATTTAAACAAAATACAAGTCTTGTAAGTGGATGATTTCCAAGATAGTTTTCCCAAGAAAGTAAGTTAAATAACAAGATTTACATAGACTTGGTTCTTACATAAACAAACACTATTTTTAATGGTTAAACAAGTGTAGAAACACTTGTGTAACAAAAAGATTACATAAAGAAGCATTTTTAGAAAATGTGTTTGGAAGTTGTAAACACCCGACTTCTTTAAAAATGAAGTTTTTAAAGAAGTAAATACATTTTAAAGGGTAACTAAACCTACTAAACACACTACCAAGTTACTACAAGTTTTTACGAAAGTTCAAGTTCATGTTGTTATGCAAATCACATGATTTTGGCACTTGGTAAATGTTGATTGAATTATTGATTGTTGAGATGATTTTAAAAAGAAAATGATATGCTTTGAAAGCATGGACACCTCCGTTTTTAGGGGAAACTATGGCAAAATTTTCTAAAAATATAAACACTTAGAAAAATTTTCAAACAAGTATTTACAAGTATATTTTAA
Organism: Helianthus tuberosus; assembly: GCA_030545235.1. Taxonomy (NCBI): domain Eukaryota; kingdom Viridiplantae; phylum Streptophyta; class Magnoliopsida; order Asterales; family Asteraceae; genus Helianthus; species Helianthus tuberosus. The sequence continues at coordinate 148,915,656 of CM060448.1, forward strand.
CCATGAGTTTCCATATAAACTTTGCCATAATTTTTGTTACAAAATACAAATATTGGAGGTTGTTTTTTTTATAAATAAAAATGGATAAGTATATATTTAGAATATATATACATTAAAGACATGATGTGTGTAATTAATTGTATACTTTGTGTATTAGTTATATTATTTTAGGACTTGAAATAATATAACTTAACAAAATACCAAGAAATTACAATCTAAAATATTACCAAAAATCTCAAGGAATAAATACACGAGTTACACACAATTTATTGGCAAACCGAACAAGGAATGTAACTTACCAAATATTCCGGAAAATATGTTTACAAAATATATTTTGGTAAATAATATTTTGGATACAAAGAAATAAAAACATGATTTTTCCAAATATTACCAAGTTATATCATATTTTTGACAAGGAGAAAATATATTATTTTTGGGAAGTAAAAATATATTTTCTTGGAATACTTTGTTTTTGGATAAAAATAAGTTTATATATATTTTCTAAAGTTAGACTTGAAAATATAATATTTCGGAACTACAAATATTATTTTTGCCAAAAGGAAAAATTATGAATAATTTTTCTAAGTAATATTCCTTAAAATATATATTGGAAATATATATTGGTATACTTTTATTTGGAATAATACTCCGGAAAGTTTAACACAAAATTAAATACAAGAATACGAATACACATGTATGAGATACCCCCATCCTTGGGAAGGAATTACAGATATAAATACTTGAGAAGTATTATTACAAAAATATTGTTTAACAATTATTCCAAAACTTAAAAATATAATTTAAGTTAAAATATTAATTATTTTAGCATTAATTATATAACTTGGAATAATATCAGAGACATGAAAGAAACGTAACTCAAAAACGTTAATACTAAGACAAGACAAGGCACGACCCGTTCGTCTAATAGACCTTAGTACATTGTAGGTAGTCGTGTTTGCTGAAGAAACTTGAGTTACGCTTATCGAAGACGCAAGACAGTGAGTTCATGTCCCCCTTTTCTTTAAAATGTTTTGTTTATTAAGTTCGGGGGTGAAATACATGTTACAAAATGATTACATACAATTACAATTGGTATGGTTAGCCTAGGAAAGTACAGTAGATCATGTGAATGGGTAGGCGCACACTTGAGACCATTAATCCTCGTATAAGGACCGAGGGGCATGAGTGATAGATCTATTTGGGTGTAGCGAGCCCACACCCATGAGGACCAGGGTGGCCCATAGGGTGACTATGTCTTACAGCCGGAAGCCCGGTACAAATTTGCTAGGTTTGAGCCTTCCTACGCCGTCACACATACCAGTGGCCTTGCAAACCATTGGTGATCTGTTTCCTTGTTTGCTTTCATACCGGGATTTACAAACATACATACACTGTCTACAAAGGTTTTATACATACATATACACGAACACATGAATTCGCTCAACTTTTATTGATGTTTTTAAATTACATGTATTTCAGGGAATTAAGTGGATCTGGTGGGTGTTTGCATGTTTCAAGCTGCGTCATGAATAAAAGATGTCATCCGAAGTCATTAGAGTTTAAGAGATGTATCTTAATCCTGGACGAGATACATGGTTCTAAACTCGGCTTTATTTAAGGTCTTTTGTCGAGTCTTCGTGAACTCTTTAAAACATGTTGTGGTTTGTTATGTAAGTTTGGAGTCTACGTTTCAGACAAGTATGTTGTGGTATTTTCAAACTTAATTTATGGATGAACATCTTATGGTTTTATCATATAGTATTGTTATGATTGAATGCTATGGTATTAAGAAAGTCACACCATATTCACGCTTCCGCAAAAGTCAGGGTGTGACACAAAAGAACACCTTACAGCTTGGTGTTTGGATCTGAAGCCGTGATTCCAGCTGAAGTAGGAGTTGTAACACAAAGAACGATCAACATGGATCCCGAAGCAAACCAAAAGGAGACCATGTTGAACTTACAACTCCTAGAGGAAACACGAGACCAAGGTGCAATCCAAGAAGCTAAGTACAAACAAATGATGGAAGCCTATTACAGCAAAAGAGTCAAGCACGAACGCTTCAAGCCAGGAGACCTGGTGCTGAGAAACAATGAGGCTAGCAAAAAAGAAAATCAAGGAAAGCTTGGCCCAAAATGGGAAGGGCCATATACAATCCTTGAAGCACATAAGGGTGGATCCTATAAGCTAGCCGACTCAGAAGGTAAAAGGCTTCCCAGACATTGGAATGGAAAAACCCTCAAGAGGTTTCATGTCTAATCAAGAAAGATTGATTTGTAGTTCACAAGTTGTATTTCAAGAGTTGTCCCATGATCATCTTTTGTAACAAAATATCTCTTGAATGAATGATGATGTTTTATCAAAATTTGTCTTTCTATCCTAAAATCAGGTTGAGAACCTAGCAAAAAACTCCATGGCAAGGGCCATGTAAGGGGATGAGCTCCCAGGCCATACCGCTCAATAGGTTCAAGGGTTGAATGAACCTATATAAGGGGTGAGTTCCTAAATCAATACAACTCCATGAGACTTATAATTAAAAAACAAAATTGTCTCATAGACGGATCCGAACAGCCTACACCAAATGTTCCTTAAGCCTTAGAAAATTTATCAAAAACAGGCTTACGAACCAAAATCAAACTAAAGAAAACAATGAATAGGATAGGAGCTATGTCTTCTTGTTAAAAATACCAAGGCTAAGTGACTGCAGCACTGAAACCTTTAAGGTATGAAAAACATAAAGACAACACAAACCCAACAAAGACAATACCACAAAGATAAGAAATAACTCAAGGGACAATGCAACAACATAAGTAAAAAGGTTACACACAACCCAAAACTCAAAACTCAAAAATACAAACCAAGACATCAAGTCAAAGTAGTAACCGTTAGCCTTGAAGGTTTCAAGCTACATACAAACAGCCAGAAGCCTTGAACGCTCGAAGCCAACCAAGTTGCCTTATCAAAATAGGCACAAGGACAAAAAATATAACACAAGGCAAATAATAAAAACTTAGTAACATAAAGAAAGCCTTAACAGGCTTCCAAACATTCAAATAAGTTAAAACAAGCCTTGGTGGCTTGTAAACCTAAGAAATTGTTCAAGTGGCCACCAAGGCCAAACCACAAAACAGGAACCTTAAGGGTTCCTGCAAAACCTAAGATTGTTTAAGTTAACATACAAACCGTTAAATTGTTTTCAGGGGTACTAAGAAAGCTACGAATGTTTGTCAAGCATCAACAGAAGGCTTAGAAGCCCCAGAACCGTTACCTTTAGCCTTTTTGGTCTTCTTTGACTTCTTAGCTTTCGAGCCACCATCACCACCAACTGCTGAACCTTCCAAACTCACATCCTTGGAGACATCAGGTTCTCCCGAAAAAGTATCCTCGCTATCTCCTGAATAAGATCGCTTTCTTGAAAGGGAGCCGAGAACTTCAGCACAAACTTTTTCGTTGAGACCATCTGGTTTTAGCTCCTGCAAGACAAAAAGGGGCTTACCAAAACAAGAGGCAACTTGATTAACATACGGGTAGGTCAGCCTCTCCATCTGCTCAACGGAACCCTTGAAGACCTCAGAAGCGTCAGGACGGTATAAGGGAGATTTTTCCAAAGGATGACCAGATTCATGAAGCTTGTAACCAGCAACGAGACCTTGATATTTCCCCAAGTTGAGCAACTTGGTATAAACCTCTCCAAGATCAGAATTAAACTCCTTAGAGTGAAGAAGGTATGTAACAACTTGGTGGAAACCTTGTTCAATAAGCCATTGGTTATCACTGGTGGCCCGGGCAACTGAAGCCTTCAGGCCTTCCTTCTCTTCATCAAAGGCCTTCTGTTGAACAGTCAAGGCCTCCTTATCAGCTTTTATCTTCAACCGATCAGCTTCGAAACTTTTCTTGAGATCGTCTATCTCAATCTCGTGCCTCCTTGTCAATTCACCCATCTTCTTGACCCAAGCTTCTTCCTTCTTTGAAAAACCATCAATCTCCTTCTTCATGGTGGCCATGGAGGCTTTCATCTTGTCTTTTTTCTTGGAAGCATCCTCGTACTCCTGCATACCCTTGGTAAAACGGGTAACACCTTTGGCCAATAAGGCCTGAAGATTGCAGGAGCTTAGCATTAGTCTCGAGATGAAGTGATCAGCCTCCATTTTCAGAAATGGCACCCCGGACACCAGGAGGAGCAAAATGAGCCAACACCTCGGCACAAACAGCCGGATCTTTGAAGCTATCTCCAACTTTTACTCCCCAGTTGGGAACATATACCTCCTCAGCCTCTGGACCCTCGAAGCTCTCAACACTTTTGACAGATGAACCCTGGATGGCAGGAGTGCTACCTTTCTTAACCAACTTCTTCTTCTTGTCGGAAACAACCAACTCTTTTTCCTTACCCTTTGATATATCAACCTCAATAACCTGCTCTGCTGATACTTCAATATCATCACTAACGTCAATGGCCTCAGAGCCATATGGTTGATCAGCACCTTTCAAATAACGTTTTGAACGACGAACAGAAACCTTGGAACCCGGACCCTTTGTAAAACCCTTGACATTGGGGACGCTCACATAGCCGGAACCCTTGAACCTATGATCGGATCCCCTGACAACTGCATCTTCACCCGGAGTAGCAGCAACATCATCAAATGCAATATCGGAAGTATCATCACTCTTGATAAAGTCAAGTGCAGACATGACTACAAAATAAACAAAAAGGAAACATATAAGCAAACCAAAAACAGAAACATAACAACGCAACAAGAACAAATGCATACCCTGCCCATCTCTTAAAAGCACCGGGTCTCGATCACGTTTTTCCCATAACTTACTAAGACCCAACAGCACCAATAAATGCTCAGGAAAGGGACGAAGCCTTGAAGGGCATTCCTTAAGAGTTTCCAAAAAACGCGTATTTATCTCAGAAGCAGAGGGCTCAGGCTCATTCAAAACGGCATCTGGGTGCCTCCAAACAAGTTTAAAAGGAACAATTTCCTCGGACACCCAGAAAAACCGGTCCTTCCAGACATCAAGGCTAGAAACCATAGATGAAATTAAGCAAGTGTCAACTTGAGACGTCTCGAAGGTAAACCAGTCACCAATCTTAGCCAGTCGGAAAAACCGACGGAATGATAAAAGGGTCGGATCATACCCACAAGCCCGACATAAAATTTCAAAATGTAAAACCCTAGCCAAACCCTGAGGGTGAATCTGACCGAAGGATACACGATAATACTCCAGAATATTCAAAACAAAGTTCGAAAACGGGTGACGAATGTTAGAAAACTCGAAATGGTGACAGTAGAGAGCAATGGAACCAGGGGGACATTTATCGATTGAAACGTCACAAGGCGGTGCAACCGGTTTAAACTTATTACCAATCCCCCATTCCATACAAAACAAATCGACCTCCTCTTGAGTCCATCGAGAAAATGATTTCGCTAAATCTTTACGAGCACCCATGATAACAGAAAATAACTGGAAAGCAAGAAATCGGAACTAACCTGATTTGAGAAAAGGGAAAACTTGAGAGAAAAGGAGCAAATGATGTTTCTCCTATGAAAATAATGTAAATGAATGAAAAGAAAATGATATAATTAAACAAGGGAATTAAAACCGCCGCCTGACACAAAAGAAAAACTGCCACAAGTCATATCAACTGTCTTGTCAAATTTCAAAAATCAAAAAGCTCAACTGTTTTCAACCTTTCAAGCCTCGAAGCCTTCAAGCCTTCAAGCAAACTAAAACACATGTACTAAAGTCAGAAACATTTGTGCTCACGCCCAAAAGCCTCTGACTTGGAGGGCTGATGACGGGGGTAGCCCAAGACCAAATAAAATGACTTAAATACATGAATGCTCAAAAGGTTAAAAGGTTCAAAGGTTTAAAACCCGGGAGCTAGGATAAGGCAATACGTGAACAGTAAATGGTCACATCTCTGATTGCTTCACCAACTCTCCCAGCCGCAAAAGTAAAGCGAATTCACAGAATACAGTCTTTTACCCGCAGGTCAAAAGGCTTCAACCCCTAAAAGGGTAAGTCCTCCACTGCAAGCATATTCACTAGCAATGGTTTCCTCTTTGAGCGATAACCTTCCCTATAAATGTGACACTTTATTTATTGCTCAGGACATTCCGAATCAGCTCTGATTCCACAAGAATCTCTGGTCATTGTTCTTGAGTACTTGTTCCATGCAAGTCACTTTTCATCACATTCAACACACACATTCTTATTGCTCCCTCATCCAAGACTGAACGCGTTTCAGTGGAGGATCCCGAGCAAACAACAAAATCAAACTAGTGAACCTCTCTCCACGTCTTGCAAACGGGGGACGGGGGGGGGGGGGGGGGGGGGGGGCACGACCTGCATTAGACAAAACTAAACCCCTCAACCCTTTTGCCTAACCAGCCAAGCTACTACCACCGGTCTAATATTTGTTGCATCAACAATATTCCTTGCTAATTTATACATTAAGGGGTAAAAGTTCCCACCTCTACATTCATTCAAACATTCAAGTGTTTAAATATCAGCGGAAGATGATGTAAACGCCAACTTAAGTGAAGTGTGTGGATCATCCTAATGCGTTGTGCTTAAGACAGGTTTAGGTATTACATACTCGATCCAGTACCTTAGCACACACTACCACACATAACTCCAAATAAATCATCCGATGAAAAACATAAAGGATCGATCGTGTGTCGTGTATAAACATCGTAAGGATTTATTAGTAGTCTATTTACCTTAGCTAATCGCATTTTTTTTTTCTTACTCTCGTTTCCTTTAAAACCTAATCTTTATCACCTAAACCATAATCATCGAATTGCAAATCCAGTATAGTTTATTTTTGTATTCAAAAACCGTTGAAACCAATTGAACCGTCAAAATCAAAACAAGTTGCACAACTTGAGATTTAAAAAGTCGCTTCACGGTTTGGTCCAGTTTAAACTTGGAACGTGTCATGTAAAACGAACAAGCTGTTGATTTTATTTATATATTTTTTTTATTTTTGAAACACATCGTGTAATCATAAGCAGTCTTCACAGCTTGAAACAAAATATGTTTCAAACCCCCCAAACCTAACCGAATCCTGTCAAAAACAAAATAGGTTTCAAAACATGATTTAAGTGTGTTGATTATTTTCACAAGTCAATAACATGTTAGACCATGTGTAATGGTAATGCCCCTACCCTTGGGCGTTTTGCGCCATATGGCAGCCTAGTCAGCAATGGAACATTATGGAGCGTTTTCTAAAATGGGTATAGTGGGGATGTGGGGCATTATGTTAAAAGAGGTGTAATAAAATTAAATAAAAAACCATCGAAAAATCTTACTGGACAAAGAAAAAGAAGATCAAGGGTGATTGGCCAAAAGTAATGAACCAAGGCGTTGAAAATAAAACGCCAAAACCAATTTTTGTCAAAAAAAACGCCCAGGAGGCCATATGTGGGAGTGGATTAGGCAAAAAACGTCTTAATCTCGCCCCACTACGGATGGTCTTACTGGAACGAACAAACAAATAAACCACCAAGGCAGGATGAAATCAAAAGTATTTGATTCAAGAAACCAGTAAATGATGATATTATTAGGTATCAAGTTGCTAAAAGCATGAATTAAAAATCATACCAAACAACAAACTTTCACTACACTAAAATCTAAAACAAACTGCAAAACCAGAAACATTAAATCCATATTGATTTCTTCGGTAATGTTCCCGAGAAGCATTTTTCATATTATACATCTGAAACTGTGTTCAGTTGACTCACGCCATTGATCTGAAAACTCCAGTCAAATGTAAACAGGTTTGACATCATTAGCACCAAAACTTGCAGCACAAAGAGGGCACTTTCGATGCCGAGTTTCAATGATCTTCTGGACACATGCGTTGCAAAAAAGATGATAACATTTTGTGATGACTACCTGCCAAGATGAAATATTAGGATTATTAACATGAGAGATTTTCACAAATAATAGATGTAGAAAAAACAAGGGTTTAGACTGGTCAATCGAAAACCTAGCTATTTTTGTGTTTGGTTTTGGGTCATTTTAGAAATTCTCACCCATAGTAGAAAGTAAACTCTTTTTGAAAATACAGGTGCTTTATAAAAAAATGAACTAATTCAAAACATTTTTCTTTGGAGTAAACTGCAATTTGCTCCATGTGGTTTGGTGGCGCTTGCACAATGTCACCATTGCTTCCATTTTTCGCAATATGCCTCCCCATGGTTTCAAATCATCACACTACGCCTCCTCCCATTAAACCACCGTTAGTTGAATGTTAGTTTAATGGGTATGACGGTAATTTCCCATCCATCTTGTACACCACTCATCAAGACCTCCCTTCTCTTATCCACATTGCATAATGCCTCCTCAACTTTACTCTTCTTCTTCATTACACCACACCAGGTCACCTGCTGCCATCACCAGCATGCCGTCGCCGTACCTGTTGCCATCACCACCACGCACCTGCTGCCTGCTCCCATCCCCCTCCGCCGCCATGCCCGAACCCACATTACCACCGCGATATGGTTCTACAGTTTCAATCAATTGACAGTGCAAACTCCGGCACTACATGGTAAACACCTTGATTTCTTTGATTTTACTTATTTTGGGTTAGTATAGAACATCGCTTTTACTTGTTTCACATTGATTGTAGCCAGAGTCAGGGTCCATGAGACCCAAAACCACCGTCTGGGGTGACGATGGTTCTTCGATACTTGAACAAATAGACGTTCAACTGGACGGTGGTTTTCCCGCCTCACCAAGACTAGAAGGGTTTATTGGTTTATTATGTATAATATCGTATGTTTTTGGAAAAACTATTGAATGTTGAATGGTTTCATTATGTTTAGTTATCATAGTCTATGGTGTATAATTATCGTGTATGGTTCATTATGTAGCATGGTTGTATTGTACTAGGAACATTGCATTGTGTCATGGTTATATTGCATTGTGGCAAGGTTGCATTGCATTGTGTCACGGTTTTAGTCACATTGCATTCACAGTTCTTTATCCTAATTTTGTTATCCATAGTCACATTGTATTTAGGAACATTGCAGTCACAGTCCTTATGTTCAGCAGGTTCTGTGTTCAGTAGTCACAGTCACAGTCCTTCTATGTGCATCAAATGAGTCATTATGTTCGGTCATTATATTAAGGTGTTATGGTTGTATTGCATTGGGTCATGTGTGTTGTGCATCAAATGGGTCATTATGTTGTTACAGCAGGGTGTTATGGTTGTATTGCATTGTGTCATGTGTGTTGTGCATCAAATGGGTCATTGACATGTTGTTAGATGAAATGCAACAGGTTGTGTTGTGTCATGGTTGTATCGTTAGATGAAACGCAGCAGGTTGTGGCATGATTGTATTTCATTGTGTCATGCAGCAGGTTGTTATATGAAATGGGTCATGTTTGACATGTTAAAGTCAAACTGTAATGGATTGGTGACCGGTTTGACTTATTAAATCAAACAGCAATGTGATATAGGTTAGTTACTGCAATGTGACCATTTTAATGTGATATGGGTTTAAGTGATGTTTGACTTATTAAAGCCAAACAATTTCAATGTGTCTAATATGGGTTAGATGAAAACATAAAGGTGAATTTGGAGGGAAAACTATTTCAATGTGTGCGATACTAATAAAACCACAGGGAGGCATATTGCCATTGGAAAAGGGTAGTTTAGTCTTTTCATAGGTTTTTAAGATAAAACTAACGGTCCACTGACGGGAGGGAGGCATTGTGCAAAAAATGGAAGTAATGGAGGCATTGTGCAAGCGCTGCCAAACCACAGAGAGGCAAATTGCAGTTTACTCTTTTTTTGTTTTATAGGGTTTTTTCTCCATTTGAAAGTTCGGTTTTTTCAGTTCTTATTAAAGATATAACTTGTAATAAGCACCCCGTGTTGCAGCGGGGGGCGTAAAACCGTGCCATGTTGTCGAATCAATGCCACACCACTGCCAACAACCACCAACACCAGAAAAGCTTGTAAAAAAAAAATAATAAAAAAGGGAAAAATAACACCAAATGAAAAGCAGGCCTAAAATCATTGAACCAAGCACGCCCGTTGTGACATGTTAATGTGAAGAAATTAGACAGAAACGTAAAACATAGAAAAGAATAACTAAGTCAATCTAGTACCCGAGCGTTGCGACGAACCTATCAAACGGGAGACAGACGCGTTGCGACGCGCCTGTCAAACAGGAAAAAATAGAAGAAAACACGTTGAACCCCACACGCACGTTGCGGCGTGTTAACTCTCAAAATTTAGAACGAAACAAAAACTTGCGAAAGATGAAAAGCATGGGGAACCAAAGTTGAAAGTAAAAAAGTGTTGGGGTTAAATTTCAAAAGATGAAAAGCTTTGGGGTAAAGGTGAAAAATCAAAAGAATTCAAAAAAAAAAAACCCTAAGCATGGGATACAGCACCATAAAGCACAAAAAAGTTGTAAATTAGTAGTATGGAAATTTAGTTTGTCTCTAAAAATGGTACTATTAGTAGAAATATGCAGTTTTCTTCAAATTGTTCATCTATATTTAGATATAAACTTTACTGAAAACTAAGTTGTATCTAAAATAAAGTATTTTTTAATCTCATTGTATCCAAAAAAGTGCATTATTCATAATTTTTAATAAAATATATACTGAAACAGGGTGAGGATCCTGTAAAAAGGACCTTTTTCGTGAGAAGTGTGAGAAGGCATAGAAATTGACATGTATGCATCATGTTTTGAACTTATGCATGATGTTTTGGTTTGTTTTGGCAAGAAAAACACCAAACATAACAATTTAAAACACAATGCAACATATTATGGACGTGAAATTTAAAAACACCATTTAACACTTAAAACACACTACTTAACGTTCTTGGCATGGTGTTTTAAGTTTTAAGCCTAGAATTCATTGCAATGTGTCTTAAATTGTTATGTTTGGTGTTTTTCTTGCCAAAACAACCCAAAACATTATATCTAAGTTCAAAACATGATATCTACATATGAATTTTTATGCCTTCTCACACTTCTCACGAAAAATGTCCTTTTTACAGGATCCTAAACATTTCTAAATTTTGTTTCAACAGAACTCTATATTTAGATATATATTAACATCTTAAATAAAATGACAAATAAAAATATTAACTATTACCCATTATTAGAGAAAAAATAAATTACATCTTAAATAAAATGACAAATAAACAAAATAATAAAAATTAAATAAAAATAGTAAACTTTTTGCCATTTCAAACGCAGAGGGAACTTGAGGTTTATAACCCCATTTACTAGAGAACTGCATTAGTTTAAAAAGAATAGACTAGCCAGTAAAAAAATCCTATACTGACGGTAATTTTCACACATGTTTTTCCAAAAGCTTAGACCATCAGTCATCATATAGGTCGGGTTAACGTGTAGGTCTATATTTATAAATTTTATATATGACTTATGAGATAACTCTGTTTTTGACCTATATGTCTATATACAAACATACAAATAAAATTACCTCTTTTGGCCTGTCAAGACAAACACTGCATTTGAGTATTTCCTTGTACTCTTTGAGCTCCTGTTGAAGCTTTTCAACAACTGATGACCTATCTAAGTCTGACGTTAGACGTAAATGCTTTCTCCTGGCAGCTTCTAACTCCTCTTCTACTCTCTTTTTTTCAAACCTATAGAACAATAACATGGAAAATTACTCAAGTACCCCTCGTGAAATGTATAGGAAAATCTTGTGGACCAACACAAATGTTGATAGTATTTTACTGTAATGATTAGTTGATTACTGATGGACAATTGGGCATACAACTAAACATTAATTGAATATTTGGAATACACAAAAAAGAAACAATAACTATCCATCGGGCAGGTCAAAATAGGCCGGGTTGGGTTGACCATACAGAAACAATAACTATCAATTGGGCAGGTCAAAATGGGTCGGATTAGTTTGCTGGAAAGCAACAAAAACCAGGGGTGAGCAGAAAACCGAAACAAGCGAACCATAACCGAAAAACAACCAAACCGGAAAAAAAAAACCAACAGTTCGGTATTCGGATTTTTAATTTTTCAGATAACCATTTTTAACCGAAAAAAAACCCAACCAATAAGTTACAATAGTAGCCCCAGTCCATATATTTTTATGTTTAAGTTTAAGTTGTTTAAGTGTTTAACCCATGCTAGTAGGAATTATTAATTTTATTCTTGAATGTTAAGTATTATAATAAAAACATTAACATGTTTATTTATAATTGAAAAGATTTATCTATTGCCTACAAAAAATAACAAAATTTAATATAAAAATTATATGATCTTCAAACTTCAAAGTATTATAAAAAATGTCTTAATAAAAACTTTGGAGAAACATAAAAATAGATTAGGTTAGGTTTATGTGAACAATATTAATTAAAAAGGTACGTAAACATCTAAGAAGATTCTTAAATTTTGGATTATACTTTTTTATTTTTTAGTCTTACGTAATTTTGTTCAAAAACCGAAAAACCAAACCGAACTGAAACTTTGTTAAACCGAAAAAAACAAAACCGAACGTTTTTCAGAAACCGAAAACCGAACCATGCACACCCCTAACAAGAACTATCATCTGGGCAGGTCGAAACAGATCAGGTGGGTTGACGTAAAAGAAACAACTATCGATTAGGCAGGTCATAACAGGTCAAGTTGGGTTGACCATACAGAAACACCTTCCTAGTAATTAGTATGCTGGGTGTATTTACAAATATATATATTTTTATTACCTCTCTTTATCTAACTCGATCTGCAAATCCATGAGACTAGCTCGACTTTTGTCGACCTTAATCTGTGATTCCTCCCAAGAATCCATTACCTGCTGGGATGCTCTTCTAGTATCATGCAGTCTCCTTTGAGTATTTTCTAAGGCACCTGTCTTTTGAACCCTAGTTTCAGATAGCTTCTGAACTTGATCTGAACATAATCTCATCTATAAACCACAAATCTTGACTCAGTATCTTGACAAAAATGATCAGTAGTTTAAAATGAGCGGTTCAAGCATCAAAAAGACCTGATCTCCGATTCTCTCGGCTTTTGTTTCACAGAAATTGATCAATGCATTGCCCTGTTGAATCTTCCTTTCCACAGTTTGTTTATCCAGGAGAAGAGAATCATGCAGCTGTCTTGCACGCACTCCCTCCAAAACAAGCTGAAACAAGATGGTAGTGTTTAATTAATAATACTTTAATGACTTAATCAATTACTATTTAGAGTACAGTACAAGGATGGTCCCTGTGGTACCAAAATTTGGATTTGGTCCCTAGCTTTTCAAAAAATACGCGGTTGGTCCTTGTGGTTTGCACTTTGTAACGCATTTAGTCCCCAGCCAACAAATCTAAAGGTTTTAGCATGTCTAAGTTAGGGACTAAATGCGTTACAAAGTGCAAACCACAGGGACCATCCATGTACTTTTAGAAAAAGCTGGGGAATAAGGTCGTTACAAAGTGCAAACCACAGGGAACATCTGTATACTTTTGAAAAAATAGGGACCAAATCCAAAATTTTGGTAAACCACAAGGACCATTCACGACTTTACTATTTAAGTGGAAAAGCAATTACCTTAATGTTATAGTCATCTCTCTCAGTTATTTGCTGCAAAAGCTGTTGATTATGAGTTTGGACGTCATCATATGCCTGGCCAATTGTCTGCAAAAAGATACCAACATTATTATCATTTATCATTTATTTTTGCGAATATAGATAAAGAAATCCATTAACTAACCAATTATACTAACCTCAATCTCAGAAAGGTAGGCCTCGTTTTCCTGATGCTTGGACTCGAGGACATCTGTGAGTCTACATTTTTCCCTGAAAATAGCGCACAAGAATGTAAAAAGCCAGAAATTACAAGATACATATTACATTATTACTAGAATGTAAAATACGTCAATAATGAAACAAAAAAATTTACTTTTTGGATATTTCCCATTTCTGTCTGAGATCAGCAATCTTTGCTTCTGCAGCAGCTAACATTTGCTGTGATGCTGCCTCTGCTTCAATCGCTGCTTTGACTCGCGTTTCCAAGTTATGCTCATCAAGTGAATATTTTAGGTTTTGAACGTGAGCCCAAGCCTTGCACTCGGAGTTCCTAGCCTCAAGTAAGTCCCTATTATTACCAAAAACCATCGTTAAATTATTTTAGTACTGTTCCTAGCCTCAAGTAAGTCCCTATTATTACCAAAAACCGTCGTTAAATTATTTTAGTACTTTATATTTTTCATAATTCATATTAAAGAATATTGAAAAGATCCGTACAGCAGTAGAATTAACAAGAACAACAGACACCAACATTTTCAAAATTATTACAAAAATGTAAGACTTGTATATCAAAAAATGATCTCTAGATTTGCTCAACCTAGAATATATCGTCTCCCGTCTGTACACGTCCAAAACAACCTTCAACTCCAAGTCACTCTCCTCCAAGTCATGTATCTATATCAAACTTAACAGAATCAGACGAAAAAACAGAAGTATTTCAAAATAATGCAAAACAATTTAAGAAGATGAATAAACATACAGATGCATGCAGTTTCTGTATTTCAGCAGATTGTGCAACCGATCTGGCAGATAACGCTTCCAACTCGCGCGTCTGTGTGATGCAACCAAAACAAAAGTTAAAAAGCTGCTGCTCTATCTATTTAAGAACAAAAGAATCCACATCATCAGGCACACCCACCTTCCTATCGAGGATGGCGGTAAGAGATTGAACATCAGCACGCAACGATTGAACATCTGAAGAATCCTCTTTGTGTTTTCTTAGTTGAGTTTGCATACTTCCCATATCTTGGGGGAATGATGATACAAAAGTTCTGAACTTTGTAATGATTTCTTTCCTACCTGAAACAAACATGCAAGATGTTTTGCTTGTAGCATGCTATATATACATATATATTACACATATTGCTTAACTCTATATACCAGGTTCTCTTGATGCCGCTTCCAACTTAGATTCAATCAATTTTTTTCTATCAACTTGTTTCTGTATCTCCACTTGCAGATCCCTAACTCTAGAATCAGAAACAGCAGAAGATTGACATAAAACATCGCCGATATCATTCTTCATGTTGAATTCTTTCTCCCGCCACCCAAGGTTATCTTTCTCAACCTGAATATATTGAAATTCGTATTTAGCATGGTCCATAGAAAATAAGGCAAAACACTAATGTAACTACCGATATATACAACCTGCAATTTCTGGTATTGAGATTGATACTGGGTTATATCTGCTCTTGCCTTCGCAATCTTATCTTTCACCAAGACAAAAGCTTCGGAGGAGAAAATACCCTTCACATTCTTCAAGGTACTCTGTCATATAGGTATAAAGAATCAAGAACCCAAGTGCCATAAACCAGGGGTGAGCAGAAAACCGAAAAAACTGAACCTCACAAAAAACCGAAAAAAAAAAAACAAACCAAAGATTACGGTCCGGTTACGGTTTTGCATTTAATGGAAACCTAAAAAAACCGAACCAAATAACCTAAAAATTCATTTTTTAAATGTTTGTTATATATTGATTTAGGAATTATTAGTTTTATTCTTGAATGTTCCGTATTTATAATAAAATCATTAACATTTTATTTATCTTTGAAATGATTTATCCATTGCCTACAAGAAATAACAAATTTAACATAAAAATTAAATGATTTTCAAAGTATTATAAAAGAAAATGTCTTAATAAAAACTTTGGAGAAACATAAAAATAGATTAGAAGTCAGGTTTATGTGAACGATATTAATTTAAAAGGTTAAACATAGTAACTTAAATGTAAACATCTAAGAAAGATTATTAAATCTTGAATTAAACTTTTTATTTTTGAATCTTACGTGATTTTGTTCTAAAAGTCGGAAAAAAAAAACAAAAAACCGAACCAAACCGTTGGTAAAACCGGATAAACCAAAACCAAAAAACAGAAACCGAACAGTTTTCAATAACCGAAAACCGAACCGTGCACACCCCTTCCATAAAATGATAAACTATTAAAATGCCATACGATCAAAACCCATAAACCAACCTGCAAGCTGGATAATTTCTTTAAGATTTCCGTTCTTTCTTCGTGCAAGTGTTTAAGTTCTAGTTGTCGGGATGAAGCTTGATCCTGCTCAAGGAGTTAAACCACTTTATATTAGTATTAGTGTATTACCTTACAGTGTAACTAAGAATGCAAAAAATGAAAAAAGGACAAATAATCCACCTGTAATTCCTTCAATAACGACTCCATATCATGTAGATCCTTTTCTTTTTCTCTTGCCCTATCATTAGCAACACGTTTATTTCCAAGAAGTACAGGAAAAATGCCTCCTTTTGCTGCATCTGTCTCTGCTTTCAGGGCAGCCAAGTTCTTATTGCTTTCTTCCAATTCCACCATCGAACACTCCAGCTCACCTTCAAAAAAAACATCGAAATATCAACTTCAGTGACAAATACATGTTTTTGTACTGAATGAATAAACTATTGAGGGAAAACCTCGATACATAGAAAACAAACCCTACTAAGACCTAGAAACAAGTTAATAACCAACACTCCCCCTTAAGTTGGAGCACTGATGTTAATTTTGCTCCACTTGTTACAACTATAACTTAAAGCACAATCGAAAATAAAACTAGGACAGCAGGAAACATGATCAGCAGCAGGATTCTTGTAAGAACAAGACAGTAGACAGGCAGCGAGAACAGGATTCTCGTAAGAACAAGAGGATGAGGATGGTTAGTCAAATGGTTTTCTTTGTTGACGCTTGCAAGACCTTTTTGTTCCTTTTTGAACAAAAAGGTTCCACGAGCTCCAATCACCAAAGTCAAGTTTGACAGAGATGCGTAAAACATAAGCATAATTGATTATACCTGGAACAATATTAGTCTCAGTCTTCTTCTCGCCTCCCATTGAAACAAAGAATCCGAACAGACAGCAACAGAACCGAAAATACGAACCAAAAAGGTGCAGACCTAAAAAAAACTTTCCGGGCCAGAAAATTAACACCACATGAGCGTACGGACAAGAATCCCGACAGATGAACAAAGCTCGCGTGAACAGTACGCGCGGAACAGTACCCCTAATGAACAGTACTAGCGTGCCCCGATGAATAGTACGCAGTTTAGACGCAGAAACTAGAAGTGGCAGCTAGGGTTTGTACCGAGAGCCTTAGCTCTAATACCATGTAAATGGAATTAACATTATTAATGAATGAATAATAGGATATGTAATAATATTAATTCCATTTACACGTATCACAATAGGATATGTAACTAAGACGATATGAATGGATCTGCCGGGTTGGGTAGCATGGAAGGGGTTCTGGTTGAAACGGTTTGTTTGTTAGTAGTTTAGTACAGATCTGTTTTGTCCATTTCTTTTTTTTTTTTTTCACTTATGTGTTAATTATAATTTCAAAAACAGTATTTTTACAATAATAATCTATATTTCAATCATAAACAAATTTAGGTAAAAAAATTGCCAGAACTTTTTGAGATAAAACACAACCCAAGTCGACTTTATTCGTAAGTAATGTGTCAGAATTTCCCTTGCTTAGATGCCAAAGAATTACATAACAAGTTCCAAATAGACTGCAGATTTACCATATAAACTAACACCCAACTAACTAATACACTAGAGCAAGCCTTTAAGGGGTGAAACTTAAAATTAGTGGTGACCTCATTATAAGAAATAAATTGACCAAAAAAATTTGAGAAAACGGAAAGTTACCCCTCAATTGTCTAAGCTCAGACTTGTTCTTAGCATCAGTATCAAGGTGAAACTGCATCTGCTTTGCCATAGATCTATGCATTAAATGCATATCACTTATTGATGATCTCATATTATTCACTTCCTTCTGTAACTCAATAGAAGAGTTAGGCCTGCATGACCCTACACAAACAGCAATATTGTGAATAATAACTCAGCAGGCAGCACATGACTCACAATCACAAATCAGTGAATTTAGTCTCAGAACCTTCTGGAACTTTTTTCAAAGCTTCAGCATACAGTCCATCCTTCAAATTCCATAGACTATCAATGGCGTGAACAATATTGCTTAAAGTATTTTGAACTTTGTTGCCGGCAGAGTTCCGACATTCTTGTAGCTGACTTGGGGTATCATTATTCGTAGAGCTACTCTCGGTTGCACCTTTTTCAAGAAGTCGGTGCAAAAAGACATCCTCTGGAGGTAACGATGCTTCTTCTGGCAATAAAATTATACACTCGACCCATTAACACATTCCGGTTAAAGCCAAAACATTTAAAGTGTGAAATAAATATCTAGCAAAACGTACATTTTCAGATTTTTATATGAAAAAGAAATAGAAATATTAAAGTCATGTATTCTCTACGTCATACAAAATAAGAAACTAGATAAACTGAAAGGGAAAGAGTTCAACAATTCTTACCTCCTGCAGCCGCATGATGTTTATTGTCACGATCACTACTCACCAAATCCTTTGTGCGAATAGAGCATGACGCTACTTTATCAACGAGCTATAGCAAAGTCGATTAATATTTCATCAGATAATGGATGTTTACGTATATGTGTGAGATGCAACAAGAATTAAGTTTAATTAACTACCTCGTCCCATGACTTATCAACTACTGCTAAAGTTTTGGTGTATGGTGATTGTTTCTCCCTCAGTTGACAAAATTTGTTCTCTAGAGCAACACATTCAACCTTTTGTGATTCTAACTTCTGAAGAAGCTTTTGGTTTTGAAATTTGAGTACAACAGTGTCAAGCTGTGTGACAAAGATGAAACATTACTCCAAAGTGAAGTAGAACAAACAAATGTAAACATAATCAACGTACAAGCAAGTGGTGGAATCGTAACAATTTCAAGATAAGTTTGTAACATTGTCTGCCTGGAAGGCTGGAATCAGGGCTAGATTTCATTGATGATATAAAACACCAAGGATCCCACTATTAATGGTACAAAGAAAGTCTAATCCAGCCATGCAACATCAGCTAGACTTTAATCATTGTCAGTCGACGAGTAACACTAGGTTATTGTGGAACAAACGTGTCTATAGACAATGCCTTTAATAGAGTACAAAGTACGTCTAGTAGCATCTCCTCTTGTTAATTTAATACTTATACGTAAGGTGACTCGCAATTTTTTTATTAGGAAGTAGGAACGGCCTGTCATAATGGCTTTGTTGAGGTCTTACATGTTGCATTCGCAATGATCTAGCAAACTGTGTGGTGCACTCCTGCTTAGCTGGTGTATTAATTAAAAAAATAAATTAATGCATAACTAGTCCCTCGGTGTGGCTATAAATGGCTTCGGTATGCATTAACAAACCCAAATCAACTACTTAGGGTTTGATAAGGTGCATAGTAAAGATCTATTTCTACCAAAGTAACGTCACTATTGTTGAAAAGGGTTAATAAATGCTACGTAAAGTAGGAAGTGCGGTTAATTGCCATGTGGAGGGGCTAAAATAAATTAAGTAAAATATTACCCGAAGATATACTTTAACCTCAGGTGTCAAATCCTGATCGTGGTCTCTAAAACATGGAAACATAATTACTTTGATCCACTTAATGACCTATTAGTTAATCCACACACTATATATTGAATCCAAACTCGACCTAAAAACAGTAGGCTAACATCAATCTCTATATACCAGCAGATATCACAAGACTGGAAACTAATCCCATGCATACATAACCATACATCATTTCACCTCCACGCGTTCAACAAAAGTACCTTTCGAACACTCTCCCTGAATCGTATTCATGCATAATGTAGCAAACAAATTCCAGATATGAAAAACTTATGCATAAAAATAACATTTTCAATTTTTCAATTAACAATCAGATATTATCAATCATCACATAATTCAACTAGTTCCACCACACAAGAACATAAAACAAACTCAAGAATCAGATCTACCAGTCATATAACATCCACAAAACAATCCAATCAATTCAACATAAACCCTAGAAAACACAAACTTGTTCAAAATCAAGGATCAGATACCTTTTTATCCTCAGACGTCGGCACAAACGGATGCTTCTTAGCGGCAGTAGCAGCAGCAGTAGGAGATGATATCGAACTGAATTGACGTTTGCGGTCAGCTTCACCAGTTCCCCCCATCACAATCTAAACCTATATGACATCATGCGATAACAAAACCTAATTTGCTCTTAATTGACAACGAATTTGTAAAACTGAATCAAATTGAACTGTATGTATACATGCGATGATCGAAAAAGCCCTAATTACGTTTGCAAAATCGATACGTATTCGTTCGGTTTTGCTGGATATATGAACCCTAAGAAGGCTGATGGTGTATCGGAGGCGGTTTATAGGGATTATGCATATTATGTTGTGAGGTTTCTCTCCCTGTATCTGTCGCTCAGTCGCTACTTTCTCTCTCTAGGATAGATACAGAGTTGTGTGTACGTATATGTGCGTCTCAGGAAGGTGGTTCTACTTGTTTAGATTGTATGGATGACAAAAGGGGGCTAAAATGAAATAGGGCATTTGCACGTGCCATTGCCATGGGTAGTTGTTAGGTCACGTGCGTAAGCTAGGATTCCCGGTAGGGTTGTTCACGAGCTGAACTGAATCGAACCGAACGGATGATCGTTCGTGCTCGGTTCGTTTACAAACCAAACCAAATCGATAACCGAACGAGCATTGTCCAAGCATTAATTTTCTTAATTCGTCTCGAGCGAACGAGCGATTTTGTTAGCCCTTGTTTAAATTTACAGAGAGATAATGAAAATGTTGGGTTTTAAGCTTTATGTCTTGAAAAGCACGCACTTTTAAGTCTGTTAAGGAAGGAAAAGCTTTATGCTAAGTTTTCAAAGTGCGAATTTTGGTTAGAACATGTACAATTCCTTGGACACCTAGTCAATCATGAAGGAATTCATGTAGACCCAACCAAAATTGAGGCAATTACTAAATGGAAAACTCCTGAATCACCAACTGAGGTTAGAAGTTTCTTAGGATTGGCCGGTTATTATAGAAGATTTATTAAAGATTTCTCTAGAATAGTTATTCCCTTAACTAAGTTAACTTGTAAATCTGTTAAGTTTGAATGGGGATTAAAACAAGAAGAAGCTTTTAGAAATCTTAAGCAAAGATTAACCCATACACCTATATTAGCATTACCAGAAGGAACTGAAGATTTTGTAGTTTATTGTGATGCTTCTAGATTAGGTTATGGATGTGTATTGATGCAACGTCACAAGGTTATAGCTTACGCATCAAGACAACTTAAGAATCATGAAGAGAATTATTCAACCCATGATTTAGAATTAGGAGCTATAATTTTTGCTCTTAAGATTTGGAGACATTACCTTTATGGTAGTAAGTTTACCATATTTACTGATCATAAAAGTTTAAGGTATGTTTTCGGGCAGAAGGAGTTAAATATGAGACAAAGACGCTGGATGGAATTTCTTAGTGATTATGACTGTGATATCCAGTATCATGAAGGAAAAGCAAATGTAGTAGCCGATGCTTTAAGTCGAAAGTATCATGAAAAGCCAAGAAGGGTACGTTCTCTTAAATTAAATCTGCAAGTAGATTTAAATGATCAAATAAGAGAAGTACAAGAATCAGTAATCAAGGATGATTCTGAAAAATTAAAAGGTATGCTAAAAGAATTGGAACAAGGAACAGATGGAATTTGGAGATTCCATAAAAAGAGAATGTGGATACCTAAATTAGGAAACCTGCGTAATCGTATACTAGAAGAAGCCCATAAGTCTAAGTATACAATGCATCCAGGAAGTGATAAAATGTACCAGGATTTAAGGAAAAATTTCTGGTGGATAGGAATGAAAAAGGACATAGCAGTCTATGTTTCTAAATGTTTAACTTGTTCACAAGTTAAAGCTGAACATCAGAAACCTTCAGGTTTGTTACAGCAATTAGAAATGCCAGTGTGGAAATGGGAATTAATAACAATGGATTTTGTTACTAAATTACCCAAAACTAGGAAAGGAAATGATACAATCTGGGTGATTGTAGATAGGCTAACTAAGTCAGCTCATTTTCTACCAATGAAGGAAACAATTAGTATGGAACAATTATCTAAATTGTATGTAAATGAAATTGTTTCTTTACATGGCATTCCTTTATCAATTGTTTCTGACAGAGATAGTCGATTTACATCTCATGTTTGGTCAAGTTTCCAAAAGGCAATGGGAACCAAGTTAAAATTAAGTACAACGTATCATCCACAAACAGATGGACAAAGTGAAAGGACAATTCAAACAATGGAAGATATGCTTAGAGCTTGTGTAATTGACTTTGGAGGTAATTGGGACGATCACTTACCTTTAATAGAATTTTCTTATAATAATAGTTATCACACGAGTATCAATGCTGCACCATTCGAAGCACTTTATGGACGAAAGTGTCGAACCCCAGTCTGTTGGGCAGAAATTGGGGAAAAGCAACTATCTGGACCTGAGATAGTGCAAGAAACAACCGACAAGATCATTCAAGTCAAGGAACGATTAAAGGCAGCACGTGACCGACAAAAGAGTTATGCCAATAATAGATGCAAGCCATTGGAATTTCAAATAGGAGATAAAGTATTGTTGAAAGTCTCTCATTGGAAAGGAGTGGTAAGATTCATCAAACGGGGAAAGCTAAGTCCCAGGTATGTTGGACCTTTTAAGATTATTAGAAGAATAGGACCTGTAGCCTATCAGCTACAACTGCCAGAGGAAATGGCAGGGATACATGATGTGTTTCATGTATCTAATCTTAAAAAGTGTTTAGCTGATGAATCATTGATAGTACCTCTTAAGGATATAGAGGTAAATGAACAACTCAAGTTTGTAGAAAGACCTCTACAAATTGAAGACAGGAAAATCAAGAATCTCAAACATAAAAGATTAGTTCTGGTCAAAGTAAAATGGGACTCCAAAAGAGGACCTGAGTACACATGGGAGCTCGAGTCAGAAATAAAAAGAAAATATCCGCACTTGTTTCAGTAGATCTCAAGGACGAGCTCTAAAACAAGGTGGGGAGAATGTAACAACCCTCGGTAAAACCGATACCCTCATAATATTTTTGATACTCTAATATATTATAAAATGTCCCAATATGTTTTATATTACATCCCGTATGTGAAGATCGAGCCCTAGTTATGTTAGAATTTTAAACTAAATAAAAATAAGAAATAATAAGCTGAGGCGGGCTGCATAGGACCTCACCTCAAGCTTACGCGGGCCGTGTCAAGACCAGACTTTGACTCCGCTGACTTCTTTAGTTCAAGCGGGCCGCGTAAGATTAAGCTTACGTTGACGCGGGCCGCGAGAACTCATCAACGTGGATGCATCCCTGAGCCGACACGTGTTATCATCGTGGCAGACCTACTCAATGACTCAGCTAAGCTATATGTTGACCGCGTGTTGACGCGAGCCGCGTAAGGCTTAGCCTTACCTTACGCGGGCCGCGACAGGACTAGAATCAGCAACTATATAAGAAGGCCATCAGTCTACGTTTTCCGTCGCTCATTTCTTTCTTTCAATCTCGAAATTCTGTAGAGAAGTTATAATATTTTGGGTATTATACCCCTAATTAGCGAGGTTCTGCTCCGTTGTAAGTATTATAACCCCGGTTTCATAATAGTTACGCTGCCCGATTGATTTAGGGTTCCGTAACAACTGTCGTGGTTCTGCCCGACGTAGTTGTTGGAATGCCGTCTCGGGGAGGGTATCATTAATAATTTCAAAGGGTTATGATACTAACCAATGTACTTTTGTATAAATTATAGATTATATCCAGGAAACCCTTACGAAAAGCCTAAGACAGCAATGTGAGTTTATCCTCTTTTTGATAATCTTTTTGGTAATGTTTTACCAAATCTTAAATGTTTTACCATGAAAATTAGCAGTGATTGAGTCTTTGTAGTCTTCAATTACTGCCGGTATGTTGGGGTTTTGTATACAAAATTTATACTACTTGTGAGTAGTAAGTCAAGTTTGACAGTACGTTACCATTGGACAATGAGTTAGCCAATGTGTAATATGACCCACAAGTCAGTGGATTGATAGTACCAAATGGAGTAATTGTGTAGACATAAACATTGTAATCGTCCTCGATACTGTTTTAATCGATAAAATGTTTCTTGATTAAACTGGGATTCACTCACCAGTATTTCCGACTGACAAATGTTTTTAAAACGCGTTTCAGGTAACCCAATGTGACAGCCAATTATTAAAAAGCCAGCTGGAGAGCATGAAGGCTTAGAGGATAATGTGGCTATAAAAGTTACCAAATAAACGATGTTTTAAATTAAATAAAATAGGGTTTGTCCCTATAGATGTATTGTAATAAGAAACTTGGGTTTTGCCCATTTTATTATTAATATAAAAGAAGGTGGTTTTACTCTGATAAACATTTCCTAACTACGGTCCTGATGTAAATTCCGCTGCGAGACTAAATAAAACTGATACCACCACTGTGATCGCGTCCGCCCGTTCCCGGGGATCAGGGATCGGGGGTTGTGACAGAAGGTGGTATCAGAGCCTAGCCACTGGTCTGAGCCAAAGAAGTGTTCTGCTGACACTTGAAATTATAAAATTTTGTTAGGAAATAAATTACGGAAATAAGTGCATAACTGTAATTATGTGTTATATGTTATTTGACTATCTGTTAGTTTTCAGTATGAGTGATCAAGGACCATCAGACGTAAACCGTCAGTTGGCTGATTCACCTAGGAGTGAAGGTACATCATCACAGCCTGCCCTTTCAGGGTATACTGCTGTTCAGGAAGACGGGATATTTGCCTTTAGAGCTCAATCTGAAGAACCATTTCCTACTAAGAAACGAGGATGGTTCAGTAAAGAAGCTTTTGCTCGTAGGAAGAGAATGCGAAAATTGCAACAGCAAAGGGCTTTAGCAGCTATTAAGCGAGAAACAGATGCCCATACTCAAGATATGTTAAATAGAAGCCTAGCTAATTTCCATATCTTAGCTACAACTGCTGCTGACCCAAGTATGGAACAACTAGTAGCCCCACAACCACAAAACCCAGAACAACCTATGGAGATAGAAAATCAGGAAAACCAAGTGGAGATGCACGAATTTAACCCAGAAGAAATTCCTAGGGTGCCTGCACCAAACCCACTAGACCCAAATTACGACCCCTGGTGGGACGATAATAGGGACTTTGTGCAACGTTACCCTGTCCAGGATTTTCCACCCATACAGAACATAGAAGTTTACCCAGGTATGGACCCTTTAGATCCCTATTACCAAGATAACTACATTAGGGAAATTTTAGAGGATCCTTACCAATTTCAGGAATTGTCACCCCCATATCAGGAACCTGTACCCCAGATTCCAAACCCAGTCCGAGAACCTGCACCCCCAATGAGTGCAGAAAACGTTCAAGAACTTAGGACTTTCGGGGAGGAAATTTTAGAAAGCAGTGAGAGAATGCGTCAGGTGGGAGAACGTCTCGTATGGAAATACGATGAACGTAATATGGATTTTTGGATAAATCCATATCCGTGAATGTGAGAATGGAGAAAACGGTGGTAGTAATATAATATAATAAAATAAAAGATGTGTGTATGGATGCATATTACTATTAGTGTAATTTTCTTTCTGTTGGTATTGTAATCTTTATTTCTGTACTAGTGTGTAATAGACGCATAAGTATATGAAAAGAGTAAAAGTAGCAATGATCTACGTTTTTTGTTAGATTGAGTGTCATACGATTTACCATAATATTTGTGATATTAATATGGGATAAATGTTTAAAATTCAGATGGCCGACCAAGGAAATCAAGTCAATTTGGATAATAACCCGGAAATCCAAAATGATAATATTCAGAATGACGATAATCTGAATAATGAGAACCCAAACAACAATAACAATGGAAACCAAGTGGATAATAGTGCTATCCAACATATAGTAGCACAGGGAATTATAGATGCTATGCCATTTATACTTCAAACTGTTAAGGATGCTGATAATAAAAGTAAGCATAGCAGTAAGCGACCTGTTGAACCAGAAAACAGTGTAAACAATGGACCGGTACTTCAAATGCCTATTCCCAAAAGAAGAAGAACCATGCCTTATGGTTGTTCTTATAAAGAATTCTGGTCTTGTAAACCAATGGAATTCTCAGGCAATGAAGGGGCCATTGCAACCTTAAGGTGGATAGAGAAGACTGAGGCAGTCTTAAGGATAAGTAAGTGTGCTGAAGAAGATAGAATATTGTTTGCTTCTAATCTGTTTAAAAATGCAGCACTAGAATGGTGGAACACTATCCTCCAGACAAGAGGAAGTGATCAAACCTACAATATGGAATGGGAAGAATTTAAGAACAAGGTAGAAAGGAAATTCTGCCCACCCAATGAGAAAGAACAGATAGCAAACAAATTTCTAAACCTTAGAATGACTGGTGTGGATAGTAAGGGGTATACTAAGATCTTCTTTGAATATGCTAGAATAGTACCAACCCTTGCATCACCAGAACCAGTGTTAATCTCTCGTTATATTTGGGGATTAATAGGGGAGATTAGACACATAGTCAAGGCAGCTAGACCTCAAACCATAGAAGAAGCTGTAGAGTTAACAAATACCTTGACTGATGAGTTACTTCGTACTAGAGAAGAAGACCAGAGGAGAAACCTAACTCAAAGGTTTACTCAAGAATTTCGTTCTGGAAATTTCAATCGTAGGAATATGGGTTCTACCTCTGCACCCTATTGCAAGGTCTGCAAGAAAAAGCACTCGGGAAAGTGCTCCAATCTCTGCAATTACTGCAAGATGCCAGGACACAAGGAAGAAAATTGCAAGAGGAAATCTAGCAATGGATTATGCTATAACTGTGGAGAAAAAGGTCATATCAGGCCAAACTGCCCAAAATTAGCTCCAGCTCCAGACAACAAGAATACTAAAAATGCTAGAGCATTTGTTCTGACTGCAGAAGAAGCTAAGATGATCCCAGACGTCATAGCTGGTACGTTTTTAAATAATGATGTTTTTGCTAAAGTATTATTTGACTCTGGTGCAAACCAAAGTTTTATTAATACATCGTTTTGCAAAATTTTAAATCCGTTATTAACTAAACTACCACTAGAATGTGTGGTAGAGACAGCTAATGGAGAAACCGTTAGAATTTTTGAAATCTTGCAGGGAGCAAGCATAGAAATTTTAAATCAGAAATTTATTGCAAACCTGTATCCCATGAATCTGGTAGGATTCGATGTTGTTTTAGGAATGGATTGGTTAATAGCCAATAAAGCCAGTATTGTATGTGATCAAAAGTTAATTCAAATAAGTTCACCAAAAGGTAAAACGATCACAATTAAAGGAGATAAGTCCTCTAAATCCAATAAATTTATCTCTGTAATGAAAACTGCAAGTTGTATGAGAAAAAGTTCTATAGTGTATTTGATTTCTATAATCACTAACACTAAAGGAAAAGAACTAAAAGACATTCCAATAGTATCTCAGTTTTCAGACGTCTTTCCAGAAGAATTACCAGGACTACCTCCAGACAGAAAAGTTGAATTCAGAATCCATTTAATACAAGGAATATCACCAATTGCCAAAGCACCTTACCGTTTGACACCCGCAGAAATGCAAGAATTAAAGAAACAATTAGATGAATTGTTGGAAAAAGGATTTATACAACCAAGTTCGTCGCCATGGGGAGCGCCGATATTGTTTGTTAAAAAGAAAGACGGATCAATGCGGATGTGCATTGACTACCGTGAATTAAACAAAGTTACGATTAAAAATCGGTACCCATTACCGAGAATCGATGATCTGTTTGATCAGCTACAAGGAGCTCGATTTTTCTCTAAAATCGATTTAAGATCAGGATATCATCAATTAAAGGTACAGGAAGAGGACATTCCTAAGACCGCATTTAGAACAAGGTATGGTCACTATGAATTTACTGTCATGCCATTTGGTTTAACCAATGCCCCAGCTGCATTTATGAACATGATGAACCGAATATGTAAGCCATATTTGGATAAATTCATAATTGTTTTTATAGATGATATTCTAATTTACTCTAAGAATAAAGAAGATCATGCAAGATATTTGCACGCACTTTTAAGTCTGTTAAAGAAGGAAAAGCTTTATGCTAAGTTTTCAAAGTGCGAATTTTGGTTAGAACAGGTACAATTCCTTGGACACCTAGTCAATCATGAAGGAATTCATGTAGACCCAACCAAAATTGAGGCAATTACTAAATGGAAAACTCCTGAATCACCAACTGAGGTTAGAAGTTTCTTAGGATTGGCCGGTTATTATAGAAGATTTAATAAAGATTTCTCTAGAATAGCTATTCCCTTAACTAAGTTAACTTGTAAATCTGTTAAGTTTGAATGGGGATTAAAACAAGAAGAAGCTTTTAGAATTCTTAAGCAAAGATTAACCCATACACCTATATTAGCATTACCAGAAGGAACTGAAGATTTTGTAGTTTATTGTGATGCTTCTAGATTAGGTTATGGATGTGTGTTGATGCAACGCCAAAAGGTTATAGCATATGCATCTAGACAACTTAAGAATCATGAAGAGAATTATTCAACCCATGATTTAGAATTAGGAGCTATAATTTTTGCTCTTAAGATTTGGAGACATTACCTTTATGGTAGTAAGTTTACCATATTTACTGATCATAAAAGTTTAAGGTATGTTTTCGGGCAGAAGGAGTTAAATATGAGACAAAGACGCTGGATGGAATTTCTTAGTGATTATGACTGTGATATCCAGTATCATGAAGGAAAAGCAAATGTAGTAGCCGATGCTTTAAGTCGAAAGTATCATGAAAAGCCAAGAAGGGTACGTTCTCTTAAATTAAATCTGCAAGTAGATTTAAATGATCAAATAAGAGAAGTACAAGAATCAGTAATCAATGATGATTCTGAAAAATTAAAAGGTATGCTAAAAGAATTGGAACAAGGAACAGATGGAATTTGGAGATTCCATAAAAAGAGAATGTGGATACCTAAATTAGGAAACCTGCGTAATCGTATACTAGAAGAAGCCCATAAGTCTAAGTATACAATGCATCCAGGAAGTGATAAAATGTACCAGGATTTAAGGAAAAATTTCTGGTGGATAGGAATGAAAAAGGACATAGCAGTCTATGTTTCTAAATGTTTAACTTGTTCACAAGTTAAAGCTGAACATCAGAAACCTTCAGGTTTGTTACAGCAATTAGAAATGCCAGTGTGGAAATGGGAATTAATAACAATGGATTTTGTTACTAAATTACCCAAAACTAGGAAAGGAAATGATACAATCTGGGTGATTGTAGATAGGCTAACTAAGTCAGCTCATTTTCTACCAATGAAGGAAACAATTAGTATGGAACAATTATCTAAATTGTATGTAAATGAAATTGTTTCTTTACATGGCATTC
Source organism: Helianthus tuberosus (assembly GCA_030545235.1). Classification (NCBI taxonomy): domain Eukaryota; kingdom Viridiplantae; phylum Streptophyta; class Magnoliopsida; order Asterales; family Asteraceae; genus Helianthus; species Helianthus tuberosus. The sequence goes on from CM060448.1 coordinate 148,945,006, forward strand.
CTTTATCAATTGTTTCTGACAGAGATAGTCGATTTACATCTCATTTTTGGTCAAGTTTCCAAAAGGCAATGGGAACCAAGTTAAAATTAAGTACAACGTATCATCCACAAACAGATGGACAAAGTGAAAGGACAATTCAAACAATGGAAGATATGCTTAGAGCTTGTGTAATTGACTTTGGAGGTAATTGGGACGATCACTTACCTTTAATAGAATTTTCTTATAATAATAGTTATCACACGAGTATCAATGCTGCACCATTCGAAGCACTTTATGGACGAAAGTGTCGAACCCCAGTCTGTTGGGCAGAAATTGGGAAAAAGCAACTATCTGGACCTGAGATAGTGCAAGAAACAACCGACAAGATCATTCAAGTCAAGGAACGATTAAAGGCAGCACGTGACCGACAGAAGAGTTATGCCAATAATAGATGCAAGCCATTGGAATTTCAAATAGGAGATAAAGTATTGTTGAAAGTCTCTCCTTGGAAAGGAGTGGTAAGATTCATCAAACGGGGAAAGCTAAGTCCCAGGTATGTTGGACCTTTTAAGATTATTAGAAGAATAGGACCTGTAGCCTATCAGCTACAACTGCCAGAGGAAATGGCAGGGATACATGATGTGTTTCATGTATCTAATCTTAAAAAGTGTTTAGCTAATGAATCATTGATAGTACCTCTTAAGGATATAGAGGTAAATGAACAACTCAAGTTTGTAGAAAGACCTCTACAAATTGAAGACAAGAAAATCAAGAATCTCAAACATAAAAGATTAGTTCTGGTCAAAGTAAAATGGGACTCCAAAAGAGGACCTGAGTACACATGGGAGCTCGAGTCAGAAATAAAAAGAAAATATCAGCACTTGTTTCTGTAGATCTCGAGGACGATCTCTAAAACAAGGTGGGGAGAATGTAACAACCCTCGGTAAAACCGATACCCTCATAATATTTTTGATACTCTAATATATTATAAAATGTCCCAATATGTTTTATATTACATCCCGTATGTGAAGATCGAGCCCTAGTTATGTTAGAATTTTAAACTAAATAAAAATAAGAAATAATAAGCTGAGGCGGGCCGCATAGGACCTCACCTCAAGCTTACGCGGGCCGTGTCAAGACCAGACTTTGACTCCGCTGACTTCTTTAGTTCAAGCGGGCCGCGTAAGATTAAGCTTACGTTGACGCGGGCCGCGAGAACTCATCAACGCGGATGCATCCCTGAGCCGACACGTGTCATCATCGTGGCGGACCTACTCAACGACTCAGCTAAGCTATATGTTGACCGCGTGTTGACGCGGGCCGCGTAAGGCTTAGCCTTACCTTACGCGGGCCGCGACAGGACTAGAATCAGCAACTATATAAGAAGGCCATCAGTCTACGTTTTCCGTCGCTCATTTCTTTCTTTCAATCTCGAAATTCTGTAGAGAAGTTATAATATTTTGGGTATTATACCCCTAATTAGCGAGGTTCTGCTCCGTTGTAAGTATTATAACCCCGGTTTCATAATAGTTACGCTGCCCGATTGATTTAGGGTTCCGTAACAACTGTCGTGGTTCTGCCCGACGTAGTTGTTGGAATGCCGTCTCGGGGAGGGTATCATTAATAATTTCAAAGGGTTATGATACTAACCAATGTACTTTTGTATAAATTATAGATTATATCCAGGAAACCCTTACGAAAAGCCTAAGACAGCAATGTGAGTTTATCCTCTTTTTGATAATCTTTTTGGTAATGTTTTACCAAATCTTAAATGTTTTACCATGAAAATTAGCAGTGATTGAGTCTTTGTAGTCTTCAATTACTGCCGGTATGTTGGGGTTTTGTATACAAAATTTATACTACTTGTGAGTAGTAAGTCAAGTTTGACAGTACGTTACTATTGGACAATGAGTTAGCCAATGTGTAATATGACCCACAAGTCAGTGGATTGATAGTACCAAATGGAGTAATTGTGTAGACATAAACATTGTAATCGTCCTCGATACTGTTTTAATCGATAAAATGTTTCTTGATTAAACTGGGATTCACTCACCAGTATTTCCGACTGACAAATGTTTTTAAAACGCGTTTCAGGTAACCCAATGTGACAGCCAATTATTAAAAAGCCAGCTGGAGAGCACTGAAGGCTTAGAGGATAATGTGGCTATAAAAGTTACCAAATAAACGATGTTTTAAATTAAATAAAATAGGGTTTGTCCCTATAGATGTATTGTAATAAGAAACTTGGGTTTTGCCCATTTTATTATTAATATAAAAGAAGGTGGTTTTACTCTGATAAACATTTCCTAACTACGGTCCTGATGTAAATTCCGCTGCGAGACTAAATAAAACTGATACCACCACTGTGATCGCGTCCGCCCGTTCCCGGGGATCAGGGATCGGGGGTTGTGACAATTGGAATGTTTGAAAAGAATTGGAATTTGACGAAATTAATATATGATAGTAAGTGAGGGGAATGAACAGTGGTTATGTGATGATTCATCATCACATTTGTTTTAATGATGCCACGTTATTCACTTAAGTGTTTTATCACTGTGGACCATTGTGATAAACAACCTCTTTCTTTCCCCAACCTCCTAATTAAATCAGAATACGAGTTCTCCTCCACCGCCTGCTTCCCACCTCCCACTAGATCATCAGGTTTTCCTCTCTCTCTTGAAAACCCTCTGGTTACAATTCTGGAGAATGAGAAGAGAGAGAGATAATGTGGCTGACGGGGACTGTTTAAACGGCTCCGCCGCCTCCGCCGTGTTATACCGTCTAACCAGTCAGTCGTCGGTTGTTTAATAGGTGGATGGTGGTTATGTTCGCCGATCTCTGTTGCGGAGGTCTCCATTTCTTTCGATTTGTTTTTTATAGGCCCCGAAGGATTCGTCATCGGAAACCCTTAGCGGTCGTGCATGGCGGTGGTGGTCGCCGATATGTGTTCCGGTTGGTCTATGTGTGTCGCAACCCCCTATCCCACATTCCCGGGAACGGGCGGCCGCGAGCCAGTTTCGGTGGTATCTGATATTGTCTAATTTGGCAGCGGAATTTTTTCATCAGGACCGTAGTTAGGAAATATTTGATCAGAGTAAAATACCACATTTTCATAGTATTAAACATATGGGATAAAACCCAAGTTTGCATTACACACATTTTCATAGGAATAAATCCTATTTTATTTAAGAAAAACACCTATTTCTTTTCGGTAACTTTATTGCCACTTTTCCAAGCCTTCAGTGCTGTCCAGCTGACTTCTATTTGGCTTTCACATTTTGTTACCTGAAACGCGTTTCTAAAAACATTTGTCAGTGGGAAATACTGGTGAGTGAATCCTAGTTTAATCAAGTTTAAAATAAAACATTCAATTGTACAGTATTGAGGGCGATCCCGCAATTATATTTGTTTCCAAGACATCACAATTAACATCCATGGTACTGTCAAACCCGACTTGTGGCAATGTTACTCCTTGACCAGGTGGTAACAAATTTTGTATACAAAACCCCAACATACTCATGATAATTGTATTCTTACAAATACTCAATAACTGCTTAATATATAATTAATTAAATGAGGTTTTGTAAAAACAGTTAACAAAAATGGATCAACTCACATTGTTGTCTTAGATTTTCCGTAAGGGTTTCCTGGTGACAATCTATAATTTACACAAATGCATACGCGTTAGTATAATAACCCATTTTAACATTAGTAATACCCTCCCCGAGACGGCATTCCAATGACTACGTCGGCCAGAACCACGACAGCCATTACGGAACCCTAGATCAATCGGGCAGCGTATCTAATACGTATCCAGGGGTTATAATACTTACAACGGAGCAGAACTTCGCTATTTAGGGGGGTATAATACCCGAGTATTATGCCTAATATCAGAAATTTAGAGAAAGAAATCGATTTTGAACGATTCTCGACTGAAGTCCGAGGCCATCTATTTATAGTTGCTGAGTCTGGTCCTCTCGCGGCCCGCGTAACACAAGCACAGGGCCTACGCGGCCCGCGTTGACCTCAGGTCAACGTGTAGCTTGTCCGGGTCACTATCTAGCCTCGCCGAGTGTTGGGCCACGTGGCGGCCCAGGGTCGTGCCACCTTTTAAGCTTACGCGGCCCGCATAAGGGTTGGGGTGGGTCTTACGCGGCCCGCCTCAACTTAAAATTTCAGTTTTTAATTATTTTTAATACTATTTAATGTATTTGGGGCCCGTTTTCGCGTATGGGGTATATTTTGGGACATATTGGGATATTTTAAAATATATTAGGGTGTCAGAAAATAATTGAGGGTGTCAGTTTTGTTGAGGGTTGTTACATCCTCCCCACCTTGTTTTAGAGCTCGTCCTCAAGATCTACTAGAACAAGTGTGGATATTTCCTTTGCATTTTAGATTCAAGCTCCCATGTGTACTCAGGTCCTCTTTTGGAGTCCCACTTCACTTTGACCAGAACTAATCTCTTGTGCTTGAGATTCTTGATTTTCCTGTCTTCAATCTGTAAAGGTCTTTCTACAAACTTGAGTTGTTCATTTACCTCTATATCCTTAAGAGGTACTACTAGTGATTCATCAGTTAAACACTTTTTGAGATTAGATACATGAAATACATCATGTATCCCTGCCATTTCCTCTGGCAGTTGTAGCTGATAGGCTACAGGTCCTATTCTTCTAATAATCTCAAAAGGTCCAATATACATGGGACTTAGCTTCCCTCTTTTGATGAATCTTACCACTCCTTTCCAAGGAGAGACCTTCAACAATACTTTATCTCCTACTTGAAATTCCAATGGTTTGCATCTGTTATCAGCGTAGCTCTTCTGTCGATCACGTGCTGCTTTCAGTCGTTCCTTGACTTGAATAATCTTGTCAGTTGTTTCTTGTACTATCTCAGGTCCAGATAGTTGCTTTTCCCCAATTTCTGCCCAACAAACTGGGGTTCGGCACTTTCGTCCATAAAGTGCTTCGAATGGTGCAGCATTGATACTTGTGTGATAACTATTATTATAAGAAAATTCTATTAAAGGTAAGTGATCGTCCCAATTACCTCCGAAATCAATTACACAAGCTCTAAGCATGTCTTCCATTGTCTGAATCGTCCTTTCGCTTTGTCCGTCCGTTTGAGGATGGTAAGCTGTGCTTAGATTTAACTTGGTTCCCATTGCTTTTTGGAAACTTGACCAAAAATGAGAGGTAAATCGGCTATCCCTATCAGAAATAATTGATAAAGGTATTCCATGTAAAGAGACTATTTCATTTACATATAATTTAGCTAACTGTTCCATACTAAAGGTTTCCTTTATTGGTAGGAAATGAGCTGACTTGGTTAGCCTGTCTACAATCACCCAGATTGTATCATTACCTTTCTTTGTTTTGGTTAATTTAGTAACAAAATCCATTGTTATTGATTCCCATTTCCACACTGGCATTTCTAACTGTTGTAACAAACCTGAGGGTTTCTGGTGTTCAGCTTTAACTTGTGAACAAGTTAAACATTTAGAAACATATGCTGCTATGTCCTTTTTCATTCCTATCCACCAGAATTTTTCCTTAAATCCTGGTACATTTTATCATTTCTTGGATGCATCGTATACTTAGACTTATGGGCTTCTTCTAATATACGATGACGTAGGTTTCCTAATTTAGGTATCCATATTCTTTTCTCATGGAATCTCCAAATTCCATCTATTCCTTGTTTTAATTCTTTTAGCATACCTTTTAATTTTTCAGTATCCTCCTTGATTACTGATTCTTGTGCTTCTCTTATCTTATCATTTAAATCTACTTGTAGATTTAATTTAAGAGAACGTACCCTTTTTGGCTTTTCATGATACTTTCGGCTTAAAGCATCTGCCACTACATTTGCTTTTCCTTCATGATACTGGATATCACAATCATAGTCACTAAGCATCTCCATCCAGCGTCTTGGTCTCATATTCAATTCCTTTTGCCCGAAAACATACCTTAAACTCTTATGATCAGTGAATATGGTAAACTTACTACCATAAAGGTAATGTCTCCAAATCTTAAGGGCAAAAATTATAGCTCCTAGTTCTAGATCATGGGTTGAATAATTTTCTTCATGATTCTTAAGTTATCTAGATGCATATGCTATAACCTTTTGGCGTTGCATCAACACACATCCATAACCTAATTTAGAAGCGTCACAATAGACTATAAAGTCTTCAGTTCCTTCTGGTAACGCTAGTATGGATGTATGGGTTAATCTTTGCTTAAGAATTCTAAATGCTTCTTCTTGCTTTGGTCCCCATTCAAACTTAATGGATTTACAGGTTAACTTAGTTAAAGGAATGGCTATTCTAGAAAAATCTCGAATAAATCTTCTATAATATCCGGCCAATCCTAATAAACTTCTAACCTCAGTTGGTGACTCAGGGGTTTTCCATTTAGTAATCGCCTCGATCTTAGTTGGATCTACATGAATTCCTTCATGGTTCACTAAGTGTCCAAGAAATTGTACCTGTTCTAACCAAAATTCGCACTTCGAAAACTTAGCATAAAGCTTTTCCTTTCTTAATAGACTCAAAAGTGCGTGCAAATGCTTTGCATGTTCCTCTTTACTCTTAGAGTAAATTAGAATATCATCTATGAAAATAATTATGAATTTATCCAAATATGGCTTACATATACGGTTCATCATGTCCATAAATGCAGCTGGGGCATTGGTTAAACCAAATGGCATGACAGTAAATTCATAATGGCCATACCTTATTCTGAATGCGGTCTTAGGAATATCCTCTTCCTGTACCTTTAATTGATGATATCCTGACCTTAAATCGATTTTAGAGAAGAATCGAGCTCCTTGCAGTTGATCGAACAGATCATCGATTCTCGGTAATGGGTACCGATTTTTAATCGTGACTTTGTTCAATTCACGGTAGTCAATGCATTGAATCCTTTTTAACGAATAAAATAGGTGCTCCCCATGGTGATGAGCTTGGCTTTATGAATCCTTTTTCTAGCAGTTCATCTAATTATTTCTTCAGTTCCTGCATCTCTGCTGGTGACAAACGGTAAGGTGCTTTGGCAATCGGTGCTGTTCCAGGCAGTAGGTGAATTCTGAATTCCACTTCTCTATCTGGCGGTAGTCCTGGTATTTCTTCTGGAAAGATATCTGAAAACTGAGACACTACTGGAATGTCTTTTAGTTCTTTTCCTTTAGTGTTAGTAATTATAGAAATCAAATACACTATAGATCCTTTTCTTATATAGCTTGCAGTTTTCATCACAGAGATGAATTTTGTGGACCTAGAGGGTTTATCTCCTTTAATTGTGATCTTTTCACCTCTTGGTGAATTTACTTGGATTGACTTTTGATTACATAAAATACTGGCTTTATTGGCTATTAACCAATCCATTCCTAATACAATATCAAATCCCGTCAGATTCATAGGATAAAGGTTTGCCATAAACTTTTGATTTACAATTTCTACTCTTGCTCCCTGCAAGATTTCAGAAATCCTAACTGTTTCTCCATTAGCTGTCTCTACGAGACATTCTTGTGGTAGTTTAGTTAATGACTGATTTAGAAGTTTGTAAAACGAAGTATTAATAAAACTTTGGTTTGCACCAGAGTCAAATAATACTTTAGCAAAAACATCATTAACTAAAAACGTACCAGCTATCACGTCTGGAATCATCTTGGCTTCATCTGCAGTCAGAACAAATGCCCTGGCATTTTTAGCGTTCTTGTTGTTCGTAGCTGGAGCTAGTTTTGGACAGTTTGGCCTGATATGACCTTTTTCTCCACAATTGAAGCACAATCCATTACTGGATTTCCTTTTGCAATCTTCTTCCTTGTGTCCTGGCATCTTGCAGAAATTGCAAAGAGTGGAGCATTTTCCCGAATGCTTTTTCTTGCAGACCTTGCAAAAAGGTGCAGAGGTAGAACCCATATTCCTACAGTTGTAATTCCCAGAACGGAATTCTTGAGTAAGCCTTTGGGTTAGGTTTCTCCTCTGTTCTTCTTCTCTAGTACGGATTAATTCATATGTCAAGGTATTCGCTAGTTCTACAGCTTCTTCTATAGTTTGAGGTCTAGCTGCCTTGACTACATGTCTAATCTCTCCGATTAATCCCCAGATGTAACAGGAGATTAATACCGGCTCTGGTGATGCAAGGGTTGGTACTATTCTAGCATATTCAAAGAATAACTTTGTGTACCCCTTACTATCTACTCCATTCATCCTAAGATTTAGGAATTTATTTGCTATCTGTTCTTTTTCATTGGGAGGGCAGAACTTCCTTTCTACCATATTCTTAAATTCTTCCCATTCCATGTTATATACCCTATCACTTCCTCTTGACTGGAGGATAGTGTTCCACCATTCTAAGGCTGAGTTCTTAAACAAATTAGAAGCAAACATTATCTTATCTTCTTCAGCACACTTGCTTATTTTTAGAACATCCTCAGTCTTTTCTATCAAGCGTAGAGCTGCAATGGGTCCTTCATTGCCCAAGAATTCTATTGGTTTGTAGGACCAGAATTCTTTGTAAGAACAACCATAAGGCATGGTTCTTCTTCTTTTGGGAATGGGCGCTTGAAGTACAGGGCCATTATTCACGCTGTGTTCTGGTTCAATTGGTCGCTTACTGTTATGTTTACTTTTATTATTTGCTTCTTGAACCGTTTGAATAATAAATGGCATTGCATCTATGATTCCTTGTGCCACTATGTGTTGAACGGCACTATTATCCATTTGGTTTCCATTGTTATTGATGCTTGGATTCTCATTAACCACGTTAATGTTACTCTGGTTATCGTTATTCAGATTTCCTTGATTTCCTTCGTCGGCCATCTGAATTTTAAACATTTACCCCGTATTAATATCACAAAATAATATTTAATATAGTCAATCACATGACACACATTTTAGCCAAAAGCGTCGATCATTGCGACTTTACTCTATTCATCTATTAGGCATCTATTACAAACCAGTACTGAAATAAAATTACAATACCGACTGAAATAAAAATTATACTAATAATAGTAGGCATCAGTACACACATATTTTATTATTATTATTATTATTATTACTACTATTACTATTACCGTCTCCACTAACACATTCATGGATATGGATTCATCCAGAAATCCATATTGCGCTCGTCGTACTTCCAGACGAGTCTCTCTCCCACCTATCGCATTCTTTCACTACTCTCTAAAATTTCCTCACCGAATGTCCTAAGTTCTTGTACGTTTTCTGCACTCATTGGGGGTGCAAGTTCTAGGACTGGGTTCGGAATCTGGGGTGCAGGTTCTTGATATGTAGGTGCCTGGAATTGGTAAGGATCTTCTAAAATCTCCCTAACGTATTCATCGTGGAAATAGGGATCTGAAGGGTCCAAACCTAGGTAGGCTCCTACGTTTTGCATGGGTGTGTCTTCATGTATCGGGTATCGTTGCACATAGTCCCTAACTTCATCCCACCAGGGATCGTAATTTGGGTCTAGGGGGTTTGGTGCTGGTACCTTAGGGATTTCCTCTGGATTGAAGTCGTGCATCTCTACTTGGTTTTCAGGGTTTTCTATCTCCATCGGTTGGTCAAGGATTGGTGGCTGTGGTTGGGGTGCTATTATCTGTTCCAGATTAGGGTCAGCTGCAGTGGTTGCTAAGATGTGAATATTAGCTATACCCCTATTTATCATATCCTGGGCATAGGCATCTGTCTCTCTCTTGGCTGCTGCTAGTACCCTTTGGTCTTGTAAATTTTTCATACGTTTTCTACGCTCGTGTGCCCCTCGACTGAACCATCCCCTCTTTTTCTGAGGAAATGGCTCTTCTGACTGAGCCTTAAACACAAAGATTCCTTCTTCTGTATCAGCAGAGTACCCTGAGAGGGCAGGCTGAGAAGAGGAGGTGCCTTCGCTTCTAGGCGAACCAGATAATTGACGGTACGCGTCAGATGGTCCTTGGTCGCTCATACTGTAAACTAACAAATAGTCAAATAACACATAACAATTAAATATAGTTATGCACGTATTTCCGTAATTTATTTCCTAACAGATTGAATTTTGATGTCAGCAGAACACTTCTGTGGCTGAATCAGTGGCTTAGCTCTGATACCACCTTCTGTCGCAACCCCCGATCCCACATCCCCGGGAACGGGCGGCCGCGAGCCAGTTTCGGTGGTATTTGATATTGTCTAATTTGGCAGCGGAATTTTTTCATCAGGACCGTAGTTAGGAAATATTTGATCAGAGTAAAATACCACATTTTCATAGTATTAAACATATAGGATAAAACCCAAGTTTGCATTACACACATTTCCATAGGAATAAATCCTATTTTATTTAAGAAAAACATCTATTTCTTTTTAGGTAACTTTATTGCCACTTTTCCAAGCCTTCAGTGCTGTCCAGCTGGCTTCTATTTGGCTTTCACATTTTGTTACCTGAAACGCATTTTTAAAAACATTTGTCAGTGGAAAATACTGGTGAGTGAATCCTAGTTTAATCAAGTTTAAATAAAACATTCCATTGTACAGTATTGAGGGCGATCCCGCAATTATATTTGTTTCCAAGACATCACAATTAACATCCATGGTACTGTCGAACCCGACTTGTGGCAATGTTACTCCTTGACCAGGTGGTAACAAATTTTGTATACAAAACCCCAACATACTCATGATAATTGTATTCTTACAAATACTCAATAACTGCTTAATATATAATTAATTAAATGAGGTTTTGTAAAAACAGTTAACAAAAATGGATCAACTTACATTGCTGTCTTAGATTTTCCGTAAGGGTTTCCTGGTGACAATCTATAATTTACACAAATGCATACGCGTTAATATAATAATCCATTTTAACATTAGTAATACCCTCCCAGAGACGACATTCCAACGACTACGTCGGGCAGAACCACGACAGCCGTTACAGAACCCTAGATCAATCGGGCAGCGTATCTAATACGTATCCAGGGGTTATAATACTTACAACAGAGCAGAACTTCGCTATTTAGGGGGGTATAATACCCGAGTATTATGCCTAATATCAGAAATTTAGAGAAAGAAATCGATTTTGAACGATTCTCGACTGAAGTCCGAGGCCATCTATTTATAGTTGCTGAGTCTGGTCCTCTCGCGGCCCGCGTAACACAAGCACAGGGCCTACGCGGCCCGCGTTGACCTCAGGTCAACGTGTAGCTTGTCCGGGTCACTATCTAGCCTCGCCGGGCCACGTGGCGGCCCAGGGCCGTGCCACCTTTTAAGCTTACGCGGCCCGCGTAAGGGTTGGGGTGGGTCTTACGCGGCCCGCCTCAACTTAAAATTTCAGTTTTTAATTATTTTTAATACTATTTAATGTATTTGGGGCCCGTTTTCGCGTATGGGGTATATTTTGGGACATATTGGGATATTTTAAAATATATTAGGGTGTCGGAAAATAATCGAGGGTGTCGGTTTTATTGAGGGTTGTCACAATGTGGGTATTCACATGTTGGATTCGGCGATCACCTATTATTGGCCTCGGATTTGGTTATCAAAAGCTTTAGGGTTTTCAGATGCGGAGGTGACCGGTAATCTGCCGCCGTCTCAGGTCTGTTGTTCAGACCGACGGTAGTCGGCGATGGTTTTACCATCGTCGGTGGTAACCGGTTATCTATTCTATATCTCAGCGTTTTACCATGGTCCCGATTTTGTTCGTGTCATTGTGATTATGAGTTCCTTCTATTTCAGATTGTAACAATGATTTTTTTGGGTCATTAGGGCTATGATGATGACTGACAGTCATCTGAGCCTCCATCATGGTTTTGAGACCTCCCATTGTTAGTGGCAGTGAAGATAAAATCTGAGCCTGTTATTGGGGTTTAGGGTCGTGCCAATGATAATAAAATCTAAAATGATGATGGTTATTAGCTAATCGGAGATATCCATGGGCCGGATTGTGTTGCCACTGTGATTATGAAGTTTCTTCTATATAAGATTGTAACAATGATTGTTGTTTGGGTCTTTAAGGCTATGATGATGACCTGGCAGTGATCTGAGCCTCCATCATGGTTTTGAGTCGACTGAATCAACCCAACACATGTGTTGGCCTAAGCAAGAGACTGATTAACATGTGATAAGCGATCGAAAGAACTTCGTAAGAACTTTAGTGCTGTAAACGAACCCGAACGGTTGACTCAATAGAACCTGTGTGGTTAAAAGTGAAGTGGTTAGTTTGATTAAGATCAGACCAACCGAAGGAAGAACTTACCAAGAGCTGAAAATTGCTATGTGATACAAGGACGCAACTTAAGTGGTTTAAAGGTGAGTTTATCAGTGTGATTCAGGTCAAAGTGAAATGATTAATTTGTGACGCATGGAAAAAGAAGCAAACTGCAATCAACAAAGATAAAAGGGAGGTGCAAATTCTTATATGGGAAAAGGTAATGATCCATGACATTGATGTGGTCTTAGAAGGGTTGATAGCTTTGTAGTTGTATATCAGGTTAACACATGTCGTGAGAAACTTTCTGTTAAAAATGATGTGATCATGTAATATTGTAATGACAAACTTGGCTGCAACTTGCAAGTTGCAAATTTTTCTTTATCTGCTTCTCTGTTATAGTAACTGTTGTTCTACATGTCAATATGTCATATACTTGCTTAAAATGGAAGATGAACTTATTTGAGTTACTTATTATTTTGTTTTATATATCTAATGATTGTATTACCTACCTTTCGAAATGTGTGATCATCCTTATGAGTTTGGTTACATTTTCAAGATTAAATGTATATCATGTATACTTTCGTACTGCTTGTGTAATCTGAAAAGCAAAGGTATAAAACATTTTTTTTCTTATTTAGAACATTTAATACCTTAACTGAATTAGAAATCTGCCCTTTATTTTGTGCAGCTCTGATGAACATGAATCTTTTGCACCTCCTTAAGTAGTTGCTCCTTCTTTATAAAACTATAGCTTTTAGTAACATATAAGTGCTATCACTAATACGTTTGTACGTGTTGGAGTTACACAGGAACATTTCAAGGGGAGGTGGGCGAGGAGTGGAGCAACCGACATGGGAGACGCGAGCGTTGTGATAGCGAAATCGAGGATGTAGACCCAAAAAATATTGCCATGTTTCAAATCAAATAGATCTAAAACCATAAAAAATGATATTGGTTTCGGTGACACCTTTTTATTTAAAAAATTACCGGAAGTTGTAAAAGATGAAAATAGGAACATTTGAAAAGGAATGATGAATCATTATGTAAATACTTAATTTTTAGGTAATCATAGCAAATACATTTTTATGTTTACAGAGTATAGCAAAGCATAACATGATTTATTAAGAAAGCGAAGAAAGCAGGTACTGCAAACCCAAGGGGGAACGAAAACCTGGAAACGAAAACAAATATGGTTCTCTGCCGTTGTAATGTTCAAGGTTCCGCCGCAACGCGCGGTGGGATAAAAAGCTAGTTAGAATTAATTCCAATACAAATATATGATGTATTTGGTTTGTTAAATTGTGAAAGGAAACTGGATGGAATAAAACGTCATTTACAAAATTACCCTTTTATTTCTCATCCCAACCCTTCTACCTGGATAAGTAGATTCCATTGGAAATAATTGGTGAATGATAAACAAAAGGGAATTTTTGGTAATAACGAAACAATCCTTTGAGAAATTTATAATTATTTCGTTAATACGAAGGATTGTTAAATTCCTTTGATTGATGGAATTTGGTGAAATGTTTTCAAATTCCAATTACCTTAAATATCAACCAAACATATTTTTTTATGGAAAGTTTTCAAATTCCAATTTCATTTTCCATGGATTCCATGAACCAAACGACCCTTTAGATTTAAGGTTAAAGTTTTTATTCGGCTGTTTATGATAGTAAGTATAGGTATAATTGTATATTTGTATACAAGACGCAAAATCCAATAGAGTGATATATATATATAAAACTATAAATATAATCCATATTTGTGTATATACATATAATAATTTAAATCTAATTCGAGCCGAACAGACCTTTGCTCATGCTCGGTTTGTTTACAAACCGAACCGAACCACACTTTCAAAAGTTGACGAAGATGAAATCACGATATGATTGTAAAGATTACTGCATGACACACTATGTTATAAATATGACACAGGGACTGTTTGTTTACCTCTTAATGGGGCTCTTAACGGTTCAGACCTCTTACTGGTTCATCACTTAATGGTTCAGACTGTTTGTTTCATGAGCAGATGTCTGAATGGTTCAGACATTTGCATTTGAATGGTTAAGCATTATACAGAGTCTGAATGGTTAAGACCTCTAATCTGAATTGGTCAGATATTTGCCTCTGAACGGTTAAGCATTATACAACCTCTTAATGGTTCAGACCTCTTACTACGTTGCTAAATGTCTAACTTGTTCACAGGTTAAAGCTGAACATCAGAAACCCTCAGGATTATTACAACAATTGGAAATGCCAATATGGAAATGGGAAGTAATAACAATGGACTTTGTTACTAAATTACCCAAGACACGAAAAAGTAATGATACAATCTAGGTGATTTTAGACATATTAACCAAATCTGCTCATTTCTTACCAATGAAGGAAACTTTCAGTATGGAACAATTAGCCAGGTTATATGTAAACGAAATAGTTTCATTACATGGAATTCCTTTATCTATTGTGTCTGATAGAGATAACCGTTTTACTTATCATTTTTGGACAAGTTTCCAAAAAGCAATGGGAACCAGGTTAAATCTAAGCACAACTTATCATCCTCAAACGGACGGACAAAGCTAAAGGACAATTCAGACCATGGAGGATATGCTTAGAGCCTGTGTAATTGATTTTGGAGGAAATTGGGAGGATCATTTACCATTAATAGAATTTTCTTATAATAACAGCTATCACACTAGCATTAATACTGCACCATTTGAAGCACTTTATGGACGAAAGTGCCGAACCCCGGTCTGTTGGGTAGAAATTGGAGAAAAGCAACTATCTAGACCAGAGATAGTACAAGAAACAACGGATAAGATTATTCAAGTCAAGTAAAGACTAAAAACAGCAAAAGATCGTCAAAAGAGTTATGCTGATAACAGACAAAAACCATTAGAATTTCAAGTTGGAGATAAGGTATTCTTAAAAGTTTCTCCATGGAAAGGAGTAGTTAGATTCGTTAAAAGAGGAAAGCTAAGCCCCAGGTATGTTGGACCTTTTGAGATTATCAAAATAATAGGACCAGTAGCTTATCAGCTACAACTGCTAGAGGAAATGGAAGGAATACATGATGTATTTCATGTATGCAATCTCAAAAAGTTCTTTGCAGACGAATCGTTAGTAGTACCTCTTCAGGACATAGAGGTAAATGAGAAACTTAAGTTTGTAGAGAAATCCATTCAGATCGAAGATAGAAAGATCAAGAATCTTAAACACAAGAGATTAGTTCTGGTCAAACTGAAATGGGATTCCAAGAGAGGACCAGAATACACTTGGGAGCTCGAGTCAGAGATGCAACGAAAATATCCACACCTGTTCTAGTAGATCTCGAGTACGAGATTTAAAACAAGGTGGGGAGGATATAACAACCCTCCTGAAACACCCCTAACGCTCTAGTTATGTCCCGTATACCCAGAAACGGCCCTAAATAACGTTAATATTTATAATTAATATTTATAAAAATCAAATAAAATCAATATATATAGGGTCTCGCGGGCCGCGACCCGGTCCCCCCCAGATCTGTCGCGGTGTAACGCCCAGCCTTTCAACACTCGAGACGACCGATCATAATGAGAATGAGACTGCTTGAAACTCCGTTTGTGATAAACTATGTGTGAAACTTTTAATCTATGTGATGCTTTGTGATGCTTTATATGTGAACGATGTGAAGCTTGAATCTTGTGACGCTTTATATGTGAACGATGTGGTTATCCTAGATTCTTGACTCTTGATGATGCTTTGATACTCAATGAACGCGAAACTATATTGGCACGAACTCGAGACACGGTTTTACTCGTCTTAGTTATGTAATCATGTGATGTAATGATATCTTAATTCTTAATAATGGGTACTCACAATAATACACAACAAAACACTTAATTTCGCTCGCAAAACGAACCAAAGTCGGAAAACTAACAAACGGGAATCGGCTGTCCGGATGGACATCCAATCGGATGACCATCTGCTCGGATGACCATCCGACCGGATGGCCATTCGACCGGAACACCGTCGGACCCTTGACACTTCCACCGACTTAACCCATCTGATCGATGCCATTCGATTGGAGCTGTCCCTGTCATCTATAAATAGGACACTTGACCCTTCATTTTCACCTTTCACTCAACCATTCTCTCCCACACTCCCTGAAGCTTTCAATCACGATTCAAGGCCATTTCGTAAGTATTTCTCCTCGAATCTTGACCAACCTTCTTCTTTTATCAATTCTACACCACATTCTTCATCAAAATCACACGAACACTTTAACTTTTTCCCGAAAACCAACTGATTTAGACCTCTTGAAGGTGGTTTCCACTCGGTTGCTTATGCAAACTGTGGTGGAGCACCATTAAACCAAGATTGGTGCTAGATCTCGTGGATTTTCACAACTTTTATACAAGATCTAAAAAAAATTATGACACTTTTATACCAGATCTGACGGAATTTCATATGTTTCAGGCTCGGATCTGATAAACTTCACGTTTTACAACTGATTTATGAACTTTCTTCAGTTTTTATGCAAAACCTTGGTAAAATCAGACTCAAATAGACTCTCGACTCGTTCCTTAGTTGAGAGTCGGCTTGAAGAACTGATTTCCACAGGAAAAAGGGCCGATTTACGGGTCTAAACATGAAATTCCATCAAGAACAACTCGTCGGTTCGAAAAGGGGTGATACCCATCTGATCGGGGTAGCTGGGCTTGGTGTGTTTCCATTGTTTGACACGCCGTCACGCCATCTCCATTAACTAAAAAATCTTTAACTTGGAAAATTTTACAAAACTTCACGCACTCACCATCTGTTCGAATGGTCATCCGATCGGATGACCATTCGTCCAGATGATCTGATTATGATAACACTTGCTATTTGTTTTACAGGACACTAGATCAAAACATCGTAAACTTTAAACAGTTCAGAACACCCACTATTCGAATGGCCATCCGTTCGAATGGCCGTCCAGATGACCATCCGCTCAGGTAGTCTGTCAAGACACTTTGACTCGATTTTTGCACTATCCGACACTCTATTCCCGACCGGGTCAGCAATTAGAGGACTTATGCTCTGTTCCCCGCACGCAGGCTGATCCAGCGCTCCCATCGATCCAATTAGGCAGTTCTAAGCACCCACTGTGAGTATACTCGATCCCTTTTTGCTTTAAACACCTTTGGGATGCAACATGTATTCTATGTCAAAATACTTGACACTTGACACTTGAAGCTTATTTGAAACATGCTCTATCCGCATTAAACATGAAAACATGATACTTATGAAACTTGAGACTTTTATGCTATGTGAATGTTTGATTCTTAAGTGTAACTCGCCTTAACAATTGCCGCGCTATCGGGGTAACGCACCGTTCCTTAAGTCTTAGGAGTTTTGTTAAGTTTTGATTCTTGATTCTTTTACCTCCTTTTCATTGAGACGAAGTAGGAAAGGCATGTTAACGCGTTGGAGACTTGGGTTATCATATGAACCGCGTAAACTAGCATGTTGAAACTTGTGATATGTTATTCATGTTGGATATGAGTTTTTATACGTTTAAACTATTATGCCATGTACCCAAAACTTGTATACCCGCCAACATTTTTGTTGATTGTATTTTAATACATATTGCAGGTTGATAGTAGCAGAGGAAAAGATAAATCAAGATAGGATGACTTTAGAAACTCATCTTAGACAATCACTATTTTGACACTTGTTGAATTTGGATGACATTTTGATACAATTTAGATCATGATTGGTTCGTATAACAATTTAGTCTTTGATATGAAATTTTGATTAATCTATATTGTCACAACTAGTTGTTATGGATTCTCTTGAGCAATCTGATTCGCTTAGTGCCGCGCCCCGATGTTTCTGCCATCGGTTGGAGTGTGACACGCGGGGCGCGGCCGAGTGACATCAGGCGAACCCTCAGGCCGCCACGTGCCTAGGTGCGTGTTAGGTCTATAGTGTTGACTAACCAAGGCTAGGGCCTAGCCTAGCCTCTTGCGGGCCGCGAAGAATGAAGCGGTGGGACTCACGGGGCGCGAGCCGCCCTTCGGTCAGCCCTATAAAAGGAGGCCGAGACCTCAGTTCTCGTTGCTCATTTCTTTTCTATACCTCTGTCCCTATAATAGCAAAGTAATACTCGGGTATTATACCCCTATAAAGCGAAGCTCTGCCTCGTTGTAAGTATTATAACCCCCGATCACGTATTTGTTACCCTACCCGATTGATCTAGGGCTCCGTAACGCATGTCAAGGCTCTGCCTGACTCAGTTCGTTGGAGTTCTGTCTCGTGTTGTATGGCTAATGTGATTTGGGTTATCTTACTAACACGTGTGCATTGTTTAATTTTTAATAGATAATAGCAGGAGAATCATCAGGAAGCTATAGTAATATCTAAGTCTACAATGTGAGTACATTCTCTTTTTGTAAACCCTTTTTGTGAGTCATTTTCTACCAAACTGTTTTATCAAAACCTCAAATGTTTTAAATTATACTTAACAGTGATCGAGTCTATGTATTCTACAATTGCTGCCGGTATGTTGGGGTTTTGTATACATTACTTTTAATCCGTTACTATTGGACGAAGAGTTAGCCAATGAGTAACATGACCACACGTCATGGATTTGACAATACTGAATGAGTATTGGTAGATATAAACAATGTAATCGCTCTCAATACTGTAAAGTTATAAAAACTGTTTTGATTAAACTGGGATGCACTCGCCAATATTTCTTGCTGATAAAATCTTTTTAAAACGCGTTTCAGGTAGCTTAATGTGAAGCTAATTGAAGCCAGCTGGAGAGCACTGGAGGCTTAAAGAAGTGGCTATAAAAGTTACTCAAATAAAAAGGAGATTTTCTTTCAATAATTAGGGTTTATCCCTATAAATGTATTGTAAATGAAACTTGGGTTTTATCCCATTTATTTATTATAAAAGTTGGTGTTTGAAACTCTGATACTATTTCCTAACTACGGTTCTGATGTTTAAATTCCGCTGCCAAATTAATAAACACCGATACCACCGGCTCTGTGTGTCTTGCGGCCGCCCGCTCTCGGGGTCGGGGGCTGCGACATTATACTATCATAAATAATTAGGTTTGATGGCGTGACTCAATTTTGTTTATAAAACTCCACAACACATTTACTAAAGTGGCGGGCTAACCTGGATGAGAATGGCATAACTTAGCACACTATAGTCTTTATTATTGTGTTCACGACATTATGAACTAATATGGCCTCACTCATTGATGCTCATATCTCTATGAGTGTGTGAATAGCCTAACTCATTGATGCTCACATATCTATGAGTGTGTGATTGCGGTTTAGTTAGAACCTACTCTAGTAATAAATTTTTAGATACATGTATTAACTAGAAAATATACCATGCTATGCAGCGGGATACCACTTTTATAATGGAGCGTTACAACGGGTTCTATTCGAAAAAAAAATTAAATGTAGAAAAGGCGCACTTAACGACAATATATTCGGAAAGCACGAAAAGCTATGTTGTTATTAAAGTGTACGCTAGGAAAAACGAATAAAAGAAATCTAAAGGTAGGGATGAGCTCGGTTCCAGTACCGAAAGTACTAGTATCGTAAAAGCGAAAAAAAATGAGTGGGTAACGATTCGGTACCGAAAAAAATTGGTACGAGAAATTCAGTACCAATACAAAGTATTAAATGTTCATCCCTATTTAATTTAATAGTAAAATATGTATATCGTGTATATATATATAGCTGATTAATTGATTAATAATAATATACATAAATATACTAACGACATTAATATTTATAATTATAAATATAATATAATGTATGAATGTAAATCTAGCTGACATGAAGCAGCAAAAAAATTTTGAAAGTCAGATACACATATATTATATTACGACACATGTAAGAAAAAATTATCCTTGTGTGAGAGAGTAAAAGACAATTAAATTGAGGCGGCCATACAATAGAAAACATGAAGAAAAAAAAACAATAGCTAGTTGGCAATGTTCATCCAATATGATATGATATGATATTATATAATATAATATAATATAATATAATAATATGATATAATGGGGTAAGATCAAATAAAAAGTTTATTTTGTCTAAGTAGAATGAGAATGAATCTTAACCATTCATTTTTCAAATCAATGGTTAAGATGAAAGTGTAGGAGAAAGGAGGAGTGCAGAGTATCTTGAGAAAATCCTATTTATGGACTTTCTCTCTCCACATGTAAGGCACATGCATATTCCACCCCCATTTTTTAAACATTCATAACTTTTTTATACGACATTATTTTTTCATAAAAATTTCACCGTAAAATCGAGCGTCTTTTTATCTTTAATTTGAGTACCATATTGCTATATAAAATATGAAGACTAAAAAAACCACTAAAATGTGTTGTATTTATATGTTGTATAACATTTTTTTTGTGCTTGATTTTTGTATTATATTTTTGTACTAAATTTTTGTGCTAAATTTTTTTGTCTTAATTTTTTTTCTCAATTTTTTGTGCTGGATTTTTTTGTACTACATTTTTTTGCTGAATTTTTTCATGTTATATTTTTTTGTACTACATTTTTTGTGCTATATTTTTTTGTACTAGATTTTTTTTGTTGTATTTTTAAAAAACAAAATGGGTGCCACATGTTATTTTCACTCCTATTTATAAGGACCAAAATGCCCTTCATTCCTACTTATTAGGAGTGTCAAATGTCATCATCACAATCCTTCTTAGTCCACTTAGGCAAAATCCACTTTTTAGTGAATCATTCCCCATGATATGATATGATATGATATGATATGATATGATATGATATGATATAATATAATATATACATACTTACATCTATCTATCTATACTTTCTATAAAAGGGGAAATCCCAATAACATAAGAAAAGCTGATGTGGCAGCCAGAGAGGCTGTCCAACAATGCTTTTCTTATGTCATTACTGCATCATAAAGCCTAATATATAAAATCATTTTAAAATCTATCTAAAAGTCTGCCTCCCAAAACCTTTGCTCATATCCATCCATAGTTTAAAAGCAGCAGCGGTTGAAGGTTCATATGATGCTATACCTCAGCAGATGTTTAGTTGCCGGTAATTTCAAATTCAAAATGCCTGGGAATACGTAATTTGCAATTAATGCATGTCACTCACTCACTTCTGTCAATCATCTGCTTATATAAAGGTTTTTTTCCTCATTTTACTCTTCATATTTCCAATCTTCAGTTCTCTGCTTTTGTATTTTGAAATTTGAATTCATTCCGATTTCCGAGTTAGAAGTCAGCGTCAGTTGAAATTAACAATTTTAGTTCAGTTAAGGATTTGAATCCTAGGAAACATTTGTGGCACATGAGAGCGAGGATCTTCTGAAAATGGAATTAAGGTTATAAAATGGATCTCAACTTCATTGATGAAAAGGTAATGTCTGTTTGTGTTTAAAAATAGATGTATATGTGTGAATTCCTGATTCTATGCTTTGTAGGTTTGTAATAAAAATGTTCCTGAGTTTTGTACGGTAGTTTATTAAGGATGTATATTCTCTGATTTTTTTCTTTTTATCACAGACTATAGGTTTGTATGCTAAAAAAATACTCTGTTTAAATGTTCTTCAGGTAGATCTTGCTGGATTTGTTATTTGGTGTGGAAGTCTTGAATTCATTGGTCGAACTTCAAAAGAAACTAACAGTATGAAAAGCGATATTCAAGCCTTGGAGTAAGTGGTGGTTTACATGTTTAGTCATGAATTTAAATTATTGTTTATATTTACTGTGGAATGATCTTAAAGAATGAGATCAGGGTTGTTGGTGTCTAAAGGAGAATCAGGGTAATGCTAATAAATGAGACTAACAGTCTTTGTATCTAATGTGGAATTATGGTAATAAACGAGATCAATAAATTTATAACCTTGACAGGTGAATATGTTAGATGGTCATAATTTTCGGATGATTTTATGTTGTTATTCATTCAGTTTTTGTGCTGATTTTATAGATTCTAGAAAACTGGTCATAAATTAGTGTTTAGTTTATGATTAAATGAATATTGTTTCCATGTAAGGTTATGGTTTTTTCGATGTATTGTGTGGAATAATTATGCTATGCAGTTTAACGAATTCATCTCTAAAATGACAGCCCTTGAGTATGCGATGGCTGTTATACAACATGTAAAGTGTAAGGAAATGGAAAGGTAATTTTTGTTACTTTCTGCAAATCATAACTATACTCTTTATTTCTGGAAATATAATAACAGGTTGAATGAATATTCATTAGTCGTTTTGTGATCTGTTGCAAGGAAGTTGGTGATGTTACTGAAGACTTTTCAGCAGTAGAGGTTGAAAAGGATTATGGATTAAGTCTGAATGGAAAGTAAAAACAACTTATTTTGAAGACTAAAATTGTGGTTTTTAGTTATGTTTGTTTTAACCTGTTGTGTTTGAAAGTTTGGTATGTTATGGCAACAATTTGAATCATCTAAACTAAAATCATTGTATGTAATTGCTACAATCTTGAATATTATTGTTATTATATTATTGTTAATATTCATTTTTGGACAAGTAGTAGGGTTATATATTATTTTTAGTGAATGACTACTACTTTAATGAATTGGTTAGTAGGAAAACTATTAGAATCTGTTGAGCAGGCTTTGCTTCAACAGACCTTATCATCTGTTGATCATGGTCTGTTAAAGCTCTGCTGTTAAACATTCTCTGTTGAACTGCATCATCTGTTAGTTCATATCAGAGGTTCTCTTTGGCAGACCTTTGCTTGGACAAGTAGTAGGGTTATATATTATTTTTAGTGAATGAGTACTACTTTAATGAATTGGTTAGTAGGAAAACTGTTAGAATCTGTTGAGCAGGCTTTGCTTCAACAGACCTTATCATCTGTTAATCATGGTCTGCTAAAGCTCTGTTGTTAAAC
Source organism: Helianthus tuberosus (assembly GCA_030545235.1). Taxonomy (NCBI): domain Eukaryota; kingdom Viridiplantae; phylum Streptophyta; class Magnoliopsida; order Asterales; family Asteraceae; genus Helianthus; species Helianthus tuberosus. The sequence goes on from CM060448.1 coordinate 148,968,067, forward strand.
ATTCTCTGTTGAACTACATCATCTGTTAGTTCATAACAGAGGTTCTCTTTGGCAGACCTTTGCTTGAACCGTCTCTGTGTTTATCAGCAGATGTTGTTTCGTTCAACAAACTTTGCTTTTACAAATTTACTCTTCAACAGAGTTTTGGGTTTGGTAGACTTTATATAAGAAGATTTTCGAGAGACTGTTATTTATATTTAGAGATTTTAGAGTATAATTCAATTTAGATTATGACAATGATTGGCCATAAATTTGTTTCATCTTTTAAATGTCGATCACCAACATGTGATTTATCGGCAAGAGACAATTGAAATATAATGAATGTACGGCAAAAATGAGAATCATCTAAACTGATGGATTTAGCAGGTAATTGCTACAATTTGAATATTATTGTTATTATATTATATATTATATATTATATTATTATTGATATTCCTGTTTTGCACAAGTAGTAGAGTTGTATATTTTTGTCGGTGATGAATGCAAATTTAATGAATTGGTTAGTAGGAGAACCGTTAGGATCTCATATAAATTAACATCTGTTAGAGACTAGCCTTTGTTATAGATTGCTAACATCTGTTGTGGCCTATATGGGAAGTAACCTGAGCTACATTCGGATCTGTTGAACAGACTTTCATTCAACAGACCTTATCGTCTAATGATCATGATCCGTGTGCAAACAGATGTTGAAATCCTCTGTTGAACTGCATCATCTATTAAGCCACAACAGATGTTAACTTCAACATACTTTTGTATTTATCAGCAGAGGTTGTGTTTGGCAGACCTTTGGTTCAACAGTTTTTTTGTTTATCAGCAGAGGACCTTTGGTTCAACAGACTTTGCTTCAACAGATGTTGTCTTCAAGAGAGCTTTTGGTTTGGCAGACTTTATCGAAATAGATGTTGAGTGTGTCCTTTTAGTTTCAGATGTTTAAAGACTGCATCATCTGTTAAGTAACAGCAGATGTTAGCTTCATGATGCTTTTGTATTCATATTCAGCAGCAGAGGTTCTCTTTTGGTAGACCTTTGCTACAACAATCTTTGTGTTTATCAGCAGAGATTGTTTGGAACAACAGACTTTGCTTCAACAGATTTTGTGTTCAACAGAGCTTTGGGTTTGGTAGACTTTATCTAAATAGATGTTGAGTGTATCCCTTTAGTTGTAGATGTTAAAAGACTGTTATTTGTAATTAGAGGTTGTAGAGTATAATTCAAGTGAAGTTATGACAATGATCACCCATAAATTTGTTGAATCCTTTTAAATGTCGATGACTGGCCATAAATTTATAGAGTATAATTCAAGTTGTAATGTATCATGAAGAGCCAATTAAAATATAATGAATGTACAGCAAAAATTTAAGTTAAAATAACTAACAAGATAAGCATACATGATTATAATTTAAATATTTGTAGATCGTAAGTTTGGAAAATATAGAAGTTTGATACATCACCATCCCATAACTTCATCTCAAATGAGATAATATCAACAACCATAACTATTTGTAGACTTTCTTTAAGATCAACTTGGCTTTTTTCTGTAGAGTAGACAAATTTGCATTTCATATTTCTGTAGATACCGTTGGTCTTGGTGAACTTCTTGGTCCATTGACAAGCCGCGTATCTAAATCGCTTGTCATGCTTCTCCCGTCGAAAGTCAATTACAGTGTCAACTCCATTCAGATTTTCAACTATCATCTTCAATGATCTATGAATCTTTTATAAGGATGCTACTTTCACATTCAGACGCTTAAAAATAAATATAAAATAACAATAATCAATAAGAAATAAATAATGTATTTAAGGAAAGTAACAGATTTTTTAATTGTAACAAACATTTAACATCCAAAGAATGAGGCATAATATATTAACAGAACAAACTTACAAAATGTTTACTGTAGTACCATACGAATTCTAAGGGGTATACATCAGGATCAGCTTCATAATCTGAGACAGGGGCATCAAAATCTGCATCGTCGCCATCATCGGATGATTCATCTGATACAACATAAGCTGAAAGACAGTAAGCTGAAAGATGTAATCCGCTACGTATCTTAAAACAAGTACAACTCCTGTTTGCAGACACATGTAGTGTACAACCTTTCCCCATCCATCAGTTATAAAGTAACAATTCCGAAGAGGATCACGTTGAAGTACTACATCAAAAGAGTCCCACCGATTCACATAAATCTTAAATGTCTCTTTAAGTTTACCAACTCCAATACTGATGTTAACTAAGTCCTTGGGTATTAGCTGAACAAAAAGATATAAATTTTATTATGAAATCAACAAAGGTACAGTAAATTTTAAAGTATATCACTAATTAGTATAGTAACATTTAAGTATTGGATTAAAATACCAAAACTTACCAACACGTCCTTAGAAGCATCAATAAAACTATGGGAGAATGAATCCATACATCCAAAGTTCCTCTCAAATGATATTGATGTGAACATAGAAATCATTGGGAGTTTTGTTGGATAACGATGAACTTTTTCAAAAGGAGTCAGCAGATATGTATATGGTGCAGTTTTTTTAAATACCAATAGATATCATTCTTTCAATGAAAGGTCAGAGACAACTGAGGACCATCCTTCTTTTAGAGCAAAACTTCCACTATGTTTTGAGAATCGGTAATCCCATCTCATACCGTTTACACACTCTATAACGCCAACATTACCAGAAACTTCATTGAGTAAATGATTGTTTGCAAAGATTTGTGGTATTATCTGTGGAGTTCAAGTATTTAAGTATTGGCAAGTGTTATATGTGAATTAATCGTTAACAATAAAACTGCAGAAAATGGTTTTAATGTAATAATCTTATCAAGATTTTGGAATTAAGAGAGTCCAAAATATTTATAAAAAGACATCTTCCAAGATATGATGTTTCTGGTTAAAAATCAAAGAAACAATGAAACAATTTATTTTATCAGATACTTCATTATTTATAAAGACTGTGATAACAAATATGAACCAACAATGTTTAACATATCTATGTCATTCAAATAACGCATTTAATATTTATCGATTTATTTAGAGCATATCAATTAATAAAGATTTCTCTAAAAACTGTAGAACCGAGTAGCAAGGAAATGACATTTTTTTGAAGTCCATAAACAAAAGATTGGTCATTTAATCATATTATTTAATATCAAGTAAGAAAAACAACAAAATATACCTTATCAATTGCTTTCAAGAAACCAAATGTAGCACCATATCAAAGAAAACTTCGACACGATACATTATAAAAAATAAAAAAAACTTGTAAAATTAAATTCATACATCATCTAAAACATGCAATACATTATCACAATCTTCATAACAGTTGTTAATCATGTGCATATGAAACTCATGTACATACAAATTTTAATAAATATTATTATATCTTGATCGAAGTTGTTGATGATGTCAAAAGTAAGAAGTATTCAAGTGGAGTGATTGAATATTGAAATGGACATCGGTGAGTAAAACTTGAAGCACTTTTTATGAGATCAGACAAACAATTTTGTAAAGGGATGTGTAGAGTCGTTAAAAAGGTAAAGTATGTTTCTATCTGCCTCTATGTAAAAAAGTAAACCTCCATTGAAATAATAAATTACATTTTACCGCCATTGAGATAAGGAAATTACATTTTACCCCCTAATACAGCTGTCATATTTTTATCCTTAAATATAAAATAGTATCCATTTCAAATCTGTATTGTCAAATAATTCAAATCATTTCAAAATACTTTGAAAGTCCTTTTCTCGAGTGCTCAACAATCTTCTTCATTCAGGTATTTGAAATTATGGATACAGATAATAGAATTTCAAGTAAGTATGAACTGTTCATTCAAGCAAGTCAAAGTCAAGTCTGTGCTGAAGCAAGGAAAAAAAAGGAAGCGTGTTCTGCAACAAAAGAGAAACAAAAGTGGTTATCATCCTACATCAACATCCGATTCTGTTGAAAGGATTCCATTATCAAATACTCCAAGTGGTATGTCTTATAGGTTTGCAAACAAAATTCAAAAGAAATATATATATTTACATGTTATGTTTTGGGAATCCTTACATATGTCGTATTTTACAAGTTTCAACCACCAATGTTGAAAGAAGGAATGTGTATCATCTTCCTGCTTATGCTACTCCAAATATTAGTAGCAATTAGTTTCACTCATCAGCAAAAGTAAAAGGTATACTTACTGCAGATATTTTTTGGTAATTTCAAATCATTTTCACAATACTTTCAAAGTTCTTTTCTCGAGTGGTCAACAATCTTCTTCATTCAAGTATTTTAAATTATGGATACATATAACATAATTTCAAGTAAGTATGAAGTGTTCCTTCAAGCAAGTCCATGTCAAAGATATGCTGAAGAAAGAGAAAAAAGGAAGTATGTTCTTCAACAAAAGAGAAACAGCAAAGGTTGTGTGACAACTGGCACAAACCAGTAATTTCTGTACACTTTAATTATTATTTAATGACTGCAATTATGTGCTTAAATGTCAGCAATGTCTGAACACAAACTAAACAAGTGAATTCATGCATGTTTTATACTACAAAATATTGCTTTATGCATAAACGAGAGCGTTGCGTCAGAAATACTAGTAAACTCACCGGTAAGACACATTGTGTTAACAGAACTGCAGAAAGCAGTCAGACATTAAAATTGGAGCCTAGGTGTAGGTCCAACGACAAGAATACATTAAAACCCAAGAATACATACAAGGGTTTACATATATACTCTCCGGAAGCAAAAATAAGCACTAAAAAGCACCCGAAACGCACTTTAAGTGCAAAATTTTATATAATTAAGCTATAATCAGCATTGTGGCACTGGAATATTATGCAGAAATTACGTTTTATCATCCAGAATACTTCCCTAAGTGTCGGGAATCGAAAGTATTACAAAAAGGTACTTGAAAGACACTAAAAGGTGCAATTTAGCACTTTAACGAACCGGTATATAACCGAACAACCGGATATTACCCGGAACACTAAAATAATGCTAGAAGCATTGTTTTTATTTTTCTAAGCTAGTTAGGGTCCCGAACACCCTAACACACTATATATTACTTAACACACCAAATCTAACATTTAACATGTAACTAGATCATGTAACTTGGAGTTGAAATGTAACCAAGACCCCCCCCCCCCCATGGTTGGACGGTTGGGAGACCAAAATCCCTCATGGGATTTCTTTCCTATATTTTAATGGGTTGTGTTGGCACTTTAGAAACACTAAACCCATTAGATAAAGCCTTGATTTGGTTATAAGAATAACACACTAAACCATAAGTTTCATTCTCACTCATCACCAACTTCACAAAACTCTCTCTTCCTCCCTCTCTACCTCACGGCTCACCACCACCACCAACCATCCACCATTTTTGCTCACCACCCATCTATTCCAAGCTTGATTCAAGGTGTAAGAAGGTCACTAACGAAGCTCGGTGCAATCGGATCTTGAAGGACCTTCACCATTTGTTTTTATCCACTTCATTTACCCTCTTGAACTTCCCTAGCCTTGTGCTAGTAGTAAGTGCTTCTAAACATCATCTTGATCTTGTTTATGATGGTTAATAGTTGATTTAATGGTTAAAATTATGAAACATTAAAGAACTTACATTAAAGTCTTGAACATAAGATGAATAAGGTGGATAAATAGAAGATATGTGTGTAAATCTTGTAGATCTTGTATGGTTGTGATTATTTGATGTTGTTTGTTAATAAAAGTAGGATGGATCATCATCAAGACATACTAGATCATGTTCAAGAACATGAACTAGTATTATGTTAGTGCTTGAAATAAGAAAGATGATGAGACCATCCACCATGAACTTGAACTTGAATAAACATAATGTTTCTTGTAAAATAAGGTTCTAAACTAGTAGATCTAAAGATCTACAAGTGGTTTTTCGGAAGAACCAAGTGAAAGATGCAAGTCTTGTTAAAACCCAGATATTTTATGAACTAGAAGTATTTTTTGGCAAATAAACAAGTGTGTAAACACTTGTGTAACAAAGAAATTCCACAAAGAAATATTTTTGGAAAATGAGACTAGAAGATGTGAAGATGCACTTTCTTTAAAAATAAAGTTTTTAAGAAACTAAACTTATTTTTAAAGATAACAAGACCTACTAAATATGTTAGTAACTTACTACATATATTTTTTTTTTACAAACTTTCAAGTTCATAAGTTGTGATATGTGCTTGTTTTGACAAGTTTGGTAAATAAAGATTGTGTTGTTGATATTGTTGATGATTTAAAAGAAAATAAACACATGTTTTGAAAACATGGGAAACCTCCATTTTTAGGGAAAACTCTGTCAAAATTTCTATAAATCTTGACATTTAGAAAAATATAAGTTTTTGAGAAACTTATTCCCTAAAAATGTATTTAAAATTATTACCAAGGTTTCCCTAATTTTTGGTGATAAGAAATGAGGATTTCTTCAAGAATAAAAATGGATATTAAGTATGTATATATTTTTGAGAAAAATATATATATTATTTGATCACCAACTTTTGTGCTAAGTGTATATAGTATGTGTTATACGTGCTAGTGTATTAAGACTTAAAAATACACTAAATACTCATGAGAAGTATAAACACAGAAATACACATGCAACATACAAGATACATAATTCGGGTGCAAAGTGCAAAACACGAGATACTTATATTAAATTTTGAGAAAATAATATAAGTAAGATACTTAGTTAAAAATATAAAATATTTTTAACACAACAATACAAATACAAAAGAGAGCGACTGTACTTGTGCGACGCAAGTCCAGTGACTAACGTTAAGAAACGCGTATAGGTCACGACGTTAATTAAGCAAATCCGGTGAAGTTTACGACGCAAGGAACGCAAAGTTGTGAGTTCATGCTCCCCCTTTTCTTTAACTGTTTTCAGTTTTATAACTTCGGGGGTGAAATACATGTACACATATTACTATGTTGACAAATGGTATGATAACAAGAAGCACACTTGGTGAGAACGAGTACCAAGTGTGACGAGATATGAGAATATAAGAAGCGCACTTGGTGAGAACGAGTACCGAGTATGATGCGTTATGAGGAATGATACGAGAAATCGTGTCACGAATAGGGTACATAAGCACCATTAATCAACAATATACCTAGACCGCAGAACAAAAGGTTAGATCTAACGGGTGTCGGGCAGCCACACTCTCTGTGAGGGCGAGTACCGAGTAGTGCTTTTGTGTCTCAGAATATGCCAACTAGAAAATGCCTAAGGTTTGGTGACTTCCTATGTCGTGTCACATGTTAATGGCTTTGCAACCCATTAACAATCCTGATACTTACAGGAATACTTTATTTACTTAAAATTCATACCATACTAAAACTTGATTTATACTTGAGTACGTGGGGTACACAAGTAAACTTGAATTATACATGAGTACGTGGTGTACACATGAATACTTGATTTATATATGAAAACTTGATTTATACATGACACAAACTATGTTTTCATACAAAGTATACAAACGTGAAATAAAACAACTGCATGAATTCACACCAACATTATGTTGACATTTTTCCAAAACTTACATGTATTTCAGGTAACTAGAGGTGGATGTGCGCTCGGTCTTACCCATGCTCGTGGATGTCGCTTATGTTTATCTTTAAATAAAGTTGTAAACTTTTAAGACAATGTTTTATGCTATCTAGCGATGTAAACGCTATCTTATGTTTCAAATTATGGTATTTGAAGTTATTTTCATGAGCATGTAGTATGTTTACCTTTCGTATGCAATGAGAACCTTTCATGATCACACCTCGTGCTTCCGCCGCAGAAAGGGGTGTGACAGATTTGTATCAGAGCTGCGATTGTAGTGAACCAGGATTCCTTCTCGAGTCTAGTCTACAATCTCTAGGATCCTTTCACGAAAACAATTTTTCAAAGAGTTTTCATTGCATAAAACGTCCCGCGACATCCACTACCTGAAACTGTTTACAAGAGTCTAGAAAAGACACTACGAGACTTAGGGTGCACTGGGGTAGCACTTGTCTATGATTAAGAATTACTTGCAATTATGTGTGATAATTAGCATATACTAGAAGTAGAATGTCACAAGTATACGTGACTTTACCTGAAAGCAATGGCCTATCTGAAGGAAGAAATACGCGGATGAAACGAACTGTGCGGACTGGGCAAGGAGTTACGTAATTATGGATGCATACATAATTATGGAATTCAGTGCACAGAAACCACAGCAAGTCTTGTCACGTATGGATTCCCTCAGTGCTAGCCTACTAAATACTCCGCTAGAGTAATAATTGTTTGATGTCACTTATGTGGTATATACCTGTGAATATATATACTACTACTATCTAGTATGACGATATCAAACAAATGTCTAACCCTGATGTGTTGTGTTCTGATAGAACATGGCACCCAGGAAAGCTGTGAATGCTCGCAATGACGATCAACCTCCTCCTCCCCCACTGCCAAGAACTGCTGAAGAGCTGAATGCTCTACTGGAAGAAAGGATCTCCGCTGCTATCGCCCAGTACGAGGCGAACCGTACTCAAGACAGTGGAGGACCAAGCAATGCTAGGCGTAACGGGCATGGAGATTCGTCTGGAGGAAATGCAGCTCAAGGTAACCCTAAGACGATTTACTAAGCATGGAGAAATTTATGAACGGTCTTTGTTTCATTATTTCTTCGATTGCTCACATGTGAATTGGTTGAATCAATTCCAGGCTGCACTTTCAAGCAGTTCCTCGACTGCAAGCCGATGAACTATGACGGCACAGGAGGTGCAGTAGCATTTGTACGTTGGACGGAGAAGACTGAAGCTACTATCCGCATGAGCAAGTGTACCGCGGATCAACAAGTCACCTTTGCTACTGGGTTGTTTGTTGATGAAGCTCTGACTTGGTGGAACTTGCAAGCCCAGACTTTGGGTGATGATGCCGCTTATGGCCTAACTTGGGAAGAACTGAAGGAAAGAATGAGAGAGAAGTACTGCTCTCGTGCTGAACTCCAAAGGCTGGAAATGGAGTTCTGGCACTTGACCATGGAAGGTGCTGACATTAATGGCTACACTCGAAGGTTCCACGATCTGTCTAGAGTGCTTCCCTACATGGTGACTCCCGAATTCAAGCATGTCGAACGCTACATTTGGGGACTGGCCCCTGAATTTCGTGGCATGGTGACGTCGGCCAAACCACAAACAATCACCGAGGCTGTAACTCTGGCTGTCAGCCTTACTGAAGATTGTGTTCGCATGAAGAAGTTATCGTTGAATCCAACAGAGAAGACCGAGACACATGCTGAGTCGTCCGGTGACAAGAAAAGGAAACATGCAAACCTGAACCAAGCAACTCGCAACAACAAAGGTTTCAACAAGAAGTGCGACACTAACCCGCCTCAGGAGACGAAAACCCTTGCAACCAAAGGATACCAAGGCACCATGCCTAAATGCCAAAAATGTAAGTTTCATCATGACGGAGCTTGTCGCATTCCAAGGTGCGACAAATGTGGAAGGTTGGGTCATCAAATAGAAGACTGTTGGGGAAAAGGAAAGAACCGGAATGGAAATGGTGCTGGTAACAAGAATGGTAACGGAAAAGGGCGGAACCAAGGATGCTTCATTTGTGGAAGCAATGATCATTTCATGAAGGACTGCCCAAAGGGAAACAATGCTCAGGCTCGAGCATTTGTGATTGGAGCAAATGACGCACGCGAGGACCCTAATGTGGTCACCGGTACGTTTCTCATTAACAATCACTTTGCATCCATATTATTTGACACTGGCGCCGATTATAGCTTCATGTCTATGGAATTTAAACGCATGCTTGGAATAGAATCTAGTAGATTAGAAATTCCTTATTCTATTGAGCTAGCCAATGGTAAACTTGTTGAATCGGGCGAAGTTGTTAGAGGCTGCACACTAGAACTTGGTGAACGAAGATTTAGCATCGACCTCTTACCTATTCAATTGGGTAGCTTCGATGTAGTAGTCGGAATGGACTGGTTGTCCAAGAACAGAGCTGAGGTTATTTGTCATGAGAAAATCATTCGCATCCCTTTGGCAAATGATGAAACTCTCATCGTACATGGAGAAAGATGAAACACACCTCTACGAATCATCAGTTATATGAAGGCACAGAAGTGCTTAAGGAAAGGATGTGTTGCCTTCCTAGCACACGTTGTAGATAAGAAGGCTGTAGAGCCGAAACTCGAGGACATTCCTGTGGTGAAAGAATTCCCTGATGTTTTTCCCGAAGATCTGCCAGGACTACCTCCGCAACGACAAGTCGAATTCCGCATAGACTTGGTTCCAGGAGCCGCTCCTGTAGCCAAGGCACCCTACCGGCTTGCACCATCCGAAATGCAAGAATTATCTACACAACTCCAGGAGTTGTTGGATAAAGGATTCATAAGGCCAAGCTTCTCGCCTTGGGGAGCTCCAGTATTATTCGTGAAAAAGAAGGATGGAACACTGCGGATGTGTATCGACTACAGAGAACTGAACAAGCTCACCATCAAGAATCGGTATCCACTACCGAGGATTGATGACTTATTCGATCAATTGCAAGGATCAAGCTACTATTCCAAGATCGACCTTCGATCTGGATACCATCAGCTAAGAATACAGGAAGAAAGCATACCAAGGACTGCATTCCGAACACGTTATGGACACTACGAGTTCCTTGTGATGCCATTTGGGCTGACGAATGCACCAGCGGTATTTATGGATCTGATGAACCGTGTATGCAAACCATATCTCGATAAATTCGTGATTGTATTTATCGATGATATCTTGATTTACTCGCGAACGAAAGAAGAGCACGAGCAACATCTCAGAACCATCTTGGAACTACTGAAGAAAGAGAAACTTTATGCGAAGTTCTCAAAGTGCGAATTCTGGATTCGCGAAGTACAATTTCTTGGTCACGTTGTGAATGAGAAGGGCATTCATGTAGACCCATCCAAGATTGAAGCAATAAAGAATTGGGAAGCTCCCAAAACCCCAACTGAAGTTCGACAATTTTTGGGCTTAGCAGGCTATTATCGGCGATTCATCAAGAATTTCTCAAAAATAGCCCAACCGCTAACGACCCTTACTCAGAAAGACAAGAAGTATGACTGGGGTGTTAAACAAGAAGAAGCCTTCCAACTACTCAAGAACAAGCTATGTGATGCACCAATACTATCATTACCCGAAGGCACTGAAGACTTCGTGGTGTACTGCAACGCCTCACGACAAGGTTTGGGTTGCGTGCTGATGCAGCGCCAAAAAGTCATCGCTTACGCTTCAAGACGGTTGAAAGTTCATGAAAGAAACTACACCACTCACGACCTGGAGCTGGGAGCGGTGGTATTCGCCTTGAAGATCTGGCGACACTATTTATATGGTACTCGATGTACAATCTTCACATATTACAAAAGTCTACAACACATATTCGATCAGAAAGAATTAAACATGCGTCAGCGACGTTGGGTCGAGCTGCTGAACGATTATGACTGTGAGATTAAGTACCATCCTGGAAAGGAAAATGTTGTAGCAGACGCATTAAGCCGAAAGGAAAGGGTTAAGACCCTAAGGGTTCGAGCACTGGAAATGACGATTCGAACGAACCTCACTGCACGCATTCGTGACGCACAACAAGAAGCGCTTAAAGGAGAAAACCGTAAAGCTGAATACCTTCGGGGTATGTTGAAATATATGGTACCAAATGAAAAGGGAGCCCTATACTTTAAGAAGCGTATTTGGGTTCCGCTCTATGGTGGCATACGTGAAGTCATCCTTGACGAAGCGCACAAATCGAGATACTCGATCCATCCAGGATCAGATAAAATGTATCAAGATTTGAAAGAATACTATTGGTGGCTGAGACTCAAGAGCGACGTTGCTGTTTATGTTGGAAAATGCCTAACCTGTGCCAAAGTTAAGGCTGAATATCAGAAACCGTCCGGCCTACTACAACAACCAGAGATACCCATGTGGAAGTGGGAGCAAATCTCGATGGACTTCATAACGAAATTACCCAGGACCCCGAGAGGGCACGATATGATATGGGTGATAGTTGATCGGTTAACAAAGTCTGCGCACTTCCTACCGATCCGAGAAAAAGACAGCACTAGGAAGCTTGCTGAGATATACTTAAAGGAAATCGTGGCACGTCATGAAGTGCCGATCTCAATTATTTCAGACAGAGACGGACGCTTTGTCTTAAGAATCTGGCAATCATTTCAGGAAGCCTTTGGATCTCAGCTAGATCTAAGCACGGCATTCCACCCACAAACAGACGGCCAGAGCGAACGGACTATACAAACCTTAGAAGATATGCTTCACACATGAGTCATGGATCTAGGCGGCAGCTGGGATACTCATCTACCTTTAGTTGAGTTTTCCTACAATAATAGTTATCACACGAGCATAAAAGCCGCACCGTTCGAAGCTCTGTATGGCCGCAAGTGCCGATCGCCCTTGTGTTAGGCAGACGCTGGAGATAAACGTATGGTTGGTCTTGAACTTGTACAAGAGACAACCGACAAGATTGCGCAGATTCGAGAGCGCATTAAGGCGGCTCGAGATCGACAAAAGAGCTACGCTGATCTGAAAAGAAAACCAGTAGAATTCGAGGTGGGAGACAAAGTGTTATTAAAGGTCTCACCTTGGAAGGGCGTAGTAAGATTTGGAAAACGTGGAAAGCTGAATCCACGATACATCGGACCATTCAGAATCTTGGAAAGAATTGGTACCGTGGCATACAAGTTGGAATTACCGGAAGAACTTAATGGAGTACATGATACGTTCCATGTATCCAATCTCAAGAAGAGTCCAACACAAGAAAACGTGATCATCTCGGTGGATGAAGTGCATATTGATGACGCCCTCCGATTTACAGAACAACCCGTTGAGGTAACAGACTGGAAAGTCAACAAGACCAGGAGGAGCACTGTTAAACTTGTCAAAGTACGTTGGAACTCTAAGCACGGACCCGAGTACACATGGGAACGTGAAGACCAGTTCAAAGAGAAGTATCCCCACCTATTCAAGAAGACTCCTGCGAGAGTTAGTTCAGCCTGAATTTCGGGACGAAATTCTTTTAACGGGGGGAGACTGTGACAACTGGCACAAACCGGTAATTTCCGTACACTTTAATTATTATTTAATGACTGCAATTATGTGCTTAAATGTCAGCAATGTCTGAACACAAACTAAACAAGTGAATTCATGCATGCTTTATACTACAAAATATTGCTTTATGCATAAACGAGAGCGTTGCGTCAGAAATACTAGTAAATTCACCGGTAAGACACATTGTGTCAACAGAACTGCAGAAAGCAGTCAGACATTAAAATTGGAGCCTAGGTGTAGGTCCAACGACAAGAATACATACAAGGGTTTACATATATACTCTCCGGAAGCAAAAATAAGCACTAAAAAGCACCCGAAACGCACTTTAAGTGCAGAATTTTATATAATTCAGCTATAATCAGCATTGTGGCACTGAAATATTATGCAGAAATTACGTTTTATCATCCAGAATACTTCCCTAAGTGTCGGGAATCGAAAGTATTACAAAAAGGCACTTGAAAGACACTAAAAGGTGCAATTTAGCACTTTAACGAACCGGTATATAACCGAACAACCGGATATTACCCGGAACACTAAAATAATGCTAGAAGCATTGTTTTTATTTTTCTAAGCTAGTTAGGGTCCTCGAACACCCTAACACACTATATATTACTTAACACACTAAATCTAACATTTAACATGTAACTAGATCATGTAACTTGGAGTTGAAATGTAACCAAGACCCCCCCCCCTATGGTTGGACGGTTGGGAGACCAAAATCCCTCATGGGATTTCTTTCCTATATTTTAATGGGTTGTGTTGGCACTTTAGAAACACTAAACCCATTAGATAAAGCCTTGATTTGGTTATAAGAATAACACACTAAACCATAAGTTTCATTCTCACTCATCACCAACTTCATAAAACTCTCTCTTCCTCCCTCTCTACCTCACGGCTCACCACCACCACCAACCATCCACCATTTTTGCTCACCATCCATCTATTCCAAGCTTGATTCAAGGTGTAAGAAGGTCAATAACGAAGCTCGGTGCAAGCGGATCTTGAAGGACCTTCACCATTTGTTTTTATCCACTTCATTTACCCTCTTGAACTTCCCTAGCCTTGTGCTAGTAGTAAGTGCTTCTAAACATCATCTTGATCTTGTTTATGATGGTTAATAGTTGATTTAATGGTTAAAATTATGAAACACTAAAGAACTTACATTAAAGTCTTGAACATAAGATGAATAAGGTGGATAAAGAGAAGATATGTGTGTAAATCTTGTAGATCTTGTATGGTTGTGATTATTTGATGTTGTTTGTTAATAAAAGTAGGATGGATCATCATCAAGACATACTAGATCATGTTCAAGACATGAACTAGTATTATGTTAGTGCTTGAAATAAGAAAGATGATGAGACCATCCACCATGAACTTGAACTTGAATAAACATAATGTTTCTTGTAAAATAAGGTTCTAAACTAGTAGATCTAAAGATCTACAAGTGGTTTTTCGGAAGAACCAAGTGAAAGATGCAAGTCTTGTTAAAACCCGGATATTTTATGAACTAGAAGTATTTTTGGCAAATAAACAAGTGTGTAAACACTTGTGTAACAAAGAAATTCCACAAAGAAATATTTTTGGAAAATGAGACTAGAAGATGTGAAGATGCACTTTCTTTAAAAATAAAGTTTTTAAGAAACTAAACTTATTTTTAAAGATAACAAGACCTACTAAATATGTTAGTAACTTACTACATATTTTTTTTTACAAACTTTCAAGTTCATAAGTTGTGATATGTGCTTGTTTTGACAAGTTTGGTAAATAAAGATTGTGTTGTTGATATTGTTGATGATTTAAAAGAAAATAAACACATGTTTTGAAAACATGGGAAACCTCCATTTTTAGGGGAAACTCTGTCAAAATTTCTATAAATTTTGACACTTAGAAAAATATAAGTTTTTGAGAAACTTATTCTCTAAAAATGTATTTAAAATTATTACCAAGGTTTCCCTAATTTTTGGTGATAAGAAATGAGGATTTCTTCAAGAATAAAAATGGATATTAAGTATGTATATATTTTTGAGAAAAATATATATATTATTTGATCACCAACTTTTGTGCTAAGTGTATATAGTATGTGTTATACGTGCGAGTGTATTAAGACTTAAAAATACACTAAATACTCATGAGAAGTATAAACACAGAAATACACATGCAACATACAAGATACATAATTCGGGTGCAAAGTGCAAAACATGAGATACTTATATTAAATTTTGAGAAAATAATATAAGTAAGATACTTAGTTAAAAATATAAAATATTTTTAACACAACAATACAAATACAAAAGAGAGCGACTGTACTTGTGCGACGCAAGTCCAGTGACTAACGTTAAGAAACGCGTATAGGTCACGACGTTAATTAAGCAAATCCGGTGAAGTTTACGACGCAAGGAACGCAAAGTTGTGAGTTCATGCTCCCCCTTTTCTTTAACTGTTTTCAGTTTTATAACTTCGGGGGTGAAATACATGTACAAATATTACTATGTTGACAAATGGTATGATAACAAGAAGCACACTTGGTGAGAACGAGTACCAAGTGTGACGAGATATGAGAATATAAGAAGCGCACTTGGTGAGAACGAGTACCGAGTATGATGCGTTATGAGGAATGATACGAGAAATCGTGTCACTATTAGGGTACATAAGCACCATTAATCAACAATATACCTAGACCGCAGAACAAAAGGTTAGATCTAACGGGTGTCGGGCAGCCACACTCTCGGTGAGGGCGAGTACCGAGTAGTGTTTTTGTGTCTCAGAATATGCCAACTAGAAAATGCCTAAGGTTTGGTGACTTCCTATGTCGTGTCACATGTTAATGGCTTTGCAACCCATTAACAATCCTGATACTTACAGGAATACTTTATTTACTTAAAATTCATACCATACTAAAACTTGATTTATACTTGAGTACGTGGGGTACACAAGTAAACTTGAATTGTACATGAGTACGTGGTGTACACATGAATACTTGATTTATATATGAAAACTTGATTTATACATGACACAACCTATGTTTTCATACAAAGTATACAAACGTGAAATAAAACAACTGCATGAATTCACACCAACATTATGTTGACGTTTTTTCAAAACTCACATGTATTTCAGGTAACTAGAGGTGGATGTGCGCGCGGTCTTACCCATGCTCGTGGATGTCGCTTATGTTTATCTTTAAATAAAGTTGTAAACTTTTAAGACAATGTTTTATGCTATCTAGCGATGTAAACGCTATCTTATGTTTCAAATTTTGGTATTTGAAGTTATTTTCATGAGCATGTAGTATGTTTACCTTTCGTATGCAATGAGAACCTTTCATGATCACACCTCGTGCTTCCGCCGCAGAAAGGGGTGTGACAGGTTGTCATCCTACATCAACATCTGATGCTGTTGAAAGGATTCCATTTTCAAATACTTCAAGTGGTATATGTTATAGTTTTGCAAACAAAATTTAAAAGAAATATATATGTATATGTTATGTTCTGTTTTGTTTTGGGAATCCTTGCATATATTCTATTTAACAAGTTTCAACCACCAATGTCGAAAGAAGGAATGTGTATCGCCTTCCTACTTATGCTACTCCAAATATTAGTAGTAATTTGTGTCACCCATCTACAAAAGAAAAATGTAAACTTACTGCAGATATTTTTTTTGTAATTTAATTTTGAATTGTAGTTTTGTTCATATATTTTATATACTTTTGTCTTATAAGATTCATCAAGAAAAATCTTATCAAGGAATGTACATCACACTCCTTTTGGAAGTACTAAGCAAACATCCGATTTTGTTGAGAGAACTCCATTATCAAATATTACAAATTGTATGTTTTAAATGTTTGGAAACAAAATATTTGTTTAATCTTAGGTTTTATGAATTGTTATATATGTCTTATTTTACAAGCTTCAATATCGGTGGAATACCTAAAATTGAATTATCAATGAGCGATGAGATGTTAGCAGATTCTGTGGTTAAGAAGATTTATGGAATTTCAAAGGTATACGATACGAATGTAAATTCCTGTAAAGTTTTCAACATGTAGATAACTTATATTGACTTATAAATTTGCTAATTCTGTAGATTATATTGATCATGGAGATGCCATCTTTGTGTGTTCTAAATGTGATGTAATGTTATGGGAAGATGAAATGCTTAGGGGAAATTAAAATCGTAAGAAAACATCATATTCTCGTTGTTGTTCAAATGGAGATGTTGAGCTACCACCACCACCTACACCTCCTCCATTACTACGTCATTTATATAAAAGTCACACCTCACAGTCTCACAACTTCATGAATAATATTCGAGCATATAGCATGATGTTTTCCTTCACATCTCTTGGTGGGAAGGTTGACAAAAGTTATCAGAGAGGCAAAGGTCCTTATATATTTAGACTACAAGGTCAGAATTATCATCGAATGGGTAGTCTACTTCCGGACGATGGGGAGGAACCCAAATTCTCACAGGTTTACATATATGATTCACAAAATGAGGTGGTAAATCATCAAAAACCAATAAGGTAATTTCTTAATGAAATTATGGCATTTATGAATATATTTTGCTTCTCAGTATATTTACATCCATTATCATTTGAAACAAATGTAAATTTTAACATTTTATATTTCTTGCAGTTCTCAGATAGAATCCAAAACTACAAGAAACAACCAACTTGATAGTACAACCATCAAAAGTCTTAAAGATATGTTGGATTCTTGCAATCCTCTTGTCCAGTCCTTCAGAATGGTAAGAGATTGTTTTCAAGAAAATGAGTGGCAAGATGTAAGCTTGAAGCTTATTGGATCAAGAGATAAGGATGGAAGAGTTCACAATTTGCCAACAACATTAGAAATTGCTGCGTTAATAATTGGTGATTTTGATGGAGCATTTGATAAATGGGACATTGTTGTTAGAAAGAAGTCTGGTGGCCTTCAAAGAATTAGTGAGCTTCATCCCTCTTACCTTGCTTTGCAATATCCACTTATTTTCCCATATGCAGAAGATGGTTATAGAGTTGGTATTAAACATAGAGGGATTGTGGTTGATAATGAGGTACTTAGAACCAACCTTACAATTAGAGAATTCTTTTGTTACAAAATTCAAGATAGACAGAATCAGTTTTCATTGTTAGTTAATGCAAAAAAAACTATTTCAGCAGTTTTTGGTTGATGGATACACGACGATAGAATCTGCCAGGTTGAATTATATAAGGTCACAACAACCTAAACTTAGAACGCAAAGTCTTAAGAACTTGAATGATACTATTGAAAGTGGAGAGAATAATGCCTCAAGTTGTGGTAAACCTATACTTTTACCTTCATTATTTACTGGTGGTTCTAGATATACGATGCAAAAGTATTTGGATGCTATGGCAATTTGCAAGTCTGTTGGATATCCCGATTTATTCATAACAGTGACTTGTAATCCAAACTGGCCTGAGATTTACAGGTGTTTGTGATGTGTGTAAAATGCAACATATAAATTAGATCAAATGAGGCATAAAACTCACCCTTTTTTAGTACTAATGTTGGAAAAAGTGTGCTTTTGTCTCTCTTTTGTATTTTCAGGACCAAATGAGCTTAAATGAACAAAAGGAACAAATATGCAGCAAAATCTAACATAAATACAAAGAAAAGGAATAAACATGGCATGCCCGACCCCTCGACAGCATCTTCCCAAGCAAAAACAAGAGATCAGAAGGCTGACCACGGCCCCGTGCCCAGCGGACACAGGGGCGTGGCCAGATGTCTGCAGAAAAGACAAAGTTGTAGAAGCTTCTATTCCCAACACGGGGGCGTGCCCAGCTTAACACGGGCCTTGGTCAACGCTAAGATTCACAGAATCTTGCAAATCTTGATAGTACAGATATGCTTCTGCACACGGGGCCGTGCCCAGCGAACACGGGGGCGTAGGGATCCTAATGCAGACAATTGCAATTAATGAAGAAAGAGAAAGTAGATGGCCACGGGGCCTTGTCCGGGCCTCTGACAGGCTATAAATAGGGGTGCTTGGCTCACTTCAAAGGCATCACTTGGCAAACCACATCTCTCCCACTTCACCCACACTCCACCACCATCACAACACCCACATCCACCACTATCATCCATCATCCACCTTAGAGTGTGTGTAGTAGTCTCGGGATCCAAGATTGATAGTAAGAGTTCTTGACAATCAAAGGCCATGTTTGCCTAAGTCTCTTACATCACTTGGTGAAGACGAGCATTTAATGTAATACTTTTGATTTTTAATCTTTTCACACTTTTTATTTGGTTTTGTATTAATGACTTTAATCACTAGTTTCTTATGTTGAAGGTGAAACTTCCTTATCATTTATCCGTGGTGTCTTGGCATTATTTTACTGTCTATATAAAATAAAAGATTTTCACCATTCATATCTCTACGGTCTATATAGAGATATGTTGGCTACCTGGTCGGGGGTTAAGGGAATGGTTTGGTAAGGTTCTTTCCTTGTTCAGTGTATAGATCCTACAAGGACCTGGGTCAAGCTTACTAGGACCTCCTTCAATACCCACTGGTATTGGATGACGGGGGTGTGAATGGCTTGATCCCCTCATATGTAAACTACTATTAATACATTAACCCGGCTACTTGGGATTGTATCCCTGCTGACTCAAACCACTTAGCCGAGGGTAACGTCACCTTCAAAAGAGGGGCCTACCACATTACGCATTAATAACTTAATTAATTATCTTCCAATATTCCGACCCTTTGGGATTGTATCCTTGCTGACTCAAACCATTGGGTTGAGGGTAACGTCACCTTCAAAAGAGGGGACTACTACTATAACTAAGACAATCTCTTAAAAAGTGCAAAAGTGCGGAAATCATCAAAGGTTACATTAAAGGCGAGTCGGATCCAAGTGATTCATCTTGTCTATCTGTTTTTTATATTTTATTTTTATTTTTCAGCATTTTAGTTTTTATTTTCATGTTTAAAACATTTTCTAAAACTTTTGATTTGATTAGACGTTGAGGATAAACCGGTATTAAAAGCTCTTGTGTCCTTGGATGACCTCGGTCTCTTACCAACACTATACTACGCTCACGATGGGTGCACTTGCCCATGTGTGTGTTTAATGTTAGTAGAATGTCGTGTTTTATAAATTTAAAACTTGACTAATGTGTTAAAAAGGCTTAAAATATAAAGAAAAATATAATACACCTGACACACATAAGTTTGCACGATAAAGCTCTTAATGCTGAAGACAGACCAGGTATTATCTCTAGATTATTCAAGTGTAAATTGGATCATCTTATAAAAGATTTCAAGAAAGATAAATTCTTTGGTGATATACAAGCTGGTACCTTTTAGTTATATTTTTTTTACTTTGAACATCTAATTATATTTATCTAACAACTCACTGTTGAAAAATTTCAGTTATGTATACAGTAGAATTTCAGAAGCGTGGACTCCCACATGCTCACATATGTTTGTTCTTGGGCGTTGAAAGCAAATTTCCAACTGCATTTGATATTGATCGTGTTATTAGTGCTGAGATACCAGATAAAGAAAGAGATCCTAAATTATATGAGCTTGTCAAGCAATTTATGATTCATGGACCATGTGGTACAGACAACCCACTTTGTCCCTGTATGGTTCAGCAAAAATGTTCTAAAAAGTTTCCCAAAAAATATGTAGATGAGACTTGTGTTGATTTTGAAGGATATCCTGCCTATCGTCGTCGTCAAACAAGTAATACAGTGGTAAAGAATGGTGTGGCACTTGATAATAGATTTGTAGTTCCTTACAATGCTCTCCTGCTCAGAAAGTATCAGTGCCACGTTAATGTTGAATGGTGCAACCAGTCAGCTTCTATCAAATATTTGTTTAAATATATTAATAAGGGGCCTGATAGAGTCACGACTTCTGTTTTTCAATCCAATAGCACCAACAATGATACAGAACAAAATGTAGTTGTAGATGAGATAAAAGCATACCTTGATTGTAGATATATCTCTGCTTGTGAAGCTGCTTGGAGAATATTCATGTATGATATACATTATAGATATACAGCTGTTGAAGTATTGCCTTTTCATTGCGAAGATAGTCAAAGTATTGTATATAACGATCATGATAATTTGTGTGATATTGTTAATGATCCAACTGTGAATATAACAATGTTCACAGAGTGGATGAATTGTAACAAAGTCGATGAATTTGCCAGGACATTGAGGTATGTTCAGTTTCCGGGATATTATGTATGGAAAGCTAAAAATCGCAAATGGAATCGAAGAAAGCATCCGTATGGATCAATTGGGAGGATACATTATGTCCCACCATCACTTGGTGATTGCTATTACCTAAGGATTTTACTGAATCATATTAAGGGATCAAGCTATTTTAAAGATATAAAAACAGTTAATGGACAGGTTTTTGAAACATTTAAAGATGCATGTTTTGCACGGGGACTGTTGATGATGATAAGGAATATGTTAATGCCGTCAAAGAAGCTAGCACATGGTCAACCGGAGATTTCTTGAGGACTTTTTTTGTAATGCTGTTGCTGTCAAATTCGATATCTCGTCCTGGTGTTTTTTGGTCGGAAACGAAGTCCCTGTTATGTGAAGACATTCTGTATCAGCAACGAAAGATAACTGGTATTGCAGGTAATGTGATTATTTTATTAAAGTTATATACAACTACATTAAAATTATGCAATAAATTTGGTTCTTCAACAAGAAGAACTTGAAAATATCTGTCTATCTGATATTGAAAAGTTGCTACTTATCAATGGAAGTACAGTGAGATATTTTGATGATATGCCAAGCATTCCGGACAATCATGTTTCATCGTCAAACAATCGATTGATAATGAAAGAACTATCGTATGACATAGTAGCTCTTCAAAGGGAACATGATGGTTATGTAAAGTGTTTAACTGCCGAACAAGAAAGAATATATAAAATAGTATGGAAGCAATTGAAAAAGGTGATGTAGGTGTGTTTTTTGTATATGGTTATGGTGGAACTGGAAAGACGTTTCTTTGGAAGACATTCTCAGCTGCATTATGATCGAAAGGTGAAGTTGTATTGAATGTTGCATCCAGTGGAATTGCTTCACTTTTGCTGGATGGTGGTAGAACTGCTCATCCAAGGTTTGTAATTCCAATCAACATTAATGAGAATTCAATATGTTCGATAGAGCCTAAAACTGAATTAGGTGATTTAATTAAAAGAGCAACTTTGATTATTTGGGATGAAGCACCTATGACTCACAAGCATTGTTTCGAGGCTCTCGATAGAACAATGAGAGACATATCATGTTCCAGTCAATCGAACATGGAATGTAAGCCTTTTGGGGGAAAGGTCATTCTATTTGGTGGTGATTTTAGACAAATTCTCCCGGTCATCCCTAAAGGTACTAGAACAATGATAGTCAATGCTTCTTTGAATTCTTCTTATATATGGCGATACTGTCAAGTACTAAAGCTAACTGAGAATATGAGATTAAGAGTTGGGTGTCAGGAAACAGATTTGAAAGAAATAAAGGAATTTACAGAATGGATTTTAAAGCTTGGTGATGGTCTGCTTGGTGAAGAAAATGATGGTGAGATAGATATTGAAATTCCAGATGATTTACTTATTCATGACCAAGTCAATCCTATTTCTTCTCTCATTTCATTTACATATCCGGACATGAATAAGTTTTTGTGGGATTTAACGTATTTCCAACAAAGAGCGATTCTTGCTCCAACTAATGAAGTAGTGGATTCAATAAATAAAGAGTTATTAGAGAATCTGCCTGGTGAAGAGAAGATTTATTTTAGTTCAGATAGTTTATGCCAATCTAAGGAAGAATCAGAGCTTAACATGGCATTGTTTCCTCCTAATGTGTTAAACAATCTTCATTTATCTGGTTTAGCTAACCATAAATTAGTACTGAAACTTGGTGCTCCAGTGATGTTACTCCGAAACATTGATCAGGCAAATGGATTGTGTAACGGTACACGTTTACAAGTCACGAAACTCGGAAAAGTTGTGATTGAAGCAAAAATTATCACAGGGACTAATATAGGTCACCATACTTTGATTTCAAGACTGAAGATGACACCTTCTGATAAAAGAATACCAGTGAAGATTTCTCGAAGACAATTCCCACTTTCACTGTGTTTTGCTATGACAATAAATAAAAGTCAAGGACAATCGTTGGAGCGTGTTGGTTTGTATCTTCCACGTCCAGTGTTTAGTCATGGCCAGCTTTATGTTGCTGTATCTAGGGTAAAAAGTAGGAAGGGGTTGAAACTTTTGATTTGATATAAAGAGAAACGAGTCTGTACAACCACTACTAATGTGGTTTACAAAGAAGTTTTACAAAATCTATGATGATACTAAACATCTGTCAACCTGGCAATATCTGTTGGGTATAATGGAGTAACAGTTGTTAGGAAATGTTTGTTGGAAAGCAATACAAGTTTTTGAAAGCATCTGATACATGCTCTGTATTAAGCCTATCCTGAGAACACATGCTGTGAAAAATGTTTATATCTGGTGTTGTAGTAACAAGTTCGCAGGTCTCATTTTTAATGAGAGCACTAAATTCTTTGTTCATAACCACCGGGGTAACCCTTTACAAAAAAAAACATTATTCTCTTAACATCTGTTCACTAACCTTTTTAATTTATGTTGACTAACCTTTTTAACATGGGTTGACTAACATCTGATACTTACTATCTATCAATGTGGCAAACTTTGTTGGAGATAATGGATGACAGTTTTTAGCAAAGTCTATTGGAAAACAACAGAAGTTTTTAACAGTCGATAGACAACAGTGGTTTGGTTATCAACATAATGGAATTCCTGTTGACTAAACCTATTGACCATTAGTTTATATCAATTTTGTAAGCCTGCACTAATTAATTTTTTACTTTATATCAAAATGTGTTATTCATGGGTTTCTAAAAGCCACCCGTGTTTGTACACGGGTCTTACCGCTAGTACTATATAATAAAAGAAACCTATTTGGGACGTTTGTCATCATATTAAGCCATGTCTTACGAATAATTATTATTTTAGTTTAATTTTTCTAATCTAAATTATAATAAATTATTCCAATAAATGTCACGTGGCAATATCTCATTCTCCCACAAATAATTTTTATTTAAATTTTAATGATTCCAGATTTCTTATAAAATTATTTAGTTTAAAAAAAACTAAAATAGTATGGTAGATTGAAAGTGTGAATTATAATATGTTTTTTATTTATCTCATTCTCCCACAAATATTTTTTTTAAATTATAATGATTCCAGATTTCTTATAAAATTATTTAGTTTAAAAAAACTATAATGGTATGGTAATATCAATTTATCTTATCTTCTACTTATTATTTTTTTAAACATCCGATAAGGTAATATCAATTTATCTTATCTTCTACTTATTATTTTTTAACTACGAATTTCTTTTATGTCTCTTTCATCGTTTGTAAGACTTGAACTCAATGTCTCCCCTTCCAAACTCATATGTTTTAAAAGTTTTGTCTTTTCCAATGGACCATCACCTCATTCATACTTGTCTTATTGTATTATGAAAATAAAAAAAAAATTATTTAACATGTGTAACACGCGGGACTATAACCTAATATATATATATATATATATATATAAGATAGTGACAAAACATATCTTACTTGTTCCCACCTTTTTATAAATATCGAGAAACCAAAGAAAAACTTTAAAAATTTGTTTCAAGGATGAGAAGTGATGAGTATTAGTAGTTATTGTTCGTTTGCTTCATGACGAGTGATCGGGTAAATATCCATGTTTTACTTGTAATTTCTTAGTGCTTTGGGTTTAGTTTTATATCTTTTTTCCATACCTAGCCTTGGCCATGTCATTATAATATTAGCATGTCTCATACGACGTAATGGAGATTTGATTCTTGATGATGATGAGTGTTTTGATATGATATATACTTTTTGTTTTCACGGTGATCAAAACTTATATAGAATCTATCTTTAATGCTCTTTCATTTATTCTCTTTAGGCTACTCGGTATGGGTGAGGCTATCCTTGGAAGATGATCCTCTACATAAGTGTCACGTCATAGTCCTTGGATGATGATCCTCCAAGGATGAAACAAAGAAAATGGAGGATGAGCCTACCCCACTAAGTTAATTAATTTATTTTTTTAATTTTGGCAAACTAAATATGCAATATATATATATATATATATATAAAACTAAAATTAATATAAACTCTAAAATAAATATTAATTCCAACATTACATTAAAAAACTAACATATTCTTAAAAAAATATAAAAAACTAAGAGTCTTCATCCGGCATGTAGTCGTTCGGTTCGTTTTGTGCGTTGTTGCAAATGTACTCCACCAAGTCCGCTTGTAGGTTTTGATGTGTGTACTCGTTACGTAGAGAGAATCCGTTTAAATCTTGTTGTTCCAAACTCACTGGAACAGAATTCCCGTTAGACGCGTTTTCGTCGTAGTTACAAATCGCTCTACCTTCGTCTTCGATGATCATGTTATGAAGCATGATACAAGAATACATAATGTATCGCAACCTCTGTGGTGTAAAAGAACTCACTGGAACAGAATTCCCGTTAGACTCATTCGGAACTGACGTCGAAACATCGCGTCCGTGTACACAGGTTCGTCGGCAAAATAATCGGCCACTAAATTATCATGCCCGACTATATATTAACAACGAAAAATAAATTAAATTTATTATTAACACTGTAAAAAATTAAATACATTATTAAATTTAAATAAAGATACACTAAAAAAATAAAATACCTTCTCGGTCTCGGTTTAAGGCGGCTGCCCTAGTTTGCCGTTGTGACGACGTTTCAGCTTCTTCGCCCTCCTCCATGATCATCTGCGCTGCGTGCATAATGAAGTTTGAAAAAAATAATTCGCTCTCACCCGAAGATGACGAACACCACGATAAAGAAGAAGATGAAGACATGCCAATTTTTTTTAAAGTATGATAGTGTATAAAAAAAATGAGAGAAAATGAAAGAATTTAGGGTTAAAAGTGGGAGAATAAGGGTGTATATTTATAAAGTGGGATTTGAAATATATATATATATGTATATATATTTTTTACCAACGGCTCCATCCATCCAACGGTCATTTTTTTGTCTTCATCTACGCGTCTTCAACGGCTCCCCTCGGATGATTTGGACGACGACGGCTAGGCGGAAATAGTGTGGAAGCTCGTCGTCACCCCAGGACGACCTGGGACGAGCCCCACACCGAGTGGTCTTATGACTATGTTGTTGATTGTTGATTTGCGACTTATTTTATAGAGTAAATTGCGGTTTTGGTCCCTGTGGTTTATTGGTCATTGCAATATTTTACAATTTTGAAAAGTATTGCAATTTTGATACTAATGTTTCCATTTTATTGCAATTTCAATCCACCTTACTATCCCCATCATAACCTAGTTAAAACCAAGTAGTGTTTCAAACGATATGTACGCTGTAACGATTCAGCTAATGTTACCAGTTAACGATGTGTACGTTGCGTGCACATTCAGGTATCAATTCAAACGACTAACGATAACTGCTGTTGCGTGCACATTCAGGTAACGATTCAAATGACTAACGATAACTACTGTTGTGTGTGCTTATAACATGTTTGATGTTGTCAGTTAACGATGTGTACACAGTACGCTGCTTTCTTATAAGGTTTTTTGAGTGAAAAATCAGCAAAAAAACTGCAGGTTTAATTCAATGAATAAATACCAAAAAACAGCAGGTTTTCTTCAGCAAAAAAAAAAAAAAAAAAAAAAACCCCAAAAAACTGCAGGTTTTTATCAGCAAAAAAATGCAGGTTTTTCAGCAAAAAAAAGGCCTAAAAACTACAAGTCTTTTTCAGCAAAAAAACTAAAAAAGTGGAGGTTCTTTCAACAAAAAAAGGCCTAAGTTGTGGATGGAGTTAGTAAGGTGGAAACATTAGTATCAAAATTGCGAGACTTTTCAAAATTGTAAAATGTTGCAATGACCAAGAAATCATAGGGACCAAACCCGCAATTTACTCTATTTTATAACTTTCTTTAATAATACACTAGCGGTAAGACCCGTATGCAAACGCGAGTCGTTTCTTAGAAAACCATGCATAACACATATTGACAGAGAGTAAAAAAATAATTAGTGCAGACTTACAAAATTGATATAAATTAATGATCAATAGGTTTATTCAACAGCAATTCCATTATGTTGATAGCAAACCACTGTTGTCTATTAACTGTTAAAAACTTCTGTTGCTTTCCAACAGACTTTACTAAGAACTGTCATCCATTATCTCCAACAGAGCTTGCCAGATGGATAGATAGTAACTATCAGATGTTAGTCAACCCATGTTAAAAAGGTCAGTCAACATAAATTACAAAGGTTAGTAAACAGATGTTAAGAGAATA
The DNA here is from genome assembly GCA_030545235.1 of Helianthus tuberosus. Lineage (NCBI taxonomy): Eukaryota > Viridiplantae > Streptophyta > Magnoliopsida > Asterales > Asteraceae > Helianthus > Helianthus tuberosus. Next base: position 148,995,559 of record CM060448.1, read on the forward strand.
ATGTTATTAACAACATGTGTTCTCAGGATAGGCTTAATGCAGAGCAAGTATCAGATGCTTTCAAAAAGTTGTATTGCTTTCCAACAAACATTTCCTAAAAACAGTTCCTCCATTATACCCAACAGACGTTGCCAGGTTGACAGATGTTTAGTATCATCATAGATTTTGTAAAACTTCTTTGTAAACCACATTAGTAGTGGTTGTACAGACTCGTTTCTCTTTATCACAAATCAAAATTTTCAACCCCTTCCTACTTTTTACTCTAGATACAGCAACATAGAGCTGGCCATGACTAAACACTGGATGTGGAAGATATAAACCAACACGCTCCAATGATAGTCCTTGACTTTTATGTATTGTCATAGCAAAACACAGTGAAATTGGGAATTGTCTTCGAGAAATCTTCACTGGTATTCTTTTATCAGAAGGTGTCATCTTTAGTCTTGAAATCAAAGTATGATGACCTATATTAGTCCCTGTGATAATTTTTGCTTCAATCACAACTTTTCCGAGCTTCGTGACTTGTAAACATGTACCATTACACAATTCATTTGCCTAATCAATGTTTCTGAGTAACATCACTGGAGCACCAAGTTTCAGTACTAATTTATGGTTAGGTAAACCAGATAAACGAAGATTGTTTAACACATCAGGATGAAACAATGCCATATTAAGCTCTGATTCTTCCTCCGATTGGCATAAACCATCTGAACTAAAATAAACCTTTTCTTCACCAGGTAGACTCTCTAACAACTCTTTATTTATTGAATCCACTACTTCATTAATTGGAGCAAGAATCGCTCTTTGTTGGAAATACGTTAAATCCCACAAAAACTTATTCATGTCCGGATATATAAATGAAATGAGAGAAGAAATAGGATTGACTTGGTCATGAATAAGTAAATCATCTGGTATTTCAATATCAATCTCACCATCATTTTCTTCACCAAGCAGACCATTACCAAGCTTTAAAATCCATTCTCCAAATTCCTTTATTTCTTTCAAATCTGCTTCCTGACAACCAACTCTTAATCTCATATTCTCAGTTAGCTTTAGTACTTGACAGTGCCGCCATATATAAGAAGAATTCAAAGAAGCATTGACTATCATTGTTCTGGTACCTTTAGGGATGACAGGAAGAATTTGTCTAAAATCACCACCAAATAGAATTACCTTTCCCCCAAACGGCTTGGATTGCATGTTCGGTTGACTGGAACGTGATATGTCTCTCATTGTTCTATCAAGAGCCTCGAAACAATGCTTGTGAGTCATAGGTGCTTCATCCCAAATAATCAATGTTGCTCTTTTAATTAAATCACCTAACTCAGTATTAGGCTCTATAGAACATATTGAATTCTCATTAATGTTGATTGGAATTACAAACCTTGAATGCGCAGTTCTACCACCATCCAGCAAAAGTGAAGCAATTCCATTGGATGCAACATTCAATACAACTTCACATTTTGATCGTAATGCGGCTGAGAATGTCTTCCAAAGAAACGTCTTTCTAGTTCTACCATAACCATATACAAAAAACACACCTCCATCACCTTTTTCAATCGCTTCCATAACAATTTTATATATCCTTTCCTGTTCGGCAGTTAAACACTTTACATAACCATCATGTTCCCTTTGAAGAGCTAGTCTGTCATACGATAATTCTTTCATTATCAATCGATTGTTCGATGATGAAACATAATTGTCCGGAACACTTGGCATATCATCAAAATTTCTCACTGTACTTCCATTGGTAAGTAGCAACTTTTCAATTTCAGATAGACAGATATTTTCAAGTTCTTCTTGTTGAAGATCCAAATCTAAAACAAATGTTGAAAAAAGTATTAGTTTTTTCCCAATAACAGAGCTATTGCATAATTTTAATGTAGTTGTATATAACTTTAATAAAATAATCACATTACCTGCAATACCAGCTATCTTTGTTGCTGATACAGAATGTCTTTACATAACATGGACTTCGTTTCCGACCAAAAAACACCGATAGTGATTATGTTGTATCGAATGAATCATCCGATGATATCGACGACGCAAATTTTGATGCCGCTGTCTCAGATTATGAAGCTGATCCTGATGTATACCCCTTACAATTCGTATGGTAACGCAGCAAACATTTTGTAAGTTTATTCTGTTAATATATTATTCCTCATTCTTTGGATGTTAAATGCTTAGTACAATTATGCTGTTTTTTTGTTACTTTACTTAAATACATTATGTATTTCTTATTAATTATTGGTATTTTATATTTATTTTTAAGCGTCTGAATGTGAAAGTAGCTTCTTTATCAAGGATTCATAGAACATTGAAGATGACAGTTGAAAATCTGAATGGAGTTGACACTGTAATTGACTTTCGACGGGAGAAGCATGGCAAAGGATTTAGATACGCGGCTTGTCAATTCACCAAGAAGTTCACGAAGCCCAATGGTATCTACAGAAATATGAGATGCAAATTTGTCTACTCTGAAGAAAAAGCCAAGATGGTCTTAAAGAAAGTCTACAGATAGCTATGGTTGTTGGTATTATCTCATTTGAGATAAATTATGGGATGGTGATGTATCAAACTTCTATATTTTGAAAACTTACGACTTACGAATATTTAAATTATAATGATGTATGCTTATCTTGTTATTTATATTAACTTAAACCTTTGTTGTGCATTCTCCGTATATTTTTAATTTCCTCTTCATGATACATTACAACTTAAATTATACACTGTAAATTTATGGCCAGTCATGGATACTTAAAAGGCTTCAACAAATTTATGGACAGTCATCGACACTTAAAAGGCTTCAACAAATTTATGGGCAGTCATCGACACTTAAATGTTTTCAACAAATTTAAGGGTGATCAGTGTCATAACTTCACTTGAATTAACCTCTGACTACAAACAAATTTATGCACTCAACCTCTATTTAGATAAAGTCTGACAAACCAAAAGCTCCGTCAAACAGAAAATATGTTCAAGCAAAGTCTGTTGTTCCAAACAACCTCTGCTGATAAACATAAAGACTGTTATAGCAAATAACCTCTGCTGATAAACACAACATCTGCTGCTGAATATGAATACAAAAGCATCATAAAGCTAACATCTGCTGTTACTTAAAAGGCTTTTCTTAAAAGACTTCAACAGATTTATGGGCAGTCATTGACACATAAAAGGCTTCAACAAATTTATGGGTGATCATTGTCATAACTTCACTTAAATTAACCTCTGACTACAAACAAATTTATGCACTCAACCTCTATTTAGATAAAGTCTGACAAACCAAAAGCTCTGTCAAACAGAAAATCTGTTTAAGCAAAGTCTGTTGTTCGAAACAACCTCTGCTGATAAACACAAAGACTGTTATAGCAAATAACCTCTGCTGATAAACACAACCTCTGCTGCTGAATATGAATACAAAAGCATCATAAAGCTAACATCTGCTGTTACTTAACAGATGATACAATCTTTAAACATTTTGACATCTGCTGTTGAAACAAAGGTCTGCCAAACATAACATCTGCTGATCATTCCACAGTATAGATTGCTAACATCTGCTGTGCCTTAACAGATGATGCAAAACAATAGAGGATTTCAAACATCTGTTTACACCCGCATCATGATGAACATCTGCTATAGACTAACAGATGATGCAGTTCAACAGAGAATGTTTAACAGTAGTGCTTTAACAGACCATGATCAACAGATGATAATATAATAACAATAATATTCAAACAGTAATGTAACACCTCGTAAAATTTTGTCCAATATAATAAAGACACGTGTCATGAAGGTTTATGTGTAATGAATTGATTCTGAGGGACTAAAATGGTCAAACAATGTAAATATGTAAGTAAAAGAATCCAAAATGTCAACATGCCATTCTTATGCCTCTGATTGACCTCACACGACGTTCGTATTCTTTAATGAATAAATTGTCGGACATAGAAAGTCGTTTGTGCTTAAATTAAGGATTTCACGAAACATAGGGGTTAAAGGTGTTAACATGTTAAATGTTACCTCTGAGTGACCTTTTAACGAACCTGAGGCTTCGTAATATTCAAATATACTCCCAAGGATAAGTGATATCAGTTTCACATGATTTCGAGATCGTTATGTAAGCTTTTAAGACTTTGGGTGAAAAGTGTCAATGTGATGAAACTTATGTTTTAGGTGATCTTTTAACAAAATCGGGCCTAACAAAGTTTGGTTATACTCCCATGGACCTCCACAAACTAACTACAAGGGCCTTATATGCCAAAAATGAAGTTAAATAAAGTTACAAAGGACCAGGGACTGAAACTGTCAAAGTTAAAACAATTTTCACCTGAGTAGACGGTTGTCGCGGCCCACGTATACTCCCTTTGAGTCTTACGCGGCCCGTGTAAAAAGTGCCAGCAACATTTTTCTGGACAGCTGCATGTTGCAGCCCTTACACCGCCATTGCATGGGTTCTGAGCAATACCAGGGACTTGTAAACGGTTTTCACTGACATGGTAACACCTGTAAACATCTGGTGAGTCCTTAATACAGCTGCAATGATCCTAGAGCTCTTCCATTTCCTATATAAGAGACTTGTTGTTCTTGAGTTCATTTGCACACTTTCAAATATTCACTCAAACACTTCTCTGGAGCATCCTGGTGTTCAACGAAGTTTTCTAAAGTTCCAAATTCGTGCTAAGGACTCTTGTAAGTATTCTTAGCTTCCTTAGTTAAAGTTTTATTAGTTTATTGACCGAAAGTCAAAGTTAGTGTAATTAAGCTTTGACTTAGTGATTAATCACAAACGGTCTAGCCATTATTCGATTTGAAAGTGGCTATCTGTTGGTAATTATGTAGGTGTTAAACCCTTAAAAGGGCACCTTCAAATTATCACGTTATCTCAGTCAATTGTCGGGTCAAACATATTAATAAAAAGTCAAACGAGTCAGTTTTTGCAAAATAATTCATAACTGATAATGCTGAAGTTATGGATCATGCTTCAACACTTAAATAACTTGGTAAATAATATAAGAACATGTCTAGGCATGTTCAACCCGACAATTCTAAGTTTAGGCTCGGTTCGCAACCGAAAGTCGCAAAAGTAGACTTTTGCTTTGACTTTCAGTTCTGACCCGATTTAGCTTAGTTTAGATATGCCTTAGGGTTCCTCTAGGACCATATTATATGTTAGTATAACCCTCTGAGGTTATACAACTTGGTTCCATAGAAATCCTAGTTCATTGCATGTTTCCGTGAAATGCTTAAAAGTTGACCATTATGCCCTTTTGATATTAAAACGAGATTTTTGAAAATGTGAAAGGACAAAAACCTTTATTACTGATATATTAGTATGTCCTAAAAATTTGACATCCGAATCTGGTCTAAAATAAGAGTTATGCACAATATCGTAAAACAAAAGCTTTTTGTTAATTTAATGGCATTTTTGGCATAAATCATATTTAAACTCAACTTTTAACACCAAACTTGCCACCTACTGTTAAGGTATAATATTTAGGGATTTTTGAAAATTTTTGTTAAATTTTAAACTGATCATAACATAGGGTTCTTGCATAGACTCGGTAATTGACGGTAATGCCTTTTTTGCTAATAAAATGAGTTTTACACATCCTTTACATATCAAACCTTTTCTACTAATTTCATACATTAAATAAATTATTTTAAATAGTAGAGGCTGATCAAAATCTCGGATTTCCTTAATCAACCCGAATATCGTCAAATACCGACTTTTATGCGATTTAGGTGCATAATATGGTTTAAAACCATATTTGGCACCTAAGGCTTGTTACCTACTGATATTATAAGCAATTTTTTTATACTTTAACAGTAAGTAAAAGTTTTGAACTCAGATTTCCAAATTTGACCCTTATAGCATATGTGAAATGACCAAAATGCCCCTACGATGCATAGTTTGGCCATAAATGATAAAATTCACAAATGTATGATATCTTACTGATGTAAATTGTTAAAATAAATATTTTTACTGATTATTTTAGACCAGAACCTCAGATTACTATTTAACCTGTTTTATAAACTTTAAAATGACCAACATACCCTTACAGGGCTTAAATTGGTTTTAAATTCGTTTTGAGCATAATGGAAGGTATCCTACTGATATCACAACATATTTAAAGCATATTAACTTGTGGAACCTGTACATGACTCATTTGGTTACCCGTTATGCATATTCGCATTCGGTACGGTTTATGTAACTAGTTTGCATGAATTAACCGAAAGGGGTCAAACCTTATCATTTTCACTTCAAAATCCAGAATGTGCTTAGTTTACCCATTTTATACAAGTCTTCATACTTTTCGGGTCTAAAACACGTTCTAATCCGGTCTTCGCTAAATCTTGCATTTTGAACCGTAAACCTTTCATTAAAACTAACCGGTCTAAGTTAAGACTTAAATAAGACCCGTTAGGAATTTAACAGGTTATTAAAACCTTCGTTCCAGATTAGGAGCCCAGTAAAAGATACTTGCACTTGCTGATTGATATACGGCCGAGAATAAAATTATATTTTTGCTCAGGTAAATACTTTTAACTTATTTTCCGTTATACGAGCTTGGGATACGGTATTATAATAATACCGCTTGGTCGGGTATTGAATGTTTAATCGATTAGTGGTTAAACCATTGAGATAACCTGTTTTAATCTGTCTTGTTTGATGCAATGCCTTTGGGGGGGTTAATGACCATGTCCTGGATATCCTCGGCTCATTCATTAGAAATGGCCATGGCTTAAGCACGGGGTGTAGGCATACACCTGACAGTTGCGTATGTAAAAACGGTATCTCACTCTCCTGTGGGCCTATACTTGTGGTGTGTCTATTAATCAAATCCGGCTCTTCTAACCGGGTCCTGAATGGACGACAAACATATAAATCTGTATACAAGATTATTTTTAAATAATTGTCCCAAGTTATAAAAGAATATTTATTCCTTGTGCATTTAAATCAATTTTCTTAAATGTTTTCAAAAAGAGTCAGTTAATTGTATTTACCAGTGTAAACTGACGTATTTTTTTCAAAAAGACTAAGTGCAGGTACTAAGCGAAATGGGCTGGAAACTCCTGAGTATTGAATAAAGAGTCTTGCAAGCTTTTGATACTTAAAAATCTGTTGAACAATATTTCTTTCTGTTTTAGACCCGCCTGTGGATCCACTTACAATCCGTTGTGTAATATTTTATTATACTTTCAACTCGGTTTGTATAATTACTTTTAGACTTCCGCTGTGCATTAAACTGTAACAACTGTGCTTGTAATCACTATGAACAGTTCTATTATCAATAAAACAATGTTATTTGATTCCAATATTTGTTTGGTTGTGTTTTACATTTTTCATGTTTTGACTTTTATCCAATTTCAAACTCTATATCACTTTCTGGAGAGTTATACGCAAACTGGTGCGTAAACGTACTCAGTTTAACGCAAAAAATACTCCGGAACATCAACATATACTTAACATACCTTAAATAACCTTTACATAACTTAGAAATAAGTTTTAAAGGCTTTGGTATGGCAAAAACAAGTTAATTCGCCTACAGGGACTAAACTTGACAAACTGCGAAAGTATGCCAATTTGAACTGTAACAGACATTCCGGAACATGACCATAAGTTAAACATACCATAAATATCCTTTTCATAGCTTATAAATAGGCTTTGAGGGGTTCGGTATGCTAAAACAAACTTTTGGGTCATTCAGGGACTAAAAGTGTCAAAAAGTGCACAAGTTTACATTTTCGCGCATAACTTACGTTCTGAATACATCCGGACATCCAAAAATTTATGTAAGCATGACTATATTATGCTTTAGTGTTTGGCTTGCCAAAAATCCATTCGTCGTGTCATTTGGATCGTTTTTCGCGCTTGTGCGCATTCCGTCGTAACTAAGCGAACATCGAGTTCGTACGGCCAAACGAACCAACATCAGACATATTTTTGAACATGTTTCATGTCCATAATGTTTAGGCATCATTTTAGGGCCTTAAAGTTGGCTTTACGGGCCTTAGAAGTGTCGAAAATGGCCTTAAACACGTGCAGGGACCTAAACTGTCATTTTTGAAAGTTATTTCTGATCTGTGACCCCCAGGCGGCCCGCCTGAGTTTATGTTCATCCTGAAGCGGGCCGCGTGGCCCCTTCTGACCATATTAAATGAATCAAACAGCAGATTGCAGCTGTTTAATCCTCCACCACACATTCTAAAATGCTTAGTCAGCTGATAAGGATCAAATTTTAGCTACCATAAGGTCCCGACACTTGTACGGGTGGGATTAAGGCACGTTTTCCATGAAACGATCTTAACGGTGGACCGAATACTATAAATACCCCACCCCCCATGCTTCAAAATCACTAGAATTTTGATTTGAGAAACTCTAAGTTGAAACCTTTGTTTCATACCTGAGATTTTTGAATCGAGATTAGCATTCGGGGACCCTTCGTAAGTATTCTTTCGTTCTTTTCTTTATTTTATTGCTTTTCGAGTTAGAAAGTCAAACTTTGTTTGACTTTCAGCGTTGACCAGCTTATGGTCAATGCGAAGTTCGTTTGAACTTCGCAACGTGATTGTAATCACGATGGTCATAGTCCCTTGGGACTATGCCTACTGATTACCACGTTGTCTAGGGTCGTAGGGTAAGCGATCTAATAAATCGCTTATACCTTCGAACCCGACCCAGTTTGGTCGATCATTAGGATCCGACCAAATACATTAGGTGACCATAGTATATAGGGAATAACCTTCCGAGGTTATACCTTATGGTCACATCGTTTAAGTAGTTGTATGATAGGTAGTTTATATGCCTTAGGTAAATTACTAGAATACCCTTTTCATGTATAATTGGTAATTTAGCATATGTAACCTAAACTTTTGTCACATAACTGATTATGTAACATGTTTAGGCATATAACACTTGTCATAGGGCTAGTTAGGCGGTCCGAACGCGTTTCACGCGAACGACGCGTTAAAGTAGCATAAGCTACCTAAACGGGTCGTAATGGGTCATAAACATTTATGTTAGGTTTCATTTAGTATGTAGGCTTTGTTAAACCAAATGACACGAGTCTCTACACTCGTTTGGTTTACGAACCCTCATGCTACCCGATCTTCCGATATAGGTCCGGTTTATTAACATAGTTACCTATATTAGGTGTCGTTTGATTCTGAGATCTCTAGCATTGCTTGGTGGTTATCTTAGGACTACTGAACAATCTCAAGTGAGTACATAGACCCCTCTTTTACTGTTTTCCAAACGTTTTGGGGTGGAACACATGTGCCTACTTGTTACATTCATGCTTTCCTGTTTTCACATCATATACCTGCTATGTTCGTTAGTACATTATAGTACATCGTTTTACATTACATTTCATGCTAGGTGTGCCCATTGTGTGCATTACTTAGTACATCGTTTTACATTACATTTCATGCTAGGTGTGCCCATTGTGTGCATTACTTAGTACATCGTTTTACATTACATTTCATGCTAGGTGTGCCCGTTGTGTGCATTACTTAGTACATCGTTTTACATTACATTTCATGCTAGGTGTGCCCATTGTGTGCATTACTTAGTACATCGTTTTACATTACATTTCATGCTAGGTGTGCCCATTGTGTGCATTACTTAGTACATCGTTTTACATTACATTTCACGCTACGTATGTTCATTTGATTACATACTTAGTGCATCGTTTTCACATGCTTACATTTTTGGTATGACATTTGGTTTGTTTAACATGGAACAATACATTCATTAACATTGATCATGCCATTCGTTAGTAGGTAGTGGTACCATAGGAATTGACAACTCCCGTTCCGGACATCCTGGGTATGGGGATGAAAGGAATGACCGAATTCGATATACATAATTTAGATAAACCTTTAATTTGTTTAAGGGTTTATCGCCACAGTCTCAAGGCTTGGATGTATGCATTTTAACAATACCGCATAGATGTTTGTATCAGTAAAGCATGCATTTTTTACACAAAACATAACTTTGATTTAAACTATGTTTTACTTCAATACCTTGTTTTTGTGCATTTTTACATATGGTTTAGTTGATATATTTCGCTTACCATACATGACATTTTGGTTACATATTACATGATCTACATTAAACATAAACATTTTGACATTTATATACACATTTGGTGGTTTACATTGGACATAGACATTTTGATATGGTTTACACAATAACACTTGACAATTGGTTTGTACATGAACAAGTTACATTGGTGGTTGATTGGGTAAGTGATTTGAGTAACGAGGCGTGTGTAATATGATACAAACATGGTGGATACGCCGCTGGTACTTCCTATATATAAGTGTTTGTATAATATTACATAGCGCAACGTTATTTAAACCATTTCAGTATAGACATATTACATTTTATACAAATAACATATTTTTCACAAGACGTTGTTTTACAAAACAGTTTATTGTATACAACTCATTTTAAATGGTTATTCATTTAACCTTACATTTATTTATACATATCAACTGATCTTATCGTTTTTCAAATGATTTACAAGACAAAGCAAATTACAAGGTTCATGACTAAACATTTTCTCAAATACAAGTCATGAATCCTATTTTCACAAACCTATGTATCTCACAGGCATTTTTATGCTGACGTACCTATTTTCACATGTGTTTTCAGGAGCTTTTCCGTAGGATGTTGATCACGATACTAGGGCGGACCTGTGCCTTAGAGACTAAAAATGGAGATAGACTTGTTTAATTATGTTATAAACTTTCAAATTACTGTTTTGAGACAATGTAACACCTTTGTTGATAAATAAAATACAACTTTGTATGCCATGGTTATGAAACAATTAATTCTGTTACAACACTCCCCGACGTTTCCGCCACGTTTTGTATGTTACACGTGGTCGGGGTGTGACAGAAGAGTTGGTATCAGAGCCAATGGTTATAGGGAATTAGGTTATTAGTAATGCTTTGACCTAGACTATAACTTTCTAGGACCCTAACACAAGTTATCTTGTGTTTAGATCTTAAAACATGTACATCACCTATCCTTAGGTGATTATCAAAACAAGAACCAAATTTTCCGAAACGATTTTTTTTAAAAACAATCATCTGTTTTTGGATGATTTATTACAAGGTTTTGAACCCTCTGTTATATGGTTTTGAACTCTTTCAGTTTGGTTTTTGGCCTTGTGCCTTCAAATTTTCAAAATCCCGTCAACGTTTTGGGTCTTAAATAATGTGAACATGTGCAAACTGGAAGGGTGAATGCCTGTATTCTGGGTTTTCTGTCTAGGCAAGCACTTCGTATACATCTCATCAGACGCGAGACCAGTTGTGCTTACCTGGGAATTCTTGGGATGAGTGTTCACTTATAGGCGAGCATGTCTTCGCAATACATTATTTTTGACCCATTTACTTTGATTAGTCACTGTGTGTCGTTTGTTTGCTTTGTGATACGGACGAATGACCACCATCTTTGCTTTTGTTGATTTTGTTTCATCTCATTCTCTTCATCCAATCATCTCACTCGTTTCCTTTCATGTTTTCCTCTTTTAGAATGCCTCCTCGACGCGAGAACCAGATAGCAACTGCTGAGCTGGCAGAAATCATTGCGCAGCAGATGGCTGCTCAATTTCCAAATCTCTTTGCTCAATGGAACCAAGCCAACAACAACAACAACAATGTTCCATGCAAATACAAGGATTTTAATCAGGCTAAACCACTCAAGTTTAGTGGTTCTGAGGGAGCGACTGGGCTTCTTCAGTGGTTCGAGAGCATTGAGAATACTTTCCGCCACGTGCAGTGTCCGGATAATCGCAAGGTCGAGTTTTCTTCGAGCGTATTTCAGAAGAGGGCTTTGACATGGTGGAACGGGGTTATGAGAGACAGAGGTGCAGAAGTTGCTCTCGCACAGACATGGGCTGAACTTAGAGCCCTTATGATGAGGGAATTCTGTCCTCGTCATGAGCAGCGAGCTTTGGAGAAGGAATTTGATGATTTGAAGCAAGATAGTGGTGAGCACAGGGCTTATACTGATCGGTTTGAAGAGTTGAGTCTGCTTTGCCCGACAATGGTTACCCCACTCGACAAGGCTATCGAAAGATACATCGACGGCCTACCTGACTCGGTACAAGACATCCTTACTGGTAGTAACCCTACCACACTCCGTCAGGCTATCGAGTTATCAGCGACATTGACTGAGTCGCAGATCCGGAAGAATAAATTGCACAGGAAGGGTGACAAGGGCAAGAAACAGTCGGCTGACAAGGGGGATAGCAAGAAAGGTCAAAACAGGAATGGAAAGGACTCTGGTTCTTCGAAGAGATCAAGGAAGCGTAAGGTTTCCCAAAACTATGCTGTCACTGCCCAAGCTAACCAGGCAGCTCCCAACCAACCCGCACAGCCTCTAGCAAAGAAACCCTATTCAGGGAATGCACCTTTGTGCAATAGATGCAACAGTCACCATCAGCCGCAACATCAGTGCCGTTTCTGTACTAGCTGTGGGAAGTCAGGTCATCTTGCTGATGTTTGTCGGTTTGCTCAGAATCGCGCAGTTCAGAACCTGGCTCAACAAGTTGCTCGGCCTCCTGCTCAGCAACAGGGCCAAGCTGCACGACCATATTACCCACCGGGTGCTTGTTATAATTGTGGGGATCTGACCCACTACAGAAACCGGTGCCCAAGGCTAGCCAACCAGAACCAGAATCAGAATCAGAATCAGGCTCAGGCTCGAGGGCGAGCTTTTAACATGAATTCCCAAGAGGCACAGGCTGACGATAATGTGGTGAACGGTACGTTCTTTATTAATAATCAGCCTGCATCTGTTCTTTTTGATTCGGGTGCCGATAAGAGTTTCGTATCATTGTCTTTTGAGCCAATGCTTCGCGTGTCTAGAACGAAACTAGGTAAACCTTTGACAGTAGAAGTTGCTAGTGGTGAACCCATTGTTCTTAATTCTGTTCTTCGCAACTGCCAGTTGAACCTTAACGACCATCTTTTTCCTATCGATCTCACGCCTATGCAACTTGGAAGCTTCGACGTCATTGTGGGTATGGATTGGTTATCCAAGCATCACGCAGAGGTAGTTTGTTTCGAGAAGATCGTTCGTGTGCCACTTTCGACAGGCGAGATCCTACAGGTTCGTGGTGAGAAGCCTGCCGGTGGTCTCAAACTCATGTCTTGTTTTAAAGCTCGGAAGTATCTGCGAAAGAATTATGTGGCTTTCTTAGCACATGTTACAGAAGATAAAGGCAAGGGTAAGTCTATTTCAGATATTCCTGTCGTTCGGGATTATTCTGAAGTTTTCCCAGAAGATTTACCTGGTCTACCTCCAGCACGCCAAGTCGAGTTCCGCATTGATCTCGTACCTGGAGCAAATCCCATTGCCAGATCTCCATATCGTCTTGCACCGTCTGAGATGCAAGAGTTGTCTAAGCAGCTTCAGGAGCTCTCTGACAAAGGTTTTATCCGTCCTAGCTTTTCACCTTGGGGTGCTCCCGTTCTTTTTGTCAAGAAGAAGGATGGATCCTTTAGGATGTGTATCGATTATCGTGAGCTTAACAAGCTTACCATCAAGAATCGATATCCCCTACCTCGCATAGACGACCTCTTTGATCAGTTACAGGGCGCTTCTTATTTTTCGAAGATTGATCTACGTTCCGGGTATCATCAACTTCGTGTGCATGAAGAAGATATTCCCAAGACAGCATTTCGTACTCGTTATGGGCATTACGAGTTCACAGTCATGCCATTCGGTTTGACTAATGCTCCTACTGTTTTCATGGACTTAATGAATAGGGTCTGCAAACCTTATTTGGATCAGTTCGTCATTGTTTTTATTGACGACATCTTAATTTATTCTAAGACGCGAGCTGATCACGAGCAGCATCTTCGTCTTACTTTGGAGCTCCTAAAGAAAGAGCAACTTTTCGCCAAATTCTCCAAGTGCGAATTTTGGCTTAAAGAAGTTCAGTTTTTGGGGCATATTATCAACGAACAAGGCATTCATGTAGATCCCTCCAAAATCAGTGCGATTAAGGATTGGGATACGCCTACTACTCCTACTGAAGTTCGTTCTTTTCTTGGTCTAGCGGGTTATTACCGCCGCTTCATTGAAAACTTCTCAAAGATTGCAGTTCCTCTAACTGCTCTAACTCAGAAGAACAAACCCTTTGATTGGGGATTCAAACAAGAGGAAGCTTTTCAACACTTGAAGCAGAAGCTTTGCGATGCGCCTGTTCTATCATTGCCTGAGGGTGATGATGATTTTGTCGTATATTGCGATGCATCTAAATTGGGTCTTGGCTGTGTTCTGATGCAAAGGAACAAAGTCATAGCCTATGCATCGAGGCAGTTGAAGATACATGAGAAGAACTACACCACTCATGATCTTGAGTTGGGTGCAGTTGTCTTCGCTCTTAAGATCTGGAGACACTATTTTTACGGTACAAAATGTGTGGTTTTCACGGACCACAGAAGTCTTCAGCATATCTTCAATCAGAAAGAACTCAACATGAGGCAACGACGTTGGGTTGAGCTTTTAAACGACTATGACTGCGAAATTCACTACCATCCTGGTAAGGCGAATGTCGTGGCTGATGCATTGAGTCGTAAGGAACGTACTAAGCTTCATTGTGTACGTGTTCAATCTGTTACTCAAGCTCGATCTGATATCCAAGCACGCATTTCTCAGGCTCAACAATCTTGTGTTTCACAAGGTTTGATGGATAAGGAATTTCCTTATCACATAACACCTGCTCTGGAACTAAAGGACAATGGATCGTATTACTTCATGGACCGCTTGTGGGTCCCAAGCCAGGATGATCTTCGTACCTTGCTTATGGATGAAGCCCATAAGTCTCGTTATTCTATTCATCCGGGCTCAGATAAGATGTATAAGGATCTTCGTATTCACTATTGGTGGCCTGGTATGAAGAAAGACATTGCCTTATACGTATCAAAATGCCTTACTTGTCTTAAGGTTAAGGCTGAACATCAACGTCCTTCGGGTTTATTGGTGCAACCAGAGATCCCAGTTTGGAAATGGGAAAACATTACTATGGATCTCGTTACCAAACTCCCACGCACAAAGAAAGGTCATGATGCCATCTGGGTAGTCGTTGATCGTCTTACAAAGTCAGCGCATTTCTTGCCAATCCGTGAGGATTTTCCTGCTGACAGACTTGCTAAAATCTATGTGGATGAAATTGTAGCTCGACATGGTGTTCCTTTGAACATCATTTCTGACAGAGATGCTCGTTTCACTTCTCATTTTTGGAGAACCATGCAATCTGCTATGGGGACCCAACTTAATCTGAGCACAGCTTATCATCCGCAAACGGATGGTCAATCTGAGAGAACAATCCAGACTCTGGAGGATATGCTTAGAGCTTGTGTGATTGATTTTGGTGGTAGTTGGGATTCACATCTTTAGTTGATTGAATTCTCCTACAACAACAGTTATCACACTAGCATCAAAATGGCTCCTTTCGAGGCTCTCTATGGTCGAAAATGTCGTTCACCAGTCTGCTGGAATGAGATCGGTGAGGCTCAGCTTACTGGACCTGCCCTCATTTTAGAGACAACTGACAAGGTCAAGAAAGTTCGCGATAACCTTCAGACAGCTATGAGCCGTCAAAAGAGTTACGCGGATCCAAAACGCAAACCCTTGGAATTTCAAGTCGGTGATCGAGTATTACTTAAGGTCTCACCTTGGAAAGGTGTGATCAGATTTGGAAAGAAAGGAAAACTTGCACCTAGATATGTTGGACCATTCAAGATCGTCGAAAGAATCGGCAAGGTAGCCTACAGACTTGAGTTACCTCCTGAACTTGGAAATGTTCATCCAACTTTTCACGTGTCCAATCTCAAGAGGTGTTTAGCTGATGAGAACCTCCACATACCGCTTGACGAAATTCGTGTTGGCAAAACACTGAAATTTGTTGAGAAGCCTGTGGAAATCATGGAACGTGAAGTCAAGTGGCTTAAACGCAAGCGCATTCCTTTGGTCAAAGTTCGTTGGGAAGCTAAACGTGGACCCGAGTTTACTTGGGAACGCGAAGATCAAATGAAGGCGAAATATCCACATATTTTTCCACGAGTTTCCTCTAAATAAATTTCGGGACGAAATTTCCACAAGTAGGGGAGACTGTAACAACTGTGCTTGTAATCACTATGAACAGTTCTATTATCAATAAAACAATGTTATTTGATTCCAATGTTTGTTTGGTTGTGTTTTACATTTTTCATGTTTTGACTTTTATCCAATTTCAAACTCTATATCACTTTCTGGAGAGTTATACGCAAACTGGTGCGTAAACGTACTCATTTTAACGCGAAAAATACTCCAGAACATCAACATATACTTAACATACCTTAAATAACCTTTACATAACTTAGAAATAAGTTTTAAAGGCTTTGGTATGGCAAAAACAAGTTAATGCGCCTACATGGACTAAACTTGACAAACTACGAAAGTATGCCAATTTGAACTGTAACAGACATTCCGGAACATGACCATAAGTTAAACATACCATAAATATCCTTTTCATAGCTTATAAATAGGCTTTGAGGGGTTCGGTATGCTAAAACAAACTTTTGGGTCATTCAGGGACTAAAAGTGTCAAAAAGTGCACAAGTTTGCATTTTCGCGCATAACTTACGTTCTGAATACATCCGGACATCCAAAAATTTATGTAAGCATGACTATATTATGCTTTAGTGTTTGGCTTGCCAAAAATCCATTCGTCGTGTCATTTGGATCGTTTTTCGCGCTTGTGCGCATTCCGTCGTAACTAAGCGAACATCGAGTTCGTACGGCCAAACGAACCAACATCAGACATATTTTTGAACATGTTTCATGTCCACAATGTTTAGGCATCATTTTAGGGCCTTAAAGTTGGCTTTACGGGCCTTAGAAGTGTCGAAAATGGCCTTAAACACGTGCAGGGACCTAAACTGTCATTTTTGAAAGTTATTTCTGATCTGTGACCCCCAGGCGGCCCGCCTGAGTTTATGTTCATCCTGAAGCGGGCCGCGTGGCCCCTTCTGACCAGATTAAATGAATCAAACAGCAGATTGCAGCTGTTTAATCCTCCACCACACATTCTAAAATGCTTAGTCAGCTGATAAGGATCAAATTTTAGCTACCATAAGGTCCCGACACTTGTACGGGTGGGATTAAGGCACGTTTTCCATGAAACGATCTTAACGGTGGACCGAATACTATAAATACCCCACCCCCCATGCTTCAAAATCACTAGAATTTTGATTTGAGAAACTCTAAGTTGAAACCTTTGTTTCATACCTGAGATTTTTGAATCGAGATTAGCATTCGGGGACCCTTCGTAAGTATTCTTTCGTTCTTTTCTTTATTTTATTGCTTTTCGAGTTAGAAAGTCAAACTTTGTTTGACTTTCAGCGTTGACCAGCTTATGGTCAATGCGAAGTTCGTTTGAACTTCGCAACGTGATTGTAATCACGATGGTCATAGTCCCTTGGGACTATGCCTACTGATTACCACGTTGTCTAGGGTCGTAGGGTAAGCGATCTAATAAATCGCTTATACCTTCGAACCCGACCCAGTTTGGTCGATCATTAGGATCCGACCAAATACATTAGGTGACCATAGTATATAGGGAATAACCTTCCGAGGTTATACCTTATGGTCACATCGTTTAAGTAGTTGTATGATAGGTAGTTTATATGCCTTAGGTAAATTACTAGAATACCCTTTTCATGTATAATTGGTAATTTAGCATATGTAACCTAAACTTTTGTCACATAACTGATTATGTAACATGTTTAGGCATATAACACTTGTCATAGGGCTAGTTAGGCGGTCCGAACGCGTTTCACGCGAACGACGCGTTAAAGTAGCATAAGCTACCTAAACGGGTCGTAATGGGTCATAAACATTTATGTTAGGTTTCATTTAGTACGTAGGCTTTGTTAAACCAAATGACACGAGTCTCTACACTCGTTTGGTTTACGAACCCTCATGCTACCCGATCTTCCGATATAGGTCCGGTTTATTAACATAGTTACCTATATTAGGTGCCGTTTGATTCTGAGATCTCTAGCATTGCTTGGTGGTTATCTTAGGACTACTGAACAATCTCAAGTGAGTACATAGACCCCTCTTTTACTGTTTTCCAAACGTTTTGGGGTGGAACACATGTGCCTACTTGTTACATTCATGCTTTCCTGTTTTCACATCATATACCTGCTATGTTCGTTAGTACATTATAGTACATCGTTTTACATTACATTTCATGCTAGGTGTGCCCATTGTGTGCATTACTTAGTACATCGTTTTACATTACATTTCATGCTAGGTGTGCCCATTGTGTGCATTACTTAGTACATCGTTTTACATTACATTTCATGCTAGGTGTGCCCGTTGTGTGCATTACTTAGTACATCGTTTTACATTACATTTCATGCTAGGTGTGCCCATTGTGTGCATTACTTAGTACATCGTTTTACATTACATTTCATGCTAGGTGTGCCCATTGTGTGCATTACTTAGTACATCGTTTTACATTACATTTCACGCTACGTATGTTCATTTGATTACATACTTAGTGCATCGTTTTCACATGCTTACATTTTTGGTATGACATTTGGTTTGTTTAACATGGAACAATACATTCATTAACATTGATCATGCCATTCGTTAGTAGGTAGTGGTACCATAGGAATTGACAACTCCCGTTCCGGACATCCTGGGTATGGGGATGAAAGGAATGACCGAATTCGATATACATAATTTAGATAAACCTTTAATTTGTTTAAGGGTTTATCGCCACAGTCTCAAGGCTTGGATGTATGCATTTTAACAATACCGCATAGATGTTTGTATCAGTAAAGCATGCATTTTTTACACAAAACATAACTTTGATTTAAACTATGTTTTACTTCAATACCTTGTTTTTGTGCATTTTTACATATGGTTTAGTTGATATATTTCGCTTACCATACATGACATTTTGGTTACATATTACATGATCTACATTAAACATAAACATTTTGACATTTATATACACATTTGGTGGTTTACATTGGACATAGACATTTTGATATGGTTTACACAATAACACTTGACAATTGGTTTGTACATGAACAAGTTACATTGGTGGTTGATTGGGTAAGTGATTTGAGTAACGAGGCGTGTGTAATATGATACAAACATGGTGGATACGCCGCTGGTACTTCCTATATATAAGTGTTTGTATAATATTACATAGCGCAACGTTATTTAAACCATTTCAGTATAGACATATTACATTTTATACAAATAACATATTTTTCACAAGACGTTGTTTTACAAAACAGTTTATTGTATACAACTCATTTTAAATGGTTATTCATTTAACCTTACATTTATTTATACATATCAACTGATCTTATCGTTTTTCAAATGATTTACAAGACAAAGCAAATTACAAGGTTCATGACTAAACATTTTCTCAAATACAAGTCATGAATCCTATTTTCACAAACCTATGTATCTCACAGGCATTTTTATGCTGACGTACCTATTTTCACATGTGTTTTCAGGAGCTTTTCCGTAGGATGTTGATCACGATACTAGGGCGGACCTGTGCCTTAGAGACTAAAAATGGAGATAGACTTGTTTAATTATGTTATAAACTTTCAAATTACTGTTTTGAGACAATGTAACACCTTTGTTGATAAATAAAATACAACTTTGTATGCCATGGTTATGAAACAATTAATTCTGTTACAACACTCCCCGACGTTTCCGCCACGTTTTGTATGTTACACGTGGTCGGGGTGTGACAGAAGAGTTGGTATCAGAGCCAATGGTTATAGGGAATTAGGTTATTAGTAATGCTTTGACCTAGACTATAACTTTCTAGGACCCTAACACAAGTTATCTTGTGTTTAGATCTTAAAACATGTACATCACCTATCCTTAGGTGATTATCAAAACAAGAACCAAATTTTCCGAAACGATTTTTTTTAAAAACAATCATCTGTTTTTGGATGATTTATTACAAGGTTTTGAACCCTCTGTTATATGGTTTTGAACTCTTTCAGTTTGGTTTTTGGCCTTGTGCCTTCAAATTTTCAAAATCCCGTCAACGTTTTGGGTCTTAAATAATGTGAACATGTGCAAACTGGAAGGGTGAATGCCTGTATTCTGGGTTTTCTGTCTAGGCAAGCACTTCGTATACATCTCATCAGACGCGAGACCAGTTGTGCTTACCTGGGAATTCTTGGGATGAGTGTTCACTTATAGGCGAGCATGTCTTCGCAATACATTATTTTTGACCCATTTACTTTGATTAGTCACTGTGTGTCGTTTGTTTGCTTTGTGATACGGACGAATGACCACCATCTTTGCTTTTGTTGATTTTGTTTCATCTCATTCTCTTCATCCAATCATCTCACTCGTTTCCTTTCATGTTTTCCTCTTTTAGAATGCCTCCTCGACGCGAGAACCAGATAGCAACTGCCGAGCTGGCAGAAATCATTGCGCAGCAGATGGCTGCTCAATTTCCAAATCTCTTTGCTCAATGGAACCAAGCCAACAACAACAACAACAATGTTCCATGCAAATACAAGGATTTTAATCAGGCTAAACCACTCAAGTTTAGTGGTTCTGAGGGAGCGACTGGGCTTCTTCAGTGGTTCGAGAGCATTGAGAATACTTTCCGCCACGTGCAGTGTCCGGATAATCGCAAGGTCGAGTTTTCTTCGAGCGTATTTCAGAAGAGGGCTTTGACATGGTGGAACGGGGTTATGAGAGACAGAGGTGCAGAAGTTGCTCTCGCACAGACATGGGCTGAACTTAGAGCCCTTATGATGAGGGAATTCTGTCCTCGTCATGAGCAGCGAGCTTTGGAGAAGGAATTTGATGATTTGAAGCAAGATAGTGGTGAGCACAGGGCTTATACTGATCGGTTTGAAGAGTTGAGTCTGCTTTGCCCGACAATGGTTACCCCACTCGACAAGGCTATCGAAAGATACATCGACGGCCTACCTGACTCGGTACAAGACATCCTTACTGGTAGTAACCCTACCACACTCCGTCAGGCTATCGAGTTATCAGCGACATTGACTGAGTCGCAGATCCGGAAGAATAAATTGCACAGGAAGGGTGACAAGGGCAAGAAACAGTCGGCTGACAAGGGGGATAGCAAGAAAGGTCAAAACAGGAATGGAAAGGACTCTGGTTCTTCGAAGAGATCAAGGAAGCGTAAGGTTTCCCAAAACTATGCTGTCACTGCCCAAGCTAACCAGGCAGCTCCCAACCAACCCGCACAGCCTCCAGCGAAGAAACCCTATTCAGGGAATGCACCTTTGTGCAATAGATGCAACAGTCACCATCAGCCGCAACATCAGTGCCGTTTCTGTACTAGCTGTGGGAAGTCAGGTCATCTTGCTGATGTTTGTCGGTTTGCTCAGAATCGCGCAGTTCAGAACCTGGCTCAACAAGTTGCTCGGCCTCCTGCTCAGCAACAGGGCCAAGCTGCACGACCATATTACCCACCGGGTGCTTGTTATAATTGTGGGGATCTGACCCACTACAGAAACCGGTGCCCAAGGCTAGCCAACCAGAACCAGAATCAGAATCAGAATCAGGCTCAGGCTCGAGGGCGAGCTTTTAACATGAATTCCCAAGAGGCACAGGCTGACGATAATGTGGTGAACGGTACGTTCTTTATTAATAATCAGCCTGCATCTGTTCTTTTTGATTCAGGTGCCGATAAGAGTTTCGTATCATTGTCTTTTGAGCCAATGCTTCGAGTGTCTAGAACGAAACTAGGTAAACCTTTGACAGTAGAAGTTGCTAGTGGTGAACCCATTGTTCTTAATTCTGTTCTTCGCAACTGCCAGTTGAACCTTAACGACCATCTTTTTCCTATCGATCTCACGCCTATGCAACTTGGAAGCTTCGACGTCATTGTGGGTATGGATTGGTTATCCAAGCATCACGCAGAGGTAGTTTGTTTCGAGAAGATCGTTCGTGTGCCACTTTCGACAGGCGAGATCCTACAGGTTCGTGGTGAGAAGCCTGCCGGTGGTCTCAAACTCATGTCTTGTTTTAAAGCTCGGAAGTATCTGCAAAAGAATTATGTGGCTTTCTTAGCACATGTTACAGAAGATAAAGGCAAGGGTAAGTCTATTTCAGATATTCCTGTCGTTTGGGATTATTCTGAAGTTTTCCCAGAAGATTTACCTGGTCTACCTCCAGCACGCCAAGTCGAGTTCCGCATTGATCTCGTACCTGGAGCAAATCCCATTGCCAGATCTCCATATCGTCTTGCACCGTCTGAGATGCAAGAGTTGTCTAAGCAGCTTCAGGAGCTCTCTGACAAAGGTTTTATCCGTCCTAGCTTTTCACCTTGGGGTGCTCCCGTTCTTTTTGTCAAGAAGAAGGATGGATCCTTTAGGATGTGTATCGATTATCGTGAGCTTAACAAGCTTACCATCAAGAATCGATATCCCCTACCTCGCATAGACGACCTCTTTGATCAGTTACAGGGCGCTTCTTATTTTTCGAAGATTGATCTACGTTCCGGGTATCATCAACTTCGTGTGCATGAAGAAGATATTCCCAAGACAGCATTTCGTACTCGTTATGGGCATTACGAGTTCACAGTCATGCCATTCGGTTTGACTAATGCTCCTACTGTTTTCATGGACTTAATGAATAGGGTCTGCAAACCTTATTTGGATCAGTTCGTCATTGTTTTTATTGACGACATCTTAATTTATTCTAAGACGCGAGCTGATCACGAGCAGCATCTTCGTCTTACTTTGGAGCTCCTAAAGAAAGAGCAACTTTTCGCCAAATTCTCCAAGTGCGAATTTTGGCTTAAAGAAGTTCAGTTTTTGGGGCATATTATCAACGAACAAGGCATTCATGTAGATCCCTCCAAAATCAGTGCGATTAAGGATTGGGATACGCCTACTACTCCTACTGAAGTTCGTTCTTTTCTTGGTCTAGCGGGTTATTACCGTCGCTTCATTGAAAACTTCTCAAAGATTGCAGTTCCTCTAACTGCTCTTGTCACACCCCGACCGCGTAAAACAACAAATCGCGGCGGAAACATCGGGGCGTGTTGCGACAGAATTAATTGTTTCATAACCATGGCATACAAAGTTGTCTTTTATTTATAAACAAGGGTGTTTCATTGTTTCAAACAGGAAATTAAAGAGTTCAGAACATAATTAAACATAATCTATCTTATTTGAAAGTCTCTAAGGCACAGGTCCGCCCTAGTATCATGATCAACATCCTATGGAAAAGCACCTGAAAACACATGTGAAAATAGGTACGTCAGCATAAAAATGCCTGTGAGATACATAGGTTTGTGAAAATAGGATTCATGACTTGTATTTGAGAAAATGTTTAGTCATGAACCTTGTAATTTGCTTTGTCTTGTAAATCATTTGAATAACAATAAGATCAGATGATATGTATAAGTAAATGTCAGGTTAAATAAATGACCATGTAAAAAGATGTGTTTGTATAAGATAAGTTGTTTTGTAAATCAATGTCTTGTGAAAAGTATGTTATTTGTATAAAATGTTCTATGTCTCAAACTGAAATGATTCAAATAACGTTACGCCATGTAATACCATACAAACACTTATATATAGGAAGTACCAGCGGCGTATCCACCATGCTTGTATCATATTACACACGCATCGTTACTTAATCACTTAATCAAACCAAACCAACCAATGTAAGAAGTCTATGTTTAAACCAATTGTCAAACATGTTATATGTCAAATGTAAATCATGTCAAATGTCTATGTCAAATATCCATGTCAAATGTCTATGTCAAATATCCATGTCAAATGTCTATGTCAAATGTCTTTGTGTAAAATGTCTATGTCAAAATGTCATGTATGGCAAGTGAAATGTCTCAACTAAACCATATGCACGAAAACAAAATATTGAAGTAAAACATGGTTTAAATCAATCTTATGTCTTTGTGGAAAAATGCATGCAAATATTTAATATGAACATTTATGCGGTATTGTGAATATGCATACATCCAAGCCTTGTGACTGTGGTGATAAAACCCTTTAAACAAATTAAAGGTCTATCTGTCTTATATCATCGAATTCGGTCATTCCTTTCTGTCCCCTTTCCCTGGGATGTCCGGAACGGGAGTTGTCAATTCCTATGGTACCACTACCTACTAACGAACGGCATGATCGGTGTTAATGAATGTATTGTCCCATGTAAACAAACCAAATGTCATACCACAATGTAAGCATGTGAAAATAATGCACTAAGTATGTAATCAAATGAACATACATAGCGTGAAATGTCATGTAAAACGATGTACTAAGTAATGCACACAATGGGCACACCTAGCAGGAAATGTCATGTAAAACAATGTACTAAGTAATGCACACAATGGGCACACCTAGAAGGAAATGTCATGTAAAACAATGTACTAAGTAATGCACACAATGGGCACACCTAGCAGGAAATGTCATGTAAAACAATGTACTAAGTAATGCACACAATGGGCACACCTAGCAGGAAATGTCATGTAAAACAATGTACTAAGTAATGCACACAATGGGCACACCTAGCATAAGATGTAATGAAATCATGTACTATAATGTACTAACAAACATAACCGGTATATGATGTGAAAACAGGAAAGCATGAAAGTAACAAATAGGCACATGTGTTCCACCCCAAAACAGTTTGGAAAACAGTAAAAGAGGGGTCTATGTACTCACTTGAGATTGCTCAGTTGTCTAAAGATAACCACCAAGCAGTGCTAGAGATCTCGGAATCAAACGGCACCTAATATAGGTAACTATGTTAAATAACCGGACCTAAATCGGAAGACTGGGTAGCATTAGGGTTTGTAAACCAAACGAGTGTGGAGACTCGTGTGATATGGTTTAACAAAGCCTACATACTAAATGAAACCTAACATAACTGTTTATGACCCATTACGACCCGTTTAGGAAGCTTACGCTACTTTAACGCATCGTGCGCGTGAAACGCGTTCGGACCGCCTAACTAGCCCTATGACAAGTGTTATATGCCTAAACATGTTACATAATCGGTTATGTGATAAAAGTTTAGGTTACATATGCTTAATTACCAATTATACATGAAAAGGGTATTCTGGTAATTTACCTAAGGCATATAAACTACCTATCATACAACTACTTAAACGATGTGACCATAGGGTATAACCTCGGAAGGTTATTCCCTACCTACTATGGTCACCTAATGTATTTGGTCGGATCCTAATGATCGACCAAACTGGGTCGGGTTCGAGGTATAAGCGATTTATTAGATCGCTTACCCTACGACCCTAGACAACGTGGTAATCAGTAGGCATAGTCCCAAGGGACTATGACCATCGTGATTACAATCACGTTGCGAAGTTCAACCGAACTTCGCATTGACCATTACTGGTCAACGCTGAAAGTCAAACAAAGTTTGACTTTCGGACTCGAAAAGCAGTAAAAATAAGGAAAAGAACGAAAGAATACTAACCCAGGGTCCCCGAATGCTAATCCCGATCTAAGAACTCAGGTATGAAACAATGGTTTCAACTTAGAGCTCTAAAATCTGAATTCTTGTGGGTTTTTAAGCCAAAGGGGGTGGGGTATTTATAGTATTCGGTGAACCGTTGGGATCGTTTCTTGGAAAAGGGGAAAAGATCTAGTCCGTACACTTGTCACAATGTTGTGGAAGCTAAATATGATCCTTATCTAGTGACTAAGCAAGTTTAGAACATGTGGTGGAGGATTAAATGGCTGCAACTTGTGATTAAAAACATTTAATCTGGTCAGAAGGTGGGAAGCGGCCCGCTTTAGGATCAGCCAAACACAATGCGGGCCGCCTGAGCATGTCAGATCAGAAACAACTTTCAAAAATGACAGTTTAGGTCCCTGCACGTGTTTAAGGCCATTTCCGACACTTCTAAGGCCCGTAAAGCCAACTTTGAGGCCCTAAAATGTTGCCTAAATATTGTGGACTTGAAACATGTTCAAAAATATGTCTGATGTCAGTTCGTTTGGCCGTACGAACGCGATGTTCGCTTAATTACGACGGAATGCGCACAAGCGCGAAAAACGATCCAAATGACGCGACGAATGGATTTTTCTTAAGGCGAACACTAAAATATAATATAGTCATGCTCACATAAATTTTTGGATGTCCGGATGTATTCAGAACGTAAGTTATGCGCGAAAATGCAAACTTGTGCACTTTTTGACACTTTTAGTCCCTGAATGACCCAAAAGTTTATTTTAGCACACCGAACCCCTCAAAGCCTATTTCTAAGCTATGTAAAGGATATTTAAGGTGTGTTTAACTTATGGTTATGTTCCGGAATGTTCGTTACAGTTCAAATTGACATACTTTCGCAGTTTGTCATATTTAGTCCCTGTAAACGAATTAACTTGTTTTTGCCATACCAAAGCCTTCAAAACTTATTTCTAAGTTATGTAAAGGTTATTTAAGGTATGTTGAGTATATGTTGATGTTCCAGAGTATTTCTCGCATTAAACTGAGTACGTTTACGCACTAGTTTGCGTATAACTCTCCAGAAAGTGCTATAGAGTTTGAAATTACATAAAAGTCAAAACATGAAAAATGTAGAACATAACAAAACAAACATTGTGATCAAATAAAATTGTTTTATTGATAACAGAACTGTTCATAGTGATTACAAGCACAGTTGTTACAGTCTCCCCTACTTGTGGAAATTTCGTCCCGAAATTTATTTAGAGGAAACTCGTGGAAAAAAGATGTGGATATTTTGCCTTCATTTGATCTTCGCGTTCCCAAGTAAACTCAGGTCCACGTTTAGCTTCCCAGCGAACTTTGACCAAAGGAATGCGCTTGCGTTTAAGCCACTTGACTTCACGTTCCATGATTTCCACTGGTTTCTCAACAAATTTCAGTGTTTTGCCAACACGAATTTCGTCAAGCGGTATGGAGAAGTTCTCATCAGCTGTACACTTCTTGAGATTGGACACGTGAAAAGTTGGATGAACATTTCCAAGTTCAGGAGGTAACTCAAGTCTGTAGGCTACCTTTCCGATTCTTTCGACGATCTTGAATGGTCCAACGTATCTAGGTGCAAGTTTTCCTTTCTTTCCAAATCTGATCACACCTTTCCAAGGTGAGACCTTAAGTAATACTCGATCACCGACTTGAAATTCCAAGGCTTTGCGTTTTGGATCCGCGTAAATCTTCTGACGGCTTCTAGCTGCCTGAAGGTTATCACGAACTTTCTTGACCTTGTCAGTTGTCTCTAAAATGAGGGCAGGTCCAGTAAGTTGAGCCTCGCCAATCTCATTCCAGCAGACTGGTGAACGACATTTTCGACCATAGAGAGCCTCGAAAGGAGCCATTTTGATGCTAGTGTGATAACTGTTGTTGTAGGAGAATTCAATCAATTTAAGATGTGAATCCCAGCTACCACCAAAATCGATCACACAAGCTCTTAGCATATCCTCCAGAGTCTGGATTGTTCTCTCAGATTGACCATCCGTTTGCGGATGATAAGCTGTGCTCAGATTAAGTTGGGTCCCCATAGCAGATTGCATGGTTCTCCAAAAATGAGAAGTGAAACGAGCATCTCTGTCAGAAATGATGTTCAAAGGAACACCATGTCGAGCTACAATTTCATCCACATAGATTTGTGCAAGTCTGTCAGCAGGAAAATCCTCACGGATTGGCAAGAAATGTGCTGACATTGTAAGACGATCAACGACTACCCAGATGGCATCATGACCTTTCTTTGTGCGCGGGAGTTTGGTAACAAGATCCATAGTAATGTTTTCCCATTTCCAAACTGGGATCTCTGGTTGTTCCAATAAACCAGAAGGACGCTGATGTTCAGCCTTAACCTTAAGACAAGTAAGGCATTTGGATACGTATAAGGCAATGTCTTTCTTCATACCAGGCCACCAATAGTGAGTACGAAGATCCTTATACATTTTATCTGAGCCCGGATGAATAGAATAACGAGACTTATGGGCTTCATCCATAAGCAAGGTACGAAGATCATCCTGGCTTGGGACCCACAAACGGTCCATGAAGTAATATGATCCATTGTCCTTCAGTTCCAGAGCAGGTGTTATGTGATAGGGAAATTCCTTATCCATCAATCCTTGTGAAACACAAGATTGTTGAGCTTGAGAAATGCGTGCTTGAATATCGGATCGAGCTTGAATAACAGATTGAACACGTACACAATGAAGCTTAGTACGTTCCTTACGACTCAATGCATCAGCTACGACATTCGCCTTACCAGGATGGTAACGAATTTCACAGTCATAGTCGTTTAAAAGCTCAACCCAACGTCGTTGTCTCATGTTGAGTTCTTTCTGGTTGAAGATATGCTGAAGACTTTTGTGGTCAGTGAAAACCACACATTTTGTACCGTACAAATAGTGTCTCCAGATTTTGAGAGCAAAGACAACTGCACCCAACTCAAGATCATGAGTAGTGTAGTTTTTCTCATGTATCTTCAACTGCCTCGATGCATAGGCTATGACTTTGTTCCTTTGCATAAGAACACAGCCAAGACCCAATTTCGATGCATCACAATACACAACAAAATCATCATCACCCTCAGGTAATGATAGAACAGGCGCATCGCAAAGCTTCTGCTTCAGGTGTTGAAAAGCTTCCTCTTGTTTGCTTCCCCAATAAAAGGGCATTTTCTTCTGAGTTAGAGCAGTTAGAGGAACTGCAATCTTCGAGAAGTTTTCTATGAAGCGGCGATAATAACCCGCTAGACCAAGAAAAGAACGAACTTCAGTAGGAGTAGTAGGTGTATCCCAATCCTTAATCGCACTGATCTTGGAGGGATCTACATGAATACCCCGTTCGTTGATAACATGCCCCAAGAATTGAACTTCTTTAAGCCAAAATTCACACTTGGAGAATTTGGCGAAAAGTTGCTCTTTCTTCAGGAGTTCCAGAGTAAGACGAAGATGCTGCTCGTGATCAGCTCGCGTCTTAGAATAAATTAAGATGTCGTCAATAAAAACAATGACGAACTGATCCAAATAAGGTTTGCAGACCCTATTCATTAAGTCCATGAAAACAGTAGGAGCATTAGTCAAACCGAATGGCATGACTGTGAACTCGTAATGCCCATAACGAGTACGAAATGCTGTCTTGGGAATATCTTCTTCATGCACACGAAGTTGATGATACCCGGAACGTAGATCAATCTTCGAAAAATAAGAAGCGCCCTGTAACTGATCAAAGAGGTCGTCTATGCGAGGTAGGGGATATCGATTCTTGATGGTAAGCTTGTTAAGCTCACGATAATCGATACACATCCTAAAGGATCCATCCTTCTTCTTGACAAAAAGAACGGGAGCACCCCAAGGTGAAAAGCTAGGACGGATAAAACCTTTGTCAGAGAGCTCCTGAAGCTGCTTAGACAACTCTTGCATCTCAGACGGTGCAAGACGATATGGAGATCTGGCAATGGGATTTGCTCCAGGTACGAGATCAATGCGGAACTCGACTTGGCGTGCTGGAGGTAGACCAGGTAAATCTTCAGGGAACACTTCAGAATAATCCCGAACGACAGGAATATCTGAAATAGACTTACCCTTGCCTTTATCTTCTGTAACATGTGCTAAGAAAGCCACATAGTTCTTCTGCAGATACTTCCGAGCTTTAAAACAAGACATGAGTTTGAGACCAACGGTAGGCTTCTCACCTTGAACCTGCAGAATCTCGCCTGTCGAAAGCGGCACACGAACAATCTTCTCAGAACAAACTATCTCTGCGTGATGCTTGGATAACCAATCCATTCCCACAATAACGTCGAAGCTTCCAAGTTGCATAGGTGTGAGATCGATAGGGAAAAGATGATCATTTAGGTTCAACTGGCAGTTGCGAAGAACAGAATCAAGAATAATGGGTTCACCACTAGCAACCTCTACTGTCAAAGATTTACTTAGTTTCGTTCTAGACACTCGAAGCATAGGCTCAAAAGACAAAGACACGAAACTCTTATCGGCACCGGAATCGAAAAGAACAGATGCAGGCTGATTATTAATAAAGAACGTACCGTTCACCACATTATCGTCAGCCTGTGCCTCTTGGGCATTCATGTTAAAAACTCGGCCTCGAGCCGGAGCTGGATTCTGGTTCTGGTTCTGATTCTGGTTCTGGTTGGCTAGCCTTGGGCACCGGTTTCTGTAGTGGGTCAGATCCCCACAATTGTAACAAGCACCCGGTGGGTATTGTGGTCTTGTAGCTTGACCCTGTTGCGGAGCAGGAGGCTGAGCAACTTGTTGAGCCGGGTTCTGAACCGCGGGATTCTGAGCAGACCGACAAACATTGGCAAGATGGCCTGATTTCCCACAGTTAGTACAGAAACGGCATGGAAGTTGCGGCTGGTGGTGACTGTTGCATCTATTGCACAAAGGTGCATTCCCTGTATAAGGTTTCTTCGCTGGAGGCTGTGCAGGTTGGTTGAGAGCTGCCTGGTTAGCTTGGGCAGTGACAGCATAGTTTTGGGAAGCCTTACGCTTCTTTGCCCTCTTCGAAGAACCAGAGTTCTTTCCATTCAAGTTTTGACCTTTCTTGCTATCCACCTTATCAGCCGATTGTTCCTTGCCCTTGTCACCCTTCCGGTGTAACTTGTTCTTCCGGATCTGCGACTCAGTCAATGTCGCAGATAACTCGATCGCCTGACGGAGTGTGGCAGGTTCACTACCAGTAAGAATGTCTTGTACCGAGTCAGGTAGGCCGTCGATATATCTTTCGATAGCCTTGTCAAGTGGGGTAACCATAGTCGGGCAAAGCAAACTCAGCTCTTCAAACCGATCAGTATAAGCCCTGTGCTCACCACTATCTTGCTTCAAAACATCAAACTCTTTCTCCAACGCTCGCTGCTCATGGCGAGGACAGAATTCCCTCATCATAAGGGCTCTCAGTTCGGCCCATGTCTGTGCGAGAGCAACTTCTGCACCCCTATCCCTCATAACCCCGTTCCACCATGTCAAAGCCCTCTTCTGAAATACGCTCGAAGCAAACTCGACCTTGCGATTATCCGGACACTGCACATGGCGAAAAGTATTCTCTATGCTCTCGAACCACTGAAGAAGCCCAGTCGCTCCTTCAGAACCACTAAACTTGAGTGGTTTAGCCTGATTAAAATCCTTGTACTTGCATGGAACATTGTTGTTGTTGTTATTGTTGGCTTGGTTCCATTGAGCAAAGAGATTTGGAAACTGAGCAGCCATCTGCTGCGCAATAATTTCTGCCAGTTCGGCAGTTGCTATCTGGTTCTCGCGTCGAGGAGGCATTCTAAAAGAGGATACATGAAAGGAAACGAGTGAGATGATTGGATGAAAAGAATGAGATGATAAAAACAAGAATTGCAAACAGCATAGATGGTGGTCATTCGTCCGTATCACAAAGCAAACAAACGACACACAGTGACTTATCAAAGTAAATGGGTCAAAAATAATGTATAATGAAGACATGCTCGCCTATAAGTGAACACTCATCCCAAGAATTCCCAGGTAAGCACAATTGGTCTCGCGTCTGGTTGAGATGTATACGAAGTGCTTGCCTAGACAGAAAACTCAGAATACAGGCATTCACCCTTCCAGTTTGCACATGTTCACATTATTTAAAACCCAAAACGTTTGACGGGATTTTGAAAATTTGAAGGCACAAGGCCAAAAACCAATACTGAAAAGGGTTCAAAACCATATAACAGAGGGTTCAAAACCATATAACAGAGGGTTCAAAACCTTGTAAAAATTTATTCAAAAACAGATGATTTTTTTCAAAAATCGTTTCGGAAGAATTTTGGTTCTTTGTTTTGTTAATCACCTAAGGATAGGTGATGTATATGTTTTAAGATCTAAACACAAGATAACTTGTGTTAGGTTCCTAGAAAAGTTATAGTCTAGGTCAAAGCATTACTAATAACCTAATTCCCTATAACCATTGGCTCTGATACCAACTCTTCTGTCACACCCCGACCGCGTAAAACAACAAATCGCGGCGGAAACATCGGGGCGTGTTGCGACAGAATTAATTGTTTCATAACCATGGCATACAAAGTTGTCTTTTATTTATAAACAAGGGTGTTTCATTGTTTCAAACAGGAAATTAAAGAGTTCAGAACATAATTAAACATAATCTATCTTATTTGAAAGTCTCTAAGGCACAGGTCCGCCCTAGTATCATGATCAACATCCTATGGAAAAGCACCTGAAAACACATGTGAAAATAGGTACGTCAGCATAAAAATGCCTGTGAGATACATAGGTTTGTGAAAATAGGATTCATGACTTGTATTTGAGAAAATGTTTAGTCATGAACCTTGTAATTTGCTTTGTCTTGTAAATCATTTGAATAACAATAAGATCAGATGATATGTATAAGTAAATGTCAGGTTAAATAAATGACCATGTAAAAAGATGTGTTTGTATAAGATAAGTTGTTTTGTAAATCAATGTCTTGTGAAAAGTATGTTATTTGTATAAAATGTTCTATGTCTCAAACTGAAATGATTCAAATAACGTTACGCCATGTAATACCATACAAACACTTATATATAGGAAGTACCAGCGGCGTATCCACCATGCTTGTATCATATTACACACGCATCGTTACTTAATCACTTAATCAAACCAAACCAACCAATGTAAGAAGTCTATGTTTAAACCAATTGTCAAACATGTTATATGTCAAATGTAAATCATGTCAAATGTCTATGTCAAATATCCATGTCAAATGTCTATGTCAAATATCCATGTCAAATGTCTATGTCAAATATCCATGTCAAATGTCTATGTCAAATGTCTTTGTGTAAAATGTCTATGTCAAAATGTCATGTATGGCAAGTGAAATGTCTCAACTAAACCATATGCACGAAAACAAAATATTGAAGTAAAACATGGTTTAAATCAATCTTATGTCTTTGTGGAAAAATGCATGCAAATATTTAATATGAACATTTATGCGGTATTGTGAATATGCATACATCCAAGCCTTGTGACTGTGGTGATAAAACCCTTTAAACAAATTAAAGGTCTATCTGTCTTATATCATCGAATTCGGTCATTCCTTTCTGTCCCCTTTCCCTGGGATGTCCGGAACGGGAGTTGTCAATTCCTATGGTACCACTACCTACTAACGAACGGCATGATCGGTGTTAATGAATGTATTGTCCCATGTAAACAAACCAAATGTTATACCACAATGTAAGCATGTGAAAATAATGCACTAAGTATGTAATCAAATGAACATACATAGCGTGAAATGTCATGTAAAACGATGTACTAAGTAATGCACACAATGGGCACACCTAGCAGGAAATGTCATGTAAAACAATGTACTAAGTAATGCACACAATGGGCACACCTAGCAGGAAATGTCATGTAAAACAATGTACTAAGTAATGCACACAATGGGCACACCTAGCAGGAAATGTCATGTAAAACAATGTACTAAGTAATGCACACAATGGGCACACCTAGCAGGAAATGTCATGTAAAACAATGTACTAAGTAATGCACACAATGGGCACACCTAGCATAAGATGTAATGAAATCATGTACTATAATGTACTAACAAACATAACCGGTATATGATGTGAAAACAGGAAAGCATGAAAGTAACAAATAGGCACATGTGTTCCACCCCAAAACAGTTTGGAAAACAGTAAAAGAGGGGTCTATGTACTCACTTGAGATTGCTCAGTTGTCTAAAGATAACCACCAAGCAGTGCTAGAGATCTCGGAATCAAACGGCACCTAATATAGGTAACTATGTTAAATAACCGGACCTAAATCGGAAGACTGGGTAGCATTAGGGTTTGTAAACCAAACGAGTGTGGAGACTCGTGTGATATGGTTTAACAAAGCCTACATACTAAATGAAACCTAACATAACTGTTTATGACCCATTACGACCCGTTTAGGAAGCTTACGCTACTTTAACGCATCGTGCGCGTGAAACGCGTTCGGACCGCCTAACTAGCCCTATGACAAGTGTTATATGCCTAAACATGTTACATAATCGGTTATGTGATAAAAGTTTAGGTTACATATGCTTAATTACCAATTATACATGAAAAGGGTATTCTGGTAATTTACCTAAGGCATATAAACTACCTATCATACAACTACTTAAACGATGTGACCATAGGGTATAACCTCGGAAGGTTATTCCCTACCTACTATGGTCACCTAATGTATTTGGTCGGATCCTAATGATCGACCAAACTGGGTCGGGTTCGAGGTATAAGCGATTTATTAGATCGCTTACCCTACGACCCTATACAACGTGGTAATCAGTAGGCATAGTCCCAAGGGACTATGACCATCGTGATTACAATCACGTTGCGAAGTTCAACCGAACTTCGCATTGACCATTACTGGTCAACGCTGAAAGTCAAACAAAGTTTGACTTTCGGACTCGAAAAGCAGTAAAAATAAGGAAAAGAACGAAAGAATACTAACCCAGGGTCCCCGAATGCTAATCCCGATCTAAGAACTCAGGTATGAAACAATGGTTTCAACTTAGAGCTCTAAAATCTGAATTCTTGTGGGTTTTTAAGCCAAAGGGGGTGGGGTATTTATAGTATTCGGTGAACTGTTGGGATCGTTTCTTGGAAAAGGGGAAAAGATCTAGTCCGTACACTTGTCACAATGTTGTGGAAGCTAAATATGATCCTTATCTAGTGACTAAGCAAGTTTAGAACATGTGGTGGAGGATTAAATGGCTGCAACTTGTGATTAAAAACATTTAATCTGGTCAGAAGGTGGGAAGCGGCCCGCTTTAGGATCAGCCAAACACAATGCGGGCCGCCTGAGCATGTCAGATCAGAAACAACTTTCAAAAATGACAGTTTAGGTCCCTGCACGTGTTTAAGGCCATTTCCGACACTTCTAAGGCCCGTAAAGCCAACTTTGAGGCCCTAAAATGTTGCCTAAATATTGTGGACTTGAAACATGTTCAAAAATATGTCTGATGTCAGTTCGTTTGGCCGTACGAACGCGATGTTCGCTTAATTACGACGGAATGCGCACAAGCGCGAAAAACGATCCAAATGACGCGACGAATGGATTTTTCTTAAGGCGAACACTAAAATATAATATAGTCATGCTCACATAAATTTTTGGATGTCCGGATGTATTCAGAACGTAAGTTATGCGCGAAAATGCAAACTTGTGCACTTTTTGACACTTTTAGTCCCTGAATGACCCAAAAGTTTATTTTAGCACACCGAACCCCTCAAAGCCTATTTCTAAGCTATGTAAAGGATATTTAAGGTGTGTTTAACTTATGGTTATGTTCCGGAATGTTCGTTACAGTTCAAATTGACATACTTTCGCAGTTTGTCTTATTTAGTCCCTGTAAACGAATTAACTTGTTTTTGCCATACCAAAGCCTTCAAAACTTATTTCTAAGTTATGTAAAGGTTATTTAAGGTATGTTGAGTATATGTTGATGTTCCAGAGTATTTCTCGCATTAAACTGAGTACGTTTACGCACTAGTTTGCGTATAACTCTCCAGAAAGTGCTATAGAGTTTGAAATTACATAAAAGTCAAAACATGAAAAATGTAGAACATAACAAAACAAACAATGTGATCAAATAAAATTGTTTTATTGATAACAGAACTGTTCATAGTGATTACAAGCACAGTTGTTACAGCTCTAACTCAGAAGAACAAACCCTTTGATTGGGGATTCAAACAAGAGGAAGCTTTTCAACACTTGAAGCAGAAGCTTTGCGATGCGCCTGTTCTATCATTGCCTGAGGGTGATGATGATTTTGTCGTATATTGCGATGCATCTAAATTGGGTCTTGGCTGTGTTCTGATGCAAAGGAACAAAGTCATAGCCTATGCATCGAGGCAGTTGAAGATACATGAGAAGAACTACACCACTCATGATCTTGAGTTGGGTGCAGTTGTCTTCGCTCTTAAGATCTGGAGACACTATTTTTACGGTACAAAATGTGTGGTTTTCACGGACCACAGAAGTCTTCAGCATATCTTCAATCAGAAAGAACTCAACATGAGGCAACGACGTTGGGTTGAGCTTTTAAACGACTATGACTGCGAAATTCGCTACCATCCTGGTAAGGCGAATGTCGTGGCTGATGCATTGAGTCATAAGGAACGTACTAAGCTTCATTGTGTACGTGTTCAATCTGTTACTCAAGCTCGATCTGATATCCAAGCACGCATTTCTCAGGCTCAACAATCTTGTGTTTCACAAGGTTTGATGGATAAGGAATTTCCTTATCACATAACACCTGCTCTGGAACTAAAGGACAATGGATCGTATTACTTCATGGACCGCTTGTGGGTCCCAAGCCAGGATGATCTTCGTACCTTGCTTATGGATGAAGCCCATAAGTCTCGTTATTCTATTCATCCGGGCTCAGATAAGATGTATAAGGATCTTCGTATTCACTATTGGTGGCCTGGTATGAAGAAAGACATTGCCTTATACGTATCAAAATGCCTTACTTGTCTTAAGGTTAAGGCTGAACATCAACGTCCTTCGGGTTTATTGGTGCAACCAGAGATCCCAGTTTGGAAATGGGAAAACATTACTATGGATCTCGTTACCAAACTCCCACGCACAAAGAAAGGTCATGATGCCATCTGGGTAGTCGTTGATCGTCTTACAAAGTCAGCGCATTTCTTGCCAATCCGTGAGGATTTTCCTGCTGACAGACTTGCTAAAATCTATGTGGATGAAATTGTAGCTCGACATGGTGTTCCTTTGAACATCATTTCTGACAGAGATGCTCGTTTCACTTCTCATTTTTGGAGAACCATGCAATCTGCTATGGGGACCCAACTTAATCTGAGCACAGCTTATCATCCGCAAACGGATGGTCAATCTGAGAGAACAATCCAGACTCTGGAGGATATGCTTAGAGCTTGTGTGATCGATTTTGGTGGTAGTTGGGATTCACATCTTTAGTTGATTGAATTCTCCTACAACAACAGTTATCACACTAGCATCAAAATGGCTCCTTTCGAGGCTCTCTATGGTCGAAAATGTCGTTCACCAGTCTGCTGGAATGAGATCGGTGAGGCTCAGCTTACTGGACCTGCCCTCATTTTAGAGACAACTGACAAGGTCAAGAAAGTTCGCGATAACCTTCAGACAGCTATGAGCCGTCAAAAGAGTTACGCGGATCCAAAACGCAAACCCTTGGAATTTCAAGTCGGTGATCGAGTATTACTTAAGGTCTCACCTTGGAAAGGTGTGATCAGATTTGGAAAGAAAGGAAAACTTGCACCTAGATATGTTGGACCATTCAAGATCGTCGAAAGAATCGGCAAGGTAGCCTACAGACTTGAGTTACCTCCTGAACTTGGAAATGTTCATCCAACTTTTCACGTGTCCAATCTCAAGAGGTGTTTAGCTGATGAGAACCTCCACATACCGCTTGACGAAATTCGTGTTGGCAAAACACTGAAATTTGTTGAGAAGCCTGTGGAAATCATGGAACGTGAAGTCAAGTGGCTTAAACGCAAGCGCATTCCTTTGGTCAAAGTTCGTTGGGAAGCTAAACGTGGACCCGAGTTTACTTGGGAACGCGAAGATCAAATGAAGGCGAAATATCCACATCTTTTTCCACGAGTTTCCTCTAAATAAATTTCGGGACGAAATTTCCACAAGTAGGGGAGACTGTAACAACTGTGCTTGTAATCACTATGAACAGTTCTATTATCAATAAAACAATGTTATTTGATTCCAATGTTTGTTTGGTTGTGTTTTACATTTTTCATGTTTTGACTTTTATCCAATTTCAAACTCTATATCACTTTCTGGAGAGTTATACGCAAACTGGTGCGTAAACGTACTCATTTTAACGCGAAAAATACTCCAGAACATCAACATATACTTAACATACCTTAAATAACCTTTACATAACTTAGAAATAAGTTTTAAAGGCTTTGGTATGGCAAAAACAAGTTAATGCGCCTACATGGACTAAACTTGACAAACTACGAAAGTATGCCAATTTGAACTGTAACAGACATTCCGGAACATGACCATAAGTTAAACATACCATAAATATCCTTTTCATAGCTTATAAATAGGCTTTGAGGGGTTCGGTATGCTAAAACAAACTTTTGGGTCATTCAGGGACTAAAAGTGTCAAAAAGTGCACAAGTTTGCATTTTCGCGCATAACTTACGTTCTGAATACATCCGGACATCCAAAAATTTATGTAAGCATGACTATATTATGCTTTAGTGTTTGGCTTGCCAAAAATCCATTCGTCGTGTCATTTGGATCGTTTTTCGCGCTTGTGCGTATTCCGTCGTAACTAAGCGAACATCGAGTTCGTACGGCCAAACGAACCAACATCAGACATATTTTTGAACATGTTTCATGTCCACAATGTTTAGGCATCATTTTAGGGCCTTAAAGTTGGCTTTACGGGCCTTAGAAGTGTCGAAAATGGCCTTAAACACGTGCAGGGACCTAAACTGTCATTTTTGAAAGTTATTTCTGATCTGTGACCCCCAGGCGGCCCGCCTGAGTTTATGTTCATCCTGAAGCGGGCCGCGTGGCCCCTTCTGACCAGATTAAATGAATCAAACAGCAGATTGCAGCTGTTTAATCCTCCACCACACATTCTAAAATGCTTAGTCAGCTGATAAGGATCAAATTTTAGCTACCATAAGGTCCCGACACTTGTACGGGTGGGATTAAGGCACGTTTTCCATGAAACGATCTTAACGGTGGACCGAATACTATAAATACCCCACCCCCCATGCTTCAAAATCACTAGAATTTTGATTTGAGAAACTCTAAGTTGAAACCTTTGTTTCATACCTGAGATTTTTGAATCGAGATTAGCATTCGGGGACCCTTCGTAAGTATTCTTTCGTTCTTTTCTTTATTTTATTGCTTTTCGAGTTAGAAAGTCAAACTTTGTTTGACTTTCAGCGTTGACCAGCTTATGGTCAATGCGAAGTTCGTTTGAACTTCGCAACGTGATTGTAATCACGATGGTCATAGTCCCTTGGGACTATGCCTACTGATTACCACGTTGTCTAGGGTCGTAGGGTAAGCGATCTAATAAATCGCTTATACCTTCGAACCCGACCCAGTTTGGTCGATCATTAGGATCCGACCAAATACATTAGGTGACCATAGTATATAGGGAATAACCTTCCGAGGTTATACCTTATGGTCACATCGTTTAAGTAGTTGTATGATAGGTAGTTTATATGCCTTAGGTAAATTACTAGAATACCCTTTTCATGTATAATTGGTAATTTAGCATATGTAACCTAAACTTTTGTCACATAACTGATTATGTAACATGTTTAGGCATATAACACTTGTCATAGGGCTAGTTAGGCGGTCCGAACGCGTTTCACGCGAACGACGCGTTAAAGTAGCATAAGCTACCTAAACGGGTCGTAATGGGTCATAAACATTTATGTTAGGTTTCATTTAGTACGTAGGCTTTGTTAAACCAAATGACACGAGTCTCTACACTCGTTTGGTTTACGAACCCTCATGCTACCCGATCTTCCGATATAGGTCCGGTTTATTAACATAGTTACCTATATTAGGTGCCGTTTGATTCTGAGATCTCTAGCATTGCTTGGTGGTTATCTTAGGACTACTGAACAATCTCAAGTGAGTACATAGACCCCTCTTTTACTGTTTTCCAAACGTTTTGGGGTGGAACACATGTGCCTACTTGTTACATTCATGCTTTCCTGTTTTCACATCATATACCTGCTATGTTCGTTAGTACATTATAGTACATCGTTTTACATTACATTTCATGCTAGGTGTGCCCATTGTGTGCATTACTTAGTACATCATTTTACATTACATTTCATGCTAGGTGTGCCCATTGTGTGCATTACTTAGTACATCGTTTTACATTACATTTCATGCTAGGTGTGCCCGTTGTGTGCATTACTTAGTACATCGTTTTACATTACATTTCATGCTAGGTGTGCCCATTGTGTGCATTACTTAGTACATCGTTTTACATTACATTTCATGCTAGGTGTGCCCATTGTGTGCATTACTTAGTACATCGTTTTACATTACATTTCACGCTACGTATGTTCATTTGATTACATACTTAGTGCATCGTTTTCACATGCTTACATTTTTGGTATGACATTTGGTTTGTTTAACATGGAACAATACATTCATTAACATTGATCATGTCATTCGTTAGTAGGTAGTGGTACCATAGGAATTGACAACTCCCGTTCCGGACATCCTGGGTATGGGGATGAAAGGAATGACCGAATTCGATATACATAATTTAGATAAACCTTTAATTTGTTTAAGGGTTTATCGCCACAGTCTCAAGGCTTGGATGTATGCATTTTAACAATACCGCATA
This sequence comes from Helianthus tuberosus, assembly GCA_030545235.1. Classification (NCBI taxonomy): domain Eukaryota; kingdom Viridiplantae; phylum Streptophyta; class Magnoliopsida; order Asterales; family Asteraceae; genus Helianthus; species Helianthus tuberosus. Next base: position 149,035,940 of record CM060448.1, read on the forward strand.
GATGTTTGTATCAGTAAAGCATGCATTTTTTACACAAAACATAACTTTGATTTAAACTATGTTTTACTTCAATACCTTGTTTTTGTGCATTTTTACATATGGTTTAGTTGATATATTTCGCTTACCATACATGACATTTTGGTTACATATTACATGATCTACATTAAACATAAACATTTTGACATTTATATACACATTTGGTGGTTTACATTGGACATAGACATTTTGATATGGTTTACACAATAACACTTGACAATTGGTTTGTACATGAACAAGTTACATTGGTGGTTGATTGGGTAAGTGATTTGAGTAACGAGGCGTGTGTAATATGATACAAACATGGTGGATACGCCGCTGGTACTTCCTATATATAAGTGTTTGTATAATATTACATAGCGCAACGTTATTTAAACCATTTCAGTATAGACATATTACATTTTATACAAATAACATATTTTTCACAAGACGTTGTTTTACAAAACAGTTTATTGTATACAACTCATTTTAAATGGTTATTCATTTAACCTTACATTTATTTATACATATCAACTGATCTTATCGTTTTTCAAATGATTTACAAGACAAAGCAAATTACAAGGTTCATGACTAAACATTTTCTCAAATACAAGTCATGAATCCTATTTTCACAAACCTATGTATCTCACAGGCATTTTTATGCTGACGTACCTATTTTCACATGTGTTTTCAGGAGCTTTTCCGTAGGATGTTGATCACGATACTAGGGCGGACCTGTGCCTTAGAGACTAAAAATGGAGATAGACTTGTTTAATTATGTTATAAACTTTCAAATTACTGTTTTGAGACAATGTAACACCTTTGTTGATAAATAAAATACAACTTTGTATGCCATGGTTATGAAACAATTAATTCTGTTACAACACTCCCCGACGTTTCCGCCACGTTTTGTATGTTACACGTGGTCGGGGTGTGACAGAAGAGTTGGTATCAGAGCCAATGGTTATAGGGAATTAGGTTATTAGTAATGCTTTGACCTAGACTATAACTTTCTAGGACCCTAACACAAGTTATCTTGTGTTTAGATCTTAAAACATGTACATCACCTATCCTTAGGTGATTATCAAAACAAGAACCAAATTTTCCGAAACGATTTTTTTTAAAAACAATCATCTGTTTTTGGATGATTTATTACAAGGTTTTGAACCCTCTGTTATATGGTTTTGAACTCTTTCAGTTTGGTTTTTGGCCTTGTGCCTTCAAATTTTCAAAATCCCGTCAACGTTTTGGGTCTTAAATAATGTGAACATGTGCAAACTGGAAGGGTGAATGCCTGTATTCTGGGTTTTCTGTCTAGGCAAGCACTTCGTATACATCTCATCAGACGCGAGACCAGTTGTGCTTACCTGGGAATTCTTGGGATGAGTGTTCACTTATAGGCGAGCATGTCTTCGCAATACATTATTTTTGACCCATTTACTTTGATTAGTCACTGTGTGTCGTTTGTTTGCTTTGTGATACGGACGAATGACCACCATCTTTGCTTTTGTTGATTTTGTTTCATCTCATTCTCTTCATCCAATCATCTCACTCGTTTCCTTTCATGTTTTCCTCTTTTAGAATGCCTCCTCGACGCGAGAACCAGATAGCAACTGCCGAGCTGGCAGAAATCATTGCGCAGCAGATGGCTGCTCAATTTCCAAATCTCTTTGCTCAATGGAACCAAGCCAACAACAACAACAACAATGTTCCATGCAAATACAAGGATTTTAATCAGGCTAAACCACTCAAGTTTAGTGGTTCTGAGGGAGCGACTGGGCTTCTTCAGTGGTTCGAGAGCATTGAGAATACTTTCCGCCACGTGCAGTGTCCGGATAATCGCAAGGTCGAGTTTTCTTCGAGCGTATTTCAGAAGAGGGCTTTGACATGGTGGAACGGGGTTATGAGAGACAGAGGTGCAGAAGTTGCTCTCGCACAGACATGGGCTGAACTTAGAGCCCTTATGATGAGGGAATTCTGTCCTCGTCATGAGCAGCGAGCTTTGGAGAAGGAATTTGATGATTTGAAGCAAGATAGTGGTGAGCACAGGGCTTATACTGATCGGTTTGAAGAGTTGAGTCTGCTTTGCCCGACAATGGTTACCCCACTCGACAAGGCTATCGAAAGATACATCGACGGCCTACCTGACTCGGTACAAGACATCCTTACTGGTAGTAACCCTACCACACTCCGTCAGGCTATCGAGTTATCAGCGACATTGACTGAGTCGCAGATCCGGAAGAATAAATTGCACAGGAAGGGTGACAAGGGCAAGAAACAGTCGGCTGACAAGGGGGATAGCAAGAAAGGTCAAAACAGGAATGGAAAGGACTCTGGTTCTTCGAAGAGATCAAGGAAGCGTAAGGTTTCCCAAAACTATGCTGTCACTGCCCAAGCTAACCAGGCAGCTCCCAACCAACCCGCACAGCCTCCAGCGAAGAAACCCTATTCAGGGAATGCACCTTTGTGCAATAGATGCAACAGTCACCATCAGCCGCAACATCAGTGCCGTTTCTGTACTAGCTGTGGGAAGTCAGGTCATCTTGCTGATGTTTGTCGGTTTGCTCAGAATCGCGCAGTTCAGAACCTGGCTCAACAAGTTGCTCGGCCTCCTGCTCAGCAACAGGGCCAAGCTGCACGACCATATTACCCACCGGGTGCTTGTTATAATTGTGGGGATCTGACCCACTACAGAAACCGGTGCCCAAGGCTAGCCAACCAGAACCAGAATCAGAATCAGAATCAGGCTCAGGCTCGAGGGCGAGCTTTTAACATGAATTCCCAAGAGGCACAGGCTGACGATAATGTGGTGAACGGTACGTTCTTTATTAATAATCAGCCTGCATCTGTTCTTTTTGATTCAGGTGCCGATAAGAGTTTCGTATCATTGTCTTTTGAGCCAATGCTTCGAGTGTCTAGAACGAAACTAGGTAAACCTTTGACAGTAGAAGTTGCTAGTGGTGAACCCATTGTTCTTAATTCTGTTCTTCGCAACTGCCAGTTGAACCTTAACGACCATCTTTTTCCTATCGATCTCACGCCTATGCAACTTGGAAGCTTCGACGTCATTGTGGGTATGGATTGGTTATCCAAGCATCACGCAGAGGTAGTTTGTTTCGAGAAGATCGTTCGTGTGCCACTTTCGACAGGCGAGATCCTACAGGTTCGTGGTGAGAAGCCTGCCGGTGGTCTCAAACTCATGTCTTGTTTTAAAGCTCGGAAGTATCTGCGAAAGAATTATGTGGCTTTCTTAGCACATGTTACAGAAGATAAAGGCAAGGGTAAGTCTATTTCAGATATTCCTGTCGTTCGGGATTATTCTGAAGTTTTCCCAGAAGATTTACCTGGTCTACCTCCAGCACGCCAAGTCGAGTTCCGCATTGATCTCGTACCTGGAGCAAATCCCATTGCCAGATCTCCATATCGTCTTGCACCGTCTGAGATGCAAGAGTTGTCTAAGCAGCTTCAGGAGCTCTCTGACAAAGGTTTTATCCGTCCTAGCTTTTCACCTTGGGGTGCTCCCGTTCTTTTTGTCAAGAAGAAGGATGGATCCTTTAGGATGTGTATCGATTATCGTGAGCTTAACAAGCTTACCATCAAGAATCGATATCCCCTACCTCGCATAGACGACCTCTTTGATCAGTTACAGGGCGCTTCTTATTTTTCGAAGATTGATCTACGTTCCGGGTATCATCAACTTCGTGTGCATGAAGAAGATATTCCCAAGACAGCATTTCGTACTCGTTATGGGCATTACGAGTTCACAGTCATGCCATTCGGTTTGACTAATGCTCCTACTGTTTTCATGGACTTAATGAATAGGGTCTGCAAACCTTATTTGGATCAGTTCGTCATTGTTTTTATTGACGACATCTTAATTTATTCTAAGACGCGAGCTGATCACGAGCAGCATCTTCGTCTTACTTTGGAGCTCCTAAAGAAAGAGCAACTTTTCGCCAAATTCTCCAAGTGCGAATTTTGGCTTAAAGAAGTTCAGTTTTTGGGGCATATTATCAACGAACAAGGCATTCATGTAGATCCCTCCAAAATCAGTGCGATTAAGGATTGGGATACGCCTACTACTCCTACTGAAGTTCGTTCTTTTCTTGGTCTAGCGGGTTATTACCGCCGCTTCATTGAAAACTTCTCAAAGATTGCAGTTCCTCTAACTGCTCTAACTCAGAAGAACAAACCCTTTGATTGGGGATTCAAACAAGAGGAAGCTTTTCAACACTTGAAGCAGAAGCTTTGCGATGCGCCTGTTCTATCATTGCCTGAGGGTGATGATGATTTTGTCGTATATTGCGATGCATCTAAATTGGGTCTTGGCTGTGTTCTGATGCAAAGGAACAAAGTCATAGCCTATGCATCGAGGCAGTTGAAGATACATGAGAAGAACTACACCACTCATGATCTTGAGTTGGGTGCAGTTGTCTTCGCTCTTAAGATCTGGAGACACTATTTTTACGGTACAAAATGTGTGGTTTTCACGGACCACAGAAGTCTTCAGCATATCTTCAATCAGAAAGAACTCAACATGAGGCAACGACGTTGGGTTGAGCTTTTAAACGACTATGACTGCGAAATTCGCTACCATCCTGGTAAGGCGAATGTCGTGGCTGATGCATTGAGTCGTAAGGAACGTACTAAGCTTCATTGTGTACGTGTTCAATCTGTTACTCAAGCTCGATCTGATATCCAAGCACGCATTTCTCAGGCTCAACAATCTTGTGTTTCACAAGGTTTGATGGATAAGGAATTTCCTTATCACATAACACCTGCTCTGGAACTAAAGGACAATGGATCGTATTACTTCATGGACCGCTTGTGGGTCCCAAGCCAGGATGATCTTCGTACCTTGCTTATGGATGAAGCCCATAAGTCTCGTTATTCTATTCATCCGGGCTCAGATAAGATGTATAAGGATCTTCGTATTCACTATTGGTGGCCTGGTATGAAGAAAGACATTGCCTTATACGTATCAAAATGCCTTACTTGTCTTAAGGTTAAGGCTGAACATCAACGTCCTTCGGGTTTATTGGTGCAACCAGAGATCCCAGTTTGGAAATGGGAAAACATTACTATGGATCTCGTTACCAAACTCCCACGCACAAAGAAAGGTCATGATGCCATCTGGGTAGTCGTTGATCGTCTTACAAAGTCAGCGCATTTCTTGCCAATCCGTGAGGATTTTCCTGCTGACAGACTTGCTAAAATCTATGTGGATGAAATTGTAGCTCGACATGGTGTTCCTTTGAACATCATTTCTGACAGAGATGCTCGTTTCACTTCTCATTTTTGGAGAACCATGCAATCTGCTATGGGGACCCAACTTAATCTGAGCACAGCTTATCATCCGCAAACGGATGGTCAATCTGAGAGAACAATCCAGACTCTGGAGGATATGCTTAGAGCTTGTGTGATCGATTTTGGTGGTAGTTGGGATTCACATCTTTAGTTGATTGAATTCTCCTACAACAACAGTTATCACACTAGCATCAAAATGGCTCCTTTCGAGGCTCTCTATGGTCGAAAATGTCGTTCACCAGTCTGCTGGAATGAGATCGGTGAGGCTCAGCTTACTGGACCTGCCCTCATTTTAGAGACAACTGACAAGGTCAAGAAAGTTCGCGATAACCTTCAGACAGCTATGAGCCGTCAAAAGAGTTACGCGGATCCAAAACGCAAACCCTTGGAATTTCAAGTCGGTGATCGAGTATTACTTAAGGTCTCACCTTGGAAAGGTGTGATCAGATTTGGAAAGAAAGGAAAACTTGCACCTAGATATGTTGGACCATTCAAGATCGTCGAAAGAATCGGCAAGGTAGCCTACAGACTTGAGTTACCTCCTGAACTTGGAAATGTTCATCCAACTTTTCACGTGTCCAATCTCAAGAGGTGTTTAGCTGATGAGAACCTCCACATACCGCTTGACGAAATTCGTGTTGGCAAAACACTGAAATTTGTTGAGAAGCCTGTGGAAATCATGGAACGTGAAGTCAAGTGGCTTAAACGCAAGCGCATTCCTTTGGTCAAAGTTCGTTGGGAAGCTAAACGTGGACCCGAGTTTACTTGGGAACGCGAAGATCAAATGAAGGCGAAATATCCACATCTTTTTCCACGAGTTTCCTCTAAATAAATTTCGGGACGAAATTTCCACAAGTAGGGGAGACTGTAACAACTGTGCTTGTAATCACTATGAACAGTTCTATTATCAATAAAACAATGTTATTTGATTCCAATGTTTGTTTGGTTGTGTTTTACATTTTTCATGTTTTGACTTTTATCCAATTTCAAACTCTATATCACTTTCTGGAGAGTTATACGCAAACTGGTGCGTAAACGTACTCATTTTAACGCGAAAAATACTCCAGAACATCAACATATACTTAACATACCTTAAATAACCTTTACATAACTTAGAAATAAGTTTTAAAGGCTTTGGTATGGCAAAAACAAGTTAATGCGCCTACATGGACTAAACTTGACAAACTACGAAAGTATGCCAATTTGAACTGTAACAGACATTCCGGAACATGACCATAAGTTAAACATACCATAAATATCCTTTTCATAGCTTATAAATAGGCTTTGAGGGGTTCGGTATGCTAAAACAAACTTTTGGGTCATTCAGGGACTAAAAGTGTCAAAAAGTGCACAAGTTTGCATTTTCGCGCATAACTTACGTTCTGAATACATCCGGACATCCAAAAATTTATGTAAGCATGACTATATTATGCTTTAGTGTTTGGCTTGCCAAAAATCCATTCGTCGTGTCATTTGGATCGTTTTTCGCGCTTGTGCGCATTCCGTCGTAACTAAGCGAACATCGAGTTCGTACGGCCAAACGAACCAACATCAGACATATTTTTGAACATGTTTCATGTCCACAATGTTTAGGCATCATTTTAGGGCCTTAAAGTTGGCTTTACGGGCCTTAGAAGTGTCGAAAATGGCCTTAAACACGTGCATGGACCTAAACTGTCATTTTTGAAAGTTATTTCTGATCTGTGACCCCCAGGCGGCCCGCCTGAGTTTATGTTCATCCTGAAGCGGGCCGCGTGGCCCCTTCTGACCAGATTAAATGAATCAAACAGCAGATTGCAGCTGTTTAATCCTCCACCACACATTCTAAAATGCTTAGTCAGCTGATAAGGATCAAATTTTAGCTACCATAAGGTCCCGACACTTGTACGGGTGGGATTAAGGCACGTTTTCCATGAAACGATCTTAACGGTGGACCGAATACTATAAATACCCCACCCCCCATGCTTCAAAATCACTAGAATTTTGATTTGAGAAACTCTAAGTTGAAACCTTTGTTTCATACCTGAGATTTTTGAATCGAGATTAGCATTCGGGGACCCTTCGTAAGTATTCTTTCGTTCTTTTCTTTATTTTATTGCTTTTCGAGTCAGAAAGTCAAACTTTGTTTGACTTTCAGCGTTGACCAGCTTATGGTCAATGCGAAGTTCGTTTGAACTTCGCAACGTGATTGTAATCACGATGGTCATAGTCCCTTGGGACTATGCCTACTGATTACCACGTTGTCTAGGGTCGTAGGGTAAGCGATCTAATAAATCGCTTATACCTTCGAACCCGACCCAGTTTGGTCGATCATTAGGATCCGACCAAATACATTAGGTGACCATAGTATATAGGGAATAACCTTCCGAGGTTATACCTTATGGTCACATCGTTTAAGTAGTTGTATGATAGGTAGTTTATATGCCTTAGGTAAATTACTAGAATACCCTTTTCATGTATAATTGGTAATTTAGCATATGTAACCTAAACTTTTGTCACATAACTGATTATGTAACATGTTTAGGCATATAACACTTGTCATAGGGCTAGTTAGGCGGTCCGAACGCGTTTCACGCGAACGACGCGTTAAAGTAGCATAAGCTACCTAAACGGGTCGTAATGGGTCATAAACATTTATGTTAGGTTTCATTTAGTATGTAGGCTTTGTTAAACCAAATGACACGAGTCTCTACACTCGTTTGGTTTACGAACCCTCATGCTACCCGATCTTCCGATATAGGTCCGGTTTATTAACATAGTTACCTATATTAGGTGCCGTTTGATTCTGAGATCTCTAGCATTGCTTGGTGGTTATCTTAGGACTACTGAACAATCTCAAGTGAGTACATAGACCCCTCTTTTACTGTTTTCCAAACGTTTTGGGGTGGAACACATGTGCCTACTTGTTACATTCATGCTTTCCTGTTTTCACATCATATACCTGCTATGTTCGTTAGTACATTATAGTACATCGTTTTACATTACATTTCATGCTAGGTGTGCCCATTGTGTGCATTACTTAGTACATCGTTTTACATTACATTTCATGCTAGGTGTGCCCATTGTGTGCATTACTTAGTACATCGTTTTACATTACATTTCATGCTAGGTGTGCCCGTTGTGTGCATTACTTAGTACATCGTTTTACATTACATTTCATGCTAGGTGTGCCCATTGTGTGCATTACTTAGTACATCGTTTTACATTACATTTCATGCTAGGTGTGCCCATTGTGTGCATTACTTAGTACATCGTTTTACATTACATTTCACGCTACGTATGTTCATTTGATTACATACTTAGTGCATCGTTTTCACATGCTTACATTTTTGGTATGACATTTGGTTTGTTTAACATGGAACAATACATTCATTAACATTGATCATGCCATTCGTTAGTAGGTAGTGGTACCATAGGAATTGACAACTCCCGTTCCGGACATCCTGGGTATGGGGATGAAAGGAATGACCGAATTCGATATACATAATTTAGATAAACCTTTAATTTGTTTAAGGGTTTATCGCCACAGTCTCAAGGCTTGGATGTATGCATTTTAACAATACCGCATAGATGTTTGTATCAGTAAAGCATGCATTTTTTACACAAAACATAACTTTGATTTAAACTATGTTTTACTTCAATACCTTGTTTTTGTGCATTTTTACATATGGTTTAGTTGATATATTTCGCTTACCATACATGACATTTTGGTTACATATTACATGATCTACATTAAACATAAACATTTTGACATTTATATACACATTTGGTGGTTTACATTGGACATAGACATTTTGATATGGTTTACACAATAACACTTGACAATTGGTTTGTACATGAACAAGTTACATTGGTGGTTGATTGGGTAAGTGATTTGAGTAACGAGGCGTGTGTAATATGATACAAACATGGTGGATACGCCGCTGGTACTTCCTATATATAAGTGTTTGTATAATATTACATAGCGCAACGTTATTTAAACCATTTCAGTATAGACATATTACATTTTATACAAATAACATATTTTTCACAAGACGTTGTTTTACAAAACAGTTTATTGTATACAACTCATTTTAAATGGTTATTCATTTAACCTTACATTTATTTATACATATCAACTGATCTTATCGTTTTTCAAATGATTTACAAGACAAAGCAAATTACAAGGTTCATGACTAAACATTTTCTCAAATACAAGTCATGAATCCTATTTTCACAAACCTATGTATCTCACAGGCATTTTTATGCTGACGTACCTATTTTCACATGTGTTTTCAGGAGCTTTTCCGTAGGATGTTGATCATGATACTAGGGCGGACCTGTGCCTTAGAGACTAAAAATGGAGATAGACTTGTTTAATTATGTTATAAACTTTCAAATTACTGTTTTGAGACAATGTAACACCTTTGTTGATAAATAAAATACAACTTTGTATGCCATGGTTATGAAACAATTAATTCTGTTACAACACTCCCCGACGTTTCCGCCACGTTTTGTATGTTACACGTGGTCGGGGTGTGACATAAACTGTGATTAATTGACTATGATGATATCAACTACGTCACGATACTCCCCATCGGGCCCACCCATAATACGTGGAAATATCGGGGTGTGACAGGTTGGTATCAGAGCCAGCATTGAGTGAATTAAACACTATCCTTTTGTGTTTAATCTCAATGACACAGTTTGCACATTCCTTGACTTCCGAGTCTAGTCAAATAACTTAGGACTAATCCTAATCTTATTGTTTTCTTTTGTTGGTTTCTTTTGTTTGTTTTGGCAGGAACAGAGACAATGCCGCCCCGTTTTAGAGGTAGAGGTGGAAGAGGCAAGGCACCAATAACTGCTAGGAATGACCATGAGGCCGGGCTATCTCACCGGTGAACTCCTTCAGCAACCTTTAGCTCTAGTCCCCAGGAGGATTGGAGAACCTATCTTGAGCCAGCGAGACGCTCAGTCTCCCTCAGTTCCCCCCCGTCTTATCGTCACTCTTTTGGACCTTACCAAGACGAGGAGCACAGTGATTCGCACCATTCCTTCATACCGCTGTAGCGGTCGAGTTCACACCGGGCCTTCCAGGACCCGACCCCCTACTTCCAGAGCCGGTTCAATCCAATGAACCAGATTCAAGAACCAGAGGATCCAACCCTTTGGGGCCAGCTGATCACTATCCCGAGATGCAGGATATGGAGATGGACGAAGATCCAGATCCCGAGATGCCACCAAGTGGGACGCCGATGCATCCCATTGAGATTTCTAGCGGATCATCATTTCATGGTTCGCCTTACAGGGGTCCAGACAGTTTTGCTGAAAGATGAGCCACATACAACTGGGAGTTCACTCCCCCTTTCAACCCACCTCAACAACATCAGGATCCCTCTGAGGATTCGCGTTTCCAGGCAGTTACTCCACCGCCACCACTGCCGCTAGAGCAGCAACTACCTCCAGAACCACCGAGGCAAAGAAGATCTGGTGCACGGATGTCCGTGCGAGGGGGTTTCCACTTCAGCACCCCCCAACACTCCACTGGCAGCCACTACCCGCCACTGTATGAAGACCCGCAAATGGGTGGGCCTTCAAACCCAGCTTCTGAAGTCGACTCTGCTCCAGTCGCACCATCACCGCCCATGGGTTATGAAAACCCAATTCCTTCTTATGCCGGTGCAGCGACGTATAACCCGTTTGAACAGCAGGCTTATTCAGGTTACAACTACTACAATGTCCCTAATGTTGACCCATACCTCGAGGCGGTGAACTACAATGCTCTCCACCCTGAAGGACCCTTCGCAGCGTACCAAACTGGGTACCCAACTTATGGGTATCAATATCCACCACCTACTCAACCTCCGCAGCAGCAGCCGCCACAGATCCAGCCACCGTAGCAGCAGGAAATCCTTCAACGGTTGCACGAGGTGGAGCAACAGGTTAAGGAGGAGCGTAGGAGCCGCCGGGGTCTACTTAAGGGTTTGGCGAACCTGATAAAGGGGAAGAAGAAAATGGATTATTGAAATTCCTTATTTATTTCATTTTGTAATTTTTATTTTCAATTAACTCCCTATGTGGACATTTTATTTATGTACTTGGTCCCTGCGTTGACTTATCTTTCTATTTCTGTCCCTGCGAGGACAATATTATTTATTTAAAAGTCCCGTTTAGGGCAATTACGTACTCCTTTAATTATGGGATGTTTTAATTTAAATTTCATTTATCATTATATGTATGAAAATAATATAAATCAAAATATCACTTCCATTTTAAGTTTGATCTGCCAATAAAATATTAAAGAAATTCTTGAAGGTATAACCTAGGCCATATGTCATTTTAGACATGGCCCTGATGGTAAAACCTTTTTAAGATTCAAATCCTTGGTAACATCTGAAAACATGTTAGCACTCCTGGCAAATGTGATTCGATAAAATCACACTATTCATCCTTGTATTGGATTTTTCCAATTCCTTATTCTCGTCAAATTTAAATTATCCATTAGTGATAAAGTGCCTGCGGGCCATATTCATTGTTCAATGAGACAAAAAGACAGTTGTAGTCTACGACTCCCTGTCAAGAAAAGGAAACGAACTACGTTCAAACCTTAATGCCTCTATCTTATAAGATCATGGCTATTAAATTTTAAAACTGTCCTTGTAACTAGGCCTTTTGTGCCACTTTAATATCTCCAATGATTAATAACTAGGGATAAATTATAACGAAAATGACTAACAAATTAATCAATATGGTTTATATTTACCATGGTTAATAAATCGTCAAAAATGACAATTCCATAATAAGACTTTTGAATAAATCATTGTCATCATTTTTTATGTAGCAATCAAGCTACATGGCTGAATCAGAAGAGGTTAACAGTCACCCCAGGGAGAGAAACGATACCACCAGAGTTAATGTAGCTGGTGCAGGCCTACAAGCATTAATAGATAATGCTGCTACTCAAGCCCTTGACAGACAGTTTAAAGAATCAAGCGGTACTCGCACCAGGACTCAGTCTGTACCTCATACGAAGCCACCTTCCAAGACTCATACATCTCACAAAGACGATTCTCATCACTCATCAAACCAAAGGAGTGTCCCGTCTAAGAAGATTGTGCTCAATCAAGAGCCACGTGTTAAGACCTATTCTTATAAATATTTCGTCTCCTGCAAGCCCAGGGACTTCACAGGGGAGAAAGGAGCCATTGATTGTATGACTTGGCTCGATGAGATGGATACAGTGGTTGTGCAGAATAGGACATTGTGAAGTTTGTGTCACAATCGTTTAAAGGTGAAGCTTTAGCTTGGTGGAGGTCGTTAATCCAAGCTACAGGAAAGATACCGTTATATAATTTGACTTGGGATCAGTTTGTTGTTCTAATCAAGGAAAACTTCTGTCCACAGCATGAGGTGGAGAAAATCGAGACCAACTTCTTGACTCTGGTCATGAAGAACTTGGATTGTCAGGCATATCTTACGAGCTTCAACACCATGTCTCGATTGGTTCCTTATTTGGTCACACCGGAATCGAAGCGCATAGCTCGTTTTATTGGGGGTTTAGCTCCAGAAATCAAGGGAAATGTGAAAGCATCCAGACCTACCACATTCAGGTCAGTGGCAGATCTGTCTCTATCTCTCACACTGGATGCTATCAGAAACAAATCTGCCAAAGTTTCTGATGAAGGTAAACGAAAGCGGGAGGATGAGAGTTCTCATCGCTCCGACAAGAAAAGGAAAGGGAACTCAGATCACAAGAAGAGTTCGGGGTTTAAAAAGGATAACCAACAAACAGGTGAGAAACCCAAATGTAAGACCTGCCAGAAGCATCATTCTGGGAAGTGCAGGTTTGAATCGAAATCACAGTCGCAGTCAAAGCCTATTGGATCTGGGATCTGCAAGTCCAAAGAGCATAAGACTTTGGAATGCAAGAAGTTGAAGGATGCAACCTGTTATGGTTGCAACGAAAAGGGGCACATTAAGACTAACTGCCCGAAAAATCCAAGGAAGCCTAAGGAGGCTAAAAAGACCAATGCGCGGGTCTTTCAGATGAATGCTCAGGAGGCCATTCAGAACGATAATGTGATAACAGGTACCTTTCTTATCAATGATGTTTATGCTAGAGTGTTGTTTGATTCGGGTGCAGACAAGTCTTTTGTAGACAACAAATTTAGTAAATTATTAAATTTGCCTGTTAAAACTCTAAGCATAATATATGAGGTAGAATTGGCCGATGGTACCATAGAGACTGCTTCAACAATATTAGATAGATGTTTTATATCCATTAGGAATCACTCTTTTCCGCTATCCTTGCTTCCGTTGAAATTGGCAGGATTCGACATAGTAATAGGCATGGATTGGTTATCTCATAACCAAGCCCAAATTGTATGTGACAAGAAGCAAGTGGTTATCAAGACTCCTTATGGTGAGCCATTAACAATTCAGGGATATACGCAGTACAGATTGCCTAAGCAAGTGTCTATGCTTAAGGCATCGAAGTGTTTGAAGAAAGGTTGTGTCATTTATATGGCACAGGTAACCATTGATGAACCAAAGCCCATGATCGAAGACATCCCCCTCCTAAAGAACTACCTGGTTTACCTTCAGATAGACAAGTGGAGTTCAGAATCGATATCATTCCTGGAGCAGCACCAATTGCAAGAGCACCTTATCGATTGGCACCAACTGAGATGAAAGAATTGAGAACAAAGTTGGATGATTTGTTGGAAAAAGGTTTTATTTGTCGCAACCCCCATCCCCTATTTGTCCCGGGAATGGGCGGCCGCGAGACCAGTTTTGGTGGTATCGATGTTTAACATTTTGGCAGCGGAAATTTCATCAGGACCGTAGTTAGGAAATATTTATCAAAGTAAATACCACGCTTTTATAATATTAAACCTATTGGGATAAAACCTAAGTTTTTATTACAAACATTTTCATAGGGAAAATCCCTATTTTATTGAATAAAACATCTTCTTTTATTTAGGTAACTTTTATAGCCACTTTTCCAAGCCTTCAGTGCTGTCCAGCTGGCTTCTAGTTGGCTTTCACATTTTATTACCTGAAACGCGTTTAAAAATATTTTGTCAGTGGGAAATACTGGTGAGTGAATCCCAGTTTAATCAAGAAGAGTTTTATCAATTTTCACAGTATTGAGAGCGATTACAATGTTTATATCTACACAATTACTCATTCAGTACTGTCAATCCTGACTGGTGGGTCATATTACACATTGGCTAACTCTTTGTCCAATGGTAACGTGTTCCACATTTTGTCTACAAAACCCCAACATACCGGCAGTAATTAAAGAATTACAAAGACTCAATCACTGCTTAATCGCATTGTAAAATATTTAAGGTTTTGTAAAAACAGTTTACAAAAAGGAGATTACTCACATTGCTGTCTTAGATTTCCTTTAAGGGTTTCCTGGTGGTTATCTATTAATTACACAAATGTACTTGTATTAGTATAATAACCCAATATTTACATTAGCAATACCTTCCCCGAGACGGCATTCCAATGACTACGTCAGGCAGAACCACGACAGCCATTACGGAACCCTGGATCAATCGGGCAGCGTATCTAATACATAACCGGGGTTATGATACTTACAACGGGGCAGAACTTCGTTAATTAGGGGGTATTATGCCCAAGAATAGTGACTACACTATAGAAATTCGAGAGAGAAAGTTGAGAATGAGCGACTGGAACTGAACAACCGATGCCTTCTTTATATAGGGCCTGAATTTGAGTTTCTCGCGGCCCGCGTAAGATGAGGCCAAGGGATACACGGCCCGCGTAGTAGGATGGGTAGGCCCTAGCCTGGCCCAGTCATCGCACTAGCTTCAACACGAGTCCGACACGTGGCGGCACCGGGTGCAGCCCTGACTCCGAGCTGTCGCTCCCCGCGTAAGAGACCCTAATGGTCTACGCGGCCCGCGAGCGACACATAAAACTTGATTTTATTTTATTTTTTAATTATATAAGGGTATTTGAGCTCGGTTTTCACATACGGGGTGTATTATAAGACATATTGAGATATTTTAAACATACTAGGGGTGTCGAAATATTTTGGAGGGTTGTTATATTATTCGATCTAGCTCGTCCCCTTGGGGAGCACCAATTCTATTTGTAAAGAAAAAGGACGGCTCAATGCATTTATGCATTGATTATCGCGAGTTAAACAAGGTTACAATCAAGAACAAATATCCATTGCCCTGGATCGATGATCTATTCGATCAGCTTCAAGGGGCAAGTTACTTTTCAAAGATCGATCTAACGTCAGGTTATCACCAGTTAAAAGTCAAAGATGAAGACGTGCACAAGACCGCATTCAGAACACGCTATGGCCACTATGAGTTCTTAGTGATGCCTTTTGGGCTCACTAATGCACCCGCAACATTCATGGATCTCATGAATCGCGTTTGCAAGCCATATTTAGACAAGTTTATCATTGTTTTCATTGATGACATTCTTATTTACTCGAAGAGTCAAGCCGATCATGAAAGACATCTCCGGTGTATCCTTAAACTTCTACAGCAAGAGAAGCTCTACGCCAAGTTTTCTAAATGTGAGTTTTGGCTGCGGGAAGTCCAATTTCTTGGACATGTGGTAAGTGAGCGTGGCATCCTGGTGGATCCCGCTAAGATTGAAGCGATTATGAATTGGCAAGCGCCCAAAACACCTACTGAAATTCGCAGCTTTTTGGGTCTAGCAGGTTACTATAGACGTTTCATTGAAAACTTTTCAAGGATTGCTGCACCTTTAACTTCGTTAACTCGTAAGAATGTCAAATTTGACTGGGGTCCCAAGCAGCAAGAATCCTTTGATATTCTGAAGCAGAAATTAAGCAATGCTCCTGTGTTGACATTGCCAGAAGGAATTGAAGAATTTGTGGTTTATTGCGACGCATCGCACACAGGTTGGGATGTGTGCTTATGCAGAAGGGCAAAGTTATTGCATATGCTTCCCTTCAGTTAAAGGTGCATGAAAAGAACTACACCACCCATGATTTGGAATTGGGTGCCGTTGTATTTGCACTGAAGCTTTGGAGGCATTATCATTATGGGACTAAGTGCGTGATCTATTCTGATCATAAGAGCCTTCAGTATCTGTTCAATCAAACGGATCTTAACATGAGGCAACGCCGATGGATGGAAACATTAAATGACTATGATTGTGAAATCCGATATCATCCAGGCAAAGCGAATGTAGTCGCTGATGCTTTGAGCAGGAAGGAAAGGGTTAAGCCCATTAGGATCAACGCCAAGAGCATTGAATTGAAGAACAGCTTGAATGAAGGTTGTTAGCCGCTCAAAAGGAAGTTGTATTAGAAGCTAACTATCCGAATGAGAAGTTAGGAGTGACTGTTGATCAATTGTCATGTGGCAAGGATGGAATCCTAAGATTGAATGGTCGAATATGGGTTCCAATTTATGGAGGACTTCGAGATGTGATTCTTCAAGAAGCTCATAGCTCCAAATATTCAGTTCATCCTGGTAGTGATAAGATGTACCAGGATTTAGAGGCAAATTATTGGTGGATAGGTTTGAAGAAATCTATAGCCACTTATGTGGCTAAATGTTTGACGTGCGCACAAGTTAAACCAGAGCATCAAAAGCCGCTAGGTTTGCTTCAACTGCCTGAACTTCCCACCTGGAAATGGGAAATGGTAACCATAGATTTTATCACTAAGTTACCAAAGACAAAGCACGGAAATGATACTATTTGGGTCATAGTCGATAGGCTGACCAAGTCAGCCCACTTCTTGCCGATTAAAGAAACTCACAGCTCCGACAAGCTAGCTCAGCTGTACGTGGATGAGATTATATCTCTTCACGGAGTACCGGTGTCTATTATCTCTGATAGGGATACAAGATACACATCGCATTTTTTGGAAAAGCTTTCAGCAATCTTTAGGCACTCGTCTAAATTTCAACACTGCTTATCACCCTCAGACAAATGGTCAAAGCGAGCGTACAATTCAAACACTCGAGGATATGCTCAGGGCTTGTGTTATTGATTTAGGAGGAAGTTGGGATGACCATCTTCCTTTAATTGAATTTTCGTACAATAATAGTTATCATTCGAGCATTCAAGCAGCACCTTTTGAAGCATTGTACTGAAGGAAGTGCAGAACGCCAGTTTGTTGGGCGGAAGTTGGAGAAACCCAACTGTCAGGACCTGATATAGTCCTCGAGACGACGGACAAGATTGTTCAGATCCGTGATCATCTCAAAGCTGCCAGGGATAGGCAGAAAAGTTACGCGGATAAAAGGTGTAAACCTCTGAATTCGAGGTAGGTGACAAAGTGCTACTCAAGGTATCACCATGGAAATGAGTAATGCGTTTTGACAAAAAGGGCAAGCTTAGCCCAAGATACATAGGGCCATTCGAAATCATCGAATGTGTCAGAACTGTGGCTTACAAGCTAAACCTGCTAGAGGAGCTTAGTGGAATCCATAATGTATTCCACATCTGCAACTTAAAGAAATGTCTAGCCGATGAGTCGCTAGCAATGTCACATAAGAACGTGCAGATTGATGAAAGTTTGAAGTTCGTTGAAAGACCTTTGTCAATCGAGGATCGACAGGTCAAGAAGCTTCGAAGAAAACATGTACCGATTGTGAAGGTAAAATGGGATGCCCGTAGAGGCCCAGAATACACGTGGGAGGTTGAATCCACAATGAAACAGAAATACCCTCATTTATTTCAGTAAATCTCGAGGTCGAGATTTCTTTTAAGGGGGTGAGGATGTAACACCTCGCAAAATTTTGTCCAATATAATAAAGACACGTGTCATGAAGGTTTATGTGTAATGAATTGATTCCGAGGGAATAAAATAGTCAAACAATGTAAATATGTAAGTAAAAGAATCCAAAATGTCAACATGCCATTCTTATGCCTCTGATTGACCTCACACGACGAATTTTCGTATTCTTTAATGAATAAATTGTCGGACATAGAAAGTCGTTTGTGCTTAAATTAAGGATTTCACGAAACATAGGGGTTAAAAGTGTCAACATGTTAAATGTTACATCTGAGTGACCTTTTAACGAACCCGAGGCTTCGTAATATTCAGATATACTCCCAAGGATAAGTGATATCAGTTTCACATGGTTTCGAGATCGTTATGTAAGCTTTCAAGACTTTGGGTGAAAAGTGTCAATGTGACGAAACTTATGTTTTAGGTGATCTTTTAACAAAATCGGGCCTAACGAAGTTTGGTTATACTCCCATGGACCTCCACAAACTAACTACAAGGGCCTTATATGCCAAAAATGAAGTTAAATAAAGTTACAAAGGACCAGGGACTGAAACTGTCAAAGTTAAAACAATTTTCACCTGAGCAGACGGTTGTCGCGGCCCGCGTAGACTCCCTTTGAGTCTTACGCGGCCCGCGTAAAAAGTGCCAGCGACATTTTTCTGGACAGCTGCATGTTGCAGCCCTTACACCACCATTGCATGGGTTCTGAGCAATACCAGGGACTTGTAAACGGTTTTACTGACATGGTAACACCTGTAAACATCTGGTGAGTCATTAATACAGCTGCAATGATCCTAGAGTTCTTCCATTTCCTATATAAGAGACTTGTTGTTCTTGAGTTCATTTGCACACTTTCAAATATTCACTCAAACACTTCTCTGGAGCCTCCTGTGTTCAAGGAAGTTTTCTAAAGTTCCAAATTCGTGCTAAGGACTCTAGTAAGTATTCTTAGCTTCCTTAGTTAAAGTTTTATTAGTTTATTGACCGAAAGTCAAAGTTAGCGTAATTAAGCTTTGACTTAGTGATTAATCACAAACGGTCCAGCCATTATTCGAATTGAAAGTGGCTATGTGTTGGTAATTATGTAGGTGTTAAACCCTAAAAAGGGCACCTTCAAATTATCACGTTATCTCAGTCAATTGTCGGGTCAAATTTATTAATAAAAAGTCAAACGGGTCAGTTTTTGCAAAATAATTCATAACTGATAATGCTGAAGTTATGGATCATGCTTTAACACTTAAATAACTTGGTAAATAATATAAGAACATGTCTAGGCATGTTCAACCCGACAATCCTGAGTCTAGGCTCGGTTTGCAACCGAAAGTCGCAAAAGTAGACTTTTGCTTTGACTTTCAGTTCTGACCGAATTTAGCTTAGTTTAGATATGCCTTAGGGTTCCTCTAGGACCATTCTATATGTTAGTATAACCCTCTGAGGTTATACAACTTGGTTCCATAGAAATCCTAGTTCATTGCATGTTTCCGTTAAATGCTTAAAAGTTGACCATTATGCCCTTTTGATATTAAAACGAGATTTTTGAAAATGTGAGAGGACAAAAACCTTTATTACTGATATATTAGTATGTCCTAAAAATTTGACATCCGAATCTGGTCTAAAATAAGAGTTATGCACAATATCGTTAAACAAAAGCTTTTTGTTAATTTAATGGCGTTTTTGGCACAAATCATATTTAAACTCAACTTTTGACACCAAACTTACCACCTAGTGTTAAGATATAATATTTAGGGATTTTTGGAAATTTATGTTAAATTTTAAACTGATCATAACATAGGGTTCTTGCATAGACTCGGTAATTGACGGTAATGCAGTTTTTGCTAATAAAATGAGTTTTACACATCCTTTACATATCAAACCTTTTTCTACTGCTTTTATACATTAAATAAATTATTTTAAACAGTAGAGGCTGATCAAAATCTCAGATTTCCTTAATCAACTCGAATATCGTCAAATACCGACTTTTATGCGATTTAGATGCATAATATGGTTTAAAACCATATTTGGCACCTAAGGCTTGTTACCAACTGATATTATAAGCAAAATTTTATACTTTAACAATAAGTAAAAGTTTTGAACTCATATTTTCAAATTTGACCCTTATAGCATATGTGAAATGACCAAAATGCCCCTACGGTGCATAGTTTGGCCATAAATGATAAAATTCACATATGTATGATATCTTACTGATGTAACTTGTTAAAATAAATATTTTTACTGATTATTTTAGACCAGAACCTCAGATTACTATTTAACCTCTTTTATAAACTTTAAGATGACCAAAATACCCTTACGAGGCTTAAATTGGTTTTAAATTCGTTTTGAGCATAATGGAAGGTATCCTACTGATATCACAACATATTTAAAGAATATTAACTTGTGGAACCTGTACATGACTCATTTGGTTACCCGTTATGCATATTCGCATTCGGTACGGTTTATGTAACTAGTTTGCATGAATTAACCGAATCGGGTCAAACCTTATCATTTTCACTTCAAAATCCAGAATGTGTTTAGTTTACCCATTTTATACAAGTCTTCATACTTGTCGGGTCTAAAACACGTTCTAATCCGGTCTTCGCTAAATCTTGCGTTTTGAACCGTAAACCTTTCATTAAAACTAATCGGTATAAGTTAAGACTTAAATAAGACCCATTAGGAATTTAATAGGTTATTAAAACCTTCGTTCCAGATTAGGAGCCCAGTAAAAGATACTTGCACTTGCTGATTGATATACGGCCGAGAATAAAATTATATTTTTGCTCAGGTAAATACTTTTAACTTATTTTCCGTTATACGGGCTTAGGAGACGGTATTATAATAATACCGTTTGGTCGGGTATTGAATGTTTAATCGATTAGTGGTTAAACCATTGAGATAACATGTTTTAATCTGTCTTGTTTGATGCAATGCCTTTGGGGGGTTAATGACCATGTCCTGGATATCCTCGGCTCATTCATTAGAAATGGTCACGGCTTAAGCACGGGGTGTAGGCATACACCTGACAGTTGCGTATGTAAAAACGGTATCTCACTCTCTTGTGGGCCTATACTTGTGGTGTGTCTATTAATCAAATCCGGCTCTTCTAACCGGGTCCTGAATGGACGACAAATATATAAATCTGTATACAAGATTATTTTTAAATAATTGTCCCAAGTTATAAAAGAATATTTGTGCCTTGTGCATTTAAATCAATTTTCTTAAATGTTTTCAAAAAGAGTCAGTTAATTGTATTTACCAGTGTAAACTGACGTATTTTTTTTCAAAAAGACTAAGTGCAGGTACTAAGCGAAATGGGCTGGAAACTCCTGAGTATTGAATAAAGAGTCTTGCAAGCTTTTGATACTTAAAAATCTGTTGAACAATATTTCTTTCTGTTTTAGATCCGCCTGTGAATCCACTTACAATCCGTTGTGTAATATTTTATTATACTTTCAACTCTGTTTGTATAATTACTTTTAGACTTCCGCTGTGCATTAAACTGTGATTAATTGACTATGATGATATCAACTACGTCACGATACTCCCCACCGGGCCCACTGGTAATACGTGGAAATATCGGGGTGTGACATGTAGCAATTACATAACATACCATTAATCGAATCAACATGGGGAGATTGTATATACATAAACTCTAGGGTTTGGTTTGTCTCGAGAGATTGTATATACATAACATACCATTAATCGAATCAACATGGGGACCAGTCAATCATGGAAGCAACATAATTTTCATCATAGACACTGAAGTATCATAAAACTGTGAATGAATATACCAAATCCGAAATTGTTAGACATTTTCATAAATCTAACAACCATCATCGAAGCTGTAACAAAATCTAAACACTGATACACTAAACACTGTTACATAAGGAAAACTGATACATAAATACTGATGTTGAATCCGCTGTAGATACTGAACCACTACTGTTACTGAGCACTGGTTTTCCTTTGGTTGATCAGGCCTTAGTTACATATGTGCTTGTCTTTAACAACTTTGTTTTCAACAGTGGATATGTCTCATCAGTTTTTAAGTCCATCAGTCTTTATAAGGAGCAGTGGTTAGTTATAACAGTCCTTAGCATGATCAGCTGTTATAACCACTCCATAACCCTTTGAGAGGAAGCAAGTGTCCGTCTATTCAATTGAGAGGAATCATTGAATTACATCCCTGTTGAAAAACAGAATCAATAAATTTAGGGAAAATGGGTTTGAAAGATGATAACCCAACAGTGGAGGATCTCATTCGACAGCTCCGATAAATTCAATGATATTCTCAAATAATGCTTCCTAGATTTTTGAAGACCGACAAAGACCGACAAATGTCCACTGTGATGCTTCTTTGGACATTTGTCGTTCTTCAAAAATCTAGGAAGCATTATTTGAGAATACCCTTGAATTTATCGAAGCTGTAGAATGAGATCCTCAACTGTTGGGTTATCATCTTTCAACCCCATTTTCCCTAAATTTATCAATTATGTTTTTCAGACCTCCCAAAGCCACCTATCCGCCTCCAAAGAGATTGAGACAGCTTAAAGCATAACCTGGACTTGCTGTCATTCCACCAGTTGAGTATTTAATCCCAATATACCAACTGAAAATCAATCTACTCATAATCACATAGTACACCAATGCAAGCATCTGAATAAACAATAACAAATCAAAGACAAAATCAAAAGCTACAAACATATCAAACAAATTTCATGTCGTCATGATTTATTTTAAACACATATAAATCTATTTTTAAACACAAACAAACATTATCTCTTCATCAATAAAGTTGAGATCCATTTTATAACCTTGATTACATTCGGAAGTTCAGCCAACGAACTAAAGACTTCCATACCAAATAACAAATCCAGCAAGATCTACCTGAAGAACATTTAGCATACAAACCTTCAGTTTGTGATAAAAAGAAAAAATAAAAAAAAATATCTATTTTTAAACTACCGTTGGTCTGTATAATATTCAAATCGATGTTAAACATGATGAATAAACAGACATCACCAGCTTTTCTTATGTCATTGGGATTTCTCCTTTTACAAACATATCAAAATCAATCTACTCGTAATCACATGGTACACCAATGCAAGCATCTGAATAAATAATAACAAATCAAATACAAAATCAAAAGCTACAAACATATCAAACAAATTTCATAGAATCATGAAAGAAATTAGGTCACGGATTGTTACCAGATTTAGCGAGAAAAGAATCGATGGAAGCATTGGAGAAGATGACGATTTGAAGAAACTTCAATCTGGAAAATCTGTAACAAAGCTCAAGAAACCACGAAGAAGAAGAAGAAGAACTGATTACAAAGTGTATTAACAATTACCAAAAAAATAACAATTACCTGATTTACATCCTCTTCTCTGTATCTACAGTTTTAGAGATAGAGAGTTGAGAGAGAGTAGACAGGAGATTGAAATGGGTTTTTGAAATTATGATCGGGTTTGGATTTGGGTTTGAATTTATATTTGAGAGAGAGTAGAATTGAAGCTCTGGCGACATTAAATGCAAATTACATATCCTTATAAGTTTTAAATTTCAAATTACACTCCCATTTTAATGAAACAGCAGTGGTTTGAATTTTGAATGAACATCAGTGGTTTCATAATTGAATGTGGGACAGACCTTTGAAATTTGAAAGTGAGGCAGTGGTTTGATGGCAGATCTTTGAATTATGATGTCACTATGCTCCCTCTATGGCTGCCACCTCATCGTCGATGACATATGAAAAGCATTGTTGGACAGCCTCTCCTGCTGACACATCAGTTTTTCTTATGTCATTTGGATTTCTATTTTTATAGAAAGTATAGATTTTGAGACGCAACAAATGATAAAAGGCATATTAGCTACTTGTTTTCGCTTGTTTGAAATTTTTTCTTTTATGACTTTGTTAGTAATTTATGACTTATTTTAAAACTTTTCTGGTAATTCATTTTAAGACGCATCAAGTGATAAAAGGCAACTTCGGGTTAGCTACTTGTTTTCCCTTGTTTGAATTTTATCCTAAATACCAATAGATCAACCTTGATGCATGAAGGGTTAATTGCAATTTATGGTGTATTAGGATGCTATAAAGTATGTTATATCCTTCGTTTGGACTAAAACACTTATTATGGTTTATTCTAGTATAAAATAAATACTTATGTTTGATAGTGTGACTCTCAATCTTCTATAAAACCCCACAAGTGGCGGGCTAGCTTAGGTGAGAATCACATAACTTAGCACACTACATATAGTCTTTATATTGTTTTCGCGAGAATATGAACTCAATTAGCCTCAATCATTAATGCTTGTGTATCTCCATTTCCATGAGTGAGTGATCACGGTTTATTTATAACTTATTACTCTACTAATAAATTTTGGCATACATTTATTTAATGTATGCACACATATGTACGATAATCACAAACACATATCTTACCTGTTCCTACTTTATATATATATATATCAAGAAACCGAATAAAAACCATAAATACTTGTCTTATGAGCCAGGAGTGATCAATATTAGTAGTTGTTCGTTTGCTTCATGACGAGTGCTCAAGTAACTATACGTGTTTAACTTGTAATGTCTTAATGCATAGGGGTAGGGCTATAAACGAACCGAACGTTCAGTGACAAGTGGTTTTGTTTTAGACTTGTTAACGGTTTGGTCATGATGATAACTAAGCATCTTATCCGAAAACAACCCTAAATAAGTTGAATCATGACCATGACTTGCCAAATACCAAATTCATGTTGTAAATAAGCCAAATTCATGTAGTTACCTATGGACTTTCTGGTTGTATTTACATATTGGTCCTTGTAGTTAGGAATAATTTAGAGAACAAAACAATAAATTCACAATTGCAATAATGGAAATCAATTTATTAATGGTTAATATTAACATTAATTAATAGTCCCAAGCTTTTATATATAGGAAAGTCAATGGAGGCAAGAGTAGGCCATTGTTTTCTCCTCTATGAGCTCTCTTTCTACAGCATCCATCTTCTCTCTTGAAAACTCATCAATCTTTAGCCCTACACACAATTATAAAATTTCCAAAATAATTATTCAATTTACTCTATAACGGGTCGAAGACCCTAAACAGGTTGAATAGGTTGGGTGGGTCAAAATGCCCAAGCGGGTCAAAAGTCATCCTATGTGTATCCAACTATCCGTATTGCAAAAAACCTCCTAAATTGTTTTATTTCAAAAATCAGACTGTCGTCATATTAAAAAAGATGTTTGACGGAACCATACCTTGAACTATTGACCATTCGCCTTTCTTGCAAGTGACCGGAAAAGAATAAATCAAGCCCGGTTGAATACCATATGACCCGTCAGAATAAACTCCCATAGACACCCATGTTCCCTGTCTCTCAAAAATGGGAAAATGAGATTAAGGAAATGATTAAAAAAAGTTAAAAAAAATAAAAAGATAAAAAACATAAAATAAGAAGATGAGGATAAGGATCATGTGAGAAGTAGTAGGCTATTTGAGAAACTTGAGAAGCATTCTGGACCACACATTTTCCCTAAGCAAAAAAAAGGTAAAAAAATGCAAATTATTTTTTTTTTTTATTTTTTTTTTTTGGAAAAATCGCAGCTTTTTCTTTAAGGATTTAATTTATTATTATTATTTTTTTTTTTAATTTTTTTTTTGGGATTTATACACATGTGTATATTGTTAATCTTTTAACTATACATATATGTATATTGTCAATTATACATATATGTATATACATGTTTAAAATTGAAAAATAAGTGTTATTTAGGGTTTAGCATTAGTATTTAGGGTTTAGCATTAGGGTTTAGGGTTTAGCTTTATGGTTTAGGGTTTAGCTTTAGGGTTTAGCATTAGGGTTTAGCAATAGTATTTAGGGTTTAGCATTAGGGTTTAGCTTTTGGGTTTAGCATTAGGGTTTAGCTTTAACTTTTGGGTTTAGCTTTATCTTTAGGGTTTGCATTAGGGTTTAGCATTAAGGGTTTAGCTTTAGGGTTTAGTTTTAGCTTTAGGGTTTAGCATTAGGGTTTAGAATTAGGGTTTAGCTTTAGGGTTTAGAATTAGGGTTTAGCTTTAGGGTTTAGGGTTTAGCATTAAGGTTTAGCTTTAGTGTTTATGGTATAAGGTTTAGCATTTATAACACATATTTTTTCAATTTTAAACATGTATATACATATA
Source organism: Helianthus tuberosus (assembly GCA_030545235.1). NCBI lineage: Eukaryota > Viridiplantae > Streptophyta > Magnoliopsida > Asterales > Asteraceae > Helianthus > Helianthus tuberosus. The sequence continues at coordinate 149,062,192 of CM060448.1, forward strand.
TGTATAATTGACAATATACATATATGTATAGTTAAAAGATAACAATATACACATGTGTATAAATCCAAAAAAAAATTAAAAATAAAATAAAAATAAAAAATTTAATCCTTAAAGAAAAAGCTGCGATTTTTCCAAAAAAAAAAAAATTTGCATTTTTTTCACCTTTTTTTGCTTAGGGAAAATGTGTGGTCCAGATTGCTTCTCAAGTTTCTCAAATAGGGTGGACTTCTCTTAGGATCCCTACCTAAGAAGATGAAACCAGACCTTTGGTGTACCAAGAATCCAGTCGCGCATATGATCACATGCAGCGCTTGCAGTAGAAAATGCACTAGACAACCTTCGAGCGTTAATTATAGCTTGACCTCTTTGTTCCACATTTGTGATGAACTCAGTTTTCAACCTGAAAGATAATCAATATCATTAAAAACACTCTAAATCTGAACACAAACTTCAAATATTGGAGTTATACAAAATAAATAGAAGAGCTACCATTGATCATCAGCAATAAGTTCTTTCACAGGTTTATGTCCAGCCCCAATGTCAACAGTAGCGTGATTAGCATCTGGATATAGATTCGACGAGTGATTTCCCCATATTATAGCATTTCTTACATCACCAACATGGACTTTAAGATTCTCCGATATCTGGCTTAATGCACGGTTATGATCTAGTCTTGTGAGGGATGTGATGTTCTCTTCCGGGATCGAAGGTGCATATTCTTTCAAGATTAGTGCATTTGTATTTGCTGGATTAGCAACCACAAGTACCTATGTAATTCATTTGATTTTGGAATTTTTAGCTTATACAAATTATCACATACTTTTTTCCTCTCAAATGGAAGAGGTGGCAAATACAACCAATTTACGTATGAATGGCTCAATTCGGGCTTTTATCTCTATCAAGTCACACGGGTAAAACAGAAATTACCTAAAAAGTTTCCCAAGTTGTAATTTTTTTATACATATTACATTTTGATATAAAAACACTTATTGTTAATTCATATATTTTTTATATCGAGTAAAATGTCATTTTCGTCCCCTGAGGTTTGGCTACTATCGTCCAAAGGTTTGTTTTTCCATATCTGGATCCAAAAGGTTTGAAATCTGGCCATTTTCATCCGGCTTGTTAACTCCATCCATTTTCTCCGTTAAGTTGAGGGTATTTTCGTCTTTTTTGTTAACTTAAAGGACAATTCGTTCTATAAACTACCACACATTATACTAAATGCTTGTACATAAAGTGAAAAAGACCAAATTGCCCTTTAAGTTAACAAAAAAGACGAAAATACTCCTGACTTAACAGATATAAATAGATGGAGTTAACGAGCTAGATGAAAATGGCAAGATTTCAAACCTTCTGGATCCAGATGCGGAAAAACAAACCTTTGGACGAAAGTCGCAAAATAGCCAAACCTCAGGGGACGAAAATGGCATTTTACTCTTTTATATTATATTTTACAATCTAATTGTTTACAAAAAACCTTGAAGATTTGGGCAAAAAGTGCTATTTAGATGACTTGACCCATACAAAACCTTACCCGTTTAGCCGTTTTGCACAAACTCATTGTGACCCACTTTCCAACCTACCCAATATTACCACCAATAGCTTTAGCTTGACTGAACAAATAGCCACAAACCTTGCAATTGGGATCAGCATACTGGTCCAAAGCCGAAGCTTGAGCCTTGTATATACCTACGTTCTTAAATATAAGATCTTTGCCATCCCCTTTCCTACGAGGGAATCCACCGAGCATGATTGCGATATCAACACCTCGACAGGCTTCAATAACATCGGTTGTGGCAATAACATCTACAAGATACCAAAAAAAATCCCAAAAAGCATAACAAATTTTAGACTTTATATAAACAATGGCGCATGAATATTAATGTGTTTTGAAAAATAACCTTTAAGAAGAGGAAATGCTCCATCCATAAGTTCCATTTTTACCCCTTTCAAGATTTCGGAAGCAGGCTCAATATCAAGCAAATGTAGAATTACCGGTTGATTTGGACCCAACATTGCCCCTTCTGCGATCATTGGAACTAATGCGTAGCCGATTTGGCCTGAGAAAGAAGTTGATCATAAAATGTTCAAAAAACGAATCAAGAAACGAGAATGTATGATGAATTACAAAGTAGACACTACTAGTTAATATTATACTAATTTTGTCAGAAAGCTATGAACTTTGTTGCAAAAGATTTCGTAAGCGGAACAAACTGGAAACAAAGTAAGATTCATGTCCAAAAGATACCGAATTTATCTTGCTTATTAGAAGATTACATTGAAAGAAATACCAAATGTGATGGCTTAAGACCAAAGTAATCAACTTCAGACATTTAAAATACAATATATGATTCTAGTTTACTCATCTGGAATCTAGGAGTGAGCAGAATACCAATGAACCGAAAACGAATTAACCGACAAAACCGCATCGAAATAACCAACCCAAACTAATAACCAATGGTTCGATTTTTTTTTAACTTATTTTTATTCAAACCAAAAATTACGATTAGATTTTGGTTACCTCACTCCAAAACCGAACCTGAGAACCAACCACCCAAACTGGTTATTGAATTTATGTCCCAAATTTATTATTTTGAGCCAAAAGTTTCAAGATCAACTCATTAATAAGTGGTTACCCAAAAAGATTTATTATGTCCCAAATTTTTAGACCAAAAGTTATTGTTTTTTTTGCCTCAGTTCATTATTTTGGGCTGCTTTGTTTCAAGCCCAAATGTAAAACCGAAAACGACCCATAACTGAACCAAACCCATACGTAAAACTAAAAAACCAAAACCGATCCGTCCCTTAAACCCGAAATCTAGGTTTTGGTTCAGTATGAGGCAAAAACTGACCCACGAACATAATTGACAATTTTGTATAATGAAAAATGAATCATTTTCTCTCTTCATATACGATGAAGAGTTGATCAAGGACATGCCTGCAGCCCCAGTAACAAGCACAATAAGCGGGTCTTTTTCAACATCCGCAAAGCTCCATATGTATCTAATGATCCTCCAAGACAAATACAAACAAATCAAAAGAACCACAACTTTCTGAACTAACTCCAAAGTCTCCATATTTTCCAATTAAAACAATCAAGACACACAATGCAAATATGCAATCTCCTTAACAAACCTAACATTTATTTATAGAAAATAAACAAAGCTCTTCACTGGGGCAATTTATCAAACACCTGGTGTGCAAGGTAAAGAAAAGTGAAAACCACAATTGGGGGATACCAATACAAAACCCATAAGCCATGCAACACAGTTAATGGAGTGTAACTTCATGGTAAAGAAAAGCATAAGAACATGATGAGCATTTGGTATGTGTTGGATGGGGATAAAGAAAAGTTACCGTGACAGAACCCGGATTGGATTCATGAGCGTGATTATGAAAGTGGAAATCTTGATCAAATGTAGAACTGATTGATGGTTTCACACCATTGATCTGTCTGCATCATCGTCTTCGATGTTGGTTTATTTCAGGTGTTTGAGAGGGGATCGAAGGCACGTCAATATATTTGTTGGGCATTAGACTGCAGGGGAGTGGGGCTTGGGTTGGGGGCGGCCATATGGTATCCGCGTAACAACTCAAAACCCCCCACCCCCTCCCCCCCCCCCCCCCCCCCCAAAAAACTATTTTTTTCATTTAAATAAATAAATGGATTTAGTTTATAAAAAAAGTCATTATATTAAATAAAATACATTGAAAATTATATTATATTATATTATATTATATACTATACTAATTATCTATATATTAAAAATAGTACTAATAAAAATAGAACTGAATGAATAGTCCTACTTATTTACGATATTGCCATTTTCAAATAGTGGTTTTATTATTTATTTAATCAATAGTGCTTTGCATAGTGAATAGTGATTTGAATAGTGCTTGTGATCTAGGAAATATTAAAATATGGGGTATGGGGCGGGGGTTGTGGCGTGGGTTGGGTACAAACGCCCAACTCACCACCTCGGGTGGGCTTGGGTTTCGGCGTGGCCCCTTGGGCGGGGGTTTCAGTTCTTTAAACAGTGATTTTATTATTTATTTAATTAATAGTGCTTTGCATAGTGAATTATTGTTTATTTAATGAATAGTGATTTGAATAGTGCTTGTCATCTAGGAAATATTAGAATATGGGGTATGGGGCGGGGTTGTGACGTGGGTTGGGTACAAACGCCTAAGTCACCACCCCGGGTGGGCTTGAGTTTCGGCGTGGCCCCTTGGGCGGGGGTTTCAGCCCGGGCGTTAGGCGGGGCTATCAAGATGACATGGCGGAATCTCATTGGCCAAGACAAGTAGCCGTTTGGGCTAGCCGTTGGCCAACGGCTATGTGTTTAAAAAAAATCTAGGAAATATTAAAATATGGGGTATGGGGCGGGGTTGTGACGTGGGTTGGGTACAAACGCCTAAGTCACCACCCCGGGTGGGCTTGAGTTTCGGCGTGGCCCCTTGGGCGGGGGTTTCAGCCCGGGCGTTAGGCGGGGCTATCAAGATGACATGGCGGGATCTCATTGGCCAAGACAAGTAGCCGTTTGGGCTAGCCGTTGGCCAACGGCTATGTGTTTAAAAAAAATTCTAGGAAATATTAAAATATGGGGTATGGAGCGGGGGTTGTGCCGTGGGTTGGGTACAAACGCCCAAGTCACCACCCCGGGTGGGCTTGGTACCGAAAATACCGTTACCGAAATCCCCAAAAGTATGTACCGGTACCGAATATACCTGGTACGGTACGGTTCGGTACCGGTTGGTACTGGTACAGCACCGGTATTTGAGGATAAAAATCGGTGAATACCGGTGCCGAACCAGTACCGAAAATACGTGACGTTTTAGTTCGAGCTACTTTTTGTTATTTGACATGTTTTGTCATCCTTATAGAACGATTTGGTTTAGCGCGCCGCAACGCACGCGCATGGTAAACAACTAGTTAAACTAAAAAACATATTATATTAAATAAAAAAATTACATCAACTAAAAAAATACATCACATCCATTTAAATAAAAAAACACATCACTTAAAAAATACTACATTTCATATTTTTCCATTCTTTCTCGTTTCATCGCCAACGTCATTTCCAACTCGGTACCGGAAAGGTGATCGACAGAGGAATTTCATATCTTCTCTTTTTCTTTCACATTACATTTTTTCTCGAACGCCTCCCCAAATACTTTTCCTCTCCGCGTACCTTTTTTCTTGGATCGAGTTGAATTTGATAAGGTGCGTATTTATCTCGTTTAATTGATCGGTGTAGGCACATTTACCCGAGGCCGAGCCCGAAGACGACACCCACGTTTTTTTGATGTATCTCTACCGGGTGAGCGGGGTAATTCCTCTTCAATGTTTAGATCATCATCGTCCAAGTTTAGATCAAACTCCTTATCACGTGCATCCGAACGAGTTTGAGAAGATATTGTTTTTGTGAGGTTGGGTTTTATATATGTAGTGGGCTATTTAATTTTTAAACTTTTTTTAAAATGAACGGCACAATCCCCCAACGGAGAAGTATAGTAGAAGGTTCATGCTTGTATGCTACGATTGAGAAGACTGGTATTATCAACGAGTGCTTGTAGTGTCAACAAAGGTTGGCGAGTTCACAGTTTCAGTTTTATTGTAAAAGTAAGTTTGTTTAAATACATTAGTTTATTAAAACATTTCAGGGGTAGCTAACCCACATGAACCCACCAATCCCCATGTGACAACCCGGACTCTCGACGAATTTATATTAGTTTCGCATAATGATCTTATTCGACGAATTTATTTTATTTTATACTTATTTAATTTATAGTGTTGAACCGACCCGAGCCGTTTGAACCATGACATAATTCGTGTAACCCGAAACTTATGAGTCCCGAACCAGAGCATAATCATTATCCATTATATTAGTTGATTAATTATATTTTTATTATTAGTTGATCAATTATATTCTTATTATTAGTTAATTATAAAAAAAAAGAAAAAAATATATAAATATATAATATTAATGAATGTTAAAGCAAATAGTTGCCTACACTTGTTTTGTGTTTTGTGACAGCCATTTACGGCCCTTAACCCCAAGCCCACAATTCCTTTATTTATTTATTTTTTTCCTTTTCTGTTATTGGCCAAACTCCATTATCCCCAAACCGCCAAGTATGTTATGTTATTAAATGATATACGTATGTTGCATGATTTATGATAACTCACAGGCCGGCCCTGGGGCGGGAGGAAGGACCACTGGTCAGAGCCCGATATTTCGGAGGGCACGCTATTTTTAGAAAAAAGCGGATATGTATACGTAAAAATTTCTTTTTTAATAGGGTATACCTATACAAACACCAACATAGGTCCACTTACAAAACTATTCTTATGCTTTAGATTAGTTATTAGCCCATTGGCATTAGGTTTAGACCTTTATTGAGCCAAATACCCAATTTCGTTAAGGCCTAATGGCACGTTTTTAGAGCTCGAACATGGTACACGAATTCTCAGGGTTGGCCCTGATAACTCCACATAAACCCTAATCTACTTTAAAATATGTGATCCCTCTCATTGGCTACCTCATGTCGGCACTCAAGTGATCCAAGGAAGTTACTCAAGATCTTGGTTCTTTCGCTAGCGAATCCTCACCATATCTAACTCGATAACCCTCTTAGTATAGTTTTGCTTCCTGATTTGTCTTAATACTTGGCTGTGTTTCCGGATTCGTGTTAGGTATTGATGCTTCTTGTTGAACATTTGTGGTTCTGATCGTTAAAAATCGTGTGAATATAATGTTTAGGTTGATTGGGGTTCGGTTAGTCGCTAGGGTGATGAGCATGGGATGGATCTTGATAGTTCGGTTGATCCTTGACAAATTAGATGTTGTGTAGAGATGATAATCAGATATAGTTGATGGGTTCTTAATGTAATTGTTTGTGGGATTCGGGTAACGAAACAGGAAGTTGTCCAACAGTTACAGCCGACTTCAGTTGGCTGTAACCGGGTCATAATATAATGAAAACTGGGTTTTCTTGAGCCTAAAACGTGGCATTTCGAAATACGCTTCTAATGGCGCTGGAATCATGATTTTTGGACGTCGTTTGCAATTTTAAATAAATTATTTCGTTTCAACAATTCAAGTTGCGTTTTTTCTGCAGATTTTACGTGTTATGTTTTAAGTCATAACTTGATGAATACTTAGATTTCGACGATGAAATTTATATTGTAGATGGTCTTAGGTGTCTGTGCAAACCTCCAACTGGAATTACGTCAATTGGACAACCAAGGAATTTTAAATTAATTTTTTGTGAGCTGCAGTCAGAATGTGACGAATCTGATTGCTGCATAGTAAATGATTTTTATTTAATTTTTGGTAAAGAATTGGACTCTAAAATTTTAACACAAGTCCAACCCCTCCGAGGGGCACGTCACATAAAAATATCGTAATTTTGCAAGCTTGTAAGCATGATTGCAAAAGTCGCTAGGCGCTCCCTAGTCGGTCGACCGGGGAGTTGAGAGTACTCGGCATAGGTGGAGAGTACTCGGGGAGTACTCGGACATGTTAAATTATAAAGAAATTAGTTTTCGGAAATTAAATATATGTCTAATAACATAAATTTACTAACATTTTTAACAAAATACGTGAAAATGATATTCATTATTTAATATGATAGTCATATAAATTATGTTTTATTATTTTTTTTAAATCAAACTCGACCCGAATTGACCTACTAGATCCGATTTTGGCAGAGTTTGACCGCGTTTGATCGGTTTCGAGTAATTAGACGGAGTTAGAGAAAGTCGCCTCGGCAGCCTACCTTGTAGTGACTACTCGGAGAGTACTTGATATTCACCAATTTACACATATTTTAGTCCCCCATTTTATCCCCATTTTATGTGTTTTCGGCCGTAAAACCGTGAATCGGATATTTAATCATGTATACTTTTGTTTACAGGCCTAAAACAGCATGCCAAACAAGATGATGTTGAAAACGAGGACTTTCCGGACGAAACGACAAAGCTGCAAACATTCTGTGAAGATTCTGACCCCGGGCATTTGGCACGGTCGTGCAATGAGTGGCACGACCGTGCGGATCCGACAACATAACCCAGACCGGCAGTGCACTCCTGTGCGATCCGGGGTGCAAGCCTTTATCGGAATGGAACGATCGTGCGACCAGAGGCACTCCCGTGTAAACCCGACGATCAAGCCCAGCCCGGAACTGCACCACCAGTGCAGTTATCCGTGCCAACAGAACCCGGAGATGCACGATCGTGCCGCCTATGGAACGTTCGTGCGAGATCGAAGACTGGTCAAGATCTGATGATGTCACGCGATATGGTGAACAGTAACTCCAATGATTCAAAAAGTGAACGGTCGTGCACTTTATTGGCACGACCGTGTGATCGCTAAAAGTTATAAAAAACATTCAGAAACATTCTGTTCATAACTCTGGATATTTTGGGAGCACTTCAGGCGATTTTCAGGCTCCGGAGGCATTAGCTTTCACCCGGATTCAAACCACATTGTGCCGTTTAGCTCCGTTATCTTCCGGATTCTTAATCTAGTGTAAGGACTCTCAAAATTGTCCTAAAAATAACCGTAAGTTCAAACCCGGACCCCTGAAACCCTAAACCATATTAAAAATCAAGAAAAATAAATTTCTTGGTTCCAGGCGGGCCGCGTAACAGACAACATGTGTCTTACGCGGGCCGCGTCAAGACTCGTTTGACCGGATAAGTGTTCCGGATCCACGTAGTGTCCACTTGGCTAACCTACTCGTGACCAGTCAAGGCTACTCGTAGACTAGGCGGCCACGCGGGCTGCGTAAGATATATGGGGTGGTTTACGCGGGCCGCGTGAGGCCTTAATTTCAGCAATAAATAGCTTGTTGCATGCACAGTCTGTTGGTGTCGATCAAAACTCTCAAAAACGAATTGACATTACTCTGAAGTCGAAATTACTTTCAATTATATTAACGAGGCGCTGCTCCGATACCGGGTATTAACTCGATCGCTGCTACGATTCAATGTCTGATCGATTAAATTATCCAATGGATGTTAAGTGTTGCCCACATTAGGGTTTATGCTTTGTTATTCGTCGTGAATACGATGGATGTTTAAGTATCGCACTTTGTCATTCATTGTGAAGATTTAATCTCATGAGTTATCGTAAATGTTGTATTAGTTACTAACCGAGTTCGTGTGCATGTTATTAAATTTAGGTTAAAAGGCTAATCAGTAGGCTAGGCTCTGCTCAAAATAAATCTGCAATGTGAGTCATTCTCTTTTTATCAAATTAAATTTCAAAAGTATGTTTATTTTCAAGGTTATAATTACAGGGACTAAGTCTTTGTAATCACCAAATTACAGCCGGTATGTGGGGTTTTGTATACATTACTTGATAACCGTCACTATTGGACAACGGGTTAGCCAATGAGTGATATGACCATAGTCACAGACACCATTGGACAATGAGGTTACCGATGGATGGTTGAGTGACAAATATCGTGGGTAGTTGGTTGATATCTGGAAACATTGTAATCGCTCTTAATACTGTAAATTATAACAAACGTGTCGTTTTAGTAAAAAGAATGATTCACCAGTATTTCCCGCTGATAAAACATTTTTAAAACATGTTTCAGGTGATCTGTTGTGATCCAAGAAAAGTGTCGCGAAGCACTACAAGCTTAAGGAAGTGGCTCAATATAAAATAAAGAAACATGTTTTGGAAAAATAAAGATTTCTCCGTGAAATCATATGATTGTAAATTAATGGGGTTTATCCCGAGTTGTGAAATAAAATAATCGGGAAATTGCAGTTTTAAAAAGATCCTGATAAAATCTTCCGCTGTTAAACTCAATTAAATAAATACCACAGGATTTTCTGTCCCGCGGCTCCTGAAACGGGTCAAACCGGGTTTGGGGCCGTGACAGAAAAAGGTGGTATCAGAGCCACTGATTTAAGTCTATTAAGTATTTAGAAATACTTAATTTTCATTATGTGTTTTATTAAGTGATTATTTGTTAGTTACAGTATGGGTAAGCAAAAGCTTTCAAACATCTATCTTAAATTAGATAGGTCATCAAACGAGAAGGGAAGTTCATCCCAAACAAATTCCTCAAAACATTATGCAAATCCTGAAGAAGGGATATTTGTCTGAAAGGCACAATATGAGAAACCACTTTCTCCTAATAAAAGAAGTTTGATTATTAGGAAAAGTCAGGAGAAAATAAAGAAATCACAATCAAAAGAAAAGAGAGTTAATCCGAAAATCCAAGAACTAGGCAATAACCCACCATGGGAAGACAAGTTAGATGAAAAATGGGCAGATCTCTATATGCTAGCCACTGTAGCAGTAAATGCAAATCTTTAAATACTCTGACTCAAGTTTTAGCAACCTTATCACTTACAAGCCAGAAACCTTATCCAGTAAAATAAATAAGTTACAGTAAACCCCGGTGTGTTTTAATTGTCAATTGTCCTTTGTATTAAATGAGTCACATGGTATGCAATAATGTTTAAAGGTTATCTATGAAATTTTATTATAAAATTTTAACTTAGCAATTTTTGTGTATTTTGCATATATGCTAAACAGCATGAATGACTTGTCTGAAGCCCTTCAAAATCTAAATCTCTATCCGGTGAAAATAGAGGTTTCTAGAGATTTTACTGGTTACATACCAGATATAGAAGAACCTATGGAATTCAATGCTCCACCTCCGGAGAAACCCAAGCCTAAGAAAAGGAGAAGATTTGTAGGATGGAGGCGTGTGCGCAGGAGGAAACCCACAACTAGGAGGATTCCTAAAATAGAAAATCCCTTAGATAAAGGAAAGGGGATTGAAGTCGGGGAAGGTTTTAGACAGATGGAAAAGGAGTTTGGGGAAGGTTCTAGGCAGACAGAAATGGAGTTTGGAGAAGGTTCTAGGCAAACTCAGATGGAAGTTGGGGAAAGCTCTAGACAAGTTGAGGAGTTACCATTTCAGGATGAATTAGATCGCGCATTGGCAAGCTGTGATATAGTCAGGCCTGTCAATAATAATTTCTACTCTTATCCTGTCGAAAATCAACTCCCAATAAACTTGGAACCAGCAATCCCAGAACCTATAATCCACACCCAACCTCTAGGAATGGACGAGTGGTGGACTAATGATTGGCAGTTCCAAAACCTTCTCAACAGTCCTTATTCCTTTCTCCCTCAATTCGACCCGGAACCAATACCAAATCCGCCAATGAGCAATGAAAATCTAGCTGAACTCCGCCACTTTGGCGAGGAGCTGGTGGATGCCGGAAATAGGATCAGGGAAGTAGGAGAACAGATCTCTTGGAAATACGACGAGAGGGAAAGTCGTTATTAAAATATCAACTGACAAGGGATAGTGGGATTGTGAGACTGTGGTTGTATAATAATAGTAAAATATAATCTTGTAAAATAACTACAAATAAAACTTTGTAATATAAATGGTGTGTATGGACGCATATTATAAAATATAAAAATGGGAATCAAGAGATCGATAGTTTTGACTATATGTGTGTTGTATGATTATTTTGTATATGATTGCTATTTATTCAATACTAATAAATTATATATATTAATTATCAGATGGAAAATGCTAATAATGAACCAGTAAACGAGGTTAACCATTCTGAGCAACATCCGGATGATCAATTTATGACTAGGCAAGATATAGAAAATATCGTTGCTCAAGGAATAGTCAATGCTATTCCAGCAATACTGGTTGCTGCCCAAAAACCTGCGGAACCTCAACAAATCATTCCTAGCAAACGTATTTCTGAAGATAACTTTAGTAATAGTGTAAACGGAGGCGGTAATCATACCAATCACGATAATGATTCACGGCAAGCTCCGCTCCCTAAGAAAACGAAAGCTGCAACGCCTGGTTGCACTTACAAAGAATTTCTTGCTTGTAAACCCGCTGAATTTGCAGGTAATGAAGGAGCGACTGCGGCACTGCGATGGTTAGAGAAAACCGAGGCAGTAATTACAATAAGTAAATGTGCCAAGGATGACAAGGTTATGTACGCTTCAAATCTTTTTAAAGAAGGGGCACTAGAATGGTGGAATACAGTACTTCAAGCCAAAGGAAGAAATATGGCCTATGCCATGAACTGGGAAGAATTTAAGAATTTTGTAGAAAGAAAATTATGTCCCGAATATGAAAAAGATCAAATGGCAAATAAGTTCCTAAATCATCGAATGATGGGTGTAGATTGTCGCGGGTATACTTCGACATTCTTTGAATATGCTAGAGTGGTACTAACACTGGCTTCGCCAGAACCGGTACTCATTTCTCGTTATATTTGGGGATTAATTAGTGAAATCCGTAATATCGTTAAAGCTGCGAGACCTCGTACTATTGACGATGTGGTGGAATTAGCTAACACCCTAACTGACGAACTAGTACGCACAAGAGATGAAAATAGGAAAAAGGAACTGGCTCAGAAAATTACCCAAGGATTTCGGGTAGGTAATAATAGCAACTTCAAGAGAAGAGGAACAGGGCAATCTTCAAATCCGCCGTTCTGCAAGAATTGCAGAAAGAAACATTATGGAAGATGTAATGTAATCTGCAACTTTTGCAAAGCCGTAGGACATCGTGAAGAAGACTGCAGAAAGAAAACGAGGGTCTGCTTTAACTGTGGAGAAACGGGACATTTTAAAACAGAATGCCCTAAATTGATCAAACCAGCAGATAACAAAGCTAAGACGGCCAATGGAGCTACCAAGAAGAATGTTCGTGCATTCCAATTAACTACTCAGGAGGCAGAACTCATTCCAGATGTGATAGCTGGTACGTTCTTAGTTCACAACATTTACGCAAAAGTATTATTTGACTCTGGTACAAACCAAAGTTTTATAAATACTTCATTCTGCCAAGCTCTTAACTTACCCTTAACCAACCTTAGGCGGATTTTTACAGTCGAAACAGCAGATTGGAATTTTATTAAAATAGATAAGGTTTTGCAAAAAGAAAATATAGAACTTTCAGGTCATAAATTTCATGCAAACCTATTGCCAATGACTCTAGCTGGGTTCGATGTTGTGTTAGGAATGGATTGGTTAGTAGCCAACCATGCTCGAATCCTTTGTGATAAGAACTCTATAGAAATTCAGGCACCTACCGGAGAAATAATCATGATTACAGGAGATAAGCCACGTAAACCCATGAAGTTCATATCGGTAATGAAAGTTGCTAGTTATGAACGAAAGCAAGGAATAGTATATATGATTTCAGTAATCATTAGTACTAAGGGTAAAGAACTTAAGGAGATTCCTGTAGTCTCAGAATACCCAGATGTATTCCCAGAAGAGTTACCAGGATTACCACCAGATAGGGAAGTAGAATTTAGAATTCATCTAATTCCAGGAACTACACCGATAGCCAAGGCACCTTATCGGTTAGCACCTACAGAAATGTTAGAACTGAAAAAGCAATTAGATGAATTACTAAGTAAAGGTTTCATACAACCTAGTTCATCCCCTTGGGGAGCACCAGTGTTGTTTGTAAAGAAGAAGGATGGTTCGATGAGAATGTGTATTGATTATAGAGAATTGAATAAGGTTACAATTAAGAATCGATACCCATTACCTAGGATCGATGATCTTTTCGATCAACTTCAAGGAGCTAGATATTTTTCTAAGATTGACTTACGCTCTGGATATCATCAATTGAAGGTCCAAGAAGAAGACATACCTAAAACTGCTTTCAGAACTAGGTATGGTCATTACGAGTTTACAGTCATGCCCTTTGGACTAACAAATGCACCTGTCGCATTCATGGACATGATGAATAGAATCTGTAAACCGTATTTGGATAAATTTGTAATTGTCTTCATTGACGATATACTTATTTATTCCAAGAATCAGGAAGAGCATTGTCAGCATTTGCATGCACTCTTAACTTTGTTAAGAAAAGAAAAGCTTTATGCCAAATTCTCGAAGTGTGAATTTTGGCTAAAGGAAGTGCAATTTCTAGGTCACATGGTGAATCACGAAGGCATTCATGTAGATCCTGCTAAAATAGAGGCAATTACCAAATGGAAAGTTCCGCAATCCGCAATGGAAATTAGAAGTTTTATAGGTTTAGCCGGATACTATAGACGGTTTATTAAGGATTTTTCCAAGATAGCTGTACCATTAACTAAGCTAACCTGTAAAGCAATTAAGTTTGAATGGGGACCTAAACAAGAAGAAGCCTTTAGGATCTTGAAGCAGAAATTAACAAATGCTCCAATCCTAGCCTTACCAGAAGGAACAGAAGATTTTGAAGTTTATTGTGATGCTTCAAAGCTAGGATTAGGATGTGTGCTTATGCAACGCAAAAAGGTAATTGCGTATGCATCAAGGCAATTGAAAAAGCACGAGGAGAACTATACGACTCATGATTTAGAATTAGGAGCCGTAATTTTTGCCCTTAAGATCTGGAGACATTATCTATACGAAAGTAAATTTACTGTCTATACGGATCACAAAAGTTTAAGATACATATTTGGGCAAAAAGAATTGAACATGAGGCAAAGAAGATGGATGGAAATCCTAAGTGACTACGACTGTGATATTCAGTATCACGAAGGAAAGGCAAATGTAGTTGCAGATGCCTTAAGTCGTAAGTATCAGGAAAAGCAAAAGCGAGTTCGTGCTCTCAGATTAAATCTACAATTGGATTTAATGGAACAATTGAAGAATGTTCAAGCTACAGCAATCAAGGATGATACTGAAGGAATGAAAGGACAAATAAAAGAATTAGAGCAAGGAGCTGATGGAATTTGGAGATTCCACAAAAGCAGAATTTGGGTACCAAAGCAGGGAGAATTAAGAAATAAAATTTTAGAAGAAGCTCATAAATCTAGGTATACCATGCACCCTGGAAACAATAAAATGTACCAAGATTTAAGAAATAACTTTTGGTGGATAAGAATGAAAAAGGACATAGCTCGATATGTTTCTAAGTGTCTTACTTGTTCACAAGTTAAGGCAGAACATCAGAAACCTTCAGGTCTACTACAACAATTAGAAATGCCTGTATGGAAACGGAAACTCATAACGATGGACTTTGTTACTAAGTTACCCAAAACCAGAAAAGGTAATGATGCGATTAGGTAATTGTGGATCGATTAACCAAATCAGCTCACTTTCTACCTATAAAAGAAACCTTTAGAATGGAAAGGTTGGCAACGTTGTATGTAGATGAAGTTGTATCCTTACATGGAGTTCCACTCTCCATTATTTCGGATAGGGATAGTCGTTTCACTTCTCATTTTTGGACTAGTTTCCAAGAAGCAATGGGAACCCGACTAAATTTGAGTACGGCATATCATCCTCAAACAGACGGGCAAAGTGAAAGGACGATACAAACCTTAGAGGACATGCTCAGAGCATGTGTGATAGATTTTGGTGGAAATTTGGATGACCATTTACCATTAATTGAATTCTCCTATAACAATAGTTATCATGCAAGCATTGAAACTGCCCCATTTGAAACACTGTATGGAAGAAAGTGTAGAACTCCAGTTTGTTGGGCAGAAATAGGAGAAAGTCAATTATCAGGACCCGAGATAGTGCAAGAAACTACTGACAAAATTACGCAGATCAAGGAAAGACTGAAGACAGCTCGAGATCGCCAGAAAAGTTATGTTGATAATCGACGCAAACCACTCGAGTTTCAAGTTGGAGATAAAATACTATTGAAAGTTTCACCTTGGAAAGGAGTAATTCGATTCGGTAAGAAAGGAAAGCTAAGTCCAAGATACGTAGGACCATTTACAGTAATCCAATGTATAGGACCCGTTGCTTATCGTTTACAACTACCATAATAGTTAGCTGGAGTACATGACGTATTTCATGTATCCAACCTCAAGAAATGCCTATCAGACGAATCTTTGGTAGTACCTCTTCAAGATATAGAGGTAAACGAAAAGTTAAAATTTGTTGAGAAACCTCTTCAGATAGAAGACAGAAAGGTGAAATTTCTCAAACATAAAAGGTTGGTACTAGTTAAAGTCAAGTGGGATTCAAAAAGAGGACCTGAATACACTTGGGAGCTGGAATCATAGATGAAGCGAAAGTATCCTCACTTATTCCAATGAATCTCGAGGACGAGATTTTAAATAAAGTGGGGAGTATGTAAGGACTCTCAAAATTGTCCTAAAAATAACCGTAAGTTCAAACCCGGACCCCTGAAACCCTAAACCATATTAAAAATCAAGAAAAATAAATTTCTGGGTTCCAGGCGGGCCGCGTAACAGACAACATATGTCTTACGCGGGCCGCGTCAAGACTCGTTTGACCGGATAAGTGTTCCGGATCCACGTAGTGTCCACTTGGCTAACCTACTCGTGACCAGTCAAGGCTACTCGTAGACTAGGCGGCCACGCGGGCCGCGTAAGATATATGGGGTGGTTTACGCGGGCCGCGTGAGGCCTTAATTTCAGCTATAAATAGCTTGTTGCATGCACAGTCTGTTGGTGTCGATCAAAACTCTCAAAAACGAATTGACATTACTCTGAAGTCGAAATTACTTTCAATCATATTAACAAGGCGCTACTCCGATACCGGGTATTAACTCGATCGCTGCTACGATTCAATGTCCGATCGATTAAATTATCCAATGGATGTTTAAGTGCTGCCCACATTAGGGTTTATGCTTTGTCATTCGTCGTGAATACGATGGATGTTTAAGTATCGCACTTTATCATTCATTGTGAAGATTTAATCTCGTGAGTTATCGTAAATGCTGTATTAGTTACTAACCGAGTTCGTGTGCATGTTATTAAATTTAGGTTAAAAGGCTAATCAGTAGGCTAGGCTCTGCTCAAAATAAATCTGCAATGTGAGTCATTCTCTTTTTATCAAATTAAATTTCAAAAGTATGTTTATTTTCAAGGTTATAATTACAGGGATTAAGTCTTTGTAATCACCAAATTACAGCCGGTATGTGGGGTTTTGTATACATTACTTGATAACCGTCACTATTGGACAACGGGTTAGCCAATGAGTGATATGACCATAGTCACAGACACCATTGGACAATGAGGTTACCGATGGATGGTTGAGTGACAAATATCGTGGGTAGTTGGTTGATATCTGGAAACATTGTAATCGCTCTTAATACTGTAAATTATAACAAACGTGTCGTTTTAGTAAAAAGAATGATTCACCAGTATTTTCCGCTGACAAAACCTTTTTAAAACATGTTTCAGGTGATCTGTTGTGATCCAGGAAAAGTGCCGCGAAGCACTACAAGCTTAAGGAAGTGGCTCAATATAAAATAAAGAAACATGTTTTGGAAAAATAAAGATTTCTCCGTGAAATCATATGATTGTAAATTAACGGGGTTTATCCCGAGTTGTGAAATAAAATAATCGGGAAATTGCAGTTTTAAAAAGATCCTGATAAAATCTTCCGCTGTTAAACTCAATTAAATAAATACCACGGGATTTTCTGTCCCGCGGCTCCTGAAACGGGTCAAACCGGGTCTGGGGCCGTGACATCTAGTGCTTGTTTATGGTTTGGTTCTCTAATCTTTCCATAATTTTGTTAATGTTTCAAGCATTTAGATTAATGTCTTATGTATTATTGTAAGCCTTTGGGCAAAAACAACAATCCCTTGCTTAATTATAACCATTAGTATGTTAATCAAGTTTGTAATGACACTTGGAAGTATTTTCTATGTTAATCTTTGATGATTAGTTTGCAACCTTGTTATTGTTGTTGATTTCTTGATTATAAGTAATTGTGTTGGATGATTAATATTTGGTTAGTTGAGATAGTTGAAAAATGAAGCTTAATTAATCATGTATTAGTAGACTTTAAACTTGGTTAACTAGTTTAGCTTGGTTAAAATGTGTGCACCATGATACTAGAAATGGTTAGTGGTTTAATAAAATGTAATTATTGTTAATCAAGAAAGCTTTCCGTCACGTAAGGACCTTAACGGGTTAAATGGTGTTGTTATGAATTCTTGCCATGATTTGTTAGCTTAGTTAGTAGTTTAGGCCAAAATTGCTATCTTGGTGAATTTATGTGCAAGATTTGTAAAATGAACTCGGTTGTGATTTAATCTAGTTTATGCTTGTCTCGGTGGTTGCGTTGTGTTTATCGATGTCACTTTCCTTGTTTAAGTGAGGTTAGAAAACTCCTAACGGATGACTAACTTATTTTTAAGAGATTTTCATAGACATTTATCAATTGCACGTTAAAGAACAATTTTAGGTGGTTAAAGTGTGTTTATCGTTTTAGCTTTCCGAATGATTGTCATGTTAGGATTCCCGAAAGGGATACTAATTGTCTTGAAAATGAAGAATTGACCAAATGTTTCTAATGGCAAACCGACATAGTTGACATGCTTTGGTTGTGTATAAAGCAAGGCTATTTATCTACTTTCTTATTTGAAGTCTATTATGTTTTATTAAGTATTTGTTTATGCTTACTTTAGTTTTTATAAAATCAAACAACTTATCTTTCTTCCGTTAATTTAATGACAAAAGGTTTAGTATTATTCCTCCGCCCACTTCCTTGGATCGATACTTGGTTCTTACCGATACTTTACTACATATATGACGGGGTATACTTGCCTCTTTCGTGTGTGTTTTGATGTTAAAGCAATAATCACTTTTATAAATTTAAAACCGAATCGTGTGTTATTTCATTATAAAAATATGTATATAGGCGCACACGTCAGTACTCGGCCTTGGAAACCTTGTTTTACAACCATGCTTGTAAGTACGGTAGACGGACATCCCAAAACAGCCTATTTTTAGTGAATTTAATTATGCATGCTTAAGAGTTTGTAAAGTGTCGAATGCGCTACTTTTAATGTCCGCATGTGCTTAATGGTTGTATAACTGATGAATGGCATGCCGTAGTGTATATTATGAACATGTGCTTAAAAACTACTCGGTAATATATTTGTGAGAACTTGTACACATGTTACTTGTTAAATACGTGTAGAACTTACGTGTATTTGCATACACAAACCCTGACAATCTTGGTAACCATAATAGGACGTAGTTGACCATTCTAACTCGGGTACTTTTAATCTGCTGAGCTAAGCTAAGGTGAGTCCACAACTTTTTCTAAAAACATCATCCCTGGTTTGGGACAACACACTTATTTCCCTGGTTTGGGAAATAGATACGGTACCACTGGTTTGGGGCTACACGCGCGTTCCTGGATTGGAACTACTGAAAAAACTATACACTGGAGGTGGAACACTTTCCTTAGTTTGGGATTGCCTAGTATTCCTGATTTGGGAATACTGTTAACCACACTTTCCCTGGTTTGGGATTGCCTAGTATCCATGATTTGGGATACTGTTAAATGCTAGTTATACTGCATGTCTTTAGCAGACTAAACGAACTCTATCTGAAAGTCCCCACACATTATACCGATTAGTCGCCGGGGCCTGGCGAACGGGATATTAGTTGATAGCGCTATTAGGTTTGACAAACCTCACACCGTACCTGGGAGGACGTGCGTGAACTTTTATGCCTTGGCAACTGGTCAATGATGATAGACACTGACCTGGGGCACAAACAACTTAAACAGTCAAAGTTTTGGTACCACACAATTTATTAGTTTAAAGATGGGGTAGCTCCCCATGACATGTTTTATAAACTGAGTAATTTAACAACTTATATTTTTTTTGAAACAACACTGAAAAACTGTGAACTCGCCAACTTTATGTTGACACCCTACTACATGCTTTGCAGGTTGTTAGGTACAACTATGGACGGACGTTGCAATCGGCTGGAGTGTGTGGTTCGTAAAGCTTTATGTTTCATACATTTATTAAACTTATGGTTTTAAGTTTGAGACGGGTTTACTATATTTTTCCGCTGCTAACTTAAACTGTGTTTCAGCTTTTTAAACACTGATCACTAATCGTGTTGATTGTGATGATTTTACAACTTAAATAATTGGTTCAACATGATTACTGGCTGGTCCTAGTCAGTCGCACGCCTCGCGGTAAAACCCCGCATGTGGAATTTGAGGGTGTGACACCCCACCTGCCACGTCCCCTTTGAAAAATGCCCCACGCCGGTGACTTCCCCCGCGCCAAACCCAAGCCCACCTCGGGGCGGTGTTCCGGCCGGGACTTCCCAACCCACGCCCCCAATCCACGCCCTGTAGTCTTAGACCATACGATGTGGAGGGACTTGAAGACGGGGCGTTATTGGACATGTGGACAGCGTGTCAGAACGGGCTGTGGTGTTAAAACGGACAGTGTGGCCGGGGCGTGAAAACGTGGCTTTTTTCGACACATGTTAGACACCTTTTGTATTATTTTATAATTAAAATTATATAAAATGTATTAAAAACTTATAAATACATTACTAGTAATTAAAAAAATACATAACACTTACATAAAATAAAAAATATGAAATTAAAAAACACATAATTTAAAAAAAAATCGAATGATTTCCCACGCCGAGCGGAGCTTGAATTCACGGTGGTGCACGTGCCTAAAGTTGGTGAGAGCCACTTGAATGATGTCGTCCTCCCCGAGATCACCACCCTCGAGCTCCACGGCGGTGTGGATCGTCTCGAATCTTTCGCAATCAAGATGGATCGTCCTAAAACAAGACAGAGAGAGTCGACAGTTCAATTGTTATGACTCGTATAGGCTTAGAAGTGTTGTCGGATTGTCCTACAAAAAGGACCACCCGAATGCCTACCCCGCGTGTGGTTGCTTAAAGCTTCGACCCACGACTAGCAAAGTGCAATATCCTCTTCTTCGGTCCATGCCACGGCTGCCATCCTCGTTTTTTTTTGTGAAGTGGAACGACGTTGAAGTGGAAAAGTTTGTATAAAAATGTAGAAGTGGTGGAGTTTGTATAAACTTGAGTGAAGATAAAAAAGTTTTGAGTTTAAACTTTCATTTAGATTTGTGTTTTACAAAATAATGAAAAACATATTTTTTGTGTGTTTTATGTTCATTGCGTTTTACAAACAAATGAAAACGCAACGTTTTTTTTTCTATTGCGTTTTTCAAAAGAATGAAAAAAACATTTTTTGTATGTTTTTTCTCCATTACGTTTTACAAAATAATGAAAAAACACAGTGTTTTGTCCATTGTGTTTTACAAAAGAATGAAAAAAATACATTTTCTGTGAACTTTTTGTCCATTGCGTTTTAGGGAAAACACATTTTATGTGTTTTTTTGGTCCATTGCGTTTTAGAAAAACACATTTGAAGTGTTTTTAGTCCATTGCGTTTTAGGTAAAACACATTTTTATGTGTTTTTAGTCAATTGCGTTTTAGAAGAAAACACTTTCTTTTGTGTTTTTTGTCTATTGCGTTTTAGGAAAAACATATTTTATGTGTTTTTGGTCCATTGCATTTTAGAAAAACACATTTTGAAGTATTTTTTGTCCATTGCGTTTTAGGTAAAACAGATTTATGTGTTTTTAGTCCATTGCGTTTTAGAAAAAAAAAAAATTTCTTTTGTGTTTTTTTGTCTATTGCGTTTTAGGAAAAACACATTTTTATGTGTTTTTGGTCCATTGCGTATTAAAAAACACATGTTGAAGTGTTTTTAGTCCATTGCGTTTTAAGTAAAACACGTTTTTATGTGTTTTTAGTCCATTGCGTTTTAGAAAAAAACACTTTATTTTGTGTTTTAAGTCTATTGCGTTATAGAATGAACGCTTTCTTTTGTGTTTTTAGTCCATTGCGTTTTAGAAAAAAACATTTTTTTGTGTTTTTTGTTCATTGCGTTTTATGCATTTGGGTTAGCGATTTTTTTTTTCAAAAGTATAGCAATAGTGTGCTCATTTTAAAGATAAAAAAACACTTGTTTTTATGGTTCATTTTATATAAAAAAAGAATTTCGTATAAAAAAAATTATTAACGTTTTAAAAACGATGGAGAATTGAAGGAGAGGGAAACTATTAACTTGGATGAACTAGAATACCCTTGAGAATCTCACACGCGTTTATGTTCAATTCTATCTATTTAATCCAAGCCCATGATATGGTCAAGATTACTTCATATCCTTCCTAGTTTTTACCCAAATAAACTTCTTAGTATATTTGCACGACAATTTTCATCCAAAATCAAAATCTGTTTAAAAGGGACAAAAATGATCAAATTGCAGGACCATTTTGGTAGTTTACTCTTAGACTACCCGTAATGGTTGCCCTTTGGGGCGTTTTTTGTGCTCAATCACGCCCAATCTAGCCCACATGCCACTATGCATGGGCGTGTTTGGCATATTTTTTTTGTTTAGGCGTGTATTTAATGACACTCATGGGGCAATTGTTTGGTCAATCATTTTTGAGCTTCCTTTTTTTAGCCAATAGGTTTTTTGGTTGGTTTTTTATTTATATTTAATTCTCTACACCCTTTTAACATAATGCTCACATTCCCACTACACCCATTTTAGAAAAACGCCCAATAATGCCCCTTGCTGACTGCCAGACTGAGCCGTCACATGACGCAAAACGCACAAGGGTGAATCTTGCTCACTTCGCATGGTCTTGTAAAAATTGATACCAATAATGTAGTTTCAAAAAAAAAAAAAAATTGAATAAAAAATAGGCAAACCAGACTATTGTGCTTAGCGGCCATGAAAGAAACTGAAAAAACTAAACCCTAAAACTCCAATCAACAGCCTCTTGAATGATTTCGATTTCAGGTGTCGTAAGCTTAATCTGAGTATTATTATTGTGTTGTTTGATTACATTTTTTCTTTTAGATATTAATTTAGTATTCATTTGGATCAATTGAGGCTTAATCTGTTCTTCGATTGCGAATTAGATTTAGTTTTATGTTTGCTAGTCTTCGTTTAGATGGAAAGAGTGATGATGCCTAAGTAGCCAGGGATGTTATGAGACATTTGGTTATCATGTTCAGTTAGGGTTTCTCTGTTCAATATTCTGATAATGAAACAATTATCCATATTTTCTTTTCTGATTCCTTGTTTGTTGAACCTTTTATAAGATTGGCCGGGCCGGGCCAGGTCGGGTTGGGTTGGGTCATGTCATATTACACTGAATAGGCAAGTCGTGTTAAGGTTCGCTTTGTCGAGTTTGTGTTGCGTTCAGGTTCTTGTAACATTTTTGGGTTCGTGTTGGGTTCAACTCGCTAACATGATGTGTTTAACTCTTGTCTCTTTGCTTGTCAATCATCTATGCTCGGAAGACATCGTCCTCATCTTCTCTCAAATCTGATTTTGAATATGCAAATGCAAATATTGAGGTTTCAGGTTTGTTTCGTATCTAGTTCTTTTGGTTGCACATTAAAATGCTATCATTCTTATTTGATTTGTTTAGAAATGGAATCTAGGTTAGAGCACAGGTAAAATGTTATGAGGTTAATCTCAGGCTTTTTATTTGACAAAATGTAGATAGAATTCCTCACAAAAGTTAGGTTAGTTCACGGCATCCATTTTGGTGAACACATGGTCATGGAAGACCATTGCTTGAGTGGTTGTAGCCTTGTAGATTAGCCACTATAATTTGTAAGTTTACTTGGGTTGGGTCATGGGTGTAGGGCACAAAGCGCTATTTGCAAGCTTAGATCATAATCGTTTAAGGTTGTTTGGATCTTTTTGTGGCTCAATATGCAAGAATTTGATTCTTGCATAAATATACAATAATAGTTGTGGCTTAGTTAAATTTACAAATGTTGATGTTTCATATTTTTTTTAGTAATTATGTGATTTTATAATTGCATTTTGTATCCTAGTTGTTTATGAAGTTAAAAAAATGAAGAACTTCAATAGGTCAATCATCTGACTGACCCAACTACTGTCCTAGTGTTTTGTTTTGGTTAGTTTGACCCGTTTTCAATATGACTAGTTCCAATCTAAACCTATTTTCATTTGTTACCCAACTCACTCTGCTCAGCCCATTTTGCCACCTCTATTTGCATATCAAAAGTATATGTATGTGTGTTTGACTTTAAATCTTTGATGGTGCTAATTAGTGGTTTACTAATAGCTATTAGGCTATTGATGCATTTATTGAACAGGTGTGTGTGTGAATTATTATTATTTTAGAGAAGTAGTGACATTAAACATACAACGCCAGCGGAAACGGTAAATATCTTCTAGTAAACTAGACAAGTGATCAAAATGGTGGTTTGACCTTGGTTTAAAAAAGTGCGTCTCATGCACACCATTGGCGTGAGGCGCTAAAGAAACGCTTTATTTGGGATGAGGCGATGATCTACAAGAAGCGCTATGAAGCGGCGCTGTTGGTTTAAAAAAGCCTGAGGCGCTTCGAAGCGTTTTGGTTTAAAATGGCAAGGCGCGATGCGTATGTGAGGCACTCAAATTTAAAAAGAATTACAAAAAATATTTATACATATCAATATGACACATTCTACTTGTTATTCAACAATAAACACAAAAATATGATTATAAAACACACTTAAACACTTAAAAAACATAATCAAAACATACATTGAAGTCGAAACACACCTAAACCACTTAAAAACAGTCTCTAATCAATAATCATCATAATCAAGTACGTATTCTTCTCCATCAATATCGCTTAAACCAATATCTTCTTCATACTCATCTCCATCATATTGAGCTTGTTTTCCCTTGTCCCTTGATATTCTAGCACCGTTTCCTCTTTCTTTAGTTGATGATCTCATTAAATGAATACACTCATGCTCCCCCGAAGCTCTACCCACTTCAGCAATGCCTTCCAAAGAAATTGGGTTGGTGGTTCCCTCCATTTCCATTTATGCCGGCGTTCCACAACACGATTGAATTTTACATACACCACGAGATTCTATCGATCTTGTGCCCATCAATTTCACCTTTTCGCTCCAGTTTCTTTCGCAACTTGTAGCACTACAAGTGAGGCTAAGAACATGTATAGCAAACTCTTGCAACTCGGGGGTCGAAGATCCATATGATTCCCACTACTCTGCTAAAAATAACGAAATGTAAGAAATAAGTATGTAATAAATATAATATATTAAAAATTGGGAAAAATATATGTTTCTAATTACCTGAAGACTTTTTCTTTCTTAGCTCAATTGCACCCCCAACACCGAAAACCCCTTCAGCATTTTGATATGCATTTATTTGCTCATTGATCAAGTCATCAGTTTTATCACTTGGAGCCAACCTAGTAAGTAATGCAAGCATATAAACCCGTTATAACTTCTTGATCTTTTGTAATACGGCCTGGATCATCATAAAAGATGGATGGGTTTAGGTAATGTCTCGCGGCATGCAATGGTCGATGAAGTTGACATTTCCATCTACGATTTATCAAAAACTTGGTTTAAAAAAGCGTGAAGCGCACAAAAGCGACAAGGTCTAAAATCAAAGTGCGAAGCGCAAATCGCAAAAGCGACGGGCTTTTCGTACGTGAGGTGCAAGGTGCTTATATATTTTTTATATAGATCCTATAGGCTTTTAGCATCCATAACCCAAAATATAGTGATAAATAAGGTTTATATATGATTTAATGTATAAATCACTTAATATACAACCATTTTAGCTACATGTATAACACTTTAAAGCACAAAAACACCTTCTGTACAAAAAGCGCGCGCCCCAGTGGGATTTTTTCCAAAAAAGCTCGCTTTTTGTGCGCTTTTTGTACAGAGCTCGCCTTATGTCACACAAGGCGCAGCTCTTTGCGCCTAGGGTCGCTTTGCGCTTAAGCGCGCTTAAGGCGCGCTTTTTTAAACTGAGATAAAAAACATCTGTATAGAACTCCCCTTTCTTTTTAAAACTATCTTTATTAGTCTCTTTAGCCCTCTTCATGGCCTTGTAGATCTAACCCACGGCCGGCGATCTTTCACCATCAACTAGTCGAAGAACCCTAACATAAGGACTAGTTAACTTTAAAGTATAGGTTATGATCCTCCAAATGAATCGAGTCTAAGATGGATGTAACTTCTCTTTCATTTGGATCCTTGGCCCACTTGCTATCTAACCATTCTTGAGAAGCAACCATTTTCCTCAAATTATTCTTTTGTTTGTAAAACTAAAGAACTGTGTTGAATGATGTAACAGATCTTGTAGCTGCGGATCTATGCAAGCTCTTCTAATTTGTGAACTTTCTCATCAAGTTCACTTTTGTTATTATAGTTTAGATGGCTATATTATCAACTAAAGTTGTGTCAGAGTCTTGGGAGTTTGATTTTTTTTTTCTATGATTCAATGTTATATTTTACTCCATCGGTTCCAACTTTACCTGTTTTAACCTTACCTATTTTTGGCCCCCACTGACATTTTTTTTGGATCCACCACTAACCGAGAGATTTCATGGGACATAGGGAGGAGAGCCTCTATAGATATGGTGAATTGAACTTCTTTATACAAGCGAGACTGGTGTAGTTCGGAGCTTACACTGGATTTGGCCTAACAATAAGTGCCGTCTACAACACTTCATTATTAAGATCCGTCGCTGCTAGGTAGTGGTCATAGTGTTAGAATCTAATTCCTTTATCATTGTTTTGTCACCCAAATTTATTACAACTACCTATTCACAAACATTGCTTTCTTTATACAACTTTTGACTTTTAGTATCTTTTTACCAATATCCTCCAACATGAGATCTATACAATGTGCTGCACATGGAGTCCAATAAAAATGTTTCATTGCACCTTCTAGCATCGTAATATAAACTTGGTCAAAACAACTTAAAAAACATAAAACAACCAAAAAAAACAAAACAAAAAACAACAGAAAACAACAACAAAAAAACACAAAAAACAAAAAACATAACATGAAAATAGGAAAATCTTACTTGCGTTAACCATAGTTGTCAATAGCGGCTATAGCGACCGCTATAGCGCTATGTAGCGAAGCGACTAAGCGTCGCTATTTGGGTCATATCGACCAATAGCGTGAATAGCGACAATTAGTTTTTTTTTATGTAAATAGCAATTAGATATAGCTATAAAATAGCTACATTTATAGGTTTTTGTTAAATATACATGTAAAATAGCATATATACCAAGGTATTTTGATGTAATATACATATAAAAATTTTCAAAATTCTTTTTCTAGCGTATCGCTATTTATAAAATAGCGGTCACTATTTGTCGCTATTCGCTATGTAGCATATAGGTCCCTTGTCTCTTTGCCTTTCAATCATCTATGCTCGGGAGGCATCGTCTTCATCTTCTCTCGAATCTGATTTTGAATATGCAAATGCAAATATTGAGGTTTCAGGTTTGTTTCGTATCTAGTTCTTTTGGTTGCACATTAAAATGCTATCATTCTTATTTGATTTGTTTAGGAATGGAATCTAGGTTAGAGCACAGGTAAAATGTTATAAGGTTAATCTCAGGCTTTTTATTTGACAAAATGTAGATAGAATTCCTCACAAAAGTTAGGTTAGTTCACGGCATCCATTTTGGTGAACACATGGTCATGGAAGACCATTGCTTGAGTGGTTGTAGCCTTGTAGATTAGCCACTATAATTTGTAAGTTTACTTGGGTTGGGTCATGGGTGTAGGGCACAAAGCGCTATTTGCAAGCTTAGATCATAATCGTTTAAGGTTGTTTGGATCTTTTAGTGGCTCAATATGCAAGAATTTGATTCTTGCATAACTATACAATAATAGTTATGGCTTAGTTAAATTTACAAATGTTGATGTTTCATATTTTTTTAGTAATTATGTGATTTTATAATTGCATTTTGTATCTTAGTTGTTTATGAAGTAAAAAAAAATGAAGAACTTCAATAGGTCAACCTCATCTGAGTATCTGACTATCCCAACCACTGTCCTAGTGTTTTGTTTTGGTTAGTTTGACCCGTTTTCAATATGACTAGTTCCAATCTGAACCTATTTTCATTTGTTACCCAACTCGCCCTGCTCAGCCCATTTTGCCACCTCTATTTGCATATCAAAAGTATATGTATGTGTGTTTGACTTTAAATCTTTAATGGTGCTAATTAGTGGTTACTAATAGCTATTAGGCTATTGATGCATTTATTGCAGAGGGGTGTGTGTGAATTATTATTATTTTAGAGAAGTAGCGACATTAAACATACAACGCCAGCAGAAACGGTAAATATCTAGTAAACTAGACAACAAGTGATTAAAATGGTGGTTTGACCTTGGTTTAAAAAAGTGCGTCTCATGCACACCATTGGCGTGAGGCGCTAAAGAAACGCTTTATTTGGGATTGCGATGATCTACAAGAAGCGCTATGAAGCGACGCTGGTTTAAAAAAGCCTGAGGCGCTTCGAAACGTTTTGGTTCCAAATGCCGAGGCGCGATGCGTAT
Organism: Helianthus tuberosus; assembly: GCA_030545235.1. Classification (NCBI taxonomy): domain Eukaryota; kingdom Viridiplantae; phylum Streptophyta; class Magnoliopsida; order Asterales; family Asteraceae; genus Helianthus; species Helianthus tuberosus. The sequence continues at coordinate 149,090,395 of CM060448.1, forward strand.
GTGAGGCGCTCAAAATTAAAAAGAATTACAAAAAATATTTATACACATCAATATGACACATTCTACTTGTTATTCAACAGAGATGAGGATGCTGAGGTGAATGTGTGGAAACACGAGGTTAGATCGAATAAGAAATGTGGGTTTTAGGGAAAGATTAGGAGTGGCTAGTATATCGGATAAGATTAAGGAGGGGATATTGAGATGGTTTGGGCATGTGAAGCGGAGGCAAACGACGGCACCGGTTAGAGTAGTGGAAACTCTCACTGTGGAGGGGAGGAGAGGAAGAGGTAGACCCAAACTGACTTGGGATGAGCAAATTAGGCATGGTTTATTAGAGTTGCACCTTTCTAAGGACATGGTCCAAAATAGGACTTCGTGGAGGCGTAGAATTAGGGTTAAAGACTTCTAGAGGATAATGCAGTAGGGTCTTAGGTATATTTAGGGACGTGGTGATTGCATTCTTGTGTTTATACCCATATGATGTTGTATGCTATTATACATGCTTTACATTATATTGTGTCACTCTCTGATCACTTTCTTGGTATTGGTGACTTCTTATTTCTATATTATTTGACTTGGTGTGTTGGTATGTTGTTTGTTTTGGAGCCGGGGGTCTCTCTGAAAGCAGCCTCTCTGTCCCTAGGGATGGAGGAAAGGTCTGTCTACATCTCACCCTCCCCAGACCCTATAAGTAGCTTTGATATATGTGGGATTTACTGGGTATGGTTGTGGTTGTCGTTGTTGTTGTTGTTACTTGTTATTCAACAATAAACACAAAAATATGATTATAAAAGACACCTAAACACTTAAAAAACATAATCAAAAGATACATTGAAGTCGAAACACACCTAAACCACTTAAAAAACAGTCTCTAATCAACAATCATCATAATCAAGTACGTATTCTTCTCCATCAACATTGCCCAAACCAATATCTTCTTCATACTAATCTCCATCATATTGAGCTTGTTTTCCCTTGCCCCTTGATATTCTAGCACCGTCTCCCCTTTCTTTAGTTGATGATCTCATTAAATGAACACGCTCATGCACCCCCGAAGCTCTACCCACTTCATCAATGTCTTCCAAAGAAATTGGGTTGGTGGTTCCCTCCATTTCCATTTATGCCGGCATTCCATAACACGATTGAATTTTACATACACCATGACATTCTATCGATCTTGTGCCTATCAATTTCTCTTTTTCGCCCCAGTTTCTTTCGCAACTTGTAGCACTACAAGTGAGGCTAAGAACATGTATAGCAAACTCTTGCAACTCGGGGGTCGAAGATCCATATGATTCCCACTACTCTGCTCAAAATAACGAAATGTAAGAAATAAGTATGTGATAAATATAATATATATTAAAATTTGGGAAAAATATATGTTTCTAATTACCTGAAGACTTTTTCTTTCTTAGCCGAATTGCACCCCCAACACCGAAAACCCCTTCGGCATTTTGATATGCATTTATTTGCTCATTGATCAAGTCGTCAGCTTTATCACTTGGAGCCAACCTAGTAAGTAATGCAAGCATATAAACCCGACATAACTTCTTGATCCTTTGTAATATGGCGTGGATCATCATAAAAGATGGATGGGTTTAGGTAATGTCCTGCGACATGCAATGGTCGATGAAGTTGACATTTCCATCTACGATTTATAATATAAAAAACATCTGTATATAACTCCCCTCTCTTTTAAAACTATCTTTAACAGTCTCTTTAGCCCTCTTCATGGCCTCGTAGATGTAACCCATGGCAGACGATCTTTCACCGTCAACTAGTCAAAGAACCCTAACATAAGGACTAGTTAACTTTAAAGTATAGGTTATGATCCTCCAAATGAATCGAGTCTAAGATGGATGTAAGTTTTCTTTCATTTGGATCCTTGGCACACTTGCTATCTAACCATTGTTGAGAAGTAACCATTTTCCTCAAATTATTCTTTTGTTTGTAAAACTAAAGAACTGTGATGAACGATGTAACAGATCTTGTAGCTATGGGTCTATGCAAGCTCTTCTGATTTGTGAAGTTTCTCATCAAGTTCACTTTTGTTATTATAGTTTAGATGGCTATATTATCAACAAAAGTTGTGTCATAATATTGGGAGTTTGATTTTTTTTTTCTATGATTCAGTGTTATATTTTACTCCATCGCATAGTTGTCTATAGTGGCTATGGCGACCGCTATAGCGCGCTATGTAGCGAAGCGACCAAGTGTCGCTATTTGGGTCTTAGCGAGTAGCGACCAATAGCGTGGATAGCGACAGTTAGTTCTTTTTCTAGTGTATCGCTGTGTATCGCTATATATAAATAGCGGTCGCTATTCGCTATGTAGCATATAGGTCCCTTGTCGCTATTCGCTATTAGCAACTATGCTCCATCGGTTCCAACTTTACATGTTTTAACCTTACCTGTTTTTGGCCCCCACTGACAATTTTTTTTGGATCCGCCACTAACTGAGAGATTTCATGGGACACAGGGAGGAGAGCCTCTATAGATATGGTGAATTGAACTTCTTTATACAAGCGAGACTGGTGTAGTTCGGAGTTTATACTGGATTTGGCCTAACAATAAGTGCCGTCTACAACACTTCATTATTAAGATCCGTCGCTTCTAGGTAGTGGTCATAGTGTTAGAATCTAATTCCTTTATCATTGTTTTGTCACCCAAATTTATTACAACTACCCATTCAAAAACATTGCTTGCTTTATACAACTTTTGACTTTTAGTATCTTTTTACTATTGCACATGGAGTCCAATAAAAATGTTTCATTGCACCTTCTAGCATCGTATTATAAACTTGGTCAAAACAACTTAAAAAAACATAAAACAACAAAAAAAAAAAAAAAAAAAAAACTTAAAAAAACAGAAAACAACAAAAAAACACAAAACATAACATGAAAGTAGGAAAATCTTACTTGCGTTAACATAACATTATGCGTAACAACTTGGGTTACATTCTTCTCTTCGACCTCTACCATTGCATCAAAAAGCTTGAACAAGAAATCGACATTCTTAGAGACGTTGGAAACACCAAGAGATTTTATAAAGATGGAATCCTTTGGAGAGTTGACTACAAAGTTGATGTCTTTTGAACCATCGAATCACGCTATCCATTCAATAAAATTGAACAACCCTTGATTGTCCATTCTTTCTTGTGCCCGTTAACTAGAATGTCGACTTCTTTTACTTCATCCTTGAGTAAAGGAACCCTCAACTCATACATGCTTGGTGGTTTCATTCCGGGACCAAATTGTCCCAATGGTCTCAATCGCTTTGTGAAAACTATCATAGTTAGTTTGATATTGTTTATGTTAATTTTTTACCGTTTTGGACACTTTGACTGACCATAACTTGTTACAAAAACCATCTTTTTCGTTTTTGATTGATTTGTAATCATTGTCTAATGTGGACTTGCAAAACCCCTCTAACAATTTTGGAGAATAACAATTACCTTATGTGGAGAAGTTATATACATTTATTGTTAAAATAACTACATTAATTTGATTTAGATCAACTGGCCACTTGCTTTTTCTTCTTAAATCTGAAACTTCTTAGGTCATAAGTTCTAAATGACGTCGTCGGTTTGCCACGAAACTTTACATGGTTGTTCACAGACATTGGGTGGTCACGCCTTCACGTTTCGGGTCAAAGTGTTGAGTCTGTTGACCTGGCCTTGTTTCAGTTCAAAGTGTTAACCGAGTCGGACCCACGGGCCCGAAAACAGGCATGAAATAGATAATGATGGAGTTTCTTGGAATTTATAGTCATGTGAAATAAACAAATTAATTGAGGTTGGCAGGGTAAAAAAAGGAATGTCAATGAGAGGATTAGAACTCATGACCTAAGAAGTTTCAGTTTTAAGAAAAAAAGCAAGTGGCCAGTTGATCTAAATCAGATTTTTGTAGTTATCTAACAATAAATATATATAACTTCTCCACATAAGGTAACTGTTATTTTCCAAATTGTTAGATGGGTTTTGCAAGTCCACGTTAGACAATGGTTACAAATCAATAAAAAACGGAAATGGAGGTTTTTGTAACAAGTTATGGTCGGTCAAAGTGCCCAAAACAGTTAAAATTAACATAAGCAATATAAATTATCATGGTTTTATGATGTGGGATTGCCTTTCAACGCAGCTACCTATGATAGTTTTCACAAAGCGATTGAGGCTGTAAGACGATTTGGTCCGGGATTGAAACCACCAAGCATGTACGAGTTAAGGGTTCCTCTACTTAAAAATGAAGTAAAATAAATTGACATTCTAATTAATGATCACTAGAAAGAATTGGCAATTAAGGATTGTTCAATTCTATCTGATGGATGACATGATTTAGTGGTTCAACAGGACATCATTAATTTTGTAATCAACTCTCCAAAAGGTTCCGTCTTTATAAAATCCCTTGTTGCTTCTAATGTCTCCAAGAATGCCAATTTCTTGTTCAAGCTTCTTGATATACAATGGTAGAGGAGGTTTGAGAGAAGAATGTAATCACAGTTGTTACGGATAATGCATTGGCTTATGTTAAGGTGGGTATGACTTATCTACCTTCATGTTATGTTTTCTATTTTTATTTATTTGTTTGGTGTATTCTGTACTTGTTTGCCGTTTTGATAATCTTTTATTGGACTCCATGTGTGGCACATTGCATAGATCTCATGTTGAAGGATATTGGAAAATAATACCACTAAGTGAAAAGTTGTATAAAGCAAGCAATGTTCACACACTGGTATATCTACTACTCTGATGGTCTAGTGAACTTGATGAGGAAGTTCACAAATCAGAAGAACATGCATAAGCCCACGGTAACAAGATTTGCTACATCATTCATCACATTTCTTCCATTTTCACTAACAAAAGAATGATTTGAGAAAAATGACTACTTCTCAAGAATGGTTAAATAACAAGTGGTCCAAGGATCCAAAGGGATGAAGAATGGCATTTATCTTATTCCTAGATTCATTTTGGAGGAACATAGCCTATTTTTTAAAGTTAACGAGTCCTCTTGTTAGGGTGAGAGATCGCCGACCATGGGTTACATCTACACGAGGCCATGGAAAGGGCTAAACTAAAGAGACTATTAAAAATAGTTTTAAAGAGAAAGAGGAGTTCTATAGTGATACTTTTGATATTATAAATCGTAGATGAGATTCATCGACCATTGCTTGCCGTGGGACATTATATTTTATGAAGAAGATTCAAACCATATTACAAAGGATCAAAAAGTTATGTCGGGCTTATATGCTTGCATTATTAGGTTGGCTCCAAGTGAAGAAATTGACGACTTAATCAATGAGCAACTAGCTACATATCAAAATGACGAAGGGGTTTTCGGTGTTTTAAGCTTGGAATAATTCTTCGACACTTTAGAGTCTAGGTGGTTCCCAAGGAAGTTTTCAATTCAACATCTCCTATTCCCGTGATATCTAGGATCTCATCATTAGCTAGTTGTATCTTTTCAAAGTCTATTTTTAAGAGTCTTCATCAACTCCATGCTGTGCGTGGCATGGAATGATGCTCCTGAATCCACAACACCCTCCACGCAACAAATCAACGTGTCATCTAAGTCTTCTGCTGCAATATTCATCTCTTTCTTTCTTAGCTGTTGGGCACTGATTTCTTAAATGCCCTACCTGTTTGCAATCCCAAAACGTGATGTCTCTCCTGCCCGATTGCTCCCCTGTTCATACCTTCTACCACTGCCTTCTGTATCTAATAGTGAACTTGAAGACTCCGCAGTTAATATAGGTGATATATTAGTTATCAGTCCCATGTAAAATATCGGTGTCAAATATCGGTCAGAATATCGGTACCGATATTGATCGATATATCACCGATTTTCCCGATATCAGTACCCTTCTTCTTAGTTCTACCATTCATCTTTCTTCTTATTGCTGCTATTAGTGTTTTAAGTCTTAATTGTTAGTTGTTAGTGTTTGAAGTCTTAATCAGTTCCTACTTGCTACAATTGTTAGTGTTTTGCAAGTTGCCAAAGGTTAGTATAATAAATTGTTAGTGTTAAGTTGCTAGATATATAAATTCTGCATATTATAATTACCGATATCCCACCGCAATAACCTATATCTCAAATATCGGTCCTTGACCGATATCCGATTTTCTACCGCATTAAGTGCAAAGCTTGAAGATCACCCGGACTTCTGCGTCGTATGCCTTCTCCCAGAACCAGGTCATGGATTCCTTCAAACGTAAACTTAGTAGTTCTAGATGAACCACTGACCGTTGTCACTGTCCCAAACAAAGAAGATAAAAGGAGCAGCGCCTGAATCTTATCATCAAATTTAATCAGTTGATCCTAACCGAGTTATGATCGAATCAAAGTTATCGATGTGAATAGCAACAAAGGCACCCTCTCTTGATGTGAACAGCTGAGGCACCCTCTCTCATTCTGGTGTTGACCAACTGTCGAATCAAGAACACCTTATTTAAAGCTGAAGGCTTTTCATACATATTGGATAAAGCCTTCATCAAACCGGACGTGGTCATTTCGTTCACAATGTTGTACGCAAAATTCTTTGCTTACAAAAGCCTGACTACTCTTAAGCCATGATAACCGAAACCTGAACCTAGGAAACGAACCGAGAACCAGGAACAATCTGAGCCTAAGCTCTGATACCACTTGTTAGGGTATCACGATTGTAATATGATCAGACACAAATTACAAGGACAACCTCTGCTGTTGTTGACTGAGTTGACCAGAAAGCAGTTCTGGCTAGAGCTGAAACTGTGGTGACACAACAATATCGGCAACGACTACACAAAACAAAAAACCAGCTACGGCTGCTGGGGTTTGTGGCTGCTGTTTAATTAGTCTTGATGTTCATATTACCCTTGTACATAGGCACATGTAACATATTTATTATCATGCGGCGAGTAGATTATGATTAAAGTTATCTCACCAAAGTTGGGTTTATTATTGATAAGAAATTACTTTTAAACAGATTGAAAATGGACGATACGATGAAGCAATTTCAAGAAACGCTGATCGAGATTGAGACTGAAGCAGAGAATCTTCTACTTGCAAGGCATCAGGTAACTGGAAATATGTTTTCGTCACTTTGAGTGGAACATAATAACATATTCACATGCTTTACAATCTTAATGAATTTGTGACGACAGTTAGTTGAGGATGATAGAATGAGAAATGGGAACAGGGAGGCATTGACTGCATTAAGGAAGCAGGCCCGAACGACAAAAACAAGTGTTCCTTCTCCTTTTAATTTGATGATGAATGAAATTGGTGTATCGAGGCCTCTAGTGAAGGAGATGTGTGAAACTTGCGGGCATCATGACTCCAAGGAAAAAACATGGATGATGTTTCGTGGAACTGATATGTATGCTCGGGTTCCGTTTCATGCAGCTCATACGTTTTTGGAGACAGGTATGTTGGTTTCAACCATGTAACCAATTATCATAAAGTTACTACTTACTACAACCGTTGAACTTCATCACCAAAAAAACAATAAGTTATCTAAAAGATGGAACACAACCAGACGTTCAGAAACCAAATGATCATAGAACAAATGCTAAGTCCCAAAATCAAGCTCAGCATAAAAGCTAGAAATAACAAATTGTATGTTAAGCGTAACTTTTTTTTGCCACATTCAAGGCAAATAGATTAGTTTGATGTTCTATTAGTCTGCATGCTTTTGAAACTATTTTGGTTTCTAACGATGTTTAATAGTTTAATCTGTCAAAATTGGTACAAGTTAATCTACTGACTACATAAGTTTGCATGACCTCAGTCTGTTTAACATGCTCGGAGTAAGGATATTTAAATTCTCTACTTAAAAAGAAGCTGAACATTTATTTTATTTTTGTTTTTTAATCCACAAGCTTTTTTCTTGAGTTGTTTTGTTGAAATATCTGGTTACATTGAAGTAAGTTATGAGTGATTTAGGTTCAAGAATAAGAATTATGCCATCCGGGAATTGTGATTATATATTACTTTGCATGACGTGTCAGAATTGCTAGTTTTTGTAATATTAAAGGCATCAGATTCAGGTTTCAAATATACATTAAAGCCACAAAGGAAATCAGATTAAGTTGTTGCAAACTTGCAATCGGGTTGTTTCTTAGTTGTGAGCTGCTTCTCCACGTTTTTACAAAGGTTTTATATCATTAAAAAACAGGGATAACTATGGGATTATTGACCTGATCAATTAAGATCTAAAGAAATGTTTATTGTTTAAAATCCTAAATAATGGCCCCTATTTGGATCAACTCGATTAAGTATCTTAGGAGAAATTTTTGGTTGAACGAATATGTGGTAATGTGGGATTGCAAGAAAAAAAATACATATCACTGGTTGACTTTTCTCTCAATCAATTTGTATCAACCCAGGTTCCATCTTTTTTAGTAACAGTATCAATAAAGCAACGAAATCGATCGCATAGAAAGTCATCATTATGTATATTCTTAAAGTTATGCTTATATATTCTTGGAACACCATTGTGTTTTATGTATGAAATCAACCAACTTAACATGTCTCTTGGAGCTATGTTTTTCGTTCATAAATTACACTTATATATATTTATGAATATGCAGACTATTTGTTGGTCCATGCAACAATTTTAGCCTGAAAGTGAACGCGAGGTTCATAAAATACGTGCTTTGATCGATTAGTTGATTGTTGTAACTTTCCGTATTATAAAGATCATCTCATCGTATAGTATTCAACTTTTGCATGCGGGATTCATTGGGAAAGTGGTGCATGTTCTTGTAGAAAATATGCTTCCTTTAGTACACACACACCTTCATGAATGTCATGGCCCACAAATTTAACCTGTATTTTTTACATCAGGCAAAGTTGATTTAAGATGTTTCACTATCTTTTTCCATGTATAGAAACTGGCCCACTACCAACATACATGCTAAATAACCTGAATCATCAATAATACATGTTTGGACTCACTAATGAGAGAGTTGTCTTATCAATGCTTCAAAATAGTACCATTTGATAACATCCAATATGTTTTATGCATTCATCTGTTCTTAATCAACTAGTGAAACAGTTATTTGTAATGTTTGTATTTAAATGTAGATCAGATGAGGCTTGACTTTGATGTTAAGAAACTACAAAGTTACGTAAAGGAGAAGTCTTTTTTGATATCGGAACAAGGTGTTCTTGCTGACAAGATTGGTCCCGGCGTTTTAAAGTCATTGGTGACATTACAAGACAGACCAAAGTAAGTTTTGTTGACTTAATGTGATGGTCAAACCCCTTGCTCTAGTGATCAACGAGTATTGTTTTGTAGAGGTGACAAGATGGGCGGGATGGGTGACGGATGAACACAAGTTTGAATTGCAACAACTCATTTTAGCTGATAAATTTAATTGACCCATCTTGTAAGACCAAACACAACTCAAATCAACCCATCAACAAGTAAATGGGTCGAAATTGACACTTTTTGAAGATCCGTGTTGTCACTTTTTAACAATCTCATTATTATAGTTACTATTATTTACTTTTAAACCCGAAAACTGAAGACGCATGTACCCACACATGAGCCACTGCTTAGTGTTTGTTATCAAATTTACATAGTTATCAATTTCAGTTTCTAATTTTTAAATATGTATATTTTCTGGTTTTTATATCCAAATAGTTTTCTCTATTTAAATTTAAGAGTTAAATGCCATTTTAGTCCCTGTGGTTTGGGTCATTTTGCCAGTTTAGTTCAAAGATTTCATTTCACTTCTGGGTCCAAAAAGGTTTCACCGTTGCCACTTTAGTCCACTGGGTTAACTTCATCCATTTTTGCTGTTAACGATAAAGGCAATTCAGTCATTTTGTATGTAATTCTGTTAACTAGGAGGGCAATTCGGCCATATAAAATGACCGAATTTCCCTTCTCGTTAACAAAAAAATGGATGAAGTTAACTCAGTGGACTAAAATGGCAACGGTGAAACCTTTTTGGACCCATAGGCGAAAAATGAAACCTTTAGACTAAACTGGCAAAATGGCCCAAACCACATGGACTAAAATGGAATTTAACTCTAAATTTAAATATAAATTCTTATCTTGACCCCAAGCACAATTAATCTTCGCAAGCCCGAGTTTACAGTCTACGGATGACATGGGACCGTTGGTAATCCAGTCCCATACCCGATTGTAAAACCGTGTTCATACCAACCGGGTAATTATCCGTCATGTATCAGTTATACCCGTTAGTTTGTAATTTGTTAAAACACACCCTTTGGGAATTCCAAATACTTTCTTACTATTTGTTATTTTTATTAATCTCCAGTCCCACACCCAAATACCCCGTCCGAAATGTTTCGGGTTTACTCGTTGGGTCTGGTTTCGGATTCATTTGCCATCCCTAGTTTACATACATGACTCTGAGCTTATTTGCCTTATAAAATGTTGATTATCGTGTGTTCTATTGTTCTAATCCCAACCTTTATCTGCCATTCAGATGAGACACCAATTAAGACACACTCTACAGAAGAAACCGATTGTAACAAAGCAAATACCGAAGCTTTTGTGTTGGTGTACCGATGAAATCACTTGAAGATACTACGTCGTGAACCAATGAATTTCTGGTTCGTCCAGGTTAGCTAACGGGTCAAAACGAGCAACAATTAAACGGGCCATTTTTATTTGTCGATTATGTAAAAGAATTATAATTAAGAAATGTTATGACAATAAAAGTGTTTGTTTTGGTTTTGTAACACATGGTATCTTGGGGATTTGTAGGTATTCTGTCAACATCTGCAGTTAATAATGTCAAATGGATGAAACAAGTACTGAATTACAAACATGTCATCGTGATGATGTTCTTGGGTGTGAAGATGTATCAACCGTTCATATATTTTGTTTGACATATGATATGTCACTTGTCGTTTATCTGTGTGGTTCTATAATTATTAAAGTGTCATATGTTGACAAAGTATCTAGTTTTTTTGTGGTCCCATGTTTGTTTATGATTTTACCATAACGACATAGCATAGTAAGAGCGTGTTTTTATTTTTATTTTTTGTATCCTGCAACCGAGTTACAAAGACACAGAAAATTGTAGAATCTCACAAGGGTAACTCAAATCGGTTGAGTTTATGTATAAAAAAACATTTATTTGTTAGTTTTACCCTACTTCCGAGTCACAATGAATAAGAAAACCATAGAAGAGTCGGCTCTGAGAACTCTTAAAAAAATTCAGGCCCTGGACAACATGTAAAAGTGGCACAAAATTGTGATCGAGGGAAAGTGAAGTAGAAAAAAAGATATTGGTGTTGTAGTCAAACCTTGAACTTGACACCTGTAAATTATCTTGAAATGGTCTTCTTCAATTCACTACTAACATTTTTATGTATGATGGATGCATGTACTAAATATATAATTTAATATGTATATAAAAACCTTTTGGACCCTTTGAAAATTTGGGCCTCGTGCGACAAGATGGGTTGGACGGCCCAATAGCCGAGAGTCGGGTAACCCTATTAGTTCATGTATGAAGATTGTTTTCTTTGTTAGTTTTACTCTACGTCCGAGTTACAATGGCCAAGTGACTCCTCTGAGATTTTATGACTTTTTTTTGTTTAGTTTTATCCTACGAAAGAGTTGCTATGAGTCAGTGATCAAGAAAACTGTAGAATCTCATAGGGGAAACTTAATCGGATGAGTAAGTTTTAGACTGAGAGTAAAGTATTAACATATACACACACCACAGTTATTTATTTTATATACTATGATATATGAGGTGATATTGGTCTTCAATTTTTTTTTCCATTAGTCCTTTTTTTAAATGATTTGATTTATAAACATGTTTGTGATTTAAGGAAATCTTGGACATGTTTGATGCTTACTTGCTTAGTAAGCTACATTAATGCTCTATCATATTGTTGGTTCATATGT